>JARJEI010000018.1:2405000-4805000 GCA_029955415.1 Lottia scabra | reverse complement strand
TCCATACTCAATGCCTCGAGAAGATGAAAGAGCCCCATTGACGTAACATTGTTGTTTACGATTTGATAAGTAACAATTAATGAAGCTTAGCAATCCATTGGAAAATTTATATAGTTTAAGTTTTTCAATAATGATATCATGTGAAATTAAATCGAATGCTTTGGTAAAATCAAAGAAAATAGAACCGACTATATGATTACTATTTACTGCATCATAAATGGTTTCAATTATATTTGTTAGAGCTGTTTGACAAGAGCTCTGAGATCTAAAACCAGACTGCTGAGAATAAAGTAACTGATTGTCATTTAAAAATTTAGTAATATGCTTTGAATAATGCCTTTCAAGTGGTTTTGATACACTAGATAAAACTGATATTGGTCTATAATTATTGGGATCAGATTTAGTGCCAGCTTTGTAAAGTGGTAAAACTTTAGCTTCTTTAAATTTATCAGGAAATATATTCTGATCAATACATAGGTTATAAATATATGTCAAAGGACCGCTTAATGTAAAAGCTCCACATTTTAGGAACAATGGATTTAATTTATCTAAACCGGCACTTTTAGTTGCGTTTAACGATGATAATTGTTTAAAAACTTCATGTTTGTTTATATGGGGGATTGAGCATTCATCATTTGAAACTAACTTCGACGCGACAAATTCTTTTATTTTACTATCGTAATAACTTTTATCAATAGTACTTTTAACATGTTTTTGATTAATCAATTTGGATGCAATATTTGAAAAATGATCATTGACGACTTCTGGTTCTAAAGGAATAAGATTAGTTGAATTCGTAGCATTATTATTCACGGAGTTGATAACTTTCCAAATATTTTTGGAGTTTTTCTGATCGGAAACAAGTTCTGTATTATATTGTTTTCTGGCTTTATCAATCAATTTTATTACTAGATTTCTACACTTCCGATAATCCTCATCTCTACCTTTCTTTTTTAAGTAATCTCTTGTGCGCATTAATTTCATTATTTCCGAATTTAACCATGGGGATTTTATTTCATTTTTTACCCGTTTTAACTTTAATGGAGCATGTATATCAATTATTGGCTGTATAATATTGTACCATGTTTCTAAAGCAATATTTGGATCAGAATAGGCATATATTTTATGAAAAGGGGCTAATAAAATATCGTTATTAAATAATCCAACATCGAAGTGTTTCATACATCTATAATATATATAAATGTGTTTAGGTTTTGGAATATGTACGCCTTTTTTATTCCATGTAATACATGTGGGGTAGTGATCTGATAAACCGTAGGTAGGAACCTTTACTTCAGTTATATTACTTTCATTAGAAACAATTACATGATCAATGATAGTGGAAGACTTTTTAGTAACTCTAGTAGGAGTTTTTATAATCTGTTTTAAACTATATAAGGAAAGAAGGTTATTCCAATTTGCATTTTTTCCATTAGTTACATCAATATTAATATCACCTAACAAAATAATTTCTTTATTTTCCTTCCAAGCCTTTTCGGTCATATTAGTAAATGATTCTAACCAACATTTATTAGAATTAGGGTGCCTATAAATGCAACATATTAGTAAAGGTTTAAATTTAGTAAGATTTATTTCAATCCAAATTGATTCGATTTCCGAAGTTTCTAAATCTTTACGTCGCGTACAATTTAAATGTTCTTTTACAAAAAATAGAATTCCGGCTGAACTGTTAGTACATTTATCTTTTCGAAGTGGTAAATGAAACCCAGGGGTACTGAAATAATTAGTGGGAACACACGAATTTAAATGCGATTCTGAAATACCAAAGATATCAAAGTTCGAAATAAGTTGCTGAATTTGAGTTAATTTATTTACGGCATGACAAACATTTAGATGACCAATATGAAGACCCTTTTCTTTTAAAAAGTTATGCATGTTAAGTAGAACTTAAATTGCGCGTATGGAACTTATTATTAGTTGGACAACTGTTTTGCTGTATAAGACAGTGAATTTAAAATACACTCTAATGCACGTTGATTGTACCTGAAAGGAAAAATAAACGGATTAGTTCGTGTATTTTGTCTGATTACCGTATCTGCAATAATATTAGAAAGAATTTTAGTTCCAAGATTATTTAAATGGACACCATCTTTTACTAAAATTTCGTACGGGGACCTACAAATAAATGAATCATAAACATTAATAAAATGACACCTATTTGCATAACAGAAGTGTCGTAAAAAATTGTTAAATCTTTGGCACCTAAACTGAAAATGAAAGGGAGTAATTCTAGGCATAATTGAACACACAAAAATATTGATACCCTTAAACTTATAGTTCGTTAAAAGTTCATGTATTAATTTCTCAAAGTCCTGTTTGCAAGTAGAAAATGTTTCCGAGTTATTACTTAAATTATTTCCCCCTACACAAAGAACAATGTTTTTAACAGATACAGCTTCTTTTAATAGTTGATGAAGCCTAGGTTCTAATTCACAAATGGACGATCCTCTATTGGTATCAATAATACAAAGTTGTCCTAAACTATCCGACAATTTCAGAGTTGACATAGATTTTACCTCAGAGCTTCCAATAACTAAGGTTTCAGCACACGCGATGGATTTTGGAATTGGTCGAGTAGTAAAGTCATGGATACTGGAATTCGATTTCTTCATGTTCTGTTTCATTATTAGTTCATTTACCGCATTAAAATTAACTGTTGGAGTGGATTTAGCTTTGGGGACTTGGACTGGATTTATTGAAGATAACTGCACTGCCAAGTTCTTTATTTCTTCGGAGAGGCGCAAAATTTCAGATGACATTTTTTCAATTGCAGCTTCATAAACATTAGATGGCGAAACATCGGTTTGAATACCGGTACTTACACTGGTAGTGGAGTTACACAGTGTATTATTTTCAGTCTGAGTCGCGATCGAAGAAAACTTGGGGTTATCAATAGAAGAGAAATTTAGGTGATTGTCACTGCTCGGGATGCCGTAATTCCTACTTGAGGTTGTTGAAATAGGCCTAATTGTTGTCGCAAAAACGTCATTAATCCAGCGAGAGCAATCCATGCCCTGAACATGTAGTTTGCTTTTCTTATGGTAAAAAGATAAGGAGATCATCTTCTGGTTACGATTAAGCTATTTATAGCACGTGCCACCCCTCTTCCAATCAGAACACCGTTTATATTTGAATATTTTGTATTGCGTTATAATTTGGACTGCTGTGTCGCTTTACTTTCTGTTTCGTCTTCCTACAATGCATATCAATGCATAGACCCGCGATCTTGAAGGTAAATTTTGATTGGATGAAATTTTCGTCACCAGAAGATGACCTCCTTATACAAGTCTTTAGATTACATGGAGTCGACAATCAAAAAATAACCGAAACGAAATGTAATCTAATTTTAATTAGATTGTCTTGTAACTAACGAACATTGTCTTTCAAAACGCTATGTTGGACTACTGGTGGAATGCTGTATATATTCGAAACTTTCTGAAGCATCTGAGATATCGTCATTTGTATAGGCACAGATCAAGGGGGGCAGACTGGGGGATATGAACCGCCAAAAATCCAGGAGGGGACATAATACCCTGTGTCCCCCCACAGGAAACTGTCTAAACTAGGTAGAACCATATAACTTAGGTAGAACCTTAGCTAAGTGAAACATATCTGACTGGGGTAGACACTATATAACCTACGTAAATGTTGTCTTAACTAGGTAGAAACAATATCTTACCTAGGTAGAAACTACCTAACATTGAGAAACTATCTAACTTGGGTAGAAACTATCCTAACCTAGGTACTACCTTAATCTAGGTAGAAACTATCTAATTTAGATAGAAACTATCTAAGCTAGCTAAAAACTATCTAACCTAGGTAAAAACTATATAACCTAGGTAGAAACTATTTTACCTAAGTAAAAACTATCTTACCTAGGTAAATGCTGTCTTACCTAGGTAAATGCTGTCTTAACTAGGTAAAAACTATCTAGATATAACCTATGTAGAAATTATCTTACTTAAGTAAAAACTATATAATCTAGGTACTAACGATCTCACCTAGGTAGAAATGATCTCACCTAGGTAGAAATGATCTTACCTGGATAGAAAAGATCTTACCTGGGTAGAAACTATCTTACCTAGGTAGAAACTATATAACTTAGGTCGAAACTATCTAACTCAGGTAGAAACTATCTTAACCTAGGTAAATAATATCTTATCTAGATGGAAACTATCCAACCTAGGTATAAGCTATCTTACCTACGTGGAAACTATCTTACGAACTACTTACGAACTATATAACCTAGGTACAAACTTTCTTACCTGGGTAGAAACTATCTTACCTATCGAAAATCGAAAATCAGATGAGATAAACACTTTTATCCATTTTTGCCGTCCAAATGTTGTAACATTGATACGATGATATCATTATGTGTAAAAAGGAATGCAAACTGTAATGGATGTGGTAAATAAAATTAGTATTTAAAACAACCAAAAAAATCCCTTAAAAACTATCTAACCTAGGTATAAACTATCTAACCTAGGTAGAAACTATCTTACTTCGGTAGAAACTATCTTACCTATGTAAAAACTATCTGACTGGGGTAGAAACTATATAACCTAGGTAAATGCTATCTTAACTAGGCAGAAACTATATATCAAAGTTAGAAACTGTCTCACTTAGGTAGAGGGTAGAAAAGGGAGATCTGTATTAACATCCATACAAGGAGTTCTGAAAGTGGCAAGTACAAATCGAGATCTGTATTAACATCCTTAATGTGGAAACTACGTGGAAACTATCTTACCTATGTGGAAACTATCTTACCTATGTGGAAACTATGTGGAAACTATCTTACCTATGCGGAAACTATCTGACTTAGGTCGAAACTATCTTACCTATGTATAAACTATCTTACCTAGGTAGAAACTATCTTACCTTGGTTGAAAATATCTAACTTAAGTAGAAACTATCTGACTGGGGTAGCCTATCTATCAAAGGTAGAAACTATCTTATTTAGATAGAAAATATCTTACCTACGTAGAAACTATCTTACCTACGTGGAAACTATCTTACCTATGTATAAACTATCTTTCCTAGGTAGAAACTATCTTACATAGATCTTACCTAGGTAGAAACTATCTTACCTAGGTTAAAAATATCTAACTTAGTTTTACCTAGGTAAGATAGTTTCTACCTATCTGACTGTGGTATCTATCAAAGGTAGAAACTATCTTAACTAGATAGAAACTATCTTACCTACGTAGAAACTATCTTTCCTACGTGGAAACTATCTTACCTAGGTAGAAACTATCTTACCTAGGTAGAAACTATCTATCAAAGGTAGAAACTATCTTACCTACGTAGAAACTATCTTACCTACGTGGTTACTATCTTGCCCAGGTAGAAACTATCTTACCCGGGTAGAAACTATCTTACCTAGGTAGAATATATCTTACCTAGGTAGAACCTATTTAACTTAGGTAGAAACTATCTTACCTACGTGGATACTATCTTACCTAGGTAGAAACTATCTTACCCAGGTAGAAACTATCTTACCTAGGTAGAATATATCTAACCTAGGTAGAATATATCTTACCTAGGTAGAACCTATTTAACTTAGGTAGAAACTATCTTAACTAGGTAAATACTATCTTAACCTAGGTAAATACTATCTTAATCTAGGTAGAAACCATCTTACCTAGGTATAAGCTATCTTACATGTACCTAAGTGGAAACTTTCTTACCTAGGTACAAACAATCTAACCAAGGTAGATACTATCTGTACTATGTAGAAACGATCTTACCTGGGTAGAAACGATCTACAATATGTAGAAACGATCTTACCTAGGTAGAATCTATCTGACTTAGGTAGAAACTATCCTAATCTAGGTAAATACTATCTTAATCTAGATATAAACTAGTTTACCTAGGTATAAGCTACCTTACCTACGTGGAAACTATCTATCTAGGTACAAATTATCTAACCTAGGTAGAAACGATCTTACTTAGGTAGAAACCTTCTTACCTTGGTAAAACAAGCCATTTAACCTGTTAAAATGATCTAACCGAACTATATAACCTAGGTAGAAACTATCTTACCTTGGTAGAAACTATCTTACCTAAGTACAAACTATCTAACCTAGGTAAAACAAACTATCTTACCTAGGTAGAATTTACCTTACCTATCGAAAATCGAAAATCAAATGAGATAAATGCCATTATCCAGGCAAAATTTCAATCATTGCCCACTGGCAGTCCCCATTAGCCCATATTAATGCAGAAAATCCCGACATAAAATTCCATTTCGTTTGGAAAAATAAAATAAAACGAAAAAATTTCAAAAACAAACTCGGACATTGCGAATGCCTAATTCTATATTGATAAGCCAGCATCATCCAGCTACCAGTTACTAATAGTTTATACAATTAAGCATTATATAGCCAATCAGAACTGATAGAAATGAAACCTAAATTAGAATGGTTAAAGATGAAAAGAGAATAAATGAAAGTAATGAAAGTGTCATTATCATGAGTGACTGTTATTAATTTAATTATTTCAAACATGTGTTTCAACACACATGTCATTCTGCGAAAAGACAACGCATGGTTGGAAATCATTTTCGTTTGGCTGATATTAACTCAGTAGAAGACAGACGGCTATCACTGTATAGTATACGAGGCTATCTAGCACGCTAGTCTGGTTCCGAAAACTATCTAACTTGTGTAGAAACTTCTGAGCTAGATAATTACTATCTTAACTCGGTGGAAACTATTTAACTTAACCTAGGTAGAAAATATTTTACCTAGGGAGAAACTATCTTACCTAGGTAGAAACTATCGTACCTAGCAAGAAACTAATTTACCTAGGTAGAAACTGTCTTACCTAGGTAGAAACTATCATAGCAAGGTAGAAACTATCTTTCCTTGGTAGAAACTATACTACCTAGGACGAAACTATCCTACATAGGACGAAAATATCTTATTGATTTTTACGGACGCCATTTTGCAATTTAACAAGGCCAGCTGTTATAACAACTTGTAGCTTGAATAATTGACTTCCCTGACCTAAAAATGCACAATTCGCCATTGAGAACAGGTTACTTATTTAGAAACGATCTTAACTAGGTAGAAGCTATCTTACCTAGGTAGAAACTATCATACCTATGTAGAAACGATCTTACCTATGTAGAAGCTATCTTACCTATGTACAAGCTATCTTACCTATGTACAAGCTATCTTACCTATGTAGAAACAATCTTAACTAGGTAGAAACTATCATACCCCGGTAGAAGCTATCTTTCCTATGTAGAAGCTATCTTACCCATGTAGAAACGATCTTAACTGGGTGGAAGCTATCTTACCTAGGTAATAGAAAACTATCTTACCTAGGTAGAAACTATCTTACCTATGTAGAAGCTATCTTACCTATGTAGACGCTATCTTACCTGGGTAATAGAAAACTATCTTACCTATGTAGAAACTATCTTACTTATGTAGAAACGATCTTAACTATGTAGAAGCTGTCTTACCTATGTAGAAACTATCTTAACTAGGTAGAAACTATCTTACCTAGGTAGACACTATCTTACCCCGGTAGAAGCTATCTTTCCTATGTAGAAGCTATCTTACCTATGTAGAAGCTATCTTACCTATGTAGAAACTATCTTAACTAGGTAGAAGCTATCTTACCTATGTAGAAACTATCTTAACTAGGTAGAAGCTATTTTACCTAGGTAGAAACTATCTAACTTAGGTAGAAACGATATTAACTAGGTAGAAGCTATCTTACCTAGGTCGAAACTATCTTACCTACGTAGAAACGATATTAACTAGGTAGAAGCTATCTTACCTAGGTAGAAGCTATCTTACCTATGTAGAAACTATTTTACCTAGGTAGAAACTATAATACCTAGGTATAAACTATCTTACCTATGTTGAAACGATCTTAACTAGGTAGAAACTATAATACCTAGGTAGAAAACTATCTTACCTGGGTAATAGAAAACTATCTTAACTCGGTGGAAACTATTTAACCTAGGTAGAAACTATCTTACTTAGGTAGAAACGATCTTACCTAGGTAGAAATGATCTTACCTATTTAGAACCTATCTTACCTATGTAGAAGATTTTTTATCCTAGTAAAAACTATCTTGTCTATGTAGAAACTATTTTACCTAAGTAGAAACTATTTTACCTCTAGGTAGAAACTATCTTACCTAGGTAGAAACTATCTTACCTAGGTAGAAACTATCTTAACAAGGTAGAAACTGTCATACCTATGTAAAAACCCGTGCGCGCTTCAGTTCCCTTGACAGTTGGAAATCGAAAATAAGATGAGATTAATGCCATTATTCAGGCAAAATTTCCCTAATTGTACACTGCTAGTCCCCATTAGACATAAAAATCCATTTCATTTTTATTTCTTTCAGAAAAAAACGAAACAAAATAAAACCACAATATTTCAAAATCAAACTAGGACATTGCAAATGCTTAATGCTATAATGATAAGTCAGCATCATTCAGCTACCAGTTACTAATAGTTTATACAATTCAGCATTGAATAGCCAATCAGAAATAATAGAAATCAAACCTAAATTAGAATGGTGAAAGTTGAAAAGAGAATAAATATCTCGACACTTAATAGATATATTACAGTATTTCTGTATCTGTCAACTGAAAGAACATTTTCAAGATGAAGCTTGTAATACTTCTCGCTATCGTGGCAACCATGGTATTGGTTTCTGAAGGTAAGGCGTTTCTGCATACTTGTCGGTGCTCCGAATAAAAGGTTTTTTTCATCATTCAAATTTTCAATCAGTCGTACTTGGTTTTTATACGCCCACATTGAAATGTGGTCGTATATTGCCGTCGCCCCTGTCCGTCCGTCCGTCCGTCCGTCGGTCCGTCCGTCGGTCCGTCTGTCCACAATTGGCTTGTGAACGCAATAGAGACCACAGTTTTGGTTGGATTTGAATAAAATTTTGAATGTAGGATTATATTCATAAGATCTCGGACAAGTTCGAATTTGGGTTTGATTCGACTAAAATTCACGGAGTTTTACACCCAAAATATGTTAAAAATGGCTTATGAACGCGATAGAGACCACAGCTTTGGTTGGATTTGAATAAAATTTTGTATGTAGGATTATATTCATAAGATCTCGGACAAGTTCGAATTTGGGTTTGATTCGACTAAAATTCACGGAGTTTTACACCCAAAATATTTTAAAAATGGCTTGTGAACGCAATAGAGACCACAGTTTTGGTTGGATTTGAATAAAATTTTGTATGTAGGATTATATTCATAAGATCTCGGACAAGTTCGAATTTGGGTTTGATTTGACTAAAATTCACGGAGTTTTACACCCAAAATATTTTAAAAATGGCTTGTGAACGCGATAGAGACTACAGTTTTGGTTGGATTTGAATAAAATTTTGTATGTAGGATTATATTCATAAGATCTCGGACAAGTTCGAATTTGGGTTTGATTCGACAAAAATTCACGGAGTTTTACACCCAAAATGTGTTAAAAATGACTTGTGAACGCAATAGAGACCACAGTTTTGGTTTGATTTGAATAAAATTTTGTGTGCAGGATTATATCCATAAGATCTTGGACAGGTTCGAATTCCGGATCGATTCAACAAATATTTACGGAGTTTTACACCTAAAATATGTTAAAAATGACTTGTGAACGTGATGGAGACCACAGTTGTGGTAGGAATTTAATAAACTTTAGTGTGTAGGATAATATCCATAAAATCTTGGACAAGTTTGAATTCCGGATCGATTTGACAAATATTTATGGAGTTTTATTAGTTATGAAATAAGATGCTGTATATTAACAAGATATTGGATGAATTCAAATCTGAACACCATCCAACAAAAATTAAGATAGTAACATTCCTTGATATATTGACAATTTATGTAGTAAGTGGGCGTATATTGCTAGGCAACCACTTGTTGCAATATCACGTACGGTGGAAATTGGTGTAATCAGTGTCCCAGATCCGCAAAAAAAATTCAGAATACTGGCGATTAGGCAGGCATTTTCGGAAATTCAAATGGCTGAAAACCAATGAACTGCTTTTCTAGAAAATTGACCTACACTTGTCGGTTATACTTTCATGTTGTTATTATATGAATTGTAATTTTATAGCAAAGAAACTGGGTGAAAGAGATATCAGTGAGATAAACACCGACCGGATTGATAGATTATTCAAAAGGTAGGATATTTTTTTATATTTTGGGATGAATTTCTGTAGCTATTCCGTGCCTATTAAAAGCTTTGAACCTTTGATATATTTTTAGAATAAAGGGTTGGGATCCTTGCGGTCAATTTGCTGATCTGTGGATCTTTGGGACCTGTTTTGTCTACACATACATAGCCGTAGGAGACAGGGGGCAGCTGCCCCCCTAAATATTATGTTTTCAGGCAAAAAATTCAAGAAATCGGGCAAAATATCATTAAAATTCGGGCAATTAGTCAGTCTGCCCCCCTGTTGAGTCGTGGGCCCCTACGGCTATGTACACATGATTATGATAGTCAAAAATCAATCTAATTGAAATTAGATTACATTTCTTTTCGGTTATTTTTTGATTGTCGACTCCATGTAATCTAAAGACTTGTATAAGGAGGTCATCTTCTGGTTACGAATAAGCTATTTATAGCACGTGCCACCCCTCTGCCAATCAGAACACCGTTTATATTTGAATATTTTGTATTGCGTCATAATTTTGGACTGCTGTGTCGCTTTACTTTCTGTTTCGTCTTCCCACAATGCATATCAATGCATAGACCCGCGATCTTGAAGGTAGATTTTGATTGGCTGAAATTTTCGTCACCAGAGATGACCTCCTTATACAAGTCTTTAGATTACATGGGGTCGACAATCAAAAAATAACCGAAACGAAATGTAATCTAATTTTAATTAGATTGGTCAAAAATACGATTCGTACTATATCTCGAGACTATAACTTATATGACCATATTATATAGACATAAGAAGACAAATTTTCGATACATTTCTGGTCCTTGATATATTCAAGATCTCAATCGTGTCGAGTGTCGAAAAGAGACTTGGATGTGTTGACTCTACTAGGCTCCGATATGTATGTGTCTGGCCTGGATCTGAGCACCAATTCGGATCTAGTTCACCTCTAATGGCGGTGACAGGACCAGATCTAATAAAAAGTGTAAAGAGTGTAAAAGGGATATTAATGTACACTGGCGACAAAGTACAAGAAATGTCTCATTCACAATACATATAACCTCTTATGCATTATTGATTTTACAATGAGAAACATCTACCGTAAGCATTAGATGACATATCTAGTTAAAGGGGAATGTTTAGCATGTTTTAGGGTCGATTTGGGCCTTGAATATATGCAAATGGCCTTCAGAGGTACCACTAATGCACGAAAATCATATAATTCCTTCAATTATATCCTTACCTTAACCTTAGTGTATAGTCTTACTAAACGGCGAATCGTAATTTTGACTTTCAAACGCCGATATTTATGGGTACACGTGTGTTTAAATTCTTAAATTTCGTAGGAGAGTTGTGAACAATATTACGGATTAGATAAGCTAAAAAAATCCAGATTCTGAGACAAAAAGTTTTTTGGTCGAACAGTTAGTGAACATATCCCTTTAACATTACTTACACTTCTTCATTGTAATATCTTTATTTAGGTCAATGTCAAGGTCTGCCTATACTTCGACATTGACATTGACCTAAATAAAGATATTACAATGAAGAATGTAATGTAAGTAATATTAACGAGATATGTTAATGTCATCTCCAGTAAATCTGAAAGCTTTTTACATAAATTCAAGTCCCAAATCGATTCAAATTTTATTTTCCTAGGAAAGAAAAAAGAAGTGGATGTATCGCAAAATATTACGGCTGCAAACCAGGTCAAAGTTGCTGTGAGGGACTGTATTGTGAGCTTGATTTTCGTGCATGTTTGGCTGATGTACCCAAGTCAATAAAAGAACTACTAAATTATATACGTATATATAACATAATTTAAATACATTCAAGTGTCCCGACAATTTTATAACGACGCGCTCGTTGATGGTTTGAAGTATTTCCACCATTAGGTTCAGTATAAATACCACTCCATTACTCGTTGTTTATAACACATACAGGAACAGGAAGTAGTCCGAAGTTTATAACACACAACAGGAACACATAACAGGAACACATAACAGGAACAGGAAATAGTCTAGAGTATACAACACATTACAGGAACTGAAAGTACTACAACACATAATGTATGATTACAATAAGACGAACATATTCATAAACATGTATAGGTTATAAGCAAACCTCGGGTAATAAAGTTATACGTGTCTAAACAGCTTGGGTATTACCAATTCATGACAAATTACCATGTTCTAGAAACCTCTCGCCAACACAAGTACGTATCGTATCATTTGTAATAATAAAGAATAACCACCCGTCGGAGTTCTACGGGCTATACTAAAACATCTTACGTCCGGTCCGGTCCGGTCTCTTAGCCGTCGTCTCGACACACTGCCTATTGACTCTCTCCACACCCTTATATACACCAAGTTTGACCTTTCAACCCACGCTGCACGTGCATTCACCCTCGTGCTTTCAAACTCGTGCATAGTCACCAATAACTAGACACTTTCTTAGTCGCGATTTTCCATGTCAAGCTACACAAAATATACTACAAGACAAACAATATTGTGACATTATCCCCCCAACCAAGAGGAAATTTCCAAAATTTCCTTACACTCTACTCAAATAATCAGCACCAATATTATCCCTACCTTTAATTGCTTTTATTATAAATCGATAAGGCTGAATACTCAAAGACCATCTCATAATCCTACTATTTGTCAATTTCTTGTTATTCAAATATGAAAGAGGCTCATGATCAGTTTCAATAATGAATTCAACACCATATAAATACTCTTGAAATTTTGTAATACCCCAAACTAAAGCCAAGCATTCCTTCTCAATTACAGCATATCTAGTTTCCCTAGGTAACATCTTTTTACTAGCAAAAGCAATAGGAAAAATCCCATCCTCAAATTCTTGCATTAACACGGCACCTATACCAGTGCTACTGGCATCTGTTCGCAATATAAAAGTCTTTGAAAAATCTGGCAGACGAAGAATCGGGAATGATGAAACTGCTCGTTTTAAAGATTCGAAAGCGTTTTCATGAGCGCATCCCACTGCAACTTATTAGAAACACCCTTTTTCGTTAAATCGGTCAAAGGAACTGCGATAGCAGAAAAGTTTGGAACAAACCTTCGGTAATA
This sequence comes from Lottia scabra, assembly GCA_029955415.1. NCBI lineage: Eukaryota > Metazoa > Mollusca > Gastropoda > Lottiidae > Lottia > Lottia scabra. Next base: position 4,791,734 of record JARJEI010000018.1, on the reverse strand, counting down.
GCCGACCAAACCCAAAAAAGACTGCAATTGTTTCTTCGTTTCTGGACGCGATGCTTTGATAATAGCATCTACCTTTTTGTCCATGGGTTGAACAGAATTGTTGCCAACACGGTAACCTAAAAAATCTAAAGAATGAAAACCAATAAAACATTTTGATGGCCTAGCTACCATATTTGCTTCCCGTAATCTCAAGAATAGAGAATTCAATGTCTGAACATGATCATCCCAAGACTGTGAAAAAAACAAAATGTCATCCAAATAGTTGTCAGTCCCATCTAAGTCATGTAATAACCTACGCATTATCCTTGTAAATGTTGCAGGAGCCGTTACAAGACCAAAAGGCATTAGTGGAGCAGATTAGTGAAAAAATCGTTCACTTTGTGATACAAGCACCAAAATTTACATGAAGACTCCCTTTAGCCTACTTGTAAGGAAAAGCCCGTTAGCCACGTGAATTTTTCAAAATGGCGGCCATTTTTCAAGATGGCGGCTATGAACTGAACTTTTTCATATTAATGTATCAAAAGTTAGTTTAAAAAAATTTTAAATACCATTTTCATCATAAAATCACATCAGGCATCAGTATTAGTCGATAGGCGGCCATTTTCTCTTTCAAAATGGCGGAAAAAGCTAAATTCCCTCGAATTATAGCCGGAGTTCTAAAAGTGGGATTAATTAACTCCATGAGGGTTTATAGGGGCTTCTCATTGGGTTAACGCCCTTTATGAAAGTTCTACTGTATAAGAATGGCTTTTCCTAGCTTGGACAGTGTACACAAGGTGAATTTATATGAATTGAGATCGAGCAGAGTGTTGTCCACTGTGTTTGATACGGCACTCTTCAAAAGTTATGTTACTCAAAGGTACTCTCATATAATTATAACAACTCGAAATACATGTGAAAGATTTCAAGTCATATATCTAATTTTGTATTGTCTTGAGTTTGGATGACTCTTTGAAAAATAGACTTGACTTTGGAGGTCAGTAGACCCTTGCGCCGATTTATTTTGTAAAAAGTGACTGGCTACCAGATGAAACTGGTTGGCTAGCCATTTGTTTTCGGTTAGCCGGTTTTGAACTGGCTGAATTGGCTAGCAAAAAAAATCGGCGGTTTTCGGCGGCTAAAACGGATTTCCTCCATTAAAAATTTGAGTTATAATGAAGGAACATACATTATACACTGCAGGCATCATAAACAACTGGTGTTTGTTAGCAAGTTATTTATTTCTGAATAATCAACTCACAATTCAAAATCTTAATCAAACTACAATCAAACTACAACTAGCATGTTAAGTGACGATCGTCTTGAATTCATTTACAAAGTGGCAGAAATCGGCTGACTTAAATCGGCGGCGCTTTGTTTTCACAACTGGCAGATTATGGCTGTAAAGAAATCGGCGGCGTACATTTCCGCCGCTTTTTACGTATGCAAATGTATATACGTCATCATTCCATATAATATATATATGTTCTATTGTGTAGAAGTCTATTCTGCAAGGTTTGATAATGCTGAGTGCGTAATGCAAAGTGACTAATGCAGAATGTATAATGCAAAAGTGCCTAATTCGAAATGCATAATGCAAAGAGTAAATTATTGTTAGCTGCATTCGTGTGACATTTCATTGGATTGTTGAGTATACTTATACATTTTACATTTTTACACATCGACAATAATTGTACTTTGCAGCATTGACAAACGCATTTTGTAATTACGGTATTTTTACATTGCAACACAATCGACAATATTGGCAACGTTATACCTCCATACTAGAGGTCAGTGAAGAAATGTCTGGAGGAGATTGAGGTTAATCACACTGTGAATAGAATAGAACCCAGGTTATATTATTATATTATTAGGCCTGGGTCCAAATGCAACCTGCTTTGTAAGAAGTCGTCTTAGTAATGTTCAACCAATGCTGCTTTATTAGAGGGAATGGCATCAAACGGATGCTGTTTCCGAGCAAACAAATGAAATCTGTCTTATCAACAGTAGTTACATGAGTAATCTACCATAGACGGAAACAATGTACCTCTAAAAATTCTGAATATCCTGATTATCTAGTACTGGAGGATATCTACTTAACTTCCATGAGACATTAAACCATCAGGCAAGACATTCTAACTTTACCATGAAGACTTCCTTCCTTTGCTCTTTGAAGCCTAACATATTATCAACAGAGAAAAGGTATGGAAAAAGAAAATCCCTCAAGACTTTCCCAGAGTGATGCCATCACTAACAGCGTTTATAGGAATCCACCTAGCAGTTTTCTGTTTGTCAGTTACCGCATACCAGATTATCAAATAGAAGGTTGTTTTCGTCTATGATAGATCTAGTCATGTAGGTAGTGTTGATGAGGCCAGATTTGATATGTTTGCTCAGAAAAAATAATGTTCGTTTGATAGGATTCCCCCTCCTTGACCAGCATTGTTTGGTTCAATACCATCACCTTCATCTAATCTAATAGGATCTAAAATAAAAGGAAATTGATTGATTGCTTAAAAGAGGGGAATGTTTGTTACGATCATATAGTAGCCATAACTTTCCTTTACTTTCTGCATGAATAGTGGGTTGGTGGAGATTAAAGATCTTCGCCATAAGTTGTTCCTATCAGTTTGAGAATTGGATTTAAATGGGGTAACACTTGACATTCTGATAATATTTAGCTCCACAATAATTTTCTATAAATCTTCTCATAGGTTTAAGATCGAGGGATTGTCATTTTACCACCTTAACTATATAATATGGAGCACATTCAAATATGAGAAACAACCAGGTTCAAGCATAAACTGTCCAGTGTCATTGAAGTCCTGTGCGATCTGTACACCATCTGGACAACGTATGCCCCGTTATCCTTGGCTAAGCTCTCCCGCGGTGCAGTCTAATTAAAATCAGACCCTAATTTCGTTCGTTCGTTTTTTTTTAAATCCGGTTTTTAATCCGGTTTTTTAACCACTACATTAGGGTCTGAGAACCAGGCGCGGCAACAGCCGTTCACGTTAACTTTGACCTTACCTTGATAAACATGACCTGATTTAACAAAACTACAGGTATGTGTGTATGGGGCTTGTTAGAAAGCATTGGAGACACTAAAGTATACTAAAGTAAATTTTTAGCTGACAATGAACCCCATACTGAGTTTCATAGCAGTGATATCACCAGTGCCCTGGTTGTGCTTTGATACTCACTCTTTTTCTCTCGTAAATGACTGATTGTTGATTCTTGACGACCAGTCGAACAAGTTACACAATACATGTATATCAATTAAAAAAAGAAAGAAAACAGAAAGGATGGGATTGGAACAGCAGGTAAAACATATTTTTAGACTATCCCTGGAAAGGGTTGTGGGGTAGAGACAGAAATTATCACAGGACATGGCGGTATTGGGTAGGGGCAGATAATATCATTGAAAATGGAATGTTGGGTAATGATGGAATATTTTTCAATCTGGATATAATAGGCCCTATGAAGCTGCTCTTCAAGAATTCCAACAGATAGCTGCATATAAAATGTAAAATGTCATTAAAAAACTGTAAAAAGGGGAAGGGGTTCTCTCCCATAAATGATAATTGGAGCTTCAAAACAGTTTGAATTGTAGATATATGACTTCTTCATAAAAGCAAATGCATTATTTGACAATAAAATCAGAAAGATGGAATTATTTAATCAACTTTGTTTAAAGAATATGTTTTTTTTGCGTCGACATGATTCAGGTTCAATCTGAGAGAACGTCATTTGTTCTGCCCCCCTCACAGTAATTGATGCCCCCCCCCCCTCCCTAGGCATGCAGGCTGGCTACGGGCCTGGCCCCTCTAGATTTCGATGTCTGGCAGATAATTAATCAACTTTTAGGTCCCAATGTAAACAAAACAGATTCTTTGACCGTTGCTTGTTGCCCAGGAAAATTTTCAAATATTAATGTTCATTTCCGTGCATCTGAGGCAATTTTATTGATGTACAAGATCAGGTTCGTATTTTTACATGTAGTAATTTTTGAACTTCAACTATCAAAGACATTTGTTCAATATTTATTATATTTTAAAAATGATATCAAGATTTTTTCAGAGGGGGGGGGGGGGCATTGGCTGGAAATTATTAACTGGGATAGGAAGCTATACATTCATCTGTTGAGTAGGCAAAATACGTGTTTATTTAAGAATTAAGCGTTCGTTCGTAAATGACTTCGTCATTTATTCAGTTTGTCACGTGACCAGCTACGTTTACACACTAATACTGTATGCATTTGGAAATTTTAAAGACTTGCATCTCGTGAATTTGACTTTGAGTGACCTTGACCTTCAGTAGGTTGAAGGTTATTGATTAAGGTTTTCAGCTGGTACGTTCAAATGTTAGGTCTGGTGACTATTCCGGTTTTACAACATTTCAAAAAAACAAAATTTTTAAAAGTTGTCGACTTCTTTGGCAATTGTTATTTACGTTCAGGGCCGATGTTTTCTAAATTTCCCTTAGCAATTTGCACATTTGCAAAGTCCCACTCTGTGTCACATGTGGCTCTAGTTTTGTTTTTTTTTCTGAAAGAAATGAAATGAAATGGATTTTTATGTCTTATGGGGACTAGCAGTGTGCAATAAGGAAAATTTTGCCTGAATAATGGCATTAATCTCATCTGATTTTCGATTTCCAACTGTCAAGGGAACTTAAGCGCGCACGGGTTTTACATAGGTATGATATTTTCTACCTAGATAAGATAGTTTAAACATAGTTGATCACTCTACAGACATACAATACACCAATAATGCTAGTGAGACCAACGTTTAATTCACACACCAATAATGAGAGTGAGACCAACGTTTAATATAACAATTAAACGTTGGTCTCACTTCCGTTATTGGTGTGTAAGCATAGTTGGTCACCTGGGTCTTCGTTTTGTACCTAGTTGGGTATTCGTTTTGTACCTGGGTCTTCGTTTTGTACCTAGTTGGGTCTTCGTTTTGTACCTGAGTCTTCGTTTTGTACCTAGTTGGGTCTTCGTTTTGTACCTAGTTGGGTCTTCGTTTTGTACCTGGGTCTTCGTTTTGTACCTAGTTGGGTCTTCGTTTTGTACCTAGTTGGGTCTTCGTTTTGTACATGGGTCTTCGTTTTGTACCTGGGTCTTTGGTCTTTGGTCTTCGTTTTGTACTCACCCAGACGACACGTAATGTTATGTGATTATAATGATAATTATGATCTTTTTTCCAAGGGAAGTAAGCCAGGGAACTTGTGTGTTGTTAGTTGAAACCTTATCAAACTTATTTATTTTAAATTTTTCTTCTTGGTGGAATTAGAGTTTAGAACTTTTTTTTTTACACAAAAAAGCAATGTGATTTTATTATGATCTTTTTTCCAAGGGAAGTAAGCCAGGGAACTCGTGTGTTGTTAGTTGACCTTATTAAACTTATTTATTTTACATTTCTTTTATTGGTGGAATAAGAGTTTAGAACTTCTTTTCTTTTTACACAAAAAAAAACAATGTGATTATTAAATGATATATTTTCCAAGGGAAGTAAGCCAAGGAACTTGTTAAATAAAACCTTACCAAATTGTCTTTCGGGCACCGAGATTTCAATTTTTTTTTGGTTGTGTAAAAAACTCAACTTTCGGGCTGCGATTTCAATTTTTGAAATATGTAAAATATAATCATAGGAATGACATTCGGGCAGTGTTTTCGATCCTTAAATAATATGAATTGAGAATAAAATAGGGCGATCAATTTTAAAAAAATACAGTTATAGTATAGGATATTCGGGCAAAGATATGATTTCATTTTTAAATTTAAAAAAAAAAAAAAAATTGGCCGTTTAAGAAAAATTTTTTTAATGCCTTGCCCGAAAAACTGGCCTTTGGTGCAGCGAGGGGGGGGGGGGGCGGCTGTCCGCCACTGCATGTAGCTCTATCACCAACGCTTTACATGTAGCTTTAGAACATATCCTTAACGTGTAGCTTAATAACCAATCCTTTACATGTACGTGTAGCTCTAGCACCAGCCCTTTTACATGTTTCTTTACGAATAGCTCTTTCATTACAATTTTGTTTTCTTTTTCAGCTACTCTTGGTGGACAAATGGGGATATTTCTAGGTGCAAGTGTATTACAACTCTCTGAATTCATTGAATACATAATCCTAAAGATTGGATCGTGTTTTTGTAGACCACAGCAATTCAAGCAAAGCAAACAATAGACATTTGTTTCCGCAACCAAAACCTTACCTTCGATATACAATGTACGTACATCATGTCGTTAAGAAATATAAATTTACGTTTACCTAGCATCTAAAGTGATTTGATTACCTGTTTTATTTCCATGAGAGGCAATGCAGAGACATCTTTGAAACGGATTCCATGTTCATGTTCATGTTCATGTTCATGTTTGAAGAAGCCTTGCCCTTCTTTGACACTATATAGTTGTTTCTATATTTTGTTTCTTTTTACTAGTCGATTGTTGTGCAGTTGGGCACGATGCGGCGAGTTGGACAATGCGGCAAAACGAACCCAGCACGCTAGTAGCGTAGTGAATTTTTAATCCTGTGATTTGTGTTCTATATCACAGTCTTGTATAGTGATTAAATGGTTTGTACTTTCCAATTTATTTATAAATAAAACCACCTACAAGGGCCTCGAAGCGTCTCTGAAAGTGGGGGGCCCTTTCGTTGAAAATTTTCAAAAATCCAATCGATTTTCAGATTACGGAAATTATAAGAAAAAATAATTATAAAAATGAAAAAAAAAAAAAAAAATGTTGATGAAAAGAAAAAAAAAAATTAGCCATAAAGTGGCCCACGACCAAGACAGCGGCATAAGCCTACTCTTTTTCAGGCCAGCCAACTACTTTCGAACTGCATACCTAACAAGGTATTAGAGCAGTGTTTTCTGGATTCGATCTTTAATTAGGAGGTCTGAAGCAGTAACGATGATTTTCTCTTAAAATACAATATCTTGAATCTTCCGCCACAGGGGATTGCTAAATATTTTGCATGTTAAATAAAAAAATTATTTATTGTTTGTTTCATTAATAAAAAACATTCCAACTTTTAATTGCAGCCTGCATCAGAAAAACGTACATTTCAATTTGCAAATAGTCTCAAATGACGGGGGATTCAAAACATCGCTGGAGAAAGGGCACAGGATGGGAAGACAAATTCACTTATTTATATCACTTTATTTATTTTTCGAATATATCTGAAATTCTTAGACATAACTCAGAAAACAGACCACAAAACAGTCCCTCACAGCAACTTTGACCTGGATCTTTTGGATCGCAGTACTGTATATATGCGATACATCCCCTTCTTTTTTCTTTCCTAGGAAAATAAAATTTGAATTTACGAGAATCGATTTGAGACTTGAATTTATGTAAAAAGCTTTCAGATTTACTGGAGATGACATTAACATATCTCGTTAACATTACTTACATTAAATTCTTCATTGTAATATCTTTATTTAGGTCAATGTCAATGTCGAAGTATAGGCAGACCTTGACATTGACCTAAATAAAGATATTACAATGAAGAAATGTAAGTAATGTTAAAGGGATATGTTCACTAACTGTTCGACCAAAAAACTTTTTGTCTCAGAATCTGGAATTTTTTTAACTTATCTAATCTGTAATATTGTTCACAACTCTCCTACGAAATTTAAGAATTTAAACACACATGTACCCATAAGTATCGGCGTTTGAAAGTCAAAATTACGACTCGCCGTTTAGTAAGAATATACACTAAGGTTAAGGTAAGGATATAATTGAAGGAATTATATGATTTTCGTGCATTAGTAGAAACTCTGAAGGCTATTTGCATATATTCAAGGCCCAAATCGACCCTAAAAAAATGCTGAACATCCCCCTTTAACTAGATATGTCATCTAATGCTTACGGTAGATGTTTCTCATTGTAAAATCAATAATGCATAAGAGGTTATATGTGTAGGATAATGCATGGTTTCGAGGGATTAGTTGACATAATGCCCGCGGGTTCGGGAAAGCACGAGGGCCGAAGGTCCGAGGGCTTTCCCGAGCCCAAGGGCATTATGTCAACTAATCCCGATAGAAACCATGCATTATCCGACATATAAACCGATTCCTAATTCAATAATTGGTAAATATGTTAAAAGATCAATCAATACATTTAACATCACATGGGAGATAATCCATGTGGTGATTGAGGTGTGAAAAAATGTTCCAGAATTTTCAGAAATATTTAGAACATCTAATTTTACATTAAACAATTCTGAAATGTAGTATTGAAAGATATAAATCCCCGGAAAAACAATTACGCTCTAAAAATCTAGTTTTTAAATTTTTAAAACCACTTTTAAAAAAATAATTGTATCTCAAAGATGACCAGTGAAAGTCATTACAAGAAACATGAGGGGTATATATTGTTGTATCAACCCATACTATTTCAGAGGAAGAAAGAATCCCTATAATGATCACTGAGTAGTAGTGATTAGATACGATTGTAAACTTTGTCATTGGGTAGTGACTACATTTGATTAATCGACTTGATTTTGAAACTTTAATATTAAGTTAGACAAAATTAATCTCTCAGACACAAAAAAAATCGATCGCTCAAATGCATTGGTGTAAGATTGAAGTATATTCTCTCGAATGTACTTTGGTAGAGGGGATATTATCTCTAATATACCTGTCCACGGGGGATATTCTCTCGAATATCCCTGGGTTGAGGGATATTCTCTCTAATGTCCCTGACTGGAGGGATATTAGTGAAAAGAAAGACCTGCCAAAACAATGGGATGACGTCACAAGAGGTTTATGTGAATGAGACATTTTGATTGCAAACTCAAATCTGTTTTCAAAATTTCGATAACACTTTTGACGTTATTCGTTTTTTAAATTTAAAATCTAACTTCCGGAATTTTGAAATTATTTGAATTTTTTTGTTTGCAATATATTTAAAATGATGCTATATAAACAATCAATAAATGAAATTTGACTAAGATGTAAAAGATCGGCCGCCATATTAATATGACCAACTTTTGTAAAATTCAAAATGGGGCCTCGGGAATTCGTAACTGTAGTATTTTTGGACAGCTTAGTCGATTGCCCCAAAAAGTACGTGTTCGATTTTGATATAAGATGCTGCTTTCTTGTTATTTCTGGTATATTTTTTTTTAATGTAATTGCCAAAATTTCAAAGAATTGTGACTCGTGACCTTAAACTTTGTTGACCTTGTGCCCTGAACAAAGGTTATTGCCATTGGCCAGATCTATTTACTGATATATCCATTTTCGTTGTCCGATGTTTACTTCCGGTTCTATGGCCATTTCAAATTTGCAATTTTTAACTTTAAACAGCTCTGTCACGTGACACAACTTTCATACGTCAGAAATTCTTATATATTCTTATTGTGCCTAATCTATTCTTTTTAATGATATATATAACACTTTATGTTTTAATGAAAATTACGCGATTTAAAATGTGAAAATATTGTGCAAAGTTCCATAGTGCGTGTTTTTTCAAATTATATTTAAATGTTCTGAAAACTTGTGGGTAGATAAATATTTTGATTGCAAACTCAAATCTATTTTCACAATCTCTAAATCACAACCAGTTTTGACTTAATTGGGTTAAAGATTAACTAAAATGAAATGTTTGTTGTCTAAATTGTTCAATGATAGTGCTCTCCCCTTAACTTGATATTGGCTTGAGTTTTGGCGATACTAAGCTAAAGATAAACAAAACGTCGCCCAAACGCATACAATTGTTGTCAAAACAGTTGAAGGGAGAGAACTACTATTCTAATTGTAATTGAAAATATTGATTATTACGCCAAATATATAAAGTCATACACCACTGGTCGCCATATTTACTACTACAAGTCGCAATACTACATTCAGACCACAAACAGTTACAATTTTTATAAATGATATAAACTCACTAGATTTAACTTTTCTAATGTTCATATATTTATAATCATTTGGTTAATACTTTATGATTTATGAAATATTTCCAGGATGACGCACTGCCCAGCGCCGTTTTGGTACGGCTCTAGTTTATTGTTTGTTTCGTTAATAAAAAACTTTCCAACTTTTAATTTCAGCCTGCATCAGAAACACGTGCATTTCAATTCGCAAATAGTCTCAAATGACGGGGGATTCAAAACATCGCTTGAAAGACAGAGAAAGGGCACAGGGTGGAAAGAAAAATTCACTTATCTATATTATCACTTTATTTATTTATCGAAAATAGCTGAATCTTTTAGACAAGACTTAGCAAACCCGTAACAAGACAGTCCCTCACAGCAACTTTGATCTGGATCTTTTGGATCGCAGTCCTGAAAATTTGCGATACATCCACTTCTTTTTTCTTTCCTAGGAAAATATAATTTGAATTTATGAGAATCGATTTGAGACTTGAATTTATGTAAAATGCTTTCAGATTTACTGGAGATGACATTAACATATCTCGTTAACATTACTTACATTTCTTCATTGTAATATCTTTATTTAGGTCAATGTCAATGTCGAAGTATAGGCAGACCTTGACATTGACCTAAATAAAGATATTACAATGAAGAAATGTAAGTAATGTTAAAGGGATGTGTTCACTAACTGTTTGTAACTTTTTGTCTCAGAATCTGGAATTTTTTAGCTTATCTAATCCGTAATATTGTTTACAACTCTCCTACGAAATTTATGAATTTAAACACACGTGAACCCATAAATATCGGCGTTTGAAAGTCAAAAAAAAAATGCTGAACATTCCCCTTTAACTAGATATGTCATCTATTGCTTACGGTAGATGTTTCTCATTGTAAAATCAATAATGCATAAGAGGTTATATGTATTGTGAATGAGACGTTTCTTGTACTTTGTCGCCAGTGTACATTAATATCCCTTTTACACACTTTACACTTTTTATTAGATCGGGCCCTGACATCGCAATTAGAGGTGGACTAGATCCGGATTGGTGCATCGATCCAGGCCAGGCTCTATTTATCGGAGCCTAGTGGAGTATAAGATCGTGTTGTAGATTCTCTCGAATCAACACATCCAAGTCTCTTTTCGACACTCGACACGATTGAGATCTTGAATATATCAAGGACATTCAAAACTACCAGAAATGTATCGAAAATTTGTCTTCTTATGTCTATTTATAAGGTATAGTCTCTCTAAAACTATGACTTTGACTATCATAATTATGTGTAGACAAAACAGGTCCCAAAGATCCACAGATCAGCAAATTGACCACACGGATCCGAACCCTTTATTCTAAAAATATATCAAAGGTTCAAAGCTTTTAATAGGTACGGAATAGCTACAGAAATTCATCCCAAAATATATAAAAAAATATCCTACCTTTTGAATAATCTATCAATCCGGTCGGTGTTTATCTCAATGTTTTCTCTTTCGCCCAGTTTCTTTGCTAAAATTACAATTCATATAATAACAACACGAAAGTATAACCGTCAAGTGTAGGTAAACTTTCTAGAAAAGCAGCAAACGGTCTCCGTGAAAGTTACGCTGGCGCTCTGCAACATATCACGGTAATGAACGGCGACCATTTGACCGGACTACATCAATGTTATCACGTAATCTCGTGATTCTGGTAGTTCAAACATCAGAGACGGGTCATTCGAGGCTACAAATATTTGTAAACAAATAACACGAAAACAAACAGATATGTATTTAAAATGATGATAAAATGCGTAAATGGTGAACAGATAGTCACTACGTAGCATTAAATGCACGAGCAGGTGTCATAAAATTCCTCCACAGATTTAGACCCTTGCGCCGATTTATTTTGTAAAAAGTGACTGGCTAGCAGATGAAACTGGTTGGCTAGCCATTTGTTTTCGGATAGCCGGTTTTGAACTGGCTGAATTGACTATCAAAAACAATCGGCGGTTTTCGGCTTTAAAAATTTGAGTTATAATGAAGGAACATACATTATACACTGCAGGTATCATAAACAACTGGTGTTTGTTAGCAAGTTATTTATTTCTGAATAATCAACTCACAATTCAAAATCTTAATCAAACTACAATAGTTTTGAAGTATCATGGATGAAAATTATCATGTTCAGCATGGTAGGTCTAAGTGACGATCGTCTTGAATTCATTTACAAAGTGGCAGAAATCGGCTGACTTAAATCGGCGGCGCTTTGTTTTCACAACTGCCAGATTGTGGCTGTAAAGAAATCGGCGGCGGCGGTGGCTAATGGCGGCGGCGCAAGGGTCTACACAGATTCTATTGCTATGAACTATATCTATGTCGCGACGTTACAAGCAAGTGGTAAAGCGTCAAAGTAAAGAGTCTCGCGCATGAAAACACAACGAAAAACACCATTCATTACCGAGACAGATTATGGTTTACGGAAACTGCCGAGGATTGCCGATTGGAAAAGCAGTTCATTGGTTTTCAGCCATTTGAATTTCCGAAAATGCCTGCCTAATCGCCAGTATTCTGAAATTTTTATGCGGATCTGGGACACTGATTACACCAATTTCCACCGTACGTGATATTGCAAAGAACGACTGATTGAAAATTTGAATGATGAAAAAAACCTTTTATTCCGAGCACCGACAAGTATGCAGAAACGCCTTACCTTCAGAAACCAATACCATGGTTGCCACGATAGCGAGAAGTATTACAAGCTTCATCTTGAAAATGTTATTTCAGCTGTCAGATACAGAAATACTGTAATATATCTATTAAGTGTCGAGATATTTATTCTCTTTTCAACTTTCACCATTCTAATTTAGGTTTGATTTCTATTATTTGTGATTGGCTATTCAATGCTGAATTGTATAAACTATTAGTAACTGGTAGTTGAATGATGCTGACTTATCATTATAGCATTAAGCATTTGCAATGTCCTAGTTTGATTTTGAAATATTGTGGTTTTATTTTGTTTCGTTTTTTTCTGAAAGAAATGAAATGAAATGGAGTTTTATGTCTAATGGGGACTAGCAGTGTGCAATAAGGGAAATTTTGCCTGAATAATGGCATTAATCTCATCTTATTTTCGATTTCCAACTGTCAAGGGAACTTAAGCGCGCACGGGTTTTTACATAGGTATGAAAGTTTCTACCTTGTTAAGATAGTTTCTACCTAGGTAAGATAGTTTCTACCTAGAGATAAGATAGTTTCTACTTAGGTAAAATAGTTTCTACATAGACAAGATAGTTTTTACTAGGATAAAAAATCTTCTACATAGGTAAGATAGGTTCTACATAGGTAAGATCATTTCTACCTAGGTAAGATCGTTTCTACCTAAAAAAGATAGTTTCTACCTAGGTTAAATAGTTTCCACCGAGTTAAGATAGTTTTCTATTACCCAGGTAAGATAGTTTTCTACCTAGGTATTATAGTTTCTACCTAGTTAAGGTCGTTTCTACATAGGTAAGATAGTTTCTACCTAGGTATTATAGTTTCTACCTAGGTAAAATAGTTTCTACATAGGTAAGATAGCTTCTACCTAGTTAATATCGTTTCTACATAGGTAAGATAGTTTATACCTAGGTATTATAGTTTCTACTTAGGTAAAAAAAAAGTTAATTTGTGTTATGCGCATGCGCAATACTAACTTTTTTTTTTTCTTTTAGGATTTTTACGAAACTTGGTATGTAGCCTACATGTATAATCGGATACAGAATTTAGGTGGAATGTTAAATTTGAGTTCTGCGCATGCGCATCATCAACTTTCTTATTTCTTATCAATTTCTTTAAAAAATGACATTTAGGCCTACGTGTATAATCAGATTCCAATTATTATGGACATATCGAATTTGTGTATTGCGCATGCGCATCGCCAACTTTCTTTATTTCTTACCTGAATTACAAGAATCTTAGTATGCATATGTATATTCCGATACGAAATATCTGGGAGATATTGAATTTGCTTTGTGCGCATGCGCATCGCTAACTTTCTTATTTCTGAACCGAATTCATTCAAAATTGGCATGTAAAATAAATTTTCTTATTTATATCAGAATTCCTTCAAAATCGGCATGTATGTGTATAATCAGATTCGAAATTTCATGGAATATTTGTGCTGTGCGCATGCGCATCGCTAACTTTGTTATTTCTGAACCGAATTCATTCAAAATTGACATTTGTGTATATAAAGAGAGTCTAAATATCATGAACATATCAAATTTATGTAGTGCGCATGCGCATCGCCAACTTTCTCATTTCTCATCATAATTTCTTCAAAATTGACTTGTACGTGTATAATCAGATTCGAAATTTCTTGGACATATTGAATTTGTGTAGTGCGCATGCGCATCGCTAACCTTCTTATTTCTTAACCAAATTGCAATATCTTCAAACTATAATCATAATCTCATTTGCATCATCATGTTGGAATTTATTTTTCGCGCATTGAATTATCAGTACAGTGCATGTGCAATCGAAATATTGCCGAACCGTCATACCTGTATGTCGTAACACGCCCTGCACCAATACTGTTAACTGTACAGTTCTTGTATGTTTTTGAAATGTTTTGTGTTTGTTTGTTTTGTTTTTTTCAAAGTAATGAATTTGAGTTTTATGTCGGGCTTTTCTGCACTGATTTGGGCTAATGGGGACTGACAGTGTGCAATTAGGGAAATTTTGCCTGACAAATGACATTAATCTCATCTGATTTTCGATTTCCAACTGTCGAGGGTATTTAAGCGCGCACGGGGCTTCAGTTTAGTCCCACCTAAACAATTTTGGTCGATCTTATAGGGTTAATAAGAATAAGTCATCTTCACTCATAATTACAGTCCACCCAGCTGTAAATGGGTACGGATAATCCGGGAAAGATCAATGCCAAGAGGTTTGGTCAAGGACCAGCTGGGAGAAAAGATCCGCACGGAACCTAAGTTGTTATCCTTGTAAAATATAGATGTTTCTTTCTTTTCTTTAAGATAGTTTCTCTTGTAAGGTTGTTTCTACCTAAGTAAGATGGTATCTACCTAGGATAGATAGTTTATCACCCAATAAGGTATTCTACAGTAGATATCGCTTGTATGATAAAAAGCATTATCTACTGCACTATATCTACTAGGAGATACTGCTTTTCTGAATCATTGATTGGTCAATATGGTCACGTGATAAGCATTTCGCCCAATGACGTCTTAATAACAATGACGTCATATTGATTTCGCCCTTCGAAAGTTCTTTCAATAATCTGCAGTTCACCCCTCCAAAGTTGTTGTTTCGCATATTTCGATTTTAGAATGATATTGGATGATAAATAAAATCTCACCCTTGTGTCTTTTGATATCAGATATATCAACACTCGTTGATAAAAGTGGAAAAACTCCTCGGCAAGCCTCGGAGTTTTTCCACTTTATCAACTTGTGTTGATATATCTGATATCAAAAGACACTCGGGTGAGATTCTCTATTTCTACCATGGTTGGATAGTTTCTACCAAGGAACATTTTTAGATATGGAGTCACTCGGAATTCACTTGCGTTAGCCGCCATTTTGAATTTAAAATTGGCCGCCTTCAGAAATATATAATTGTTGATATTTTCGGATCTATGTAAGCTATTAACCTGCCTCAGTTTCTAATTGTACATATTTAGGTCAGGGAAGTCAATTATTCAAGCTACAAGTGGTTATAACAGCTGGGCATGTTCAATTTCAAAATGGCGTCCGTAAATATCAATAATTTGCTATATTTCTCTATTTCTATCTATATTTGTCAGCAATTAATTCGTTTTTGGTTGTTAATTGTACATTTAGGAGGTTCAGGGATCCACTGTTTAAAAAGTTACAAATGGCAACAACTGGCGCCATATTGAATTTCAAAATGGCGAACCTAAAACTGGATAATTGATAGTATTTCTAGATCTATGATATACCTGTTAATCTTTTAATATTTTGTTATTTTTAACATCAAAGGCACATTGGAAATTTATGTCCCAAATACGTCTTTCTAGTGATGTTTCGAAAGAACGATATTTTTCTATTATTTTGTTTCACTAATAAAAACATTCTAACTTTTAATTGCAGCCTGCATCAAAAAAATGACGGGGGTGTCAAAACATCGCTGGAGGAAGGGCACAGGATGGGAAGACAATTCACTTATCTATATCACTTTATTATTGTCCGAAAATATTTATTTGATAATCTACACATTCCTTAGAATACTTGCCACAAAACAGTTTCCCACAGCAAGTTTGACCTTGACTACAATCTTTTCTCTTTCCGGCACATCCACTTCATTTTCCTCTCCTAGGCAAAATAAAATTTGAATTTTCGATGATCGATTTGGGACTTGAATTTATGTAAATAGCTTTCAGTTTCATAGGAACTGCCCAAAAATCGCTCAATCCCTTCAATGAAAAAATATCATTTATAAATCTTATTTTTTAACACACTTGACCAGTGTTTGCTGTCACAATAACTTGGACTACTCTCTGGCCTCATTGAGGTCTGAATTGAATTTTTCTCTCATGTCACAAACATTCAACATGTTTCTTTCATTTTCATGCCATGTGTCTTAGAACGCTTTCGTTCTATGAAACTACATGAAACTACTGAATGTATTACAAATTTTCAATATGAAATAAATACACTTTCCTCCCAGAAATTTTAAGAAAAAATGCTGCACATTTCAGACAAAAAATAATAGGCAAAATGCGCTTCAGAACTCAATGTCGTACATTAATTAATTTTTTTTTTTTTTTTTTTTTTTTTTTTTTTTTTTAAATATTTTATTTAACAATGAGAATACACATTTACATATACACATTTATAAATAAATACAAATAAATAAAAGAACATAAATACAGGTCACATTTAATTTCAATTTGAGGCATGCGTTCTTCTTCCTTTATAGAATTTATATTATTTTTGTTTGCAAGTTATTATCAAAACACTTCATTTCCAATTCAGATTTTGTTTTTAAAAAAGCGACGTATTTTTCCTTAACAGGTATGGCGTTATTTAGTTTACAACTATATATGTAATATTTAGTTAATAATAGGACATGATTAAAAAATATAAAATCACTATTATTTGAAAAAACAGAGTTGTCAATAATCCCAAATTGTTTGATTTCAGGGGTAAGGTTACTATGAATATTGTTATTGCACAGTAATTCTTCCAAAACATTCCATATACTTTGAGATAAATGACAGTGTAAAAATAAATGATCAATAGTTTCAATACTCGAATGACAAAAGGTACATAGTGTAGATGGTTCAAGTTTAAAAAGACACAACATATTATTTGTGTAAATTATTTTGTGAATATATTTGAATTGAAAATTTTGCAATCTTATATCAAAACATACATTGAATGGTAAGTTGAAGATCTTTGCAGACGCGTCATCATTGATATTAATGTTTAGCTCATCTTCCCATTTACATAGACTATTTGGCTTAATATATAATGATTTGATTCTTGTAGAGTAAATATCGCTTGTTTTTATATTATCTAAGTCTTTTTTGTATATTAGCTTCAAATTTTGATTTATATCTTCATGCACATCACTATTTATTGATATTATAGATTGAATTTCTTTTATTTTTTTTTTTTATTTGATATATTTGCTATTGATGAATGATAACATATTGGATATTTCACAAAATCTGGATTGATAAATTCATGAATAAACAGTAATTTCTTTTTAATGGGCAGAAAATTATTAGGATCGATTATTTTTTTAATATGTTTATTGTACCACACTAATTGGTTTTCTGTGGGGACAAATTCTTCTAAATACGAAGTGTAAATTTCATACCAGTTTAATATAAGTTTTTTATAAAATTGAGAGTGTATTTTAATTCCTTGAGGTGTAAAGTTTGCACCTAAAATTAGTTGGCCATCATATGGTAACATACTAAATAAAAAAGTTTTAATCCATACTTGATTTTTGAAGGAGAATAATTTCTTAACCCAAAATATTGATTTACTGATAATGTGTTCCTCTAAGTTAATCATATTCAACCCTCCAAGGGACTTATTTTGACATATTACATTGCGCTTAATCTTATCCGGGCCGTTCCATAAGTAATTATATATAATTGTATTACACTTTTTAATGACATAAGGTGGTACATAAATGGCTGTGGCTTGATACAATAGTTTCGATAAACAAAATGTTTTAATTATCTGAATTTTTCCAATCAAAGTAAGATTCTGGCCTTTCCATCTATTAATGATAATTGCAATTTCTTCCAGTTTTTTATCAAAATTTAATTTATTCTTGATTGATTCATCAAAGGAGAAAAAAATACCCAGAATTTTTATATATTCTTTGCTGACCGTCAAACCTAGGTTATTAATGAGGTTAGGTAAATTTTTAATATTACTATTTAAATCCATAGCTTCAGTTTTTGATAGATTAATAGATAAACCCATTAATTAATACACTAGGCTCCGATAAAGTAATTGGTGCCTGACCCACTTTAATTTTACAGGTCCCAAAGATCCAGAGATCAGCAAATTGACCACGAGGATCCAAAACCCTTGATTCTAAAAAAACATATCAAAGGTTCAAAGCTTTAGATAGGTACGGAATAGCTACAGAAATTCATTCCAAAATATAAAAAAATATCCTTCCTTTTGAATAATCTATAAATCCGGTCGGTGTCTATCTCAATGTTATCTCTTTCGCCCAGTTTCTTTGCTAAAAATTACAATTCATATAATAACAACGTGAAAGTATAACCGATCGTACAAAAAAATATTACAGAATAAAAGAGGCATTCAAATTTTCAATCAGTCGTTTTTAGTTTTTGCAATTTCACGTACGGTGCAAATTGGTGTAATCAGTGTCCCAGATCCGCATAAAAAATTCAGAATACTGGTCTACTCTTAGTTCACTGTCGAGGGATCTTAAACGAGTACAGTCTATAGCTAACGGAACAACTAGACGCTTTGTGTATATTAGCCCCTCCCACAGAGGGCCTTATTCTCATATGTATCATTGACAGACAAACAAACTCAATTGAAAAATCTGAAAGAAGTATGCCAGATCAACCATGTCGATATTGGACCTTAGACCTTAAACCTTAAAATTCTAATTGAGTTACCTCTCATTAAACAAACTTTACAATAGAAAAGATAGGAACGATACCTATGACGACAATAACGACCATGACGACAATGGAGATGGTTCAGACAGCAAATGTGTTGACGTTAACAACAATATCGATGACGTTAACAACAATATTTGACGACGTTAACAAAAATATCGTTGACTTTAACAACGATATCGACGACTTAAAATAACAACATAACAAAAATATCGTTGACGTTAACAACAATATCGATGACGTTAACAACGATATCGATGACGTTAACAACATATCGAATACGTTAACAACGATATCAATGACGTGAACAACGATATCGATGACGTTAACAACGATATCGATGACGTTAACAACGATATCGATGACGTTAACAACGATATCGATGACGTTAACAACGTTATTGATGACGTTCACAACGATATTAATGACGTTAACAACGATATTATTGACGTTAACAACGATATTGATAACGTCAACAACAACATAGATGACGATAACAATGATATCGATTACATTAACAACGATATCAATAACGCCAACAAAGAAATTGATGACGATAACAACGATATCAATTACATTAACGTTATCAATGACGTTCACAACGATATTGGTGACGTTAACAGCGATATCGATGACGTTAACAACGATATCGATGACGTCAAAAACGATATCGATGACGTTAACCACGATACCAATGACGCAACCGTTACATTTTCAATTGTAGTTGAATTTAATAATGAGAAGGAAGAGCTCTGTAGCTGTAGGCAACCATGTGAATCAACCAATTATGATGTTAAACTATCAACAGCCTTGTATCCATCGGATCTTAATATCAAACATATAGAGGAGAGTTATCCTGGATTCAAACTGGAGTAAGTACCACTTACATGATACCGTCATCAATATTGGTCGATTCATAGGTAGAAACTATCCTACCTAGGACGAAACTATCTTACCTAGGTAGAACTATGCTATCTATATTAGGTGGAAACTGTCTTAACTAGGTAGAAACTATCTTACCTAGGTAAAAACTGTCTAACCAAGGTAGAAACTATCTTACCTAGGTAGAAACTATCATCTTAACTAGGTAGAAACTATCATCTTACCTAGGTAGATACTATCTTACTTAGGTAGAACCTATCTTACCTATATAGAAACTATCTTACCTTGGTAGAAACTATTTTACCTAGGTAACGTTTTAAACAGTGGATCCCTGAACACCCTAAACGTACAATTAACCACCAACAACAAGTTAATTGCTGACAAATATAGATAGAGATAGAGAAATATAGCAAATTATTGATTTTTAAGGACGCCATTTTGAAATTTAACAAGGCCAGCTGTTATAACCACTTGTAGCTTGTATAATTGACTTCCACGACCTAAAAATGTACAATTCGCCATTTAGAACAGGTTAATAGCTTACATAGTTCCAAAAATATTAACAATTTAACATTTCTGAGGACGGCCAATTTTAAATTCAAAATGGCGGCTAACGCAGGCGAATTCCGAGTGACTCCATATCCAAAAATGTTCAGAACATATCAAAGTATATGTGTGCTAAATTTGGTGCTTGTATCAAATAATGCACAATTCTATCATATTTGGGCTGGCGTAGGCGCATATCAACAATCGTCACACAGCCGAGGTTTGATGTAGGGTACCGGAATCAGCCGAGGATTGCCGAATGTCGAATGGTAATGATAAGATAAAAACGGAGGTCAACCAAAGCAGAATAGGGGGGTGGGACTGATTAATCTTGAGGTATTTCTGGCTTGTATTTTGGGTGTAAAAAAATATTCAATGACGATTCAAATCATTTGATGTCATATATATGTAAAATCTATAGCAGTTATTGAAACAGAGCAATATCAAACAATTAATTTGTATGTGTTTTCTGTCATTTTTGCCGTCCAAATGTTGAAAGATTGATATGATAATATTACTATGTGAAAAAAAGTATGCAAACTGTAATGAATATTGTAAATAAAAGTAGTATTTAAAACAACCTAACAAACTATCTAACCTAGGTAGAAACCATCTAACTTAGGTATATACTATCTTAACTAGGTAGAAACTATCTTACCTAAGTAGAAACTATCTAACCTAGTTAGAAACTATCTTACCTACGTGGAAACTATCTTACATAGGTAACAATCTAGAAACGATCTTAGCTAGGTAGAAGCTATTTAAACTAGGTAGAAACTATCTTACCTAGGTAGAAACTATTTAACCGAGGTAGAAACTATTTTACCTAGGTAGAAACGATCGTAATCCATTGTTTGGATGGGACAGTTACCCGAAGCCCCGTGCGCGCTTAACTTCCCTCGACAGTTGGAAATCGAAAATAAGATGAGATTAATGCCATTATCCAAGCAAAACTTCCCTCATTGCAGACTGCAAGTCCCCATTAGCCCATATTAGTACAGAAAAGCCCGACATAAAACTCCATTTCATTTTATTTCTTTGAGAAAAAAACCCAAAATAAAACCATAAAATTTCAAAAACAAATTAGGACATTGCGAATGCTTAATGCTTTAATGATAAGCCAGCATCATTCAGCTTCCAGTTACTAAGAGTTTATACAAATCAGCATTGAATAGCCAATCAGAAATGATAGAAATCAAACCTAAATTAAAATGGTGAAAGTTGAAAAGAGAATAAATATCTCGACACTTAATAGATATATTACATTATTTCTGTATCTGACAACTGAAAGAACATTTTCAAGATGAAGCTTGTAATACTTCTCGCTATCGTGGCAACCATGGTATTGGTTTCTGAAGGTAAGGCGTTTTTGCATACTTGTCGGTGCTCGGAATAAAAGGTTTTTTTCATCATTCAAATTTTCAATCAGTCGTTTGTTTTTGCAATATCACGTACGGTGGAAATTGGTGTAATCAGTGTCCCAGATCCACAAAAAAAATTCAATGAACTGCTTTTCTAGAAAATTGACCTACACTTGTCGGTTATACTTTCATGTTGTTATTATATGAATTGTAATTTTTAGAAAAGAAACTTGGCGAAAGAGATAACATTGAGATAGACACCGCCCGGATTGATAGATTATTCAAAAGGTAGGATATTTTTTTATATATTTTGGGATGAATTTCTGTAGCTATTCCGTGCCTATTAAAAGCTTTGAACCTTTGATATATTTTTAGAATAAAGGGTTGGGATCCTTGCGGTCAATTTGCTGATCTGTGGATCTTTGGGACCTGTTTTGTCTACACATACATAGCCGTAGGAGACAGGGGGCAGCTGCCCCCCTAAATATTATGTTTACAGGCAAAAAATTCAAGAAATCGGGCAAAATATCATTAAAATTCGGGCAATTAGTCAGTCTGCCCCCCTGTTGAGTCGTGGGCCCCTACGGCTATGTACACATAATTATGATAGTCAAAAATCAATCTAATTAAAATTAGATTACATTTCTTTTCGGTTATTTTTTGATTGTCGACTCCATGTAATCTAAAGACTTGTATAAGGAGGTCATCTTCTGGTTACGAATAAGCTATTTATAGCACGTGCCACCCCTCTGCCAATCAGAACACCGTTTATATTTGAATATTTTGTATTGCGTCATAATTTTGGACTGCTGTGTCGCTTTACTTTCTGTTTCGTCTTCCCACAATGCATATCAATGCATAGACCGGCGATTTTGAAGGTAGATTTTGATTGGCTGAAATTTTCGTCACCAGAAGATGACCTCCTTATACAAGTCTTTAGATTACATGGAGTCGACAATCAAAAAATAACCGAAACGAAATGTAATCTAATTTTAATTAGATTGGTCAAAAATACGACTCGTACTATATCTCGAGACTATAC
The DNA here is from genome assembly GCA_029955415.1 of Lottia scabra. Lineage (NCBI taxonomy): Eukaryota > Metazoa > Mollusca > Gastropoda > Lottiidae > Lottia > Lottia scabra. The sequence goes on along the minus strand of JARJEI010000018.1, from coordinate 4,768,911 downwards.
CTTATATGACCATATTATATAGACATAAGAAGAAAAATTTTCGATACATTTCTGGTCCTTGATATATTCAAGATCTCAATCGTGTCGAGTGTCGAAAAGAGACTTGGATGTGTTGACTCTACTAGGCTCCGATATGTATGTGTCTGGCCTGGATCTGAGCACCAATCCGGATCTAGTCCACCTCTAATGGCGGTGACAGGACCCGATCTAATAAAAAGTGTAAAGAGTGTAAAAGGGATATTAATGTACACTGGCGACAAAGTACAAGAAACGTCTCATTCGCAATACATATAACCTCTTATGCATTATTGATTTTACAATGAGAAACATCTACCGTAAGCATTAGATGACATATCTAGTTAAAGGGGGATGTTCAGCATTTTTTTAGGGTCGATTTGGGCCTTGAATATATGCAAATAGCCTTCAGAGGTACCACTAATGCACGAAAATCATATAATTCCTTCAATTATATCCTTACCTTAATCTTAATGTATAGTTTTACTAAACGGCGAGTCGTAGTTTTGACTTTCAAACGCCGATATTTATGGGTACACGTGTGTTTAAATTCTTAAATTTCGTAGGAGAGTTGTGAACAATATTACGGATTAGATAAGCTAAAAAAATCCAGATTCTGAGACAAAAAGTTTTTTGGTCGAACAGTTAGTGAACATATCCCTTTAACATTACTTACATTTCTTCATTGTAATATCTTTATTTAGGTCAATGTCAAGGTCTGCCTATACTTCGACATTGACATTGACCTAAATAAAGATATTACAATGAAGAATTTAATGTAAGTAATGTTAACGAGATATGTAAATGTCATCTCCAGTAAATCTGAAAGCTTTTTAAATAAATTCAAGTCTCAAATCGATTCTCATAAATTCAAATTATATTTTCCTAGGAAAGAAAAAAGAAGTGGATGTATGGCACATTTACAGAACTGCGATCCAAAACATCCAGGTCAAAGTTGCTGTGAGGGAATGTTTTGTGAGATGGATTTTTCAGTATGTTATAACTTTAAATAATAGTAAATAAAGTGATATAGATAAGTGAATTTTTCTTTCCACCCTGTGCCCTTTGTACGTCTTCCAAACGATGTTTTGAATCCCCCATCATTTGAGACTGCAGGCTGCAATTAAAAGTTGGAATATTTTTTATTAACGAAACAAACAATAAATATTTTTTTTTTTTAACATGCAAAATATTTAGCAATCCCCTGTGACAGAAGATTCAAGATATTGTATTTTAAGAGAAAGTCATCGTTACTGCTTCAGACCTCCTAATTAAAGATCGAATCCAGAAAACACTGATCTAATACCTTGTTAGGTATGCAGTTCGAAAGTAGTTGGCTGGCCTGAAAAAGAGTAGTCCTGGGTATCCTTGCACGAAGCCTTCGTAAGCTATGGGTGCCCGTAAGTCCATACATAAACCTTAAGTACGGGTTTTAAACGATTCACAAAACACACGTAATTTATGGGTGCCCGTAAGTTACGACTAAATCTCCCTGTAACTTACGGGCAGTCGGGACCATGTGTAACTTACTACGTAAATTTTCAAAATGCTTTTTTATTGATAAAAATTAATGAAAATTGTCTAAAAATACAAAAACTTAGTAAATGACACAAATCAAAAGCTATCAAACCTGTATATATATATTTTTTTCCTTTTATCGAAATATTCATGTTCATGTTGAAATCTTTTAGTTTCTGACAAACGTTATTTATGATAGGTGTAACAGTCAGTGCTTCGTTCCGATAGATAGATGGGCATCATGGGGGTTTGGGTGGCACCAACGGTTAGCGAAACTCTAGGCTACTCTACTCTACGTTAACGTTCTGCTTGGTTTTCTTTTATAAACTGAAGTGAGAACACCTTCTTTGATGAAATGAAATCATTTATTAATTTCCACATAGCCATTTCAAACAGTCTAGCACAGTCTTAATAAGATAACATAACAAAGATGATTTTCACTGCTTTCACAACATAAAATTCACTACGTAAAAAACTCTGGCAGCATACTAGTCCCCCATTCTATCATGGCGCGAGAACGCAGACACAACGGGAGCTGGTATTAATGCCAGTTAACTTTAGTTCTACAAATAGGTTAAATACTAACTAATAGGCCTACTAACTAACAATGCCTTTAGAAATACATAACAAATATATTAAATTGTCTTAGACAAAGGAAATAACTATTAGGGACTTAAATACTACTATTCTATCCATATTAAAATATGCACAAAACAAAACACTAATTACTCCGTTCTAGAACATTCTTACCAAATCGACCATTTGCCAAATCGACCGCGCAAACCAAATCGACCACCCTGCATTATGTACCCACGACAGTTACATGGCTCCCCAAAATTATGCAAAATAATTTTCTACAATATAATAAGACGATATGCAAACAACTTCACTTAATGTTATAAGAAACTTAAGTAATAATACTGAAATTCAACTTTAAGAATACGTTAACAATAATGCTTAATACTTAAGACTATACAAAATTTACAAAAGAATACAGAGGCTCCCTCGGTGGGGATTTCCCCGATAGCTTTAATTACCTACTCTGACTCAACTAATAATACAAGTTTGTGTATAGGACGCTCTAAATAACTTGCCTGACCTATACGTTTACCCTTGTTGTTTAAATACTTATCACCTACTAAAAGCTTAACCTTTCTTACTAAATTGTCTTTATCAGTATAAACAGTAATAATGCGCCCCAGAGGCCATTGATTACGTGCAAGTTTGTCATCTGCAATCAGAACAATATCATTAACCTTCATGTTGCGCTTAATCGTATTCCATTTACTACGATATTGCAATTCGTGAATACATTCTTTACGCCAACGATTCCAAAACTCGTTGGAAATAAATTGAACTCTTCTCCAGCGCTTACATGAATATAAGTCCTGTTTCAAAAATACTCCAGGAGGAGGTAAAACAACATTAGATTTAAGCGTTAACAAATTATTAGGACATAAAGGTTCTAACGATTTAACATCATATAAATTATTAACTGATAGAGGCCTACTGTTAACAATATTAGAAGCCTCACATAAAACTGTTCTTAATGACTCATCATCAAGTTGAGATCCTAATTGTAATAACAATGGATTTATAACATTTCTAAGGGTCCTTATTTGTCTTTCCCATGTGCCTCCCATATGACTTGCACAAGGAACATTAAACTTAAATTCAAAAAAATCACACCCCTTTTCTAAAAGGTACTCTTGAATTTGGTTATGATCTAATTTTAAAAACACTTCATGTAATTCACGTTTTCCACCTATAAAATTACTACCATTATCACATCTTAATTGACGTATTGGTCCACGTATACACAAAAATCTACGTAACCCATTAATAAAAGAGTCTGTGCTCATATCCTTAAGAGTTTCTACATGTATTGCCCTACTGGCCATACAAACAAAAATAATACCATATCTTTTTAAGTCCTTACGACCCTCCTTAATATTCCAGGGTCCAAAACAATCCATTGCACAATATGTGAATGGTGGCGAAGTTTGCACTCTATCCTCAGGCAAATCAGCCATGCGCTGGCCCTGAACATGACCACGTAATTTTCGACATAAGACACAGTTGTAAATATAACTTGATACAACTTTACTACAACCAATTATCCAAAAACCATGAGTTCTAATCGTTTGAACAGAAATTCCACGACCTTGATGAAAACAATGATCATGATAATATTTTACAATCAAATTAGTGACATGGTGTAATTTAGGTAATACAATAGGGTGTTTACATATATCAATAGAGGTATTTCTTAATCTACCTCCAACACAAATTAAACCCTCACTATTAATAAATGGATCTAATCCATATAATACAGACTTTCTTAAAATAGTTTTATCTTTAGTATTACTATTTAAAACAATTAATTCTTCCTTAAATACTTCACATTGTACTAATTTGAGAATAACTATTTCTGCCTTATTAAGCTCTTCAACAGTAAAAGGAAGCAAAGTACCCTTTGGCCTTTGACTTAAATTTTGATTATGAACCTTATTACATTTTAACAAATCTTTAATACGAAGACATAAAGCAATGCATTTCTTAGCTCTATACCAATCATTAATATGATCTAAACTAAGTTTATAACAAATATTAGTGTTTGTAGCAAAACAAGTTCTGACTTCAGGATCATTAGACATTAATTCAACATTATGAGAATCTGAATTATACTTTATGTTTAAGTTCCATAAAAAATCTGGACCACTAAACCACTTAGAGTCCAACAATTCTTTACCAGAACAACCACGCGATGCCAAATCTGCTATGTTTTTAGTGGAACTAACATGATTCCATTGATTTGGACTAGAATAATCTAAAATATTTTGAACTCGGTTCGCTACAAACATTTGATAACGTCTTACATCATTATTTAAATAACCTAATACGACATTACTATCTGTCCAATAAACATGATATATATTATCTAAACATAATTCTTTTTCAATTTGTGCAGCGACCTTCACGGAAACTACTGCAGCTGTAAGTTCTAAACGAGGTACTGTTATCGGTCTGATAGGAGTAACTCTTGATTTTCCCATAACTAAGGAAACAAAAACATTCTGCTTATCATCAACTAACCTTAAATATGAACATTGGCCATACCCAAATATACTTGCATCAGAGAAATGATGAAGTTCTCTAATTACAACATTTCCAAATTCGTTAGGCTTGAAACAACGTTGAACATAAACATCCTTTAAATCTATCAAATTTACTAACCATGCCTGCCAACGAGATAACAAATAATCAGGAATGGTAGAGTCCCATTCGAAACCATTACGACAAAGCTCCTGCAGGATTTGCTTACCTATTAAAACTACTGGACTTATTAATCCTAAAGGATCATAAATTTGACTAACAATACTTAAAATACCTCGACGTGTTAAAGGTCGATCTTGAAAACTTAACTTAAATGTGAATGCATCTCTTTGAACGTCCCACTGAACGCCTAAGACACGTTCCACTGGCAAAACCTCCTTACAAAGATCTAAATTCTGAATATCCTTAGCTCGATCCTCCTTAGGAATCGAATCTAAAACAGCAGTATTATTTGACACAAACTTATGCAATCGTAAACCACATTTTGACAACAAATCCTTAGTTTCGGAAACAATACGAATAGCTTCCTCTACAGAACTTGAAGACAAGAGACCATCATCTACATAGAAACTATTACAAATGAAATCTGTAATATCCTTATCAAATTGATTACCAAAATCCTTGGCAACTTGTTTAAGACCGAAATTTGCACATGCAGGGGAAGAAGCGGCCCCAAATAAATGAACACACATTCTATAATCAACTACCTTGTCATTTTTCTTCCATAAGAACCTTAAATAATTTCTATCAGCAACATTAACCTTAAACTGATAAAACATTTGTTCTATATCACATAGAACAGCAACTGATTCAAGACGAAAACGCATAAGAACACCTAACAAATTATTCGTTAAATCAGGTCCCTTTAATAAACAATCATTCAAACCAATTCCACGATACTTAGTATTGCAATCAAAAACAACTCTAATTTTATTTGGTTTCTTTGGATGATAGACAGAGTGATGAGGTATATACCAAATAGTACCATCATCCAAATTCAACTCACTTTCAGGCACCATTTCTGCAAATTCCTTATCAATAATATTATTCATAAACTCATAATAATCCTGCTTTAAACTTCTATTCTTATCGAAACGACTCAACAAATTATTAAACCTCTTTAAAGCATAAGATCTATTGTTAGGCAAAACAGGGTTATCTCCCTTAAACGGTAAACACATCTCATAATGATTATCCTCTGACAAATGAATTGAATTAGACATTTTATCCAAAAATTTCTTATCTTCACGAGAATGACCTAACTCATTTGACCTCCTTTCACTAAAATCTAACTCCATAAATTTAAGAATACTATCTCCTATATTATTTACTTCCTTGATATGAGTTTTAAATGACAATACAATTTTATCACTTACAAATTCTGAAACTAAAGTCCTGTGAGAATGGGTGAAACTATCCGTACCAGACTCAACTATGCCTACAATACCCCATCCAAGATCAGTTTTCAAACCATAAGGTCCATCACTATCATGAGGAATTACATTACGTGGAGTTAAAGCTCTACTACAATTATAACCTATTAAAAGCTCAACACCAAAATCCTGTAAAGGCAAAAGCTCTCCAGCAATACTTTCTAAATGAGACCATTTCCTAGCCATATCTGGAGTAGGTATACTTTTCCTATTAACTGGAATCTCATTTCTTAAATAAGCTGCTGGAAGTGGAATTTTAACATCACTACTATAACCACGAACAACAAGACCAGAAATCTTTTCGGAATCTATAACCTCATTTCCTAACATAGTTGTAAGAGATAATTGCACCTTGGAACCTTTAATATCTAAATCCCGACAAGTTTTCGGAACAACAAAACAACCATCTGACTGGTCATCTAACATAGCATAGGCTAATCTTTCCCTTAAAGGATTATCTACTGAAGAAATATAAACTGGTAATATTAATGAACTTTTCTGAGAACTATTAGAGAGCCCTGAATGAGCAGACATAACACTAGTATCTACTTTCTCTTCAACCCTTTTATGGCCAGCCTCATTATAATCATGTAATATTGAAGGATGATATTTATCACAAACACCACATTTTAAACGTTTCTTACAAAACTTTGAAATATGCCCTATATTCAGACAAGAGAAGCACAATCTTTTCTTAAAACAAAATTCTTTCCTTTCTGTTAAGGACATTTTCTTAAAATTAACACAAGAGCTAACATGGTGACCCTTGTTATCACAAAATACACATTTATTCTGATAATCATTTGATACCTGAGCACTAAAGGAAGTAGCATTATTATTATACTTTGACCTATTACTAAGTCCATTAACATATTTACCGGTACCATTACTGTTAAAATTATTAACATCTTTATTAAAAGTAGCCATAGGATCACATGCAATGTCAGCCTCTTTAACAATAAAATCTACAAAATTTGAAAGAGGTGGATATTCGTTATATGCTTGTTTATAATCATAGACTTTCCTGTACCACCTATTAGATAAATAATCAGGAAGCTTATCTAACATATCTTGAATTTTAGTTGGATCATCATACAATTTTAAAGTGCTAAAACAATTCCTAGCAGCCAATAACTGTCTAAGGAAATCTGCAAAATTACGTAACCCTAAATTATCCCTTGACTTAATTTTAGACCAATTATCTAATTTCTTTCTAAAATTTTCTGATATTACAAATTTGTTACCAAATCGTTCATCTAACAAAGCTTTAGCTTCAATAAAAGCATTTTCATTATCGAGAAGGAAATAACTCTCTACACATGCCCTAGCGGCACCACTTAAATACTTTTTTAAATAAAACATTTGCTCCCCCACAGGAATGTTTTTCCTTTCAATTAAAGTACTAAAACTAATTTTCCATGCTGGATATCTTAAAGGGTCCCCCGTGAACACTGCTGGTTCTGGTACAGGAAGTTTAGAAAGACTCATTTGATCAGCAATAATTTTCGCCAGTTGTACCATATCAGGAGCTGATGGTGGATTTACGGTGTTTCCAACATGCTGTAACTGGGATGTCCGTTGAGGGGATCCAAAGGTATCTTCATCTGTAAGTGTACTAGGCCTTGGCACTTGATCATTAGGCAAAGTCACTGGTAATACAGTGGTATCTGGTTCGAGCGAATTCACATATGCTTGAACACGTTCTGCTTTGAATGAAGCATCTGCAGATTTAAAATCTTCACCTGAAGTTTGAGACCTAGCTAAAACCATCACCTTTGACTCTGCGATTTCTAAATCTCTCCTCATTTGAATTCTTTCTAGTTCAGCTTTTGAGGCATTCTCTTGATCAAAGTACTTCAACTTAGTCTTTAAAATAGCAGCTTCTATCTCTGCATCCATTTTTTCTTTAGACCGTAAACTTTGAGTGGATGACGCATTACTTCGGGTTCGAAGTGACCTGCCACTACTTCTTACACTGTGATCAATATTAGAATGTCCACTCTCTGAGTTCTGTGAATTACTATGGTTGCTATCCATGTTTACACAGGGTATCAATAAAAACAACACCAAAGTTATTAAAGTTACATGGACTTGCATCAATCACAATTATTATAAAACAGTTCTAAATCTAAGAAGAGAATTAAAACAAAATCTCACTTTAAAGTTAATTACCACAATACTGCAACAGTTCTACTGATTTCAAACCAAGTAGTTTCCACATAAAAATACAGCACACTTCCACTTGGCTTACTCCAGAAACCAAAAGTTCAGCTTCATTTCAATGCCACAAAGTTCACACTTCCAACGCTACCATGTGGCTTTCAACAAAAGCCTTCAACCATAAAACATAAAAGTTACGAATCTTCACTAGGGCCTAGTTCACTATAACTTTAGGCCTACCTTCTCCATTAAACAGCTCCATTAGGCTTCTCCATAAAAACGGCTTAGATTAGGCCTACACAAAAGTTTTTACTTCTTTATAAAACGTTCTCCATACAGGCATACAACGGCTTAGATTAGGCCTACCACAAAGTTGTTTACTTCTCCATAAAACGGCTTAGAACACAAGCCCAGAGTTCCATAAAACGGCTTACAACACAAGCTCAGAGTTTTTTACTGTAACAGTCAGTGCTTCGTTCCGATAGATAGATGGGCATCATGGGGGTTTGGGTGGCACCAACGGTTAGCGAAACTCTAGGCTACTCTACTCTACGTTAACGTTCTGCTTGGTTTTCTTTTATAAACTGAAGTGAGAACACCTTCTTTGATGAAATGAAATCATTTATTAATTTCCACATAGCCATTTCAAACAGTCTAGCACAGTCTTAATAAGATAACATAACAAAGATGATTTTCACTGCTTTCACAACATAAAATTCACTACGTAAAAAACTCTGGCAGCATACTAGTCCCCCATTCTATCATGGCGCGAGAACGCAGACACAACGGGAGCTGGTATTAATGCCAGTTAACTTTAGTTCTACAAATAGGTTAAATACTAACTAATAGGCCTACTAACTAACAATGCCTTTAGAAATACATAACAAATATATTAAATTGTCTTAGACAAAGGAAATAACTATTAGGGACTTAAATACTACTATTCTATCCATATTAAAATATGCACAAAACAAAACACTAATTACTCCGTTCTAGAACATTCTTACCAAATCGACCATTTGCCAAATCGACCGCGCAAACCAAATCGACCACCCTGCATTATGTACCCACGACAGTTACAATAGGGATTAGACGTTGCCAAATAAAAAAGGTCGGCTTTAATTGAATCCAACAAAAGGAACCCATAAATTGCTAAATCTATATTGGCTTGCCTGGCAAGGTAATATACGCCCATTGGCATCTGTCTGAAAAAAATGTTTTATTTCTCAATAAAACAAATTTTCTCATATCAAAATAACTGTAAAGGAAAATTACCATGTGAATGATCACAATTCTCAAACTTGGTCAATAAGAGTAGCCTATATAATCATCAGTGGACTTACCTGGTGTCATAATTATACAACAAGAGTACGTCCTGTATAATCTCACAAATGCAAAAAGCTACGTTAAATATAATAATTGAAAATCGCTCACAAAAATATTTAAGACTTTTTTCTATTGTAATTTTATGAATAATTAGTTAGCTTTATGGATTTTTGGAGTTTTGTTTTAAACTAACGTCATTACTGATGAATATTTACAACTATTGGGCAAGTTATACTTTTAGATTATTTGACCATTCTAAGAGATAGTACTCCTAAAAGTCAATGGTGTTCATTATTTCAGGTTAGAAATTGACCGAGATGTTATCAATGTAAATGATTACACCAAGTTTCATCTAAATCGGTTGTAAACAAGATTCATTCTCTTGTTCTCACGAAATAATTCCTCGAAAAATCATCAAATTCGTACTTGTCCTGCAAGATCTCATCAATATAATATATGATCACAACAAATTCATTGATATCAGATAAAAACTGTAGTCTCTGTAGTGCTCACAAGAAATATTGACAGACAGACCGACGAACGTATGTGGCCGTATTAAAATAACCTGAAAAGTCATCAAATATTCTGGAGCTATTTTTTTCGAAATCCAAGGTACAATCTGCATGATCCTATATCTGAAGGCCTCAGAACCATACCGGGCAATCCCACATATTTAGAGAAAAATAGCTTTAAAGTTTTCAATAAATCTCATAATTTACCGTCTAGCCTTAATGAAAGAGCCCAAGTAGACTATCTCCATTAAAATTATCTAATCATTAAATAATCACTAAGAGCAAATGTTTCTTGACAAATTACTTGTTCCTGAGTATTCCATATTTCCTAAAATTTTCACGGCGTGTACATTATCACTTTTATCTTGAGCAGTGTCCCCGAAATAGTGCAACAATGTTCGGCATCTTGCCCGGCAAGCCACATGTTTTAAGGGAATGAGTGTAAGAGATGTATAATAATGTAGTATCTACTAATATATCCTAGATACCCTACAGTCCTTTCAGATAGAACTGTTTAACATCCATTTTTTTGTAAAAAATACTTTATTATTTAACATTATGTTATGTAGGCCTACATTGCTCTTGAGTTAATGTACTATTTAAAAAATGTACATTATCCAAACATCTGTTTGATTTGTCCGAACAACTGTCACCATTTCTAATTACTACAAATTTCATCTATAATTTAGATGAAATTTAGAGTGATCATTTAACATTTAGATCGATCAGATCATAGACAAGTTTAAATTGGACGATTCGACCTATTACATAAATACAATTATGCACACGTAAACTACTTACAAGTTACGGAGTCTTTTGTGATACATCACGAACGTAAAATATGTTTGACCACTTACGTGTACGTAAACCACTATGTTGGCACATAAATTACGAAGGCTTCGTGCAAGGATACCTGGGCTTGGATCTGAGCACCAATCCGGATCTAGTCCACCTCTAATGGCGGTGACAGGACCCGATCTAATAAAAAGTGTAAAGAGTGTAAAAGGATATTAATGTACACTGGCGACAAAGTACAAGAAATGTCTCATTCACAATACATATAACCTCTTATGCATTATTGATTTTACAATGAGAAACATCTACCGTAAGCATTAGATGACATATCTAGTTAAAGGGGAATGTTTAGCATGTTTTAGGGTCGATTTGGGCCTTGAATATATGCAAATAGCCTTCACAGGTATCACTAATGCACGAAAATCATATAATCCCTTCAATTATATCCTTACCTTAACCTTAGTGTATATTCTTACTAAACGGCGTAATTTTGACTTTCAAACGCCGATATTTATGGGTACACGTGTGTTTAAATTCTTAAATTTCGTAGGAGAGTTGTGAACAATATTACGGATTAGATAAGCTAAAGAATTCCACATTCTGAGACAAAAAGTTTTTTGGTCGAACAGTTAGTGAACATATCCCTTTAATATTACTTACATTTCTTCATTGTAATATCTTTATTTAGGTCAATGTCAAGGTCTGCCTATACTTCGACATTGACATTGACCTAAATAAAGATATTACAATGAAGAATTTAATGTAAGTAATGTTAACGAGATATGTTAATGTCATCTCCAGTAAATCTGAAAGCTTTTTACATAAATTCAAGTCTCAAATCGATTCTCGTAAATCAAATTTTTATTCCTAGGAAAGAAAAAAGAAGTGGATGTATCGCTAATTTACAGTACTGCGATCCAAAAGAGCAAAGTTGCTGTGAGGGACTGTATTGTTTTCAGAAGTCTGAGTTATGTCGAGAAAAGCCAGATATATTCGAAAATAATTAAAGTGATATAGATAAGTGTTTTTTTCTTTCCATCCTGTGCCCTTTCTCTGTCTTCCAAACGATGTTTTGAATCCCCCGTCATTTGAAACTATTTGCAAATTGAAATGCACGTTTTTCTGGTGCAGGCTGCAATTAAAAGTTGGAATGTTTTTTATTAAGGAAACAAACAATAAATAATTTTTTTTTAACATGCAAAATATGTAGCAATCCCCTGTGACAGAAGATTCAAGATATTGTATTTTAAGAGAAAGTCATCGTTACTGCTTCAGACCTCCTAATTAAAGATCGAATCCAGCAAACACTGCTCTAATACCTTGTTAGTGATGCAGTTCAAAAGTAAACTGACGGGCAAAAGAAACTTATCACCGACTTCATTTGACCACACATTAAAGACAAAGGCATATCTGAGATATATGATGACTGATTTATAAACAGAAATCAATTTCGAAGAATTAAAATGAAAATGCATTGATCCGATAATCAATTATCCATAAAACACAAAGGAAGGGTCAAGGGGTCAAAATTAAAAATTATTCAAACCAGAGTTCTTTGCAAAAGTGCATAAAGAGGGCTCATATAGACGATATAATGGCATACTTTAAGGCCCGGTACTGGACAGTACGTGTCATCGATGTGACTCATGAGCCTTGTGAGTCATTGTCAGTGTATATAGGTCACATACCTAAAATATCAAATATTTCTGATCCATACTTCCGGTAGCGGTATACTAGTGAAGTAAGTGCTATATGGCGTATATAAGCGATATGGTGGTATACTTAAAGGCTTTGTGCTGGACAGTGTGGCAGTCTGAGGTGACTCATATGTCATGTGAGCCATTGTCAGTGTCTGTAGGCCACATTATTTGAGAATCAAATCTCACTTCCGGTAGCGGTTTACTGGTGAAGTGGGTGCTATATGGGCGATATGAGCGATATGGTGGTGTACTTAAAGGCTCTGTGCCGGACAGTGAGGGGGTCTGAGGTGACTCATATGTCATGTGAGTCATTGTCAGTGTTCGTAGGTCACATCCCTAAAATATCAAATAGTTACTTCGTTACTTCCGGTAGCCATAGGATACCTATGGAAGGTTTTGATATCAAAATGTGGGATGTGTAACTGTTCAATCAAAAGTTAAAAACTTGGTCATTTCATCCAAAATGGAAGGTTTGGAAGAACCTTAATGCGCGCAATCTGATTGGGGAGGGATCAGGCCCGTAACCAGCCTATGTAGTCAAGGGGGGCGCACAGAATTCTCAGGGGGCTCTATGTTGAACTGTCATACTTGTCAAGAAAAGTCAAGGATCATATTTTCAAGAGATTATGACTTATTGGTACGAATCTAGTTATATCATGTAATAACATCTATGAAGACTAATCATCACTACAGTACAGTGATACAAAAAATGATGACGCCATGGGGAAAATATATTGTTACCTACCAAAGCGGGACGCTGGATACCCCCCCCCCCCCCCCCCCCCCCCCCCCCCCCAAAAAAAAAAAAAAATAACAGGGAGAAAAGCAGCACTATGTCGTTCCAAGGACACCGTGTCACATCAAAAACATTGACAATATAAAATAAAGAATTTATTCAATTATTATAGATGGGTTTCTTTATTTTTCAAATTAACCAAATTATTTGAAACTAATGAATTATCCATGTATTCTTAATCATATCAATATATTCTTGCATATAATTAAGAGTTTTAACCAATCAAAAATGGCCATGTATATGTACAGTCTGGATAACAAAAAATGACTTTTTTAACCATTCTGTCTGCCAGACGATTGAAATTCTGCTGGCAATTGTGTAGGAGAGTTGTGAACAATGTTACGGATTAGATTAGAAAAACATTTTCAGATTCTGAGACTATTTTTTTTTGGTCTTATAGTTAGTGAACATATCCCTTTAAATCCTATAGACTGTATCCATTATTGATGTTATGATCTGTATGTTGGAATTGAATAACATTCAATAACACAAAATACCTTGTGCCCGTTTTACTGTGACCAAAATACCCTGTGACCATATTACTGTGCCCAAAATACCGTGTGCCCGTATTACTGTGACCAAAATACCTTGTGCCCGTAGTACTGTGACTAGGGTTTGTACCCGGGATTCCCGTTCATTCATTCCCGGGAACAGCACTCCATTCCCGGGAATGGGAACATAGATTTTTTTCACGTTTATTCACCATTGACAGTGGTAAATTATGTCACCTGGAGGGAAACAAATCACCAAAATTTCCTCCATCCAAGCCTCAGAGCCCTAATCCGCCCCTAACGGCAGCGATGGTGGTGATACCCAAGACTGTTGAAATTTCTTTGGAAAAAAAAACTTATAAAAACTATCGACGAGGAACTCAAGTAATGTCAGAAAGAGAATACATGTATTACCACTTTCATTTTGGGAATTTAGGTCATTTGAGCAGATAGGCCTAAAGACTTTGACATCGAATCTGGAATTTATACATAATGCTCTGAAGTCAATCAATCCGTAATCAGTCGCAGCGGAATAAGGTTTTCTGTTGTAGGCAATTTTGCTCTCGCCTAGGGGTAAAATCATTGTGCGCGTTGGTCTTCCTAAAACATTGGTTAGATTCGTCGGTAACATAATCCACTTCCACCGCCACTAATCAATACTAAAACCTATTTGCATATAGGTATTTTGGGTTCAAAAGTTGTTCTTAAATATTGCGAATTATATGAAAATAAAATTTGATATGAAACTACATAGATAGCTTTAGCTATTATGTCCTATATTTTTGTAACGGTTGCTAGTTTGACTAGCTCTTATATGTTGAAATTGATTCCCGGGATTCCCGGGAATCCCGGGAATAGCATAAATTTCATTCCCATTCCCGGGAATGAGATATCCGGGAATGCTGCAAACCCTAACTGTGACCGAACTTCCGTGTGCCCTTATTACTGTGACCAAAATACCTTGTGTCCGTATTACTGTGACCAAAATACCTTGTGCCCGTATTACTGTGACTAAAATACCTTGTGTCCATATTACTGTGACCATTTTTCCGGTGACCAATAGATTTGGAAGAATTCGTTGATCCCACCCCGGGCTTTTGTCAAAAGCCTGGGGTGGGATCAACGAATTCTTCCAAATCTATTTTCTCAGTAAGTTGGCGTTCATATGCCAAGAGAACGAGATTAGCTTGTCAAGGTTGTAACATTGACCTCCTAGTTGGCCTGTCAATTCTCGTGAGCACAGAAAAACTACACTCACTAACAGCGCTGCTCGAACCAAAGGGAATATTCAAATCAATGATTCAAAAAAAATCATAAAGGTATGATTAAACAAAATGAAAAGCTGATGAATATCTTTGCTTAAAAAAAAAAAAACACCACGACTTTGGAGAATAGGGGGGCGCGAGGATTTTCAGGGGGGGGCTCAGCCCCCCCCCCCCCTCCGCCCCCCCTAGTTACGGGCCTGGGAGGGATATGGAAATTAATTAAGGAACATAGTAATAGAATATTGAAATGGTTTTAGAAGCTGACGTTAAGGTGATGTCTTTTAAGATGTAAATGTGGATAAAGGTCATTACACGGTGATATTTCTACAGATATCTGAAATCATATGGTCCCTACTTGGAACTTCCCTCTAAAAGTATGTCGTAACATTTGAATTTTATATGAAACCTCGCGAATTCTTATTAAGATTATTATCATAAATCCTGCTGTGAAAAATTATTTCAAATGTAATTTCCCAGACCCAGGTGTCGTGCGCGAATTGGAGCATGCTTTGCTTACTCTTGGTGAAGGAGGGAAGCCGCGGTGGCTCAGTGAGTTAGACGCTTCCTCACTAACCTGAAGTTTCAGGGTTCAAGCCCGACATGCCCATTGGGTCGAGATGATACCTTCGGATTTTTTCCGGTTTCCCCCTGTCAGTGATGCAGGCCGGAGGGGCTGTCATGGAAAAAGCGTCTTGTCGTTCGGATGGGACAATAAAACGAGGTCCCGTGTGCTATTGGCTGTGCACGTTAAAGATCCCTCGACAGTTGGAAATCGAAAATAAGAGCAGGCTAATGCCGCTGTCCTGGAAAAATTTCCCTCATTGCACATGGCATGGCGTTTGCCCGTCCCCAATTAGCCCATATGCTGAAAAGACGTGATTTATGATGATTAACGATTTAAACTAAGGTCGATAACTCTACTTCATTTTCAAGAAATCGGACTACAGTAAGATTATAACACTATACTACTTTCCTGTATCACTCAATTCACATTTTGGGAAAGATTATATTGCCAAGTTTTCCGGACTAGTCTACAATACTGGAAAAAAGATTAAAATGTAGGTTACGTGTTGCACATTTTGGAAAAGATCTAGGAAGAACTGTTGGC
The DNA here is from genome assembly GCA_029955415.1 of Lottia scabra. Classification (NCBI taxonomy): domain Eukaryota; kingdom Metazoa; phylum Mollusca; class Gastropoda; family Lottiidae; genus Lottia; species Lottia scabra. The sequence continues at coordinate 4,752,675 of JARJEI010000018.1, read as the reverse complement.
CACCACGCTTGAAAAGATCAAAGACTATTTTTAATGGAAAGATTACGATGCCAAGATTTTTTGACCAATGTCTAAAAGACTGAAAATGAGCTCGATTCTACAATTCTGCGATTCAAAGGTTGAATCGGTCTGTAGTTGTTCTGTAAACGAACAGGAAACATTCCATTCTGTTCTGAAGAAAACAGCTGTCTGAAACTCTGTAACTGGAAATGAAATATGATGAGTTATTATTAAGCACAAATATATAGACACAGATTTATGGAACAACAATTACTGGTTAATGTTTTATGCAACGTTTCGACGTGTTTCCCCCTTCGTCCTCAGGCAAACACGTCGAAACGTTGCATATACATCAAAACGTTGCATAAAACTTTAGCTAGTGACTGCTGTTCCATAAAGCTGTGCCTATAATATATTGTGCTTACAAATGCCATTTAAAAACTTAATAATCAAGCACTTCAAGTATAAGTGCTCGACAAATCTCTTTTGATAAAAACTATGAATAACCTACTCATTACGCCAAAATGTATTGGATGACTGACGGTGTTTTTACTATTTTAGAGTAGTAGAGTGTAGAGGGTCATTTGCCCCTAAATGAGGAACGCCAGTGTATATATTTTATTCTCTTCATTAAAAACAACTGTTTACCTGTTGATTGGATATGGAAATTGTTTTCTGAAAGACTGTCCAGATAACTGATTGGGAACATGGCGGCGTTGTCAGGCTACCACTATACCGGAAGTAGTTACCAACTAATGGCGGGAAAAGACTCAGTAGTGTTTGAGGCTGCAACGCAACTGGTGGCGATCCTGTAAAAACAAACCATATACATAGAATCCGTACATTAGTTTGAAATGAAATGAAGTTGTATCTCTTAAATTTCTACATCTGATCTAAATCGACAAATATCAGAAATTTTTGTCAAAAAAGTTTCATTTTGATTGTTAATTTACGAAAGTGAAATGACATTAAAGGGGACCAGTTCGGTTGATTTGGGTCTTGAATATACTTAAGTATCCTTCAGAGGCACTAGAAATGTACGAAAATTGCATATTTCCTTCAAATATATCTTAAATTAGACATTTCTCCTTCTATTTCTATAGATGACTTTTCGATATATTGCATAGTATCGCTAATGTGTAGTAGGGCATTATAACTTTCAAATGCTAATAATTATGGATGCACATGGATTGAAGACTCAAATTTCAATGGTGAGTTGTGATAACCAGTACTAAATTGCTGAACTAAAAAAAGTCCCTGTTTCTGAGACTCGGAAAAATCGACCCACAAAAATGAAGCCTGTGCCACTTTAATGAATGCTCAAAACAATAGGCTACTTGTTTGAGCGAAATTACATGATTGACAACAAAGGCACAACATGAAATAATATTCGGACGAAATGAAGAAAAATGTCGAAGTTCTGGCATATTGAAAATGGTAATGCCATAGCCAATGATTTCGTAACCCCCAACAAAAAGACTTACCTGGTTGTCGAACAAGGGACAATTTGTTAATCAAATCACTGTAGGCTAAGTTTCTAGTGGCGCTACCCTGCAACAAATATAATTGAAATATAGCTTTTACTTTCTACACTATAAATATCCATTCTATTTTCGTGCAAATCTTGAAAGAAACAATCTAATTTAAATGCACACATATTTTAAATCTGTTATCTACTCGCCAACTATGGTCTGTCAAATTACCTATGAAATACGTGTTCCAGATCATGGAAATACACAACCAATCTTATCCTCAGTTGGATAAATTGAACATATTATATTGCCGAACATCGACCACTATTAACAGCATTTCTGATTGGATAGCATTAACATAAACCTGAACGCGATTCAAGGAAGTAAGATTATTGAGAGTGGTACGCGGCACAAAAAAAGCCCCAAAACAAATAAAACACAGGAAACAGAATAGATAAATTTGCTTTTAAAAAGGATTGTAAAAAGGGATCGTTTAAACTTTTAATGCGTATCGAGGGACATTGATTGCACCATTCCAATTTTCAATCAAACGCCCGTGCTTCTTGCTAATCCACTAAAACATAGCGTTTTATGGGGTCACTGTAGATATCATTGTCAGCTTTAGCGATAGAGAATGCCAAATGTTGATATCAGCGTCCCGACACAATCACTTCAATGCAGACCTTGGTACTCACAGTGTACAAGACGCCAAGAACTGCCAAACCATCCGGTATATTCTGGGCATTCTCTAAACTTCCTAACGATTCTTTATAGTGTACCAGATGGACCTGAAAATTCAATAGAAGTGGAGTTTTACGTCTTAATTTTCAACTGTACGCTGAGCAGATGAATATTTTGAAGTAAAAACAAATTTAAAGCAGACCAGTCTCCAATTTCATTGGTTGATTTAGGTCTTGAATATACTTAAGTATCCTTCAGAGACACTAGAAATGCACAAAAATTTCATATTTACTTCAAATATATCTTAAATTAGACATTTCTCCTTCTATTTCTATAGATGACTTTTCTATATATTGCATAGTATCGCTAATGTGTTGTAGGGCATTATAACTTTCAAATGCTAATAATTATGGATGCACATGGATTTGAAGGCCCAAATTTCAATGGTGAGTTGTGATAACCAGTACTTAATTGCTGAGCTAAAAAAGTCCCCGTTTCTGAGACTTGGAAAAATCGACCCACGAAAATGAAGCCTGTGTCCCTTTAATCAAATAATTTTGATGCAACTGCCATAAATATTTTTTAATTGTTTTGTGGTCATGAACTTACATGTGATGTGAATGTTTTTGAGTTGGCCCAGGTTCACCATTTGAACAAAATTTCAGAATGTCAAAATCTATGACTTTTAACGTGCGCTTTATTTCTCGTTAAGATTATTGCTATCATTGAAGTTTGCTATACTCATTTGTAATGTGAATGTGTGAGTTGACCCAGGGTCACCAGTTTTAGAACAAAATTACAACATGAACGTGAGATGCCTACCTCCATGCGTGCTGGTATTCCATTTATAGTATGCTCGGACCCCCGGGTATTATCCGACCCCCAATGAAAATGAAATTGAGTCAATTTGTATCGTCCTTGCAGTCCACCACCTTCTATATAGGCTTGACTGTTCACATCAACTTGGGCTGCAATATGAAAGGACATGTAAAAAATAAAAGGAGTTTTACATTCATCCTTGGTAATTTTCGTGATAATATACCACAATGGATGGTGAAATTTAATTCGAAATGATCCATGTTATTTTTATGCGGGGAGCCAGAACGGTCCACATATTAAAATTATTTTTGATCTATAACTTTGTGTAAACTACGGAGAGCTGACGTATGATAAGGGCTTTCTAAAATTATTCCCTAAACTGTCTGAAAAAGAAAATCTTCATAGCATATGCAATAATTTTGGCATTAATGACTGAAGCAATAAAAACAATACAACAAGAAAATACTGGTATGTTGTTAGGGCCAGTAAAATCAAACTTTTAATAGGCAGGAGCAGCCATGATTCTGCACAACCACCCTTGAGAATAATGTTTTGCACAATTATTTGACCCTCCCCCTCCCCCATTTTCTTTTTTATTCTAGGGTTATGGTTCCATAATTTTCGATTACACTGTTTGGTGACGTTTCATCCGCGAAGATTTTTTGTGAAAATTGAAATGGTACACATTAATGTTGTCAGTGTCCTCGAGACGATATTCTTTAGAAAACATCTTTACAATGTAAAGGTCCTCCCTCTCCCCCCTCCCCCCACCAGTGAACCTACCTGTATGCCCATCGTTCCGTAGAGTCAACCAAGCCGGTGTATTGTATCCAGTAAATCGAAAACGACCAAGTCTTAAAGATGTTGGTGCTTGAAATATGTTGATGTTTACCGGAGACTGCAGGTTCCCGCCACAAGTTGGATACATGAGAGGCCATTTGTACGCTCCTGAAATAACGATAATGTCGCATTGTGACTCTCTGATAGGGATGATCTAGGCAGACCTTCTCAATTAGTTTCAGGGCTAAATTCATTTTCTGAATGAGCCAAATATATATTAGTTGACGAAGCGGTCGCGTTTTAGCACGTGTGGTCCAGGGGCCCTGAAACTCCAGGGCTTATACATTTTTGGAACTATCATTGCATATAAAGGCATTGAATTATTTTTTTTGTATAGTAAGATCTTCGGGCCAATCTTGAGGGCGTCGTTGGTAGTAATTTGGAAGGCTTGGTCTATAGGGGATGAAATGAAATGGGAATGTGTAATGTGAAATGAAATTGGAATGTGAAATGTAGCGAATGGTAATATGAAATGAAATGAAGAAATGTTTTTAAGTCATCCCCTCTCCTGATCTTGCTAATGAAATTTAAATCTTAATTTGCTATACTCAATGGAGTAATTGGAGACCAATAGCACACAGTTTCATCGGCAAAACTTAATTTGTATGCAGCTAAACATAGACTTGCGTTAATGGCCATGACAACAAAAATATGATTTTCATTTTAAAAATACTCACCGTTATTTTCGTAGCCCCATTCTGAAAAAAATTTGATAATTTCTTGAAAAATCTGCAGCCTACTGTCATCATCAAACAAATGTTTAAGAAATACATTCCCTAGATGTTCGCTTTGGAAAAGCGATACGGGTTAAATTTGACGTATTTTTAGATAAAATATTTGACAACAAATTTCAATCCATAATGGACTTCTGTTATAAACCGTCCTTTTCTCACAATACAATCCTTATCCCAACGAGATTTTCGTCTTAATAGCCCGCTGGGACTTATCGATGATAAGCCCCAACATTGCAACAGTTCAAACTTGTCAGACTTTTGGATAAATGAAAACAGGCAAAAACCATGAAAATGTGAAATGATGGAACTTTTGCCAATTTAATGGCTAGTGGCCTTACTCTGTTGAAATGAAATGACAAGAATCTTACCTGCAGTCTGGCAGTAGCATATCGCCACCAAAAGAAAGGCGTGTAACTTAAAAGCCATTCTTCTGGATCTCGCTCGCAATATTGTGATTCACATATGGGTTGTTTTTCAATCTGCTTGTTTATCAATATGTTAAAGGATGTTGTCCATTTAACGGATTTACTAACCTTATTTAATGTGAACTCTACCCATGAATGTCGCTTAAGGATTAATCTATTAATGGATTGCTTATTTAATGTCGGCTCCCCGACCTGCATCACTGACAATGGGAACCGGGTTAAAATTCTGAGAATAGTATCTTAAACTATGGCATGATTGAACCCTGGACCTTAAACTACGGCTCTGCGGTCAATTTAGGGTAAATCTATCATAAACACTAAATGAAATGAAATGGAGTTTTACCTCCTGCTTTTCTGCACCTGTATGGTCTAATGAGGACGGGACACGATACAAGAACTGTCCATATTATGAACATGTATCAATCCTCTAGTCGTTTAAAGGAAACACCCTTGAAAGATGATGGTCAGAAATCTAATATTTTATAGGATTGTATCTGTAGATACATCAGATAAAGTCTTCGGTTGTCAGGGCTCGACAAATTGATATTATATCTAAGCATCACCCACTTATCCACGGGTTTCCAAGCTGTTACCTCTTTCAGGATCTTTGATAGATCGCATTACTGCGGGGAAATCGGACTACAAAAAATAAAATAAACGGCCAAACGGGTCCATGTGTGACGATATATAAGTTCCTCTATAATAACTGTTCCAAAGAACATTTGTTATGTAATAATTGTTCCATTTGGAACTTTTATTATATAACACTAGACCTTACCCTAACCCTAACCCTGATATTATATGATGAAAGTTCCTGAGATCAATTATTATAATAATGTTTGTTCCACGAGGAATATTATGAGGAACAAATAATATACAGTCACACGTAGATACCATCAGCTTGCTTCGCTGGCTAAGCTCTATGTCCAGAGTTTTCAACTTGAGGGACATGTCCCGGATTGGGGACATTTCAACATTCTCAAGGGGACACAAACTGATCTATAGGTCTAAAAAAATATGTTATATTTTGTATTATCTTGAAACACCAGTGTCCACTGCCTGCAACGACCAAAGTTTTAAAAAGAAAAATGCTGTGACGTGACGAAATGCTTCGAAAATTGCATGTTTTCGATGACTTTTGCGGACAATTCAGGGGACAAGCTCATTTCCTTACGTATTTTTGGGACATTAGAGAAACCAGTTGAAAACCCAGGCGTAATGCAATGTAATTCAATTCAAACCTCAATGTGGCCAGAGAGTAGTCCAAGTTATTTTAACTGCAAACACTAGTCATGTGTGTAAAAATTAGATTCAAAAATGATATATTTTCATTGAAGGTATTTTACGATTTTGGGGCAGTTTTAGTTAATCTGAAAGCTATTTACATATATGCTAGTCCCATTTCGATCCTCAAAAATGCTGAACATTCCCTTTATTTCCTATTTTTATTTTGCCTAGGAGAGGAAAAAGAAGTGGATGTGTCGGAGAAAGAGGAAGTTGCAGTCAAGGTCAAACTTGCTGTAGTGGACTGTTTTGTGGTTTTCTGTATAAGCAATGTGTAAAAAAATACGGAAAATAAATAAAGTAATAAAGATAAGTAAATTTGTACGGATCACCTTGCACACAATGTAAATATTTTTATTATTATTTCGTTTAATCGAAATAATGAAAATTATTTCGTTTAATATTTACTAGCAGTCGCAATACTTGTTGAAGAAATATCTTACCTATGTAGAAACTATCTTACCTACGTGGAAACTGTCTTATCCAGGTAGAAACTATCTTACCTACCTGGAAACTATCTTACCTAGGTAGAATATATCTTACCTAGCTAGAATATATCTTACCTAGTTAGAACCTATTTAACTTATGTAGAAACTATCTTAACTAGGTATAAGCTATCTTACCTACGTGGAAACTATCCTACCTAGGTACTAATTATCTAACCTAGGTAGAAACCTTCTCACCTTAGTAAAACAAGCCATTTAACCTGGTAAAATTATCTAACCTAGATATGAACCTATATAATTTAGATCCTAGGTAGAAACTATCTTACCTTGGTAAAAACTATCTAACCTAAGTACAAACTATCTAACCTAGGTAAAAAAAAATATCTTACCTATTTAGAATTTATCTTGCCTATCGAAAATCGAGAATCAGATGAGATAAATGCCATTATTTAGGAAAAATTTCACTCATTGCACACTGACAGTCCCCATTAGCCCATATTAGTGCAGAAAAGCCCGACATAAAACTCCATTTCATTTGGAAAAATAAAATAAAACGAAAACATTTCAAAAACAAACTAGGACATTGCGAATGCTTAATTCTATATTGATAAGCCAGCATCATTCAGCTACCGGTTACTAATAGTTTAAGAAATTCAGCATTGAATAACCAATCAGAAATGATAGAAATGAAACCTAAATTAGAATGGTTAAAGATGAAAAGAGAATAATTGAAGGTAATGAAAGTGTCATTATCATGAGTCATTCGTTGAAAAGACAACGGATGGTTGGAGATCATTTTCGATTGGCTAATATTAACTCAGTTGAAGACAGACAGACTATCTAGCACTCTAGTCTGGTTCCGAAAACTATCTAACTTCGGTAGAAACTATCTAACTTCGGTAGAAACTATCTAACTTCGGTAGAAACTATCTTACCCAGGGAGAAACTATCGTACCTAGCAAGAAACTATCGTACTTAGGTAGAAACTAATTTACCTTGGGAGAAACTGTCTTAACTAGGTAGAAACTATCATAGCTAGGTAGAAAAAATCTTTCCTAGGTAGAAACCATCTCACTTAGGTAGAAACTATTTAACCAAGATAGAAACTATTTAACCAAGATAGAAACTATCTTATCTATGTATAAACTATCTTATCTAGGGAGAAACTATCTTACCTAGGTAGAAACTATCTTATCTAGGTCGAAACTATCTTACCTGGCAAGAAACTAATTTACCTAGGTAGAAAATATCATAGCTAAGTAGAAATTATCTTTCCTAGGTAGAAACTATCCTACCTAGGACGAAACTATCTTACCTAGGACGAAACTATCTTACCTAGGTAGAAACTATGCTATCTATATTAGGTAGAAACTTTCTTAACTAGGTAGAAACTATCTAACCTAGGTAAAAACTGTCTAACCAAGGTAGAAACTATCATCTTAACTAGGTAGAAGCTATCATCTTACCTAGGTAGATACTATCTTATTTAGGTAGAACCGATCTTAGCTATGTAGAAACGATCTTACCTTGGTAGAAACTATTTTACCTAGGTACTGTTTAAACAGTGGATCCCTGAACCCCCTAAATGTACAATTAGCCACCAACAACAAGTTAATTGCTGACAAATATAGATAGAGATAGAGAAATATAGCAAATTATTGATTTTTACGGACGCCATTTTGAAATTTAACAAGGCCAGCTGTTATAACCACTTGTAGCTTGCATAATTGACTTCCCTGACCTAAAAATGTACAATTCGCCATTTAGAACAGGTTAATAGCTTACATAGATCAAAATGGCGGTTAACACAGGTGAATTCCGATTGACTCCATATCCAAAAATGTTCAAAACATATCAAAGTATATGTGTGCTAAATTTGGTGCATGTATCAAACAATGCACAATTCCATCATATTTGGGGGCTATACCGCTCCACTATAAGTAAATGGGCTAACAGAACACTAACAATTAATATTAATATTATTAATTAAAACATTCTGTATATAAAAAATATCATTACAAATTCAATCCCTTTTCGTATCGAAAAAAATGATTAATAGACTGAACCAACGTTTCATTAAATTTCTTTGGAATGGTACACTCGTCTTAACATCGGCCGATTCGTGCCTCATCTAACCTCGTCTGTATATTAGTTGCGTCCATCGGGACTACTTTTGGAGCTACTTAAGATTCGAGGTGCGGTTACTGCATTCAACATTCAGGGCTTGCAATGTTTGAAGCTGCTTTTCTTTTAGATGAAAGTCTTTGTGAAACAATGGGCAATTTTGCAAGGAAAACGAAACACATTCCTCGAAGGATGCCATTTTGAGAACTAATTGTTGAAGCGGAAGGGTTTCCTACTGTCGAAAATCGGTCGCCGCATCACAATGTACTGGCGTAGGCGCATATCAACAGCCGAGGTTTGATGTAGGGTACCGGAATCAGCCGAGGATTGCCGAATGTGGAATGGTAATGATAAGATAAAAACGGAGGTGATATGTCAACCAAAGCAGAATAGGGGGGTGGGACTGATTAATCTTGAGGTAATTCTGGCTTGTAAAAGTTTCTTATGGGTGAAAAAAAAATATTCAATGACGATTTTCGACCAAATCATTGGATGTCATATGTAAATTCTACAGCAGTTATTGAAATAGAGCAATATCAAACAATTAATTTGTATGTGTTTTCTGTCATTTGTGCCGTCCAAATGTTGAAACATTGATATGATAATATTACTATATGAAAAAAAGTATGCAAACTGTAATGAATATTGTAATTAAAAGTAGTATTTAAAACAACAAAAAAAAAAACCCCTAAAAACTATGTAACCTAGGTAGAAACCATCTAACTTAGGTTGAACACTATCTTAACTGGCGCAAATTGATGCTGTCAGTGTTCCTGATACACATACAAAGTTTAGAAAACCTCTTTACAAAACTATCTAACCAAGGAATAAACTATGTTACCTAGGTAGAAACCATCTTACCTTCGTGGAAACTATCTTTTATAGGTAAAATCTATGTTACCTAAGTAGAAACTATCTGTAATGGATGTGGTAAATAAAATTAGTATTTAAAACAATCAAAAAAAGGTAGAAACCATCTTACCTTCGTGGAAACTATCTTTTATAGGTAAAATCTATGTTACCTAAGTAGAAACTATCTAACCTAGTTAGAAACTATCTTACCTGCGTGGAAACTATCTTACTAACGGTAGATACTATCTTACCTAGGTATTAACTATCTTTCCTAGGAAGAAACTATCTTACCTGAGTAGAAACTCTATAACCTAGGTGAATACTATCTTAACTGGCGCAAATTTATGCTATCAGTGTTCCTGGTACACATACAAAGTTTAGAAAACCTCTTTACAAAACTATCTAACCAAGGAATAAACTATGTTACCTAGGTAGAAACCATCTTACTTAGGTAGAAACTATCTTACCTTTGCGGAAACTATCTTTTATTGGTAAAATCTATGTTACCTAGATAGAAACTATGTAACCTAAGTAAAACGATCATCTTACATAGGTAGATACTATCTTACATAGGCAGAACCGATCTTACCTATGTAGAAACGATCTTAGCTACGCGTAGTAACGATCTCACCTAGGTAGAAACGATATAACCTAGGTAGAAACGATGTTACCTATATAGAAACGATCTTACCTAGGTAGAAACTATATAACTTAGGTAGAAACTATCCTAACCTAAGTAAATGATATCTTATCTAGATGAAAACTATCCAACCTAGGTATAAGCTATCTTACCTACGTGGAAACTATCTTACGAACTATATAACCTAGGTACAAACTTTCTTACCTAGGTATAAACTATTTTACCTGGGAAAAAACTATCTTACCTATTGAAAATAGAAAATCAGATGAGATAAATACCATTTGCCATTTCTGTCATTTTTGCCGTCCAAATGTTGTAACATTGATATGATGATATCATTATGTGTAAAAAAGTATGCAAACTGTAATGGATGTGGTAAATAAAATTAGTATTTAAAACAATCAAAAAAAAAACCCCTAAAAACTATCTCACCTAGGTAGAAACTATCTAACCTAGGTAGAAACCATATAACCTAGGTAGAAACTATCTTATTTCGGTAGAAACTATCTTATCTATGTAAAAACTATCTGACCTAGGTAGAAACTATATAACCTAGGTACAAACTTTCTTACCTAGGTACAAACTATCCTACCTTGGTAAAAACTATCTAACCTAAGAACAAACCATCTAACCTCGGTAAAAAAAACTATCTTACCTAGGTAGAATTTATCTTACCTATCGAAAATCGAAAATCAGATGAGATAAATTCCATTATCCAGACAAAATTTCACTCATTGCACACTGACAGTCCCCATTAGTCCATATTAATGCAGAAAAGCCCGACATAAAACTCCATTTCATTTCTTTGACAAAAAAAAATAAAACGAAAATAATTCAAAAACAAACTAGGACATTGCGAATGCTTAATTCTATATTGATAAGCCAGCATCATTCAGCTACCGGTTACTAATAGTTTAAGCAATTCAGCATTGAATAACCAATCAGAAATGATAGAAATGAAACCTAAATCAGAATGGTTAAAGTTGAAAAGAGAATAAATAAACGTAATGAAAGTGTCCTTATAATGAGTGACTGTTATTAATTTAATTATTTCAAACATGTGTTTCAACACACATGTCATTCTGCGAAAAGACAACGCATGGTTGGAGATCATTTTCGTTTGGCTGATATTAACTTAAAAGCAGACAGACGGCTATCACCTTATAGTATACGAGGCTATCTAGCACGCTAGTCTGGTTCCGAAAACTATCTAACTTGTGTAGAAACTTCTGAGCTAGATAATTACTATCTTAACTCGGTGGAAACTATTTAACTTAACCTAGGTAGAAAATATTTTACCTAGGGAGAAATTATCTTACCTAGGTAGAAACTATCGTACCTAGCAAGAAACTAATTTACCTAGGTAGAAACTGTCTTACCTAGGTAGAAACTATCATAGCAAGGTAGAAACTATCTTTCCTTGGTAGAAACTATACTACCTAGGACGAAACTATCCTACATAGGACGAAAATATCTTATTGATTTTTACGGACGCCATTTTGCAATTTAACAAGGCCAGCTGTTATAACAACTTGTAGCTTGAATAATTGACTTCCCTGACCTAAAAATGCACAATTCGCCATTGAGAACAGGTTACTTATTTAGAAACGATCTTAACTAGGTAGAAGCTATCTTACCTAGGTAGAAACTATCATACCTATGTAGAAACGATCTTACCTATGTAGAAGCTATCTTACCTATGTACAAGCTATCTTACCTATGTAGAAACAATCTTAACTAGGTAGAAACTATCATACCCCGGTAGAAGCTATCTTTCCTATGTAGAAGCTATCTTACCTATGTAGAAACGATCTTAACTGGGTGGAAGCTATCTTACCTAGGTAATAGAAAACTATCTTACCTAGGTAGAAACTATCTTACCTAGGTAGAAGCTATCTTACCTATGTAGAAGCTATCTTACCTATGTAGACGCTATCTTACCTGGGTAATAGAAAACTATCTTACCTATGTAGAAACTATCTTACTTATGTAGAAACGATCTTAACTATGTAGAAGCTGTCTTACCTATGTAGAAACTATCTTAACTAGGTAGAAACTATCTTACCTAGGTAGACACTATCTTACCCCGGTAGAAGCTATCTTTCCTATGTAGAAGCTATCTTACCTATGTAGAAGCTATCTTACCTATGTAGAAACTATCTTAACTAGGTAGAAGCTATCTTACCTATGTAGAAACTATCTTAACTAGGTAGAAGCTATTTTACCTAGGTAGAAACTATCTAACTTAGGTAGAAACGATATTAACTAGGTAGAAGCTATCTTACCTAGGTCGAAACTATCTTACCTACGTAGAAACGATATTAACTAGGTAGAAGCTATCTTACCTAGGTAGAAGCTATCTTACCTATGTAGAAACTATTTTACCTAGGTAGAAACTATAATACCTAGGTATAAACTATCTTACCTATGTTGAAACGATCTTAACTAGGTAGAAACTATAATACCTAGGTAGAAAACTATCTTACCTGGGTAATAGAAAACTATCTTAACTCGGTGGAAACTATTTAACCTAGGTAGAAACTATCTTACTTAGGTAGAAACGATCTTACCTAGGTAGAAATGATCTTACCTATTTAGAACCTATCTTACCTATGTAGAAGATTTTTTATCCTAGTAAAAACTATCTTGTCTATGTAGAAACTATTTTACCTAAGTAGAAACTATTTTACCTCTAGGTAGAAACTATCTTACCTAGGTAGAAACTATCTTACCTAGGTAGAAACTATCTTAACAAGGTAGAAACTGTCATACCTATGTAAAAACCCGTGCGCGCTTCAGTTCCCTTGACAGTTGGAAATCGAAAATAAGATGAGATTAATGCCATTATTCAGGCAAAATTTCCCTAATTGTACACTGCTAGTCCCCATTAGACATAAAAATCCATTTCATTTTTATTTATTTCAGAAAAAAACGAAACAAAATAAAACCACAATATTTCAAAATCAAACTAGGACATTGCAAATGCTTAATGCTATAATGATAAGTCAGCATCATTCAGCTACCAGTTACTAATAGTTTATACAATTCAGCATTGAATAGCCAATCAGAAATAATAGAAATCAAACCTAAATTAGAATGGTGAAAGTTGAAAAGAGAATAAATATCTCGACACTTAATAGATATATTACAGTATTTCTGTATCTGTCAACTGAAAGAACATTTTCAAGATGAAGCTTGTAATACTTCTCGCTATCGTGGCAACCATGGTATTGGTTTCTGAAGGTAAGGCGTTTCTGCATACTTGTCGGTGCTCCGAATAAAAGGTTTTTTTCATCATTCAAATTTTCAATCAGTCGTACTTGGTTTTTATACGCCCACATTGAAATGTGGTCGTATATTGCCGTCGCCCCTGTCCGTCCGTCCGTCCGTCCGTCGGTCCGTCCGTCGGTCCGTCTGTCCACAATTGGCTTGTGAACGCAATAGAGACCACAGTTTTGGTTGGATTTGAATAAAATTTTGAATGTAGGATTATATTCATAAGATCTCGGACAAGTTCGAATTTGGGTTTGATTCGACTAAAATTCACGGAGTTTTACACCCAAAATATGTTAAAAATGGCTTATGAACGCGATAGAGACCACAGCTTTGGTTGGATTTGAATAAAATTTTGTATGTAGGATTATATTCATAAGATCTCGGACAAGTTCGAATTTGGGTTTGATTCGACTAAAATTCACGGAGTTTTACACCCAAAATATTTTAAAAATGGCTTGTGAACGCAATAGAGACCACAGCTTTGGTTGGATTTGAATAAAATTTTGTATGTAGGATTATATTCATAAGATCTCGGACAAGTTCGAATTTGGGTTTGATTTGACTAAAATTCACGGAGTTTTACACCCAAAATATTTTAAAAATGGCTTGTGAACGCGATAGAGACTACAGTTTTGGTTGGATTTGAATAAAATTTTGTATGTAGGATTATATTCATAAGATCTCGGACAAGTTCGAATTTGGGTTTGATTCGACAAAAATTCACGGAGTTTTACACCCAAAATGTGTTAAAAATGACTTGTGAACGCAATAGAGACCACAGTTTTGGTTTGATTTGAATAAAATTTTGTGTGCAGGATTATATCCATAAGATCTTGGACAGGTTCGAATTCCGGAATGATTCAACAAATATTTACGGAGTTTTACACCTAAAATATGTTAAAAATGCCTTGTGAACGTGATGGAGACCACAGTTGTGGTAGGAATTTAATAAACTTTAGTGTGTAGGATAATATCCATAAAATCTTGGACAAGTTTGAATTCCGGATCGATTTGACAAATATTTATGGAGTTTTATTAGTTATGAAATAAGATGCTGTATATTAACAAGATATTGGATGAATTCAAATCTGAACACCATCCAACAAAAATTAAGATAGTAACATTCCTTGATATATTGACAATTTATGTAGTAAGTGGGCGTATATTGCTAGGCAACCACTTGTTGCAATATCACGTACGGTGGAAATTGGTGTAATCAGTGTCCCAGATCCGCAAAAAAAATTCAGAATACTGGCGATTAGGCAGGCATTTTCGGAAATTCAAATGGCTGAAAACCAATGAACTGCTTTTCTAGAAAATTGACCTACACTTGTCGGTTATACTTTCATGTTGTTATTATATGAATTGTAATTTTATAGCAAAGAAACTGGGTGAAAGAGATATCAGTGAGATAAACACCGATCGGATTGATAGATTATTCAAAAGGTAGGATATTTTTTTATATTTTGGGATGAATTTCTGTAGCTATTCCGCGCCTATTAAAAGCTTTGAACCTTTGATATATTTTTAGAATAAAGGGTTGGGATCCTTGCGGTCAATTTGCTGATCTGTGGATCTTTGGGACCTGTTTTGTCTACACATACATAGCCGTAGGAGACAGGGGGCAGCTGCCCCCCTAAATATTATGTTTTCAGGCAAAAAATTCAAGAAATCGGGCAAAATATCATTAAAATTCGGGCAATTAGTCAGTCTGCCCCCCTGTTGAGTCGTGGGCCCCTACGGCTATGTACACATGATTATGATAGTCAAAAATCAATCTAATTGAAATTAGATTACATTTCTTTTCGGTTATTTTTTGATTGTCGACTCCATGTAATCTAAAGACTTGTATAAGGAGGTCATCTTCTGGTTACGAATAAGCTATTTATAGCACGTGCCACCCCTCTGCCAATCAGAACACCGTTTATATTTGAATATTTTGTATTGCGTCATAATTTTGGACTGCTGTGTCGCTTTACTTTCTGTTTCGTCTTCCCACAATGCATATCAATGCATAGACCCGCGATCTTGAAGGTAGATTTTGATTGGCTGAAATTTTCGTCACCAGAGATGACCTCCTTATACAAGTCTTTAGATTACATGGGGTCGACAATCAAAAAATAACCGAAACGAAATGTAATCTAATTTTAATTAGATTGGTCAAAAATACGATTCGTACTATATCTCGAGACTATAACTTATATGGCCATATTATATAGACATAAGAAGACAAATTTTCGATACATTTCTGGTCCTTGATATATTCAAGATCTCAATCGTGTCGAGTGTCGAAAAGAGACTTGGATGTGTTGACTCTACTAGGCTCCGATATGTATGTGTCTGGCCTGGATCTGAGCACCAATTCGGATCTAGTTCACCTCTAATGGCGGTGACAGGACCAGATCTAATAAAAAGTGTAAAGAGTGTAAAAGGGATATTAATGTACACTGGCGACAAAGTACAAGAAATGTCTCATTCACAATACATATAACCTCTTATGCATTATTGATTTTACAATGAGAAACATCTACCGTAAGCATTAGATGACATATCTAGTTAAAGGGGAATGTTTAGCATGTTTTAGGGTCGATTTGGGCCTTGAATATATGCAAATAGCCTTCAGAGGTACCACTAATGCACGAAAATCATATAATTCCTTCAATTATATCCTTACCTTAACCTTAGTGTATAGTCTTACTAAACGGCGAGTCGTAATTTTGACTTTCAAACGCCGATATTTATGGGTACACGTGTGTTTAAATTCTTAAATTTCGTAGGAGAGTTGTGAACAATATTACGGATTAGATAAGCTAAAAAAATCCAGATTCTGAGACAAAAAGTTTTTTGGTCGAACAGTTAGTGAACATATCCCTTTAACATTACTTACACTTCTTCATTGTAATATCTTTATTTAGGTCAATGTCAAGGTCTGCCTATACTTCGACATTGACATTGACCTAAATAAAGATATTACAATGAAGAATGTAATGTAAGTAATATTAACGAGATATGTTAATGTCATCTCCAGTAAATCTGAAAGCTTTTTACATAAATTCAAGTCCCAAATCGATTCAAATTTTATTTTCCTAGGAAAGAAAAAAGAAGTGGATGTATCGCAAAATATCACGGCTGCAATCCAGGTCAAAGTTGCTGTGAGGGACTGTTTTGTGAGCTTGATTTTCGTGCATGTTTGGCTGATGTACCCAAGTCAATAAAAGAACTACTAAATTATATACGTATATATAACATAATTTAAATACATTCAAGTGTCCCGACAATTTTATAACGACGCGCTCGTTGATGGTTTGAAGTATTTCCACCATTAGGTTCAGTATAAATACCACTCCATTACTCGTTGTTTATAACACATACAGGAACAGGAAGTAGTCCGAAGTTTATAACACACAACAGGAACACATAACAGGAACACATAACAGGAACAGGAAATAGTCTAGAGTATACAACACATTACAGGAACTGAAAGTACTACAACACATAATGTATGATTACAATAAGACGAACATATTCATAAACATGTATAGGTTATAAGCAAACCTCGGGTAATAAAGTTATACGTGTCTAAACAGCTTGGGTATTACCAATTCATGACAAATTACCATGTTCTAGAAACCTCTCGCCAACACAAGTACGTATCGTATCATTTGTAATAATAAAGAATAACCACCCGTCGGAGTTCTACGGGCTATACTAAAACATCTTACGTCCGGTCCGGTCCGGTCTCTTAGCCGTCGTCTCGACACACTGCCTATTGACTCTCTCCACACCCTTATATACACCAAGTTTGACCTTTCAACCCACGCTGCACGTGCATTCACCCTCGTGCTTTCAAACTCGTGCATAGTCACCAATAACTAGACACTTTCTTAGTCGCGATTTTCCATGTCAAGCTACACAAAATATACTACAAGACAAACAATATTGTGACATTATCCCCCCAACCAAGAGGAAATTTCCAAAATTTCCTTACACTCTACTCAAATAATCAGCACCAATATTATCCCTACCTTTAATTGCTTTTATTATAAATCGATAAGGCTGAATACTCAAAGACCATCTCATAATCCTACTATTTGTCAATTTCTTGTTATTCAAATATGAAAGAGGCTCATGATCAGTTTCAATAATGAATTCAACACCATATAAATACTCTTGAAATTTTGTAATACCCCAAACTAAAGCCAAGCATTCCTTCTCAATTACAGCATATCTAGTTTCCCTAGGTAACATCTTTTTACTAGCAAAAGCAATAGGAAAAATCCCATCCTCAAATTCTTGCATTACCACGGCACCTATACCAGTGCTACTGGCATTTGTTCGCAATATAAAAGTCTTTGAAAAATCTGGCAGACGAAGAATCGGGAATGATGAAACTGCTCGTTTTAAAGATTCGAAAGCGTTTTCATGAGCGCATCCCACTGCAACTTATTAGAAACACCCTTTTTCGTTAAATCGGTCAAAGGAACTGCGATAGCAGAAAAGTTTGGAACAAACCTTCGGTAATAGCCGACCAAACCCAAAAAAGACTGCAATTGTTTCTTCGTTTCTGGACGTGATGCTTTGATAATAGCATCTACCTTTTTGTCCATGGGTTGAACAGAATTGTTGCCAACACGGTAACCTAAAAAATCTAAAGAATGAAAACCAATAAAACATTTTGATGGCCTAGCTACCATATTTGCTTCCCGTAATCTCAAGAATAGAGAATTCAATGTCTGAACATGATCATCCCAAGACTGTGAAAAAAAACAAAATGTCATCCAAATAGTTGTCAGTCCCATCTAAGTCATGTAATAACCTACGCATTATCCTTGTAAATGTTGCAGGAGCCGTTACAAGACCAAAAGGCATTAGTGGAGCAGATTAGTGAAAAAATCGTTCACTTTGTGATACAAGCACCAAAATTTACATGAAGACTCCCTTTAGCCTACTTGTAAGGAAAAGCCCGTTAGCCACGTGAATTTTTCAAAATGGCGGCCATTTTTCAAGATGGCGGCTATGAACTGAACTTTTTCATATTAATGTATCAAAAGTTAGTTTAAAAAAATTTTAAATACCATTTTCATCATAAAATCACATCAGGCATCAGTATTAGTCGATAGGCGGCCATTTTCTCTTTCAAAATGGCGGAAAAAGCTAAATTCCCTCGAATTATAGCCGGAGTTCTAAAAGTGGGATTAATTAACTCCATGAGGGTTTATAGGGGCTTCTCATTGGGTTAACGCCCTTTATGAAAGTTCTACTGTATAAGAATGGCTTTTCCTAGCTTGGACAGTGTACACAAGGTGAATTTATATGAATTGAGATCGAGCAGAGTGTTGTCCACTGTGTTTGATACGGCACTCTTCAAAAGTTATGTTACTCAAAGGTACTCTCATATAATTATAACAACTCGAAATACATGTGAAAGGTTTCAAGTCATATATCTAATTTTGTATTGTCTTGAGTTTGGATGACTCTTTGAAAAATAGACTTGACTTTGGAGGTCAGTGAAGAAATGTCTGGAGGAGATTGAGGTTAATCACACTGTGAATAGAATAGAACCCAGGTTATATTATTATATTATTAGGCCTGGGTCCAAATGCAACCTGCTTTGTAAGAAGTCGTCTTAGTAATGTTCAACCAATGCTGCTTTATTAAAGGGAATGGCATCAAACGGATGCTGTTTCCGAGCAAACAAATGAAATCTGTCTTATCAACAGTAGTTACATGAGTAATCTACCATAGACGGAAACAATGTACCTCTAAAAATTCTGAATATCCTGATTATCTAGTACTGGAGGATATCTACTTAACTTCCTGGAGACATTAAACCATCAGGCAAGACATTCTAACTTTACCATGAAGACTTCCTTCCTTTGCTCTTTAAGCCTAACATATTATCAACCGAGAAAAGGTATGGAAAAAGAAAATCCCTCAAGACTTTTCCAGAGTGATGCCATCACTAACAGCGTTTATAGGAATCCACCTAGCAGTTTTCTGTTTGTCAGTTACCGCATACCAGATTATCAAATAGAAGGTTGTTTTCGTCTATGATAGATCTAGTCATGTAGGTAGTGTTGATGAGACCAGATTTGATATGTTTGCTAAGAAAAAATAATGTTCGTTTGATAGGATTCCCCCTCCTTGACCAGCATTGTTTGGTTCAATACCATCACCTTCATCTAATCTAATAGTATCTAAAATAAAAGGAAATTGATTGATTGCTTAAAAGAGGGGAATGTAGCCATAACTTTCTTTTACTTTCTGCATGAATAGTGGGTTGGTGGAGATTTAAGATCTTCACCATAATTTGTTCCTATCAGTTTGAGAATTGGATTTAAATGGGGTAACACTTGACATTCTGATAATATTTAGCTCCACAATAATTTTCTATAAATCTTCTCATAGGTTTAAGGTCGAGGGATTGTCATTTTACCACCTTAACTATATAATATGGAGCACATTCAAATATGAGAAACAACCAGGTTCAAGCATAAACTGTCCAGTGTCATTGAAGTCCTGTGCGATCTGTACACCATCTGGACAACGTATGCCCCGTTATCCTTGGCTAAGCTCTCCCGCGGTGCAGTCTAATTAAAATCAGACCCTAATTTCGTTCGTTCGTTTTTTTTTAAATCCGGTTTTTTAACCACTACATTAGGGTCTGAGAACCAGGCGCGGCAACAGCCGTTCACGTTAACTTTGACCTTACCTTGATAAACATGACCTGATTTAACAAAACTACAGGTATGTGTGTATGGGGCTTGTTAGAAAGCATTGGAGACACTAAAGTATACTAAAGTAAATTTTTAGCTGACAATGAACCCCATACTGAGTTTCATAGCAGTGATATCACCAGTGCCCTGGTTGTGCTTTGATACTCACTCTTTTTCTCTCGTAAATGACTGATTGTTGATTCTTGACGACCAGTCGAACAAGTTACACAATACATGTATATCAATTAAAAAAAAAGAAAACAGAAAGGATGGGATTGGAACAGCAGGTAAAACCTATTTTTAGACTATCCCTGGAAAGGGTTGTGGGGTAGAGACAGAAATTATCACAGGACATGGCGGTATTGGGTAGGGGCAGATAATATCATTGAAAATGGAATGTTGGGTAATGATGGAATATTTGTCCATCTGGATATAATAGGCCCCATGAAGCTGCTCTTCAAGAATTCCAACAGATAGCTGCATATAAAATATAAAATGTAGAGAGTAACCATGCCATTAAAAAACTGTAAAAAGGGGAAGGGGTTATCTCCCATATATGATAATTGGAGCTTCAAAACAGTTTGAATTGTAGATATATGACTTCTTCATAAAAGCAAATGCATTATTTGACAATAAAATCAGAAAGATGGAATTATTTAATCAACTTTGTTTAAAGAATATGTTTTTTTTCATTGGAATTGGCGGCCATCTTTGAAAATGGCCGCCATTTTTTTTAAAATGGCCGCCATTTTGAACAAATTGGGTGGCTAACGGCTTTTTTCAAACAAGTATTCTAAGGAGAGTATCCATGCAAACTTTGGTGCTTGTATCACAAACTGAACGATTTTGCCAATAACCTTTAGTCAAATCAATCTTAGAAAGATATTTACTATTTGAAATCTTAGCAAACATTTCATCATTGGTCGGCATGGGTTCTGCATCAAATTCGGTTATTCTATTCAAAACTCTAAAATCAATACAAAAACGATTAGTATTGTCAGGCTTTTTAACAAGAACTATAGGTGATGCATATGGTGATGTTGATGGTTCAATGATATTCATTTTTAGCATCTGTTCTACTTCTTCTAAAATAGTTTGCTTCATTGTATAAGGAACTGGATAAGGCCTTATCTTAAATGGTTTGTCTGAAATTAAATTAATTTTGTGCGTACCCAGGTTTGTTGTAGCTGGAACATCAGTAAAAATATCTGAAATTTTTTCAAAAATAGTAGTAAGGTTAGTCAACTGATTCGCGGATAAATCTTTACTTAAATTAATATCAGAAACACTTTCTTTTTGAGACAAAGATGGCAAAATGATCATTTCATTATCACTATTTTCAACACGATCAATATCTTCGACAATAGCAGACCCACACATTTGTATATTCTGTTGATCATTGTGAAGGATCAATTTCGGATCATTAACATCCTCTAATAATAAGCAACCCAAAGCAGAACACGTTTTGTTTTGAAAATTCCTATCTACATATTTCTTAAGTAAATTGATATGAAAAGTTTTAATTTTACCTTTGACATTTACTTTATAATCCATATCGCTAAGTTTACTCACCACTTCAAATGGTCCATTCCACTGCATTAATAATTTGTTATTGTTATTGGGTAATAAGATTAAAACTTTATCCCCGACTTCTTATTTTCTTAAATTGGACTTTTTATCGTAAAATGCTTTATACCTGTATTGTGATTTACCCAATTCATCCCTTGCAAGTTTACACGTACTTTCTAATTTATCTTTAAGATCCAACACATACTGATATGTAGTTTTTACCTCATTTTCCGGTATCTCTCTTGTCCAAAGCTCGTGTAAAATAGAGATGGGGCCCCTAACCGTTCTACCATAGAGTAGTTCAAATGGACTAAAACCCAAACTTTCTTGTACCGATTCTCTATAAGCAAATAATACAGGTGCTAAATACCTGTCCCAATCTTTGGGTCTTTCAGCACATACTTTGCGTAGCATGGATTTTAACGTCCCATTGAACCTGTCACACAACCCATTGCATGCAAGGTGGTAAGGTGTGGTAAATAGCTGTTTTATTGACATCAATTCACTTACTCTTTCCATGAGTCCTGATGTAAACTGACTCCCTCTATCGCTCAGCACTTCCCTAGGAAAACCAATTCTGGAAAAAATTTCCAACAATGATTCAGCAATACTTTCAGTTTCTATTGTTTTTAAAGCTACTGCCTCTGGATACCAATATATGTCAATATATATTTATTACCTTTATCAGAAGCTGGAAAAATTGGTCCTATTAAATCGACCGCTACTCTGTCAAAAGGAACCTCAATTAAAGGCATAGAACCAAGAGTCGTTCGAGTTACCTTACCTTTTGGAAAAGTACGCTGACAAATATCACATGATCTACAAAATCTATTTATATCTCCATGAATATCTGGCCAGTAAAATTTACAAAGTATCCGGTCTGTGGTTTTTTTAGTCCCTAAATGGGCCCCAAATATTGACTCGTGAGCTAGACGCAAAACCTGAAGTCTAAAGTCTTTTGGGACAACAAACTGCTGAAATAACCTTCCATTCTGTATCTCCGGGGACGTAAAGCATCTATATATCAATCCTGAAATCAAAACGAACCAAATTAGTTTACCTCCTCGATTATCCTTTTCCTCATTTGCTAATTTTTCTCTTACCCCTTTTAATGAGCCATCCAATTGCTGAGCTTCTTTCAGTTGCTCTTTTGATACATTTGTATTTCCAAGATCTGAAACTCGAAGAGGTTTTGTTTTTTTCGTTGATTTGCCGGAACGAGTTTCGACAGCCTGTATTAAATCACCCGAAAATGGATCTTTTACACCCGATATGTTGCCTAGAATTAAGTCATATACAGGATTAGTCATACACAAAGCTTCAACTTCACCATTGAAATGTGGAGAATTTATATTTATCAAAGCTACTGGTACAATACGAACAGTGCCATCAATCAAAACACATTTTCTTCTTTCACCTGTAAATTTAGAAGTATCAGTTATTAAGTTTTTTCTTACTACAATAGTATTACAGCCAGTATCTCTAAGAACTGTTACTTTTCGGCCATCAACATACCCACTAGAAATTGGCATATCTGAGTCTCCTGTAAAAACATCTGGTTTACAAGCAGCACTTAACACTGGAAATGTTTTACCATTCAGATTTCCACTACTTTCTAACTGATTATAGTCTCCAGATTTTATGCTTTCCAGTTTCGGAAACTTGTCAGAACCTGAAATGTTACAGAAATTAGCAAACGTGGAATTTATAGAAGGTCGTGGCACAAACATTTGGGCCTTTGGGTTATATTTAGAGGTATATGTATTTTCGGAACTGTCCGACTCCCTTTTCAAATCTGGACAATACTTGGCAATATGACCTACAGATTTACACAAATAACATTTACGACCTTCCTTACCCGCATAACTTTTAATCACCGATGCCTGTGCCGACAGATACTGATCTGCTATCACAATCAACTCATCTACGGTTTTGGGGACTCGCTCCTTTAGAAAAACTGTCATATCCAGTGAACAACAAGCTAGAAATTGCTCCCGTAAAAGAAGATCCTTTAAAGCATTATAATATTTACGAGTCTGGGATAATTCTATCCATCTGTTGAAATAGCCTTCTAAACGAGCTATGAACTGCTGTGGAATTTCCTTATTTTGCGGTTTTGAAGTACGAAAACGATTATGAAATCCCTCTTCAGTCAAATCATAACTTTTCAATAACGAATCTCTTAAAGCCTCATATTCATTTATCTTATCAGCTGGTAACCTTGAATATATACTCAATGCCTTTCCCTTTAGCAAAGAACCTAAATTAACAGCCCATACTGTCCTTTGCCAACCCTGAGCCTGTGCAAATCTCTCAAATCTGTTTATGTAGGCGTCCATTTCATCAATGGACTCGTCAAAAGGTGGTAGTTTAATTAATGACTTACATGGTTTGGAATCTACTGCAGACTCATGAAATGGTAGAGTTAAACTAGCCTCTAAAACATCACGTTTCGCCTTGGCCTGTAATAATTCTATAGAACACAACTCTTTTTTCAATTCCAATTCTTTCAACATACCCGCTTGTTTTTCATTCTGAAACATTCTCTCTTGCTCCCTCTCTTCCTTTTCTCGCTCTCTCTCAGCCGCCCTATACGCCCTTTCTTGATCTTTTTCACTTTTTACAAACTCTTGAAGTTGTTCTCCCCCAATTCCCATGTCCTTACCGGCTCTTATAAATTTGTCCAAGTCCATGTCGTCTAAAGTAAGAAAAATATAATTATAACTAAATATGGCCAAAAAATCAAATTAAAACACTATTAATTATACGACTAAAGCAGGAATACTGAAAAGAAATTTAAATCCCCCATGATTTATCAAAATGTAAACAAAATAACAGAAAAAAAGAAAAATAAAAAAAATTAACAAAACAATGTAGGCGCCTACATACTAAAGATGCATCTACGTTCATTTAAAGACTGGGTCTAACAGGAACTAGCAATCCTGGCAAGCTCACCAAATGTCACAAAGTTGAGGCTGACTAGTCCTGATGTACCCAAGTCAATAAAAGAACTACTAAATTATATACGTATATATAACATAATTTAAATACATTCAAGTGTCCCGACAATTTTATAACGACGCGCTAGTTGATGGTTTGAAGTATTTCCACCATTAGGTTCAGTATAAATACCACTCCATTACTCGTTGTTTATAACACATACAGGAACAGGAAGTAGTCCGAAGTTTATAACACACAACAGGAACACATAACAGGAACACATAACAGGAACAGGAAATAGTCTAGAGTATACAACACATTACAGGAACTGAAAGTACTCTAAAGTTTACAACACATAATGTATGATTACAATAAGACGAACATATTCATAAACATGTATAGGTTATAAGCAAACCTCGGGTAATAAAGTTATACGTGTCTAAACAGCTTGGGTATTACCAATTCATGACAAATTACCATGTTCTAGAAACCTCTCGCCAACACAAGTACGTATCGTATCATTTGTAATAATAAAGAATAACCACCCGTCGGAGTTCTACGGGCTATACTAAAACATCTTACGTCCGGTCCGGTCCGGTCTCTTAGCCGTCGTCTCGACACACTGCCTATTGACTCTCTCCACACCCTTATATACACCAAGTTTGACCTTTCAACCCACGCTGCACGTGCATTCACCCTCGTGCTTTCAAACTCGTGCATAGTCACCAATAACTAGACACTTTCTTAGTCGCGATTTTCCATGTCAAGCTACACAAAATATACTACAAGACAAACAATATTGTGACATTATCCCCCCAACCAAGAGGAAATTTCCAAAATTTCCTTACACTCTACTCAAATAATCAGCACCAATATTATCCCTACCTTTAATTGCTTTTATTATAAATCGCTGAATACTCAAAGACCATCTCATAATCCTACTATTTGTCAATTTCTTGTTATTCAAATATGAAAGAGGCTCATGATCAGTTTCAATAATGAATTCAACACCATATAAATACTCTTGAAATTTTGTAATACCCCAAACTAAAGCCAAGCATTCCTTCTCAATTACAGCATATCTAGTTTCCCTAGGTAACATCTTTTTACTAGCAAAAGCAATAGGAAAAATCCCATCCTCAAATTCTTGCATTAACACGGCACCTATACCAGTGCTACTGGCATCTGTTTGCAATATAAAAGTCTTTGAAAAATCTGGCAGACGAAGAATCGGGAATGATGAAACTGCTCGTTTTAAAGATTCGAAAGCGTTTTCATGAGCGCATCCCACTGCAACTTATTAGAAACACCCTTTTTCGTTAAATCGGTCAAAGGAACTGCGATAGCAGAAAAGTTTGGAACAAACCTTCGGTAATAGCCGACCAAACCCAAAAAAGACTGCAATTGTTTCTTCGTTTCTGGACGCGATGCTTTGATAATAGCATCTACCTTTTTGTCCATGGGTTGAACAGAATTGTTGCCAACACGGTAACCTAAAAAATCTAAAGAATGAAAACCAATAAAACAATTTGATGGCCTAGCTACCATATTTGCTTCCCGTAATCTCAAGAATAGAGAATTCAATGTCTGAACATGATCATCCCAAGACTGTGAAAAAAACAAAATGTCATCCAAATAGTTGTCAGTCCCATCTAAGTCATGTAATAACCTTTACAGATATACAAAGTGACAATACAAATCTTCGATTAAAGTTGGATGCCACAGACAATAGATTAAGACAGAACAATTTGATTTTTTATGGTATTAGTGAAAAACTAGAGGGAATCGAAAATTGGCAGGATAGCGAAAAATTAATCAGGCGTGTAATCTCCAATGACTTGAAAATTGAGGGTGCGAATGATGATAGTTCAGTCGGTATCGATCGAGTGTATAGAATAGGGAGAAAACAGGTCAACGCCAGAAGACCAAGGCCGATTATTGTTACGTTTGATCGATTAAAAACAAGAGACTTAGTTTTAGATTCAGGCAGAAAATCGCTCAGAGACTCGGACATTAGTATATCAGAAGATTATAGTGAGCGTGTTCGCAGTATTCGTAGAGGTCTCATCCCGCACCTTAAAGAAGCTCAGAAAGACAAAGAAAAGAAAGTAAAACTCAAATATGATAAGCTGATCATTGACAAAAATGTGTTCACATACGATCTAAACAAAAAAGAACTTATCACAATTAACAAATAGCAACAAAATAGGCCAAGTATTTCAAAGTCGATCAAAAATCGAAACATCAGTTTTTTATCTTGGAATATAGAAGACCTTCAGAAAAAATTGTCCGACAATCCGGAAATCTATGAGATAATAAATCATTATGACAGTCTGTTTAATAGAAACTTTTCAGAAATCAAACCAGGACTTCGAAAATGATTTCACGGATTATGTGCGCTTCGAAAATATGCGAATATGTGATTATCGGAAGTCATCGGGTGGAGTAATTGTGCTTGTTAAAAAACACCTTAAAGATTATGTAACCCGTGTACTTCAGATTGACAATTATGAAGAAATAATATGGCTTCGATTAAAGACTTCATCTCTTGGATTGAAAAAAGATCTGGTTGTCGGTTGTGTCTATATTCCACCAGAAGATTCGATTTTTTATTACAATAAAGATATATATCCTGTAGTTTATCGTTAGTCGAATCGGCTTTATTCGAAATCAAAAACCTATTCCCTGATGATGATATTCTAATTTTGGGCGATATGAATGCTAGAACCGGAGTAAAATCAGATCAGATCATTGATGATGGTGCCGCCCATATTCCGAGTCTGGAATCACTTTATACTTTATGACATTATTGATACATCTGTAGAATGTGGTACGAGGTGTAATATGGATTCTAAAGTTAACCGCTTCGGTAAATACTTACTGGATATATGCAGTGAAAATAACCTTGTTATTGTGAACGGTAGGAAACCATCTGATAGAGCTGGGAACTTTACCTACATTAGCGCTGAAGGGGCAAGTACCATTGATTATTTAATTGTAAATTCACAACTTTTCAATGACATTTGTGACTTTAATATTTTAGAAAATGACATATCAAAACATTTCCCCATTAGCTGTAATGTTCGCCTTTACAATCATGAACCTGATGTGTCCAATATACATACGCCAAAAATCACCTATAAATGGAAGACGGCTTATAGTGGATTATTTAAGTGTATTTCAGAGAACACAGACTTCAAAGAAACGGCTGATGCTATATTACGTGAAATAGATTTAAATGTTGATAATGCTATTCAAAAACTAAATAAGCTTCTGTGTGAGACTGGTGTTAAAGCAAATATGACAATTCGAAATCAAACGAAACATAACATCCAACCTGACTGGTTTGATGTAGAATTACGGAATGCCAAACGTGCAAAATGTTCTCTACTAAACAGATTCCGTTCGACTGGAGACCATAGTTCATTGCAGGATTATCTTGCTCTTAAAGCTGATTTCAAGAAAAAGTGTGAAGAAAAGAAGAAACTTTACGAAAAACGTACTCTTGACGACCTTTGTTTATTAAGTGACAGTAAAAACTCATCACAATTCTGGTCAAAAGTTAAACATGTATTGAAGGGGACTGTTAACTATACTTTAACTATAAGTAATGAAGAGTGGTATAATTACTTTAAAACTTTACTTAATCCAAATTTTACAAATAGCGATAATACTTTTGATGAACACGTTCGTAATATCTTAAATGCAAACTATATAGACCAATGTAAAATGGATAATGATCATTTAAATATGGATATATCAGAAGATGAAATCAAAAAAGCAATAAGCAAAATGAAAAATGGTAAGGCAGCGGGCACAGACAAAATCCCCATTGAATTTTATAAATCTGCTATTACCCAGCTCCTTCCCATTCTTCATAAATTATTTAATGCTATCCTCAAAACTGGACAGTTTCCCCCCAGTTGGTCTACGAGTATAATTATACCTTTATTTAAGAAGGGTGATAGAAATCTCCCCCAAAACTATCGGGGTATTTCATTGCAAGATGTTATTAGTAAAATCCTGGCTTCTATTATAAATGATAGACTTGTCTTGTGGTCAGAACAAAATGCATTGCTAATAGAGGAACAAGCTGGGTTCAGGAGGGGTTATTCGGCAATAGATAATATGTTTGTCCTAAACGCCATGGTGCAGAAGTATATTTCAAAATCAAAAGGGGGAGTACTTTATTGTGCATTTATCGATTTTTCTAAAGCTTTTGATTGTGTAAATAGGCAAAAGCTATTATATATATTAATTCAAAATGGTTTAAATGGTCCAATCTTTAAGTTACTCACAAGTATATATGATTGTGTTAAGGCCACAGTTCGATCCAACTATGGCATGACTAATAGCTTTAAATATGATTCTGGTGTAAGACAGGGTTGTATACTGAGCCCTTGGCTATTTGGCATGTACATCAATGAACTAGCAACCATGTTGAAAGAAGACGGCGGTAGTGGTATATTTATTGACCAGTCCATTGATGACATATTCCTACTGTTGTTTGCGGACGACCTTACCCTTACTGCAGATACAATTGGTGACCTTCAAAAACGATTAAATGTCCTTGAGACATATTGTGACAAGTGGAACATGTCAGTAAATTTAGAAAAATCAAAAGTGGTAGTTTTTAAAAAAGGTGGAGTCTTATCTAAGAAAGAAAAATGGTACTATCGTGGATGTATTATTGAAACAGTAAATTGTTATAAATATCTTGGAATTATGTTCACCAGTAGATTAAATTGGTCACTTTGTTGTAAAACACTATCACAGCAAGCTACTAAAGCTTTAAATGTCATAAAACACTGTCTTTGTAAACTAAAACAACGAAATGCAAAAATTGCATTTAAATTATTCGACTGTATGGTAGGTCCTATACTGTATTACGGTTCTGAAATATGGGGTACTGAGGTATGTAAAGATATTGAAATTGTACATTACAAATTTTGTAAATGGATTTTATGTACGGGTAATAAGACAACAAATGCTATTGCTAGGGCAGAATGTGGTAGACTCGAATTAAAAATAAATTATATGTGTAATCCTATTAAATATTTTCTCAAATTGAAATGTATGGACGACCACAGGCTACCCAAACTTTCATATGAAATGTTATATATACAAGATTTAAATGGTAGAACAAATTGGTGTACATCAATTAAAAATATGCTATACCGACTTGGGTATGGTCACGTATGGTTAAATCAGGGAGCAGGTGATGTACCTAAATTTTTGTTCAGCCTGAAACAACGTCTAAGGGATATGCAAGATTGGCATAGTTACATGTCCGAATCCCCAAAATGTGAATTATATTGTAAAATAAAACCAAGTATATATTGTGAACCTTATTTATATAGCTCCATGTGTCAATCGTTACGGTTTAGTTTAGCAAACCTAAGATGTTCAACGCATATTCTTGAGATTGAAAATGGTCGTCGGCATGGTATATTAAGACAAAATAGATTATGCAAACTATGTAATTATAAAGCTGTTGAAAATGAATTACATTTTATTTTGATATGTCCAATGTTATCTGATCTAAGACGTAATTTTATTCCCTCACATTACTGTAATCATCCAACCGATACAAATTTACATCAGTTATTTCGTTCCGAAAATCAATTAACTGTATATAACCTGGCTATTTATATTAAAAGGGCAATGGGCATAAGAAATGAAATGTTAAGTGTCTAAGGGTTACAATTATTTATTAAACATTAGTTTTTCTTATTTCTATTATATAAAATACAGCTTTAAACAAATATGATTTATATATATATTTTTATTTGTATTTGTTTAATTATAAAACATCAAATTTTGTACATAATTATATTGTAAAATATGAACTGTATATATACATGTATTAGTGAACTATAGGCTATTTGCCTTATGGTCAATTAAATAAAATTATTATTATTATATTATTATATTAATAACCTACGCATTATCCTTGTAAATGTTGCAGGAGCCGTTACAAGACCAAAAGGCATTAGTAAAGCAGATTAGTGAAAAAATCGTTCACTTTGTGATACAAGCACCAAAATTTAGACTCCCTTTAGCCTACTTGTAAGGAAAAGCCCGTTAGCCACGTGAATTTTTCAAAATGGCGGCCATTTTTCAAGATGGCGGCTATGAACTGAACTTTTTCATATTAATGTATCAAAAGTTAGTTTAAAAAAAATTTTAAATACCATTTTCATCATAAAATCACATCAGGCATCAGTATTAGTCGATAGGCGGCCATTTTCTCTTTCAAAATGGCGGAAAAAGCTAAATTCCCTCGAATTATAGCCGGAGTTCTAAAAGTGGGATTAATTAACTCCATGAGGGTTTATAGGGGCTTCTCATGGGGTTCACGCCCTTTATGAAAGTTCTACTGTATAAGAATGGCTTTTCCTAGCTTGGACAGTGTACACAAGGTGAATTTATATGAATTGAGATCGAGCAGAGTGTTGTCCACTGTGTTTGATACGGCACTCTTCAAAAGTTATGTTACTCAAAGGTACTCTCATATAATTATAACAACTCGAAATACATGTGAAAGGTTTCAAGTCATATATCTAATTTTGTATTGTCTTGAGTTTGGATGACTCTTTGAAAAATAGACTTGACTTTGGAGGTCAGTGAAGAAATGTCTGGAGGAGATTGAGGTTAATCACACTGTGAATAGAATAGAACCCAGGTTATATTATTATATTATTAGGCCTGGGTCCAAATGCAACCTGCTTTGTAAGAAGTCGTCTTAGTAATGTTCAACCAATGCTGCTTTATTAGAGGGAATGGCATCAAATGGATGCTGTTTCCGAGCAAACAAATGAAATCTGTCTTATCAACAATAGTTACATGAGTAATCTACCATAGACGGAAACAATGTACCTCTAAAAATTCTGAATATCCTGATTATCTAGTACTGGAGGATATCTACTTAACTTCCTGGAGACATTAAACCATCAGACAAGACATTCTAACTTTACCATGAAGACTTCCTTCCTTTGCTCTTTCAGCCTAACATATTATCAACCGAGAAAAGGTATGGAAAAAGAAAATCCCTCAAGACTTTTCCAGAGTGATGCCATCACTAACAGCGTTTATAGGAATCCACCTAGCAGTTTTCTGTTTGTCAGTTACCGCATACCAGATTATCAAATAGAAGGTTGTTTTCGTCTATGATAGATCTAGTCATGTAGGTAGTGTTGATGAGGCCAGATTTGATATGTTTGCTCAGAAAAAATAATGTTCGTTTGATAGGATTCCCCCTCCTTGACCAGCATTGTTTGGTTCAATACCATCACCTTCATCTAATCTAATAGGATCTAAAATAAAAGGAAATTGATTGATTGCTTAAAAGAGGGGAATGTTTGTTACGATCATATAGTAGCCATAACTTTCCTTTACTTTCTGCATGAATAGTGGGTTGGTGGAGATTAAAGATCTTCGCCATAAGTTGTTCCTATCAGTTTGAGAATTGGATTTAAATGGGGTAACACTTGACATTCTGATAATATTTAGCTCCACAATAATTTTCTATAAATCTTCTCATAGGTTTAAGATCGAGGAATTGTCATTTTACCACCTTAACTATATAATATGGAGCACATTCAAATATGAGAAACAACCAGGTTCAAGCATAAACTGTCCAGTGTCATTGAAGTCCTGTGCGATCTGTACACCATCTGGACAACGTATGCCCCGTTATCCTTGGCTAAGCTCTCCCGCGGTGCAGTCTAATTAAAATCAGACCCTAATTTCGTTCGTTCGTTTTTTTTTAAATCCGGTTTTTAATCCGGTTTTTTAACCACTACATTAGGGTCTGAGAACCAGGCGCGGCAACAGCCGTTCACGTTAACTTTGACCTTACCTTGATAAACATGACCTGATTTAACAAAACTACAGGTATGTGTGTATGGGGCTTGTTAGAAAGCATTGGAGACACTAAAGTATACTAGAGTAAATTTTTAGCTGACAATGAACCCCATACTGAGTTTCATAGCAGTGATGTCACCAGTGTGCCCTGGTTGTGCTTTGATACTCACTCTTTTTCTCTCGTAAATGACTGATTATTGATTCTTGACGACCAGTCGAACAAGTTACACAATACATGTATATCAATTAAAAAAAGAAAGAAAACAGAAAGGATGGGATTGGAACAGCAGGTAAAACATATTTTTAGACTATCCCTGGAAAGGGTTGTGGGGTAGAGACAGAAATTATCACAGGACATGGCGGTATTGGGTAGGGGCAGTTAATATCATTGAAAATGGAATGTTGGGTAATGATGGAATATTTTTCAATCTGGATATAATAGGCCCTATGAAGCTGCTCTTCAAGAATTCCAACAGATAGCTGCATATAAAATGTAAAATGTCATTAAAAAACTGTAAAAAGGGGAAGGGGTTCTCTCCCATAAATGATAATTGGAGCTTCAAAACAGTTTGAATTGTAGATATATGACTTCTTCATAAAAGCAAATGCATTATTTGACAATAAAATCAGAAAGATGGAATTATTTAATCAACTTTGTTTAAAGAATATGTTTTTTTTGCGTCGACATGATTCAGGTTCAATCTGAGAGAACGTCATTTGTTCTGCCCCCCCTCACAGTAATTGATGCCCCCCCCCCTCCCTCCCTAAGCATGCAGGCTGGCTACGGGCCTGGCCCCTCTAGATTTCGATGTCTGGCAGATAATTAATCAACTTTTAGGTCCCAATGTAAACAAAACAGATTCTTTGACCGTTGCTTGTTGCCCAGTCAAATTCAAATATTAATGTTCATTTCCGTGCATCTGAGGCAATTTTATTGATGTACAAGATCAGGTTCGTATTTTTACATGTAGTAATTTTTGAACTTCAACTATCAAAGACATTTGTTCAATATTTATTATATTTTAAAAATGATATCAAGATTTTTTCAGAGGGGGGGGGGGGGGGGGGGCATTGGCTGGAAATTATTAACTGGGATAGGAAGCTATACATTCATCTGTTGAGTAGGCAAAATACGTGTTTATTTAAGAATTAAGCGTTCGTTCGTAAATGACTTCGTCATTTATTCAGTTTGTCACGTGACCAGCTACGTTTACACACTAATACTGTATGCATTTGGAAATTTTAAAGACTTGCTTCTCGTGAATTTGACTTTGAGTGACCTTGACCTTCAGTAGGTTGAAGGTTATTGATTAAGGTTTTCAGCTGGTACGTTCAAATGTTAGGTCTGGTGACTATTCCGGTTTTACAACATTTCAAAAAAACAAAATTTTTAAAAGTTGTCGACTTCTTTGGCAATTGTTATTTACGTTCAGGGCCGATGTTTTCTAAATTTCCCTTAGCAATTTGCACATTTGCAAAGTCCCACTCTGTGTCACATGTGGCTCTAGTTTAGTTTTTTTTTTCTGAAAGAAATGAAATGAAATGGATTTTTATGTCTTATGGGGACTAGCAGTGTGCAATAAGGAAAATTTTGCCTGAATAATGGCATTAATCTCATCTGATTTTCGATTTCCAACTGTCAAGGGAACTTAAGCGCGCACGGGTTTTACATAGGTATGATATTTTCTACCTAGATAAGATAGTTTAAACATAGTTGATCACTCTACAGACATACATAGGCCAAAATGACTTTGTGATTTATTCAGTTTTTCACGTGATCAACTCCGTTTACACACCAATAATGCTAGTGAGACCAACGTTTAATTCACACACCAATAATGAGAGTGAGACCAACGTTTAATATAACAATTAAACGTTGGTCTCACTTCCGTTATTGGTGTGTAAGCATAGTTGGTCACCTGGGTCTTCGTTTTGTACCTAGTTGGGTATTCGTTTTGTACCTGAGTCTTCGTTTTGTACCTAGTTGGGTCTTCGTTTTGTACCTGAGTCTTCGTTTTGTACCTAGTTGGGTCTTCGTTTTGTACCTAGTTGGGTCTTCGTTTTGTACCTGGGTCTTCGTTTTGTACCTAGTTGGGTCTTCGTTTTGTACCTGGGTCTTCGTTTTGTACATGGGTCTTCGTTTTGTACCTGGGTCTTTGGTCTTTGGTCTTCGGTCTTCGTTTTGTACTCACCCGTGTAGAAGACATTGTTTTGATTTCTGTGTCAATTTGCTAAAGTGCAAGTTATAATCAGAACAAACAATACTGGACAAAAGACAAAATAAGACAAAATTATTTTTGAAATTTTTTTTAAGTGCGTGTTTATCGATGATCGATGATCGATGGACGACCGAACAGGTGTTATTCTAACGAAAGTTCACTCTGTAATGTTATGTGATTATAATGATAATTATGATCTTTTTTCCAAGGGAAGTAAGCCAGGGAACTTGTGTGTTGTTAGTTGAAACCTTATCAAACTTATTTATTTTAAATTTTTCTTATTGGTGGAATTAGAGTTTAGAACTTTTTTTTTTACACAAAAAAGCAATGTGATTTTATTATGATCTTTTTTCCAAGGGAAGTAAGCCAGGGAACTCGTGTGTTGTTAGTTGACCTTATTAAACTTATTTATTTTACATTTCTTTTATTGGTGGAATAAGAGTTTAGAACTTCTTTTCTTTTTACACAAAAAAAAACAATGTGATTATTAAATGATATATTTTCCAAGGGAAGTAAGCCAAGGAACTTGTTAAATAAAACCTTACCAAATTGTCTTTCGGGCACCGAGATTTCAATTTTTTTTTGGTTGTGTAAAAAACTCAACTTTCGGGCTGCGATTTCAATTTTTGAAATATGTAAAATATAATCATAGGAATGACATTCGGGCAGTGATTTCGATCCTTAAATAATATGAATTGAGAATAAAATAGGGCGATCAATTTTAAAAAAATACAGTTATAGTATAGGATATTCGGGCAAAGATATGATTTCATTTTTAAATTTAAAAAAAAAAAAAAAATTGGCCGTTTAAGAAAACAATTTTTAATGCCTTGCCCGAAAAACTGGCCTTTGGTGCAGCGAGGGGGGGGGGGGGGGGGGGGGGGCGGCTGTCCGCCACTGCATGTAGCTCTATCACCAACGCTTTACATGTAGCTTTAGAACATATCCTTAACGTGTAGCTTAATAACCAATCCTTTACATGTACGTGTAGCTCTAGCACCAGCCCTTTTACATGTTTCTTTACGAATAGCTCTTTCATTACAATTTTGTTTTCTTTTTCAGCTACTCTTGGTGGACAAATGGGGATATTTCTAGGTGCAAGTGTATTACAACTCTCTGAATTCATTGAATACATAATCCTAAAGATTGGATCGTGTTTTTGTAGACCACAGCAATTCAAGCAAAGCAAACAATAGACATTTGTTTCCGCAACCAAAACCTAACCTTCGATATACAATGTACGTACATCATGTCGTTAAGAAATATAAATTTACGTTTACCTAGCATCTAAAGTGATTTGATTACCTGTTTTATTTCCATGAGAGGCAATGCAGAGACATCTTTGAAACGGATTCCAAAGGAGGGAGGTGGGTTGATCATGTTTGAAGAAGCCTTGCCCTTCTTTGACACTATATAGTTGTTTCTATATTTTGTTTCTTTTTACTAGTCGATTGTTGTGCAGTTGGGCACGATGCGGCGAGTTGGACAATGCGGCAAAACGAACCCAGCACGCTAGTAGCGTAGTGAATTTTTAATACTGTGATTTGTGTTCTATATCACAGTCTTGTATAGTGATTAAATGGTTTGTACTTTCCAATTTATTTATAAATAAAACCACCTACAAGGGCCTCGAAGCGTCTCTGAAAGTGGGGGGCCCTTTCGTTGAAAATTTTCAAAAATCCAATCGATTTTCAGATTACGGAAATTATAAGAAAAAATAATTATAAAAATGAAAAAAAAAAAAAAATGTTGATGAAAAGAAAAACAAAAATTAGCCATAAAGTGGCCCACGACCAAGACAGCGGCATAAGCCTACTCTTTTTCAGGCCAGCCAACTACTTTCGAACTGCATACCTAACAAGGTATTAGAGCAGTGTTTTCTGGATTCGATCTTTAATTAGGAGGTCTGAAGCAGTAACGATGATTTTCTCTTAATATACAATATCTTGAATCTTCCGCCACAGGGGATTGCTAAATATTTTGCATGTTAAATAAAAAAATTATTTATTGTTTGTTTCGTTAATAAAAAACATTCCAACTTTTAATTGCAGCCTGCATCAGAAAAACGTACATTTCAATTTGCAAATAGTCTCAAATGACGGGGGATTCAAAACATCGCTGGAGAAAGGGCACAGGGTGGGAAGACAAATTCACTTATCTATATCACTTTATTTATTTTTCGAATATATCTGAAATTCTTAGACATAACTCAGAAAACTGACCACAAAACAGTCCCTCACAGCAACTTTGACCTGGATCTTTTGGATCGCAGTACTGTATATATGCGATACATCCCCTTCTTTTTTCTTTCCTAGGAAAATAAAATTTGAATTTACGAGAATCGATTTGAGACTTGAATTTATGTAAAAAGCTTTCAGATTTACTGGAGATGACATTAACATATCTCGTTAACATTACTTACATTAAATTCTTCATTGTAATATCTTTATTTAGGTCAATGTCAATGTCGAAGTATAGGCAGACCTTGACATTGACCTAAATAAAGATATTACAATGAAGAAATGTAAGTAATGTTAAAGGGATATGTTCACTAACTGTTCGACCAAAAAACTTTTTGTCTCAGAATCTGGAATTTTTTTAACTTATCTAATCTGCAATATTGTTCACAACTCTCCTACGAAATTTAAGAATTTAAACACACATGTACCCATAAGTATCGGCGTTTGAAAGTCAAAATTACGACTCGCCGTTTAGTAAGAATATACACTAAGGTTAAGGTAAGGATATAATTGAAGGAATTATATGATTTTCGTGCATTAGTAGAAACTCTGAAGGCTATTTGCATATATTCAAGGCCCAAATCGACCCTAAAAAAATGCTGAACATCCCCCTTTAACTAGATATGTCATCTAATTCTTACGGTAGATGTTTCTCATTGTAAAATCAATAATGCATAAGAGGTTATATGTGTAGGATAATGCATGGTTTCGAGGGATTAGTTGACATAATGCCCGCGGTTTCGGGAAAGCACGAGGGCCGAAGGCCCGAGGGCTTTCCCGAGCCCAAGGGCATTATGTCAACTAATCCCGATAGAAACCATGCATTATCCGACATATAAACCGATTCCTAATTCAATAATTGGTAAATATGTTAAAAGATCAATCAATGCATTTAACATCACATGGGAGATAATCCATGTGGTGATTGAGGTGTGAAAAAATGTTCCAGAATTTTCAGAAATATTTAGAACATCTAATTTTACATTAAACAATTCTGAAATGTAGTATTGAAAGATATAAATCCCCGGAAAAACAATTACGCTCTAAAAATCTAGTTTTTAAATTTTTAAAACCACTTTTAAAAAAATAATTGTATCTCAAAGATGACCAGTGAAAGTCATTACAAGAAACATGAGGGGTATATATTGTTGTATCAACCCATACTATTTCAGAGGAAGAAAGAATCCCTATAATGATCACTGAGTAGTAGTGATTAGATACGATTGTAAACTTTGTCATTGGGTAGTGACTACATTTGATTAATCGACTTGATTTTGAAACTTCAATATTAAGTTAGAAAAAATTAATCTCTCAGACACAAAAAGTCGATCGCTCAAATGCATTGGTGTAAGATTGAAGTATATTCTCTCGAATGTACTTTGGTAGAGGGGATATTATCTCTAATATACCTGTCCACGGGGGATATTCTCTCGAATATCCCTGGGTTGAGGGATATTCTCTCTAATGTCCCTGACTGGAGGGATATTAGTGAAAAGAAAGACCTGCCAAAACAATGGGATGACGTCACAAGAGGTTTATGTGTATTGTGAATGAGACATTTCTTGTACTTTGTCGCCAGTGTACATTAATATCCCTTTTACACAATTTACACTTTTTATTAGATCGGGCCCTGACATCGCAATTAGAGGTGGACTAGATCCGGATTGGTGCATCGATCCAGGCCAGGCTCTATTTATCGGAGCCTAGTGGAGTATAAGATCGTGTTGTAGATTCTCTCGAATCAACACATCCAAGTCTCTTTTCGACACTCGACACGATTGAGATCTTGAATATATCAAGGACATTCAAAACTACCAGAAATGTATCGAAAATTTGTCTTCTTATGTCTATATAAGGTATAGTCTCTCTAAAATACGAGTCGTATTTTTGACTATCATAATTATGTGTAGACAAAACAGGTCCCAAAGATCTACAGATCAGCAAATTGACCACAAGGATCCGAACCCTTTATTCTAAAAATATATCAAAGGTTCAAAGCTTTTAATAGGTACGGAATAGCTACAGAAATTCATCCCAAAATATATAAAAAAATATCCTACCTTTTGAATAATCTATCAATCCGGTCGGTGTTTATCTCACTGTTTTCTCTTTCGCCCAGTTTCTTTGCTAAAAATTACAATTCATATAATAACAACATGAAAGTATAACCGACAAGTGTAGGTCAATTTTCTAGAAAAGCAGTTCATTGGTTTTCAGCCATTTGAATTTCCGAAAATGCCTGCCTAATCGACAGTATTCTGAAATTTTTATGCGGATCTGGGACACTGATTACACCAATTTCCACCGTACGTGATATTGCAAAAACAAAGAACGACTGATTGAAAATTTGAATGATGAAAAAAACCTTTTATTCCGAGCACCGACAAGTATGCAGAAACGCCTTACCTTCAGAAACCAATACCATGGTTGCCACGATAGCGAGAAGTATTACAAGCTTCATCTTGAAAATGTTATTTCAGCTGTCAGATACAGAAATACTGTAATATATCTATTAAGTGTCGAGATATTTATTCTCTTTTCAACTTTCACCATTCTAATTTAGGTTTGATTTCTATTATTTCTGATTGGCTATTCAATGCTGAATTGTATAAACTATTAGTAACTGGTAGCTGAATGATGCTGACTTATCATTAAAGCATTAAGCATTTGCAATGTCCTAGTTTGATTTTGAAATATTGTGGTTTTATTTTGTTTCGTTTTTTTCTGAAATGGAGTTTTATGTCTAATGGGGACTAGCAGTGTGCAATAAGGGAAATTTTGCCTGAATAATGGCATTAATCTCATCTTATTTTCGATTTCCAACTTAAGGGAACTTACGGGTTTTTACATAGGTATGAAAGTTTCTACCTAGGTAAGATAGTTTCTACCTAGAGATAAGATAGTTTCTACTTAGGTAAAATAGTTTCTACATAGACAAGATAGTTTTTACTAGGATACAAAATCTTCTACATAGGTAAGATAGGTTCTACATAGGTAAGATCATTTCTACCTAGGTAAGATCGTTTCTACCTAAAAAAAGATAGTTTCTACTTAGGTAAAATAGTTTCTACATAGACAAGATAGTTTTTACTAGGATACAAAATCTTCTACATAGGTAAGATAGGTTCTAAATAGGTAAGATCATTTCTACCTAGGTAAGATCGTTTCTACCTAAAAAAGATAGTTTCTACCT
Organism: Lottia scabra; assembly: GCA_029955415.1. Taxonomy (NCBI): domain Eukaryota; kingdom Metazoa; phylum Mollusca; class Gastropoda; family Lottiidae; genus Lottia; species Lottia scabra. The sequence goes on along the minus strand of JARJEI010000018.1, from coordinate 4,712,339 downwards.
AGGTTGAATAGTTTCCACCGAGTTAAGATAGTTTTCTATTACCCAGGTAAGATAGTTTTCTACCTAGGTATTATAGTTTCTACCTAGTTAAGGTCGTTTCTACATAGGTAAGAAAGTTTCTACCTAGGTATTATAGTTTCTACCTAGGTAAAATAGTTTCTACATAGGTAAGATAGCTTCTACCTAGTTAATATCGTTTCTACATAGGTAAGATAGTTTATACCTAGGTATTATAGTTTCTATTTTAAGTTAATTTGTGTTATGCGCATGCGCAATACTAACTTTTTTTTTATTTCTTTTAGGATTTTTACGAAACTTGGTATGTAGCCTACATGTATAATCGGATTCAGAATTTAGGTGGAATGTTAAATTTGAGTTCTGCGCATGCGCATCATCAACTTTCTTATTTCTTATCAATTTCTTTAAAAAATGACATTTAGGCCTACGTGTATAATCAGATTCCAATTATTATGGACATATCGAATTTGTGTATTGCGCATGCGCATCGCCAACTTTCTTTATTTCTTACCTGAATTACAAGAATCTTAGTATGCATATGTATATTCTAATACGAAATATCTGGGAGATATTGAATTTGCTTTGTGCGCATGCGCATCGCTAACTTTCTTATTTCTGAACCGAATTCATTCAAAATTGGCATGTAAAATAAATTTTCTTATTTATATCAGAATTCCTTCAAAATCGGCATGTATGTGTATAATCGGATTCGAAATTTCATGGAATATTTGTGCTGTGCGCATGCGCATCGCTAACTTTGTTATTTCTGAACCGAATTCATTCAAAATTGACATTTGTGTGTATAAAGAGAGTCTAAATATCATGAACATATCAAAAAAATAATGTAGTGCGCATGCGCATCGCCAACTTTCTCATTTCTCATCATAATTTCTTCAAAATTGACTTGTACGTGTATAATCAGATTCGAAATTTCTTGGACATATTGAATTTGTGTAGTGCACATGCGCATCGCTAACCTTCTTATTTCTTAACCAAATTGCAATATCTTCAAACTATAATCATAATCTCATTTGCATCATCATGTTGGAATTTATTTTTCGCGCATTGAATTATCAGTACAGTGCATGTGCAATCGAAATATTGCCGAACCGTCATACCTGTATGTCGTAACACGCCCTGCACCAATACTGTTAACTGTACAGTTCTTGTATGTTTTTGAAATGTTTTGTGTTTGTTTGTTTTGTTTTTTTCAAAGTAATGAATTTGAGTTTTATGTCGGGCTTTTCTGCACTGATATGGGCTAATGGGGACTGACAGTGTGCAATTAGGTAAATTTTGCCTGACAAATGGCATTAATCTCATCTGATTTTCGATTTCCAACTGTCGAGGGTATTTAAGCGCGCACGGGGCTTCAGTTTAGTCCCACCTAAACAATTTTGGTCGATCTTATAGGGTTAATAAGAATAAGTCATCTTCACTCATAATTACAGTCCACCCAGCTGTAAATGGGTACGGATAATCCGGGAAAGATCAATGCCAAGAGGTTTGGTCAAGGACCAACTGGGAGAAAGGATCCGCACGGAACCTAAGTTGTTATCCTTGTAAAATATAGATGTTTCTTTCTTTTCTTTAAGATAGTTTCTACCTTGTATAAATAGTTTCCACCTTGTAAGGTTGTTTCTACCTAAGTAAGATGGTATCTACCTAGGATAGATAGTTTATCACCCAATAAGGTATTCTACAGTAGATATCGCTTGTATGATAAAAAGCATTATCTACTGCACTATATCTACTAGGAGATATTGCTTTTCTGAATCATTGATTGGTCAATATGGTCACGTGATAAGCATTTCGCCCAATGACGTCTTAATAACAATGACGTCATATTGATTTCGCCCTTCGAAAGTTCTTTCAATAATCTGCAGTTCACCCCTCCAAAGTTGTTGTTTTGTCTTAATAACAATGACGTCATATTGATTTCGCCCTTCGAAAGTTCTTTCAATAATCTGCAGTTCACCCCTCCAAAGATGTTGTTTCGCATATTTCGATTTTAGAATGATATTGGATGATAAATAAAATCTCACCCTTGTGTCTTTTGATATCAGATATATCAACACTCGTTGATAAAAGTGGAAAAACTCCTCGGCAAGCCTCGGAGTTTTTCCACTTTATCAACTTGTGTTGATATATCTGATATCAAAAGACACTCGGGTGAGATTCTCTATTTCTACCATGGTTGGATAGTTTCTACCAAGGAACATTTTAAGATATGGAGTCACTCGGAATTCACTTGCGTTAGCCGCCATTTTGAATTTAAAATTGGCCGCCTTCAGAAATATATAATTGTTGATATTTTCGGATCTATGTAAGCTATTAACCTGCCTCAGTTTCTAATTGTACATATTTAGGTCAGGGAAGTCAATTATTCAAGCTACAAGTGGTTATAACAGCTGGGCATGTTCAATTTCAAAATGGCGTCCGTAAAAATCAATAATTTGCTATATTTCTCTATTTCTATCTATATTTGTCAGCAATTAATTCGTTTTTGGTTGTTAATTGTACATTTAGGAGGTTCAGGGATCCACTGTTTAAAAAGTTAAAAATGGCAACAACTGGCGCCATATTGAATTTCAAAATGGCGAACCTAAAACTGGATAATTGATAGTATTTCTAGATCTATGATATACCTGTTAATCTTTTCTAACGAGCTAATTCTGCATTCTGGGAATCCATACATGCTTAACCCAATATTTTGTTATTTTTGACATCAAAGGCACATTGGAAATTTATGTCCCAAATACGTCTTTCTAGTGATGTTTCGAAAAGAACGATATTTTTCTATTATTTTGTTTCACTAATAAAAACATTCTAACTTTTAATTGCAGTCTGCATCAAAAAAATGACGGGGGTTTCAAAACATCGCTGGAGGAAGGGCACAGGATGGGAAGACAATTCACTTATCTATATCACTTTATTATTGTCCGAAAATATTTATTTGATAATCTACACATTCCTTAGAATACTTGCCAGAAAACAGTTTCCCACAGCAAGTTTGACCTTGACTACAATCTTTTCTCTTTCCGGAACATCCACTTCATTTTCCTCTCCTAGGCAAAATAAAATTTGAATTTTCGATGATCGATTTGGGACTTGAATTTATGTAAATAGCTTTCAGTTTCATTGGAACTGCCCAAAAATCGCTCAATCCCTTCAATGAAAAAATATCATTTATAAATCTTATTTTTACACACATGACCAGTGTTTGCTGTCACAATAACTTGGACTACTCTCTGGCCACATTGAGGTTTGAATTGAATTTTTCTCTCATGTCAAAAACATTCAACATGTTTCTTTCATTTTCATGCCATGTGTCTTAGAACGCTTTCGTTTTATGAAACTACATGAAACTACTGAATGTATTACAAATTTTCAATATGAAATAAATACACTTTCCTCCCAAAAATTTTAAGAAAAAATGCCGCACATTTCAGACAAAAAATAATAGGCAAAATGCGCTTCAGAACTCAATGTCGTACATTAATTAATACACCAGGCTCCGATAAAGTAATTGGTGCCTGACCCACTTTAATTTTACAGGTCCCAAAGATCCAGAGATCAGCAAATTGACCACAAGGATCCAAAACCCTTGATTCTAAAAAAAACATATCAAAGGTTCAAAGCTTTAGATAGGTACGGAATAGCTACAGAAATTCATTCCAAAATATAAAAAAATATCCTTCCTTTTGAATAATCTATAAATCCGGTCGGTGTCTATCTCAATGTTATCTCTTTCGCCCAGTTTCTTTGCTAAAAATTACAATTCATATAATAACAACGTGAAAGTATAACCGATCGTACAAAAAAATATTACAGAATAAAAGAGGCATTCAAATTTTCAATCAGTCGTTTTTAGTTTTTGCGATTTCACGTACGGTGCAAATTGGTGTAATCAGTGTCCCAGATCCGCATAAAAAATTCAGAATACTGGTCTACTCTTAGTTCACTGTCGAGGGATCTTAAACGAGTACAGTCTATAGCTAACGGAACAACTAGACGCTTTGTGTATATTAGCCCCTCCCACAGAGGGCCTTATTCTCATATGTATCATTGACAGACCAACAAACTCAATTGAAAAATCTGAAAGAAGTATGCCAGATCAACCATGTCGATATTGGACCTTAGACCTTAAAATTCTAATTGAGTTACCTCTCATTAAACAAACTTTACAATAGAAAAGATAGCAACGATACCTATGACGACAATAACGACAATGGAGATGGTTCAGACATGAAATGTGTTGACGTTAACAACAATGTCGATGACGTTAACAACAATATTTGACGACGTTAACAAAAATATCGATGACTTTAACAACGATATCGAGGACTTAAAATAACAACATATCGATTACGTTAAGAACGATATCAATGACGTTAACAACAATATCGATGACGTTTACAACGATATCGATGACGTTAACAACATATCGAATACGTTAACAACGATATCAATGACGTGAACAACGATATCGATGACGTTAACAACGATATCGATGACGTTAACAACGATATCGATGACGTTAACAACGATATCGATGACGTTAACAACGTTATTTATGACGTTCACAACGATATTAATGACGTTAACAACGATAATAATGACGTTAACAACGATATTGATAACGTCAACAACAACATAGATAACGATAACAATGATTTATCACCCAATAAGGTATTCTACAGTAGATATCGCTTGTATGATAAAAAGCAGTATCTACTGCACTATATCTACTAGGAGATACTGCTTTTCTGAATCATTGATTGGCCAATATGGTCACGTGATAAACAATTCGCCCAATGACGTCTTAATAACAATGACGTCATATTGATTTCGCCCTTCGAAAGTTATTTCAATAATCTGCAGTTCACCCCTCGAAAGTTGTTGTTTCGCATATTTCGATTTTAGAATGATATTGGATGATAAATAAAATCTCACCCTTGTGTCTTTTGATATCAGATATATCAACACTCGTGTTGATATATCTGATATCAAAAGACACTCGGGTGAGATTCTCTATATCGATTACATTAACAACGATATCAATAACGCCAACAAAGAAATTGATGACGATAACAACGATATCAATTACATTAACGTTATCAATGACGTTCACAACGATATTGGTGACGTTAACAGCGATATCGATGACGTTAACAACGATATCGATGACGTCAAAAACGATATCGATGACGTTAACAACGATACCAATGACGCAACCGTTACATTTTCAATTGTAGTTGAATTTAATAATGAGAAGGAAGAGCTTTGTAGCTGTAGGCAACCATGTGAATCAACCAATTATGATGTTAAACTATCAACAGCCTTGTATCCATCGGATCTGAATATCAAACATATAGAGGAGAGTTATCCTGGATTCAAACTGGAGTAAGTACCACTTACATGATACCGTCATCAATATTGGTCGATTAACCAACTATAGATTATAAATTACCAGTGTTGTCAGGTCATGCAAACAAAATGAGGAAGTCCGGCTATGGTTTTTTTGCCGTCCCCAGTTCCGAATTGTTCATCATTATAGACTTCTTAAGTGTCGGGTGCCGCGAACCCCCTCGTTTATGTAGTCCCAACTTAGCCTCTCCACCTTTGAAAATTAGATGCCATCTGCTATGACATTTTTAGTCTGGTTTCAAATGTCATTTAAGGTCGGATGAGCTGACATAGAAAATTGCTACAGGAATAGGTCTAGTGTTACAGACTTAGTCAGATAAAACCTGCCGTTGAGCGGGTCAACGTCAGGCTGCCATGCTATATCATTTCATTGCGGAAATTCAAATCCTTTATTAAGCCCCTGTGTCCTTGAAACTCGGCACATGTCGATACATTTTCATAAAATATTAATTAAAAATGTAAATTAAATGATCTCCTATCTCAATTAATACCTTTTATTTTGATCGAAAGTTTCCAAGCGAAAATTCTATCAGTGATGGCTGCCATAAAGGCGGGGCTTACAGGTTGTGAGCGAGTTATCTCTGGTTAAACATGTAAACTCCGCCCACATCCACCAACTTTTCTGTCAAGAAGGTGGGAAAATGAGTGCAAAAAATGGCGATTCAAGTCGACCTGTGAGTGCATTTTGTTTCAGCGTAAGACGGTACTTTTGGGAGATTCTTGTGAAATGTTTACATTCCATCGATAAGAAAATTCTACGAAATTTCCGAAAAACATAAATTTGTAAAGGTAGGCCAATTTGTTAAGACCCGAGAGACGTTCAAACACCGGGAATCCTCATTCCCGGGAAAGCGCCAAAGGAAAGTATAGGACGGATCCCCAACTAGTTACAGACTGTGCCTGATTCAGATCCGAAAATTGGATTCTGTTTTGGAGTCGTGGCAACATATTTTAACTTTTTGAACACTGCACGGAGTTTTGATATGTTTTTTCTTTCTTCTAATCATTTGGAAATGGGCTTAAGGACAGGTTTCCATATTTCTTAAATGTCAAATTACGCAAACATGCAAGTAGTCCCCCCCCCCCCCCTTCTCTAAATCCAAAACTGGATACAAACTGGTGATTAATAAGAAACAGTAGACTTTCGAAATATTTTACAGGAGGAAAAATTTTGCTGAATTGAGAATTTTCTTTGAAAATTTGGTGGAGACAAGAGTACATCAAAGCGTCATTTATTCTTTTGACATTGTATTAGGTAATTATAATGAAGAAATATTTCGTAGCTATCGTAACGACCCTTTACGTGTTGGACTTGTAGTGACCTATTTTGTATAGCTCTTACATCAGCCCTTTACATGTAGCTCTAGCACCAACCCTTTACAAGTAACTCTATCACCAGCTCTTTTACATGCAACTCTAGCTCCAACCTTTTACATGTAGCTCTAGCTCCAACCTTTTACATGTAGCTCTAGCACCAACCCTTTACACATAGCTTTAGCACCAACCCTTTACATGTAACTCTACCACCAGCTCTTTTACATGTAGCTCTATCACCAGCTCTTTTACATGTAACTCTAGCACCTGCTCTTTTACATGTAACTCTATCACCAGCTCTTTTACATGTAGCTCTATCACCAGCTCTTTTACATGTAGCTCTATCACCAGCTCTTTTACATGTAGCTCTATCACCAGCTCTTTTACATGTAGCTCTATCACCAGCTCTTTTACATGTAGCTCTATCACCAGCTCTTTTACATGTAACTCTAGCACCAGCTCTTTTACATGTAGCTCTATCACCAGCTCTTTTACATGTAGCTCTATCACCAGCCATTTTACATGTAGCTCTATCACCAGCTCTTTTACATGTAGCTCTATCACCAGCTCTTTTACATGTAACTCTATCACCAGCTCTTTTACATGTAGCTCTATCACCAGCACTTTTACATGTAACTCTATCACCAGCTCTTTTACATGTAACTCTATCACCAGCTCTTTTACATGTAGCTCTATCACCAGCTCTTTTACATGTAACTCTAACACCAGCTCTTTTACATGTAGCTCTAGCACCAACCCTTTACATGTGTAATAACCAGCAGTTATTATTCCCTATTTAATCCGTCCTTTTTGCATTGTTTATATTTTATTAACTTCCTGTTAAGTGTCTGGATATTCTTTATTCTATAGTCCTCATTTCCAGTCTTATTATATATATTTTAACAGTAGGTGGCGCTAGGGATTGGTCATGTGCAGAGCCCTTTATGGACTGGTCATGTGACCTAGGCCTATATATACGGCGATGCACGCCTTATCAGTTAGTGTTCGGGGAAGGGAGGGATTGAATCTCCCAAATGTACAGGCCTAGGGTGGAACAAATACTTTATTGAGAGATTGGAGTAAATGGTCTGGATCTTCTGGAGTTTTTTCTTCTGATCTGAAATTAGAAAAAATAGCTCGCCCGAAGGGCGAGCAGTATAGTATCTGTTATGGATCGATGGTTTTTAGTTTGCTATGAACAAGATTGTCATTAAAGTTCTTATTTTTAGAATACGCAACTATCATTTTCTGCTTATAGACATGAGGGAATTTCTCTTGAAGACTCTTGTAGTGGGCATGAACTATCTTGCTTACTCGATTGCTGGTTGTATTGAACGGGACAACAAAGGGGGCTATGCCTGCAGTATGGTGAATATTTAGTCCTATAGGTCTTGCTGTATTCAATGTCTCAATCCAATGGGCTTCCCTAGATTGACGGAATTTCGTAGTTTCATCTTCAGGCAAGTCAATGTCTATGCGCTCAATTGGGGTTAAGGTGAGATCGTCTATTGAATGGTCGTCAAGATTAAAATGATTAGATACAGGCTTGTCTTTCTTTAATTTGATATCTGATCTGTGGCCATTAAAACGAGTGCGTAAATTATTCTTAGTTTCTCCTACATATTGTTTGGGGCATTTCTTACAAGAGATTAAATATATTACATTCGAGTTTTGACATGTTAGATGCTCCTGGATCGGGTACCTTTTATTCGTAAAGTTACTTAAAAAATAGTGAGTTTCTGATATAAAGGGACATGTTTTACATCTACTTGACAAACATGGGGCACTCCTTAAGCCTGCTGGCGCTTCGTCATAAAGTCTATTTTTAGCTGCTATCTGAGCTAGAGTGGTACTTTTTATGTTTCGTAAAAATCGTTTAGAGTATCCACGCTCTTTCAATTTTGAGAAGACAATCGTACAGGCTTGGTTGAAATCTGAAGGTCTTGTGCAAATTCGATGGAATCGTAGAACTTGTGACTTAATTATACCAGAGAAGGTATGTTTTGGATGAAATGAGCTCTTGTGTAGGAGTTGATGAGTATCGGTTTCTTTAAAATACACCTTAATATCTAGTTTATTCGTTTCTTCTATGGAATCTCCTTTGAAGACAGTGGTATCGAGGAAATCTATGCTTTTGTGACTGACGTTGGCGGTTAGTTTGATGGACGGATGGTGGTTGTTGAGGATTCCAAAGAATTCCCAAAACTGTTCTATAGAATGAGTCCAAACAATGAAAATATCGTCCAAAAATCGTTTATAAAAAAGTGGGTCAAATGGACAAAGGGGCAATACCTCTCGTTCCCACTCTGCCATAAAAAGGTTTGCGTATGAAGGGGCGAATCGTTTGCCCATAGCTGTTCCTGAAGTTTGTAGATACGTTTTATTATTAAATGTGAAGTCGTTGCGGCTGAGACAAATCTCTAAAAGTTGTAGAATTGCCTCGTCGGGCCTATTTGGATCTGGGTTTCTATTGAAAGCTTTACGAACTGCCATTAAACCAGTAGTGTTATCGATATTAGTATACATAGATGACACGTCAATAGAAATCAGAATAGCATTTGAAGGAACTCGAAGATTTTTTATTTGGTTGACAAAATCATTTGTATCTTTAAGGTAGGCTGTATGTTGACAAGCTAGAGGTAGTAAGAAATGATCAATGTATTCTGACACTGCATACGACTCACTACCACAGTCTGATATAATCGGGCGGCCTTTTGGGATTTTATTAGGGATAAACCACTCCTTGCTTGGATTCTTGTGGATCTTAGGTAAAGTGTATAAGTGTCTCTCACGACAGTCGGATTTGGCAGACAGATAGTCATATTGTTTCTCTTTAAGAAAACTTGTTTGAACTAAATTGCGAAGAATATTGTTAATCATATTAGCAGTTTCTTTAAAAAATGGTTCTGGCAAAATGGCATAATGATTAGGATTATTTAGTTGATTTTCTGCTTCTGAAATATAGTCCTCCCTATTTAAAATTACACAACATGAGCCTTTGTCACTTTTCTTAATAACAATGCTTTCATCTTTTTTAAGTAAATTTAGGGATTCGCGTTCTACTCGTGTGAGATTAGGCTTTTCGTGCGTTACGGAGATACTTGACGTTTGACTATTCATGCTTTCAAATACTTTCAATATTTCAGGATGGATGGCGGCTTGGGGTGGTTTCCACGTGGATTTAGGAATAAACATTGTTCTAGCACCACGTGGGGGGTGGTTTCGGAAAAAATATGTGCAACTGAGATTACGTTGAAATCGGTCAATAGAAGGTCGAAGATAATCAATGTTGGTTACCTTCGGTGTCGGAATAAACTTAAGTCCACGGTCTAAGATTGAGTGCTGAAGGGGTGTGAGAATTTTTTGGCTCAAGTTAACAACAGTTTGGCCTAGCGGCGGCCTCTCAGTGTTCTTATCCCCAGTAATTAGTTTAAAGACTTACTCGGTGCTTGAAGCTGGCGTATCCAAAACAAATAAATATCGTTTGCTGTTTCTGGAGACCAATGCAGGTCATCAACTGGTTCGAATTCTTCTGCATAAGGTGGTAAGATTGTCGAGTCGGTGGTATTGGATTCAATCATCATATTGTTGAAGGTCTTGAGATTTTGTTGAGCTTTCTTCGAGATTCTACTGGATACGGGTATACACGTGAAGATGATCTTGGAGTTGGGGAAGGTCAGTTTGGCTGTGGAAAGTAATTTCTGGGCTTGGTTGAATGAAGTCTTTGGTAAATTGTCGCGATTGTTGAGGCCTACATGAAGGATAACGGTATTTGGTACGGGATCATGCTCGAAGGATTCAAGGATGGACTGGATGTGATTGATCTGGGCACCAGGGTACGCATGTATTTCTGTGTCTGAAATAGTTTTGGTAATACGGTTCAGGTTAGAGGATCCAATAATTACGGTAGATTTCTGTACGGCAGGTAGATTCCATGATGACTTGTTATTGGTCTTGTGGTAGAAGGGCTTGGTAGCGGATACAATGGTAGTAGACGGGGAGATTGGTACTGGTTTGGTAGTTGTTAGGAATGCAGCATTGGGTGTGGAATGGGATCTGGTTCGAGGAGGAGATACACGGCTTGGTTCGGTTGAGGAATGCGGGGTGGTTTGCTGGTCTAAATAGGCACAGAACAGAGAAAGATTGGCAGAACCTGGGTCACGTGGTGAAGATTCGGATGGTGTTGCGGACGATTTAGAGGAGGGAGATGAATCGGAAGAAGATGAATCTGAAAGAGAAAAAAGAAGAGGGGTGCCCTCTCTACGTGAGCGTTTACCTACGTCTGCCGGACTTGGAGTTGGTGAACTTCTGGCTCGTTTAGGTGTTTGGTTCGATAGGGTGGCGACTCGAGTTGGTACTGGTGTATCAATGTCCATTTCAGTGGGTAGGGATATGGTAACTTTGGCCTTGGTCTCGTTGATGGTTTGGTAGAATTTGGTAACAACAGCTTGAGTAAGACGTTTCCCATAGGAACGACGGGCCCAGGAAAGGGCATGGGAAATGATGCGGTCGACGGCAGGTGGTGATAAGGACTTGGCACGGATGGTGGTGAGCTTCTCTTGGAGTGTGGTTTGGTAATGGTCGATGAGAACCTCCGTGACCTTAGAGAGCCATGTCCGGTTGAGGGATCTAATATTCGCGTCAACAGCTGAGGTTTTCATAGCTGGACGGATAAAACTATCCAACTCGTAGACTTTACGCTTGAAGGTAAACGCAGGTTCGCCTTCCTTCTGCAGAGCCAGTATTGCCAGGTGATGGAGACACTGCAAAACTTGGAAGAACACCTTAACAAAGGGTTCCTCCTCCTTATGAGTGGGGACTGGTTGACGTCGATGCATTGGTGGTCTTTGTTGGTAAGGTCGGCGGTTATCTCTGGATTGGTAGGCGAGGTTATATGTAGGTCGGCGATGGGGTGGGACATAACTGGTTTGGTTGGTAGGTGGTCGGCGATTCATTGGTGGTGGAGGACGATGAAATACTGGGCCATTGTAGGGTACGTGATGTTGATTTGGTTGACGATTACTGTTACGATATCTTGCTTCTTGCCATTGGTTGTTGATATTGGGGAACATAATGCAAATGAATCGAGGAAAGTCGGGGAATGTATAAAGATTGTACTGGTACGAAATTGTATATGCTAGTAAAAAATGTGGGGATCAAGGTAAGTAGTAAAACGGGCGTGAGGAATAAAGTAAAAAATGAGAGTTTTGATGACAGAAAATGCAAAAATATATATTTAGATAATGAATAACAATAAAGTAAAAAAATAAATAAAAAAACTTACAAAAAATGACAAAAACTTACAAAAATGACACGAACCGGTTTTCGAAATATTGTTCTTTTTCAAGTGTCGATAAATGGTGATTATTGAGAAATTTGATTGTAATTTATAGTAGTAGACTGATTAGTTAATGAGTGATTTATAATTGAGTGAATCATGTCATATCTTTGATCAATTGAGGATTAGTGAATTGTATTTACAAAAATTAGATTAGTATGAATTTTGATTGTACCCGAGTTCTAAAGGATTAGTTAATCTCAGAGTACAATTTACATAAAAGAAAAAACATAAACAATACAGGAGGATTATAAAATATAGACATGAAAAATATGGAGATATAAAATTTAAATGGCATTAATGATTTGTTAGATTGGATTATCAGAGTACAATTTACATAAAAGGAAACGTCAACAATATCAATAAAAGTTAATAGGATGACATGAAATAAAATATTATTGGGACTGATGCAAAATTTGGTAATGGAGCGATGGATTGTTACATGACAGAGAGACAATTGTCATAATCTAACATATACAATATATACATAAGCAAATTATAGAATATAAACAACAACAAAAATATAACTATATATATAGAATGATGAATTAAATTATAAAGACAGAATATCCAAAGTCAAAATAAATTATCTGGTCTGACCTGGCACGGACAGTATTAGAGTTCGGGGAAGGGAGGGATTGAATCTCCCAAATGTACAGGCCTAGGGTGGAACAAATACTTTATTGAGAGATTGGAGTAAATGGTCTGGATCTTCTGGAGTTTTTTCTTCTGATCTGAAATTAGAAAAAATAGCTCGCCCGAAGGGCGAGCAGTATAGTATCTGTTATGGATCGATGGTTTTTAGTTTGCTATGAACAAGATTGTCATTAAAGTTCTTATTTTTAGAATACGCAACTATCATTTTCTGCTTATAGACATGAGGGAATTTCTCTTGAAGACTCTTGTAGTGGGCATGAACTATCTTGCTTACTCGATTGCTGGTTGTATTGAACGGGACAACAAAGGGGGCTATGCCTGCAGTATGGTGAATATTTAGTCCTATAGGTCTTGCTGTATTCAATGTCTCAATCCAATGGGCTTCCCTAGATTGACGGAATTTCGTAGTTTCATCTTCAGGCAAGTCAATGTCTATGCGCTCAATTGGGGTTAAGGTGAGATCGTCTATTGAATGGTCGTCAAGATTAAAATGATTAGATACAGGCTTGTCTTGATATGTAGATATGGATTACTAGGATTATTAGAGAGTCGTCCTCTACTCGTGACGGATTCCGAGCCTTTGTGATGTATGGATGTTATATTTGAAGTGTACTGGATCATAATTAAATATATCTTGTGTTGTACTGAATCTTGCTTTGAGGATTGCTACCCTTTGGCTAGCCCTTACCCATCGAATTGAGCAACCTGGGAGAGCCACTTCACTGTACCATTATTATTTGGCATACCCCAGAGTTGGATAACGAGTGTAGATTTGCTCGAAACAAAGACCAAGGATATTACACATGTAACTCTATCACCAGCTCTTTTACATGTAGCTCTAGCACCAACCCTTTACATGTAGCTCTAGCACCAACCCTTTACATGTAGCTCTAGCACCAACCCTTTACATGTAGCTCTAGCCCCAACCCTTTACATGTAACTCTATCACCAGCTCTTTTACATGTAACTCTAGCACCAGCTCTTTTACATGTAGCTCTATCACCAGCTCTTTTATATGTAGCTCTAGCACCAACCCTTTACACGTAGCTTTAGGGTCTGGATATATGTAACGGGTCAGCCCGGTTTGCTGAGTGTCTCGGGTCTGACGTTACTGTCACGTCACAATTTCTAATGATTTACTCAAACGTATTTATACGGAATACCAAGCTACCAAACAACAACATGGCTTCTAAGAACCAAAACCCGGGTAACCGAGCCAGCTTTAAACGTAGCTCTAGCACCCCACTATACATGTAGCTCTAGCACAAAGCCTTTACAAGCGGGCCAGTCTGAGTATCCGGGCTATAAAACAACAACATGGCTTCCAAGAACGAAAACCCGGGTAATCGAGCCAGCTTTAAACGTAGCTCTAGCATCCCACTATATATGTAGCTCTAGCACAAAGCCTTTACAAGCGGGACAGTTTAAGTATCCGGGCTACCAAACAACAAATGGCTTCCAAGGACCAAAACCCGGGTAACCGAGCCAGCTTTAAACGTAGCTCTAGCATCCCACTATACATGTAGCTCTAGCACAAAGCCTTTACAAGCGGACCAGTCCAAGTATCCGGGCTACCAAACAACAACATGGCTTCCAAGGACCAAAACCCGGGTAACCGAGCCAGCTTTAAACGTAGCTCTAGCACAAACCCTTTACATATAGCTCTAGCACCAACCCTTTACATGTAGCTCTAGCACCAACCCTTTTACATGTAGCTCTAGCACTAACCTTTTACATGTAACTCTAGCACCAACCCTTTACATGTAGCTCTACTAATAACCCTTTACATGTAGCTTTAGAACAAAGTCTTTACGTGTAGCTTAAAAAACCAATCCTTTACATGTAGCTCTAGCACTAACCCTTAATATGTAGCTCTAGCACCAACCCTTTACATGTAGCTCTAGCATCAACCCTTTACATGTAGATCTAGCACCAACCCTGTACGTGTAGCTCCAGCACAAACCCTTCATATGTAGCTCTAGTACCAACCCTTTGCGTGTAACTCTAACACAAACCCTTTAAATGTAGCTCTAGCACCCAACCCTTCACATGTAGCTCTAGCACCAACCCTTTACATGTAGCTCTAGCACTAACCCTTTACATGTAGCTCTAGCACCAATGTCACCATTTCTCGACACATGATAAAGAATAATATTTCGAAAACCGGTTCGTGTCATTTTTGTAAGTTTTTGTCATTTTTTGTAAGTTTTTTTATTTATTTTTTTACTTTATTGTTATCGTTATTCATTATCTAAATATATATTTTTGCATTTTCTTTCATCCAAACTCTCATTTTTTACTTTATTCCTCACGCCCATTTTACTGCTTACCTTGATCCCCACATTTTTTACCAGCATATATAATTTCGTACTATTACAATCTTTATACATTTCCCGACTATCCTCGATTCATTTGCATTATGTTCCCCAATATCAACAACCAATGGCAAGAAGCAAGATATCGTAACAGTAATCGTCAACCAAATAAACATCACGTACCCTACAATGGCCCAGTATTTCATCGTCCTCCACCACCAATGAATCGCCGACCACCTACCAACCAAACCAGTTATGTCCCACCCCATCGCCGACCTACATATAACCCTGCCTACCAATCCAGAGATAACCGCCGACCTAACCAACAAAGACCACCAATGCATCGACGTCAACCAGTCCCCACTCAAAAGGAGGAGGAACCCTTTGTTAAGGTGTTCCTCCAAGTTTTGCAGTGTCTCCATCACCTGGCAATACTGGCTCTGCAGAAGGAAGGCCAACCTGCGTTTACCTTCAAGCGTAAAGTCTCTGAGTTGGATAGTTTTATCCGTCCAGCTATGAAAACCTCAGCTGTTGACGCGAATATTAGATCCCTCAACCGGACATGGCTCTCTAAGGTCACGGAGGTTCTCATCGACCATTACCAAACCACACTTCAAGAGAAGCTCACCACCATCCGTGCCAAGTCTTTATCACCACCTGCAGTCGACCGCATCATTTCCCATGCCCTTTCCTGGGCCCGTCGCTCCTATGGGAAACGTCTTACTCAAGCTGTTGTTACCAAATTCTACCAAACCATCAACGAGACCAAGGCCAAAGTTACCATATCCCTACCCACTGAAATGGACATTGATACACCAGTACCAACTCGAGTCGCCACCCTATCGAACCAAACACCTAAACGAGCCAGAAGTTCATCAACTCCAAGTCCGGCAGACGTAGGTAAACGCTCACGTAGAGAGGGCACTCCTCTTCTTTTTTCTCTTTCAGATTCATCTTCTTCCGATTCATCTCCTTCCTCTTCGTCGTCCTCAACACCATCCGAATCTTCACCACGTGACCCAGGTTCTGCCAATCTTTCTCTCCTCTGTGCCTATTTAGACCAGCAAACCACCCCGCATTCCTCAACCAAACCAAGCCGTGTATCTCCTCCCCGAACCAGATCCCAGTCCACACCCAATGCTGCATTCCTAACAACTACCAAACCAGTACCAATCACCCCGTCTACTATCATTGTATCCGCTACCAAACCCTTCTACCACTAGACCAGTAACAAGTCATCATGGAATCTACCTGCTGTAAAGAAATCTACCGTAATTATTGGATCCTCTAACCTGAACCGTATTACCAAAACTACTTCAGACACAGAAATACATGCGTACCCTGGTGCCCAGATCAATACCATCCAGTCCATCCTTGAATCCTTCGACCATGATCCCGAACCAAATACCGTCATTCTTCATGTAGGCCTCAACAATCGCGACAATTTACCAAAGACTTCATTCAACCAAGACCAGAAATTACTTTCCACAGCCAAATTGACCTTCCCCAACTCAAAGATCACCTTCACGTGTATACCCGTATCCAGTAGAATCTCGAAGAAAGCTCAACAGAATCTCAAGACCTTCAACAATATGATGATTGAATCCAATACCAACAACGCAACAATCTTACCACCCTATGCAGAAGAATTCGAACCAGTTGATGACCTGCATTGGTCTCCAGAATCAGCAAACGATATTTATTTGTTTTGGATACGCCAGCTTTAAGCACCGAGTAAGTCTTTAAACTAATTACTGGGGATAAGAACACTGAGAGGCCGCCGCTAGGCCAAACTGTTGTTAACTTGAGCCAAAAAATTCTCACACCCCTTCAGCATTCAATCTTAGACTGTGGACTTAAGTTTATTCCGACACCGAAGGTAGCCAACATCGATTATCTTCGACCAACTATTGACCGATTTCAACGTAATCTCAGCTGCACATATTTTTTCTGAAACCACCCCCCACGTGGAGCTAGAACAATGTTTATTCCTAAATCCACGTGGAAACCACCCCAAGCCGCCATCCATCCTGAAATATTGAAAGTATTTGAAAGCATGAATGGCCAAACGTCAAGTATAGATGAAAGCATTGTTATTAAGAAAAGTGACAAAGGCTCATGTTGTGTAATTTTAAATAGGGAGGACTATATTTCAGAAGCAGAAAATCAACTAAATAATCCTAATCATTATGCCATTTTGCCGGAACCATTTTTTAAAGAAACTGCTAATATGATTAATAGTCCAGTTTGCTATGTTCTTGATATATTTTCGTTCAGAATTCTTGGAGATTAGGAAAACTATACATTTTTGGAAAGATTAGGACCTACTGAATCTGAAAAACAATGTTTACATTTTTTCCAAGCATTCTATGGCGGCCATCTTTGATTTTCAAAATGGCGACTGTTTTTTTCGAAAATCCGCCAATATCTCAGCTTCTAAGCGTCCCAGGCGCATGATTTTGGTGTCTAAACATACAATTTCAAGGTCAAGGAATCCATTGGAACAACTTATAAGGTGCTAGGCATAATACATCTCCTTACTGCTTAATAATCACATTTTCACGAACATGAAATTGGTAAAATCAACCAATTGTTTGTGTTCTCAGAGTATCCCGAAGGTGGCCATATAACAATACTAATAAAATTATATGAACGTATATTGGATAGTACATTAGCCTAGCACAGCGGCTTGGGCAAGTGGCTTCCCCAGAAAATCTAAAAATAGACGTGATCTCAGCATCAGTGCACTGCAGAGAAATACAGCCAGCGTGCACGTTTGCCTCACGAATTTGAGCATGATGTTGACTGTTCTCATCTTCAACAACTGGGCAATCATGAAATAGTCAAGTGAGGATGCATCTGTGGCATCTGTAGTTGGTCCCGATACTACTATTATGTTTATTAGTATATTATAGGCCTAGTTTCTTGTGCGTATATGAAGCATATTAAACCACGTTCGTTGATCTTTCAGCCTGCCATCTCAGTCAACAATGAGTGAGATCCCCCGACTTGCCGGTGGTCCGCCACCTCAGACATCTGACTATAAACTGTGCATTGTGTGCAAAAAAACTGCAGGACCTTTGGTGCTGAATCCAAGACTACCATCATATAACAACCTTCTAGAGAAGGTGAAGGAGAGAGCGAGGCTACATGATCCAGAGTGTGTACCGATACAGAAACGGCTTGAAAACTGTACACAAGAAACCCTGCAAAGAGACAAGGCTGTTTGGCATCGTGGCTGTTATGCAAAGATGACCAATGCTGTGCAGATGGAGCGTGCTATAGGGCGACAGCACTCCTCCACGTCCACTGGGTCCCACACTCCAATGCTTAGAGGTCGCAGGTCAAGAAGCGCTGATGACGTCGGCAATGTTCCTGATCCTGCTGGCCCATTTACAAGATCATCAACCTAAACTCTGAAGAAGACCTTGTGGTTTTTCTGCCAGGAAGATAGTGACAGGCAACTCTTCAATATGAGAACTGCAAATGCTGGCCAATCCTTGAAGAACGCAGTTACGAATCTTCAGATCCAGAACTGAAAACCAGATACAGTACATGTACTTGTATTGCTGATGGGGATACCCATGCTATGGAAGTGAAGTATCACAAAGGTTGCTGGACCAAACATGTGTTTCTTGTATTGCGGGATAAAACCCATGAACCTCACAAAGCCAAACAGCTTTGATGAATTGCTGAACATAGTGGATTGCCAGACCAAAGAAGGGGATTACTTATCTTTGCAAGATGTCGAAAGAACCTACGTCGGAATGCTAGGTGGAGCAGAGGCCCTAGAAAGGCATTCACCTGCTTTCACCAGGCAATGGTTGAAAGACAAAATCCTCTCTGAACTACTGCATGTAAAAGCAGTCCGCCAGAAGAACAGCAGTGTTGTATTGCCCAGAAGCGTGTGGCGGTGACATGGTCCTTACGGCGATATCAAGCTCAAATGATGACACTGACAACATGAAGACTATATACAAGGCAGCCCGTTTCATCCGCCAATGCATTGAGGGATTCAAGTCGAATCAACATGGTCAAGGCTCCATAGATGTGACCAGTATATTGGATGATGTGCCCACGGAACTGTATTCCTTGATTCGATGGGTTATGACTGGCCAGCAGACAAGCTTGAGACCGAGGTTCGCACAACTATTGTTAACCAGGCTGCACTGAGCCACGATTTGATGTTTGGGTTCAAATCCAAGAGGCAAGTTACATACAAGCCAAGTAACGAGGGTGTTGGATTCTGTTCTCAGCAAGCCAGAGAAAACCCTCACACTGTAGGCCTGGCCCTAACCGTTCACCACGACACACGAAACAAACAGTTGCTGGATCTTCTGAATGCCCAAGGCTACTGCGTGTCATCAACCGTGCCCTCATCATGGAAACAGCCCTTGCCAATGCTGTGGTAGAGAACACAAAACAGTTCCAAGGCCTGCATGTTCCACCTTTCTTGAAGAAAGGCACATTTGTGTTCTTTGCTGCAGACAATACTGACTTTGCCGAGGATACTGCTGATGGCAAAGGTACAACACATGGCACGGTCACTGCCATCTACCAGAGAGCCGACGCCCCTGGAGGGCCAATCACCTCACCTCTGTGTATTGATGACATCAAGTCGAAGAGTCTCTTGGTCACCCCATACCATACACCCATGCTACAATGTCAGAAGCCGAAGCCCATCACATCCGACCACAATGCAGGGGAGTTTTGTATTAACAACTCTGGTGTGGCAGAGAGTTATCGCCTCTTACACCTAGGATGGGTTGTCGCATCCACGCTTTCCAGTCAATATTTTCTAGTTACTGTAATTTGTTTAGATTTTGTTGTATTGTGGCATAGTCCATTACATTCCTTGACCTCGAAAAAGTATATTTAGACACAAAAATCATGCATCTGGGATGCCTAGGAGCGGAGATATCACTGGAATTCAGAAAAAAACAGTCGCCATTTTGAAAATCCAAGATGGCGGCCAGAGAATGTTTGGAAAAAATGTAAACATTGTTTTTCAGGTTTAGTAGGTCGTAACCTTTCCAAAAATGTATAGTTTTCATAATCTCCAAACATTCTGAACGAAAAACAATATTCTTCGCAATTTAGTTCAAACAAGTTTTCTTAAAGAGAAACAATATGACTATCTGTCTGCCAAATCCGACTGTCGTGAGAGACACTTATACACTTTACCTAAGATCCATAAGAATCCAAGCAAGGAGTGGTTTATCCCTAATAAAATCCCAAAAGGCCGCCCGATTATATCAGACTGTGGAATGCAGTGTCAGAATACATTGATCATTTCTTACTACCATTAGCATGTCAACATCGGGCCTACCTTAAAGATACAAATGATTTTGTCAACCAAATAAAAAATCTTCGAGTTCCTTCGAATGCTATTCTGATTTCTATTGACGTGTCATCTGTGTATACTAATATCGATAACACTACTGGTTTAATGGCAGTTCGTAAAGCTTTCAATAGAAACCCAGATCCAAATAGGCCCGACGATGCAATTCTACAACTTTTAGAGATTTGTCTCAGTCGCAACGACTTCACATTTAATAATAAAACGTATCTACAAACTTCAGGGACAGCTATGGGCAAACGATTCGCCCCTTCGTACGCAAACCTTTTTATGGCAGAGTGGGAACGAGAGGTATTACCCCTGTGTCCATTCGACCCACTTTTTTATATACGATTTTTGAACGATATTTTCATTGTTTGGACTCATTCTATAGAACAGTTTTGGGAATTCTTTGGAATCCTCAACAACCACCATCCGTCCATCAAACTAACCGCCAACGTCAGTCACAAAAGCATATATTTCCTCGATACCACTGTCTTCAAAGGAGATTCCATAGAAGAAACGAATAAACTAGATATTAAGGTGTATTTTAAAGAAACCGATACTCATCAACTCTTGCACAAGAGCTCATTTCATCCAAAACATACCTTCTCTGGTATAATTAAGTCACAAGTTCTACGATTCCACCGAATTTGTATTTCGTAATACACCACTAGCAATTTGTTCAAGAGCTTTCACGAGAGCTAGAATGCAGCTTATCACAGCTTTCACTGAGTCTTTGTGGCTATGCCAACGTGTGTCACAGTGCCTTTTCAATTTCAAAGTTGCTATATCCAGTAGCTTAATTTCGGAATCTAACAGTTTCAGTCTTGCAAGAGAACTTGTCATAAAACTGTAGATATTTTCTACAGTGCCAAAGAAAAGTTTAGCTTGTACACAAGACGAAGATGCTGAGTCACCTATTACAAGATTCAAATTGTGGGCACAACAGTGAACATAAATTGCGGTAGGCTCTTCAATTTTCACTCTTCGTTGAAGCCCAGAAATGTCACCTGACATAGTAGAAGCACCATCATATGCCTGACATTCCGAGAACTTTAAAGAACATTTTTCGAGCATCTTATCTAATAAGTTCTTGAAATCTTCGGCGCTTGCACCATCCAATTCGTCGAACATGATGAACCGCTCAACGATATCTCCCGTCTTGGTGACGTAACGGAGAGAAAACGAGCATTGATCAATTCTATGAATTCTATGAATTATTTGAATCTAGAATAATAGCATAATATTTAGCATAACGAACTTCAAATAGAATTCCCTGAAGAACTTCATTGGCAATGGATTCAATGATGTCATTCTGTATGTGATGACTTAAATAAGTTTCATTCCTTTTAGCACTTATCAGATGGTCGGCTAGAATTTGATCATATTTTGAAACGAATTTAACAATTTCCAGAAAATTTCCCTCGTTACAGTCTTGACTTAATCCCGCATGTTCTCTGTGACCCCTGAATGCAAGACCCTGTTTTCCCAGAAAAAGTATCGCATCTACCAGACGCTTCATAACTTGCCGATTTCGTTCGATTTCGGCATTTTTGGCTTTCATCAAATTTTGATAGACTGTCTGGTCACTCCGTAATCGAAACCCGTAATCGAAACTTAGTGACAATTAAAACTCTCATAGAACTCATCAAAGTCATCATAACATCCTGGTTGAAAAGCTTTATTATTGCTCGCACCAATGAATCAGTGATTTTGGAATTCTTGAAGAGCCAAGGATCTGATGGATATTTACATGTCAAATCAATTAGTTTCTCAAAAACAGATGAACATTCTTGTGGACTTTCCTGGATATTAGTTTCACTTATATCAGGTGTGTTGGAACAAGTTGGTTCAACATAACATTCATGGACTGTGCCTCCGGATACATTATCAGATTCGAAAGAAGGATCACAATCATCAATTAGATGCGTTTCCACTTCACTATGCTCGCTACTAATTACTTCACATACATTCTGATTACTCTCTGAAGATGTGATAGTAGGGTGAGTACAAAACGAAGACCGAAGACCAAAGACCAAAGACCCAGGTACAAAACGAAGACCCAACTAGGTACAAAACGAAGACACAGGTACAAAACCAAGACCCAACTAGGTAAAAAACGAAAACCCAGGTACAAAACTAAGACCCAACTAGTTACAAAACGAAGACCCAGGTACAAAACGAAGACCCAGGTGACCAACTATGCTTAAATTAAACGTTGGTCTCACTAGCATTATTGGTGTGTAAATGGAGTTGATCACGTGAAAAACTGAATAAATGACAAAGTCATTTAGGCCTATGTATGTCTGTAGAGTGATCAACTATGTTTAAACACCAATAATGCTAGTTTCACACCAATCGTCTCACTATCGTTATTAAAATAAAAACAACGACTTTTTATTCAGATGACTTTTCACTACCGAACGTGAACTGGTTATTCTACTTTTCACTCCCGAATATAAACAATTTATATGCCGATTATGTTCTGTAAATTTCGCAGTATGGATTGAAAACGCCATTTTTCACCCTTGGACGAAACCGGATGCGCACTGCCCAGTATCGTCTCACGATTCTAGTATATTTTTATATTGATATTAGTCTTGATGAGTGAAATTAAGTGCCATTTTCGCCCTTTTAAAAAAAAACTAATGTATTGATTCAAGCAAATTTGTTCCAGCAAAATTCATTGTGTCCCTATGCCCCAAAATATAGGCATGACGTACGTTCTGGTAGTGGTATACCTAAGAAGTGATCTAAGAAGCTCTAAAATACAAAATTTTCTCGGGGGCTTACGTCAACAGGAATCGTGTTCCATAAGTTTTATAGAATCTGTTCAATGTCCTGTCGGTTCACTAAAGGTGGTACATGCCTTATCAGCTGACGATTTAGATTATCCTGAACATAGGGAACCGACTTTCATCTGTAAAGAACACTCTGGCCCTGTCACGTCGCTGCAACCGACGTACAGTTCGTGCCCATTGCAGTCTACGTAGAGGATGTAGACGGGTCAACGCCATTCCAAAGGAGGGTCGGTATGCTCGGTATATAAACTGATCGAAGTCTTCGAAGGACTGTTCGTCTGCTGATGACATGACCGAGTGTTGTTGCTGCCGTCGACGCCGCCGTCACCCATCTGTTTCGAAGATGAACCCACCGGATGTATCGGTCGTCGGTCGGATTTGTCACCCTCCGTTTTCCCGATTTTGGTCGGTCGTGGATCTGTCCTGTCTGTTGGAACCGGATTATCAAATTGCTGATGGTGATCTGGGAGCAGTTGAAGGTTCTGACTATCTGTCATTGAAAAACCCCCATATTCACCAAACCGATCGCTGTTCTCGTTGCGCCCGAGTAAGTCTTGGCATATTTTTGGTGGTTTTTTACATACAGAATGTCGGTTCTGTCCAAATTCGGTATTTATGCCAAAATCGTGCACACGTTAAATTCTATTTCATTTCAGACGTAGGTAGGGATTAAATATGTCCTTATAAGGGAATTGATTAAATATGCAGGCCAATGAATTATCGCCAATTTTCCACGTGATAGGCTAATATCAACATTGGCCGCCTTATTTACTAGCAGTCGCAATACTTCTTGAAGAAATATGGGCGCCAACGACCCACTATAAAACTCGGGTAAGCCATGCCCATCAGTCAGTTGATATACAGAACTCGTATTGTCAACATCCATAATAAGCGCTCACTATGAAACAAGTCAATCTTGTAACTAACAAACATTGTCTTTCAAAACGCTATGTTGGACTACTGGTGTGCACTCATGTTGAGATATCGTCATTTGTATGGGCACAGATCACGGGGGGCAGACTGGGGGATATGAACCGCCAAAAATCCTGGAAGGGACATAATACCCTGTGTCCCCCCACAGGAAACTGTCTAAACTAGGTAGAACATATCTTAGCTAAGTGAAACCTATCTGACTGGGGTAGACACCATATAACCTACGTAAATGTTGTCTTAACTAGGTAGAAACAATATCTTACCTAGGTAGAAACTATCTAACATTGAGAAACTATCTTACCTACTTGGAAACTATCTTACCCAGGTAGAAACTATCTAACCTGGGTAGAAACGATCTTATATAGAAACGCTCTTACCTAGGTAGAATCTATCTTACTTAGGTAGAAACTATCTGACTTAGGTAGAAACTATCCTAACCTAAGTATATACTATCTTAATCTAGATAGAATCTATCTTACCTAGGTATAAGCTACCTTACCTACGTGGAAACTATCTTACCTAGGTACAAATTATCTAACCTAGGAAGAAACGATCTTACCTAGGTAGAAACCTTCTCACCTTGGTAAAACAAGCCATTTAACCTGGTAAAATGATCTAACCTAGGTACGAACTTTATAACCTAGGTAGAAACTATCTTACCTTGGTAGAAACTGTCTAACCTAAGTACAAACTATCTTACCTAGGTAAAAAACTATCTTACCTAGGTAGAATTTATCTTGCCTATCGAAAATCAAAAAGCAGATGAGATAAATGCCATTATCCAGGCAAAATTTCACTCATTGCACTCTGACAGTCCCCATCAGTCCATGTTAGTGCAGACAAGCCCGACATAAATCTTTGAAAAAATAAAATAGAACGAAAACATTTCAAAAACAAACTAGGACATTGCGAATGCTTAATGCTATATTGAATAGCCAGCATCATTCAGCTACCAGTTAGTAATGGTTTATACAATTCAGCATTGAATAGTCAATCAGAAATGATAGAAATGAAACCTAAATTAGAATGGTTAAAGTTGAAAAGAGAATAAATGAAAGTAATGAAAGTGTCATTATCATGAGTCACTCGGCGAAAAGCCAACGCATGGTTGGAGATCATTTTCGTTTGGCTGATATTAACTTAGAAGAAGACAGACGGCTATCACCGTATAGTATACGAGGCTATCTAGCACGCTAGTCTGGTTCCGAAAACTATCTAACTTCGGTAGAAACTATCTAACTCGGGTAGAAACTATCTTACCTAGGGAGAAACTATCGTACCTAGCATGAAACTAATTTACCTAGGTAGAAACTGTTTTACCTAGGTAGAAACTATCATAGCTAGGTAGAAACTATCTTTTCTAGGTAGAAGGTAGAAACTATCTTTCCTAAGTAGAAACTATCTTTCCTAGGTAGAACCGATCTTACTAAGGTAGAAACTATCTACCCTAGGTAGAAACCATCTTACTTAGGTAGAAACTATCTAACCAAGATAGAAACTATCTTATCTATGTATAAACCGTGTTACCTAGGTAGAAACTATCTTACCTAGGTAGAAACTATCTTACCTAGGTAGAAACTATCGTACCTAGCAAGAAACTAATTTACCTAGGTAGAAACTGTCTTACCTAGGTAGAAACTATCATAGCTAGGTAGAAACTATCTTTTCTAGGTAGAAACTATCTTTCCTATGTAGAAACTATCTTTCCTAGGTAGAACCGATCTTACTAAGGTAGAAACTATCTAACCTAGGTAGAAACCATCTTACTTAGGTAGAAACTATCTTATCTATGTATAAACCGTCTTACCTAGGTAGAAACTATCATAGCTAGGTAGAAACTATCTTACCTAGGTCGAAACTATCTTACCTAGGTAGAACTATGCTATCTATATTAGGTGGAAACTGTCTTAACTAGGTAGAAACTATCTTACCTAGGTAAAAACTGTCTTACCTAAGTAGAAACTATCTTTCCTATGTAGAAACTATCTTTCCTAGGTAGAACCGATCTTACTAAGGTAGAAACTATCTTACCTTGGTAGAAACTAGTTTACCTAAACGTACAATTAACCACCAACAACAAGTTAATTGCTGACAAATATAGATAGAGATAGAGAAATATAGCAAATTATTGATTTTTACGGACGCCATTTTGAAATTTAACAAGGCCAGCTGTTATAACCACTTGTAGCTTGTATAATTGACTTCCCTGACCTAAAAATGTACAATTCGCCATTTAGAACAGGTTAATAGCTTACATAGATCCAAAAATATTAACAATTTTACATTTCTGAGGGCGGCCAATTTTAAATTCAAAATGGCGGCTAACGCAGGCGAATTCCGAGTGACTCCATATCCAAAAATGTTCAGAACATATCAAAGTATATGTGTGCTAAATTTGGTGCTTGTATCAAACAATGCACAATTCCATCATATTTGGGCTGGCGTCAATCTAATTAAAATTAGATTAAATTTCGTTTCGGTCATTTTTTGATTGTCGACTCCATGTAATCTAAAGACTTGTATAAGGAGGTCATCTTCTGGTTACGAATAAGCTATTTATAGCACGTGCCACCCCTCTGACAATCAGAACACCGTTTATATTTGAATAATTTGTATTGCGTCATAATTTTTCCGCAATGCATATCAATACACAGACCCGCGATCTTGAAGGTAGTTTTTGATTGGCTGAAAGTTTCGTCACCTGAAGATGACCTTCTTATACAAGTCTTTAGATTACATGAAGTCGACAATCAAAAAATAACCGAAACGAAATGTAATCTAATTTTAATTAGATTGGGCTGGCGTAGGCGCATATCAACAATCGTCATACAGCCGAGGTTTGATGTAGGGTACCGGAATCAGCCGAGGATTGCCGAATGTCGAATGGTAATGATAAGATAAAAACGGAGGTCAACCAAAACAGAATAGGGGGGTGGGACTGATTAATCTTGAGGTATTTCTGGCTTGTATTTTGGGCGAAAAAAAATATTCAATGACGATTCAAATCATTTGATGTCATATATATGTAAATTCTATAGCAGTTATTGAAACAGAGCAATATCAAACAATTAATTTGTATGTGTTTTCTGTCATTTTTGCCGTCCAAATGTTGAAAGATTGATATGATAATATTACTATGTGAAAAAAAGTATGCAAACTGTAATGAATATTGTAAATAAAAGTAGTATTTAAAACAACCCCAAAAAAAACCTAAAAACTATCTAACCTAGGTAGAAACCATCTAACTTAGGTATAAACTATCTAACTGGTGCAGAAGCTATATATTCTAGGTACATGTATATACTATATTAACTAGGTAGAAACTATATTACCTAAGTAGAAACTATCTAACCTAGTTAGAAACTATCTTACCTACGTGGAAACTATCTTTTATAGGTAAAATCTATGTTACCTAGGTAGAAACTATCTTACATAGGTAACAATCTAGAAACGATCTTAGCTAGGTAGAAGCTATTTAAACTAGGTAGAAACTATCTTACCTAGGTAGAAACTATTTAACCGAGGTAGAAACTATTTTACCTAGGTAGAAACGATCGTAATCCATTGTTTGGATGGGACAGTTACCCGAAGCCCCGTGCTTCCCTCGACAGTTGGAAATCGAAAATAAGATGAGATTAATGCCATTATCCAAGCAAAACTTCCCTCATTGCAGACTGCAAGTCCCCATTAGCCCATATTAGTACAGAAAAGCCCGACATAAAACTCCATTTCATTTTATTTCTTTGAGAAAAAAAACGAAACAAAATAAAACCATAAAATTTCAAAAACAAATTAGGACATTGCGAATGCTTAATGCTTTAATGATAAGCCAGCATCATTCAGCTTCCACTTACTAAGAGTTTATACAAATCAGCATTGAATAGCCAATCAGAAATGATAGAAATCAAACCTAAATTAAAATGGTGAAAGTTGAAAAGAGAATAAATATCTCGACACTTAATAGACATATTATATTATTTCTGTATCTGACAGCTGAAAGAACATTTTCAAGATGAAGCTTGTAATACTTCTCGCTATCGTGGCAACCATGGTATTGGTTTCTGAAGGTAAGGCGTTTTTGCATACTTGTCGGTGCTCGGAATAAAAGGTTTTTTTCATCATTCAAATTTTCAATCAGTCGTTCTTTGTTTTTGCAATATCACGTACGGTGGAAATTGGTGTAATCAGTGTCCCAGATCCACAAAAAAAATTCAGAATACTTTTGGAAATTCAAATGGTTGAAAACCAATGAACTGCTTTTCTAGAAAATTGACCTACACTTGTCGGTTATACTTTCATGTTGTTATTATATGAATTGTAATTTTTAGCAAAGAAACTGGGTGAAAGAGATATCAGTGAGATAAACACCGACCGGATTGATAGATTATTCAAAAGGTAGGATATTTTTTTATATATTTTGGGATGAATTTCTGTAGCTATTCCGTGCCTATTAAAAGCTTTGAACCTTTGATATATTTTTAGAATAAAGGGTTGGGATCCTTGCGGTCAATTTGCTGATCTGTGGATCTTTGGGACCTGTTTTGTCTACACATACATAGCCGTAGGAGACAGGGGGCAGCTGCCCCCCTAAATATTATGTTTTCAGGCAAAAAATTCAAGAAATCGGGCAAAATATCATTAAAATTCGGGCAATTAGTCAGTCTGCCCCCCTGTTGAGTCGTGGGCCCCTACGGCTATGTACACATAATTATGATAGTCAAAAATCAATCTAATTAAAATTAGATTACATTTCTTTTCGGTTATTTTTTGTTTATCGACTCCATGTAATCTAAAGACTTGTATAAGGAGGTCATCTTCTGGTTACGAATAAGCTATTTATAGCACGTGCCACCCCTCTGCCAATCAGAACACCGTTTATATTTGAATATTTTGTATTGCGTCATAATTTTGGACTGCTGTGTCGCTTTACTTTCTGTTTCGTCTTCCCACAATGCATATCAATGCATAGACCCGCGATTTTGAAGGTAGATTTTGATTGGCTGAAATTTTCGTCACCAGAAGATGACCTCCTTATACAAGTCTTTAGATTACATGGAGTCGACAATCAAAAAATAACCGAAACGAAATGTAATCTAATTTTAATTAGATTGGTCAAAAATACGACTCGTACTATATCTCGAGACTATACCTTATATGGCCATATTATATAGACATAAGAAGACAAATTTTCGATACATTTCTGGTCCTTGATATATTCAAGATCTCAATCGTGTCGAGTGTCGAAAAGAGACTTGGATGTGTTGACTCTACTAGGCTCCGATATGTAAGTGTCTGGCCTGGATCTGAGCACCAATCCGGATCTAGTCCACCTCTAATGGCGGTGACAGGACCCGATCTAATAAAAAGTGTAAAGAGTGTAAAAGGGATATTAATGTACACTGGCGACAAAGTACAAGAAACGTCTCATTCGCAATACATATAACCTCTTATGCATTATTGATTTTACAATGAGAAACATCTACCGTAAGCATTAGATGACATATCTAGTTAAAGGGGGATGTTCAGCATTTTTTTAGGGTCGATTTGGGCCTTGAATATATGCAAATAGCCTTCAGAGGTACCATTAATGCACGAAAATCATATAATTCCTTCAATTATATCCTTACCTTAACCTTAGTGTATAGTTTTACTAAACGGCGAGTCGTAGTTTTGACTTTCAAACGCCGATATTTATGGGTACACGTGTGTTTAAATTCTTAAATTTCGTAGGAGAGTTGTGAACAATATTACGGATTAGATAAGCTAAAAAAATCCAGATTCTGAGACAAAAAGTTTTTTGGTCGAACAGTTAGTGAACATATCCCTTTAACATTACTTACATTTCTTCATTGTAATATCTTTATTTAGGTCAATGTCAAGGTCTGCCTATACTTCGACATTGACATTGACCTAAATAAAGATATTACAATGAAGAATGTAATGTAAGTAATGTTAACGAGATATGTAAATGTCATCTCCAGTAAATCTGAAAGCTTTTTACATAAATTCAAGTCTCAAATCGATTCTCATAAATTCAAATTATATTTTCCTAGGAAAGAAAAAAGAAGTGGATGTATGGCACATTTACAGGACTGCGATCCAAAACATCCAGGTCAAAGTTGCTGTGAGGGAATGTTTTGTGAGATGGCTTTTTCAGTATGTTATAACTTTAAATAATAGTAAATAAAGTGATATAGATAAGTGAATTTTTCTTCCCACCCTGTGCCCTTTGTACGTCTTCCAAACGATGTTTTGAATCCCCCATCATTTGAGACTGCAGGCTGCAATTAAAAGTTGGAATATTTTTTATTAACGAAACAAACAATAAATATTTTTTTTTTTTAACATGCAAAATATTTAGCAATCCCCTGTGACAGAAGATTCAAGATATTGTATTTTAAGAGAAAGTCATCGTTACTGCTTCAGACCTCCTAATTAAAGATCGAATCCAGAAAACACTGATCTAATACCTTGTTAGGTATGCAGTTCGAAAGTAGTTGGCTGGCCTGAAAAAGAGTAGTCCTGGTCGTGGGCCACTTTATGGCTCAATTTTTTTTTCTTTTCATCAAAATTTTTTTTTTTTTCATTTTTATAATTATTTTTTCTTATAATTTCCGTGATCTGAAAATCGATTGGTTTTGGAAAATTTTCAACGAAAGGGCCCCCCACTTTCAGAGACGCTCCGAGGCCCTTGTAGGTGGTTTTATTTATAAATAAATTGGAAAGTACAAACCATTTAATCACTATACAAGACTGTGATATAGAACACAAATCACGGGATTAAAAATTCACTACGCTACTAGCGTGCTGGGTTCGTTTTGCCGCATTGTCCAACTCGCCGCATCGTGCCCAACTGCACAACAATCGACTAGTAAAAAGAAACAAAATATAGAAACAATTATATAGTGTCAAAGAAGGGCAAGGCTTCTTCAAACATGATCAACCCACCTCCCACCTTTGGAATCTGTTTCAAAGATGTCTCTGCATTGCCTCTCATGAAAATAAAACAGGTAATCAAATCACTTTAGATGCTAGGTAAACGTAAATTTATATTTCTTAACTGCATATACGTACATTGTATATCAAAGGTTGGGTTTTGGTTGCGGAAAAAAAATGTCTATTGTTTGCTTTGCTTAAATTGCTGTGGTCTACACAAACACGATCCAATCTTTAGGATTATGTATTCGATGAATTCAGAGAGTGTTAATACACTTGCACCTAGAAATATCCCCATTTGTCCACCAAGAGTAGCTGAAAAAGAAAACAAAATATTAATGAAAGAGCTATTCGTAAAGTAACATGTAAAAGGGCTCATAGCCGTAGGAGACAGGGGGGCAGGGGGGCAGCTGCCCCCCTAAATATTATGTTTTCGGGCAAAAAATTCGCGAAATCGGGCAAAAAATCATTAAAATTCGGTAAAATTCGGGCAAATAGTCAGTCTGCCCCCCTGTTGAGACGTAGGCCCCTACAGCTATGAAATGGCTGGTGCTAGAGCTACACGAACATGTAAAGGATTGGTTATTAAGCTACACGTTAAGGATTTGTTCTAGAGCTACATGTAAAGCTTTGGTGCTAGAGCTACATGTAAAGGGTTGGTGCTAGAGTTACATGTACAGGGTAGGTGCTAGAGCTACATGTAAAAGATTGGTGCTAGAGCTACATGTAAAGGGTTGGTGCTAGAGCTACATGTAAAAGGTTGGAGCTAGAGCTACATGTAAAAGATTGGTGCTAGAGCTACATGCAAAGGGTTAGTGATAGAGCTACATGTTAAAGGTTAATGCTAGAGCTACGCGTAAAAGATTGGTGCTAGAGCTACATGTAAAAGAACTGGTGATAGAGCTTCATGTAAAGGATTGATGCTAGAGCTACATGTAAAGGATTTGTGCTAGAGCTTCATGTAAAAGAGCTGGTGATAGAGCTACGTGTAAAGGGTTGGTGCTAGAGCTACATGTAAAAGAGTTGGTGATAGAGTTGCATGTAAATGGTTGGTGCTAGAGCTACATGTAAAAGGCTGATGTAAGAGCTATACAAAATAGGTCACTACAAGTCTAACACGTAAAGGGTCGTTACGATAGCTACGAATTATTTCTTCCATATACTTACCTAATATACTGTCAAAAGAATAAATGGCGCTTTGATGTACTCTTGTCTCCACCAAATTTTCAAAGAAAATTCTCAATTCAGCGAAATTTTTCCTCCTGTAAAAGTATTTCGAAATTCTACTGTTTCCTATTAATGACCAGTTTGTATCCAGTTTCGTATTTAGAGATGGGAGAGGGGGCGAAAATTTGCCTCCTATTCGTATATTGGACTACCTGCATGTTTGCGTAATTTGACATTTAAGAAATATGGAAACCTGTCCTTAAGCCCATTTCCAAATGATTAGACGGGAGAAGAAAGAAAAAACATATCAAAACTCCGTGCAGTGTTAAAAAAGTCAAATATCCAATTTTCGGATCTGAATCGGACCTATTCCTGTAGCAATTTTCTATGTCAGCTCATCCGACCTTAAGTGTCGGGTGCCGCTAACCCCCTCGTTTATATAGTCCCAACTCAGCCTCTCCGCCTTATAGGCACTGAAAATTAGACGCCCTCAGCTGCTATGACTTTTAGGTCTGGTTTCAAATTGTCAGTTAAGGTCGGATGAGCTGACATAGAAAATTGCTACAGGAAGAGGTCTAGTGTTACAGACTGTGCCCGATTCAGATCCGAAAATTGGATTCTGTTGTGGAGTCGTGGCAACATATTTTAACTTTTTTAACACTATAATGATGAACAATTCGGAACTGGGGATGGCAAAAAGCCAAAGCCGGACTTCCTCATTTTGTTTGCATGACCTGACGCCACTGGTAATTTTTATCCATAGTTGGTTAATCGACCAATATTGATGACGGTATCATATAAGTGGTACTTACTGCAGTTTGAATCCAGGATAACTCTCCTCTATATGTTTGATATTAAGATCCGATGGATACAAGGCTGTTGATAGTTTAACATCATAATTGGTTGATTCACATGGTTGCCTACATCTACAAAGCTCTTCCTTCTCATTATTAAATTCAACTACAATTGAAAATGTAACGGTTGCGTCATTGGTATCGTTGTTAACGTCATCGATATCGTTTTTGACGTCATCGATATCGTTGTTAACGTCATCGATATCGCTGTTAACGTCACCAATATTGTTGTGAACGTCATTGATAACGTTAATGTAATTGATATCGTTGTTATCGTCATCAATTTCTTTGTTGGCGTTATTGATATCGTTGTTAATGTAATCGATATCATTGTTATCGTCATCTTTTTTGTTGTTGACGTTATCAATATCGTTGTTAACGTCATCAATATCGTTGTGAACGTCATCGATCGCTGATAACGATATGTTGTTAAAGGCGTCGATATCGTTGTTAACGTCATCGATATTGTAGTTAACGTTATCAATATCGTTGTTAACGTCATCAATATCTTTGTGAACGTCATCAATAACGTTGTTTACGTCATAGATACCGTTGTTAACGTCATCGATATTCTTGTTAACGTCATCGATATTCTTGTTAACGTCATCGATCGCTGTTAACGTAATCGATATGTTGTTAAAGTAATCGATATCATTGTTTGCGTCAGTCCTTGTTAACGTAATTGGAATCTTTACGTCATCTGAAACGATGTTTTTGGTTTCATACGACGACGTCATAATTTGCTGTCTGAACCATTTCCATTGTCGTCAAGGTCGTTATTGTCGTCATAGGTATCGTTACTATTGTAAAGTTTTAGATTTCTATCTTTTTTAATGGGAGGTAACTCAATTAAAATTTTACTTACGAAGCTCGAAGACACGTATAAACTTCCCTGCGGCTACAGATTGTCTCATTGCCTAAAACAAACAAGAATCCTTGTAAAATCATTGGATCATTAGTTACGATCCATGAGCATCTATTAAATGTTGTAAATCAGAGAAAATTAATTGTTGTCTTTTTATGTTTTAAGAGTTATCTAAGTTAAGTCTAAAAGTCCAAGACTACCTTTA
Organism: Lottia scabra; assembly: GCA_029955415.1. Lineage (NCBI taxonomy): Eukaryota > Metazoa > Mollusca > Gastropoda > Lottiidae > Lottia > Lottia scabra. The sequence goes on along the minus strand of JARJEI010000018.1, from coordinate 4,678,165 downwards.
TTTCGTTTACATGTATACTTTTTAAGAAATTTAGATTATATTTTATGGTAAGTTGATTTCTATTCTTGATAATGTTAAATATATATGTTTAAAGAAGCAATATGTTTCTCCGATTTGAAATGTTATCTAAGCTGTTCTGCACTAGTCATATGTTATTAGTTGTATGTATTTTCATCGTTGTCAATCGATAATCTGACGTTGGTAAGGGAGGTCACCCATGCTCGCCAGTTAAGTTGATAATTATGAAAATGGTTTTTAATAAGTTAATTAAGTAATTATAAAGGATTTTGATAATATTAGAATATCGTAGATGTTGACAGGATACTGCTCAAGATTTTTGGAATATTTTTAGTACCTTTGTTCATTTTATATGTAATTGTAATAATTCTCATTTCATTCCATATATTATTTGTTACCAAATAATGTTATAATCAAACTTCAATTTTGTAGCCGTAGTTGATTAATGTGCCCAGTCTCTACCCACTGTAAGCAGTGTCTGTAGTTCTTTAAACTCTATTGGCCGGAACGTCTGATCTTATTGAAATATATTTTGTCAATTGTTAAATATACACACAAATTGTAATTAATTTAATGTTATGTTACTTTTGTCAAATAAATACCTTTTTGTATTTAAATGTTTTCAAGACTTAACACACGCAACGGGTATTTCAAGTAGCACTCTAAAATGAGAAAAGGGGTATTAAAAAGATAAGGCATAACCATTTTTTAGCTGGTTAATTGCCCACTCTTCCCAAAAATTCCCCGAAACCACTCTACTGGAGAACAGGTTTCTAGTTCATAACAACCAGACATCTTCTGTCTACGAAAGATAATGTACAAGGTAACTAGTATGAGCTCAGAAACTTTTTTATCGAGTATTTTTCCTCCACCCATTAATCTTGGAAGGTTTTATTCTATCTGCACATTCTGTAACCGTTCGGCTATTTCCGTAAAAATGTCCGTACTCCAATTTAGCCTCAGGATTGAATAGACGTAGGGATTTGTTCCAAAGTTTGCTGATTGGTTGAATACCTTATTACTGTCTATTATCCGTACGCGCTAAAGAGTCCGTTTGGTCTGAAGAAAAAGGGGAAGATAACTAATTTGTCTAACATTACTTCTTATGAAACGCTTTTGGACAATCGAGACTATCAAAGATGGCAGACAAAGTTGATATTTTTTTCCACTAGGTTAGAAAATGCTTGGTGTCAGCTTTGAATTAAAAGAAAAACAGCTGGAAATTTTGGAAAATTTATATTCTGGGCGGTACTGTATCTCTGTGCTGCAGAAAATACATTTATTTGCGGTTTCTTCGCTAAAGCGAAAGCCTGTTTCTTTCGGTGTTTCGGCCATTTTGTACTATCACGTGAGCAATATATCACGTGAAATATGACGTAGTAAAAGTAGTCCAGAGAATTGGCTTCGATTATCCAGACGGCAAGCTCCCATTCAAGGCCGTGATCTAAAAACAATACAATATGATCACGGTGGGCCGTATGCTATCTGCATACGAGGTTATTGTTAGACAATGGCCGACGAATATACGATTGTGCCAGACTGTTTAGTCACGGCCCCCTAGCTTCAGACGGAACATTTTGTAAGTAATTATCGTGACAAGTGCCTTTGACTTTATGGTTGGGTTTTTTTTCTGGATCGATTTTATATTGCCTTACCTCTGTCCATATAATCAACACAGCCGCATTTTTTCAAGAGAAACGCCGTTCCACACTCTTGTAAACAAATCGTTTCGTCATAAACATCCGTTGTAGTTAGTGGATTTTCGAACGCTGCGTTTTTCGTGTCCAGGCAGTAAGAATTGTCAAATGCCTTATATGGAAACGGTAGGAATTTGTACTGAAATGAAAAGAAATTTTTACATATAGCTCTAGCACCAACCCTTTACATGTAGCTATAGCACCAGCTATTTTACATGTAGCCCAACACCAATCTTTTACGCGTAGCGCTAGCACCAACCCTTTACATGTAGCCAGTGGCGGAGCCAGGTTTACGTCCCAGGGGGGCGAGATATCTGAGGTTGCCCGAATTTCTAACTTAGTTATGCGAGTTTTGCAAACCTTCCTGGGAGAAACACTATTGTTATTGGCAGAGTATTTTCACTCTTTCTAGAACACATGGTACTACCCCCCTTAGGAGATCCACACGTATTCAGTTTAATTTACGGGATGGATTTGTTGTGTTTGTATGAATTTTATTATTTCGACTTTTTTTTTTAATTTCAATTATCATAGTTATCAACTTTAGTCATTCATAGCTTTTCTCCTTTTTTTCATCATTGAAAACGTCTGAATGACTTTGTCAAAATCAACATCTTTGGCAAAATTCCTTTCTATATTTATCAAAGATAAATTTGAGAGCCTGTCTTCCGTCATTGTTGATCTCAGATAATTTTTTATTAGTTTCAATCTACTAAAGCTTCTCTCACTGGCAGCACTGGATACAGGGATTGTCAAAAATATTTTATACAAAATCGTCAAATTGGGAAAGGCAGTTTCCATAGTATTTTGTATAATGAAGGGTAAAACATCTTTGACTTTTAAAAGTACCGAGGAAGGGGTGTAAATATATCTTCTAAAACTATTTTAAAATGTCTATATTCATCTATTAGTTCGGCAGTATTGACATCTTTACTATAAAACTTTCCAAGTTCAATCAACTTTGTTTCACTGTTTTTATCTGAGAAATATTTAGGATCTAAGGCAGAAAATTTATTAGCAATTTCAGTAAAATCCGAGAATCGTTCATTCATCTGAAATGTCAAAGTATCTACGATAACATAATAGGTATCTCGAAAAAAATCTAGTACGACCATCACCAGCGGCATCCCTCGCTTGTTCACCTGGCATTAACTTTACTTTTCGATTTCGGGACTCTTTATACACCGGAACGACTTCAAACATTGACGCGATATCTCTTGCTTCAGTTTCAACATCATTGAAAACGTCGTCTGATCGTATTCGACTAACTGCAATCGAGTGGACTGAACAAGTGAAGATGCAGTCATAATATCAATATCACAATCTTGTAAATAACATGAGAGTATATTTGTGCATGCTAGAATCTTATCCCAAACAACTAATAATACAATAAATTCGAACTTAGTAATTGTTGCCAGTATACCATTACCATCAGCAAGTGCCTTCGGTGTTGTATTTCGTAATACACCACTAGCTATTTGTTCAAGAGCTTTCACGAGAGCTGGAATGCAGCTTATCACAGCTTTCACTGAGTCTTTGTGACTATGCCAACGTGTGTCACAGTGCCTTTTCAATTTCAAAGTTGCTATATCCAGTAGCTTAATTTCGGAATCTAACAGTTTCAGTCTTGCAAGAGAACTTGTCATAAAACTGTAGATATTTTCTACAGTGCCAAAGAAAAGTTTAGCTTGTACACAAGACGAAGATGCTGAGTCACCTATTACAAGATTCAAATTGTGGGCACAACAGTGAACATAAATTGCGGTAGGCTCTTCAATTTTCACTCTTCGTTGAAGCCCAGAAATGTCACCTGACATAGTAGAAGCACCATCATATGCCTGACATTCCGAGAACTTTAAAGAACATTTTTCGAGCATCTTATCTAATAAGTTCTTGAAATCTTCGGCGCTTGCACCATCCAATTCGTCGAACATGATGAACCGCTCAACGATATCTCCCGTCTTGGTGACGTAACGGAGAGAAAACGAGCATTGATCAATTCTACTGATATCTATAGTTGAATCTAGAATAATAGCATAATATTTAGCATAACGAACTTCAAATAGAATTCCCTGAAGAACTTCATTGGCAATGGATTCAATGATGTTATTCTGTATGTGATGACTTAAATAAGTTTCATTCCTTTTAGCACTTATCAGATGGTCGGCTAGAATTTGATCATATTTTGAAACGAATTTAACAAGTTCCAGAAAATTTCCCTCGTTACAGTCTTGACTTAATCCCGCATGTTCTCTGTGACCCCTGAATGCAAGACCCTGTTTTCCCAGAAAAATTATCGCATCTACCAGACGCTTCATAACTTGCCGATTTCGTTCGATTTCGGCATTTTTGGCTTTCATCAAATTTTGATAGACTGTCTGGTCACTCCGTAATCGAAACCCGTAATCGAAACTTAGTGACAATTAAAACTCTCATAGAACTCATCAAAGTCATCATAACATCCTGGTTGAAAAGCTTTATTATTGCTCGCACCAATGAAACAGTGATTTTGGAATCCTTGAAGAGCCAAGGATCTGATGGATATTTACATGTCAAATCAATTACTAGTAGTTTCTCAAAAACAGATGAACATTCTTGTGGACTTTCCTGGATATTAGTTTCACTTATATCAGTTGTGTTGGAACAAGTTGGTTCAACGTAACATTCATGGACTGTGCCTCCGGATACATTATCAGATTCGAAAGAAGGATCACAATCGGGTGAGTACAAAACGAAGACCGAAGACCAAAGACCAAAGACCCAGGTACAAAACGAAGACCCAACTAGGTACAAAACGAAGACACAGGTACAAAACGAAGACCCAACTAGGTACAAAACGAAGACCCAGGTACAAAACGAAGACCCAACTAGGTAAAAAACGAAAACCCAGGTACAAAACTAAGACCCAACTAGGTACAAAACGAAGACCCAGGTACAAAACAAAGACCCAACTAGTTACAAAACGAAGACCCAGGTACAAAACGAAGACCCAGGTGACCAACTATGCTTAAATTAAACGTTGGTCTCACTAGCATTATTGGTGTGTAAACGGAGTTGATCACGTGAAAAACTTAATAAATCACAAAGTGATTTAGGCCTATGTATGTCTGTAGAGTGATCAACTATGTTTAAACACCAATAATGCTAGTTTCACACCAATCGTCTCACTATCGTTATCAAAATAAAAACAACGACTTTTTATTCAGATGACTTTTCACTACCGAACGTGAACTGGTTATTCTACTTTTCACTCCCGAATATAAACAATTTATATGCCGATTATGTTCTGTAAATTTCGCAGTATGGATTGAAAACGCCATTTTTCACCCATGGACGAAACCGGATGCGCACTGCCCAGTATCGTCTCACGATTCTAGTATATTTTTATATTGATATTAGTCTTGATGAGTGAAATTAAGTGCCATTTTCGCCCTTTTAAAAAAAAACTAATGTATTGATTCAAGCAAATTTTTTCAAGCAAAATTCATTGTGTCCCTATGCCCCAAAATATAGGCATGACGTACATTCTGGTAGTGGTATACCTAAGAAGTGATCTAAGAAGCTCTAAAATACAAAATTTTCTCGGAGCTTACGTCAACAGGAATCGTGTTCCATAAGTTTTATAGAATCTGTTCAATGTCCTGTCGGTTCACTTTAGGTGGTACATGCCTTATCAGCTGACGATTTAGATTATCCTGAACATAGGGAACCGACTTTCATCTGTAAAGAACACTCTGGCCCTGTCACGTCGCTGCAACCGACGTACAGTTCGTGCCCATTGCAGTCTACGTAGACGATGTAGACGGGTCAACGCCATTCCAAAGGAGGGTCAGTATGCTCGGTATATAAACTGATCGAAGTCTTCGAAGGACTGTTCGTCTTCTGATGACATGACCGAGTGTTGTTGCTGCCGTCGACGCCGCCGTCACCCATCTGTTTCGAAGATGAAACCACCGGATGTATCGGTCGTCGGTCGGATTTGTCACCCTCCGTTTTCCCGATTTTGGTCGGTCGTGGATCTGTCCTGTCTGTTGGAACCGGATTATCAAATTGCTGATGGTGATCTGGGAGCAGTTGAAGGTTCTGACTATCTGTCATTGAAAAGCCCCCATATTCACCAAACCAATCGCTGTTCTCGTTGCGCCCGCGTAAGTCTTGGCATATTTTTGGTGGTTTTTTACATACAGAATGTCTGTTCTGTCCAAATTCGGTATTTATGCCAAAATCGTGCACGTGCATTTGAACCAATGTCGCAAAAACGCATTTTGCACATTTTCATGCGTGCACTATTTGGAAAGCTACGTTTGATAATCTGCGTTGTGGTTATAATTACGTTGCATTTAGTTTGCCTTTGATACAACGATTTTTAAAGTGTCTTTTGCTTGTCAGTTTAGTTGGCTGGCCTGAAAAAGAATATTTTTCCCTCATTGCACACTGTATGGCGTTTGCTCGTCCTCATTAGCCAATAAAGGTGAAGAACAGTAGGACGTTAAATTCTATTTCATTTCAGACGTAGGTAGGGATTAAATATGTCCTTATAAGGGAATTGATTAAATATGCAGGCCAATGAATTATCGCCAATTTTCCACGTGATAGGGTAATATCAACATTGGCCGCCTTATTTACTAGCAGTCGCAATACTTCTTGAAGAAATATGGGCGCCAACGACCCACTATAAAACTCGGGTAAGCCATGCCCATCAGTCAGTTGATATACAGAACTCGTATTGTCAACATCCATAATAAGCGCTCACTATGAAACAAGTCAATCGTGTAACTAACAAACATTGTCTTTCAAAACGCTATGTTGGACTACTGGTGTGCACTCATGTTGAGATATCGTCATTTTTATGGGCACAGATCACGGGGGCAGACTGTGGGATATGAACCGCCAAAAATCCTGGAAGGGACATAATACCCTGTGTCCCCCCACAGGAAACTGTCTAAACTAGGTAGAACCTATCTTAGCTAAGTGAAACCTATCTGACTGGGGTAGACACTATATAACCTACGTAAATGTTGTCTTAACTAGGTAGAAACAATATCTTACCTAGGTAGAAACTATCTAACATTGAGAAACTATCTAACTTGGGTAGAAACTATTCTAACCTAGGTACTACCTTAATCTAGGTAGAAACTATCTAATTTAGATAGAAACTATCTAAGCTAGGTAAAAACTATCTAACCTAGGTACGAACTATATAACCTAGGTAGAAACTATTTTACCTAAGGGAACTTCTCATGTAGGTAAAAACTATCTTACCTAAGTAAAAACTATCTTACCTAGGTAAATGCTGTCTTAACTAGGTAAAAACTATCTTACCTAGATAAAAACTATCTAACTTGGGTACAAACTATCTTACATACGTAAAACAATCTATCAAAGGTAAAAACTATCTTACCTAGGTAGGTCTATCTCGGCTAGATAAAACTATCTAACCTAGGTACGAACCATATAACCTAGGTGGAAATTATCTTACCTAGGAAACTTTCTAACCTAGGTGATTTAAATACAAGCTATATAACCTATGTAGAAATTATCTTACTTAAGTTAAAACTATATAATCTAGGTACTAACGATCTCACCTAGGTAGAAACGATCTCCCCTAGGTAGAAACGATCTTACCTAGGTAGAGACGATCTTACCTGGATAGAAACGATCTTACCTGGGTAGAAATGATTCTACCTAGGTAGAAACTATCTAACTTAGGTAGAAACTATCTTAACCTAGGTAAATAATATCTTATCTAGATGGAAACTATGCAACCTAGGTATAAGCTATCTTACCTACGTGGAAACTATCTTACGAACTACGTACGAACTATATAACCTAGGTACAAACTTTCTTACCTAGGTACAAACTTTCTTACCTAGGTACAAACTATCTTACCTATCGAAAATCGAAAATCAGATGAGATAAATACCATTTGCCATTTCTGTCATTTTTGCCGTCCAAATGTTGTAACATTGATATGATGATATCATTATGTGTAAAAAAGTATGCAAACTGTAATGGATGTGGTAAATAAAAGTAGTATTTAAAACAACCAAAAAAAAACCCCTAAAACTATCTAACCTAGGTATAAACTATCTAACCTAGGTAGAAACCATATAACCTAGGTAGAAACTATCTAACTTCGGTAGAAACCATATTACCTAGGTAGAAACTATCTAACTTCAGTAGAAACTATCTTATCTATGTAAAAACTATCTGACTGGGGTAGAAACTATCTTACCTAGGTAGAGTGTAGAAAAGGTAGATCTGTATTAACATCCATACAAGGAGTTCTGAAAGTGGCAAGCACAAATCGAGATCTGTATTAACATCCTTAATGTGGAAACTACGTGGAAACTATCTTACCTATGTGGAAACTATGTGGAAACTATCTTACCTATGCGGAAACTGTCTTACTTAGGAAGAAACTATCTTACCTAGGTAAAACTATCTATCAAAGGTAGAAACTATCTTAACTAGGTAGAAACTATCTTACCTACGTGGAAACTATCTTACCTAGGTAGAAACTATCTTACCTACTTGGAAACTATCTTACCCAGGTAGAAACTATCTTACCTACTTGGAAACTATCTTACCTAGGTAGAATATATTTTATCTAGGTAGAACCTATTTAACTTAGGTAGAAACTATCCTAACTAGGTAAATACTATCTTAATCTAGGTAGAAACTATCTTACCTACGTATAAGCTATCTAACCTACGTGGAAACCTAGGTACAAACTATCTAACCAAGGTAGAAACTATCTTTACTTATGTAGAAACGATCTTACCTGGGTAGAAACGATCTTACCTAGGTAGAATCTGTCTTACTTAGGTAGAAACTATCTGACTTAGGTAGAAACTATCCTAACCTAGGTAAATACTATCTTAATCTAGATAGAAACTATCTTACCTAGGTATAAGCTACCTTACCTACGTGGAAACTATCTTACCTAGGTACAAATTATCTAACCTAGGTAGAAACTATCTAACCTGGGTAGAAACTATCCTAACCTAAGTATATACTATCTTAATCTAGATAGAATCTATCTTACCTAGGTATTTAGCTACCTTACCTACGTGGAAACTATCTTACCTAGGTACAAATTATTACATAATAGTGCAGAAAAGCCCGACATAAATCTTTGAAAAAATAAAATAGAACGAAAACATTTCAAAAACAAACTAGGACATTGCGAATGCTTAATGCTATAATGATAAGCCAGCATCATTCAGCTACCAGTTACTAATGGTTTATACAATTCAGCATTGAATAGCCAATCAGAAATGATAGAAATGAAACCTAAATTAGAATGGTTAAAGTTGAAAAGAGAATAAATGAAAGTAATGAAAGTGTCATTATCATGAGTCAACGCGTGGTTGGAGATCATTTTCGTTTGGCTGATATTAACTTAGAAGAAGACAGACGGCTATCACCTTATAGTATACGAGGCTATCTAGCACGCTAGTCTGGTTCCGAAAACTATCTAACTTCGGTAGAAACTATCTAACTCGGGTAGAAACTATCTTACCTAGAGAGAAACTATCTTACTTAGGTAGAAACTATCGTACCTAGCAAGAAACTAATTTACCTAGGTAGAAACTGTCTTACCTAGGTAGAAACTATCATAGCTAGGTAGAAACTATCTTTTCTAGGTAGAAACTATCTTTCCTAGGTAGGAACTATCTTTTCTAGGTAGAACCGATCTTACTAAGGTAGAAACTATCTAACCTAGGTAGAAACCATCTTACTTAGGTAGAAACTATCTAACCAAGATAGAAACTATCTTATCTATGTATAAACCGTCTCACCTAGGTAAGAACTATCTTACCTAGGTAGAAACTATCTTACCTAGGTCGAAACTATCTTACCTGGCAAGAAACTAATTTACCTAGGTAGAAACTGTCTTAGCTAGGTAAAAAATTTAATAGCTAAGTAGAAACTATCTTTCATAGGTAGAAACTATCCTACCTAGGACGAAACTATCTTACCTAGGTAGAAGGTAGAACTATGCTATCTATATTAGGTGGAAACTGTCTTAACTAGGTAGAAACTATCTTAACTAGGTAGAAACTATCTTTTCTAGGTAGAACCGATCTTACTAAGGTAGAAACTATCTAACCTAGGTAGAAACCATCTTACTTAGGTAGAAACTATCTAACCAAGATAGAAACTATCTTATCTATGTATAAACCGTCTTACCTAGGTAAGAACTATCTTACCTAGGTAGAAACTATCTTACTTAGGTCGAAACTATCTTACCTGGCAAGAAACTAATTTACCTAGGTAGAAACTGTCTTAGCTAGGTAAAAAATTTAATAGCTAAGTAGAAACTATCTTTCATAGGTAGAAACTATCCTACCTAGGACGAAACTATCTTACCTAAGTAGAACTATGCTATCTATATTAGGTGGAAACTGTCTTAACTAGGTAGAAACTATCTTACCTAGGTAAAAACTGTCTAATCAAGGTAGAAACTATCTTACCTAGGTAGAAACTATCATCTTAACTAGGTAGAAACTATCATCTTACCTAGGTAGATACTATCTTACTTAGGTAGAACCTATCTTACCTATGTAGAAACTATCTTACCTTGGTAGAAACTATTTTACCTAGGTAACGTTTTAAACAGTGGATCCCTGAACACCCTAAACGTACAATTAACCACCAACAACAAGTTAATTGCTGACAAATATAGATAGAGATAGAGAAATATAGCAAATTATTGATTTTTAAGGACGCCATTTTGAAATTTAACAAGGCCAGCTGTTATAACAACTTGTAGCTTGTATAATTGACTTCCACGACCTAAAAATGTACAATTCGCCATTTAGAACAGGTTAATAGCTTACATAGATCCAAAAATATTAACAATTTTACATTTCTGAGGACGGCCAATTTTAAATTCAAAATGGCAGCTAACGCAGGCGAATTCCGAGTGACTCCATATCCAAAAATGTTCAGAACATATCAAAGTATATGTGTGCTAAATTTGGTGCTTGTATCAAATAATGCACAATTCCATCATATTTGGGCTGGCGTAGGCGCATATCAACAATCGTCACACAGCCGAGGTTTGATGTAGGGTACCGGAATCAGCCGAGGATTGCCGAATGTCGAATGGTAATGATAAGATAAAAACGGAGGTCAACCAAAACAGAATAGGGGGGTGGGACTGATTAATCTTGAGGTATTTCTGACTTGTATTTTGGGTGAAAAAAAATATTCAATGACGATTCAAATCATTTGATGTCATATATATGTAAATTCTATAGCAGTTATTGAAACAGAGCAATATCAAACAATTAATTTGTATGTGTTTTCTGTCATTTTTGCCGTCCAAATGTTGAAAGATTGATATGATAATATTACTATGTGAAAAAAAAGTATGCAAAATGTAATGAATATTGTAAATAAAAGTAGTATTTAAAACAACCCCAAAAAAAACCTAAAAACTATCTAACCTAGGTAGAAACCATCTAACTTAGGTATAAACTATCTAACTGGTGCAGAAGCTATATAATCTAGGTACATGTATATACTATATTAACTAGGTAGAAACTATCTTACCTAAGTAGAAACTATCTAACCTAGTTAGAAACTATCTTACCTACGTGGAAACTATCTTTTATAGGTAAAATCTATGTTACCTAGGTAGAAACTATCTTACCTTCGTGGAAACTATCTTACATAGGTAACAATCTAGAAACGATCTTAGCTAGGTAGAAGCTATTTAAACTAGGTAGAAACTATCTTTCCTAGGTAGAAACTATTTAACCGAGGTAGAAACTATTTTACCTAGGTAGAAACGATCGTAATCCATTGTTTGGATGGGACAGTTACCCGAAGCCCCGTGCGCGCTTAACTTCCCTCGACAGTTGGAAATCGAAAATAAGATGAGATTAATGCCATTATCCAAGCAAAACTTCCCTCATTGCAGACTGCAAGTCCCCATTAGCCCATATTAGTACAGAAAAGCCCGACATAAAACTCCATTTCATTTTATTTCTTTGAGAAAAAAAAACAAAATAAAACGATAAAATTTCAAAAACAAATTAGGACATTGCGAATGCTTAATGCTTTAATGATAAGCCAGCATCATTCAGCTTCCAGTTACTAAGAGTTTATACAAATCAGCATTGAATAGCCAATCAGAAATGATAGAAATCAAACCTAAATTAGAATGGTGAAAGTTGAAAAAAGAATAAATATCTCGACACTTAATAGATATATTACAGTATTTCTGTATCTGACAGCTGAAAGAACATTTTCAAGATGAAGCTTGTAATACTTCTCGCTATCGTGGCAACCATGGTATTGGTTTCTGAAGGTAAGGCGTTTTTGCATACTTGTCGGTGCTCGGAATAAAAGGTTTTTTTCATCATTCAAATTTTCAATCAGTCGTTCTTTGTTTTTGCAATATCACGTACGGTGGAAATTGGTGTAATCAGTGTCCCAGATCCACAAAAAAAATTCAGAATACTTTTGGAAATTCAAATGGTTGAAAACCAATGAACTGCTTTTCTAGAAAATTGACCTACACTTGTCGGTTATACTTTCATGTTGTTATTATATGAATTGTAATTTTTAGAAAAGAAACTGGGCGAAAGAGATAACATTGAGATAGACACCGACCGGATTGATAGATTATTCAAAAGGTAGGATATTTTTTTATATATTTTGGGATGAATTTCTGTAGCTATTCCGTGCCTATTAAAAGCTTTGAACCTTTGATATATTTTTAGAATAAAGGGTTGGGATCCTTGCGGTCAATTTGCTGATCTGTGGATCTTTGGGACCTGTTTTGTCTACACATACATAGCTGTAGGAGACAGGGGGCAGCTGCCCCCCTAAATATTATGTTTTCAGGCAAAAAATTCAAGAAATCGGGCAAAATATCATTAAAGTTCGGGCAATTAGTCAGTCTGCCCCCCTGTTGAGTCGTGGGCCCCTACGGCTATGTACACATAATTATGATAGTCAAAAATCAATCTAATTAAAATTAGATTACATTTCTTTTCGGTTATTTTTTGATTGTCGACTCCATGTAATCTAAAGACTTGTATAAGGAGGTCATCTTCTGGTTACGAGTAAGCTATTTATAGCACGTGCCACCCCTCTGCCAATCAGAACACCGTTTATATTTGAATATTTTGTATTGCGTCATAATTTTGGACTGCTGTGTCGCTTTACTTTCTGTTTCGTCTTCCCACAATGCATATCAATGCATAGACCGGCGATTTTGAAGGTAGATTTTGATTGGCTGAAATTTTCGTCACCAGAAGATGACCTCCTTATACAAGTCTTTAGATTACATGGAGTCGACAATCAAAAAATAACCGAAACGAAATGTAATCTAATTTTAATTAGATTGGTCAAAAATACGACTCGTACTATATCTCGAGACTATACCTTATATGGCCATATTATATAGACATAAGAAGACAAATTTTCGATACATTTCTGGTCCTTGATATATTCAAGATCTCAATCGTGTCGAGTGTCGAAAAGAGACTTGGATGTGTTGACTCTACTAGGCTCCGATATGTATGTGTCTGGCCTGGATCTGAGCACCAATCCGGATCTAGTCCACCTCTAATGGCGGTGACAGGACCCGATCTAATAAAAAGTGTAAAGAGTGTAAAAGGGATATTAATGTACACTGGCGACAAAGTACAAGAAACGTCTCATTCGCAATACATATAACCTCTTATGCATTATTGATTTTACAATGAGAAACATCTACCGTAAGCATTAGATGACATATCTAGTTAAAGGGGGATGTTCAGCATTTTTTTAGGGTCGATTTGGGCCTTGAATATATGCAAATAGCCTTCAGAGGTACCACTAATGCACGAAAATCATATAATTCCTTCAATTATATCCTTACCTTAACCTTAGTGTATAGTTTTACTAAACGGCGAGTCGTAGTTTTGACTTTCAAACGCCGATATTTATGTGTACACGTGTGTTTAAATTCTTAAATTTCGTAGGAGAGTTGTGAACAATATTACGGATTAGATAAGCTAAAAAAATCCAGATTCTGAGACAAAAAGTTTTTTGGTCGAACAGTTAGTGAACATATCCCTTTAACATTACTTACATTTCTTCATTGTAACATCTTTATTTAGGTCAATGTCAAGGTCTGCCTATACTTCGACATTGACATTGACCTAAATAAAGATATTACAATGAAGAATTTAATGTAAGTAATGTTAACGAGATATGTAAATGTCATCTCCAGTAAATCTGAAAGCTTTTTAAATAAATTCAAGTCTCAAATCGATTCTCATAAATTCAAATTATATTTTCCTAGGAAAGAAAAAAGAAGTGGATGTATGGCACATTTACAGGACTGCGATCCAAAACATCCAGGTCAAAGTTGCTGTGAGGGAATGTTTTGTGAGATGGATTTTTCAGTATGTTATAACTTTAAATAATAGTAAATAAAGTGATATAGATAAGTGAATTTTTCTTTCCACCCTGTGCCCTTTGTACGTCTTCCAAACGATGTTTTGAATCCCCCATCATTTGAGACTGCAGGCTGCAATTAAAAGTTGGAATATTTTTTATTAACGAAACAAACAATAAATATTTTTTTTTTTTTAACATGCAAAATATTTAGCAATCCCCTGTGACAGAAGATTCAAGATATTGTATTTTAAGAGAAAGTCATCGTTACTGCTTCAGACCTCCTAATTAAAGATCGAATCCAGAAAACACTGATCTAATACCTTGTTAGGTATGCAGTTCGAAAGTAGTTGGCTGGCCTGAAAAAGAGTAGTCCTGGTCGTGGGCCACTTTATGGCTCAATTTTTTTTTCTTTTCATCACCATTTTTTTTTTTTTTCATTTTTATAATTATTTTTTCTTATAATTTCCGTGATCTGAACATCGATTGGATTTTGAAAATTTTCAACGAAAGGGCCCCCCACTTTCAGAGACGCTCCGAGGCCCTTGTAGGTGGTTTTATTTATAAATAAATTGGAAAGTACAAACCATTTAATCACTATACAAGACTGTGATATAGAACACAAATCACGGGATTAAAAATTCACTACGCTACTAGCGTGCTGGGTTCGTTTTGCCGCATTGTCCAACTCGCCGCATCGTGCCCAACTGCACAACAATCGACTAGTAAACAGAAACAAAATATAGAAACAACTATATAGTGTCAAAGAAAGGCAAGGCTTCTTCAAACATGATCAACCCGCCTCCCACCTTTGGAATCCGTTTCAAAGATGTCTCTGCATTGCCTCTCATGGAAATAAAACAGGTAATCAAATCACTTTAGATGCTAGGTAAACGTAGATTTATATTTTTCTTAACGACAAATACGTACATTGTATATCAAAGGTTGGGTTTTGGTTGCGGAAAAAAAATGTCTATTGTTTGCTTTGCTTGAATTGCTGTGGTCTACACAAACACGATCCAATCTTTAGGATTATGTATTCGATGAATTCAGAGAGTGTTAATACACTTGCACCTAGAAATATCCCCATTTGTCCACCAAGAGTAGCTGAAAAAGAAAACAAAATATTAATGAAAGAGCTATTCGTAAAGTAACATGTAAAAGGGCTGGTGCTAGAGCTACACGAACATGTAAAGGATTGGTTATTAAGCTACACGTTAAGGATTTGTTCTAGAGCTACATGTAAAGCTTTGGTGCTAAAGCTACATGTAAAAGGTTGGAGCTAGAGCTACATGTAAAAGAACTGGTGATAGAGCTACATGTAAAAGGTTGGAGCTAGAGCTACGTGTAAAGGGTTGGTGCTAGAGCTACATGTAAAAGAACTGGTGATAGAGCTACATGTAAAGGACTGATGCTAGAGCTACATGTAAAAGGTTGGAGCTAGGGCTACATGTAAAAGTGTTGGTGCTAGAGCTACATGTAAAGGGTTGGTGCTAGAGCTACATGTGAAAGTGTTGGTGCTAGAGCTACATGTAAAAGAGCTGGTGATAGAGTTACATGTAAAGGGTTGGTGATAGAGTTACATGTAAAGGGTTGGTGCTAGAGCTACGTGTAAAGGGTTGGTGCTAGAGCTACATGTAAAAGAGCTGGTGATAGAGTTACATGTAAGGGGTTGGTGCTAGAGCTACATGTAAAGGGCTGATGTAAGAGCTATACAAAATAGGTCACTACAAGTCTAACACGTAAAGGGTCGTTACGATAGCTACGAAATATTTCTTCCATATACTTACCTAATATACTGTCAAAAGAATAAATGGCGCTTTGATGTACTCTTGTCTCCACCAAATTTTCAAAGAAAAGTCTCAATTCAGCGAAATTTTTTCTCCTGTAAAAGTATTTCGAAATTCTACTGTTTCCTATTAATGACCAGTTTGTATCCAGTTTCGTATTTAGAGATGGGAGAGGGGGCGAAAATTTGCCTTCCATTCGTATATTGGACTACCTGCATGTTTGCGTAATTTGACATTTAAGAAATATGGAAACCTGTCCTTGAGCCCATTTCCAAATGATTAGACGGGAGAAGAAAGAAAAAACATATCAAAACTCCGTGCAGTGTTAAAAAAGTCTAATATCAAATTTTCGGATCTGAATCGGACCTATTCCTGTAGCAATTTTCTATGTCAGCTCATCCGACCTTAAGTGTCGGGTGCCGCTAACCCCCTCGTTTATATAGTCCCAACTCAGCCTCTCCGCCTTATAGGCACTGAAAATTAGACGCCCTCAGCTGCTATGACTTTTAGGTCTGGTTTCAAATTGTCAGTTAAGGTCGGATGAGCTGACATAGAAAATTGCTACAGGAAGAGGTCTAGTGTTACAGACTGTCCGATTCAGATCCGAAAATTGGATTCTGTTGTGGAGTCGTGGCAACATATTTTAACTTTTTTAACACTATAATGATGAACAATTCGGAACTGGGGACGGCAAAAAGCCATAGCCGGACTTCCTCATTTTGTTTGCATGACCTGACGCCACTGGTAATTTTTATTTATAGTTGGTTAATCGACCAATATTGATGACGGTATCATATAAGTGGTACTTACTGCAGTTTGAATCCAGGATAACTCTTCTCTATATGTTTGATATTAAGATCCGATGGATACAAGGCTGTTGATAGTTTAACATCATAATTGGTTGATTCACATGGTTGCCTACAGCTACAAAGCTCTTCCTTCTCATTATTAAATTCAACTACAATTGAAAATGTAACGGTTGCGTCATTGGTATCGTTGTTAACGTCATCGATATTGTTTTTGACGTCATCGATATCGTTGTTAACGTCATCGATATCGCTGTTAACGTCACCAATATTGTTGTGAACGTCATTGATAACGTTAATGTAATTGATATCGTTGTTATCGTCATCAATATCGTTGTTAACGTCATCAATATCGTTGTGAACGTCATCGATCGCTGATAACGATATGTTGTTAAAGTCATCGATATCGTTGTTAACGTCATCGATATTGTAGTTAACGTTATCAATATCGTTGTTAACGTCATCAATATCTTTGTGAACGTCATCAATAACGTTGTTTACATCATAGATACCGTTGTTAACGTCATCGATATTGTTGTTAACGTCATCGATAATGTTGTTAACGTCATCGATCGCTATTAACGTAATCGATATGTTGTTAAAGTAATCGATATCGTTGTTAACGTCATCGATATCGTTGTTCACGTCATTGATATCGTTGTTAACGTCATCGATATCATTGTTTGCGTCAGTAACGTCAGTCCTTGTTAACGTAATTGGAATCTTTACGTCATCTGAAACGATGTTTTTGGTTTCAGACAACGACGTCATAATTTGCTGTCTGAACCATTTCCATTGTCGTCAAGGTCGTTATTGTCGTCATAGGTATCGTTACTATTGTAAAGTTTTAGATTTCTATCTTTTTTAATGGGAGGTAACTCAATTAAAATTTTACTTACGTTTCGAAGCTCGAAGACACGTATAAACTTCCCTGAGGCTACAGATTGTCTCATTGCCTAAAACAAACAAGAATCCTTGTAAAATCATTGGATCATTAGTTACGATCCATGAGCATCTATTAAATGTTGTAAATCAGAGAAAATTAATTGTTGTCTTTTTATGTTTTAAGAGTTATCTAAGTTAAGTCTAAAAGTCCAAGACTACCTTTATTTCGTTTACATGTATACTTTTTAAGAAATTTAGATTATATTTTATGGTAAGTTGATTTCTATTCTTGATAATGTTAAATATATATGTTTAAAGAAGCAATATGTTTCTCCGATTTGAAATGTTATCTAAGCTGTTCTGCACTAGTCATATGTTATTAGTTGTATGTATTTTCATCGTTGTCAATCGATAATCTGACGTTGGTAAGGGAGGTCACCCATGCTCGCCAGTTAAGTTGATAATTATGAAAATGGTTTTTAATAAGTTAATTAAGTAATTATAAAGGATTTTGATAATATTAGAATATCGTAGATGTTGACAGGATACTGCTCAAGATTTTTGGAATATTTTTAGTACCTTTGTTCATTTTATATGTAATTGTAATAATTCTCATTTCATTCCATATATTATTTGTTACCAAATAATGTTATAATCAAACTTCAATTTTGTTGCTGAAGTTGATTATTGTGCCCAGTCTCTACCCACTGTAAGCAGTGTCTGTAGTTCTGTAAACTCTACTGGCCGGAACGTCTGATCTTATTAAAATATATTTTGTCAATTTTTAAATATACACACAGATTGTAATTAATTTAATGTTATGTTACTTTTCAAATAAATACCTTTTTGTATTTAAATGTTTTCAAGACTTAACACACGCAACGGGTATTTCAAGTAGCACTCTAAAATGAGAAAAGGGGTATTAAAAAGATAAGGCATAACCATTTTTTAGCTGGTTAATTGCCCACTCTTCCCAAAAATTCCCCGAAACCACTCTACTGGAGAACAGGTTTCTAGTTCATAACAACCAGACATCTTCTGTCTACGAAAGATAATGTACAAGGTAACTAGTATGAGCTCAGAAACTTTTTTATCGAGTATTTTTCTTCCACCCATTAATCTTGGAAGGTTTTCTTCTATCTGCACATTCTGTAACCGTTCGGCTATTTCCGTAAAAATTTCCGTACTCCAATTTAGCCTCAGGATTGAATAGGCGTAGGGATTTGTTCCAAAGTTTGCTGATTGGTTGAATACCTTATTACTGTCTATTATCTATTATCCGTACGCGCTAAAGAGTCCGTTTGGTCTGAAGAAAAAGGGGAAGATAACTAATTTGTATAACATTACTTCTTATGAAACGCTTTTGGACAATCGAGACTATAAAAGATGGCAGACAAAGTTGATATTTTTTCCACTAAGTTAGAAAATGGGAAGAAAATGCTTGCTTGGTGTCAGCTTTGAATTAAAAGAAAAACAGCTGGAAATTTTGGAAAATTTATATTCTTGGCGGTACTGTATCTCTGTGCTGCAGAAAATACATTTATTTGCGGTTTCTTCGCTAAAGCGAAAGCCTGTTTCTTTCGGTGTTTCGGCCATTTTGTACTATCACGTGAGCAATATATCACGTGAAATATGACGTAGTAAAAGTAGACCAGAGAATTAGCTTCGATTATCCAGACGGCAAGCTCCCATTCAAGGCCGTGATCTAAAGGCCGACGAATATACGATTGTGCCAGACTGTTTAGTCACGGCCCCCTAGCTTCAGACGGAACATTTTGTAAGTAAGTTTGCACTTCCGACTAAAAATTTAGGAAGATATCATTCCATGTTATTCTACGACGTTATTATCGTGACAAGTGCCTTTGACTATATGGTTGGGGTTTTTTTCTGGATCGATTTTATATTGCCTTACCTCTGTCCATATAATCAACACAGCCGCATTTTTTCAAGAGAAACGCCGTTCCACACTCTTGTAAACAAATCGTTTCGTCATAAACATCCGTTGTAGTTAGTGGATTTTCGAACGCTGCGTTTTTCGTATCTAGGCAGTAAGAATTGTCAAATGCCTTATATGGAAACGGTAGGAATTTGTACTGAAATGAAAAGAAATTAACATATTATGAAAATATGCTTCAGTTAAAGGATTTTTAAAGAGATTTTCTTCATTTATTACGTGTATAGGATCGATTATTTGTACCATTCCAAATTTCAAACGTTCTTGGTTGTGCCAATTCCACTCAAATTAGGTGGTTTGTGACATCGAATACTAACGTTTTTAAAAGCATAGTGTTAGTGGAAACGCAAGAGCCTTAGACGTTTTGCCAATACACTTAAAAAGTTTAAAACATTTTTTAGTCCCTATTACATTGCCAAGATTGATGTACATTTTGAATGGTCAATGTTCATTTGAACCTTATGAACAGGATCAGTACGGGCCTTATTTTCGTTAGTTTACTTTCATATACAGATACAAGACATATAACTCTGTATTATTTAAAAGAAACGCACTGCAATTCAACTTTTCTTACTTACATCTATCACATTCGTGCTTGCGTAAGTCATAAAACCTGCCGTAACCAGGAATCCTTTATTAACTATATCCGGTTCCGTTCCAATTGGATGAAGCATCACCTTTAATCAGATGAAAACACTTTAATATCACTTAAAAGCAAATAAAATTAACGATGGGTTTTTCTTTTTTTTATAGTGTCAATTTAAGGCCCAGTGGTTCCCAACCTCTTTCAAGCTGTGGCCCAAATTCAAGAAGCTTCCAGAGCCATGGCCCCTGTTCAATTCCAAACTAGGGCAAAATAGGGAATAGGGCCCCCAGGTAGGGAAAGTAAAAAGAATTGTTGAACTTTCCATGTAAGCTGAATCATTATAACCTTATTGTTATTGAATACAAGTGTTAACCAATCATAAATATCCACGTATGTACAATCCATTCGGCTCAACCTTCGTTATTTTGTTCGGGACTATGTAATGACTCGGCCATGATAGGCGGCCATCTAGTCCGGTAGTTGGGCAGGAAATGACAACTCTTGTTCGGAGATTGATTTTGGCTATTTTTACCGGGAAGATGATGACACCTTGAAGAATGTTTGTGATTGACTGAACTATAATTTATTCAGTATGGCGACTACCTAGACCCTTGCGCCGCCGCCATTAGCCGCCACCGCCGCCGATTTCCTTACAGCCATAATCTGCCAGTTGTGAAAACAAAGCGCCGCCGATTTAAGTCAGCCGATTTCTGCCACTTTGTAAATGAATTCAAGGCGATCGTCACTTAGACCTACCATGCTGAACATGATAACCTAATCCATGATAATTTAAAACTATTGCGGTTTATATTTTAATTTTGAATTGTGAGTTGATTATTCAGAAATAAATAACTTGATAACAAACACCAGTTGTTTATGATGCCTGCAGTGTATAATGTATGTTCCTTCATTATAACTCAAACGTTTAAGGAAGAAAATCCGTTTTAGCCGCCAAAAACCGCCGATTTTGTTTGCTATCCAATTCAACCATTTCAAAACCGGCTAACCGAAAACAAATGGCTAGCCAGTCGGTTTCATCTGCTAGCCAGTCACTTTTTACAAAATAAATCGACGCAAGGGTCTACGACTACCGTATAGTGTACGAGATTATCTAGCCACTAGTCTAGTTCCGAAGTAGATACGAGTCATGTACAATCTAGACAAAAATAAAGACTTTTTGACCTTTCTTAAACAGCCACTCGGCCCATAATTCTCTTCTTATTTAGCTGATTATGAGTTTGTATTACACATGTGAGACAAACCGGTATTTTGAAATCATTAGAACACCTATTATTTCCATTCATATAAGTATTAGCATTAACATTTCCATTTTCGTAAATGAAAATAAGGAAAACCCATCTTTAAACGAGTTTTTTTTTTCTGGTGGTATCAAAAACTTACTTTAAAACCAGCCGCCATATCGTTGTTGAAAACATAATCTTCTTGAGGTACTTGTAATGAAATCTGTAGACCTCTTTGACTTCCGGTCATTCTGGTAACTCGTTTTCTAGGACCCATCTCCTGGGTAGTGAAGCATATGCCCATATCTGTCATCTTCGTCTCAAAAATTATGTCGCATGGACCAACGAAACTGCCCTCAAACCAACAAACCGTAAACAGCGACGATAAGTTATTGGCCAAATTTATGTAGTAGTCTTTTGTGTGTCGTTCATTGGCGAACTGGTATTCCGGCAGACTGAAGTTAATTGGTTCCATCCGCCAACCAGCTGGCGACATGGCGGCCATAATAGTCCATAACCCAGGATTAGAAGTAGCATTGAGTTTTGTGGCGCTCATAGGTGATATACTGCATATTGTGACTTGTGGATAGACATGATAGTTCACAGTGGCTACATCTACTTCCGTTCTAGTTGGGTATTGGTAATAATGGATGACGAGGTTGCTGATGGTGTAGGTTAAAAAACTCGCCATTGCCAGTACACCGAGCAGCCACACTGTCCTACAAATTAGTAAGAAGACAACAGAATATATTGACATTGCGAGTCGATATCGGGTGGGTCCTGGGGTCCGTCTGAGCTAGATGGGGGTCTATGGGGCGAAGCCCTTGGAAGCTCTTGGTTATTAGCTATTTGACACACTGCAGGAAGGCTAATTAAAGCTATATTTGTGGATTATTTTGATTTTATGCCAGCGTCCAGTCGGCTCAACTTTACCGACGGATATCAATAATGAAGGGAGGGGGCATTGTCTCCCCCCTCCCACACCCCCTCTCTAGCTACGCCACGGTCAGCCACTCTGACCTACTTTACTGATAGACGGACAGGAAAAACGGTCAAAATATCGGATATGCTAGTATTGGGCCAACGCGTAATTCGGATCAACCTTCGGCCTAAAATTATGACTCGTCCATGATAACTGTCATCTTGTCTGGTAAATGGGCAAGAAAAGATGGTCATAAATTTTGATTGCCTGATATTAACGCATGAGAAGAGAACACTTTCTGGAGATTGTTTTGGTTGGCTTCAGATTTTGCTTGAACTGTCCACGAATGTCCTTCAGATGAGATACGGCATAAATATATTTTAATTCAACAGAAGCAACCGACTTACCTCCTAATTCTGTTTCTTCCGTCGAACGCATGTTTGATGCCGTGAAGCGATGTGATTTGGGTGAACTCCGGCCATTCCACGATTTCTCTGGGTCTCACTTCTTTACCAATGTTGTTGATGGGGTCACCATAACTGGCCACTTTAATTGTGGGCATTGTAACTTGCGGTAAGGTCTGATATATACCTGTTCTTTGGTCTGTTTGTAAGCACAACGACTTCTAGACCATATAGCTATAGCTTTGCTTGTTTCATAACAAATGCCTTTGATCCTTAATCCACGTTCTATTTTCGAACAACAACAAGCAGTCTTCTATATAAATCCCAGTACAGTCAAGCGCACACAACAATGGTAATGCGCCAGACACGACCACTATGATTTACAAGCGCACACTCTCAGTGTACGTGCGTTAGTCACCCTACGACCAACAATATTGCATAAGCACGTAAAGGTTATTGGAAGCGGTACGCATTATTGTAGACGAACGTCGTTCCCACTTTTTATATGGCGACTTTTTCTCTCGGTCATCAAATTTGTGTTAACAATTTTAATCGGACGAATCTCAAACTCAACTTCTTTTTAGAATTTAAATAAGATCAGAATCAAAATGAGAGTTCTGAGATGCCGGAATCGATGTCTGAATACACCTAGCGCAATCCATAATCGGAAGATCATCAGTAAGATTGGAATGGACCACTGGTGAAAGTTATTTACTAGTATCCGAAATGTTAACACTGATAAAAACTAATTCGTTGAAGAATTTTTACGATGTTCAAGAATCACTGACGAAAATTAATTTTCCGAAACGTTAACCATGTAACCGACACAATGCATAAGCCTGTGTTGTGTTGTACAAGTTCACGATCGCTTCCAGCAGCAGCTGATATCGCAAACTAGGTAGTTGTTGGTAGTGTGAATTGGTTCAATCGGATGGTACTATGATGTTGGTTTGGTTTGTTGTATAGCACGACTCCACATTGGCTATATATCACCACCGATCAAATAAATATATATATTTTACCGAGGACAATAAAAGCTATTTATTTTGTATTTAAAGGGATATGTTCACTATCCGTCCAACCAATTAAACCTTAGTCTCATAATCTGGAATCGTTTAGCTAGGCCGATCAGTTATAGTGTCCATAACTCTCCCTCGAACTTTCATCCTTCAAGACATTGTAGACATAATTATAAGCTTTTGAAAGTCAAAAATACGACTCGTATTTTAATTATTTATGCATTGTATAGAAAACACTATATGCTAAGGGCATGGATTTACAAATATACTTTTTGATGGGGGGGGGGCGAACCATGGTGGTGTGTAGAGTCGAAGTACGTCGAGAAGTCTCGCTCGAAAGCCCAAAGGAAAGGTCCTTGTCCTAGAAAAAAAAAATGAAAAATGGCATAAATTTGGTGCATTCGGAAAGACATTTCCGGATTTGAGTTGGCAATAGGTACTTCCTACTCTGATCGATTTTGATTCTTTGCCGAAGTTTGCAAATTTTGCTTTTTTGACCATTTTATAAGAGGTGGTATAGTGCTTTAAAGGGATATGTTCACTAACTGTTCGACCAAAAAACTTTTAATCTCAGAACCTGGAATTTTGTAGCTAATCTAATCTATAATAATGTTTTAAGCTCTCCCTCAAAATTTAAGGCTTCAAATCCGCGTGTATCCATAAATATCAGCGTTTGAAATTCAAAATTACGACTAGTCATTTAGTACGACTATGACTTATATAGAAAACACATATATAGAAAAGAAAGATAACTGTTAAAGGGCCATTCTGCTTTTTTGAAAAAAGTTTCCATTTTAAAAAAAATCGCAAATGCTACCTGAGAGTATTTTTAAAGTATGCTTATGGTATCTCTATTATCTTCTTGATCAAATTGAATTTGGTTTTAAAGGGTTAATTACAAACAGGGAGTACTTATTGTTAATTAAGCAATCTGACCTAGTTTTGGTGTTTGCCCTTTAAATGGCTCAATATTTCTAGCTGAAACCTTTCAAATATACAAAAGGGACATTTCTCTACAATTTGGCGTTTGTTTTACTCAAATCCGTTCAGTAGTTTCCTATCAGCGTCCAAAAAACATAACACACTTAAAAACCTTACGTAAGGTTTTTAAAAATTTTAGCATGTTTTTAGCGTTTAAAAATTAACGGCTGGATTTTTTTAGTTAAAACTTTCAGATACATTTAAGGGCACATAGTTACAGATTTTGGTGTAAAGTTTTCACAAATTTGAGCAAAAAATAGTTTTGACCAAAAAAAATTCAGACTGTCCCTTTAAGGTACTGGTATAATTGAAGGTATTGTGCGATTTTTTTAGCATTTCCAGTAAATCTGAAGGCTTTTTACATAAGTTCAAGACCCAAATCAATCATCAAAAATACAGAACATTCCCCTTTAACCTTCACAGCTTCTAGTACTGGAGGACTATATGACAACTAGACTTTTGTAACATGTTTATCAAAAACAGAAAAACGTGTCCATGGTCTACTATTACAATGTACTGTGATCCTACTTATCGATTTCTGTTGTTTTTAGATTTTTCATTAAACTATCCATTAATCAGATAACTGATACAACATACAATATTTAAACATTGGTCAATAACAGTTTATCGACAATGGCGGCACCATCCTTCGGAGAAGCTCACACCAGTGGCGTAGGACGACGGGGGAAAAACCTCGAAACGTTGCATAAAACTTTAACCAGTGATTATTGTTCCATAAAGCTGTGTCTATATATTGTGCTTACAATTGCTAAATGCCATTTAAAAACTGATAGCATTGATTTCCACCATTCCAATTTCCAATCAGATGTTTAAAAGAAATGTTCCCTTAAAGATCCCTTAACAATCGTCCCCGTTAGCCTAATCGGATGAAGACATGTTTTATTTCATGCGATATAGGATTATGAAAGTAGAATTCATTTTGTTCCATTAACTAGATAGTAAATAAAACTCAATTCAATCCAATGATTAATAAATATATAGTTATATAAGTCAACCAGGACACTAATTAATAAATATATAGTTATATAAGTCAACCAGGACACTAATTGATAAATATATAGTTATAAAACTCAACCGGGACACTAATCAATAAATATATAGTTATATAAGTCAACCAGGACACTTATTAATAAATATATAGTTATATAAGTCAACCAGGACACTAATTAATAAATATATAGTTATATAAGTCAACCGGGACACTAATTAATAAATATATAGTTATATAAGTCAACCAGGACACTAATTAATAAATATATAGTTATATAAGACAACCAGGACACTAATTAATAAATATATAGTTATATAAGTCAACCAGGACACTAATTAATAAATATATAGTTATATAAGACAACCAGGACACTCATTAATAAATATATAGTTATATAAGTCAACCAGGACACTAATTAATAAATATATAGTTATATAAGTCAACCAGGACACTAATTAATAAATATGTAGTTATATAAGTCAACCGGGACACTAATTAATAAATATATAGTTATATAAGTCAACCGGAACACTAATTAATAAATATATAGTTATTTAAGTCAACCGGTACACTAATTAATAAATATATAGTTATATAAGTCAACCGGAACACTAATTAATAAATATATAGTTATATAAGACAACCAGGACACTAATTAATAAATATATAGTTATATAAGACAACCAGGACACTAATTAATAAATATATAGTTATATAAGTCAACCGGGACACTAATTAATGAATATATAGTTATATAAGACAACCAGGACACTAATTAATAAATATATAGTTATATAAGTCAACCAGGACACTAATTAATAAATATATAGTTATATAAGACAACCAGGACACTAATTAATAAATATATAGTTATATAAGTCAACCAGGACACTAATTAATAAATATATAGTTATATAAGACAACCAGGACACTAATTAATAAAAATATATAGTTATATAAGTCAACCGGGACACTAATTAATGAATATATAGTTATATAAGTCAACCAGGACACTAATTAATAAATATATAGTTATATAAGTCAACCAGAATAAATATATTATAGTTATATAAGTCAACCGGGGCACGTGTTCGTATTTAAAGTGGCGGTATTTGTCGATTTGCCGACATGAAATGTGATCTTCAATGAAACGTGGATGGCAAAATTAAAACTCAAACTTTATTTCAAAATCAATTGAAGCTTAAGTCCCATATGAAGGAGGATATTTATATGCTGGAGGTTATTTATATAATAAATATGTTAAGAGGAGGAATTGGAAGCCATTAACTGATGTCACAGTGTACACAAAATAATAATGACGATTCTTGTGAATAAAACAAACAAACAGTTTACTTTGATGTGTTCGTTAATTACGTTTACTTATTTTATACTGTTTTGAATAACAAATCAATCGTCAGGATAATTGAATATACATTTTTTTTTGTAGGCATTACCCTACCTTTGTTTGAACAACAGATTGAATATTCTTTATTTCCAACACTGAAAATTTCTCTGTGAATATCCGATTCGGCTCTGTGTCAGCGGCGGAGCCAGGCTTGTTGGAACTGGGAGTGCAAATAGGGAACGGATTGATAAATGGGGGACAACTATCCGGATGAGATTCTCAAGGGGGACTGGGTATCCCCCCCCTCCCCCCCAAGATAAATTTTGAAAAAAAAAATATTTGCATTCTCACACATTATTTGGGACACAAACATATAAAATTCATATTTTGAAATTTCTTATTAATAAAGGGAAGGTGAAAATGGGTGATCAAAATGTAGGTGCAGAAAAGTAGGACGTAAAACTCCATTCATTTCATTTCATTCCCTGTCCGCTGCCACTGTCTATGGACATGTTTATTAAACACAATATTTGATATTAGCAATTAGTTCTATCATATTGACCGTGATTTTAACGTATTGATATTTGTTTTTTCTAAATGTAAAAGTTTGTGCAAATATTTTAATTCGTTCTAACGTTTATTGATGCACCAAATATTAATTTAAAAGGACTGTACAAATATATAGACACAGCTTTATGTGCTTACAAAAAGACTTTTTTCGACTTTAAAGAGGTTTTCTATATTTTTTTATGTTTATCAGTGCCACTGATAGAACCATTCCAATTTTCATTTACACTTAAATTAAGTGTTTGTTTACGTCATTGATTGAATGAAAGACCGCTATTTTGATTACATTAGGAACTTCCACATGCTCCCATCTTGGAAAAGCCCAATCGAATTAGCCAAATCAGTTTAGATAAACTGTCAAACAAATGTAACGATTAGCCTAATCGTCCTGGCTCTCAAATACACAAAATAGCTAATCGACCTAATCGAATCGGTCCACAAATACCTCTAGTTTAAGATGAATTGCTCGAAACAAGTGCAGCACCAACACAAAAAGAAATTGAGAATAAGACGACTGAAAACGCAAATTCCTGACAATTGAGTGTAATTGTTTTCCTGAAACGCGGGAAAAATTATAGAATTGCATGCCTGGACCTATTTCTTGTATCAAATCTAACAATTTCTTATTTGAACAACGTTATGGTTTGTATATTCAAGTTAAATGTACCTGCAATAAAGCTATTAGTTTTGTTAATGTACAAACCCCTGTCAAAGAAATCACGATGGTTTTATCAAACAATTATCTATAATAGTCATTGGTGATTGATTGATGATGATGATAATTGATTAAAGCAGTGGCGGATCCGGGGGGGGGGGGTGTGTAGAGGGCGTACGCCCCCCCCCCCTTTATTTTGTCTTTTTTTTTTTTTTAAGTTAGACTGTGCAATGAATACGCCTATAGATTTCGTTAACTTTGCCTACATGGTCCACGCCAGAAACCGTTAAATTAGTACAATTTATACTTAGTCTATGTTTTTAAGCCAAAAAAAAAGGTCAAAAAGAATTTTCAGCTCGCTTCGCTCGGCCATGAATTGGATCTACGCCCAATAGTGATATTTTCACTTTCCGTTGCACCAATCCGTTGCACCTTAGTCTCAGAACCTGGAAGTTTTTTAGATCATCTTAATATCAGTTGTAGTATTTTCAGCTCGAAATTTCAGCCTTCAAAATGCTATGTAGCCATAATTATATGTTTGAAAGTCAAAAATATAACTTGTATTTTAGGGACGTTGTACCTTATTGAGTAATCACACATACAGAAAATGTATATGGAGGGATATAATTGAAGGGGTTGTGTGATTTTCGTGCAGTTCTAGTACTTCCGGAGGCTATTTGCATATATTCAAGGCCCCAAATCCGACCCTCGAAAATGCTGAACGTTTCCGTTTAATAAGCATCGACAAGATACAATCAGGCAAAGTTCTATAATTTTTTTCATTTTCGACAAAAAAAAAAAAAAAAATAACAGGAACGAAATGTAATCTAATTTTAATAAGATTGAGTTGTTATGAAACTCCTCGACACGAACATAGTCAGAATCCATGTTGTAGGCAGCACTATTGCCGAGCTAGTTTTCTTTACCGAAAAAATAACAGATTTTGTCTGGTGTATGAATTCAATATTGGGTGACTATTTTCGTGTATGTTATTTCATTGAAGAACGGCACGTAATTTCGTGCATAAATTGAATAAATTGGTTTTAACGAGTATCATCTCGCCTCATCAACATGTAGGGAAAATCGTTCAAATTAATCATTGGATTGTGTTAATGATTTGGATCAATTAGAAACTTTATATTAAATTAATAGTTTCCTTTGTCCTGCGGGACAGTAGGCCTATGATATTGGTTTGATCGGTGATAGGCTGTGGTTCATACAGTACAGCGCTGACTGCCGTATATGATCATTGTAAGTTATTGACTATATAATATTGTGTGGCCGCAACTGTTTCTTCTTTCTGTTTTCAGCACGTCAGCGTTTCGAAAAATCAACTTTCGCCAGTAATTCATGAACATCGCTTTAATGACAGGATTTTTTTTCAGTGTTTGAATAGTCAACTTTCGTCAGTGATTCTTGAACATCGTTGTAAGACTTTATTTCAGAGTTAACATTCCGGATACTAGTTGTCAACTTTCGTCAGTGATTCTTAAACATAGCTTTAAGGCTTAATTTCAATGTTAACAATTCGGATAATTGACTTTCGTCAGTGATCCTTCCTATTATAGCGACTACTAACCGGAACTATTTTTCAGATTTTCATACTATGGAACTGCGGTAACCTTTGTCTGACCAGATCTGCTCGTGACCATTGTTGCGTGCACTTGTAAATCATTAATTCTTATAAATCGTACATGTAAGCTTATGCATAATTATTTTACGGTTCTGAACAGCTCGCAGACGTTTTGTTCTTGTCTGACTGATATATCAGTTTATGGATACAATGTGGATTAACGACATTTGATCAAAGGCATTTTTTGTTATTTTATGAAACCAGCGAGGCTATATCAAACTCTATCACAAGTTACCATGCCCACAATTAAAGTGGCCAGTTATGGTGACCCAGTCAACAACACTAGTAGAGAACCTGGGTCACCTGACGAGATACCCAGAGAAATCGTGGAATGGCCGGAGTTCACTCAGATCACATCACTTCACGGCATCAAACATGCTTTCGACGGAAGAAGCAGAAGTAGGAGGTAAGTCAGTTGCTTATTAAGATATATTATGTCGTATCTCATCTGAAAGGCCATAGAGTGGAAGCTATCGCAACCTCCACGAGATCCTCAGTCTATGCTCGACTAGCTGACATGAAAATGGCACTAAGCGATGCCATTGTGACAGTCTCAGCATATTGAAGAGCTACACCAGACACGTCCGACGAAATATCACCATTTGAGGTCGGAGGGGTTGACATGGACAAGTCATAGAGTCAAGAGACAATAACCGAAACCCAAGATGCTGCGGGTTTTGATGCAATCAGGTGAAGAAAAGTCAACTCATTTTATTTTTGTAGGACAGTGTGGCTGCTCGGTGTTCTAGCAATGGCTAGTTTTTTAACCTACACCATCAGCAACCTCGTCATCCATTATTACCAATACCCAACCAGAACGGAAGTAGATGTAGCCACTGTGAACTATCATGTCTATCCACTAGTCACAATATGCAGTATATCACCAATGAGCGCCACAAAAATCAATGCTACTTCTAATCCTGGGTTATGGACTATTATGGCCGCCATGTCGCCAGCTGGTTGGCGGATGGAGCCAATAAACTTCAGTCTGCCGGAATACCAGTTCGCCAATGAACGACACACAAAAGACTACTACATAAATTTGGCCAATAACTTATCGTCGCTGTTTACGGTTTGTTGGTTCGAGGGTAGACTATTTGGTCCGTGCGGTAGAATTTTTGAGACGAAGATGACGGATATGGGCATATGCTTCACCACCCAGGAGACTGGTCATGGAAAACAAGTTACCAGAATGACCGGAAGTCAAAGAGGTCTACAGATTTCATTACAAGTACCTCAAGAAGATTATGTTTTCAACAACGATATGGCGGCTGGTTTTAAGGTATTTTTTCATAAGTTTTTGATACCACCAGAAACAAAACGGACAAACATGGCATAAAGCTTCACTTAATTTTCTTTGCGTTAAAGTATAAAAAAAATTATGAATATGGATCCTCTCAATCGTTTTTTTTTCTGGTTTTAGGTGATGCTTCATCCAATTGGAACGGAACCGGATATAGTTAATAAAGGATTTCTGGTTACGGCGGGTTTTACGACTTACGCAAGCGTGAATGTTATAGAGGTGAGTAATTTAAGTTGAATTGCAGTGCGTTTCTTTCAGATCATACAGAGTTATCTGTCCTGTATCTGTATATTTACGTCAATGCTGGATATTGAATAATCCTGAACTCTTCAAGTGGTATTAAATGATCTGAGAATTTTCATTGGGTGAAGGGGCCGCGGGTGCTCAGTGAGTTAGACACTGCTCGCTTACCTGAAAGTCCATGGTTCAATCCCGGCATGGGTCGAGATGATACCTTCAGATTTTTCAACCCGGTTTCCACTATCAGTGATACAGGTTGAAGGGGCTGACGAGGAAAAGGCATTTTGTTGTTAGGATGGGACAATAAGCCGAGGCCCCGTGTGCGTGCTACATGATGAGCGCGTTAAAGATCCCTCGATATAAGAGTAAGCTAATGCCTCTGTCCTGGCAAGATTTCCCTCACTGTATACTGTATGACGTTTACCTCATTATCCCATACTGGAGCAGAAAAGCAGGACGTAAAACTCCATTATATTTCATCTGATTGGTTGAATCATTGGTCAAATTTCTTTTCTTTTCATTTCAGTACAAATTCCTACCGTATCCATTTAAGGCATTTGACAATTCTTACTGTCTGGACACGAAAAACGCAGCGTTCGAAAATCCACTGACTACAACGGACGTTTATGACGAAACGATTTGTTTACAAGAGTGTGGGACGGCGTTTCTCTTGAAAAAATGCGGGTGTGTTGATTATATGGACAGAGGTAAAACGCTACCAGATTATTTATGAAAGATACTATCATAATATAGAATAGGTATTCGTTACTACGACGTCAATAACCTCGTTTGAAGTTGAAAGAAGATCTCCTTAAATCGTCAGGCGGAAGTACCGGAAGTGCAAAACCTAGAGGACGTCAGATACGTCACATGACCCATTTATCCGCATGCTTCGAACGAGGTTTTTGTCAGGCGTAGCTACAATTCTAAGGATCCCAACTATCAGCTTGGCTTTGGTCTTTCTATAATGTGTTGACTGTAATGTTAATCGAATAGCTAGGTTATTTTTTTGTTTCTCAAGCATATTGTTTGGTATATTTAAAACATGAAACTCGAGTTTTCATATTTAAAGATGCTCCTTAATCGGAGTTAGATATGAATTATCCAATGCTTTAAATTGGTCTTTGTTTTTTTTTATTTTAATATTAGGCAATGAGACAATCTGTAGCCTCAGGGAAGTCTACACGTGTCTTCGAAATGCGAAACGTAAGTAAAATTGAATTCCTCCAATTAAAATAAACCACGTTAATAAAATCAGAACTTCACTATGCAATCATCGTAACAATAGCATAGATGACATTGACGACAACGATAACCATAACGACGATGACCCTGATGACACTGGTGACCTTGACGACAACGATAACCATAACGACGATGACCCTGACGATACTGGTGACCTTGACGACAACGATAACCATGACGACGATGACCCTGACGATACTGGTGACCTTGACGACAACGATAACCATGACGACGATGACCCTGATGACACTGGTGACATTGACGACAACGATAACCATAACGACGACGACCCTGGCGACACTGGTGACCTTGACGACGACGATAACCATGACGACGATGACCTTGACGACAACGGTGATCTTGACGACAACGATAACCATGACGACGATGAACCTGACGACACTGGTGACCTTGACGACAACGATAACCATGACGACGATGACCCTGGCGACACTGTTGAAAACAATTAAGTAAAACGTACGAACGTCAAAAATAATGTCGTCAACAAGGACGTCGACCTTAAAAACGAGACAGATTACGTCAACAATGATACTGATTACGTCATCGATTCATATGGTTACGTCAATGATACCTCAATGTAATTGACACTTTTTTCAATTTTGATGTAGCATCAACATTTCAATTGCGTTATCAAGGATACAGAACACTCAGATACCTCAAAAGTAAACTCCAATTCCAATGACGTCAACGACGCACCTGAAAATCGCAAGAAGATTTCATCATTTTCTTATCAATGCCCCAAATCACCAGCCCAACTCTCCAGTGTACGCCACTGTACATTTTCAATTGTAGTTGAATTTAATAATGAGAAGGAAGAGCTTTGTAGCTGTAGGCAACCATGTGAATCAACCAATTATGATGTTAAACTATCAACAGCCTTGTATCCATCGGATCTCAATATCAAATATACAGAGGAGACTGGTTTTAAAATGAAGTAAGACCAACTTATATAAATGCGTGTCGATTTATCGGTCATATTTATAAAAATTACATGCCATGTTCTATGACATTTTTTTTTACCCGTTTTCAAATTTTCAGTGTTGACGGTCGGAGGGGCTGACATAGAAAAAGTCTCTATTCTAAGGACAGGAATAGTGTCAAAGGCTGTCCATATCAAATATGGTTGCTTCTTTTTTTTTTATCAAGTTTCTTATCTTTTTTACAGCCGGAATAATTTTGCTGAATTGAGAATTTTCTTTGAAAATTTGGTGGAGACAAGAGTACATCAAAGCGCCATTTATTCTTTTGACAGTATATTAGGTAAGTATATGGAAGAAATATTTCGTAGCTCTCGTAACGACCCTTTACGTGTTGGACTTGTAGTGACCTATTTTGTATAGCTCTTACATAAGCCCTTTACGTGTAGCTCTAGCACCAAGCCCTTACGCGTAGCTCTAGCACCAACCCTTTATACGTAGCCTTAGGTCCTGGTTATATGTAAGTATATGGAAGAAATATTTCTGGAACTATACAGCCTTTTATAAGCAACCCTTTACGCGTAGCTCTGGCAACGTTCTTTCACGTGTAGCACTTATAGGGAACTATTTTGTATAGCTCTTGCACAATTCCTTTTATACGTATCTTTAGCACCAACCCTTTACGTGTAGCTCTAGCACCAACCCTTTATGTGTAGCTCTAGCACCATCCCTTTATGTGTATCTTTAGCACCAATCATTTTATGCGTTGAAGCTCTGGCACCAATCCTTAACGCACTTCCAATATTGCAATGACTAAATAGCTTTTGAAGTACATCCGAAGAGACTAGATTCAAAATGAATATTTTCGCGAACACTTGTCTCTTACACCATTTCTTTACATGTGGCTCTTTCACGAACACTTCGTGTGTAGCTCTTTCAACAACCCTTTAGCTTTAGCTGTAACACCAACATTTCAGGTGTAGCACTAACCCTTGAGGTGTAGCTCTTACGCTAACCCTTTTACGTGTAGCTTTGGTAACTACTACCCTTTGTGCAGAGCTTTAAATTTATTGCCTGTAACCCGTAACTTTTGTAAAAAACCTTTTACGTGTAGCTCTCGTAACTACCGTTTAAAGCGAAACGAATTTTTACGCTCTTTCAGTACTGCTTTACGTGTAGCTCTTTCATAATCCATTTACGTGTAGCTCTTCAAGTAACCCTTTCCGTGTAGCTGTTTCATTAACCCTTTCCGTGCAGCTCTTTCAGTTACTTTTAACGTTTAGCTTTTGTAAGGACCCTTTTACGTATAGTTCTTGTAACGAAACTTTATTTGAAACTATTGTAACGATTTGTTTACGTGTAGCTCTCTCAGCAACCCTTTACATGTAGCTCTTTACGTGTAGCTCTTTCAGTAACCTTTTACGTGTAAGTTCCCCAAACTAAACTCAAAACTCATACTCATTGACGCAGTGTTTGTTTTCCTTTCAGCTACTCTTGGTGGACAAATGGGGATATTTCTAGGTGCAAGTGTATTAACACTCTCTGAATTCATCGAATACATAATCCTAAAGATTGGATCGTGTTTTTGTAGACCGCAGCAATTCAAGCAAAGCAAACAATAGAATCCTAGTCATTCAAACCCATGCTACGAGATCCTGAACTATGCCAGATTATGGGTTCAAGTGTTAAACAGAATCTAATATTAAATTTACCATGAATTAAATTAAATTAAATTACACTAGAAATAGTATAAAAAATAAGTCCCGGGTTTTTTAGTGGGTCGGTGACGGCCATATTTCTTCAATAAGTACTGCGTCGAACTTTTAGAATTTGCGCTAGTGAACGGTGACAATTCAGCCAATCACACGTAGTTATTGTAAAACGCAGACAAGGTCACGTGTTCAAATTCCGCGAAGCTTTGAAAATATGCCGACGTATGCGAGCGTTTGAATGTGTGTTAACACTTAGGACAATGACGCTAACACTCGTTCAGATCTGGCAATAAGCGCCACCCGACTCCGTTAACGACGTAACGTTTGCTAGTGTTTTACGGCGTTTGGTTGCGTTAAAGGTATAAATCCAGCTTTAGGCACCTTCTTGTACATGAACATACTTGTATACCCTTGTTGAAAGTATATGACTTTACGCTAGCTTTAATGAGAATTTATTTTTTTTGATCAGAAAAAAATTGTACATTAATTATGTTTGTATATTGTCAATGGTAACTTAGTAAATAATAAACAATAAACAATACATAGTAATTATAACATAGAATCATACATTAGATTCCATTTTGGCTCTATACATACATACGTCATAAACCATCTCCACAAATCAAGATTTCTTTATGTCTTTTCAATTTAAGAGATTAGTCCAGGGACTTTTTATGGGCAAAAAAGTGGCTGCCCCCCAAATATTATGCTTTCGGGCAAAAAGTCCCAAAATCGGGCAAATTATCAATAAAATTCGGGCAATAAGTCGGTTTGCCCCCCTGTTAAGTCGTGGGCGCCTACGGCTATGGGGGAAAGGGTGGGTGGCCAGGATCCCCAGTTCTATTGGAGTTTTATTGAGTTATATTGGGTTCTCTATAGTTCTATTTAGTTCTATTGGGTTCTATTGGGTTCTGTTGGACTCTAGTTAGCTTGGACTTCTTTTTATTCTTTTTAATTTAGTAATTATAATAGTTGGTTCTGTTGAGTTCTATTGAGTTCTATTGAGTTCTATTGAGTTCTATTTAGTTCTGTTGGGTTCTATTGGGTTCTATTTAGTTCTGTTGAGTTCTGTTGAGTTATATTGAGTTCTATTGGGTTCTATTTAGTTCTGTTGAGTTCTGTTAATTCAGTGAGATCTATTGGGTTATATTAAGTTCTATTTAGTTCCGTTGAGTTCTAATGGAGTTTTATTTAGTTCTATTGGGTTCTATTGAGTTCTATTGGGTTCTCGTGGGTTTTATTGAGTTATTATGAGTATTTTTTAGTTTTATTGGGTTCTATTGAGTCTGTTGAGCTCTATTGGGTTGTATTGGGTTTTATTTAGTTAGGTTCGGTTCTATTGGAGTTCTATTGAGTTCTATACTATTTCTGTTGAGTTAAATTGGGTTCTATAGAGTTATATTCGGTTCTAGTTAGTTCTATTGGGTTCTATTGAGTGTTATTGAGTTCTATTGAGCGCCTTTTGGTTTAGGATTCCTAAAACACATCACATAATCTGAAATCCATTCCGGTAACATTGGTAAAAATCTGGCTAAGAACTGGGCATCTTTTCCTACTACATAGCGATACTTCGGGTACTTTGCGGATACTGCGTGAACGTATGCATCAACGACTTTGGTGATGTCGGTATCTGCCTTATCGATTACTCCCACTATCAAATCTCTAGCTGAAAAATAAATAAATTAATTAAAAAAATAAAGAAAAAAATAAATAAAGATAAAAAAATAATAAATAAATATATAAAAAAATGAATGAATGAATGAATGAATGAATGAATGAATTAATTAATTAATTAATTAATGAATAAATGAATAAATAAAAAAATAAATCTTTGAACGCCTTGAATAAATATAAATAGCCCTCAGAAGTACTAGAGTTGCAAAAAACTTGCATAATCCTTTCAATTATACCCTTACCTAAACATTTATCTTTCATTTTCTGCATATGTATGTTCTATATAGGTCATAGTCTCAATGAAATACGAGTCGTATTTTTGATTTTCAAACAGGGATAATACTTAATGATATACTTAAATCTCCACACTCCAGTCTTATATTTCTACAGTTTAATTAAAATCAGACCCTAATTTCGTTCGTTCGTTTTTTTTTAAATCCGGTTTTTTAACCACTACATTAGGTTCTGAGAAACAGGCGCGATAACAAACGTTCACGTTAACTTTGACCTAACCTTAATGACCTTTGTTTTAACCAATCAGATCTCAATAACGTCATATGGAACAGCCAATAAAAAAAACGTGTTTCAACCGAGTTCGGCACAAAATCCCAGCGCTGGCGAGGGCAGAGATCTGATTGGTTAAAACAAAGGTCATTATAAGGTTAGGTCAAAGTTAACGTGAACGTTTGTTATCGCGCCTGGTTCTCAGAGCCTAATGTAGTGGTTAAAAAATCGGATTAAAAAAAACGAACGAACGAAATTAGGGTCTGATTTTAATTAGACTGATATTTCTAGGGAGAGTTGTGAACATTATTTCGGATTAGAATTCCAGATTCTGAGAATAAAATTGTATTGGTCCAACGGATGGTGAACATATCTCTTTAAGGAACAATACTTACATTGTGTTAAGAACTGTGCACCAAAATATTCCTGAAACTCCAAACTTCCTTGACTGAAATATCGTTGAAGTTTTTCCATCAGGAAATCCTTGTTGATGATGTTCGTGTTGAACAATCCAGGTTCCAAAATATGAACTGTGATTCCTTGGTCATATACTTCTCTTCTGAAAACACAGAAGCTTTATTAAAAGGGGTTTGGGACAAAATTCGTGACGGGTACGTTTTACGAATGATGGTCGGGAGTTTTAATCCTCGTGAAGTTGTTGTAATTCGTATTTCTTTGCATGGATGGATCTGGAAAGCAAATGTGCTGCTGGACTTGATTCAATGCCAAAAACTAGCAAACACTCGCCCTCTTATACGAGAAATGGCGTAGGGTGGTGGGAGAGCATAACATGGAAACGCTAACATTTTAGACTTTTCAAAACATAGCAAAATTTTTCGGCCCTAGGAGTTGAGAGGGTCATGACACCCACCCCTAAATAGCCAATTGGGAAGAAGAAA
This sequence comes from Lottia scabra, assembly GCA_029955415.1. Classification (NCBI taxonomy): domain Eukaryota; kingdom Metazoa; phylum Mollusca; class Gastropoda; family Lottiidae; genus Lottia; species Lottia scabra. Next base: position 4,639,730 of record JARJEI010000018.1, on the reverse strand, counting down.
TGCGTGTTAAAGGGATTGTAAAGTGGTTTTCCAAACTTTGTAAGTGGAATTGCAAGAACCACTGACGTCGGAATGGAAATTGGAATGGCGCAAATTGCTGCTATTAGTGTCCCTGATACACATGCAAAGTTTAGAAAACCACTTTACATTCCCTTTAAATGAAAGGGCCCATGTAAGCGTCACCTGTTTATTGAGAATCATATTTTCTTTTGATATCTTACCTTAGACAGTCGGAGTAAGCTTCAACGCCAAATTTAGATATACAATACGGTGCAGGGACGCTAGAGATGCGTCCAAACATACTGGCAATGTTCACAACTCTACCACGAGCCTTTCGGATTAACGGTAGGCAAGCTTTAGTCACGTCAATCACTCCAAATAGATTCACGTTCAGGCATTCCATATAATCTTTTCGTTTAAAGCATTCTGAAAAACCGACTGGTCCACCAATACCTGCGTTATTTACAACTGCCCATAATCCTGCAAATCAAATTTCAAACTGAGGTAAGATAATAATCACGGCATCATTAATATTATCCACAATACGACGTCATTGATGTAATTCCCATTACGACGTCATTGATGTGATTCTCATTACGACGTCATTGATGTGATTCCCATTACGACGTCATTGATGCGATTCACATTACGACTGATGTGATTCTCATTAAGACACCATTAATTTGATTCCCATTACGTCATTAATGTGATTCCCATTACGACGTCATTGATGTGATTTTCATTACGACGTCATTGATCCGATTCACATAACCACGTGATTGATGTGATTCACATGACGACGTCATTCATGTGATTATAATTATGACGTCATTGTGTTGATTCACATGACGACGTCATTGGTTTGATTCACATTATGATGGGTATGATATGCACATTATGAGGTCTTTGATGTGATTCACATTACGTCATTGATGTGATTTACATTTCAACGACGTATGCTTATGATTCACAAAGCGACGTCATTGATATGATTGACAAAGCGACGTCATATTCGATTATTTTCTCATTGCGATTTTTTTGAATAAGATTTTTTAAAATGACGTCATTTCCATAATCTGTGGTGCATTTATAATAGTACAGTGAAATAAAAATTTACCCGTTTCGGGCGGTAAGAGAGATTTGACGTGTTCAGCTACTCTTACAATCGCATCTTCGTGAGCTACATTTAACTGTACCGTCTGTAATCTGCTGGAACATTTGTTCTTGAGTGTTTCAATTCCCTCGTTCGTGAGGCAAGCAGCTATCACATGGAATCCCATACTGTCCAATCGCTGAGCCAAATGATGACCAAAACCCGAATCGCATCCGGTGATGAAGACATATTTGTTCGTGATGTTACTGATTTTAATTTTGCGACGCAACCAATCGAACGCAAAATAACCAATTACTGCTGTAAGTAACCAAATCCACATTTCTAAAAGTAAAGACAGTAAAAAAAGAACAAGCATTGGTACAGGACCCGCAACAAAGACCGGTTTATAGCAGGGCCGTGTATAGCTTACTGGACTGCATCACTAAATCTTCGTTGAAATTAGTAGGCTTGCATGTATAGGCCTAAAAAGGCAATGCAATAGGAAAAACAAATATATCAAATTTAATTAACTGTAGTCTGATTTTTTATCATTATATAGTATACTCTCCCTTGATACGTATTGTTGCTTGCCCATCAATCGTATTTTCAGCGGACAATGGTCACAATTAGCTCGCCCATATAAAAAAAATCGGTCGATTACGTAGTCTTGGTGTCTTAGCCAGTATTTAAAAAGGATGTCCCAAATCTCATGCATCCGAATAACAACAAAACACAAATATTAAAACACTTGCCTGCGAGTGGAAATTGAAGTAAACTTCGTATTTAGAACAGACTGTTTTAATCACGTGACATAGATTGATATGGTACAGAATAGATACAGGACAAAATCGCTAAATTTCGCCTTTCATTATATTATATACCGGCGAACTAACCTCTAGGCAATTCCTTCTTCGGTCATTCGAAAATTCGGTCTATCGGAGAGTAGACCAATGAAAAATGTTGTCACAATAACCAATAGCCAGTAAACCTGTAGGCTATTTAAACATATTATATTCAAGGCCCAAATGCTGAACATTCCCCTTTAATGCCAAACACAAATGGTACTATCTTGAACAACTTGGCAAAATACACATTTCTGTCGTGCAAGAAAAAGGACAAATTATTTCGAGTCTTGTAAGTTCATTGAAAATATTGTTTGTTGGATTGTGTATGTTATTGTTTACTACATTATATATTCTAATAAAAAAACATCATCATCCATTATAGAGCGGTAGTGGACCATAACAAATTGAAAGGTAATAATTACACTGGGTGCATGAGACACGGTGAGAAAAGATAGAAAAGATAACATTTCACTAAAGCACCACCGCCCCCCCCCCCCCCCCAACCCTTTAATTACTATCTTTATCCCACCTCCCACCCTACCCGTATAAGTTAAAGATAGTGGACCACAGCCATATACGCCAAAGGAAAAATCCTTAAATTTAATCAGGAGTAAACTAAACTTTCTCAACTTCGACAGCTAAATCTAGTAGTCTTGGGATACCAGCAAACACCAAAAGGGGTACCCGAGAAGCCAATTTTAAAAGATTCAAGAAGTAAGTTGGCATGATCATTGACTAAGTGTCGTGCTGAAAGGAAGAATCATTTGTTGTCTGGTGTCATTTAAGGGAAACTACTCTATTAGACACTTTCCGGAAGTTGATTGTTTACATTGGAAACAATAACATTGCAGACCATCGTGTAAGCATTTTTAACTTATTTGCGAAATTGTGTACAATCCTGTTGTGGTTTTCTTTCACTTTTTTGTGAATTACACATTTCGCATAACTTAACAAAAATAGTCCTCTAGAACTTGATTCAAACTTTTGATTTTGATTTGATTTGAAAGTCGCACCTGTGACGCTGTTGTGTGACAAAATCAATAATGTACTGAACAGTGAAAAAGTGAAGAACTTATTATATAAAAAAACTTTGAATAAAAATATGTATGTCCTACCGATGATTATATTCCATCCTACAAAATCATTCCAAGATTATCAGTGCTAAAACTTGGTTTCAACGCATTTAAGCTTTGCTGTGGTTTCCTCGTCAATTCATTACTGGCCATTTTTTTGTTCAGTAATAAAATTAAATCAATAAGCTTAATCGATAGTTAAACAAAATATGAAGGTTTGATCTCAAATATTTCTGGGAAAATTATTTGTACCTAACGGAGCATGCATGATATTTTGCAACATGGAAACTGGGTCACCTATTACGAACGGTGGTCAACAAATAGGGATAGGCCTACTTCAAATTTAAAACAAATTAAAACTATGAAGCCATCATGATCATTGTTTTATTATTAGATGATCTTGAGCTTTCATAACATATCGCTCTCAGTAGACTTCTCGCATGTTGTCAAGAACACAGTCAAGGAGTCCATGTGGATAGATGTGCATTGTGTAATGAAAAAATATTTTAACACTTTTCACCTGTCAGCAGTGACGTAATTAGGAGGCATCATGCATCCCCCTTCCTCCCCCTCCTCTTGGCCCCAAAATACTGCTATATATAAAGTAGTGCATCTAAGAGAAGGCTTGTGCTGCTGGTAAATTTGTTCAATGTTTGTTGTTCCTGTTATTCCATCATTACCGGTACTACAAATTCATTTGGAATAAATAGTTTTTTTTAGCATTGAATATAATTTCTTTCTTTTTTCTTGCAGACAAGTTCAATGATGAATTCAGATGGTATTTCTTAACCTCTTTCATTGTCATCAGTAACATCAGCATCAGCATCAGCAAACACCATCATCAGCAACCATCATCAGCAACTACCATCATCTGCAGGAAGATGAATCAATATAGATCTTTCTCTGACCTCAGTGAACTGGGCTATTGTGGAGCTGCCTTCAGACCAAAGTAAGTGTCTTTTATCACAACCATAGCCAAGTTGGAGTGGGTTGTGAGTAGATTGTATAAACCCCTCATATTGAAAACAAATAAGCACTGTTGAATTCAACATTCTGTTTGAATAGCCTAGTAACTGTTGAGAATGTTTCCTTCGCAAAACTAAATATGCCCCCTTTTGGAAATTCCTGGTAACGGGCCTGTTCTTACTAAAAGCTTCAGAATAGCTTCTCCCAACACACACATACTGGTAATATAAGCTTACCCCTTGCTCTTATACATATCCCTTTCACCAACACATGTTCTCCAAGCTCTTAGACACAGCCGTCTCACCAACGCATGTTCCTCATGCTATTTCACCAACACATGCTCTCTATGCTCTTACACACCACCATCTCACCAACACACATACTCCTTGCTCTTACACACAGCCATCTCACCAACACACCAACACATGTCCTCTATGCTCTTACACATAGTCATCTCACCAGCACACATACTCCATACTCTTGCACGCAGCCATCTCACAAACACATGTTCTCCATGTTCTTACACACAGCCATCTCACCAACACACCAACACATGTCCTCTATGCTCTTACACATAGTCATCTCACCAGCACACATACTCCATACTCTTACACACAGCCATCTCACCAACACATGTTCTCCATGTTCTTACACACAGCCATCTCACCAACACACAAACACATGTCCTCTATGCTCTTACACATAGTCATCTCACCAGCACACATACTCCATACTCTTACACACAGCCATCTCACCAACACATGTTCTCCATGTTCTTACATACGCCAACACACATACTCCTTGGTCTTATATACTCACAGCCATCTAACCAACATACATACATACTCCATGCTCTTACTCACAGCCATCTAACCAACATACATACATACTCCATGCTCTTACACACAGCCATGTAGCCAACATGCACACTCCATGCTCTAACACACAGTCATCTCATTCTCATCAACACATATTATACCCCTTGCTCTAATACAGTCATTTCACCAACACATATTCTCCATGCTTTTACACACAGCCACCTCACAAACACATGATCTCTCACAGCCATCTAGCCAACATACACACTCTGCATGCTTTTAAACAGAGCCATCTCACATGCACACATACCTCTTGCTCTTACAAACAGCCATCTCATCATCACATGTTCTCTAAGCTCTTACACACCGCCATCTCACCAACACACATGATCTCTATGGTCTCACCGACACTTTTAAAAAAAATATTTCGACATAATGACTCATTGAACCTGCCTTTCGAGTTCAACCATTGTCTAAGTTGAATCGTGACATGCAATGAAAGTAGAATGCAATGAAAGTAGAATAAAATTAAAGTAGAATAATAAAATGAAAGTAGAATAATAAAATGAAAGTAGAATAATAAATTAAAAGTAGAATAATAAAATAAAAGTAAAAAGAAGGCTATAAAGTCATTGTAATCAGAGAATAACACTATGTAAGAAATCAATAACATGTTCATTGAGATTTGATTAATTGTAGTTTAGCAAGTGAAGGCCTACAGCAGATAATGTGCAGACGTCACTTCAGTTTGAAATCTGGATATTGCTAGTCGCTTTCTGCTGTCAATTTAGGACATGGAATGGAAATTGGACTAGTCGTTGAAATCTAAGGAATTGTGGTCTATTTTGACAAATTAGGGTGAAGAACTTTAGTGACACCTCAACAGCAGACAAATAATGTGCAGACGTCACTTTGGATTTAATTATCTGTTGACATTTTTTTACACAGACTAGAAATTGGAGTAGCTCAGCAGCATGAATTAAAGAGAATTTTTTGGGACAATTTAGGTGGAAAACTACAGCAGATTTACAGCAAATGACAAAGGGGTGGATTCAAATTTTAAAACATTAAAAATTGAAGTAGTTTTGAATTTGAAGGGAATGATAGTTTTGAAATTTGAATCAAACTAGGAGATTAAGAAGAGATTGGAATTAGACTATTCTTGGATTTTTGGAAATTTTGTTCATTTAGAAAATTGAAAGTGATAAACTTTGGATCCAGTGTAGGACTAGTACAGGACTACAGGTACAGCGGAAATGGTGCTGTCAACACTTTAGTTTTGACATTTTGATCAAACAAGACACTAAGTGATATCAGTAAGATATGGAATAGATTTTTGACTGGTTCTTTGTCGCAAAGTTTTTCAGAATTTTTGAAGGTGCAGAAACTTTATTTCAATTGAAGTGCAGCAGAAAAAATGCCGACAACTGACAACCCTTTTGTGTTGAAATTTTGATCAAACTAAACACAAATGACAAATTTCAACAATTTAAGATCATCGAACTGTATTCAAATTTTGATTTAACAAGTATGAAAGCCTTGAGTTATGTTCAGAATTCCGTTATTTCTTAATCAGACGGCAGATTGTTTGGATGTAAATTCCTGCATCAAAATAGGATTTGATTCATAAATATCTTTGAAAGTTTTGATTCTACTTTTGAATAAAAATCATTAGCATGTAAGTTATGATATTTTTCTGGTATTTTTTTAAAATGGAAGATGCACTACTAATTTAACATGCAAGTCATAAAGGAATATGTTCATTAACTGTTCAATCAAAAAACTCTTAGTCTAAAAACCTGTAATTTTTTATCTTATCTAATCTGTAAAATGTTTCAAACTCTCCCTTAAAAATTCCAGTAAATTTACTAGGCTCCATGTATATGAGATAATATAAGACAACCATGGCAGACAGCAGATTGATTAAAAAATTTCATTCACTGTATACCAATGTCATCAAGGCCGACCTGGTGTCGGTTCTCAACCCCTATAGTTGATTGAAAAAATGATTGAAAACTGATTGAATAGGGTATTGATCTATTGACTTTGAATAGGTTGAATATAAGTGTATTGTATACACTAACAATAAGTAACCATGTAGTGTATAACAGCTTTTTTACTCAATATACTATACGTCTGTATGTAACCTGTAGGCTTATACATTTTTTATGGCATTTATATACCTGAACAATATAAGGCCTTGAATCAAAGTTTGAAATTAAAAGATATAATCTCCTTTTTGATATACTGCTTAAAATTTTGATATGTTAACGATATACTATATAAGCTTACTTATACTTCTTAATGTATGAAATGAATGTGCTATATTGGACTTCTTTTTAAAAAAATGGAAATGACTTTGGATCTAATAAGAATATTTGTGCATGGAAGCCCAATTTTGTTTTGTTCTTTAACAATAACATTTGTTGCTTAATTATTCAACATTTTTCACATCATTTGTTTTTTAAATGAAGTTGTGGATTTTGAATTTACAAATCTTTGATTTTAACCAGAATTGAATATCCGGTACTGTCTGCATCAAACATGTTTGTATATTGTTTATCTTCAGGTCTTCACCTAACAAAAGATATCATGGTAAAAAATCACATAAAATCAACAGACCAAAGACTGCTGCGGCTGTTTTACTCAGAGCAGAGTAAGTATCGGTCAAAAAACATAGCCTTCAAGTTTTTCCCAAATGAGCCTCAAAATGTGAAATTTGCAAATGACGCCTTCAATGTGCACAATTTGAAATACTTGGAAGGCTCATAGGAGAATTTAGAAATCTTACATTTGATAGGAAGGTTTTACATTTCTGTATCAACTTTGTCGTAACTGGGTTCTATAGCACAGTCAATTAGAAATTGAGTTCTTTACATGACATCATGTGCTCGTACAAAAGGTTGTTGCGGGTTCTAATTTTGATCAGCGTGTTAATGTTCAATAATCTTCATGGTACAGATCAATGCCACGAGAAGTAAATTATTACTACATGTACTAGGAAGAGAAATATTCACTTCATTGTTTATTATGCAGATGTGATCGAGTGAACCAACTTCAACATGAACCAACCAGACGGCATAATTTTGAAAATCATCTTCCAGTTCGTAAACCAAAAACACCGGCCTGGCAGAAAAATTTAGATGTAAGTATTATTAGTAATTGTTTGATTACTTTCTCAGGTGCCATTAGTCCTGTTTTGAAAAAGTTAACCTCTGTTTTTAACATTGATCCTGTTCTGATCAGGATTAAGGCATAAGGTACCATCGACCTTTCACCTCTAACCTCTGACCTTTAACCTCTCAATGTCTGTATATTTCAGCCTCCACCAGTACCTATAATAGTTACACCAGGCTATGTTTTATCTAAAAGTAAATCAAAATGTTCAGTGATATTAAGAGAAGATTTTTTTGATGGTGGATCAGAAAGTCCTGTTTCACCTTCCAGCCCACTGTCTACCAGGTTGGTTTCAATATAGCCTATTATAGCACACCCGTAGCCAGAGGGTGTATGAAGTTCCCCTTGAAAAGTAAGCCCCCATTGGAAATTTCTGGCTATGGGCCTGTATAGAGATTATTAAAAGGTTTTCTAAAAGAAAAGAAACATCGATATTTTACAAGGATAACGACTTAGGTTCCTTTGAAGACCCTTTCCACCAGCTGGTACTTGGCCGAACCTTTTAGCGTTGATCTTTCCTGGATTTTCCTTACCCTTTTTACAGAAATTTTAAAGTGTATTCTATTTATTTTTTAGGAGAACTGTGAACAAGGGTGACCCTGAAAGGTAATTTGATTATTAATTTTTTTATTTAAAAACAATAGGCAACTTTATTTAATTTCAAAAAATTTATATACCGTATATTTCTGAATATAGTGCGCACCCATGAATAATGTGCACCCCTACCCTAACCCCATCAAAATCAGGAAAAATTCATTTACCCATGTATAGTGTGCACACTTTGTTGACAGGTACTTTTCAGGATAAAAAAAGTGTGCACTATACACAGAAATATACGCTAAGTGTAAAAAGAATATTTTGACAATTTCTATGCTTACAGAGATAGTTTGATAGCCACTTTACAAGAACAGATCAATGATTTAACTTTATATCTAGAGGAAGAGAGGCTTAACCATCGTCAAACTAAACAAAAGGTAGGCTATTCATTAGGGCTGGGCGATATACCGGTATGGCGATAAATACCGGTATAGGAATTTATATCGTTAGTAATATCGCCTCAAATAAAAATACCGAAATATCGCCATATCGTGATATATGTAATAATCATAATATATCGTCAAATTTTTGTCAAGATAAAGTCATTTTAACAGTTTTGACACATAACTTAATACTTTTAGATAATTGAAAAAGATGTGTTTTTTCATGCTTTTGAAGATTTGGTTGTTTTTGACAGATATTTACTGTTTTTCTTACATTTAAGATTTTTTGATAGAACAAAACATGAACATTTTGTTTCAAAAAACCAGTAAAAACCCTTCTCAAAAATATCGCGATATATACCCATATCGTGATATATTAATAATGAATATCGTGATATCCACTTTAACCAATATCGCCCAGCCCTACTATTCATTGTTTTCACATAAATTTTCAGTATATCAATCTGAATTTTGGATATTGTGGTGTTTTGAAGACTGATCATTATTTTCATTTCAGCTGAACCTTGTTTTGACTTCTGGATATCTTTTTTACCTCTGATCATTGTCTGAGCTCCAGACTTGAGAATATTGTTTTGGCTTCGGATATTGTTTTCAAATTCTCTCTGTGCTTTCTCTTCAGTTTTAAATTGCTTTCATTTAAGCTTTACATTGTTTTGATTTCAGCTGAACATTGTTTTGATTTCAGCTTAAAATTGTTTTGATTTCAACTGAACAATGTTTTGATTTCAGCAGAACATTATTTTGATTTCAGTTGGAGATTGTTTTGATTTAAGCTGAACAATGTTTTGATTTCAGCAGAACATTATTTTGATTTCAGTTGGAGATTGTTTTGATTTAAGCAGAACATTATTTTGATTTCAGTTGGAGATTGTTTTGATTTAAGCTAAACATTGTTTTTGATGTCGGCTGAATATTGTTTTGATGTCAGCTGAAAATTGTTTTGATTTCTCAACTCTGTTTTGACTTCTTATTTTCATCCTTATTTTCCAGAGTGAAGAACATTTAAAAGATAGATTAGAAGATTTAGCCAATCAACACAAACATCAAATCAAGTAAGTAGCTTTTTAGGTTTGTTATAAAACATTGATTATACTCATGAGAGCAAAGGGCTCTATCTTATTCAGAAGTACTAGAACTGCTAAAAAATCACAGAATCCCTTCAATTATAGCCCTTCCTAAACATTTATCTTTCATTTTCTGTAAATGTGCTTTCTATGCATAGTCTTACTAAAATAAGTCATATTTTTTACTTGCAAACGTTGCTAATTATAACTTCATGTGGATTTGAAGGCTTATATTTCAAGAGAGTTATGAACACTGTTACTAATTAGCTTAGATAAATAATCACCGGGCTGAAGTTATTATACAGATTCAACTAGCATACAGATTCGGTCGATTCGTCTCAGCATACAGATTCGCGTCAAATCGACCCAATACATAAAGTTCATTATTTTAACTTAAATATCGCTAAAATAACTTGAATTTTTTATGGGAAAAGCTGACATTAATGTTCTTTCAGTTACGCAAATGCCTATAGCGCTATCTCATCTACTCTTTGTACGGTGGCCCATATAAGCCACATTCTCTTTTTTATCGAAGGTGGACCTAATAAAAAATTAAACAACAATTTAAAAGGCTTAGCCGTCATAGAAACTTTTTGAAATTTTAACCCTACCATTTCACACTATTCCTGATTCCAAATATGAAGTCAGCAAGTTGCTGTCTCACTTACTTCATTTAAAAAATCTAGATTCTGAGACTAAGGTTTGATCAGTTAAATAGATAGCGAACATATCTCTTTAACAATATTGGGGAGAAGGCCAAAGTATATTGTTCCATTGTGGTTCCTGTACTTATATAAAAAATTCATATAAAAGTGATATTCAAGAACCACATGTCTGATTAAAAATGGAACAGCAAAGGGTTGCTATCAGTGTCCCCAATACATATTTATATTTTTTTAGGGAGCTAAAATCTGAACATAAATACAACCTAAAGAATTTAGAAAATGTAAAAGAACAAGAATTAAAAGATTTTAAAGAGAAAGCAGACCAACAGATTCGTAAGTATAAAATTTGTAGGAATACCTAACCCAGGCCTTCTCAAATGGCGTTCCGCGACGCCCTCAAGTGTGGCCTCTCAAAGGTGACCCTTTTCGCTAAAACACTCTGCTTTCTATGTTAGCTAAGCTCAATTTGGCCCTTATATTTTATTCAAAAAATGCATTTGGCCCTTTAGAAAAATTAATTGCCTGACCTAGGCTATATTTTATTGATCAGGTTGTCTGGCGATTTTTATTTTGTTTATTTTAAACAACTTGTATTGAAAAAAAAAAAAAAGTGAAAGAAGGGATATGTTCACCATCCGTACCAATAACAGTTTCAGAAATAGAAATTTTTTAAGCCAAGATTAAATCAGAAATGATGTGCTCCGCTCAATGTCATTGAAAGCTTAGCTCCCAAATTCATGTGTATCCATAGTTATTGGCGTTTGAAATGAAAAATATGTCTTGCAGGCCTTCTCAATTAATTTTTGTAAAGGGCCAAATACATTTTTATAAAAAATATAAGGGCAAAACAGAGTTTAGCTAGCATAGCGAGCAGAGTGGAAGGGGTCACTCTTGAGGGGCTGGGCCAGTCCCAAGAGCATGGCGGGACGCTATATAGAAAACATATATGTGGAAATACAAAAAGATTAAGCAAAGGTTGAAAAAAAAAAAACATGAAGTACTTGATAATTTTTGATTTTCTTGATTACTTTTTCAGATAAAATGGTGACTGAAATTGAATTCTTACAAGGAGCGTTTGAGTCGTATAAAGGTACGTTAGAACAGGAAATGGAGTTAAAATGGACACATAAAGAAGAGGAACTAAAACAACAATTAGAATCAGATAAAACAGATGCTTTGGTTGAATTCAGTAAGTTAATAACTGTGCTCTATTTTTCTTATATTATGGTCTATAAACTGTCCGACAGCAGCTTCGACGCCCTATATTAATTGGTGTATGGGGTTGCTCCACTATGACATTTTGAACTCTAAATTCCTCTCCTTCATATTTTTTGATTTTATAAATCTTGCTGGGCCTTAACCCAATGGACCTCATCCTCACCCTAACAAATTCTAGCACAGACTAGAATCTTTATTTGATTTTCATTTCAGAAAGCAAAGTTCAACAAGAAAAGACGTCTGACAAGTCAAATTTAAAACAAGAATTTCAACGCCAGAAAGAGGTCATGAGAAGAGAACATAAGAAGGAAATTGAGGTAAAGGCACAATATTTTTACTTCTTCCCAAAATATAGGCATACTGCTATCCTGGCATTATTTTCCACATTGTACACTGCATGGCATTGGTTATGAAAAATAGTCTATTGTTGTTGAAAATAAGACATATAAATGCAAATCTTGATGCTATGTTATATGTTTTTTTTTTCTGAAGATTTCAACACTTGCTATCCATGATCTAACAAGATTCTTCTATAAATGTGTTCTGTGAATTATAATTAAATCCTGGAGGTCCTAACATTTCACCCTAAATTGTTTCTTGAACAAAGCATTTCATTGGTAACATTGGTAAAATGACCCAGAGAAAGAGATTTATAACAATTTTATCAGATTAAAAAGGTCCTGATGATGGTTTTGAATCCGAAGCACATAATATTTTTGTCTATATTGTAGGCTATGGTAAGAAGATACGCAACTGCTGCAGCTGACCTTGAAAGGTCAAAAAGATTGAATGCTGAGTTAGAGGTATTTTTAGTACATAGTGACATTTTGATCATACATATATATGACATTGTGTCATGTACAGTTCTCTGTTACTTTCAGCATCCATTTTTTTTTCTTGCCTTCCTAGAAACTAGAGATCTGTGACATTTCTAGGAATTATAAAGTGGAGGGGCCAAGTAGGGGATACAAACTTTTTAAGGGGACTGACAGGTATTTATTTGGGGACCTGAGGAAACACAACTTCCTCCAAGGGATGTTGATTTATCCGTGTTTGCCATTCGTGTCTAAATGGACCTCAAAATGACTAACTGCAATTTTGATCTGTAGGACATTTCTATGCATTTGAGGATAGATTTTCAGGATTTGCCATGAAATTTCTATGTTAAGATTTTCTTTTCAGGATGTAAAAGCTGAGTTGGCTCAAGTTAAAACTAGTTATTTAGAAACCAGTAGTCAACTTAATACAACCAGCAGACAACTGACTGATACAGTAAGTATGAGGTTATTGTGGTCTGTAGCATGATTCAGTATTAAATAGAGTTCTCTCCCTTTGGTCATATGGGAGTTTTTTCAGTTGCTGGCAAGCTGATTTCTGACTATTTCTGAGGTAAGATTCAGCATAAGAAAATTAATTCCATTTTAAACTTTTCAACAAACCTTTGTTACATCTTTCCAACATACAGGTCACTGAGATGAAAAGGGTATGTCGTATGACCTTAACAATGGGTCAAACACCCAAAAAGCCAGTTTGCTATAGTTGTTCAAGTAATAATAAAAACCGTCCAAAGCATGACAAAATCAGGTGCAATGATTGTATAGCAGTGGACATCCCATACAAGAAGTACCATCAGGTGTTTCGAAGAATCAATCCATGACTTTTTCTAGATTTAACACTGCTGGTAATTGTTTATTTTTGTTACACAGAAAGTGCGTCTGCTAGAATATGAAGAACAGTTTCAAGATAAAGTTCAGACTATTGATGATAAATATCGGCAAAAAATAGACGACTTAATGAGACTTAACACAGAATTACGGTAAATATTAGATATAATCAGTGAACCATATGAGTTACGGCCCTTGTGTTTCATAACAGTTCGCAAAAGCCCACTTTTCTTACAAGTTACACTTGTTGCTACAAGTCTTATGGTAGCTGGAAAAGATCAAAGCGTCAAAAAGCATTTGTGACAACTGTTTTTAGAACTTATGCCTCTTACACTACCAAATGTAACCTGTTCCATTCTTAGAATTCACCTCTGTAGTTCCAATTGGAACAGTTTTCAGAACAATCGACTGTTTTCACTACTAATTTTTTATCTGAATTGCTCTGAAAACAGATAATTTTTGTAATGTAAACAGGGTTTATGTAATCCATTATCTGTCCTTGTGTTCTGAACCAATGTATCTCTTTGACTTTATTTAGAAAATATTTTTTTCAGACAAATGTATGTAAAGAAATGTGGCCAGCTATTTGAAGAGAAAGCTGTGAGTGAGCGCACTATTATAACTAAAGTTACTACAGCCAAACAAACCATGGAGGTAAGTCAGTTTACAAAATAAGTGGTAGAATATTATTTAGCATGGCTTAATGGACACTGATCCCGATACACATACAAAGTTTAGAAAACCTCTTTACAATCCCTTTAAAGTGACGAACTAGGATGGTTTGTAGACTCCAGTACATCGCATTATCATTTGGTGAATTCTGAGATATATTTCAGTTGGAGTTTGCAGTTGGGACTTCCTACTCTGATTTTCATCTGATCTCCTCCCATTTGAGTTCAAGGGGTGAACACGTTTCCTACATCCCCCCTCAATTCCATGCCCTTGTTTGGATGGAACAATAATCTAACAGCCATGTATGCTACAAGTTTGCACATTAAACATCTCCCGACTTTGCAAAATTTCCCTTATTGCACAATGCAGTAAATTACAACTTAACTCCATTCATTTCAGGAGTTAATCAAGGTCAAGGAAAGGTCAAATGTGAATTTAATCGCGAGTGATCCTGATTTAGAGAAAAGAGCGAGAAAACCTAAAACACGTCCAGGTAGTGCTCCAACCACTCATATCGAAGGCATTACTGCGCACCTTAGTGCTGGCGAAACAGATCATTTACAAAAACACGAAGAATTCATCCGACCAAACACCGTTTTACCAACAGATACGCCAGAAATTGAAAAGTTACGCGAAGATTTGTTTGCAGAAGGAGTTCGAGAATACACAAAAGAAGATTTATTAAAGGTTTTGCAGTCCTGAAGATTTTTAGACAATTTTAATTATTTTGCATCTGTGATACTAGAGTACTTTTTTATTATTTTAAGTTATTTTGTGTTTTTTAACATTTATTGTAACAATTTCAAACAATCTTTTGAATAGGAGTAACTATTGTCTATATTTATTTGTAAAATGATTTTTATAATAATTGGAATATCTGCTTCAAAATATTTATGATAGTCTAAGAATGATTTTGTTTTCATGGAAATCTGTAAAAGTGTTTACAGCTAACTGTTGAAATTTTTTCAAATATCTGTGTATCCATAAATATCGTTTTTGTAAGGTAATAATACACTTTTATTTTAGTGTGACTATGCGACATGTAGAAAAAACAAATAGAAATTGAATGTAAAACTTCTAGTTTGAGGTAAATTTGACGGGTTTGGCAAGATTGTTGTAAGTTTTCCCCCTAAGATATTGAACTGATATTATCCCTTATATAGTTTTCCCCCTAAGATAGATAATGAACTCCTACTATAGTTTCCCCCATAAGACAGTTATAAGTTTTCCCCCTAATATATTGGACTAGGTTTTCCCCTCAATATGGTTTTCCCCCTAATATTTTGGACTAAGTTTTCCCCTTAATATGGTTGGACTAAGTTCATTATCTTAAGGGGAAAACAAATTAAATAGTTTTCCCCCCTAAGTAAGCTCATGTTCAACTAGGTGACCTCAAAACTATAAGCTCTTATTTATCGGTTAAACTCACACCTCAGAACTGGGTGAGCTCATATATATCGGGTACACTTATATTTACTGAGTAATCTCGTGCTCACACCTCTTAACAAGATGAGCATGAAGTTACCCAGTAAATATGAGCTCACTCGGTAAATATGAGCTCATATTTAACTCATGCTTACATCTCAGAAACTGAATGAGCTTAGAATCTATTCGGTTACCAATCGAAGACGAATGGGGGCGTGGTTTGGACACGATGTTCGGTAACCATACCCTAATAAAAAACATATAAATGTATTAAATGACATTTATTTTAGTAAATATATTACAAACAATTTTATTTGTTTACAAATAGAGAGTTCAAGAGTATATTTTTTGACCAGATCCACGAGTCAACTGACCCTGGCAGAAAAATAACCTTGTGAACTCTCACACAATGACTAGATATAAATAGGACTCGTTTAACAAATATTTTATACAAATAGAAAAAAGATTTGAATCTTTAAATTGAATCCATAAAACTCATAGAATTTTCTCCCAAAATATGAAATAAAAAATTTTAAGGTAAAAAAATTTGTTTTCAATGCTTTTGAAGCTAAGAAATCAACTATTTTGAGTAAAAAAAAGTAAGTTCTTCTTTTGGATCCATTTGATCCTTGGCAAGGTTGTAATATTATGCATTACTAAGATTCATAGGCATTGAAATTTGTAGGATGCTTCTGCCTATCTGCACAATGTCAAGCTTTGCTAATACCTTGACATCATCAGGGACTTCATACCAGACTTCGCATCTTGCCTAGCCCCGTATGTGTCGCAGATAAAGATATCTCCAATAGGTAGAATTTCTCTGTTGTTCAAAATAAAGGGTGTCATATCACAAAAGCTTATATATGAAACAAGTTGATTTCAACTAGTTATAGGTGTCTTAGGTTAGTATACAATCTAATTAAATTGCTGCCTTAGCAAACTTCTGTGATGCGACAAAGGTGCCTAATAAAGTTAAGGTATTCGACACAGTTTGTAATAGCTTAACATTGTGAAGATGGCTCCCCACAGTCATTCCAATGCCTATGAACCTCACAAGTTTATGAAAGTTTGTACACTATTATGCTAAACAATATATTGAAGGCTTGTCCCCATTCCAATCAAATCTGAATTCATCCAATCAAACTACAAGAATTCAAATCTGGTTAAAGTTGGATCTGAATATCTTTGATATGATTGGTTGAAATTAAATTTTGGGTTCAAATTATCCAATCATATCCTAAGAATTCTGAACTGGTTACAGTTGGATCAGAAAATCTCTAATATGATTGGCTCAAATCTTAATCAGATTGACTTTGGAGGACACAAGACTAATATTAAAGGAAAAACAAAGACTAATTCGTTATTCTCACAGGAATTTGAAATTGACTGACTAAAAATGGAATTTCATTTGGAACTTTATGCGACAGATAAACTAAATGAATGCATCAAAATTTTTCACTTTTGAAATTATGAAAAATGGGTCTAAATCTGCCTTGAAAATAAAAAATCAGACGTAGCTTTTCCTTTAAATAAATAAATAGGTTTTAGTGAAATTTGGGTATAAACTTTAACAATTTGACAGGACAACAATCAAAGCTTCTATATCATTTCTATGGAAAATTGTCAAAACTTTCCCTTTCAAGAAAAATTAACATAACAAGCTAACAAAACATTAACTTATATCCTTTAACAAAACATATTCGTAAAAATTGTTAAAATCAGCATGATTAATCATTAATTTGCAAAAACTCTTTTGTTCTTAGTTGCTATGAGAGTTTTCTCCCTTATTTACCAGAGCAGCCATGTTGGAATTTCTATGACAAAAACAAAATGGCTGACTTGTAACAAATAGGCCTAAATGAAACATTTAATCGAATTATTTGAAGTAAGTTTAACATCCAATCAAAATGCGTGTTGATCAAACTGGTTTAGATAAACTATTGTCTTAAAAATTGGTTAAAAGTCATGTAAACAAGACAAAACATGCATAAAAACATCAACAAATAAAATTAAATTCTCATTTTCCTTAAAATGGCACATCACACTTTCCGAGAAACTTAAAACAGCAGTTATAAACAGCGAGGCTTATAAATATATTATATAAAATTATTCTTGTACCCTTTTATTTTTAAACTAACATTTAGTCAGAGATCTGGATAGCAATGTCTATTTGTAGAACACCAGATATCTGGATAACAATGTCTATTTGTGGATCACAAGATATCTGGATAACAATGTCTATGTGCAGAACACCAGAGATCTGGATAACAATGTCTATGTGTAGAACACCAGAGATCTGAATAACAATGTCTATTTAATTTTGTAGAACACCAAAGCTATTATAACAATGTCTACCGTATTTGTGTAACACCGAGGTCTAGATAACAATGTCATCTTTTATATTGCTTTATATTGCAAGAGTTCTGGATAGCAAAGTAAATTTGAAAAAAAAACCTGTATATGGCCAAACATTTGGATAACATTGTATAATTCTGCAACAACAGAAACTTTGATAACAAAGTTTATAAAACCAGAGGACTTGATAACAATGTCTATTTAAAAACAAAAGGGTACAAGAATTTCTAGAAAGTTAAAATACTATTTACAAGTAAAATATATATTAAAAACAATTTCACTATCTTACATATTGATTAATTAATTTTGGAAGATGCTTAATTAGTGTTTACTCGTTACTGAATCTGATATCCCAATTAACAAAACCTCTTGATACACTTTAAATATTGGGTAACTGGAACACAAGATTTCACACCAAGTGCAAGGTACAGATGTTTTTGCACTTACAATTCAAAACTCAAGTGTAGTCCACTTTTTTTTGAGGGAGTAGAGCTTTTTCATGTGCATTAACACTTTTTCTTTTCTGTTTATGTCAGGTTTGTACAAGTATCTTTGCTTCTGTATTCTGTATGCCTGTGCCTAAATATGTACTAAACCATTCCTCAAAGTGAACATTGAACCAAAGGTCAGAGATGAAAGTTCAAGGTTCAGAGGTGAAGGTAACTGGGATATCAAGGTCAATATAAGAAAACTATTTGATGTTGATGATAATGGTAGATATTGTAAAAAAAAAAGGTGATTTTGAAAATGATCTTTAAGTAATGAACGCATCCATTCTGGAATAAATCCTGCAAATTCCAGAATACTTTCAAAATGGATGCCAAGTAAGATATGGATTTATTTTCACTTAACCATGTCTTTTCATCAACAATGGAAACTGACACCAAACTTTATTAATGGAGAACCAAAAGCCTATTTTTTTGCCAAATTTACATAAATTGATCAAAATGGAACAATTGTTATATAGCTCAAAATGGTTCGGTTACAGTTTCCTCTTAGTTACATGTTCATTTCTGTAGCATCTATCCAAAAGATGGTCATTTGTAAAGCATCTATCCATATGATTATCTTTCATAATTGCATCTATCCATAAGATTTTTCAAAAAAATCTTTCAAAATTCAGCTAACAATGGATTAAATAAGACATTCATTAACATAACCACACAAACAAACTTAATAACGAAGCGAAAAGCTCCTTGTCACAATCCTCAGCCATTTCCTTCGTGCAACCAAACCAAAGCTTTAAGCTGTGGAAAAATCTTAAACTTGAATTCAGTGCTGCATAAACTTATGACAAAATTACCCCTAAATTTGCAAATGAACTATTCCAAGCACAAATAAACTGTCACAGTGAATTGAAATATGCACATGTGGAAGAGATCATTAAAATTTAAGGGGTGTTTTCTTAATTTCTAGTTCTGGCATCAGACACACAGAAAATGTCGGCTAAGTAGCAGACACACTTCTATGTTGCAGACTTCACTGTACACAGACCACAGCTTAATCCCATCATAAACACACCCCTAAAGCTCTATGTGGCAAAAAATGAAATTTTGCCACATTCACCTATCCTCCAAAATAACCACTAATCTGAATTTCAGTTCAAATCTATCCAATTCACCCAATGAATGATCAACCAATTTAATGCGAGTTTTGGATTTGTAAGCCACTCCAAAACAGCACCACAAATTTTGGCTTTACCACAGTCAAGTTCACAAGTTATTCCATATTTGTTCAGTCCGACTACCACAGACACGTTTTATGATTTTGTCTGCAAAATGAATGAATGATAATAAATAATTGTTCGCAATAAAAAAATTTGATGTTTGACATGAACGAACGACGAATCTAAATTTCATCGCACAATACCGTATTTATGCTGCATTAAGAATTAAATTTTTATCCGTCATCAATGAGGAGTTAACTGTGTCTCTTTGTTTCTTTTTGGGGGAGGGGGAGGGGGTTTGGGTTTTCCGTTAGTCATTGCTTTCACCTCACCTGTAGTTTGATAAATGTCCAATAATTCAGGAGGCGGTAAGGGGAGATCATTAATGTCCATGATACCTTCGCAATTTTCATAAATAGGATCGATTACTTGTGGTTCTAGTTTGATTTCGCGAGCAGAATCTGATGACAAACGCGTATGTTGACTACGTTTTGGAGGCGGAGGTGCTTTTTTACCATCTTTTTGTTTGACCACTGCGTTTCCAGCAGACGCAGTTCTCCTGTGATTCCGAGAGTTAGGAGATTGTTGAACATTATTTGACGACACAGTTTCAGCAGGCATTTTATTGTGATTGTTCATTTCAGATAAAAATGGTAGAGGTGTTGGCGATGATGGTGATTTTGGTCCACTATTGTTATTGTCCGTGATAAATTGCGTTCCTGTCGATGGATACTTCACGTGTGATATTTTGGGTTTTGGGCTCTCATTTCCGTCCAAGATTTTCGGAGACATGGGTGGCGCATGGTTATGATTTTGACCTCCATTTTTCAAAACAGGAGCTCCATTGAGTCGAGGATTAGCATGATTTCCATTTTGTTGTGGTTTTGGAATCTTGATAGGTCCTTTAGGAGCCACAGCCGGTGCTTTCGGTCCTGGTGGTTTGGTTGGATTATGATCTGGAGTTCTTGATAACTGAGGACTCATTGGAGAGTTGGTAGGCTTTGGTTTAATGGCTGGTGGAGTTGGGGGTCCATTTTGTGTTTTCTGCATAGTATTTTGTGGTGATGAATTGCTCTGTGGTTTAGGAGCCACTTGTGGTGGTGGTGTTGGTGAAGTCACTGGGGTTTTGATTAGTGGTGCAGGGGGCATACCATTTGTTTGTGGTCTGTTGCCAGTTGGTATAGGAGGAGGAGGTGGCCTAGCGTGGGGTTGACTCTGTGGCTTGGTTGAAATTGGTGGTGGCTGTGGTGGTTTTGAAGAATGCACCGCTTGATGAGGGGGTGATGAAATTTGCTGATACTGAGATTCATAAATAACATCTGGTGGCTCTTGATAAAGTGGTTCCTGTGGTATGCTCTGGTATCCAGGTGATTGTGGTAATCCTGGTGACTTGCTCTGATATCCAGGTGACTGTGGTAGTCCAGGTGACTTGCTCTGGAATCCAGGTGATTGTGGTGGTACTTGATGCTGAGGAACTGGGGGTGCAGGTGGAGCACTCTGGGGTTTCACTGGTGGTTTTGGTGGTGTTGGTTTGACAGTTTCAGCTTGAGGAGCTGCAGGAGCTTGAGGCTTGTGAACTTGACTGTAGAGTTCTTCAGGAGGAGGGGGTGGGAAAGGATCCTCGTAAACAGGAGGGTACATTTCCTCGTCCTCCTCATGGCAACCATTGGTATACTGTACTGATGAGTAAAATCCTTGACTCGGTGATTTCAGAGCTGAAGGTGGAGACTGTCCATAATGATTTTCATGTCTAATTGAGCCATGTGATCCCTTTCGGAAAGATCCACGGTGGTCATGGTTACTGCTGTCAGACCCTCGTCTCTCAGTCAATGAGGATGCAGATCTTCTTCTTTCATTTAAAATGACAGAGCGTCTGCTTTCATCCACAAAGTTGTCGTCATTGGTATGAAACATTTCTGACAACTGTCGCGTCGTTTCAGTTGTGACAGGCAACTTTGCTCGGATCTTTCCACGTGGAACTGAACCATGTCTTCCTTCACCACTCGAGGTTGAATCTTCGCTTGAATCTGTCGAGGCACTGGTGATCGAGTCGCGATGTCGCAGAGGTGGTGGCAGAGTTTCCTCCACAGTCGGATTAATCACTGAATGGGTATTGCTGAAGGACACTCTTTTCACTGGCGCTTTATGCTGCGGTGACTCCCCAGAAGGAGTTGAAGATCCTTTCCTTTGAGGAATAGGGGTGACATCCATGCCGGTGATATCTTTAGGATTATCAGCTGAATTACGCACAAGTGACGCATTGACTACAGTTATTATCGAATGCCGTGAGCCAGGGTCTGGTATGGACATCTGACTATCTTGAAGATTTCCCACATTTTTTAATATTGGCTGATCTATTTTCTCTGGCATTTGACTTGGCTGTTCCTCGCGTTCCTCCCATGTTACTACATCCAATATCAATTTATCAAAGTTTGTCTGCAACTGTTTACCAAGCTGAAATAGATAAAAAAAAGGGCTAGAACACTGTCTCAAAATATGGGAATATAAAACAAATAGAGCGAGTTTCAGGGCTACAACAGTGGCCGCAAAGCTCCAGGAATAAAAGGTGCAAATAGGGGGGAGACTTATAAATGGGAGGGACAACTGTTGGAGTTGAGATTTCAAATATGATAGACCCAAACAGAGCCATCCTCTCTTCAGTGTCTGAAGGGTTCTCCCCAAGAAAAATTTTGAAACAAAGAATTTATTTGGAGCATTTTAACACGTATTTGGGGCAAAAAATTATTTGCAAATTGGGGTACAAATTTTTTGTAGTGGGTTGAATGCCTCTCCTCCAGTTGCGCCACTATTGTCTCTCCAAGGCATGTGAATATGTTATTGAAGGTTTGGGTACAACAACCAATACATTTCATTTAATTGTAAAAGGACCAGCTTTCTTTTCTGAGCTCTATTAGGGCCGAACCATATCTATTTGATATCTCACTTGAACCCAAAAGGCACATCATAATTTTTCATATGATGAGATCCAATGAGGAAAATGTAGAGGATAACATACCTTAGCCATTCTAATACCAGTGATCCACCTATCTAAGCTATATTCTGTTTCAGCACAGAAATAACGGATATATTTAGATGTTTTCTTCTGTATCTGAGGATGCTGAAATGTTAAATCAGGCTTGAGTTACAAAGTTACCTCCCCCTGTATTAACATTAGTTACCATCTACTATGCCTTGAAAGATTTCTTAAGGTGCAGAGTGCAATGAGTTTGATTTTGCCTCGAAAGTAGGATTATCACACTCTACATCCTTGTAACACATTAAGAAGTATCATAACACATCCAGAAAGAACAGTTTTATGGATATAGACTTCTTTTTAGCGAAATATATATAAATTCTGTAATTCCATAAATAGTTTATAATATCCATAACATAATACTGTTCTTTCTAATCACACTCTTGTATGATAAAGTTTATTTTCCCATCCAAAACACTTGATGCTTCACCACAAACCTGTATCCCTGACAGGGTACTGCTTAGACCAAAGCACTGCAGCTACTTGTAGTCACTTTAAGCTGTGAAAGAAAGTAAAACTGTGTCCAGAGATTCCAAATGGCTGATCTTTTATAATTTTATTTCTAAATAAAGCATTTGACCTACCTTTAAAGCAAAGGTAAAATCTGTAGGTGAATGATATTTTTTCTTCCAATTTAAACCGTGATACAACTCTACAAAATCAAACTGAACCAAACAGATCAAATCTTTAGAAGCCTGGAAAATACAAACATACAGTTTTATACTTATATCTTGTTATGCACGGAATCAAACCTCAGACCTCAACCTTTGGTAGCAAGTTCTCTAAATGCTTCAAATCAGCAAATAGCAAACATTAAAAGATTTGAACTAACTTCAAACAGATTTTGGTCTCCATTGGAAGAGCCAAGCAAAAGTATAGTATTTGAATTTGGTGTGTTAAGAAGCTTGATTCTTAATGATGCAGGATGGCTTTTTAGGCTCATTACATGTATAGCTCATTGTTTTTGTTGGCTTGTGTATTTTATTGGTTTTGTGGATTTTGTTGGCTTTGTGAAGTTTGTTGGCTTTATGAACTTTGTTTGCTTTATGAACTTTTTTGGCTTATGAACTTTTTGTGGTTGTAAATTTTGACTTTGGCATTCGATTTAAATAGGTATACGTAGGTTTTCTCCATGTGACCTCATCACTTTTGGTCAAAAGTAAATTAGTTAAGACAAAGAGCGAGTGTGTCTTTTACTTAATTTGCTTACCTTGCTGACCTTTCCTTTAGGATTATAATAAAGACCTGATGCTCGTAACACAAAGAAATATTTCTTCCACGATTTCTTGCCGTCTGCTTTCAAATACAACATTCCCTCCACTTCTGGAGAGTGGGCACCTCCTGCTGAATAGAATTCCTGAAAAAAAACACAGAAATAGTTGACAACAATAATAAGGTCCCCGGTTTTTGGGACCAAAAAAGCAACATCAAGTATGGGTTGGATAATAAAGATCTATTTGACAAAATTTGGTAGAAAAACTCATACTTTCATAGATTTCTGTAAAAATCCATCAAAATTCTGTAAATCAAGATGCCATCGAAATTTTTTTTTTCAATTTTTCAATGACATCTTAACTGCCTTGTCCCTCTGCATATCTAACTTGCTACCCTGGATACTGGTCAGTCCTGGTCTTTCTACAGTACAACACAGTACCAACTGTACAAACGTACAGTTAGACACTGATAATCTTCACAGCCCTTTAGCTCCCTACATTCGCAGAAATAAAATGAGCGCTTTTTCCATGTCAGCCCCTCCTATCTGCATAAATGACAGGTGGATACTGGGTTAATCGACTCATGCAGGGATTGAACCCAGAACCTCCAGGTTAGCGAGCAAGGGTCTTACTGAGCCAAGGTGGACCTCAAATATTCAGAACATTGAAAACTTACCTGTAGAAGTCTGTCTCTCTGTCCTCGTGGTAAGCTGACATTTTTCTCAGTAGTAGAACCATGCAGTAAGTATTTCTGTAAAATATAAAATAAATGATTTTAACTTTAATTTGTTAGTTTAGTCTCGAACAGGAAGTAAATATATGTTTAAAGGGGCACATTCACCATCAGCTCGACCAATTGTACCTTATAGTCCCAGTAGCAGAAATTTAAGACAAGCTACACAGTATATTTGTTCTGTCCAACTTTGTGGCTTCACAATCTCTATAATAAACTGCATTTCAAAGTTACAACTTGTATTTAAGTAAGACTATGCTATATTATGGATATATATAATAGAAAGTAAAATTTCTAGTTCGAGGTATTTTCGAAGGAATTATGCCATTTCATACAGTTCTAATACTGCTGAAGACTGTTTACAAACATTTTTTCAAAACACCTGATGGTACTATATGTAATTGTTTGAGGAGTCCACTTCTATACAATTATTGCTTTTGATTTTATCATGCTTTAGAAGAGATTGACAGAATTTTTTTGCTTAGTTTAAATTTTATTTTCAATATATTAAACATTTTTCAATAAATTTTAGACCCAGTGATTTAAGAAAATTCTGCTGTCAATCAGAGTATTGTGACTTTAAGTAAAATATAAACAAAGTCTATCAACAAACTAAAAGTAGGTGTAAGTTTTATTTGGTAACTTCCTGAATATAGAGTGTTTTTATTATTAATACTTATAACATAAGAGAAAGACCACAGTAACCTGTTGTCAGTGTGCCAAGCTGTTATCTTTCTTCCTTAAAGCAATTTGATAAATTCAATTGGAACAGTAAAGGGCAACATATTCATTTTCCCGCCACAACACCCCCAAAAAAAAATTCAGAATACATTCACTAAATCAATTCTAAGTTTTTTTTTCTGGAGAAAAAAAAAAAAACACTCACAATTTTAAAGAGGTCACAATTTCAAAAACAATTCCAAAGATATCACTATTTCAAATCAGTCAACAATTATTTGATTTCAAAAACAGTTCACAAATTACAAAACAGTTAATAATTTTAAAACAGTTCACAATTTCAAAATAATCTTCCACAATTTTAAACTTAATTACACAATTTCAAAAACAGTTCACAACTAAAAAAAACAGTTCACAATTTCAAATCAGTCAACAATTTTAAAAACAGACCTCAATATCAAACAGTTCATGATTTCAAAAACAGTTCACAAATTCCAAAACTGTTAATAATCTAAAAACAGTTCACAATTTCAAAATAATCTTCCACAATTTTAAACTTAATTACACAATTTCAAAAACAGTTTACAACTAAAAAAAACAGTTCACAATTTTAAAAAAAACTTCCAAAGTTATAAAATTTTTTAATAAAACCCCCTAAAAATATCACAAGTTTGAAAGAGATATTGATTCAATTTGAAACCGTAAGTGATTTAATTTCGATACACTTTGAATATCATAGCTAGAAACTGAAAACTAACTTTCTTATTACGTAAATACCGTTTTTAATTTCAAATATTATCTAGAAATTTGACTTTATCTAATGAAATATGTAGAATGACCTGCCAAAAGAGATATTTTACTAATTTCTTGATAATTTAATGTTGTTAAGTTCATTCAGATGTTAGATCATCATAACTCTTACTAATTTCTAAATGGAGGAGGGTGTAGTCTTATTAATGAAGGAAATTTTGCAAAGACAGCCGCAGTAGTAGGCCTTTACTCTTGTATTCCATTTTCAAGGGATCTTTAAAACCCAACCCTTTTTCTATAATGTGTCAGTCAAATCAAAGGTTGATAACTCTTGTCAGACATGACTGGTAAATACAACCAAATCAACAGTCTAGAGCTCTAGTAAGATAGGACTGGTAAATACAACCAAATCAACAGTTTAGAGCTCTAGTCAGACATGACTGGCAAATATAGTCAAACCAACAGTCTAGAACTCTAGTCAGACATGACTGGTTAATACAGTCAAATCAACAGTCTAGAGCTCTAGTAAGACAGGACTGGTAAATACATCTAAATCAACAGTTTAGAGCTCTAGTCAGACATGACTGGCAAATACAGCTAAATCAACAGTCTAGAACTCTAGTCAGCCATGACTGGTTAATACAGTCAAATCAACAGTCTAGAGCTCTAGTCAGCCATGACTGGTTAATACAGTCAAATCAACAGTCTAGAACTCTAGTCAGCCATGACTGGTTAATACAGTCAAATCAACAGTCTAGAACTCTAGTCAGCCATGACTGGTTAATACAGTCAAATCAACAGTCTAGAACTCTAGTCAGCCATGACTGGTTAATACAGTCAAATCAACAGTCTAGAACTCTAGTCAGCCATGATTGGTTAATACAGTCAAATCAACAGTCTAGAGCTCTAGTAAGACATGACTGGTAAATACAGTCAAATCAACAGTCTAGAGTTCTAGTCAGACATGACTGGTAAATACAATCAAATCAACAGTTTAGAGCTCTAGTAAGACAGGACTGGAAAATACAACCAAATCAACAGTCTAGAGCTCTAGTCAGACATGACTGGTTAATACAACAAAATCTTCAGTCCATAAATCAGCTAAAATCAGACATTACGGGTAAATTCTCATTGAAAATTCTCAGAATGCAATAAAAGTACCAAAATTACCTACCCTACCTAATAGGGATCTATCCATAACAAATACACAATGTAAGCCAAAACTGCATACTGTTTAGAAATGACTAGTACAGTATATATTCAATATTCAATTGAAATACTTAACAATTTCCTTTCAATTTATATTAGTCAAATATTCAGGAAATATTTTTCTAAACATACACTAGTTTCTTTCTTAGTCAAATTGAGGTGGGTGACTAACATGACCTTGTGTGGGGGAGTAGTCAGTTTTATATGCAAGGGGCATCAAAAATAAAATGAAATGGGGTTTTACATCCTGCTTTTCTGCACCTAATGGCCTGGGCTTATGAGGACAACAAAATGCCATGCGGTATGCAATGAAGGAATTTGGCCAATACAAAAGCATTAATTTCTGAATCCCAAATGAAATGAATGGAGTTTTACGTTCTACTTCTCTGCACCTATATGGGTTAATTGAGGACGGGCAAACGCCATGCAGTGTGCAATGAGGGAAATTTTGCCAGGGCAGCGGCATTAGCCTGCTCTTATTTTCGATTTCCAACTGTCAAGGGATCTTTAACTTGCACGGCCAATAGCACACGGGGCCTCGGTTTATTGTCCCATCCAAACGACTAGACGCTTTTCCATGTCAGCCCCCTCCGACCTGCATCACTGACCAGGTTAAAAAATTCTAAGGTATTATCTCGACCCATGCCGCGATTGAACCCTGGACCTTCAGGTTATTTTGAATCCTAACTGTTGAGGGGGTTTTAAGGTTCATCACTGATGACAAGGAGGAAACTGCTTCGACCTAAGAAGTGCAATTTTCTGGGTTGAAAAATCTGAAGGTTAGTAAAGCGTATCAAAGTCTTCAAAGAAAATATTCGCTTGTTGGATCAAAGGTTATGATGTATACTCATACTTCCCTTCAGAAATCAAGAAAAGAGAGCGAAGAAATAGTACTAAGCTGTTAATAGCTATGTGAACACTCTTAAATAACAAATTTCATATAAAAATCATAGACTATGTTGAGAGTTAAACAATCTCAATATCAAAAGTTAATATAGGTCCCGAGGTTTCTAAAAGGGATGCTTAGCCATTTATTTTTAGATATTTTACTATCAAATTTTCTTCATTTACTATAAAGGTTGGTTGAAAAAGTTTTTTTTTTTATTACAGCCAGATATTTTGGATCATAACTCAGACATGACTGGCAAATATCACATCAACATCCCTGACATGTAATATCAAATGTCTTGCATAATAACATAACTATGTCAAAAATCATTCACAATGATTCATAATGTACTAATGTGACCCAAATATTTTCCCCAGAGACCCATTTTTCTATCAGGTGCTCTTCATATGTGACCACATTATCTTTAAAGGGGCATTATCATGTGCGATGTCGATAATGTCTAAGTTATTCGATAAGTGACATCATCAAACTCTGATTGAAAATTGAAACGGTGCAAATTGAAGCCGTGTCCCAAAATACATATCAATGACATAAAAATGTAAGATCATATAAGTGGTAGTTATGACCAAAAATCTTTTTTATGGTTTAGAATTAGATCTTTCAATGTGCAATTCGGTCTCTCTTTAATTGTTGTCTGAAATATTACGATTTTATCAAATGGTCATAAGATTTTTTGCCACAAGAAAGCAATAGATCTGAGGGCCAAAAAAACATTAATTAATAGAAAAAAATGTCCAAAAAATGCTAACAGAAAGCTAAAACATTTGTACTCAATATTCAAACTTTCCAAAGATCACTCGTTGCAATTTCAAAGTCGTTATGAAAATGGAGTGCCTTTTTGAAAAATATCTATTGAAAAAACATTTACATAAAATATCTGCATTTGGAAAGTTGTCCAAATAGGGGAAAAATGTCTTCTAAATTTTTATTTTCACAAAGATTGCCTTAAAGCGACTGTTGTTTTCTTAACTTTGTATGTGTATTGGGGACACTGATAGCATGAATTTGTACTATTCCAATTTCCATTCCGACATCTGTGGTTCTTGCAATTCTACTAAAACTAACACATTTTATGACAGTGATCTATCGGAAGCTACTATTGATATCTATGCAGATCACGGTCAGTGATGTCATCAAACATGTTAGTTTAAGTAGAATTGCACAAACCACAGACGTCTGAATGGAAATTTGAATGGCGCAAATTGATGCTATTAGTGTCCCTGATACACATGCAAAGTTTAGAAAACATCTTTACAATCCCTTTAAGACTTATATTAATTGAAAAAACATGTACAAATTTCTAAATTTTTCACCTTCACAAAGATTGCCTTTCAACTTATATCAATTGAAAAAACATGTCCATAAAATGTTGGCAATTGGAAAGTTAAAATGTCTGTACTCTATATTCCTGGAAAAGTTTCCGCAACTTCAAGGAGATTCCATTATCCTAAATTATCTTGAAATTTTAATGTGCTAAAACTAATACTACTTAACTCAAAATGTCCATAAAAATGTCTGGATATAGAACTTAACGGGAGACACATTTTTTTTAAAAGTTCTTAATTTTATGAGATAACACATGCAATAATTTCAAATGATATGACACAACACACACTGTGTCCTCCAAGACAACAAATTGAAATAGTGTCGCTCCCTATCACAAATTTTTATCAATTTAATAAAATATTTTCACTTTTGAGTTGAAAATACGTCAAAATTATTTCATTGTAACGCTGTTTGAGTATTGAAATGCAAAAAATCATTTGACATGGTACAACACGAAACAACCAAGTGTCCATTGACAAGCTAAACAAATCGAAATAGTGTTGTTTCATATCCCAAATTTTTATCAATTGAATAAAATATTTTTATTGTCACAGAGCTTTAAATTAAATGATAGTTACAACAGTAAACGTTGTGCCCAAATCAACAAAATTAGATGTACTTCCAAGCACTGCAGAGCCAGAGATGCCAACAATTTTGATCATGACAATAGTCCACCTCCATAAATGATTCATATGACCCCAGATCTGATAGTTCTATATTTGTGAAAACGATTCTGAAGCCTTCTCAGGAGCCCTACCCTATATTATCGGCACTCCACTCATAAAATACAGGGGGTGCCCAAATTAATAATGTAATCTAAATCCCTGGTCACATTATTTCAGAAAAATTGGTGTGTATTGAAACATTTTAGTAGTAGTGTGTCCTGTTATACCCTTCTTATATTGTGCTGTGTTTCGTTTCATGGTGTATTAAGGCCTTTTCATCCCCTTACCAGTACCACAAACTTTTTCACAAGCAAGTTATAAGGCATAAAATTCTTACCTCTGGTTGGTTAAAAAGATCGTATTTCTGGGGTCGTTCTTCAAACAATATCTTATTTTTAGAATCTCGTGTCCACATGACCATATTTTCAACCAATGAATCGTGATCTTCTAATATTCGTTCTGAAAGCAGAAGAACAGAAAAATAAGAACATAAATTGACAAGGGGTTAAATATCCACAACACACATTTTTTCACTAGGATTGAAACATTAACGTTTATCAGGACACTGAAATATCAGTCAGATGGCGGATAATATCTAAAAGCAAATCTACGTCATCAAACACTTTGTGGAATTGCTGGAACAATAGATAACTGACTGAAAATTGGAATGGTACAAAGTGATGCTATCAGAGTTCCTAATACACATACAAAATTCAAAAAATCCTTTTAAATAAGTTGCTTAAATGATATCCAAAACGCAAATGTTCGCACAATGGATAGTTTTTACCACCAACTTTTACTTAAATAAGTTGCTTAAATGATATCCAAAACGCAAATGTTCGCACAATGGATAGTTTTTACCACCAACTTTTACAAAGCCAAATTACAAAGGATATTCAAAAATTGCCAAGAACCAGTTCCCTTTTAAGAAGCAAATTGATTTAATTCATAAGAAAGATCCGGAAACCTTTCCAACAGCAAAATAAGAAATTTGCTCTTAGCATCAAGAATTTCAGTAGAAACAGTTTGTTTTCATAACAAAACGATACGTGCTCAATCAACGAAGTATCAATTTTCAATACATGTAATTAAGATTGTATCGTCCAGACCTCTGAGTGATTAATTACACTGGATTGATCTTGACTAAACCCTACACGCCATTACCAGTAAATAAAATAGTCTATATCGAAAAACCAATTCATCAACCGCCATTCTACGATCTGGCAATAGCTAATTTCCAGACACTCGTAATTCCAATTTGGAAAATAATCTGGCGGGAATTTGACGCTAATCAAATGTAGCGATTGAATGAAAGTGTTTTGGTTGGAGATTACTTTGGGATTGTCAGGAAATGAAAACCTATTTACGATTTCCTTTTCAAATTTCATCGACTGATTTTATTGGTTCTGGTTTACTGGTTTAAGACTTCTGGATTTTGTTTTGTTGCGATTCTTATTTTTTCTTAAATTAACACAATTTTACGGATAACACTTAAACATGTACTTGTAAACACTAGCAATCATTAACACACATATAAAATTTTATATAAAATTTCTGTGCAAAAGTAGTCTTATTGACAAGTTCCAAAGCATTCTTGATCTTAATTGGAGCCATTTTTGTGATAGAATTTACACATAGACAAGAATGAATTTGATTTATTTTGAATGCAATATTGTTCAATCCAAATGCATAGACACTTTTGCCATGCCAGCCCTTCTAATCTGCATCAATGACATAGATAAATGAAATGAAATGAGTTTAACGTCCTGCTTTTCTGCACCTGTAGGGCTAATGAGGACGGGCAAAATTCTTGCGATATGCAATGAGGGAAATTTACCAGGACAGCAGCAAAAGCTTACTACTCTTATTTTCCATTCCCAACTGTTGAGGGATCTAGCCTGAAGCACACAGGGCCTCGGTTTATGACAGGGGCAAACCAGTTTGAAAAAAATCTGAATCATGTTATGGGATTCAGCAAGGGTCACTGAGCGACTGCTGCTCCCTCAACAATCGATACCAGGCCCGGACTTAAATAACTGATAAGAAACAAACAAGCAAATTAAAGAAACATTTCCCTGCCCTCCATGGAATACAAGATGAGATGAATGTCGAAGGTCTCCTCGTTATGATTAAAACTGGTCAAGGACCCTGATGTTTATCTCGAACCTGTCTCATCTAATTAATCAATCCAGTCCTTAACGATACAAACAAATATGGCCGTCTAATTCTCTACAAATTGGCATGGTAGTGATACATCTAGATTACAGCGTTTTCAACCTTTAGATGCAATTTTGAAGTTCATGATGTGCTTTGTTGGCTATAACAAATCGTAACAATCATTAATTTTATTACAACTTTGATAATGGCCTTGATAAGTGTAAATTTCTTTTTTTATTGTGATTTAAATAATGATTATTATTTTCTATCAAAGATATAATTTTTTTTTATTTTTTGATATAGTTCTAAGAGGTGATATTTCTTTAAAGAGGTTATCTCCTTTTTCTTTATGAAATGAATAAACAATTTGATATATTTCTTTCTACTTCTGGTTAAAGGGGTACGTTCACTGTCCAAAAATTATACCTTATTGTAAGAAACAGAACATTTTTAGCTAAGCTCATCATTAATAGTGTTCACAGCCCACTCTCTAAATTAAGCCTTCAGTTCCATGCATATCCATTATTATCTGCGTTTAACAGTACTTTGCTATATATAGAAGAAGAATTTATAATTTGACGTATATTTAAAGAGATTGTGCGATTTTTGTGCAGTTCTAGTACTTCTGAAGACTATTTACATATATATGTGACATATGACATGATCAAAAAAGTCTCTGCTTCAAGAAGGGACATAACTCTAGTTATCAGATGACGCGTTTCAACTATCCGGAAATTCGTTATACCGCACGATTATAAACAGAATGGAAATGTGAGATAAACAAGGCCTCATTCACTGTATAACTCATATCACCACATGAAATTGTGGACTGTTCCCCTTTAAGGCGTATACCCCATTTTTCTTTACCATTTATCTATAACAGTTAGAAATCTTAAAATATACTTTTATCAGAACAACAAGACATATTGGAATCATTCCAAGAAAACTTCAAGAATTGGAAAGTAAACTGTCAGAATTTTTATTTTCAAAGATTAATGAAAAACATATGCTAATAATTACTGTATTCCCTGCAGAAACCAAAAAAACATTTTCTTATTTTACAAGCTCAATTTACTTCCCTCAATATTTTTGTACAAACAAATTTTCTCCTGTCTTAATTCTATTTCTTAGAATATAAATTTCTATGCCAAGAAGGGATGTTGTATTCTTTATATTTGCCAGTCACATCTGAGAAGTTACTTTGTATTGCGATATGTGACCAATTTTTTTAGGAGAATATGAAGAAAGATCAAAATCAGTCTAAACACTTTTGCTCCAATAAGACAAAATACACTAGTTATATCAAAAATCGAAATAAGGTAAAATTAGTAAATTTGTGTTAACCCAAATTCTAATATTCTAAAATGCCAAAGCACTATGGATCTAATAATTTTAAAACTCCGTGGCACCCCAGATGCACCACAAATGGTGCGAGGTCAACAATTAAAAAGATAGTGGACCACGGCCATATACGCCTAACGAAAAAGTCGAAGATGGAAAAAATTTAATCAGGAGAAAACTAAACTTTCTCCAACCTTTCGATTTAGGTCCAATAACATCCATTTTAAGTTTCATCAAAATCGGTTGAAAACTAAGAGAGTAATAGCATATTTAAGATTTGGGGCAAGGGCAATAACTCTGCTTGTAACGATCGAAAATAGCTCAAATTCGAACTTGATCTTCGTTTTCTGAATTTATATACACATATCAAATTTCATTTGATTCCGTCAAAAACTCTAGTTTTTAGAGCGTTTACAAGGAAATGTTGATGGACGGACCGACGGATTTGGGGCAAGGGCAATAACTCTGCTTCTAACGATCGAAAATAGCTCAAATTCGAACTTGATCTTTGGTTTATGAATATGTATACACATATCAAATTTCATTTGATTCCGTCAAAAACTCTAGTTTTTAGAGCGTTTACAAGCAAATGTTGATGGATGGACTGACGGATTTGGGGCAAGGGCAATAACTCTGCTTCTAACGATCGAAAATAGCTCAAATTCGAACTTGATCTTCGTTTTATGAATATGTATACACATATCAAATTTCATTTGATTCCGTCAAAAACTCTAGTTTTTAGAGCGTTTACGAGCAAATGTTGACGGACGGACCGACGGACGGACCGACGGACGGACGGACGGACGGACCGACGGACGGACAGGGGTGACTACAATATACGTCCTCATAGAGAGATGAGGGCGTATAAAAATTTAGTTAGACATGACTGGCAAATACAACCTTGGACAAACTAGGTTTTTTTCTAGATCTGATAAGAGCTCAATCATACCAGTCAGTTACACTTATAAAATTGGACTAGCTGTTTGTCTACAAGCAAATAACACTGTAATTTGATGTCAGCAACATCAATTGATCCAAAAAATATCAGAATCAGAAGCCTAAATTGTTTTTTGCCATCAATTTGGAAAGTGAAAGAAAAACAGTGTTTTGTCAACATAATTTTATCAAATTACAATGACATCTGTAAAAAAAAAAAAGATTCTTCGATAAATGAAAGCTATTTGCCAACACGATAAAAAATGTTGCGAAAATGAGTAAATTGGAGCGAAAGTCATTAATGTTACTTTAAGTATAATGATCAAATTATCTAGAGTAATCTTCTCCTTAACGACCTCATTATTTATCCTTAGTTACCGCTAAATATAGATCAACCTACTGCTATATTGGAAATATAAGTTTTTTTCATACTTTAACAAAAAAAATTGGTGATCCGATTAAGTGAAATAAACGCCAAATTGTAGATAAATATGCCTAATTATTCTGAAAGTTTCAATCAAAAATATCAGAAAATTTTAATGCCAAAAATTTTTTTTAAAATAAATTCAGCTTGGTCAAGTAGAATTCTTTTCAGGCATAAAAAAAAGTGTGAATGTTTCACAATTGTAGGCTACAACTTTTGCTCTATTAAAGGAATTGTAAAGCTGTTATGTGTATCAAGGATACTGATAGCATCTATGTTTTTACTAATCCAGTTTTCAATCAAACTTTTGTTATTCCAGCAAAGTGTTTAATAATGTCACAAATTGCAAAGGTCTTCCATTCTACAAGCATATTTCTCGATTTATGACAAACATTTATTTTAATTGGAATTGTTGGAAGCACAGACATCTGATTGAAAATTGGAATGATGCACATTGAAGCTATCAGTGTTCTTGATACACATACAACATTGTACCTTATTGGCCAAATCATTTGTATATAGGCTACAAATAATACACAATAAATTCAAGATGAAAATTGGCATGAAGCTTATGACGTCAGCAAGGTATTTTGTTGACACAACCAAGGCGTCATTTGGGATTTATATAAATCTGTGGTCTTATTTCTGACAATAAAATTCAATAGAAAATGTCTGAAACTATTCCAGAATTCATCCTTTTGGAAATAAAAAGATTTATAGTCTGCTATAGGAATTGATTTGATTCCAGGTTGATTCGAGTTGTGGTCTGTTATTATTGGCGCCGTCTGCTACCATTGAGATGTGTTGCCAGAATTTTAATGACAGTGTTGCCAGAATTTCAATAAGCTGAATTAAACTAAGTATAATCTCTGTCTACAATTTAGATTTATAATGGCTCCAACTTTCAATTCTTTGAAAAGTTTCTTTTTGAACTTTACAGGATGTTTATTTAGAAAAAAATTGAACTTAAACTTAGACTTGATGAATATTTCAGTCTTATTGACCAAGTTTAAAAATTTAAATTTTATGTTCGTTTTAAGAGGTAGTATTCCTTTAAGAAACACATAGGAATTTAATATGAATGAGTTACATAACCCAAGGTTATACTTATCAGTGAAAAAAATCTATCGCAAAATTTATTCATCACATAATATGTTGAAATACTTTTAACCCAGTTTCTCAAGAACACAATCTTGATCCTTGAAATTCTAAAAAAAAAAGGCGTCCTTCAAATCCGGAATAATGAAAAACGATCGTTCTTAATTCTGTCAACATGCTTCGATCGAAAATCTATTAAATTATCTCCCTTGACAGATAAATGAGATTCGATATGTCAAACGTTGACAAAGTCATGTCAGGGTTTTTTAATTCCACTTTCACTGTGGTATTGATAAGTCAAGAGTTAATAGAATTCTCTGCCAATCTTCAAGATGCTTTTAGAAGAGACTTGACATTCAAGTGTATTTAAAGATGCACACCCACATAAAAATCTATCAAGTGTAATTAAAGTTGCACACCCACATGAATATCTGGTTTGACAATCAAGTGTGAATAAAGGGCACACCCACATAAAATCCATCAAGTGTTATTAAAGTTGCACAAAATAGGGTCACAGATTAGGAAGTGCTTCTTTAAAATCCTCAATCTTCAAGATGCTTTCAGAAAAGACTTGATATTCAAGTGTCCTTATGTTGAAATCTAATCATATTTTTCATACCTTTTTAAAACAAAATATTCATATTAAAATTAATTTATTTTTTTACAAGTATTCAAGGCCATTCATGTTTTTTATTTAAAATTTTGTTAATTAGTTCAAATATCATATTTTTCATTTTTTTATTTTTTTTTTTTATGTTTTTTATTTACGTAAAAGATATTATTTGGTTAAAATATTATAAAATTTATGTTCTTTATCAAAAAATATTCTTTTTTTAAAATTCATGTTAATAATTTTTAAGGTAAAATATATATAATTATACTGTTCATGTTCTTTACTTATGTTATTTGGTTAAAATATAATGATATTTGTCATGTTCTTTGCATAAAGTTTATATGTTCTTTATGTTAATGATGTTATTTAGTAGTTTGTTATTTAATATTTTCATATCTTGGCAATGTTTTTTACTCTAATAACCAGACCTGCACTATGTGGCATTTTATATTTAGATAATAAACTCAATGTTGGGTGGTAACTGTTGGCCTCATGCCATCAGTGAAAAGTGAATTTAGAGTTAATTCACCATACACCAACTTTGATACAAATGAAATGAACTTTCACCATGATGCAGCATGCAATGAGATAAATTTTGTCAGGACAGTGGCGTGATCACTTCTTTTAGTTGAGGCATCTTTTAGGTACCAATTCTATAGTACATGGAGCCTTAATTATTTGTCCTGTTGAATTTTTTTGTGTGTCAGCCACTTCAACATGCATAATTTAACTGGGTGAAAACCAAGTTCGATTACATGGACCAATGCCAGGGATGAACCCTCGATCTTTATTATTAGTTTAAATAATTTCAGGCTCCAACGGTAAGAAATATATATTCAGAAATGTCGATGATGTCATCCATTGACGGGTGTGGTGTCAGGCAGGGTATGCTTACTCTTAAGACACCTGATACCACTTAATGTCATGAAATATATACTCATTTATTGATATATACTTCCTCAAATGAAAAATTCATTAGCTGCTATCTTTGTATTGCCAATGTGTTTATATGGATTTAGAGGTTTTGGGATCGTTTGTGCCTCGTTTTGTGTATTGAAATAAAAAAATTTCCCTTACCCATAAATAAATCAGGCATGTGTTCAATGACAGCTAGGTTGGTGTTGAGTGACATGTGATTTTTATCAGCTAAAAGTCCAGTTACTTGACCAACGGTCATCTTTTCATCCACTAGTATACTCTTACTACTACCATCACCAGCAAATACTCTCACAAATAACTGAAATAGATGGAATGATTGAATGAATTAGAGGGATTGTAAAGTGGTTTTCTAAACTTTGAATGTGTATCCGGGACACTGATAGCGTTAGTTTTAGCGGAATTGCAAGAACCATAGACATCGGAATGGAAATTGGAATGGAAATTGGAATAGCACAAATTGATGCTATCAATGTCCCCGATACAAATACAAAGTTTAAAAACCACTTAATAATTTAAAAGAGCACATTCACCATCCATGATAAGCCATATCTCAGTAACAATTTTTTGTTTAGCTATAATCTCATCAGTAAATTGTGTTTGTAGGACTAGGTCAGTCCAAATTTGCGCCTTAAAATCATGTAAAATTGGTATAATTTTAAGCAATTATGCAATATTCATACAGTTCAAGTAATTCTAAAGACAAAGCTATCATTTCATATATTAAAAAATTCATGTTCCAAATCGATTTCTAAAAATGTTGATTAGCGAACGAGTGAGTAAGTGATAGAAATGAATGAATGAATGGATGAATGAATATGAATCAATTCAAAGTATTGAGGTATTGTAAAGAGGTTTTCTGAGATATGAAGGATCTTATAGTATCAATTTGCTCCATTCCAATTTTCATTCAGATATCTGTGGTTCTGGTAATTCCACTAAAACTAAACCTTTTATAATTT
Source organism: Lottia scabra (assembly GCA_029955415.1). Taxonomy (NCBI): domain Eukaryota; kingdom Metazoa; phylum Mollusca; class Gastropoda; family Lottiidae; genus Lottia; species Lottia scabra. Next base: position 4,601,042 of record JARJEI010000018.1, on the reverse strand, counting down.
CACTATTATAAGCAGCTTTAGACGTCTGGTTGAAAATTGGAATGGTGTAATTAAACGCTATCAATGTCCCACATAAAAAGTTTAGAAACATCTTTACAATCTTTTGAAGCGATACTACGTCTCAGAACGAACAAAAAAATTAAGTTCTCAAACTTGGTCAATCAGAGTATATATTCATCAACAGTGTCCAAAGTATACAAACAGAATCAAATAAACCCATAAAAATAAGTAATTTTCCATACAATCCATTAAATTGGATTAAGGCGCGGCATTTATCAATTATTGTATTTAAACATAGTTTTCTGGATTTATCAGATTATTTAGGTAATCTGTTTTATAGTTATGCCACTAGGTTTGTCTCCTGATGAATATTATACTCCTATTGACCAAACTTGAAAATTTAATTTTGTTTGTTCATTCTAAGACGTAATATCGCTTTAAGTCCTACTTCTGGATTATCAGTGTCGAAATTGAGTATCACAGGCCGGCTACAAAACTCTTCCATTTTTCACGAGACATTAGTTCCAACATTTTTAATCCAAAATCACAATCACACTTCCACAAACCCTTTCACAGTGTCTTAGGGTCAAAATTTGAGAAAAGCTCCATTTTCAAGCAACTTCTAAATAAATCTTTAAATCACAAACTATTGCTTTTGCCCGAAAAAAATTTCAGACGAAGAAATCCAAAGGAAGGTCCAAGTCAAATGTGAAAGTTGAACCGGTGTAAGTAAGCCAATAATGGTCACAAGACTTTGAAGTTTTCTAAGTAAATCAAATTGTAACAGATGTGACCAGGCTTTATTTAGATTACCAATAAAATGTCACAGAAACCTATTTTGTCTTCTGTTAACATATTGGAAATCATTAATGATTTTGTACTTGTAAAATGTCCTCCAAGTTTTCTTTGTTGGTCATATTAGTACGCAGTTTACCACTTTTTGTCAGATGTTGACCCATTTAAATAAAAGAAGGTTTTCTACAAAACATTATGTATATCAGGGACACTGATAGCATCAATTTGTACCGTTCCAATTTTCAATCACACGTCTGTGGTTCCAGCAATTCCACTTTAACTAAGAGTTTGATTACGTCACAAAGCACAAAGGTCTTCAGTGATACAAGCATACTTTGTAGGTGTGATGTTATCATACACTTGGTTTATGTAGAATTGGTGGAACAACGGACATCTAATTGAAAATTGAAACGGTCAAAATTGATACTTAAAGGGTCTCTGATACAAATATTTTTTTAAAAAAAACCTCCTTAATAATGATAGACTCACTGTCAGGAGCTTGAAAAAAAAATTGTGGCCATTTTTTTTTGCAAGCAGAATCATCAAAGCATCTAGACTTAGCAAAAGTTACAAAATATGTAAAAGAAGTTACCTTTCGTATTTTAGCTTCTTTGATTTTTTCTAGAGCAATGCGAATCTTTTCTGCTTTAAGTCGAGCTTTCTGTTCCTCCTGAAAAGATATAGAAATTATAATCAATACATTTCATTGATTTACGGAAAAAATACCAGAAACCAAACAGAATACCATGGTATGATTGGTTTTGATTTCAGAAGAGGTTTTCTAAACTACAGAGCCGATTATATCTTTTATTTGTTTGTTCATGTAATCATACAAATGCTTTAAATTTAATGCTTGTTCTAATAGAATTACTTTAGGTGCACTTCAATAACTATATCAAATACCAATGAACAAAAACCTAAAATTTAATATTAACTGTATCAAAATTGATATCACCTAAATTCTTCACAAAAAAATACAAATACCAATTTCAATGGCTTTAAAGAGGAAAACTTAAAAATTGAACTCCAATGCTTCAAAAATTACACTTAAAAACTTAACTGAAACTGAAATAACAAGTACCAATAACCTTGAAGCCAAAAACTTAATATAACTTATATCATAACCTACATTCTTTATACTATATAATTTAAAAAAAATTCAATATTGATTGGTATTGGTAAATATCAATTAAAAATACCAATGAACTTGAAGCTTAAAAGCTAATAATAACTGAACCTTAAAATCTTTTAAATAAATAAACTAAATTATCATAACCTAAATTCTTCACAAAAGGCACATTATTGATAAATATCAAAATATCAATGAACTTGAAGCTTAAAAGCTAATAATAACTGAACTTTAAAATCTTTTAAATAAATAAACTAAATTATCATAACCTAAATTCTTCACAAAAGGCACATTATTGATAAATATCAAAATATCAATGAACTTGAAGCTTAAAAGCTAATAATAACTGAACCTTAAAATCTTTTAAATAAATAAACTAAATTATAATAACCTAAATTCTTCACAAAAGGCACATTATTGATAATTATCAAAATACCAATGAACTTGAAGCTTAAAAGCTAATAATAACTGAACCTAAATATTCTTTTAATAACTGAACTAAATTATCATAACCTAAATTCTTCACAAAAGGCACATTATTGATAAATATCAAAATACCAATGAACTTGAAGCTTAAAACCTAATAATAACTGAACCTTAAAATCTTTTAATAAATAAACTAAATTATCATAACCTAAATTCTTCACAAAAGGCACATTATTGATAAATATCAAAATACCAATGAACTTGAAGCTAAAAAAATTAATAATAACTGAACTTTAAAATCTTTTAATAAATGAACTAAATTATCATAACCTAAATACCAATGAACTTGAAGCCAAAAACCTAATAATAACTGAACCTAAACTAAATAGAAAGTGTACTGAATAATTGTAGGTCACCAGGTTTGAGGCTATTTTTGTCCAGATAAGACGTCTGTTTCTACTTCAAGATATTTTTATTTTAAAATGAAGTATAATATTTCTGACTGGAAACAACTTATCATTTCAACAAGTGTAACCTATATTGTGTTGAATCTAATTTTAGAAATCCATTTCCAGAATTTAGACTCTGAACAAGATGGGGCGACACAATAGAGTGCACAATGAGGAAAGTTTACAAGATGAAAACAAGCTTTAGAAAAATCTTCAAAAAAATATTCCTTACAATATTTATAGAACTAAAGTACTTGACTTTAATATGTCCTTATTTTAGAATCTGATTGGATTGATGAAAACAGGCGGGGCGGCACCATGAAGTGTTCAATGATGGAAATTTTGTACAAACAAAACGGGTACGAACAAGATTCCTTGTTTCTGTATACATCTGATTGGGATGAAAATGGACAACACCAAAGAGTGTGCAATGAGGTTAATCTTGTAAAAAGAATAAAAACTGAAACATCTTCTAACAAAATTCTAGACCTTAAACACTTCATTGAAGATGAAAACCAGGCGATGTGTGGTGATCACATACTTCCTTTAAATCAATTCTTGATCCAAAACATTTGAATCAATCATATGCAATGTGGAATAAAAATACGAGTCACTCAATATAGTTTTCACTGCCCTCAATTTGAGATTATTTCAAAACATCGTTGGCATGTGATCAAATTTATAATCTCGCCCAGAAAGTTAAAAACAACAGACGGCCATTTTGTAACTAACAGGTAGATTGAGTTAGCTAATTAGATTTACTACAAAGAAATTCCTGGAGGAAACGATGTTTTTAAAATAAACCGCAAGACAAATTCCTGTCAGCCTTATCAAACTAATTATCTCAAGTTCAGAACAAAAAATGTGGCTAGTTAAAACTTATGTAATGCTTTAAAGATTTGTTTCCACATAATTTGTGTATTGTCCACAATGACAGCATTTGTTTTGTGCCCTTCTTATTTGCTGTCATTATACTGGTTCTTGCAATTCTGACTGAAAATAGGAATGCCTTCTGCATAAAAGCATTCACTTGTTTAAACAAATTAGTTCCAAGGTCATTACAATGTACTTGAAATCTGTTTTGATAAATTCTGAATCAAACACTCCCTGAGGGAATTAATGTCTGTCTGTGGCAAACTGTTTGCACTTAAATTTAATAAGTTCTGCAAATATTGACCAAATATTAGGTAAATAACCATGCTTTCTGCATGATCGACAACATCAAAATTGTCAAAAATTTCTTTTTACCAAGGTTATCTTGAAATCTGTTTTGATAAAATTCTGAATCAAACACTCCACGAGGGAATTGATCGAGTCTAAAAATATCTGGCCTGTTATTACAAAGCGTGTAATCATAATCTAACATGATTGATAACTCGGTATTTATCTCCTTTCTAACGTGACTTTACGTTCCGTTTCCAATATCCATACCACCTACTAATACTAGAATATTTATCTTCATTTCTATCAGGGATGCCGTTTCAATTAATTTGCCAGTCATAAGACAAAAATATATTATATCTAAAACTTGAGTCAGATATGACTGGTCAATACTACCAAATCAACAGTCTAGAGCTCTAGTCAGACATGACTGGTAAATACAGTCAAATCAACAGTCTAGAACTCTAGTCAGACATGACTAGTAAATACAGCCAAATCAACAGTCTAGAGCTCTAGTCAGACATGACTGGTAAATACAGCTAAATCAACAGTCTAGAGCTCTAGTCAGACATGCCTGGTAAAACTGACAAGATCTCTAGTCAGACGGCAAACTTAAAAGCCCATAGCTCTAGTCCGACAAGAACGGCAAATGGAACCAAATTAAGGATCTTAAGCTCTATAAACAGGCATTACTGATATATACAACCAAAGCAAATGCAGCCAGCCAGCCAATTTAGAGCTCTAATTAGAGCTAGAAAATATAGTCAAATCAACAATTTAGAGCTCATATCAAGCAAGAATGGCTTATAATGCAACCGAATCAAATGAAACCAGTCAAAGAGTCTAGAGCTTTAATCAGCATGACTTTAGCAAACACACGGCACTAAATAACTGTAGAACATACTCTATGAACCTGTTAACCAGATGAATTAAAGGATGCTACAGGCAACAATTAGATGTATCAACAACAAGATTAACTTCCGGCAATCTCTTCTAATGACATTATCCCCCTCTAGAGAAAATATCATCTAGCTTGAGCCTGAGTTCAAGGGGAAGTAAATAAAACATCGGCCATCTTGTTTAAAGCTGGATAGAAACTTTAGACCGCCATTTCCATTTTTATTCAGATTCTTGTTTTGCATCTCAAGCCACTGCAGCTTCTTAAAGGGATTGTGAAGTGATTTTCTTAATATTGGGGACACTGATAGCATCAATTTGCTCCATTACAATTTCCATTCCGACGTCTGTGGTTCTTGCAATTCCACTAAAACTAACGCGTTTTATGATGTCACTGACAGTGATCTACCGGAAGCTGCTATTGATATCTATGCAGATCACTGTCAGTGACGTCCTAAAACGTGTTAGTTTTAATGGAATTGCAAGAACCACAGACATCAAAATGGAAATTGGAATGGCACAAATTGATGCTATCAGTGTCCCCGATACACATACAAAGTTTAGAAAATCACTAATTACAATCCCTTTAACTTTTAGAGATTCCACATAGTACGATATCAAATGTGTTATGCATAGCTCACTATAACTTGCTAGTTTGAGCACTCTGACATGGTAAAACAAAATGAAGTTTTATGACCTGCTTTTCTAAACCTGCAGAGATTTAAATACCATTCAGTGTGCAATGAAGGAAATGTCACAGGATCTTTAACAAGCATAGCCTGTAGCATACAGAGTCATCGTTAATTGTCCCATCTGAACGCCTGAACACTTTTTCCAAGTAGAAGATAGACCGAAAGAAAGTATTTACGTTAACTCTGGTTTTAACTAATCAGATCTTTGCCCTCTCCCACACTAGGATTTTGTTCGCGACCAATTGCTGTACACTTTATCAGGTTGATTTTTATCAAGGTAAGGTCAGAGTGCACAAAGATACTTTCTATCGCACGTGGTTGTCAGACGTTTAAAAAACAGGATTTAAAAAACCGTACAAAACGAAATTAGGGTCTGATTTTAATTAGACTGCGAGATATGGATCATCTGCTAATATTCAAACCTCAACTCTAGTATCAGCACTGCAACGGTGAAGCCCAGAAGGCAGAAACAGTACTGTTAGCAGTTATCTCTTTGTACAAGTACTTATGTTTTTTTTCCCTTTGACTACTTAATCACTCCAAGAAGCAAAATAAACAGATACCATAAAAAATAAACCTACTCTAAGAAAAATAAACCCTTGGCAAAATACGACTAATGAATAAAAACAAGAGTAGGAATACAGACTAATTGTCTTTTAAGACATTCCTAATGGCGGAAAAACACCAACTATCAAAATAAACTAAATCTAAGTGAAAAAAGTACAATTTTTGACACAAGTTAATTCAATGCTGCTGACACTTGTTTTAGCTGAACAATTCTCATCAGAATAGCTATAGCTTTGGAAATAAAAATAAGAATTTTGGCATATGAAAAAACTAAGGTACCTCTCAATTGGGTAGTTCTGAACCTATAATTGTGTCCACAACTTTGAGAGTGTTAACGGCTAAAAAATTAATGCGATTTAAAGAACTTGGGCAATGACTCTAAAATATTTTTTTCGATGTTTCTGATTTTCAATAGGGGTTATACCATGGTCATTACAATCACTCACAGCAAGTTTCACCAAAAATCCCTCTATCATGTTCACAACATATTTTCAAAAGCAAGGGCAATAACCCATCAAATATTTTTTTATTTGTGCCTTGAACAATGTACATTGTTAACAAAGCAAAATATGAACGTGTTTTCAAGAACAAGGGCAATAATTCATAGGTAGTATTTGTCAATTTTGCTGATTTTCAATAAGGTTCATTCTTGTATGATCACGAACACTTACACCAAGTTTCTTCAAAATCCATCAAGAATTGTGCCTTCAGTGTTTACGAGCAATTGTGGACAGACCAACGGACGGACAGACATTAGTGAAGCCAATTTACGCTCTGCATTTCAACATTAACTAATTTCTTTAAGAGAGTCCACAAAGCTAATCATATTTATGAACAAAAACATATAAAATTTATGAGGCTATATTTTTTATGTTTGCTATCACCGCCTAAAAAAAACAACAGATGCGTAAAATAAAAAGTAATTAAGGAAATTGAGCAGAACCAGAAATTAATTACTTACAACTACTCTTGTTATAAAATCCCATAAGCCCATTCTGATGCTAATAATAGTAACACTCTTCACAATGTTCACATAAAAACACAACTGTGAGTCTTTTAGTCAAATTAATCCATGAAATATGGTATACCGCAGCAAGATTAAAGATGTCTGCCTTGTTTACGTAGAATTATGAGTTTTGTAAAATTTTTAAGGATACAGCAATTAAATATGGTGGCTGTGTTACGTTCAGTAAAAAACAAACACAATTTTCACTTAAAAACACAATAATCCAAATGTTTAATTTGTCTTTGCAGTGTTCACATTAAAATAACTCTTTAGTTAAAGAAGTTACAAACAGTATAGCATAAAGCATCCATATAAATATATAACCTTTAAATGAAAATCCAAAAATTTAAAAGACGTCAACTTTTATGTTCTATTTGTTAAAAAGATAACAAGGTGTTCACATAAACATAGCCTACTATTTCGAATCTTCACAAAAGAAGTTACAAACAGTATAGAATAAGCATCCTTAAGACATACGTCTGACACTAGCCTTTAACATTTCAATATCAGTAGGCTATGACATCAATATTTCTGTTCTATTTGTCAAGTAACAATATTCACGTAAAAACACAATACCAACTCTTCAGTAAAAGAAGTTACAAAGAGTGTAGTCAAACATTTCTTGCCAAGAAAAATCATGAAAATCCAAGATCTCACATTAGGCAGATGACGTCTGCTTCAGGGAAGTATATCACAGAAAATAGAATCATTCTTATATAGAAAATAATATCATTGGTCACACTACTCCTATATGGATTCTAACCCTACAGCGCTGTTATATTTAGAAGATAATATGAACATGTAGCCATAAAAACTAATCCAATTGATTGTATAGCTGATCCGATTACAGTAATATTACTTTGGAAAGATTATTTCTATTTTTGAGAATAAAATTACAAAAATCACGTTATAACACACTTGTTGTTCTCAATAACTCAACATTTATTGGCTTAATTTGCTGTTGTATTTTCCCGCCTTGGCTAATTTTGCTGTTGTATTCCCTTTGTTCATTTTGCTGTTGTATTTTCCAACCTTTGCTTATTTTGCTGTTGTATTTCCTTTGCTTATTTTGCTGTTGTATTTTCCAGCCTTGGTTTTTTTGCTGTTGTATTCCCTTTGCTAATTTTGCTGTTATATTTTCCAGCCTTGGCTTATTTTGCTGTTGTATTTTCAAACTTTTGCTTATTACACTGTTGTATTTTCCAGCCTTGGCTTATTTTGCTTTTGTATTTTCCACCTTCACAAAATTTTTCTTAGTCTTTCTGTCAGTTAACAAATTTTAAAATAAAATAGTTTTCGATGACTAATTCTTGCTTTGCAGTTTTTAAATGGCACACTTTTAATGGTACAGTAATTTCAAAGCAATCAAGCTCCAACTATGTCTTTAATTAGCACAGATGTTACTCAACAGCTGAATGCTATTTCAAATTATCAAGTGTTAAGTGCGAATTGGAACACATATTACGCATATCCAATTAAAACCCTGCGAAAAGTTGATTTTCACTTAATAGATGTAATTTGCATATATTTATTTAATCCTTTAAGTATCATAAGAGTTTCTTCTGAAAAAGTAACGTATTTAGTCCAATCGGATTTGTAATGCCAACAATTCCAAATAGATATTTCAGCATGAACCAATTAATAAGACTCTTCAGTAGGTCAAATAGAGTTGTGTTAAACATGTACACATAACGCTTAGCAGAAATTAATGTTTGCACCTTTTAGTCATATACGTTTTCGCGAATGTTTATCACTATTTGCACTTAGCATGTGTGGTCCGTATTGTCATTAAAATTATTCAATTTTTTGCGTTCACTAATGATGATGAAGAAATAAATTCAGCATTGTCTTTTAAACCAAGTTATTATTTGCTGCGAATCACAATTTGCTGCGAGACTTGATTTCACTAACGATTGTTATTAACATATAAAGTATTTAATACAACATATCTTCTAAAAATGCCTCCAATTTGTTGCATCAATGTTCCACGCTCACAATAATTTCTGCGTCACAATCATTAATAACATTTGAATCTAAAATTAAACTTCCAAACGTCACTTAGTTGATGCATAAAAACTTTAAATTTTCAGTAGTTCATATCAGTATTTGCATAATGTAAATATTAGATATTGAGTGCAGATTTATGTTGCTTTGAATCCGGAATTTACAAATTCATAATTTATCAAAATCCAATTTTCCAAATTACACTCCACTAAGTACACAAACAGTATTTGTTGTCTCCCTTTGATTTCTGAACTAGTTTGATCATAATCGTAAATCTATTCCGCTAATAATGTTTAACAAAAAATGACTGGATTATTCAAGAACAAATCATGAAATCGTGGAATGTTCTAGTATTATAATACAAATGTAACGTCACTTTTAATTCCAGTTTTGCAAATGGTTTTCAAATTGGAACTCTCTATATAAAAAAGATAATAATCCAATTATAAAATCCAGTTATAGAAATAGAAAGAACAGTTTTTCATACAATTCACATTAAAAGTTATAACTCTGCAATATGTAATCACTAAAAAAACTTAAATTCCATATCCAAATTTACATCACACTTTGATTTTCTCAAAATGTACTTCACAATTCCACTAGTTCAGGTCCTAAACAGAGCTGAATGAACTCCAAATTACCGTAGCAACAAAAATTCCACCTTAAAGAGAGTAAATCAATTTTCAAAGTATGCTATAAATTCTCAGAACAAAGGCAGTCAAATTACGGCACCTTGCTGTGTTATTAATGACCAGAGCACGAGCTTAGTTGATTACAGTCTTCAACACTACCACAGTTTTAAAACTTCAAAACAAGTTCAACCTATAAACACACCTGGTTACAATTTCTTTTATTTGGCGCCAAACGGATAGAGTAGCAGACGCTCTTTTCACTTCCTCTATTTTTGATAACACTGCCATCAAAATAAAAGAATTTATGAAATTGGATGCCGTTTTTGTCAAAGCACTCCTAATTTTGTAATTTCAACTGTATCTCATTCACAAATTAGGGTAAAATTTTAAATTTGTTTTTAAATAAATTTCTTTGAATGAAATAAAGTTTAGAAAATTTTCTGAGAATCAAAGAAGATTTTATTACTTGAGGCTAAATTTTAAAATTTAGATAATTGTATTTACATGCCAAATTCTTTGATGTCTCTTTGTAATGTTTCTTATTAGAATTTACGAGAATTTAACTGTGATATTCCAAAACCAAAACTTTAGAAATTATACTTTCTTGCTTGATCGACCCAGATTTAAACAAATTTTAACTATTTCAAATTAAATTTCAGAGAATTAAAGGGGAACACATTTTCAACCTAGAAATTTCACTTTCAATTTCTGTGTATATGTTTTCTCTATAAGTCATATCTTACAAAAATTTGAGTAATATTTTTTACTTTCACTCTGATAATTATGAATACAAAGAGATTTAAGCCTTTTTTGACAATTGTGAACACTATTACTGATAAGTATAGCTAAAATATTCCCATTTCTGAGACTAAGATCTGATTGATGAATATATAGTGAAATTGCCCCTTTAAGACTTAACATACATAGTGAGATTCAAATTTTAACTCCAAAAACACATTTTTATTCTTTGATTCTCCCAGGAATCAAATCAAGAATTTAGAGTCAAAGACTTTGAACTTTCAGAAACCTTTCTTTAATTCCAAATTTTTCATTAAATTTTAGAAGAAAATGTCAATTTCTTAGAAAAAAAAGTCACATTTTCTGTCAAAACACATAGATTCTCATAAAATGTTTTTTTCTAACCTGAAATCTCTAAGCTTAAGCTATTCTTTTTTTTTCAAAAATCTATAAGAGATAATTACTTTTCAAATTTTTTTCAACAAGATTTTCAAGGATCAATGATTATTTTATACAAAAGTTATTCGACAACAATTTTCACGAAAATTCACTATTAGAAAATTTTCATGAAAAATTCACTATTGGATAATTTTTCATGAGAATAATTCACTATTTGATAATTTTTCATGAGAATAATTCACTATTTGATAATTTTTCAGGAAAATTGACTTTATAATACTTTTTCACAAAAATTGAGTTTTTGATGATAATTTCACAAAAAAATTCACATTTTATTGGTTTTCATCAGGCATATATTTCCACAATGAAGCACATTTTATTTATACCTCCTTCCTGAATAATGTACCTTATAACCAACGCTCCTAAATATTCGAACAGAATTCTAAGCTTCATTCACTATCAATTCACAGAGTTCTAAGTTCCATTCAAAACATTGACAGTTCCATTAATTCCATTAAAAGCAGCGCCAAACATTTTAAAAAATTCCATTCAAAGCTGATATTCAAAACATCTTCAATGTGAAAGGAGAAAAACTATTTTATCTTTATAGCGCCAATATCTCGTCCTGATTTCAACCTACGTCAATGCCAATTCAATGCCAAGCGTGATAAAGTACAGTCAAGCAGACATCAGTGTATATAGTACCACATCAATATTAGACTTCTACCATTGATATATATATAGTCAATTGATCTTTATGTACAATACATAACTCAGTTGAAATCTCAAGTGTAGAGTTCTATCAAGTGTTAACAACTTTTGAAGTTGCTTTTGCTCGATCTCTCATACTTGCATACTATGGAATCCAATGTTAGAGATTTGTTCATTAAACTGAAAGTCTAGGATTAAATTCTGGCATGGGCCCAGATATTATATAGGTTTTTTAAGCATGTTCCCCTGTCAATAATGCATGTTGGAGGGTTATTTTGTAAAATACAATGCATGTAAATATTCCTTGGAAATAAGAGAGTTAGCTAATGCTACTGTCCTGGCTAAATTTCCCTCATAGCACACTGCATGGTATTGCCATTATCCCAAAAGGAGGACAAAAGTAGATCATAAAATTTCATTTTAGACCTGAGGTTTAATTCTGTCATGGTTTGAGATGATACCTTAAGTTTTAGCCCCTGTACCTGTGTTGGAGGGATATTATGCAACATGCACATTAAAGATCCCTTGATAATTGAAAATAAAAAAGAGAAGGTTTGGAAAAATTCCCCTCATTGTAAACTGCAAGACATTACTTGTCATTAGGCCAACTGGCTGCAAAAAACAAATTCATTTTGAAACCTGCTTCGGTGATAGTCAAAAGATTTCAGAAAACCTGCAAGAGACCACTAACATTGTTAATGACTGGGTAGATTCTATATGACTGATATTCCACGCTAATTGTAAGGCCAAGGTTGATATACTTGTATAACTAACTAACTTGGAATCCAATCACAGAATATCCTTCCAGAAATACAGTCTATAAATTAATAGCAGCAATGATAATGCCCCCAAGTCATTGATAATCATGACATTAAGGATATAGTTAGGTTGAGTGAAATAGTTGATCATAAAAAGACTCTTGGATTCGTTAACCCACAAAAAAGATGTTTTTTTAGTCAGTCCAGTCCAGTCCAGTCATTTTTTCTCAAATTAGGAGCAGAAATACTTAAGTGGCTGAAGGTCCAAGGTACAAGGCTTTTTAAGCATTGTTCGAGGCAATACCATCAGTTTTTTCAAACCAATTTGTCCGTCCTGTCAGTTATACCGGTCAGAGCCAATAGAAAAAAAACTCACACCCTGTTTGCTAAATACTGTAGGTTATAGAGACACCTGCATATAAGATGTCTTGATAAGGGAAGAATATTGTTGCTATCATAGCAAAACTTCCTTTATTGCACACTGCATGGTATTGCCTATACTCTGCACCCCAAACAGATGCAGAAAAGTCAGCTGTAACACTCTTTTTCCGGAATGAAATTTCTAAGAACCCAAACTATGTCTTTAATCTTACTAATGATGAATAAATTAGAGATATATAAACCTTGGGATGAAAACAAGTCAGAATTTCTAGAGAATTATTTCTAAATCTTTCATCAATGAGATACCTTCATCAAATCAGTTGAGATCTCATGAATGGCTAATAATAGCCTTCTGGCAACTCGTTACAACTTTGAACCCAAATAAACATCAAAGAGGAAGTCATAACTTAGTGCATGATCATAGCTTGAAGAGAATTAAAGTGGTTCAGACAGCTCAAGTTAAGGAAGCTTAATTATCAATTGTTCTTTTGACCTGGTTTTAAGACGTTTTTTAGACCAGTAAAGTCAACTTGACTATACAAAGGAATTAATTAAGAAAAAGTTCATAAAATCAATCACATATATACCAATTTTCAAAAAATTAGGTTCTGTGAGGATCCTTTCACCCAGAGTCCTTTGCCAAACCTCTTTATATTGACTGGAATTATGATTCAAGGTCATTGGAATTTCACACCCTGAACAATAACTGAACTCTCAAAAACAACGACAGCCATTTGATCATATCCATGTTTGTAAAAAATGACGCATAAACAGACTGTGCCATAAAATCCCATAATATAATGGCATAAATTGGTTAGATGAAATCTGTATGTGTATCTCGACACAAGCCAACAGCTAGAAAGGTCCGAGTTTCCTCGGAATACAGCTATTCTCACTTTTTTTGTTAAAACAGTTGTTTGGATTTTATCAACTAAGTAACAATTTCTGGTAATTTTCCAAACAATTAGGAAAACATAATTCATTTGTGTCACAATTCATAATTTTGAAATTGACTTGATAAATAGGGCGGGAAAAAAATAAAGAGAATAGAAAAAATAAGACATAAATCAATGAAAAAGCCATTAATAATCTGTTCAGATTTCTACAAGATGGCCTGCTAACCTAAATTACTACTGAATGGAAATAAACGTTGATTTTTATCGAGAAATTAGATTATTGATTGCCTCGTACCATTTACATAATAGTTATAATCGTCAACGACATGGTTTTGTCAGAAAGTGCACTTACTTGAATTATACAATATTTGATTGCGATCTTAAAGGGATTGTAAAGTGGTTTTTGAAATTTTGTATTTGTATCAGGGACACTGATAGCATCAATTTTAACCATTCCATTTTCCAATCAGACTTCTGTGGTTCCAGCATTTCAACATTAACTTAGCATTTGATGATGTCACACTCACAAAGGCCTTTGTGATACAAGCATATTTTGAAGGACAACAACAGCAGCATTAACCAACTCTTATTTTGGTATTTACTACTGTCGAGGGATCTTTAACATGCATCTATATCGCCTGTAAAGTCTAGGTTTATTGTCCCATCCAAACGAATAGAAGCTTATTCCATGTCAGCTCCTCTGACAGGAGAAGACCATGTTAAAAATCAGAAGGTATTGTCATGACTAAAGCCGGCATTAAACACAAGATGATCCTCTATTGCAAAATTTCTAAAATATTTTTTCATGATTCAATTTTCTCCTCGCGATCTGAAGATCTTCACATAGACAAAGAAAAAAAATATCACGAACACGAACAACAAAACATCATGTTCAATTGAACGTGGAGTAAATAAATAGGAGTGAGGTGTCTGTGTCAGCCATGACGTAAACGATTTCTATAATTCTCACACCAGAACTGACAAATCATATTGATCATACTGTCTATTGACTGACAAAAGATCGCGACCCATGGTTTGATAAATATTATAGAACTAAAATGTTTTCAATGAACCAATTTCTTTAGTGTATATATATGTCATAGTGCTTGCTAGCTTTATTTAAATCCATAAAACCAGACAAGCTAGCTTAATATTAGTCCATAGCAACAGACCTCTTAGCTTAATTTTAGTCCATAGCAACAGACATGCTAGTTCATGTAATTTTTCATGCATTTTGGGTGCTCGAAGGCTCAGCTATCTCAGCTATATGTAGTGCTTTCCAGAAATTGAATGACAAGGGCTTTGTCTGCGATCTAATAAAAGATATTTCAACATTTACATTCAGATATTGGTAATATTTTTTATGACAAACTATGTACCGGTACTGCATCTTAAAATCCAGTTATCTGTACAATGTACATAATCTGTGCATTTTATATCTTATTGTACATAAACCAATACTTAGTAAGATTTTCATTTTAAAAAGTGATACAGAGAGTTGAAATTTAGCTCTATCTGTTGGATAAAACAACTTATCAGAAGTCCATTTTTTATTAAATTAATATATGATAGATCAAATCAAACTCAACATACATAATAATTATTTTCTTACATATTGCTTTTAAGACGTCATAGAATTTATTCCTATCATAATTCAAAGAGTTTTTCTGAATAAAGACAGCTAAAAACTCAATAAAACAGCCTAAAGGTCTGACCCAACAGAAATGATATATAAAAAGATGTCATAGGTTTTAGAGGAGGTTAAAGGATAAATATTTTACAGTATATATTCAATGGCTTCTAAGAATATGGTTCTATGAAATCAATATTTGTGAAATAAAAATATCAAACTATTTCAGCTATCTATAACCTTGTTTCCACTGATAATTGTTAGAGAAAGCTTTATTGCTGAACATGTTGTGTTCACACTGGGATTCACTTGTTCCCGAACGACTTTAGCTTCGACCACAAAGTTGCACAATTTTAACAACATGCGATGTACAAAAATACCATTTACTCTATTAGTCGATGAAAAACAGTGCATGCTCCTCCCCTATTGCCCAACGAGAAAAGGCCGCTTCCATTTGACCCCTGATAAATTGATGAATGCAAAAGGCTTCGATTTGCCAATCGTTACGGTTTCTGAACAATTTACACCAGTTCCGTTCTCAGAACTGTTCAGTCGAGATCAAATATATTTTGTAGTGTGAACAGAGCAAACTTGAGCAGTATTAGTTTAAGAAATTTAATTTAGGTGTTGCTTATTTGGGCATAGTGTTTACTGTTGTAAATGGGCATGTAATCTAAAGCCCTGACCCTAGTCTAGTTAAGAAGTTAAAATGAGTGGGCCACCTATCTTTTAGCTACGGGTCTAGCTAACGCTAATAAAAGAACTATAACTTCTTATTTACGTTTAAATGGTGCAATTGAATACCACCTTTATATAACAAAACGTCTCAGTTTTCATGTTACCTTGGTTATTAATAGATTTCACTTCTGTCACGTATTTTCACATCTGCTACACAGTTTCAGACGCGTAAAATTACCTGGTGTGAGATAGATTTGATTGCAGCAGATAGTCAAATTGTAAAAACAGATCAATTAAATAATTTTGAGGCCAATGATGACTGTACAAGATAAACTTATTTATATTAAAGGGATTGTAAAGAGGTTTTCTAATTTTTTCATATATATATATATAAAGGGAAACACCAATTGGCATCATTTAATTTTTCAATCAGACTTTTCTGGTTCCAGCAAAACACTTAAATGATGTGCAAAATGACACCTGTGTGAGGTGATACAAGCATGTTTTTGCAATTTGTGACTTAATTGCTGAAATCACAGATGCCTGATTGAAATGGTGCACATTGATCATGCAGTGTACAGCTTTATATACAAAATTTAGAAAACTCTTTACAATCCCTTTAAAGCCAATTCCTAAAGGCATATTTACAAATCTTTGGGATAAAAAATATATGGGAATTTTAGCGCCAAAATATACAACTTTGCAGCATATATATATGATCTAACAATTCACCGCCAAAAATAGGTTACATTATATTCAGGTGCTACAAACCAACTGAAAATTTTGCCGCCAAATATATAAAAGCTAGCAGAAGTGAAATATCAGGATTCTAAAATTAGACGCCTGGTTCTTTTCTTGTGTCATGTTTCAAACAACTTCCTTAGTCAGTCACGATTTCGACACCCCACCCACAAATTGTTGAAAAGTCGTCTGCATTACATCAGAGTATAACTCACAACATATAAGATGTTTATTTGAAACCACCAACTTCAAGAAAATTTTAGATAGAAAAATGTTTTGCTCACTCAAATCTTTACCAAAAATTAAAGAAAACTTTCCTTAAGGAATTCAAAAGAGTTAAAAATTTAAGAGACAAAAGACAAAATCTTACAAAAATGTATACAAATCAAGAAACAAACAAAATCTATGGTACTGAGGCCAATAAATATCTCTCCGAACAGCTAGCAGGCATTTTTTCAGAAAGAAGTAAAATTGTGTTGTACACTAGGCCAGTGCTTCTATAGGAGAGTATCTTCTATAATAGGCTAGTGCTTCTATAGGAGAGTATCTTCTATAACACATATAACAAATTTTTTTTGTAAACAGTCCCCATCAGTAAAGACTAACATATACGGTTCTGCTTGAACAATTATCGCCAAAATACTTCACTGGTATAAGGGACATAACTCACATATCAATAATCAGTATAAAGACAACAGACACAAAATGTAACTTGCTAGCAATTGATTGATGAAACCAACATCAAGATTTCTTGTTTGACTATGAAGATTCAAAGATCTGATATTTCAGTAAAGCAAGTAAATTTAATGAGAGACTTGAAGAGTCAATTGATTATACAATTGACTGTGTCTACACAAATGGCTTCCAAAATGGCAATATATAAATTAGATTCAAAAATTGCTGGAAGCGAACGTTAACTTGTCATCTACCTACCTACCTGCAACAAAATCCCACAACAGACTGTTACAAGTGGCAACTTGAAAATAAAATCTATGAATGGCTACCAAAATTTATATTTGCTTGCCATAACAAAGTAAGGTAAGGTACACAACTCTAAAGTTTGTAAAAAAATCTGCTACTTTTAATTGTAATATTGAACACTTATGACCAATTTTTATCATGGGACTTAGGCATAAATGAAACCAAGCCCTGCTTTATGTCATTTAACATTACCATACCTAAAAATGAATTAATTAAAGTCATCTTACCTCTGATTGGACAGCTAAATATGACATGGTACTACACGTATCTCCTGATGATGATGAATGTGTATCCGTGGATGACGAAACGGTTGCCATGGAAGTGAAAGATTCTGACGAGGGAAGGGAAGCGTTATCAGAAAAGGCAGAGTCAGTTTCACCAGCGTCGTAACACTCCCGGGAAGACATGTTTCCGTGTAAGGAGAAATGCGTAATTCGGCTACATCCTAGTCCCTGTGTTATTTCTGCTGCCAAGGCGTCGAGTTCCGCTTGAATCATGTCATTGTTTCCATCTTTGGATTCTTCCCTAGCAACGCTCACCATTCCTGCTGGGAAGTTCAACTTATTGGAGAGTTCATTTTGTGTTGTGCTTAGTTGTGTTTCGAGTTCACATAATTCTCCTAATATGGCATCAAAATTTATATCTTGATTTTCTGAAAATATAAATGAAAGGAAAATGACATGAATGGGAGTTTTATGTCCTGCTTTTCTGCAATTATATGGGCTAATTGAGGACGGGCAAATGCCATGCAGCATGCAATGAGGAAATTTTGCCAGGACAGCAGCATAAGCCTGCTCTTATTTTCGATTTACAACTGTCCACGCTTTTTCCATGTCAGCCCCTCCAACCTGCTCACTGACAGGGGGAAATCGGATTGCAAAAATCCAAAGGTATCATCTCACCCATGCCGTGATTGAAACCTGGACCTTCAGGTTAGCGAGCAAGACAACCAAGTTTTGGCAACAATCAGTAATATCAGGGGAGTTAATAAGGCGTCAGAAATATATGAAAAGATACTACAGAAGTCTTATATAAGAAAACTCGTACGATCCAATCATAAGTAAAAACTGAATGTGCTCATTTAAATGTTACTTTTGGTCTGAACAACTTCCTGAAGTTCTGCAAAGAATTGTGTCATTATGGAAAGCTTTAAACAAGAGTTTAAAATGTGGAAATGCAATGAAAAGGGAGTTTCACTTTCAACTTATCAAACCATTTTTGTATTTTATTATTATTTCCAACTGACAGAGGGAATACATGGTTAGCATGTTCAATCAGTGAGAGCCAAGCATGATGGAAGATGTCATGAAACAGAAGACTATATGCTATATAGGCTATCTTTTTTTTTTTGGGGGGGGGGTGGGGGGGGGGGTAGAGCAGGGGGGCTCATATTATATTGTAAATGTAAATTGTATTATAGTAAATATATAGTAAATTACATTGTAAATTGTATTGTAAATTGTTAAGTTGGTTTTACAAGCATTGGCTGTTTTTGATTCCAGTTTTGCAGCAGAACATATTTGTTAAATTTAAAACAAATTTCAATTTTTTTCATTATTAAAACTGCTTGACTTCAAGTTAGAAATTAGTTTTGGTTCTGCAACTGATGAAAGTTTGTAGGTAAAAACTGTAAGAACATCTAATCATTTATCACAACATGGCGTCTGCTAAATCAAACTGCAGATTTTGACCTTGACTGAACGACCTAGAATTGCCAGATGTTAAAACTATGTGCAGGGTAATTCTACACTCTAATTAGCCCAAGCAACACATCAAGTACAGAATTCTTGGTCTAAATTATACTCCATTATATTTCTTACACTGTCTTCATTGATTTGACGTCTGTTAATAGAGTTATTTCCCTTTGTGTGTGTTTTAGTAAATTAATGTGGTAAACATTGTTAGCTTTTTGAATACCACAAGCACTATACAAATATCATCACTATCATTATTGCATTGCATTGGCTATCAGAGCTTTAGATTACATTAATTTGGGTGCACCCCGTATTCGCAGAGCGAACGTGGATATAGTCTGCAAGAGCTCATAGGAAGCCTACAGTAGTTTTTTACTAATTAAGAACTCTATGGATGTTATATAATTTCATTTTTGGAGATAAGACTACTGTTATGACCAGACAGGCTTTAGAAGATGTTGGCATTTCTTGCTCTACAGTGCTTAAGTGACATGATGCAACATCTTATTTTCTCTAATTTGGGCACTATGTTAACCGTTGTAACTAACATGTAATCTAAAGGCCTGGATATATGAACCCTCCAAACTTAGTTTTTTCAACCTGGTTCCCGAAACTTGCCGACTCTTTCCCCAGCCTTTGATAGCTATTTGGACAGATATGGCTGGGAGGGAGTCAGAAAAACTAGGCCACAAAAACTTGCGATTTTCCACAACTTGCGTGTGCAGTATTCAATGGCGACCGACAGATTTTGTTTGATGGATTCTCATGGCCTGTATGGTTTAGGGGGATAATGATGGTATGATTGAACTACAAAATCATCCATCTTTCCAAATATATCGAAGTTTTGTGGATTCAAGCTAAATAAATACATTTAAAACCCCCGCACCCAAAGAGGTGTAGTGATGTGATGTGATGTAGTCTGACATGAAGAAGCATCTAGTCTGATGTGACAATAAGTCTGTGCATGTCGGAAATCCAAAATTTATTGTGTCAGATTATTGTCCCATTTGCACACAACTGAAAGACTTTTCTATGTTAGCTTCTTTGACCTGCATAACGACAGGAAACAGTTGAACAAATCTGACAAGAGATCAACTTCTGAACAATACCAAAGCTTTTGGATTTTGGATTAAAATGTAGATGTAGAAATTAGGCCTTAATTCTGAAATAATTTTTGTAAAGGGCCAAATGTATTTTATGCAAAAATATAAAGGCCAAATATAACTTAGCTAGCATAGCCAGCAGAGCGTTTTTGCAGAAGGGTGTTGCAGACCAGATGTTGAACATAACCGGTCTCAATAATTTTGTCATGAAAATCAAAACAATTAGCTTACCTTCATCATTAAGGAATGAAAATCGGAAACTTTCCATGGCCATCTTGGGTGTAACAACTGTTTTATTTCTTCTCTTTACTGTTCCTGTTTGGTCGGAGTCCAGCTCCTGTAAATATACAAATAATTATACATAAATATACAATATATATACATAATTACAGATAATACAAATCCGTACAAGAAAAACAATTCCGTTAATCAAAAATCTCGTCCAGCATGACAAAATCGGGTGCAATAATTATATAGTAGTGGACTTCCCATACGAGAAGTACCATCAGGTGTTTCGAAAAGAGTAAACATGGTCTGCTTCGCGCGTGACACACGCCACTACAATAAATGTCAAAATCTTGAGGTGCAATGAGATCAATTCATGCCTGACTAAACAAATCAGCCAAAATGCAAGAAACAGATTTGTCGTATTTGACAAGGTAACGAAAGAAATTTCAAGTTTGTGTGTCAAGAAAACAGTATATATATTGAGATAATCCTGTCTCTCCTTGTACACAAAAATAGTGTTGGTCAATCACATCAAATTTTGATGTTTCTAGTCTTATGTTTATGTGCTTTTTGCACACCAGATATAAAACTGTCATACAGTGCCTTCTTGGCTGCGCTTGCTAAATAACAGATGCAGTTATAATGTAAACATAAGTTATTTTCTAATATTAAACATGCCCAGCCTGTCGAATACAGGTCTTCAGAAATACCAGATTCTACTTAAGTTTAATAGTCTATCCCATAATTTGTTGACCCAACCTCTGCAGATCATTTCAAATTGCATTTTTGGCACCCAGTGTAAAATTTTGACGTCATATCCTAGGTAATTGATTCCATTCAAATCTGTTTTTTATTTTTTTTATAAAATTGAGAAGATTTTCTACCAAATTAGTTTACATTATAAATTCAATCTCATGAAACAGGCCGGTTTACTGCATATGTGTACGTCAAACATTTTCAATTGGATTTGAGGAAAGGTTTCATTGACCCAAACGACAATTCAGGAGTGCCCTTTTGTTTATTGTGGCTGAAAAAAAAATGATAATAGTCTTGCAGGCGTTTCAAACCTCCAGCATGAAAATCCCTTGCAAACAACAAGCAAACTGACAGAGAATTGTATCACTTTGTCCTTGCAGACAACAATCTAATTTGCTATGGCCTGATCGAGCTATTGCAGTGTCCTAGCAGCAACAATCTAACTGGGCTACCGACTATCCTTTCACACTACCCCAAAGAGACGAAAATCACATTCTAACTTGCTACTTAGTAAAATAAATAACTAAGTAAATTTGAAATTATTGAGTTTTACACCCTACTTTTCTGCACCCAATTGAGCTAATGAAAACGGAAGGAAATAATTGAAGAGATTTGATTCAAACAGTTGTCAAAGAGCCAAGTCTATGACTATTCTTTCTGGAATACATTCCAGCTGAAGGCAGGTCCATTGTGTGGGAGTAACCGAGCTCTCGAATATCAACAGTACTGGAAGATGAAAGCTACATGAAAGGTCAAAGGTCACTAGACAATAATAATCAATATGATAACAGAAATGACATTTGATAGAATTGATTCAAGATGAAGAAGGAGAGGAACTATCACGAACAGAAATCTGAATAATTGAAATCGGCTACATTGACAAAGATTGAATAGAATGTAATAAAGTTTTCAATTCCTACTGGTGGTTGGGTGAATGAATGAATGAATGATAGAACAAATACACGGTGAATGAATGAGTGAGTGAATGAATGAATGAAGGAAGGATAGAATGAACGAACCATAAATGAATGGATGATGTAATAAATGAATGAATGAATGGATGCATAAATGAATGAATGAGGCTACATTGACAAAGATTGAATAGAATGTAATAAAGTTTTTAATTCCTACTAGTGGTTGGGTGAATGAATGAATGAATACATAGTAGAATGAATGAACCATAAATGGATGGATGCATGATGTAATAAATGAATGAATGGATGGATGATGTAATAAATGAATGAATAGATAAATGATGGGAAGCTTTATTGACAAAGATCGAATAGATTGTAAGTTTTCAATTCCTACTCCAGCTAGTCGCTGAATGATTGAATGAATGAATAAATAAATAAATAAATAAATGAATAAATAAAATAAATGAACAAACAAATGAATGAATGTAGCTGCATTAACAAAGATCGAATAGAATAATATAAAGTTGTCAATTCTTACTTCGCGCTGGTTGCTGAATGAATGAATGACACATTGATATGATCAATAGCTACAGAATTGGCATCAATTTTGGGGGGGGGGAGGGGGGGAAACAGTAGATTAATGAAGCATCATTTTGGGATACTGTAGACAGTAGATTTAGTGGCTCATTTGTGAAAGATTCATCAAAATGGCTGCCATTAGTTGACATGGTAACCATAACAGGAAGTACTGACCAACCAGATGAAGAATGTGTCAAGATTAGACATTTATTATGAAAACAACAGAGAGGAAGTCAGATCCATCATAGAAATTAACATGTTTTCACAATCTTATATCTATCTTCTATGTGACCTTGAAAATTGTCAGTTTTTATACAAAGGTCAAACCAAGAGAAACCTATGCGAAAAAAAATTGACAAAGAACATAATACGCCACTCATATCAACTTCGGTACTAAACGAACATTCTAGTAACCTCCTTTATTATAGAAAGATTGCCATAACGGAAACAAAATAGTTCAGTCAATCAAATTGTCTGCTTTTGCTTTTGCAAGTCATAACTTTCCAGTCTTAACATTAATGAAGGTTGTGCTGAATGCATAATATGCCAAAAGCAGAAGCTACAAAAAATTTCCGTAGAATATACAATTCCACAACTTTTCAGACATATCAAGGAAATCTAATTGGCTGTTGGTAGTTAATCAAAGCAATCGCCAGATTTTTGGACTACCACTTAAATGATGATTATATAAATAGTTTATAAATTCTTCAAGATTACTAAGTAGCACAATTCCCAAAATAACCCAGTAGCAGACGCGAAAAGATAAAGGTGGTATTTGGTTTGTATTGAAAGACAGTGTTTGGTTTACGTCAATATCTAGACAGTTTATTAACAGTTTAATCAGGTTTTATATAACCTCCAACCAAATGATACATCATTTACTTTTCTTGGCAGCCAAAGGTTGGTTTAGTAAGAAACTTAAAGATAAAGCAGTAACAAATTTTGTGTTTTTTCTGACTGTTTGAAATATTCTGTCCTTTCACTTAGGATATTACGAATTAGTTCAGAATTTCAATATGTGACATGGTTATGGGTCAAGGACAACTATTACAGTCTTCGAAAAAGTATGCCAAAACTTTCAACAACTTTGATGCATGTCAGTGTGTAGCAGTCAAAGGTACTGATTTTGTAGACAGTAGCAAATATTGGTGGTTTAAAGGCCCACCGCACATGAAAAGAATTTGGCATGCCCCAATGGGGCGCACTACTTGCTTAGCAGACTACTCCCAGTACAAGTGGCCAGAAATATCAAACACGATATATAGATATTTTTACACCACTACGTATGAAAAATGCACACTTAAAATCACCACAGTAGTAGAGCATAGTTAGAACTGTGCTATTTTCTTTCTGTGTGCAAGTACCTTAAAACAGTAGTCAAGTGTTTCCAGGCATTCTGGTTAATGAGAGGTAATAGGTATAATTTGATTGTACCCAAAACTAGTAGATAATTTACAGTACTGAACTAATTCCTAGTGCAAGTTGTAATAAAACTTAATTTCATGAAAATATACTGTAATATCTGATATCTCACTGTAATTCTGTATCTTATTTGAATCATAAAACAAAATTTAAATTTATAAATACATGTTATTGAGTAAAGGAAATAGAATCAGCAATGTTATTACACTCTTTTAAGAACCTCATAATCCTGAAATTGAAGTTTTCTACTTGTCAGCATTGAATGGGCAAATGAGAACAAGACATGTCATGCAGTGTGCACTGAGGTACAACATAAGTCTTCCCTTATAACATACAGGGAATTAACCCCTCCGAACAACTAGATGTTTTTCCCAGCTCCTTTCACCTGCATTACTGATAGTGGGGAAAATCTGGAAGTATTTCTGGACCCATACCAGTATTAAACCCTGGACCTACAGGTTTGCTTGCCAGCTTCAATGAGCCACCACATCTCCCCTTTAATATTTTAAGTCTCTAATTTACAGTTAATGCAGTGCTATTGGTTCAAATCCCCCCAAATCTCTCCCACCACAAAACAACTGAACAATAAACATGTGTTAACATAAGCAAGAAATAATTTTAGCCTGATTAGACCAAGATAAAATAAGGTGTTGATTTATCTCCCTTTGAAGAGCATGTGACCTGATATAAAATAAGGTCAGAAGATGGAGATATATTTGGGTCAAATTACCAGTGATTATATTGCCATCTGGTACCCGGGCTATCTGTGTGTTCATATTACATTACATTGGTCTTATCTTGATGCCTTACAAAAATAATGAGCCCAAGATCTGGAAGTGCTGTCAATATATCACAGTTCTGTGGTGTTGATAACTGCTTAAAGGGGAAATGTTCGGAGGATGGATTTGGGCCTTGAATTTATGTACCTAAATAGCCTTCAAATTTACTGGAACTGTCCAAAAATCGCACAATCCCTTTAATTTTAGGCCTACTCATACTGTAACAGTTATCTTACACTTTTTGTAGCCTATATGTGTTTTCTATACAAGTCATAGTTTTACTAAAGGACAAGGGGGATTTGAAGGCTTATATTTTGGAGAGAGTTTGGAACATTATTACGGATTGGAATAGCTAAAAAATTCAAGGTTCTAAGACAAAATTTATTTTGGTCGAATAGTTAGTGAACATACACCTTTAAATTCCCAGAAAAAAAAAAGATCATAGAACTATTGGTAAAAAGGGCAGACATGTAATAACAATTCCAAGTTGGTCAGTTAATTAAGTAACCAAGGTTTAAAAATACCACATTTCTGAATCAATATTTGAATGAATGCAAGGAGGCATCTCAAAATATTCCACAGCAGAATAGAAATGAAATGAATGGAGTTTTACGTCCTACTTTTCTGCACCTATATGAGCTAATTGAGGACGGGCAAACGCCATGCAGTGTGCAATGAGGGAAATTTTTGCCAGGACAGCGGCATAAGCCTGCTCTTATTCTCGATTTCCAACTGTCAAGATATCTTAAACGTGCACAGCCAATAGCACACGGGGCCTCGGTGTATTGTCCCATCCGAACGACTAGACGCTTTTCCATGTCAGCCCCTCTGACCTGCATCACTGACAGGGGGGAAACCGGGTTGAAAAATCCGAAGGTATCATCTCGACCCATGCCGGGATTGAACCCTGGACCTTCAGGTTAGCGAGCAAGCGTCTAACTCACTGAGCCACCGCGGCTCCCACAGCAGAATAGAAGCTACTTGAGTTAAAGATACTTGCTTCGCAACTTAGAGATCTCAATTTGTCTTAGAAGAAAAGTAGACGGAAAGGATTGTAAAGTGACATTAATAAAGTGAACAAGATGTTAGATTTAATTCTGAACATCTTGTGAACACAGTTTTCACAGACATTTGATATCCTAAACATAAAGGAAATTCAAATGTTCACTCTTGGCACTTTACATGAACTAATGAACTAACCTCGTAACTACAAAGGATTAAAATATGACATAAACATTATGTGAACAAATTGGCTTGTTTGTCTAATTCAATCTAAACCATGTATGAACACAAAATTACACTACATGTTCACTTTATTTCCTACACAGTTTATGAACATCAAAATGTTCACTTTTCAAATGAGCACCGTGGCTTTCTTGTTTCATCCAATCTGAACTATTAATTATGACTCCTAAACACAAAGGATTAATATATGACATAAACATTATGTGAACAAGTTGGTTTGTTTGTCTAATTCAATCTGAACCATGTATGAACACAATATTACATGTTCATACTATGTTCACAATTAAGCAACATGTTAGGTGGATGTGTTATTGTAATTACATAGTAAATTAATTGTCATCTGTCATTATGAGGGGTTGAAAGCTGCCACAAGGCCAAGGGCTGGTCATTCAGGACTGGATGTGGCGAGAGAGTAGTTTTGCAGAATACAATGCAGGTCAGAGGGGTTGATAAAAAAAGTTTCTAGTCCTTCAAATGGGAGAATAAACCGAGGCCCTGTGTGCTGCAGGGTGTGCACGTTAATGATTCAGTTGGACATCATAAATAAGTGTAGACTAATGCCGCTATCCTGGCAAAATTTCTCTCATTGCCCACTGCATGGCGTTAGCCCGTCCTCAATTAGCCCATATAGGTGCAGAAAGGCAGGACGTAAACTCCATTCATATTATTTCATTTCGAGGACACAATCAAACTAGCTAAGCTTGAGCTATTTCAAGAAAAGAGAGTGTTCCCATCAAGCACAAAGTTTTCTTGTAAGGCAGCCATTTTGAATTTTGTCAGAAGTAGAAAAATGACAAATTTTTATCTAGATCTGATTTATTTCAATCATGTTGATCCTAGGACCATTCAAGATTAGCCCTACCTTTACTTGAATCTGAATATTTCAAATTGGGCAGCATCCACTTGTTTTCATTTACTTTCCTTTTCATTTTTCCACTTTTCATCTGTCTGAATTTGGCTGAATGAGCCATGATAAGAAAGTTCTTAGTCAAGTTTTAAGAAAAATTGTTGCACAGTTGGTTAGAACATTGCAGCAAGGTCCAGTTTGTAGAAAGGATCCTCAACAACCTAAGTTGATATCTTTAAAAAAGATTAGTGTTTCTTTCTTTCAAGTTGCTGATTTCTACTCCACACCAACAAAGTGGATATAACAAGTGATTAGAAACTCAATAAAAAATGTTCATAAAATGAACAAAGGTCATTGGAATTGGGACAGAAGTCAACAAAAGTGAACAAAAGTGAACAAAAGTGAACAAAGGTTGGAAACTCTGAGTTATAATATATACTTCTTCACAATAGTTATAACACTAATTAAACCTAATGAAGATAGTTCATTGATAATCACTCAGTTTCAAGTATTGTTTAAAGTTAAAGTGGCTATCCCATGTAGATCTGATGTCAGAAGTTTTTATTCTTAAAGTAGATAGATCTGTTGTAAGTTATATTCAAATTTATGGGATATTTATTAAATAGTCACTTTTATTCTAAACAAAATAAAATACAGATTTACTTGATTATTTCTGATTAATACATTATTATTTGAAAACTTTATTTCCTGATTTTGCTGAACTGATATTTTGGATTTTGTGTTTCATTTCACAGGGTATGCTTACTCTTCTAGACACCTGATACCACTTTTCATTATGATATACTTACTCATGTATGATTGATATAATTCCTCATGTGAAAAGTTCATAAGCTGTTACCTATGTTTCTTCAAAGTGTCTTTTTGGATTTTGGGTTTCGTTTTGGATCGTTAGTACTTGGTTTTTTTTTAATAGTTCAGATGGTTAGTAAGGTAATTTGATATTTTAGTGACCGAGAACAATAAGCTCGACATACTTTGACATTATCATTCAAAAGACTTTGTCCTTTATAATCTATAATGCTAATCCCAGACAGTCATTTCCTTATAAGGAAACAGCACAGCGACGCCAATCATTATCCTGCAGGATTCCTACTGTTGCTTATTACACTGGAACCAAAAATAATCTCAGGCACTAAAATAATGGTATCCAGAAAATTTATTTTACGATATATTTTTTGAACACGTTACTGCCATTTAGTCCATTTAGGACAAAGTTCCCAACCTTTTTCATACCATGGCCCAAAATTAATTAACTCCAAGAGCCGTGACCCCCTGTTTAATTTGAAATATCGCTCAGGAAGTGGTTATGCCTCCTCATCATCGAGAGGTCGAACTCATTTGACCACAAGCAATTCAGACCTTACACAGCAAAATATAGTTAAATTAATACCCCATGACCCCCAGGTAAGGAACCATTGCTTTACGATATGCAATCCTCATCAGGACACCTGTAAAATTTCCAATATATATCATCTGAGCGATGTAAACCCTGTCCAACACCCCGACATCATAAGACACTTTTCCATTTATCACTGAAATTTTAAAGGAGAATGTCAAGCATGTTTGAGGGTCGATCTGAGCCTTGAATACAATGTATATGTAATAGCTTCCAGAAGTACTAAAACTGCACAGAAATCTCATAATCCCTTCAATTATATCACTACCTAAACATTTATGTTTCATTTTCTGTATAATGTGTTTTCAATATATGGCATAGTCTTACTAAACGACGAGTCATATTTTTGACTTTCAAATGCTCATAATTATGGCTACACTGGGATTTGAAGGATTATATTTTGAGAGAGAGTTGTGAACATTATTACGGATTAGATTAGCTAAAAATTCAAGATTCTGAGACAAAAATTTTATTGGTCGAACAGTTAGTGAACATATATCTTTAAAATGCAGGCATTTTATTGGATGCTTGCTAGGAATACCAAGAATTAGTTGAATCACTTTTTTGTATCCACCCAAAAGAATTTTAGTAGAAAAAGAAATATATTCGCCCTTGCTCACAAAGCCTGAAACATCATTTAAAGTTAATTAATGCTTTGTGAATCCTCCAAAGTCAATATTGCCCAATGGTTGAATGAAATAAGATGTTTAATAATGATTTCAAATTACTAATTAAATTTCAAAAAAATATTCAAACAACAAAATGGTCTCCTTTATTCAAAATAGATTAAATCCTTTATCCTGCACTTAGTCCTATTTATTTGTAAAAGAATTGACTTCATGTAAACAAGAGATTTTGCATGTTCACAAAACCAACGAGGCATTTCAAAGCAAATAATTCCCTTAATGATGTCATCATTAATTAGCCATGTCATGACATCAAAGATGTGACATCATGTCATGACATGTTAAAGGCAGGACATGTCAAGTCAACACAGGTTGTTAATGTAAACATATGTAAACACATGTAAACATAGTCTACTATTGACAAATTGTTGTGTATGTACAACAACATTAGAGATTTGATTTACTTTAATTCAATTTTCATTACTTCTGGCCGAAATCTTTATTTTGATACTTAAAGGGCCATTCTGCTTTTTTGAAAAAAGTTTCCATTATCAAAAAAATCGCAAATGCTACCTGAGAGTATTCTTAAAGTATGCTTATTGTATCTCTATATCTTCTTGATCAAACTGAATTTGCTTTTAAAGGGTTAATTACAAACAGGGAGTACTTATTGTTAAGTAAGCAATTTGACCTATTTTTGGTGTTTGCCCTTTAAATGGCTCAATATTTCTAGCTGAAACCTTTTTAAATACACAAGAGGGACATTTCTCTACAATTAGGCGTTTATTTTACTCAAATCCGTTCAGTAGTTTCCTATCAACGTCCAAAAAACATAACACACTTAAAAACCTTACGTAAGGTTTTTAAAAATGTTAGCATGTTTTTAGCGTTTAAAAATTAACGGCTGGATTTTTTAAGTTAAAACTTTCAGATACATTAAAGGGGACATAGTTACAGATTTTGGTGTAAAGTTTTCTCAAATTTAAGCGAAAAAACTTTCTGACCTAAAAAAAATTCAGACTGTCCCTTTAAATTAGCTTAACCTTTAAGTGGAACAGTATTTTTGAGGGTTAATTTGGGTCTTGAATAATGTACATAATCATCAGAAGTACTAGAACTACACAGAAATCACATAATCTTGTTCAAAATACTTCATATTGAAATTTCACTTTTATTTCTATATGTGTGTATAGTACTAAATTATGAGTTCCATTTTTTATTTTCAAAACTAATAGTTATTAAACATATGAATTGAAGTATTTCATGTCAACAGAGAGTTCTGTACATTATAAGTGATTAGCTTTGCTAAAAAAATAGCGATGGCCATCGTAATACGCCCACTTTTATAATGGCAGCCAATTCTTCCGGGGGGTTGACAAGAGTGGAGAGTAAATGAAAGATTCTGAGAATGACATTTTCTCTTTTTACAAGAGTAAAACCATGGGTTAAAGTTTCCTGGTAAAAAACAAATATGTCACTGAAATATGCATAAAACAAGGGCAACCAACGTTTAGGTTCCATCTTAAAAATGATTAAGAGCAGTCACATAGTTGATGATGTTTCTGATTTTCAATAAGGTGTATCCTAAGGTCAATACAAACACCAACAGCCAGTTTCATAAAAATCCACCAAGAAACCATCTCTCTATTGTGTCCACAACTTTGATAGTGTAACGGCTGAAAAATTAACGCGTTTTAAAGAACAAGGGCAATAACTCATAAAATATTTTTTCGATGTTTCTGATATTCAATAGGGTTTATCCCAATGTCAATACAACCACTCATACCAAGTTTCATCAAAATCCATCAAGAAACCAGCTCTCTATGGTGTCCACAACATATTTTCAAAAGCAAGGGCAATAACCAAGGAAATATTTTTCGATTCGTCTGATTTTCAATAGGGTTCATCCTTGGGTGATTACAAACACTCATAGCAAGTTTCATAAAAATCCACTAAGAAACCATCTCTCTATTGTGTCCACAACTTTGAGAGTGTAACGGCTGAAAAATTAACGCGTTTTAAAGAACAAGGGCAATAACTCATAAAATATTTTTTCGATGTTTCTGATATTCAATAGGGTTTATCCCAATGTCAATACAAACACTCATACCAAGTTTCATCAAAATCCATCAAGAAACCAGCTCTCTATGGTGTCCACAACATGTTTTCAAAAGCAAGGGCAATAACCCATGAAATATTTTTCGATTCATCTGATTTTCAATAGGGTTCATCCTTGGGAGATTACAAACACTCACAGCAAGTTTCATAAAAATCCACCAAGAAACCAGCTCTCTATCGTGTCCACAACTTAAAGAGTGTTACGGCTGAAAAATTAACGCGTTTTAAAGAACAAGGGCAATAACTCATAAAATATTTTTTCGATGTTTCTGATATTCAATAGGGTTTATCCCAATGTCAATACAAACACTCATACCAAGTTTCATCAAAATCCATCAAGAAACCAGCTCTCTATGGTGTCCACAACATATTTTCAAAATCAAGGGCAATAACCCATGAAATATTTTTCGATTCGTCTGATTTTCAATAGGGTTCATCCTTGGGTGATAACAAACACTCACAGCAAGTTTCATCAAAATCCATCAAGAAACCAGCTCTCTATCGTGTCCACAACAATTGTGGACAGACAGACAGACGGACAGACAGACGGACAGACAGACGGACAGACAGGGGCGACTACAACATACGCCCACATTAATGTGTGGGCGTATAAAAATTCTGATTGGTCTGTTTCTGAGACTAAGGTTTGATAAATGTGCACCATAACATTTTAAGAATTAAGAAAAATTGCAGTTGAACATAAATCATTTGATATAACAAAACACAAGACATTATTATGGAATATAACACACTCCTTTAATACAGTAAGGCACATAATGTTTCAACACAAGATACACATGTTGTCTGATGACGATGTTGATGTTGAAATTTACCTAACTGTATTAAAGAAGTGTGATTGTCTTGTGTTTTGTTATATGTGCTCCCTCAGCTTCTATATGTGTTCAAATCTTAAATCATTTGATGTCATAACTAAATCCTCCATTTATTTCGAAGCAATCCCACACATTTGCAGAAACAACCAAGAAATGACAACAGTTTATATATACAACAAACTTAACATGTTACTCCCTTCCTTGACTACCTCACCCCACCCAACCATTTCAAAATTGTACATCCACTTTGAGGACTTCATTTTCTTAACTCTGCCCTTGACATCTTACTTTAAAGGGGCACAGGCTTCATTTTCGCGGGTCGATTTGGATAAGGCTCAGAAACAGGGATTTTTTAGCTTAGCAATTTAGTACTGGTTATCACAACTCACCATTGAAATTTGTGCCTTCAAATCCATGTGCATCCATAATTATTAGCATTTGAAAGTTATAATGCCCTACTACACATAATCGATACTATGCAATATATAGAAAAGTCAGCTATAGAAATAGAAGGAGAAATGTCTAATTTAAGATATATTTGAAGGAAATACGCAATTTTCGTGCATTTCTAGTGCTTCTGAAGGATACTTAAATATATTCAAGACCCAAATCAACCAATAAAAATGAAGACTGCGGTCCCCTTTAATGCTTAAAGTAACAAATTGCTTTAATCTATTTATCATTTACAATGGAAATAATGACAGAGATGAGGTCATTATAATCTGTGTCCAGTTTGTGGTCAAGATCTATTAATAGACCATAATGAAACAACAGTATGAGTCAACATTGACCGGTGAACCTGACTGAGTCATTCTTTAACTATTAATCAGCCACGCCAATACTCCAGTTGACTTCAGTTTAATTTGTCACTAAAATATTTAAATATTAGAAGGAAAAACGGGAACATCAAGGAATTGGCCAAGGATCAGCTGAGAGAAAGGATACCCTTCACATTAGCTGTGAATCATTTTCCTTGCAAAATATAGATCTTTCTTTTTTTTAAATTTTTTTTTTGTTGAAAAAAAAAGAATTTTAAACATGAGGTTATCATTTTCAAAAACTTATCATAAAGTTTATTCTGGGTTTCGATCATCTGCTTGGTGAATTTCTAAAATTCATTTCAAATTCAATTTTATAACTAGAACCGTGAAGACGGTACCGAGCAGTGCGCAACCCACCCGATACATGGATGAAATGTCACATTTTCAACCAATGATAAGAGTTTTACATAATAATATAAAAGCGTACTTGTCAAATTACTCACTCTCTTTTGTGTGTCAGTAGAAAGTGCACTGCAAGATATGTTTGCAGGGATAATAAAATGGATGTAAAACTACAAGAAGTAAACAGAAAGATAAACTATGAAAATTTTAGCTTCTCGAACTCGATATATTATCAAGATAAATACATATACCAAGCTTCATTCAAATCGGACAAAAACTCTAGTCTCTATCGCGTGTACAAGAAATTATTGACGGAAGGACCGACGGACAGACAGGGTGACGGCAATATACGTCCATATTTTCATGTGGGTGTATAAAAAAGGCAGATAAAATGAATTCAGAAATACCAGCAGACAGATTAATTAAAAGGGTGCAGAACTACAAGCAGTCAGACCAAATAAAAGGGGCGCACGACTACCAGTATACAGGCAGGGTTAACTAAAAGGGATTACCAGCAGACAGACAAACGAAACATGTACAGTTACAATGGAGTTCGGCATATTACTTTACATAGTGTCATATAAATAATATGTAAATTAGGTCACTTGACATAATTTGTTTTTAAAGAATTTTGAAAAAAAGCACTCACAGTAACAATGGAATTTATCAAGATAAATACACATACCAAGCTTCATTCAAATCGAATAAAAACTCTATCTTTTATCTCATACACAAGTTAATTTTAACGTTTTCACTAAGTCAAGGGCAATAACTCATAAACCGACGACTGGAATAGCTCCAATTATGAAAGGATCCCAGTCTAACTAAAATCAGACCCTAATTTCGTATCCGAAATAGTATCACGATTTATTATACATACCAAGCTTCATTCAAATCGGATAAAAACTCTAGTCGCTATTGCGTGTACAAGAAATTGTTGAAGGACGAACGGACCGACGGATGGACTGGGGTGACGGCAATATACGTCCATATTTTCATGTGGGTGTATATAAAGGCAGATAAAAAGGAATCAGAAATACCAGCAGACAGACTAAATAAAAGAGGTGCAGAACTACAAGCAGTCATACCAAATAAAAGGGGCGCACAGCTATCAGAATACAAGCAGGTTAACTAAAAGGGACGCGGGAATACCAGCACACAGACAAACGAAACACAAAAAGTTACAATGGAATTTGGCAGAATATTTTCAAATTTTAAAACGAGGAATTATGATTCAAATACATAGTGTCATATATCATTGGAAAGCGTAGATAAAGCATAATACGAATCAAAAATAATTTGTGTCGTATGTAAATTAGGTCATTCAAATCGAATAAAAACTCTAGCTTTTATCACATACACAAGTTAATTTTAACATTTTCACTAAGTCAAAGGCAATAACTCATAAACCGACGACTGGAATAGCTCCAATTATGAAAGGATCCGAGATAGTATCACGATAATTATACATACCAAGCTTCATTCAAATCGGATAAAAACTCTAGTCGCTATTGCGTGTACAAGAAATTGTTGAAGGACGAACGGACCGACGGATGGACTGGGGTGACGGCAATATACGTCCATATTTTCATGTGGGTGTATATAAAGGCAGATAAAAAGGAATCAGAAATACCAGCAGACAGACTAAATAAAAGAGGTGCAGAACTACAAGCAGTCATACCAAATAAAAGGGGCGCACAGCTATCAGAATACAAGCAGGTTAACTAAAAGGGACGCGGGAATACCAGCACACAGACAAACGAAACACAAAAAGTTACAATGGAATTTGGCAGAATATTTTCAAATTTTAAAACGAGGAATTATGATTCAAATACATAGTGTCATATATCATTGGAAAGCGTAGATAAAGCATAATACGAATCAAAAATAATTTGTGTCGTATGTAAATTAGGTCATTCAAATCGAATAAAAACTCTAGCTTTTATTACATACACAAGTTAATTTTAACATTTTCACTAAGTCAAAGGCAATAACTCATAAACCGACGACTGGAATAGCTCCAATTATGAAAGGATCCGAGATAGTATCACGATAATTATACATACCAAGCTTCATTCAAATCGGATAAAAACTCTAGTCGCTATTGCGTGTACAAGAAATTGTTGAAGGACGAACGGACCGACGGATGGACTGGGGTGACGGCAATATACGTCCATATTTTCATGTGGGTGTATATAAAGGCAGATAAAAAGGAATCAGAAATACCAGCAGACAGACTAAATAAAAGAGGTGCAGAACTACAAGCAGTCATACCAAATAAAAGGGGCGCACAGCTATCAGAATACAAGCAGGTTAACTAAAAGGGACGCGGGAATACCAGCACACAGACAAACGAAACACAAAAAGTTACAATGGAATTTGGCAGAATATTTTCAAATTTTAAAACGAGGAATTATGATTCAAATACATAGTGTCATATATCATTGGAAAGCGTAGATAAAGCATAATACGAATCAAAAATAATTTGTGTCGTATGTAAATTAGGTCATTCAAATCGAATAAAAACTCTAGCTTTTATCACATACACAAGTTAATTTTAACATTTTCACTAAGTCAAAGGCAATAACTCATAAACCGACGACTGGAATAGCTCCAATTATGAAAGGATCCGAGATAGTATCACGATAATTATACATACCAAGCTTCATTCAAATCGGATAAAAACTCTAGTCGCTATTGCGTGTACAAGAAATTGTTGAAGGACGAACGGACCGACGGATGGACTGGGGTGACGGCAATATACGTCCATATTTTCATGTGGGTGTATATAAAGGCAGATAAAATGGAATCAGAAATACCAGCAGACAGACTAAATAAAAGAGGTGCAGAACTACAAGCAGTCATACCAAAATAAAAGGGGCGCACAGCTATCAGAATACAAGCAGGTTAACTAAAAGGGACGCGGGAATACCAGCAGACAGACAAACGAAACACGAAAAGTTACAATGGAATTTGGCAGAATATTTTCAAATTTTAAAACGAGGAATTATGATTCAAATACATAGTGTCATATATCATTGGAAAGCGTAGATAAAGCATAATACGAATCAAAAATAATTTGTGTCGTATGTAAATTAGGTCATTCAAATCGAATAAAAACTCTAGCTTTTATCACATACACAAGTTAATTTTAACGTTTTCACTAAGTCAAAGGCAATAACTCATAAACCGACGACTGGAATAGCTCCAATTATGAATAATCCGAGATAGTATCACGATCATTATACATACCAAGCTTCATTCAAATCGGATAAAAACTCTAGTCGCTATTGCGTGTACAAGAAATTGTTGAAGGACGAACGGACCGACGGATGGACTGGGGTGACGGCAATATACGTCCATATTTTCATGTGGGTGTATATAAAGGCAGATAAAATGGAATCAGAAATACCAGCAGACAGACTAAATAAAAGAGGTGCAGAACTACAAGCAGTCATACCAAAATAAAAGGGGCGCACAGCTATCAGAATACAAGCAGGTTAACTAAAAGGGACGCGGGAATACCAGCAGACAGACAAACGAAACACGAAAAGTTACAATGGAATTTGGCAGAATATTTTCAAATTTTAAAACGAGGAATTATGATTCAAATACATAGTGTCATATATCAT
The DNA here is from genome assembly GCA_029955415.1 of Lottia scabra. Classification (NCBI taxonomy): domain Eukaryota; kingdom Metazoa; phylum Mollusca; class Gastropoda; family Lottiidae; genus Lottia; species Lottia scabra. Next base: position 4,564,015 of record JARJEI010000018.1, on the reverse strand, counting down.
TGGAAAGCGTAGATAAAGCATAATACGAATCAAAAATAATTTGTGTCGTATGTAAATTAGGTCATTCAAATCGAATAAAAACTCTAGCTTTTATCACATACACAAGTTAATTTTAACGTTTTCACTAAGTCAAAGGCAATAACTCATAAACCGACGACTGGAATAGCTCCAATTATGAAAGGATCCGAGATAGTATCACGATAATTATACATACCAAGCTTCATTCAAATCGGATAAAAACTCTAGTCGCTATTGCGTGTACAAGAAATTGTTGAAGGACGAACGGACCGACGGATGGACTGGGGTGACGGCAATATACGTCCATATTTTCATGTGGGTGTATATAAAGGCAGATAAAATGGAATCAGAAATACCAGCAGACAGACTAAATAAAAGAGGTGCAGAACTACAAGCAGTCATACCAAATAAAAGGGGCGCACAGCTATCAGAATACAAGCAGGTTAACTAAAAGGGACGCGGGAATACCAACAGACAGACAAACGAAACACGAACAGTTACAATGGAATTTGGCAGAATATTTTCAGATTCTAGAACGCGGAATTATGATTCAAATACATTGTGTCATATATCATTGGATAGAGTAGATCAAGCATAGTAACACCGAAACAAAATTTATGACGTATGTAAATTAGGTCACGTGACAGAGCAGTTTAAAGTTAAAAAATGCAATTTTCTGACGGCCATAAAACCGGAAGTAAACATTGGGCATCTAAAATGTTCACGCCATTGGATAAATCTCGTCAACGGTAACAACTTTTGTTTAAGTCTCAAGGTCACTCAAGGTCAAGGTCACAAGATATGAGCCTAAAAAGTTTTGACTATTTCCGAAAATTCTAAACCGGAAATAAAAAAAATTCTGAATCGAAATTCAAAAATCGGCTTCCCATGTTTTGTTAGCAATCGACTGTAGATTCCATAGACATCATTTTTATTCAAATCGAATGATTCCCTGATTCTGAATTTCGATTTAAAGAAAAATCAGTCATTTCAAGATGGCGACTGATATGAAATATCTGGGTCAGATTTTTTCATTTCATATTTAGTCAATGGTTATTTCTAGCACATCTCAAAAAGATTTTTTTGAATATCTTAATTATTCCGGAAGTTGAAATTTCAACTTTACAAGCGAATGACGTCAAAACCGGAAGTGATATACAAATTTTGAAAATACCATTTAGTTAGAAATCAAATTGTTTATACACCTGTAAGTTTTCAAATAGATCGAAATAAAATTGCAAAAGTTAAAAAAACGGTTAAAAAAGTGCTCCAAAAAGTCAGCAGAGAATGTCTAAAAGTGCATTTATGTTGAAAGTTATTATGTAGACATTAGAATAATGAAATAAACAAAAAACAGTTTTATCAAAATCGGTTCAAAAAACAGAGGTAAAAAAGGTAAAAAACATAAAATGGGTTTTTCTGTGATATGTCATTTCCGGTTAGACAAAAAAACGCCATTTTACATTTAAGCAACACCGAGCAGTTAGTTATTGTAGGAAAACATGTGAGATAATGTGTGGCATGCTCCCTTCATTCCCTTCATACCGAATTAGCGTGACCAGAAGTAGACAAAAAAAAAAAAAAAAAAAAAAAGTCATTATGAAAACAAAGCAGTGCGTTCGCTAGAACGCACTGCAATTATCCTATCAGATCACTGCAATGTATTTTTTTTTTAGCCCTTCGACTAAAAAACCAAGCTCATCTTTTTAAAAATCAATTTTGAATCTAGGATTCTTTGAAATTGTATTAAAGCTGTGGTTCCTATGGAAATGTTCCATAGACACAAAGGACAGAAATCTCTATATTTCCATGCTACATGGTTAGGACCACCCAACTTTAATCATATTCAATCTCACTTCACACAGTTGATCTCACAAATATCATCAAAGGTGTTATTTATAATCCAGAGTACAAAGACAAATACAGAAACTGACATTTGTAAACTTCTTGTAATAGGAAATGCACCGTCAAAAATAAACTAAACTGCTGCACTTAAATGGCGGTTTGACTTTTATCTTCTCAAAAGAAAATTTCTAAAACTGAACCACATGTGGGGAAAAATGGATATAAAGCTTTCCTAATCTACTTTGTAGGTCTTGTAAAACATTTATTCTCAACCATTACAAAATGAATTGAAATGGAGTTTAACATCCTATTTAACGTAGCGTTGTATATTTGCCCATAAAAAACACCTGTAGTTAAAATAAGCATGCCTCTTTTTTAAAGGTATCCATCAAGTTTAAGCAAAAAAAAACACCAGGGCTTTAAGATGCTAAAAGGTAGACGCTGAGCCCAAATTAAAATACAAAATAAGTTGCCGCGCTATCCATCTTAAGCGCTGCAGAGCCTGATCATAACAGAAGTCCTTTTAACCCGCAAGAAAGTTCAAATTTAGTCAAAATGTTTTGATGCCTTCTCCAGGCACTTGGTGCCTTAATTTTTCCCTTCCATTCCAAAAATACAGGGCACTCATTAGATGTGTTTGAAACTTGCTGATTCTATTCCCAGCCTTTGACAGCTATTTGGACAGAAGAGTCAGAAAAACTGTGCCATAAAATTGGAGATTTTCAGCACCGTTACAAGTGCTGGTTTTTTTAACGTTTTTATAAACCTCAAATTTACCAATCCTACATATATTTGGAAAGATGGATATTTTTGTAGTTCATTCATACCATCAATATCCCCCTACACCATACATGCCATGTCTGTAGTTCCGAAAATTCCAAGAAATTGAATTTGTCGGTCGCACAAGAGACTGGGGATAGAGTCTGCAAGTTTCAGACTATCATAAGATATGTAACAACATGTAAAATATGAATGATGACAGTAACAGAGTAGAAATACAGGTTTTAGCAGTCAATGTTATATAGGATAGTCAATTACTAGTACACCCAGCCAATTAGTAAATAGTATAATAATATAATATACAGTCACTTAATGTTAGACAATTCCATTAACTACTACTATAATGTACATAATAAGACAATGCACATCTTTATATATTTTATGTACTAAATAAAATGCACTTCTTTATATTTTATGTATTTTATCAAACAATAGTTTTTATCCTGATATGTACTTTACAATGCATTTCTTTATATATTTTATGTACTTTATGAAAAGCACTTCTTTATATTTTATGTACTTTATTAGACAATGCATATCTTTATATATTTGATGTACTTTATAAGACAATGCATATCTTTATATATTTGATGTACTTTATAAGACAATGCACATCTCTATATATTTTATGTACTTTATAAGACAATGCACTTCTGTAATTTTATGTACTTTATCAGACATTAGTTTTTAACATGATATGTTTTTATGTACTTTATTACACAATCTTATTACATCTTATTACATAAAGTATGTACTCTACAAGATTATGTACTTCTAATATTTTTAATGTATTTTATAGCTTTTAGAATTACCATTATCATCGGTAACTGAAGATTTTTTAGGGGTAGAAAAGTCTGCCTCCAAAAAGTCATGGTACGACCCTCAAAAATGCCCATATGAAAAAATGATCAATTAACAAAGGCTCTATGTGCTACACATTGCATCTGATCATCCATAGCCTCTGTCCTGACAAAATTTTCTTCACTGCCCCTCTTCAACTGTACCACAAAATCTTAACCTTCATTCATAAAGTCAAAACATCTGCCATTAAAAATCTCAAGTGCAAGCCATGACTTTTTTTCATAAATAATAAACAAACATTGAAGACTTACTTTATTTGACATGTTTGATAACGGTCCAGAAAAGTCAAGTTCTCATTTTTGTGGTGTACGCCATTTTTTGAAAACAAAATGTGATGATTGTAAAGATGTCTAAATGTATTTTAAATCTATTCTATATTTTAACCAATTTCCTTTTTAAGTGAAATTTCTGAATGTATTTCTTCTAAAAGAGGTTGGCAACATAATGCAGTGTGCAATGAGGATAATTTTAGCCAAGACAGTGGCATCAGCTTACTCTTTTTTGATTTTCAACTATTAAGAGATCTTTAACATGCAAGACCTGTAGCACTTATAAGGCCTGTAAAAATTATTCCATTCCACCAACCTGAAGGCCCTTCAACCTGCATCACTGACAGGGTGAAACCAGGATGAAGAAAATCAAAAGGTATCATCTAGATCCGTGCCAGAATTGAACTGCATACAAATTTGTTGCAAGAATCTGACACCATCTTGCAAAAAATTTTTGTTGCTCAAAAAACTTCAATAAAAAACATTTTTCAGAAAACTGATCATTTTCTAGCAAAAAAAAAACCCGTTCCGATAAAATTTACTCAAATTTCTTACGGAAATCAATGTGAGATCATAAAGTGTTTGTAACTAGCTGATTAGATCTGGTCTGTTATTGATTCCTGATATTACAGGTCATTCTGGAACTAGTTATTTTACAGACACTTCCAGGAATCATAGATTTATATCAAACTTTGCCTTCTTTAAAGATTTCTTTTAAGACTTTCTAAAGTTTTTTTCTTCAAATCTCGACTAATTGATTTGCTAAGGCTACTTAGTTTAAGATTTACTTTTAATTTTACTTTAAAGGTCCCAGTTGATTTGATGGGAATATTTTGAAGATAATCCAATTGTATCTGATTTGATGATGAGGGTCACAGCAAGATTGTCGTCTGCCAGCTAGATAGTTCACATAACACACCTCAGATGGATTGTTGGTTAGGTCCAAAACTATTCATGGATCTGGGTTTTTTCAAGAATGATAACTATGGTTGTTAGGAATTGTTTCTACCAGTTGGTCCTTGACCAAATCTCCTGGCATAGATCTTTTCTTGATTGGAATAATGAGACTTAAATAGACTCTTTTGCATGTTGTAAAAGATTAGAATGCAACACCAGCATATTTAGACTTATTCAGTACCCATGTATGGTTGGGTTGACTTGAATAATGACACTTGCTAACCTGGCGATCCAGGGTTCAATCCTGGAATGGGTCGAGATGATACCTTCGGATTTTTCAACATGGTTTCCCCTTGTTAGTGATGCAGGTCGGAAGGGCTGACATAGAAAAAGCGTCTAGTCGTTCGGATGGGACAATAAACCAAGGTCCTGTGTGCTATTGGCTGTGCATGTTAAAGATCCCTCGACAGTTAGAAAATCGAAAATAAGAGCAGGCTTATGCCGCTGTTCTGGCAAAATTTCCCTCATTGCATACTGCATGGCGTTTACTCGTCCTCATTAGCCCATACAGGTGCAGAAAAGCAGGACGTAAAACTCCATTTATTTCATTTCGGTTTTTGAATAATGACTTATTGAAGGCCACCAGACTTTCATGTGTTGCTCAAGATCAGAACCAGCTATGAGAATTTTCTTTTGATTAACCAAGCAAATGATGTCATAAAACTCAACAGATTGAGCTACAGTATGCTCTTTTTGGAGCAAAAGTGAGGTGAAATGTTGATAGGGCACAAAACATGTTCATGGACTTTCACTAAGAGTTTTCTGAACAAACGCATATTGTCCGAGTTGACAAAAGTGACCTCCTAAGTCCTAAGGTTTATTGTCAAAATGGGGTCTGGTTTGGTGTCATGACAACTAAATTGGAAATCGTGTGGTCAATCGTTGAAAGGGTGACTTAGAAATTCCAAAGTGGACTTTTCGTGCTGTAGCCATGAATTGTGTTGTCTAATGTTTTCTGTGTAAATTCTCCCAATAGAATCAACAATCTGTAGCCGTCCGTTGTTTTGTTTTAAAATAAATATTTTCAATTCTTTACCCACCATGTTGATTTTAAAGACAAACATTCCTTGACACTTGACAATGAGTTTTCACCAAAACAAAATATCTATTGACCAAATGTTAAGCGAGTTTTTATCTCACTTTTCTGCTCCGATTTTTGAATAAGGTTTAAATGAAATGAATTTGATTTTCGATCCAAGCTTCTGTCAATGAATTTCATGATAAAGAGCTATTTGAAATTTTACATCTTAATTCTCTGCTCCATTATGGGCTAATGTTAATGTTGAGTTACTTAAGCTGAGAACAGACTGAGCAAATTTTATTAGCCAGCACTTTGGTCGAAGTATTCGCCACCGAATTCATTTGGCCGATACAGTGGACACACAGGCTGAATGTTCACAATAATAAAGTATATTGGCTTCGGCCAAAGCTTGGGCGAATGTTGTCACACTTGACACACTGGTGGTCGACTCCCCCGAAAGTTTTACTTCCTAGGTTTTGGTTGCACTTAGAAGACTTTACATTTCTTTTTAATCCTTCTTTTTTTTTTGTAAACAATATTTTATTCATAAGAAAAGGATTGGAGAACAGGCTTACGCCTATGAAACCTCCTCTCCTCCTAATCCTTCTTATATCATAAAATCTAAAAAAATCAAAAGGAATTTTATTTATAACTTTTCTGCTTATAAGTGGATGATCAACTGAAAATTTCCAATATTTTGTTTGTGATAATATTAAAAATCATTTTGTACATACCCATAATAATAATATCCAAAGATATCCAAAAATTCCGGGTAGAGTGCCTTCAGTTAAATCCAAATATTATTAATACAATATATATCCATATAAAACTATTTCTAAATGTTAAATCCACACACAAGAAATTTCACTATCACTAAAAGATGTCAAAAATCACAATCAGAAACAAGCCATCAAATTTCTATTCCTTCTTAGTCTGACCACATTACAAAATATAGAAAACTTTTGCACTCGGTCCAATGATAACTCTTATCACAACATTGGCAAATGTTCAAGACTTTTCAAATCTGATGTTAAATTCAAATTTATTTGAAAACTTGAACGTTCATAGTACTATTTAAACCACATACTGTTTCCATAAACAGCTTGAAAACAAAGAAATACGTTAAAACATGTGCTACTACTTTGTTTAGGTGTTGTCTTTACACTTGAATAATGTCTTTAGTCTTGAATAAGAAGTTATTTAGTTTCATTTAGTCCACAAATATTCAAATAATTCAACTCACAATCTTGGTTAGTTAACATGTATTTTTTTTCAAATATAAAATCTCTTATATCCATTATACACATAAATCCATAAAATGTGCTCCGTCAAAATTTTATATTAATTTCAAACATTAAAACGCAAATTCCAAACACCTTTTTGATCAAAATACTGCACATAAATTTTACACACGAGCTTTATCTTCCAAAATAAAAACCGAACAAATCTAAAAATTATTCTTTTAATATCAAATTAACATCATCAGCAAATAACACAAATTTTATGAAGCTGAATCTAAAATCCTTATATTTCCAAGAAAAAAAATCCCAGTCTTAATTTTCTACTAATCCAATTTCACATCATCAAATAACACAAATTATATCTGAATAAAGTCTAAAATCCTTATATTTCCAAAAAATAAAAATCCAAGTCTTAATTTTACAAATCCAAATTCACTTTTTAGCAAATAAGAGAAAATTTCACATTTCTAAACCAAAGTTTAACTGTATCTTGAGTAAAATTTCAAGTTGTAACTAGCTGAGTTTATTGACTGTCAACAGAGTACAAGTTTCTAAGATTATGTTGTGTTGAATAGAGTTACAGGTTGTAAAGTGAACTAGTTTAGCCCACAGAACAACAGTGGTTTACCAAGTCTATATTCACTAGCTTGTTCGACCAGTTCTAGTTTTTGTTTTTATATACGCTATTATGTAATTTGTTACAAATTAGGCAGAATAATCTTATTTGTCTGTTTGCAGTTGATTTACACATTGCATTTTATTTCCATTTATTAACTAACAAATTTCCTTAGTCATCATTTTATTTCTTTAAGTTTGTTTTTAAACAGATATTCATTAGTTAAATTTAAGATAGTGGACCACGGCCATATACGCCTAACAAAAAGTCTTAAATTTAATCAGGATAAAACTAAACTTTCTCAAACCTTTCGGTTTAGGTCCAATAACATCCATTTTAAGTTTCATCAAAATCGGTTGAAAACTAAGAAATAATAGCATATTCAAGACTTTGGGGCAAGGGCAATAACTCTGCTACTAACAATCGAAAATAGATCAAATACGAACTTGATCTTTGTTTTGTGAATATGTATATACAAAAACGAATTTCATTTGATTCCATCAAAAATTCTAGTTTTTAGAGCGTTTACAAGCAATTGATGTTGATAGAAGCACTTACTGTATAGAGGTTAAAGGGCGATAACTCTTCAAAACTGATGAAAGAGGCCTAAATCTTGAAAAAGTTTTAATTTTAATCAGGAGTAAACTAAACTGTCTCAAACCTTTTGATTTAGGTCCAATAACATCCATTTTAAGTTTCATCAAAATCGGTTGAAAACTAAGACAGTAATAGCATATTCAAGATTTGGGGCAAGGGCAATAACTCTGCTTCTAACGATCGAAAATAGCTCAAATTCGAACTTGATCTTCGTTTTATGAATATGTATACACATATCAAATTTCATTTGATTCCGTCAAAAACTGTAGTTTTTAGAGCGTTTACGAGCAAATGTTGACGGACGGACCGACAGGGGTGCCGACAATATACGTCCTCATAGAGAGATGAGGGCGTATAAAAATTCTATGAAATGGGGTTTAAATCAGCTTCAGTGGAAGACTGGCAAGACTTAACTAGCTAGTTTTATAATTTTAATAAAGATACTGGCAAGATTTAACTAGCTAGTTTTAAAGTTTCAATAAAGATACAATCAGACATAACTGGCAAGATTTAACTAGCTAGTTTTATAATTTTAATAAAGATATTGGCAAGATTTAACTAGCTAGTTTTAAAATTTCAATAAAGATACAATCAGACATGACTGGCAAGATTTAACTAGCTAGTTTTATACTTTTAATAAAGATACTGGCAAGATTTAACTAGCTAGTTTTAAAATTTCAATAAAGATACAATCAGACATAACTGGCAAGATTTAACTAGCTAGTTTTATAATTTTATTAAAGATACTGGCAAGATTTACCCAGCTAGTTTTAAAATTTCAATAAAGATACAATCAGACATGACTGGCAAGATTTAACTAGCTAGTTTTAAAATTTTAATAAAGATACTGTCAAGATTTAACTAGCTAGTTTTATAATTTTAATAAAGATACTGGCAAGATTTAACTAGCTAGTTTTAAAATTTCAATAAAGATACAATCAGACATGACTGGCAAGATTTAACTAGCTAGTTTTATAATTTTAATAAAGATACTGTCAAGATTTAACTAGCTAGTTTTAAAATTTCAATAAAGATACAATCAGACATGACTGGCAAGATTTAACTAGCTAGTTTAAAAATTTCAATAAAGATACAATCAGACATAACTGGCAAGATTTAACTAGCTAGTTTTATAATTTTATTAAAGATACTGGCAAGATTTACCCAGCTAGTTTTAAAATTTCAATAAAGATACAATCAGACATGACTGGCAAGATTTAACTAGCTAGTTTTATACTTTTAATAAAGATACTGGCAAGATTTAACTAGCTAGTTTTAAAATTTCAATAAAGATACAATCAGACATAACTGGCAAGATTTAACTAGCTAGTTTTATACTTTTAATAAAGATACTGGCAAGATTTAACTAGCTAGTTTTAAAATTTCAATAAAGATACAATCAGACATAACTGGCAAGATTTAACTAGCTAGTTTTATAATTTTATTAAAGATACTGGCAAGATTTACCCAGCTAGTTTTAAAATTTCAATAAAGATACAATCAGACATGACTGGCAAGATTTAACTAGCTAGTTTTAAAATTTTAATAAAGATACTGTCAAGATTTAACTAGCTAGTTTTATAATTTTAATAAAGATACTGGCAAGATTTAACTAGCTAGTTTTAAAATTTCAATAAAGATACAATCAGACATGACTGGCAAGATTTAACTAGCTAGTTTTATAATTTTAATAAAGATACTGTCAAGATTTAACTAGCTAGTTTTAAAATTTCAATAAAGATACAATCAGACATGACTGGCAAGATTTAACTAGCTAGTTTTATAATTTTAATAAAGATACAATCAGACATGACTGGCAAGATTTAACTAGCTAGTTTTATAATTTTAATAAAGATACTGGCAAGATTTAACTAGCTAGTTTTAAAATTTCAATAAAGATACAATCAGACATGACTGGCAAGATTTAACTTAGCTAGTTTTTAAATTGAAAATACAACCACAAAAACCTTATTTCAAAAACAACTTATAAAAATTTTATAAACATCTTGTCAGGGATGTAGTCAGACATGACTGTCAAATGCAACATCAACATCCCTTATTCAGGGTTAGGCTATCCAGTATTAGAAGTTCATGACTGGCAAATATAACCACAACAACATCCCTAGTTCAAAGATTTAGATAACTAGTTTAAAGTTTTGTTTTGATTTACATAGTCAAATATGACTGGCAAATATAACCAAAACAACATCCCTAGTTCAAGATTTAGCTAGCCAAACATACTAGTTAAACATGACTGGCAAATATAACCACAACAACATCCCTAGTTCAAAGATTTAGATAACTAGTTATACAAGTTTTGTTTTGATGTTTATCAAAATAATTACATCACCTAAATCTCATTACATTTCCTAACTAGTTGTTATCCTTACTAATTACATGTGTAATCCCTCGACAAATTTTCTTCATATTTTGGCAATGTTTTTTTATACAGAGTTCAAGGTATAGTTATAAGAGTTTATTTCGTCTGAAACTTTTAAGATCTTTTTAAGATCAAGGGATGTTGTCAAATTATTATGCATCTAGAGCTCTAGTTAGACATTACTGGCAAATACAGACAAGAGCCAGTGGCAGTGTCAAAAAGAAAGAAAGAAACATCTATATTTTACAAGGATAACAACTTAGGTTCCGCGGGGATCCTTTCTCCCAGCTGGTCCTTGGCCAAACCTCGGCATTGATCTTTCCCTGATTATCTGTATACCCATTTACAGCTGGGTGAACTGGAATTATGAGTGAAGATGACTTATTCAAGGTCATCGGACTTACACACCCTGATCAAGAACTGAACTCTCAAACATAACGACCACCATTTCCTTGTATCCAAGCAAATGACGTCATATTTGTAAAGAACGATGCGCTAACCACTGTGCTATAGAACCTCACAGAATTCTTGGAACTGAGGGTGCAAATGAGGGCAGGCTAATTAAATGAGTCAACTGGTGGGTTGAGCCAAGCAGAGCCAAAAGGCATAATCCTCCTGTGGAAGGCCAAGGTAGTGCTGCTTTCAGAAAATTTAAATTAATAGAATTGATTGGGTGCTTTCTGTTCAAAATATGAATTTTGTAGTTTTTCACCTAAAAGATAGTGGACCACAGCCATATATGCCCAACGAAAAAGTCTTAAATTTAATCAGGAGTAAACTAAACTTGCTCAAACCTTTCGATTTAGGACCAATAACATCCATTTTAAGTTTCATCAAAATTGGTTAAAAACTAAGAGAGTAATAGCATATTCAAGATTTTGAGGCAAGGGCAATAACTCTGCTTCTAATAATCGAAAATAGCTCAAATTCGAACTTGATCTTCATTTTATGAATATGTATACACATACCAAATTTCATTTGATTCCATCAAAAACTCTAGTTTTAAGAGCGTTTACGAGCAAATGATGACGGACCAAAGGACGAACGAACAGATGGACGGACAGATGGACAGGGTTGCTGACAATATACGTCCTAATAGAGAGATGTGGGTGTATAAAAAGGGTAGAGAGTGGAAGAATTGATCAGACATGATTGACTGGCAAAAAACAGCTAAAATCAACAACACCAAATCAAATGTCTTAAAACCTTCAATAACAATTTCAATCAAATCAGTTGGAGATTTTCAAATCAAAATCAAAAGGATTGTGACAGCCAATAATTAGCTACCTGTCAATCACAATTCAAATCAATTCTATCCAATCAGAATGATAGAAACTAGGACATTGTGACCTAATTCCATTCAGTTTTGACCTATTAGAAAATAAAAGAGAGACTATAGAGTACTGTTATTCTCATTAAGTACTATTTAGTTACTAAAATAGTCACTTCTATCTTTTGGCCTACATCTTAATGTATTTAGACTTACTTTTTTCAAGGAAGATTAAATTTTATAGCTGAAATTCCATGGCTTGAATCCTACTTTAAAAATAAAGTACGGCAAAAGTGTACTCAGATTTTTTCAAAAAACCTACAGAGAAATTAAAGAGGTTAATTTTGGAACTGTGCAATGAGGTTATTTCTTCCAGGAAAGTGGCATTAGCCTACTCTTTTTCAATTTCAAATGGTTGAAGGTCTTTTAACATGCACAGCTTGTAACACACACAGCCTCGTTTATTTTCATATCCAACGACTAGATGCTTTTTCCATGTCAGCCCCTCAGACCTTCATCACTGACAACGGAAACTTCCAATAGAGAAAGTTTACCTAGAAACTTTTTCCATGTCAACATTTTCTACCATCTTTAAGGTCAAATGGAAACTTTCAAAAAAGAAAGTTTACCATTTACATCAGAGGAATCCACTTTTTTAAATTATCGGGAGCATAACATTTTATAAAGCTTCTACAAATTCCTTTTTTCTTCGTATACTATGTAATATTATTAAATTACTTTCTGAGGCAACTCTCTATAGACAGTGAATGTTGGCTATTCACACAGAACGGACGTTATCATTAATGAATGCTAATGAAGAAAGTAGTCTAGGATTCCACATAGATACAATTAAATTGGAACAATCTTCAAGTCTTGCAGGGCCGGCGGAGCCGGGGGGTTTGGGGGGTGTTTGCACCCCCTAAAATTAACTCGGAAAGTGCCCTTTTTGAGTTGAAAAAATATATATTTGTGAAGAATAAAATGAAAAAACAAACTGTACAGTCGTCTATGAGCTAAAAACCGCCACAGTTTTCCTAGATGACGTCGCTCAAAAAAACGCGTTACCCACCATGCCACTCTTCGCACAGTCCCACTTTGTCTTCGCCAGCTTGGACGAAAGAGAGTCTACATTACATTTGAAATTCGATCAAATCTACTGGACACGAATCAGTTTGGTTGTAACATCCAACATGAAGCGAAAGTAGAGACATGAATTCGGAATCTTTGGATTTTAGCACTACTAGACTCGAAAAAGCGATACATTTCAACATAACGGATAAGAATATCTGTATCAAATATAAACTTCAAGTGGAATGAGATTTGCTATTTTGAATCTTTCGTAAAAAAAAGGCCGTTTGAAATTTGTTTATCGAAATAATTATGCTTAATTATAGTAGGTCAGGTCTAACTGGTAAAGAAAAATTATCAGAGGCTTGAATAGGGTCTGCATGTTTCTATGGTATTACCAATTTCCAACTTATATAAATCATTTGATTAAAATTTTGAAAAAACTTTGGAGATTTAGAGATGCATATTTGAACCTTAAACTATGTGAACCTAAAAAAATTTGCCGCTCGAGCCTTCGGCGCTCGCGGGTTTATAACACATTTTTCATTATCCACCCCTTTTATGAAATTCATCGCTGCCATGATTGGTTATGTGCCCTTTTGATGTCTGTACCCCCTAAAAATAAATTGACGCGCCGGCCCTGTCTTGGGCTAAAACTTCAAATAAAATGTCAATTATGGTATGGCTGTTTCTCTTTGCGCTTTGAACATTAATGGCTGCTTTTCCAAAATGTTATAGATCAGAGCAACCCTTGCCCTTTGCCCTTCAAAATTAAATCACTCTATATTAGCGGGGCACTTACATTCTCTAAGGAGCCCCCCATTACAAGTCATCACCCTTCTTGCCTTCTTCAAAATTTTGAATTTGCAATGTTTTTTCTAATATCAAGGACTGCTGTACAATTGTGTTAGTTGTATCTTGTTCTTGGTCGATTTTTTTATATAACTATGCTGCTTATACCAGGGGCCTTTTTCTCGAAAACTTAACTTAGATAAAATTCAGATTTTAAGAAATATAGTAATCTGGGGCCTTATTCTGGAAAACTTAACATAGATAAAATCCAGATTTTAAGAAATAAAGTTATCAGATTGGATAATAAAGCTATATTTAAAATCGATTTTAGTGATTGTTCAATCAGATGACTGGAACACTAAAATCATTGTAAGTTAAGTTTTCGAGAATAAGGACCCTGATTGGATAATAACACTAAATTTAAAATCGATTTTAGTAACTGACCAATCAAAGAACTGGCTCACTAAAATCCTCTTAACTTAAGTCAAGAATAAAGCCTAGCGCACACAGCCAACTTTCGCTGATTTTCAGAAAAAACAATGTTTCGAGTAAATGTTTCTGGGAACCGCACACAGCTGTCTGAAAGAGCACACGACCAACAATTGCTGCGTCAGATACGGCTGACAGCGCCACCATAGGCGAGTCAAGTCAAGTCACATGAGGACAAAATGGCAGCGTCTATGCGTAAACGAAGAATCACTCTGGCGATTTTACTTCTTCTTCGGATTAGACGTCGTCGGCGTGTTAATCGTCAAGTATGGACGCGGTCTTGGATTCAAAGAAGGGAGAAGCAAGGTGTTTTTCGTAATTTATAATAATGTCCCTATACTCTGTCGATGTGATAGCGTATAGACAAGGATGATTTTCCCATAGTTCTGTTAAACTTGCTTCACTTTCAATGCTCCATTCTGCCGTGGCTTCTTCGACGGGGGTCGCCATTTTGTAAGGCCTATCACATGACAGCAGCGTGAACGCTTATTGGTCGACGTCGCAAATTGTTTCGATATTTTGTTTCCGAACACCGCACACGGCCAACTTTTGTTGTATGTTTCGCCAACAATGTTTTTGAATCAAACATGTTTGATCTCAAAAACATTGTTGGCGAACATTGTTTTTGAGTTTTTATTCACCGCACACGTCCACCATTTGTTGAAAACATTGTTTTCCAGCAAAAGTTGGCTGTGTGCGCTAGGCTTAAGGCCGCAGGTCACAATGAACTCAATTTAAAGAAGAATTACATCAGATCATAAAGACATAAAGACAAAACAAATTTGAAATGGAAATATTTTGAAAATTCTATTTACTTGTGTTGATTTATTTAATTTGATCGAAAAATTATGCTTGCGCAACAAAAGTTTATAAAATTATTTGTTTAAAATGCAGATTGTAACCAAATTTAAAAAAATAAACATCCCAAATTTTAATTTTCCTTCCGAAATAACAGGACATACATAAGCTTATTTGATAATTTCAAAACATGAAATCTTAAAATAGAAATAGCGGAGATCTGATTTGTTGTAAACAAACAAAAATATTTCAAATTCTGCCCTAAATTGTTTACCAAACTTGTAACGAATGCTAAAAATTCTTCAAAGTGAAAAAAAAAATGGCCGACAAATATTTTGGTGTTCTATATGCAGAGTAAGTCGTCTTTCTTCATGTTCTCGTTTTAGACGTAACCAAATCTTTTGTAAATAAAAACATTACACGAATATGACAAAGGTGAGAAATTCCTCCGAAAACAAACGTAATAACTTGTTTAATTGCTTAAACAGTTGGATAACTTCATTACACAAATCTTAAGACTAGACTTTTTGAAGTATGCAAAAGTTACCAGACAAATCAGGAAAAGTATAAATCCGCCAAAAAAGGTTGGAGGATTGAAATTGTAAACAAAGTGTTTGGATTGAAATATTTGTTTACAAAATAATGATATGCTGTGAATTGCTACTGTGTGACCACAATTTTTTCTGAAGTGCACTTTGCCTATTTTTCGCATGAATTGAAATATGAACCTTAAAATAGTTCTGCAAGTCTTAAGATTGCATTTGGATTGATAAAAATGCCAAGCATTTAAACTTATTTGGGAATATGATATTACAGAGGACATTTTCAGTCCAAAAGGTGATATATTCAGGGGCGGATCCAATGGAGGGCTCCCCCAGCTCGAGCCTCCCTTATTTTTGGCCAACAGTGCATATCCTGGTACCCAATTTGACACAACCCTCTAAAACTTTGCCGTTAAATTTGAAGCAGGTTATATTTCATTTTCACAATTTCTAAATTCAATAAATAGCAACCAATTTTGAATAAATTTGAAGAAAATCAAACTAAGATATTTGATTAAAACCAGAAATTTTGCACAAAAAGCAGAGGTGTATGTGTAACACATTCATGTCCACACCTAATTCGCCCCGAGTAAACACTTGAAGCTGTGAAGTGAATGTTAACCAACCCTCTGATTGGTCGTATTTGTCTTATGTTTTATCGTATCAATGTAATGTAAACGTAATATAAACGTCATGTAAACAGATTACGGGTATGTGAGGTTTTTTTAAACCCTGACTTTGAGAGTACTTGGCCACTGTCAAGTGCACTTGATTTCATCATTATTGAGTCAACTTTGACCTTAAAGCAGACGCGATTAGAAAATCAGTTTGTTGACTCTATTGGCTCATCACTAAAGGAGGAGCTCTCTACTTTAAGAGTCTGAAAAGCCACGAAAATGCGTTTCAAGAAGTTGAAGAAATGAATTTGAGTTTAACCTCCACTTTCTTAACCTGTTAAAGCTAATGAGGACGGGCAATTGCCATGCAGTGTGCTATGAGGGAAATTTCGCCAGGACAGTAGCATGATTTTTTATTTCCACCTGTCAAGGGATCTATTATAATGTGCATAGGTTGTAGCACACAGGGCTTCAGTTTATGTCCCACCCTAACAACTTTTTTCCACATCACCCCCTCAACCTGCACAACTGACAGGGAAACCAGGTATTTTCTCAACCTATGTCAGGATTGAACCTTGGACCTTTGTGACTAACTCACTTAACCGCTACAGCTGTAAAGCTGAGGACAGACTGAACGAATTTCATTCGCGGGTGGTAAGCCAACCTATTCATTGCCGCTGCAGTGGACACACAGGGCGAATGTGTGCAATAATAACTGCAAACTAAAGGCTAGATTCAAGGCTTCTAAGACCAAGTTGCCTCTTTTCAGATTTCACATTGTAAAAGCACAATATTTAAAAATAGAAAACCAACAGATGAATCTCTTACATCAAAAACGGTAAATTTCTACCAAAAAGACATTTTTCTTGGACAAATCAACTTGAATTAGGTCATAAGTAAATACAAACCTCCAGAGTTATGTGTAAACAGTGACCTTTAGGGTCAAGTCATGTCAGTTTTTTGGGCTAATATTTATCTTATTTTAACCCTTGCTGACCATTTTGGTAAATAACAGGTATGACTGTCAAATTTCATTATTTCTGCTCGCTGACTTTTGGTTAAAGTATAAAATTTTGACACTAAAAAAATACCCAATAGCTCAAAACGGTAAGTCCTTTGGGAGGGACAGACTTACAAAATGCCTTAGACACATATACACTCAAAACTTAAAAAAATATAGATGCATACTGCATGTAAACGTGAATTTGTCAACTTGGCACACATTTTCAAGGAAAGGACACCGTATGCCATTCTGCTATTGAGTTTATCAATTTGACATACCACGTAGAGAGTCCACATTACAAATAACGCCATTTAAATAAATTTTTTTAAAGAATGGAAACCTTATGACATTCTGCTTCTGAGTTTGTCAATTTGACATACCACGTAGAGAGTCCACATTACAAATAATAACATCTGAATATATTTTTCAAAGAATGAAAACCTTATGACATTCTGCTATTGAGTTTGTCAACTCAGCTGTACAGCAGACGGTCATATATATCTTGTAAATAACAAAAGATTCGAAAACAAATATCAGTTCACAGGAGTTCTAATCCTTGCTTTAATAGGTTAATCTTCTGACACAATTCATGTGGCTTAATGACCTTTTCTTCTCAAAATAAACTTCTTCAACTCTTACCAAATGATTTCTTAACTAGAATATTTCCATATCATTTTCTTTACAGTGGGGCATTGACATTTTTTGAACTTTTTGAACTTTTTAACAATTTCAAATGGAAGTATAGTCTGAAACCTGTGGATTCCATTCTCAGCCTTTGATAGCTATTTGGACAGATAAGGCTAGGGGAGAGTAAGAAAAACTAAGCGACAAAAATTGGGGATAGAAGCTTGGGGTCAGCAATTTTTAGACTAACAAAAAAACTACTCTTCAAGGATTTAAGGATCCATTTCAAACATATAGAAATTGCTGCTGGAATCACTTATATCATTGAGCAGCTGTTACAGGTGTGGCACCAAGCAGGGTACCCAACTCACCAAAGACGCCCTTTACCACTTTTCATTTTGAAATATATAATTGATATACTTCCTCAAATGAAAAGTTCATTAGCTGCTACATATGAATTGCAAATGTGTTTACACAGATTTTGAGATTTGTTTTACGTTTGGGATGGTTTGTACTAGGGTTTTATTATTGAAAATTGGAATGGTGCAAATTTATACTATAAGTATTTCTAATACACATCATACAAATTTTAAAAATCCTGACCAAATCGTAAACCAAAACCAAAACCTTGGAGCATAAAGACAAAACAAATCTGTCAGCAGTAAGGCTTTTTGGCAAATTTTCACCAGAAGTGAACCAGTTTTACTCTTAACTGTAAATGTTTACTGAAACTACATTTTGGAACATGACTTTATTTCGTATTTCTATCTTATTTTTAGACAGTTCTATTTGAATTCTAATATTTGTGAACCAAGTTAGAGCTCCATTGTTAAAAATAACATAACAAATTCAAAATATGTTTTGGTCAGACATGACTGGCAAATAAAGTCATTTTAAGTCATACACATTGGGTGGGAGGTGTCCTGACTTTAAGTTCTGCTGTTCAAGGATATCTTTTTCTAGCTCAGACACTTTATGACGATATATCCGGTGGGCCTAAAGTAATGTCCCAACTTTTGACCTTCACTATTATTCAAAGTATTTACTCAAATGGACTGAAATTTTGGGTATGATTAGTTTATGATATTATCTACCTCTGGTGCGAGTTTGAATGATATAACATCATTACCCTTTAAATGGCATACAAAACTAAATCAGAGGCCGAAAAATAGAATGCCGGAGTCTTCTGAAATCATCCTTGCATGTGCATGATTTAGTTTTGTATGCCATTTAAAGGGTAATGATGCTATATCATTCAAACTCGCACTATAATAACTGTTCCAAAGAACATTTGTTATGTAATAATTGTTCCATTTGGAACTTATATTTTATAACACTAGACCTAACCCTAACCCTGATTTTATATGATAAGAGTTCCTGAGATCATTTATTATAATAATTTTTGTTCAACTAGGAATATTTATTATGAGGAACAAATATACAGTCACACCTTGCTGACTTTATATCAAATTTAATGTTGTCTTTCAGTTGACAGTTTGAAAAATAAATTTAGGGTCGAGTGCAGAAATGTTTTGAATTTAGCGTTGATGATCAAAAACAGTTTGAGAACCTAAAATCTAAAACAAACAAATCACTATAAGACCAAATAAAAACAGGAAAATTTGAAATATCTGAATGGAAGAAAAAAACTATTTCTTTAATCACGATAACTGAATCATGTTTCATATAAACTGCATGCAGATGTCTGCTAGCTCTGGCACCGTTCCAAGACTATGTTTTTCTTCATGGAGGCTTATATTTAGGTCAGATAGAAATACCCAACTGGCTAAATATCCAAACAGAAATATTATAAATGACAAGTTTAGACAAATAAATAATAAATATACTATATTAATAATGTTAGGTATGTGAACTCTCAAAATTGGCTGTCAAATTATCAAACCAGAGTTTCTGAAGCAGATCAGCTATCAGGGGCCTAATTCTTGAAAATTTAAATCCAGATTTAAAGATATACTGTACTCTAATTAAATGATATTTCTGAATTCAAAATCGATTTTAGTGATTGATTAAACACTAAAATCATCTTTAGTTAAGATTTCAAGAATGGCCCCTGATCTCTAGATTATATGATTTTCAACTGTCAAGGGACCTTTAGTGAACTCTGGAGCACGCAGCTAGGGCCTTAGTTTATTATACCTTTAGAACAAAGTGATATTTGTTCAACTCCTTGGATCTGCACCAATCTAAAACCACTAGGATTGAACCCTAGATGTTTAGGTTAGCAAGCAACATATGTGAATCGATGATTCACAAAATTCTGAATGGCATTCAAGCAGAAAGTGCCACAGAAAGGAAAGCTGGCAAAACTCTCTCTACCAATCAAAAAAAGAAGAATATGGTACCAGGTTGAAGATGAATACAGGGTGGAGCAAATTCTGGAAGACAGCTAACTCTTTTACCTATCTAGAGTAGAAGAGTACAGCACCAGGTTAAATATATGAGCAAGGCCACTGTGGAAGGTGCCACAAAATTTTGAATGAAATATAGGCAGGGGACACCACATAAAGACAAGCTGGCAAACTTTGTCTATCTATCTTAAGTAGAAGCACCATTTTGAAGATGAACCAGGTCAATGTGAAAGGCGTGAGCAAATTCAGAGGCAAGCTGGCAAACTCTCTCTACCTATCTAAAGTAGAAGAGTATGGCACCAGGTTGAAGATGAGCAAGGCCGGCTGTTTTTATATTCTCTACGTCTGCTTTTCATATCACATGACTTCTGTTTGAATCTGATAAAATTATCAAGCTATATCTTAAAATAAATCAGGTGTCCAAATACTTTCAAAATAGTCTCTAACATTTCAGAGGAAAATCAAATATAATCAAATCAAATTATATCGATCCCTTTCATGATTTATCTCTTTCATGTTTTATCGTGAAAAAGTTAGGTATCCATATATTTATATCAAAATAGACTCGTATTGAATAAAATTTACTTTTGGTTGGCGAAATATAATATATGATATACCTAAGAATACCCACATTTTGGATGAAAGTAAATCAAATATAATCAAAGCAAAAAATATCCCTTTCGATGAGTCTGTTTCAAGCTTTATCGTGAAAAAGTAAGGCATCCAAATTTTAAACATGGATTTCTTTTTTTGTGTTAAAACCAAATCAATCAAATCAAATTATATCGATCCCTTTCATGATTTATCTCTTTCATGTTTTATCGTGAAAAAGTTAGGTATCCATATATTTATATCAAAATAGACTCGTATTGAATAAAATTTACTTTTGGTTGGCGAAATATAATATATGATATACCTAAGAATACCCACATTTTGGATGAAAGTAAATCAAATATAATCAAAGCAAAAAATATCCCTTTCGATGAGTCTGTTTCAAGCTTTATCGTGAAAAAGTAAGGCATCCAAATTTTAAACATGGATTTCTTTTTTTGTGTTAAAACCAAATCAATTGTGCCATCATATTAAAGCAATTTGAGAGCCATGCTGCTAATCAAAACAACTGGCTGTGGCTTCAGATCTCATGATTAAGATTCTAACCCACAGCACTGACTAAACAATTAGATTAATTTTACCAAGGAGCGGATCCAGGATTAAGAGAAATGGGATGCTCTGAAATATAACATGCTTCAAATTCTACAGCACCGCAAATTTTTAGAGGGTTCTGACATAAATCAGCCAAAAATATGGGGGCTCGAGCCTGGATCCGCTCCTGCTGCTGACAGTGGGAGCTTTTTCAAGAATTGTCAACTATATTGCTTATAATCAATCATGCAGGATTCTTCACCTTTAGTTCCTTAACATGTACAGTGTGACTAAATTAGAGGTATCCAACATTAAATATGATAAAATAATCACGAAATTCTAAAAATATCAAGTATCAAAAGAGGCATATGATATATAAACTTTATGGCTTCTTACTAAGTTTAATGTAAAAGAGAATAACAGGGATGTTCCATCTGGTGAATTTTCAAAAATGAAAATTCTGAAATCTTACCCAAAAAAACGATTTTTTTGTTAGTCATAAGTTTATATAAGAACTATATGAAAAGTTTCATTTTGATAGGCAAATGTAAAATTTGAACAACATATAGAAGCGAGGACATTACTTTGTTCTATAACATTGTCTTGTGTTTTGTTAGATAGGCAAATGTGATAAGGATGGATCAGGCACTTTCAAGGGTGTTAGGGGCTATTTTGGAACAATAAGTGTGATCCAAGATTGAAGATGTCAAAGTTCAGGGCATTAACAAGACACATGACAATCAATGCAGTGTAAAATGAGGGAAATTGTGCCAAACTGAAGCATTTGCCTAGTCTTTATCTATATCTTACTGTCAATGAATCCTTAACCTGAAAAGTCTAGCTGTAGCACACAGGGCCTCGATTTAATAAAATTGTTCCATCTAAATAATGCCTATTCCATGTCAGCCCCTGCAATCTAAATAAATGACAGGAAAAAGTGGGTTGATAATTCCAAAGGTATTATCTTGACCCTTGCCCCGATTGATCCCTTGATCTTAAAGCGATACTACATCTTAGAATAAACAAAAAAATTAAGTTCTCAAACTTGGTCAATGAGAGTATATATTCATCAACAGTATCCAAAGTATAAAAACAGAATCAAATAAACCCATAAAACTATGCAATTTTCCATACAATTACAGATTATTATTGATAAATATCTTAAATTGGATTAAGACATTTATTAATTATTGTATTTAAAGATAGTTTTCTGGATTTATCAGATTATTTAGGTACCGGTAATCTATTTTATATTTATGCCACTAGGTTTGTCCCCTGATGAATATATACTCTGATTGACCAAGTTTGAAAATTTAATTTTTATCTTCATTTTAAGAGGTTGTATGGCTTTAAGGTTGTCAAGCATGCATCACACTGACATAATGCCACCCTCAAAGGCTAAGCTCATTCCCATGTTGTCAAAGAATTCCAATGTAAAATGGCCTTACCTTTAATAAATAAAAAAGTTATAAATCCCCAAGAATTTGGCTTCCCTTCCTCTCACTATTAAACCTGGTTCCACTAGTTCCTGCGAGTCTATAATCTATAGAACTATAGGCCGGTACCATTCATACAGAAGTCTATTACTCTGTTGGAATGAAGTGCATGTGAAACCAAGCTGTGTATACCGTACTTACAGTAATAAACCATAACTGAGGCTTAGAGCACATGAAATGAAATAGAGTTTTTTTTTTTAAAGTATGTAAAATGGTGTTTTCTTACCGGTAATTGATATGAAATGGAATTTTCTTAAAGGAAAATTAATTAGAGGCACATGATGTTAAATAGTGTTCTTAGATGGAATTGAAATAAATGGAGTTTACTGAGTGTGACCGTGCAATGAATTGAAGTTTTAAAAGGGGCATGTGAAATTATGAAAAGGTTCGTTTAAGAACAAATGAAATGAAATTAATAGAAAATGAAATGAAAGTTTTTCTTGAAGATAATGATATAAGGCATATGAAGTGAAATGAAAGTTTCTCAAAGGCAAATGAAGTAAAATGAAGGTTTCTCAAATGCAAATGAAGTGAAATAGAGTTTTCTTAAAAGGACTTGAAATGAAATAGAGTTTATTATTTTATTGAATGATTTTACCTTAAGTGCATGAAATGAATTGAGGTTCCACTTCTTACTTTTTAAATCTCATTGGGCTGAGTATGGATCACAATGCAGTGTACAATGAGAAAAACCATACTTAGGGTAATAAACTAACACAGAGGTTTGCAATCTTTCAAAATGAAATGGAAATACACACAATGTGGACATTCATTATAACCATTTGGACAAGTTTTCTTGCACATACTGACAAAGACATTGTCGAGATATCTCGCAAAAGCAGTTCATATGAGACTCTAGACCATAATAATGTTTTGTTTGTGAGCCTAAAAGAGTTTGCAGAGTTGTCTCCCATTCCATCATGGCGTCAATGTGGATGAAAATGAGATCAAAAATATGTATGTAGATTCGGGAAATGTTTTTATGGTAAGTAAGGTATGGTGATGAAAGAAAGATAACTTGGGTTACTGGAGTAACACAATCTTAAAACATAGTCAATATATCTCAACAAATATCTCAATAATATATCTCACTTATTGTACAGTTTAATACTTTCTCTTTCTCTTTATTATAACTTACTGGAGTAACACAATCTTAAAACATAGTAAATATATCTCAACAAATATCTCAATAATATATCTCACTTATTGTACAGTTTAATACTTTCTCTTTCTCTTTATTATAACTTACTGGAGTAACACAATCTTAAAACATAGTCAATATATCTCAACAAATATCTCAATAATATATCTCACTTATTGTACAGTTTAATACTTTCTCTTTCTCTTTATTATAACTTACTGGAGTAACACAATCTTAAAACATAGTCAATATATCTCAACAAATATCTCAATAATATATCTCACTTATTGTACAGTTTAATACTTTCTCTTTCTCTTTATTATAACTTACTGGAGTAACACAATCTTAAAACATAGTCAATATATCTCAACAAATATCTCAATAATATATCTCACTTATTTATTGTACAGTTTAATACTTTCTCTTTCTCTTTATTATAACTTACTGGAGTAACACAATCTTAAAACATAGTCAATATATCTCAATAATATATATCACCTATTCTCCTCTCATTATTTCTTATACTCTATCACTTTCTTTCTCTTTAGTTTATGACTTAACTCAATGGGGTAGAATTTTGGAGAGGAGGGAGGGGGGAAGGGTTGTAGATTTATAGGGTAGTGAAGGGGTGATTTTCTTTAAATATCTGGTTTATTTTCCTCTTGCTTCATAACCCCTTTTAAACTACAAAAATATTTCATTCTGAAAACTGCTCTGAGAATGGAACAGAGGAATTTTGTGTAATGTAAATGATCAAGCATTCTGAGAGCGGTTCCAATTTTGACCCACCTCGGGGAGGTTGTCTCAGAACATTTCCAAGAACAGAATTGATAAAATTGTTTAATGAAAACAATAACCGTTTTGAAAACGCTTTACTGCACATTGCACATGCCTAACAAGCGACCTTCACCTTTCCCCTTAAATTTTGACATGCTTGTATACATTTCTCTATGCATATAGGACCTTTGTTTTGCTTTCGCTCAATATTTTGAAGTATTTTTCTGGTGGGGACCCCATTTGCTTTGTACAAACAAACACCTACATTTTTATAATAAAGAATTTCAATAATTCGAATTTGATATTCATTATTAAGAAATAAGACTCCTTTTATTTCCTTTCATTTATAATATAGCTATAAATAGTCAATTTGAATTTAAAAAAAAATATTGTCAAGTATCCACCATATGATAATCAATTAATCATACAAATGTGTGGGTGTGATTGTTAAATATTATATAACATTGATTAGTTAAGTGTTTGATGGTCATACAGTGCATACACTATACCAATATAACACTAAGGTTTGGCAGAATTATTGACACTTGAATGAGATTGTAAACAGTCCATTTATGGTTTCAATTTGCATCTGTACTAAATCTTTACAGTCCAGGGGCCTTATTCTGGAAAACATAACTAAGATGATTTTTAGTGTTTCAGTTATTTGATTGGTCAGTTGCTTAAAAATCTGTACAAGCAAACAAATTCTGCTAATCAAATTCACATCCAAAACCATAGCAAAATTAAGAGTAATAGTTGTATAATAGTGGACTACTTTAAAGAGAAGTATCATCAGGTGATTTGAAAAGAGAAGGCAAGATCTGCTTATTAATAATTTCCAATCGTATAACTGAATTTCTTAAAATCTAAATTTTATCCTTGTTAAGTTTTTGAGAATAAGGCCCCAGTTGCAAACACAGGTTAATGCTGTATGCAAATTAAAAAACTAACTGTTATTCATTGGATTTAGTTGTTGGTTTAGAGAATGCTATCTACAATATACTGATTTGCTTCTGGATTGCAGCAGGACTCAATTTAAGCAGTTAGCAAATCAAAATGACCCCTTTTGCTTTCCAATAGTGTCTATGATTTTCCAAACTATTGGTGAACCAGGGGCGAATCCAAGTGGGGGCTCCCCAGACTCGCCCCCCCCCCCCCATTTTTGGCCGACTGATGTCAAAACCCTCTACAAATTTGACACTCGCGCCTTTGGGGATCACGGTGCCATTGCATTTGAAGCATGTTATATTTCAGAGCACCCCCTTTCTCTGAATCCTGGATCCGCCCCTGTGAACTATAACCTTAATCAATGTCATTTCTACATCTGAAATTTTCAATTATAAATTGCTAATTTAAGTTTTCAATCCGAATTGAACCCAGATTGCAGTTTGAAACTGGTCTATTACAGATAATACAGTTATTCAACCAAGACTAAGACTTATTCGATCAAATATGCCAGTTTACATTGGATGATGTTAAAGACTCTACATCTAAATCAATGCACTTAAGTGTTATGAATAAAGCTAATTCAACTTCAGAGTGTAGGCGTTAAAAACATTAAAGTGAATTTATTTTGAAATAAATTATTAAGAACCTACTTAAGGTTTAAGGCTTTACAAAAATATCTTCCACAAACAACGAAGTGGATTGTTGAATATAAAGTTCATATCTATATCTTTCTAAGAATCAATTTACATTACGAGTAGTTTCAGTGCAGTTATGCAAATTCGGTGCCAAAAAGGCGGAGATGTTTTAACATTTTTTTTTTCTTTTCATACATTCATAGCAACTATGTTTCTGTTAAATGAAGGGAAGTAACTCTCTTTGATAACCAAACATTTATTTTACTATCATTCAGGACTCAGACCACCAAAAAATTACTTCACTATGAAGGTCTTAATAGACATCCATTTCCTCTTGTTTGTTTTTTTTTTTTTTGGTGTATAACCAACCCTGTCGTTTAGATGGCGTCCATTGGGGCCGGGTTCAGGACAATATGGCTCCTGCAGACTTAGTTTTGAGGGAGATTTTGCCACATTAGAATAGTCAGAAAGGAATTCTTCTGGAATCATAGTTTCCAACAGTGCATAGGAGACAGTCCCCCAAACACCAGCACTAATTCGCTCCTAACAGGGAAGAGTGGTCCAGTTGCGTTGTGAGAAATATTTTGAGGGAGCCAGGAGGGGGTTGGCCATGGCATGAAAATGCTCAAATTTGGCGCTTTTAAAGAAAAGATATAGGACAATTTTTGACCAAAGTGGGACCCCACCCCTAAATACGCCTCTGGATTGGTCTGGTGTTGAAAGAGTTGTTTCCAAGTTTGCTGAATGGCTTAAATAACCTTGAATCATAAATTGATAAAAACATATATAATTGACAGACGGATGGAAAAATTCCAGCAAAACAAAATATCTAATGAAATAAACTAATATTTTTATTGCTGTTTTCCCATTATTGATATTGTGACAGAACACCAGAAAAACCACGGGGAAGAACTAATCTAATAAGTCCAGTAAAAGTCACGATGATCTAGTCTGAATATAGCCTCTTTTATCCAGACAATCAATAACAGCTTACAGTGCATTAAGAAAACAATTCTTGTAGTCTTGGTTATACCTGTCATTTAAATAGTCTCTATAACCCAGTAACCTATTTAAAATCATTCTGGCAAAAGCTAATGGTTAAATTCAGATGAAATGGACTATGTCTTATTTTAAAAATAATCAAACCCAAGTACGAACAATCATAACTGAAAAATGAAAGTCCAAATTCATGTAAACATATCGGCAAGACATTTGTAGCAGTTTCAGAACTTTTAATATTTCAAAATGAAAAGTGGTATCAGGTGTCTATAGTAGGCCCTAAGAATAACCTGCCTGGTGTCACTACTGCTCAATAATATTACACAATTTCCAAAAAGAACAACAAAAGCGTAATTACAAAAATTATGTCTCTTGTGTTTCTTGGAGATTGCAATAAAAGATAAAACCACCTTCAAAAGGGGCCCCAACCCCCAAAAAAGAATAAAAATATTAAAAAAAATTTCCCTGTAAGTTTGTCTGACGAGGCAGAAACCTCAACCCACAGGTCCAGCCAGAAAAAAGTGACTTGACTGGTTAATTTAGCCGAATCAAGAATCCTCCTGTATAGTCAATACTATGCCAATTATGTCTCTTGTGTTTTAGCCTGAGAACTGCAGATTACCATAAACATAATCTAGTATCAGTTTTCTTCAAGTAAGTTATTGATTTGCACCACCATCTTGACTAAATATTTTCTTAGCAGGAAAAAATCCTGTCTTTCTATTCATAATGGCTGCTTCAGAAATATCATCATGTGGGAGGAAGCTTATTGACTGAATTATATCTATTCATAACACGATAGGAAAAATGAAATGAATACAGCTTTACATCATGCAGTGTGCAATGAGGGAAATTTTGCCAGGACAGCAACATTAGCCTGCTCTTATTTTCGATTTCCAACTTTCGAGGGATCTTTAACGTGCACTAATAGCCAATAGCACACAGGACCTCGGATTATTGTCCCATCAGAACGACTAGACAGCCCCTCCGACCTGCATCACTGACGGGAAAAACGGGTTGAAAAATTCGAAGGTATCATCTTGACCCATGCCAGGATTGAACCCTGGACCTTCAGGTTAGCAAGTAAGCGTCTAACTCACTGAGCCACCGCAGCTTTCAATGAATAATACAAGATACACAATCATGATAAAAGAGACACTCTACGATAAGATACATATGGTGATATGAGTATCTTGACCAAAAATTTTTATTTGCAGTTGGGATTTTCAGTTGTTGATGTTGACGTTAATGCGTAAATATTTATGAGAACTGCATAAAAATCACATCATTCCTTCATATATACCCTGAACTAGAAATTTCATTTTCTATTTCTATATATGTGTTTTCTATGTAAAGGCTCAGACGCACATTGAACCATTTTTTAACGCCGATTATTATGGCGTCAAAAAATCGTTCCATATGAGTAGTCTCATGACAGCCCTACAACAAAATGGGGAGATATTTAACATGTCAAATCGAAAAACGTCTTGACATGGCTTATCTTCTAGTGTACGGGTCATCCCGATAATTTGTCGTGACCTGCATTTAAGTCAACCAATCGAATTTCAGGTATATATTGGGCGCCATATTGTTTACGACTGCTAGAAGTGCCCCAGTCGCAACAAAAAGTCGGTAAGTTTGCTTGGACTGCACGCTCCGATAATTTGATGCCTTCAAAAAATTGTAGAGAGCTAGCTCCGTCCAAAAACCGTTAAATGTGCGCCAGCCTTCAGACATAGTTTTACCGAAATGAGAGTCACATTTCTTACTTTCAAATGAGAGGATTATTAGGCTAAACATGGATTTGAAATCTTAAATTTCATGGTGAGCTGTAAGTTGGGTCAAATGGATGGTGAAAGAGACATTATTTTGAAAGGCTGAAATTAAAAATTGAACGCATTGACCGCAATGGCCACAGCACCAGAAAATACTATGAGATGTTACCCACTCAGCTATCTGACTTCCATAGCAGACAAAAATCCAACTCGCTACCCAATATTCTATCCCAATTTCAAAATGAGGTCATAAAAACAGACCAAACCCATCAAAATGACATGCTGTGAACAAAATATTTATAAAGTCTAACAAATATACCTATATAACACTAATGCATATTCATAAGCTAATTAGATCTAATTAATATTCATATATCAATTAAGACTAATAAGATAATTAGTGTAATGGTTAAAACTATAAATCTTAGTTAATTAAAAACTCATTAACGACCTGAGAACAGCTGGTAGGAAGGAGAAAGAGAGAAAAGTGTAAAATGATATTTTTGACATACTTTCTTTTCTTCAAGTATTCTAACTTAAAGATGGCTTCTCCCTGTGTTCTGAATAAAATTTGGCTGTACCTAAACCTAGTTCTTAGAAACATCTTGCTTTCAGATTGTAAAACTATGATTGGTTAATTTTGATGCAAAATATAATATCAACCAATCATATTTCTTGAGTTAATTAAGTACAATAAGTATACACTTTGAACTTTCTCACAAGAAGTTCCTAAATTTCTAGGTTGCACAGGTTTGAATTAACTAGTTCCTATTCTTCAACTGTAAAAGTACCAAAAAAATTAAGTTGTCATTCTTGGTCAATAAGAGAATATATATAAATTCATCAACAGTGTCTACAGTACACAAACAGAATCCAATGAACCAAAAAAACTATGAAAATTTCCATACAAAAACAGGTTATAATTGAAAAACGCTTAAAATTTGATTACGCCTTTTTCAATTATTGTATATAAACATTGTTTTCTGGATTTATCAGATTATTTAGGTAATCTTTTGTATAGTTATTATAAGTAAGTCCCCTGATGAATAAATACTCTTATTCAGCAAGTTTGAAAATTTAGATTTTTTGTTCATTCTAAGCAGGTAGTATTCCTTTAAGAATATTGTTTTGAATGTTACCTCACCTTATGTGTCAAGGGTGAAATGTCATCAAACTCTGACACATTTGATAAATCCCAAGAGTGTCTTAAGGCAAACTAACATCAATGCCTCTACTAAGTAGAAAAAATTATTTCAATGAGGAACTCCAACTTTAAGTGAGAAAGATCAGTTTTGACATAATGAAGTTAGAGAGCTCTAGTTAAGTTTTAATTATATGTTTATATACAATCCCTCTACACTTACTACAACAAAACTTTTAATTCTTTTTACCACACAAAGATAGAAAAATAATTTCAGACTTCAAATTTCTTTTTGCCGTAAAAATTTCTTTCAAAAAAGTAACGAAACTTTGTTGTTTCGTAGGTGACAAAATAACATTTGCTTCCAGTAGATGTTTATACCGCAAACTAGGTAGTTGTTGGTGGTCGTAGTAGTTGGTAGTTGGATTGGTTCAATCGGATGGTACTATGATGTTGGTTTGGTAATTTGAGAATTCGAAAAATCTGGTCGGGTCGAATGACATGGCAGTGAAACTCGGCCCTGAGTAGTGTGACTTAAGTTACTCGATCTTCTTCATTCTTCCAAACTCGTTGTGATCATGCTTATTCTTGTAACATGTAATAGTCAAGGAGCCTCAAACATTCCTTTATAAATGGGTTCTATAGCACAGTGGTTATAGCGCATTGTTCTTTACAAACATGACGTCATTTGCATGGATATGAGGAAATGGTGGTCGTTATGTTTGAGAGTTCGGTTCTCGATCAGGGTGTGAAAGTCTGATGACCTTGAATAAGTCATCTTCAATCATAATTCTAGTCCACCCAGCTGTAAATGGGTACCGATAATCGGGGAAAGATGAATACCAAAAAGTTTAACCAAGGACCAGCTGGCAGAAAGGCAGAAAGGATTCTCACGAACCCTAAGTTGTTATCCTTGTACAATATATTGCTTCTTTCTTTCTTTCCTTTATATGAGGATAAAAATTTTTGAGAGAATATGAAAATGATGGAAAAAGATATTGATATATTTTGTGACCGTCTGGACCAATTGATCAAGATCATGGTATCATAATTTCTAGTCGTCTAGGTTTGAGAGTCCCAGGAGGATTTCAAAACTTAATAATCTTTTCCTCTGGCATCAGACTTTATTATACTTCCTACATGAATTGGGAAGTATTTAAAATCGTCTGGGACAATCGCAAATCCATACTAAAACCAATAATTTAGGGAGGTTTTTTTTTGCTTTTGTAACCAACTACCAAATTTTTTCAAACTGTAGGCAGTAAGAGTCTTTAATTTAGAGCAATAATTTTTACATGTTTGGTTCCATCAAGATTCAAGAAATGGTTGTGAGTAACATATAAAACAATTGTGGTTGTGGGTTTCTAATCACTGTCGACATAAGACCTTGAATAAATTGTATTGACCTAGTTGTAAATGGGTATTACGGATAATATGGGAAATATCAATGCATGAGAATTCACCAAGGATCAGCTTTTAAAAAGGATCATTGCAGGGGCGAATCCAAGGGGGGGCTCCTTTGGCTCAAACCACCCTTATTTTTGGCCAACTGATGTCAGAACCCTCTAAAATTTGCCGGTCACGCCTTTGGCACTCGCGAAGCTGTTGAATTTGAATCATGTTATATTTCAGAGCTCCCCTGCCCATTTCTCTAAATCCTGGATCCGTCCCTGCTTTGGGTAGTTATCCTTGTAGAAGAGTCATTTGTTTCTTTCTTTCTAAAGACCGATGTCACTTCAATCCAACAGACAAGATTACTGATGTCTATCACCAAGACTATAGTATATATAAGTAGATCATTTCCATGAGATTCAGATTTCTACTGTATAAAACTCACATAGAACAATCTCTTTGACTGACTAGCATTACCATATATAACAGACAATGACTAGAGAGTCTTTGCTTGAATGAGACAATAAAATGAGGCTTTACATTTTACAGACACATGCAGAGAGGGCGTCTGCAGAATTTTTTGTAACAGGGGGCAAAGAAAATTTTAACAATTTGACCCTTAAAAATTCATAATGAAGTATTTCTGAATAAATATGTAACATTTATTTCGGAAATAAATCCAAATGGTTATTTCAACATAGCATTCAAAAACTGCCTTATTTTGTTCTGCTTTTACCTTTTTTTTCACAGCAGTCAAGTGACTTAATTCAATTACTCCTGTTTGTGGATGCCATTGAACAACTGAACTCAATTTTATATATGAAAGTATCATTTTTACAGGGGGTTAAGGCCAAAAACAATGCTTGGCTGGCTTTGTCCCCTAAATAAGCCTGTTTAAAATTTATTATATGAGTTGTTATGGTGTCCCCTACTCAGACCCTCTATAATTTCCAGAAACACCATTCTTGCAGCCATTTGAAAAAAAAATCTTTAAGTTGGTCAAAAAACACAAAAAAAAGAAGGATTTAAAACTAGCCAGCCTGTAGGATGCAAAGGTTCTTTAACAATTGAAGATATGACCATTAAATAAATGAACAGACATGATACCAAAAATAAAATCAATTCCACAAATATATTTAATGGTAATGTTCATGTTTCCACTTGACGCTGGTTTTATTAGTCATTTCTATCTAGTGTAGACTTTATCTAACAATTGATTTGATTGGTTGATAATATCAATCACTGATCTAACAATGAATCTGATTGGCTGTTTAAATCAATGATTGACAATGTGTTGACATATTGTAAATTATTAATAAAAAATGTCCAACTACACTGACGTCTGTGTGAAGATTAGACAACTAGAACAAATCTGATAATGGCGTTGAAATCAGAGATTCAAGCGGTATTTAACACTATTGAACACTATGCAATCTAGATTATTGTCAGGCAGTCGGACAAAATATCAAATAAATTCCTGAAAATGTAATACGAAAGGGAAACATTCAGTATTTTTGAGGGGCGATTTTGGTCTTGAATATGTAATTGACCTTCAGAAATACTAGAACTTTGCACGAAAATTGCACAATTCCTTCAAATATACCTTAAACTAAACATTCATTTTTTTTTTCTGGATATATGTACCGGTATGTCTTCTATATGAGTCGTATTTTTTAATTTTAAACATTGAAAATTATTGCTACATATAGATTTGAAGTCATAACCACAAGGAGCGCGTTTGAATGTTCAAATTTTACTGGAGAGTTGTGAACATTATTACAATCGTGGATTAGATTAGCAAACAATTTGCAGATTCTGAGACTAAAATTTCTTTGGTGATACAAATGGTGAACATATCCCTTTAACAGGTATTTCTGGCATGAGTCATAAATCCAAGAATCATAACAGCAGGGTTTCATGTAATCCCATCAACTGGCATGAAATAGGTATTAATTACAAGAGTTGGAATGACACATTGGGAAATCCTGCAACAAGTTCTTACTGAGTTTAGTTCCAGTCATTCCATGAATAAACTTCAACAGAAATCAATATTAGCTTGAATTAACGACATTCTATAGTCTAAACTCTGATTCATGCTGTAAATTAACTTGTTTTGGTGCAAGCAGTTGAAATCATTACAAGCCTAAAAGGAATTGTAAGAGGTAGAAGACTTTCTTTGGGATAACCTTGTTTTGGCGTACGCATAGCCATAGGAGACAGATAGCTGCCAAATAATAGGTTTCCGGCAATGAGTTCCAAAAATCGGGCAAAATATCATTAAAATTCAGGCAATAAGTCAGTCTGCCCCCCTGTCGAGTCATGGGCCTCTACGGCTATGTGTGTATGGGCCGACCAGTTTTGCTAGTCTAGAGCTCTACAGGGTTAAATGGTGTAAAGAGGTTTGAAAATTGGATTGATGCAAATATATGCCCCTTCCCACAGTGACCCACACCATAAAAAATACCTGCAAAACCACTGTGGATCACCAGGGGCATATGGATTGACCCCCAAAAAATGAAACATATATTCAGTTTGCTATAATCTTTCAAAAATATTTCCTAAATTGCCTTCTCCATGTAAATCTGGCATTTGTATAAGCAGTCCATTTTTTTCCTACTTTGAGGAGATTATTCAAAGCCAGTTTTTGCCGACATCTTTATTTCAAATTGTCCAAATATTTATCTAAAATTCCTACAAGATGAACTTGATAATTGAATTGAGCCTCATCAATTGTCGAAGGACTGAAGTTTATTGAATCATAATTCTATTTTACTCAGGAGAACTGTGTCTGCTTTCTCTTATCTACCTATTTCAATGTCACATTATCAAATTCAATTTGGACTCAAATTGGCCATTAATAACTCAAGTCTTGTAATTTCCTCATTCAAAATGGCTACGGAACTGTTTCCAAGGAAAATGGTGTATCAGGTAGCAGCAAGAGGGGGAGGTGGGTTGGAACATATCATGAAAATGCTTAAATTAAGCGATTTTCAAGTAAAAGTATAGTTAAATTTTCAGCCCTAAATACGGTATGTCACTAATATCAGGCTTTGTCAAGTCCAGACCAAATTTACTTGCTTCATGAAATGAAGTTTTACATCATACTGTTATGCACCTTTTACACCCAAATCTAATGAAATGAAACAGAATAATACATCCTATCCTTCTGCAGCTCAATGTTAAGAAAATGAAATGAATTAAATTTTACATTCTACCATTATACAGTTACAAAATAATGTAATGAAATGGAGTTTTACATCTCTCAGTTCTGTTCCTTAATGTCAAAATATTAGAGGGCATTAATCAGCTCAGTCAATTTTTTAAAGCAAAAATCCACTCAGCTTCTGCGGTAAAATATATGTCATCAAAATCATCTGTGGGAGTTTATTGTGGACAAAACCCAATTTACCACGAAAAAGGCATGCAGCGTTCAGAATCTGCATTAGAGGGAGATATGGAAATTTGTTGTCAATTGCTAAACGGCAATTCATTCCTAGAAATTTGGCACAAGATTTTAGTCCTGTGGAGATGGACTGTCCATACCCCAATCCAGCCACAGCAAATTAGCGGAAAGGCAATTTAACTTGACAGTTAGACCCTTGCGCCGATTTATTTTGTAAAAAGTGACTGGCTAGCAGATGAAACCGACTGGCTAGCCATTTGTTTTCGGTTAGCCGATTTTGAACTGGCTGAATTGGCTAGCAAAAATAATCGGCGGTTTTCGGCGGCTTAAACGGATTTCCTTCATTAAACATTTGAGTTATAATGAAGGAACATACATTATATTATGCAGGCATCATAAACAACTGGTGTTTGTTAGCAAGTTATTTATTTCTAAATAGTCAACTCACAATTCAAAATTTTAATCAAACTGCAATAGTTTTAAATTATCATGGATGAAAGTTATTATGTTCAGCATGGACGATCGTCTTGAATTCATTTACAAAGTGGCAGAAATCGGCTGACTTAAATCGGCGGCGCTTTGTTTTCACAACTGGCAGATTATGGCTGTAAAGAAATCGGCGGCAGCGGCGGCTAATGACGGCGGCGAAAGGGTCTATTGACAGTTAATCTAACCTGGTAGGAGAGTCAGTGATTTAAATTGTCCCTGGTCGACCACCATTTTGATTGCCTGGTGTGTATAAACCACGAACATTGACACAAATTTTATACAGACGTTACGAGACAGACGTCAAATTGAAATGGAAATAAGAAAACTCTGGTAGAAAATGTCACGAAAACCCAAGACAAATCATCTTGGTTTAACCACAAACACCACATAGTCTTGGTAATTGCGATAGATTTATAAGAAATCAGAATTTTATTCACAATAACGAACATTATTCGATAGTGTGAAAATCTTTTACTTTCAATTTAATACTGAGATCTTAGACTTCATCTCAAAATATGTCACCTTAAAGTGGAATGTTCATAATTTTCAATGGACGATTTTGGACTTTCAAACGCTGATAATTATGGGTACAAATGTGCTGGCAGGCTTAAATTTTGAAGGAGAGTTGTGATTAGAACATTATTATGGATTAGATTAGCTAAAAAATTCCAGATTCTGAGACTAAAAACTTATTGGTTGAACCGTTAGTGAACGTATCCCTTTAAAATATTTTGTGGTCATAAAGGTCTTATAATGTACGGTAGTATTTGTTTTACAAATGGTGTGTCTGGACATATGTTATCTGGTTTGAACTAGATTGATGAGGTCTGATCTTTTGGGATTTTTAGAAACAACTGGAACTTCAATAAAACAAGTTGGAACAGAGTTCACAATACATGCTTCATGTTTCCAAAAAATTGACAGAATTCAAAACGGATTGAAATTGAAAAGTGAATTTTCAGTGGTATTCAAATGACACCAGAACTCACCAATCCAAAACCACCCTAATTGACATAAAGTAAAGCATATGATAGTATTAAGACAGATAGCAGTTGAATAAATGTACGGTATATAGTGAATATAATGATTGCACGTTATATTGTGTGATTTATTTTTTCACATAATAATTAAGGGAGGGAAGGAGTTATAATAATTAGGGTCGGGGGTATAAAGTAATAAGACTGACCGTTGAGAAGTGATGGGTGTTGGTATTGGCCAGCCATCGACTCAGTTGAGATTCTTCTTCAATATCATCATGATCACTGTCAGGTTCCACCTCACTTTCTCCACGATAATCATCTTCGTCCATCCTGAAACATAAAACTATATTTTAAACATCTAATGGAAACCCACACTTCGGGGTTATGCTCAGGCAGGGTCCAGAAATGCAAAAAAAGATCTCATTAATACAAATGACCCCGCCAAATTTCATTCAAATCAGATGAATACTGTAGTCTCTATCACGTTCACTGACCAATTGTGCACTCACAGACAGACAGACAGACAGACAGACAGACAGACAGACAGACAGACAGACAGACAGGGGTGACAACATCAACCACATTATAATGGCTTTATGTGGGCGTATAAAAAGATGAATTTTCAATTAACAAATCATAAAAAAAATGAAAAGATAGACAGATATGTGTGCAGTTATAGGTGTTATAGGAGATAGGTACTCTCCTATAGAAGCACTGGCCTAGGTCACAAGTAGAGACTATTGATTTCTTCATAAAAACTCAATAAATTTAGATAAAATACATTTTTTACTAATTAATATTCAATGATATAATATTACCTCTGGAGAGAGAAATATATAACTCAAATTCCAATACAATTGTTTCAGGGAGTTAATGAAAGTGGTTCTAATCTACCATGAACTAGTACATTACTAAAGTTTTTATTTCTTTTATAAGCAGTGACCAAACGTTTAGTAAACACGTTAGGGAATTCATCTTGCAGTTCATTATAGAAGCATATGACAATGACAGAAGCATTTTTAGCTGTATATCTTGTAAAATTAAAGTGTCCATTAAACTTATTAGTGTGTGTCTATTAAACATATAGAAATCTTACCTTTTGAAATAAATCAAATTACACATATTCATATCAGAATTATTCAAGTTCAATTTCTGCGTAATTTGATGTTTGGCAGGCATTTTGATCTTAGAACTTTATCACAAATATATTATATTCCTTCACAAAATTATCACGAAAATTAAAACACAAAATATATTTTTTAGAATTTTTTTCTTGAATATTAATCACAATTGTAAACACAAATTCTATAAATAAAACACTCAATAATCCAATATACAGAACTTTGTATCAAAATTATCCTTGAATTTGTAAGAAAAATCCCAAAATCTCAAAATTCTCGAGAATTAGATCCAAAATATATTAATATATATCCTTTTTTAATCTCCTTTATTAAAGTGTCCCGAAATTTTTCGAAAATGGACACTCTTTAAGGAAACTAAACAAAAGAACTTTAAATTTTCGAAACACAATTTAAACTTTTTGTTGTCCAATGTAAAATATACCCAAAATGATGTCTAAAAGCCTGTCTGTGTAGTTAGTAGTTCAGAAAATTTATGATTACTAATGAAAGATATGATATATTAGTCATACCGTTACTGATGACTAGTATGACAATATACCTGCCTACTGTTCAATCATACCGTCAATATATAATCAATATCAGAATTAGACCATGTCATTCTCATTTATAACGTGGCACATTCTTTGTCAGGTGAAACAGGAGTGAATACCTAGGGATGAGGAAGGGAGGAAGGGAGGATGGGAGGAAGGGAGGATGGGAAAGAGGGGGATGGGATGCTGATTCCAAATATCAGAATTAGACCATGGCATTCTCATTTATAATGTGGCACATTCTTTTGTCAGGTGAAACAGTATAGTGAATACCTAGGGATGAGGAAGGGAGGACGTGAAAGAGGGGTCGAGGGGTGTTGCCAATTCAAACTATTTTTCATTTAATGTTGTCAATTTTTTTTATCGTGTCAGTTTTTTTTTAATTAGACCATAGAATTTTCATTTCAACTTAGCAACAGTATAGTATGGTAAAAACATGTTCCTTTAACTGAACTGCATCTAATCTTCACAATCAAGATAACACAAACTGCATCTAATATTCACAATCAAGATAATACGAACTGCATCTAATCTTCACAAACAAGATAATACAAACTACATCTAATCTTCACAATCAAGATAATACGAACTGCATCTAATTTTCACAATCAAGATAATACGAACTGCATCTAATCTTCACAATCAAGATAATACGAACTGCATCTAATTTTCACAATCAAGATAATACGAACTGCATCTGATATTCACAATCAAGATAATACAAACTGCATCTAATCTTCACAATCAAGATAATACGAACTGCATCTAAATATCGCAATCAAGATAATACAAACTGCATCTGATATTCACAATCAAGATAATACAAACTGCATCTAATCTTCACAATCAAGATATTACGAACTGCATCTAAATATCGCAATCAAGATAATAAGAATACTACATCTAATCTTCACAAACAAGATAATACAAACTGCATCTGATATTCACAATCAAGATAATACGAACTGCATCTAATTTTCACAATCAAGATAATACAAACTGCATCTAATCTTCACAATCAAGATAATACGAACTGCATCTAAATATCGCAATCAAGATAATACGAACTGCATCTGATATTCACAATCAAGATAATACAAACTGCATCTAATATTCGCAATCAAGATAATACAAACTGCATCTAATCTTCACAATCAAGATAATACAAACTGCATCTGATATTCACAATCAAGATAATACAAACTGCATCTAATCTTCACAATCAAGATATTACGAACTGCATCTAAATATCGCAATCAAGATAATAAGAATACTACATCTAATCTTCACAAACAAGATAATACAAACTGCATCTGATATTCACAATCAAGATAATACGAACTGCATCTAATTTTCACAATCAAGATAATACGAACTGCATCTAATCTTCACAAACAAGATAATACAAACTGCATCTGATATTCACAATCAAGATAATACGAACTGCATCTAATTTTCACAATCAAGATAATACGAACTGCATCTAATTTTCACAATCAAGATAATACGAACTGCATCTGATATTCACAATCAAGATAATACGAACTGCATCTAAATATCTCAATCAAGATAATAAGAACTGCATGTAATTTGCATCATGGTATTAAAGTTCAGAACTTATTTATATTCAACTATTCTGTGGTATCAAGGGTTTTAAGTCGAAACTGACTCGTTGTTCTTTGACAATCACTGATTCTACATTATTATGGAAAGATTTCAAACACTCTACAAAACAGTCCTGTGATGTTTTTTTTAATTAATCAATTAATTTCAAGTTAATTGGCCTAATAAATCTTGTCTAATTAAAAATTTAAAATCAATTTTTCTCAAGATCCTTTAAATGATAAAAGAAAAAAGTCAATTAATAATATTTTGTGTAAACGACGATAAATAAAACTTAATTAAGATACTTAAAACAATATTTAGATAATTGATTTTA
Organism: Lottia scabra; assembly: GCA_029955415.1. Classification (NCBI taxonomy): domain Eukaryota; kingdom Metazoa; phylum Mollusca; class Gastropoda; family Lottiidae; genus Lottia; species Lottia scabra. Next base: position 4,523,928 of record JARJEI010000018.1, on the reverse strand, counting down.
ATTGACATTTAATAAGCGCTACTGTCCTGGAATTTTTTTTGCATATCACTTTTAAAACATTCAACAGTATCACTTTTTAAAACCAACATTTGATATCTAAGTTATGTACTATTGGGTAAAAAAACAGCAATTAAAAAACCTTTACGAGGATCTATGAGTAGATGTTTTACCTGAGCTGATATAAGCTTAAAAAGCTTAAAGTGCTTAAAGAGCTCAGCTTTTTGTATATGGAGTTTGTATATGCATTAAAGTATGGATCCATTTGCATAATTCTCTTAGTTGCCTGAGTCCAGAGTATTTTGTATAGCGATTGATATTCTTCCACCAATCAGATTTAATGTTGACATCATGTGACAACCTATTTCTGCAGTTAACCATTTTGTACTAATCACCTTAATGACAAAAATATTGTGCCGCGTGGTATATGCTTATGCTCTAAAGAAACCACTTCCAACTTCCTGTGCAGGCGTCCATTTTATATTACATTTTTTTTATGCATGGTTTCACAATAAAATTTTAAAGAAAATCCCTACGTGTTTCCTTCCATGATTAGACATAAAAAGACATTTTTTATGAAGGTTTTTTCAAAGATTCTGGCATAACAATATAATGCCATTATGGACACAAAAAACAAAAAGATTTCTCAATAATTTATTCATAATCTTATCATTATCAAAACTGAGAAAATGTATTGTTTTCAGGCAAGAAGTAGGCTGGATATTCTTAAAGCGCATAAAATTGCAATGCATTGTTTTAATTCTTTGACAACATAAAAGACGAAAGATTACATTACTTGTAGAATACGGTTCATTAAGAACAGTCTAACTAACTTATTGTTTAAAATCTCTTTCATTTTTTTTTAACTATATGGCCTAATTAACAATGGAAGATCAAAGCCAATTTTTTCATGTTGCCACATGTTCGGAAGTATTGGAAATTTGTCAATGATGCATCAATGACGGTAGAACATAAAGGTCGTATGACAGTACAGCTGTCAACTGTGTCATACAGGTGTGTTCATTTCAAGATAATGATGTCATTAATCAATAATTGATCAGTGGGCGGAGTCATGATTAATAATTAATAATAATGGGTGTGGCCTAATGATTGATTGATAAAATGTATTTTATTGATTGACAATATGATTATTATAGACAATTAAAATAGGTGTGGTTTTGTCATATTTCTAGGTATTGTCGAAATCAATGATCAATATAAATAGGTGTGTCTTAATGATTGATTGACAGTGTGTATAATGATGATTGACAGGTCATTTTGTCATGTCAATGGTAATAAATACTATTAATTGATATGTCAGTAGAGACTAAAATAATCTGTCAGTTTTTTTCACTAAGTAATTGATTTTCTGTTTTGTGTCATAAAAAGCTTTAGTTGTTGATTAATGAAACAAAAGAAATGTGATGGAGTTTTACATCCTATGTTCCAATATGATGATTGTTTTAACATCTTGGATTAAAAAGATAAGGGCACATCAAGAACGTTACAAAATATGGATATAAATGAGAATTCTTACTCAAAATAAAAACTTCTTCTGTTAATAAGTGAAATCATGAACAGATAATTGCACATTTGAGGCACAAAAATGTTTATTTCTTCAGACAATTGTGTTCAACATTCGAAACAAAACAAAAACAATACATCCGCCAGAATTTTTTTTAAAACAACAGTTGACTAAAATTCAATCAAGTAAATCGTATACAAAAAATATTGGCCTAGAGCTGTTGTGTTTGATAAATTGTAGACAATATAATATAGTAGCTACAGGTCTGTCAATTAATCATACTATTGTTTGTTTATTATACAGAGGTCAGAGATTGTTTACCTTTCTATAAACACCATTTATCATCTCCGCTCTAAAAGCCTGGATAATCCCTCCTAATTCCTCTAGCTTTCTCTCGGCTTTGTTTAGAGTCAAACACTTTAACAATATTAGCTGAATGTTTACATTTGTATTTTGGATACAATTATCTAGTTGAGTGAAAATATTTTGCATTTTGCTGATCTATTTAATTATCAATCTAAAGATCAGTTCTGTTTAGACATTAAAGCAACCAGTCCACTATGAAACAAAGGCAAATAAAAACCCAAACTTTGAAGATATTGATTCCACATGATCAGTGGCGTATTTAGAATGGAGTGCCATGGAGCCATTCTCCCTCCCCCATCGCGCCTAAAATTTTGCTATATTTTCACCCCCCTTCCCATGACACAACATTTTATTTTAACTCTTATTGTTTAAATTTAGGCACAGTTATTTCGGGGTGCTAATTAGGGCACAGTTATTTTGGAGTACTAATTTGGGCACATTTATTTTGGGGTGCTAATTTGGGCAGTTATTTGGGACTGCTAATATGGGTACAGCTGTAACTGGCATGTAATCTTAAGTCATTATACATCTGAACAACTAGATGCATTTCAATGTCAATCCCTATGACTATGCAATTACTGAAGTGGGGAATCCAAGTTAGTATCTCGACCCATGTGAGGATTACCCTTGTGAGGATTAAACCGAGGACCATCATGTTAGTTAGCAAGTGTCTCACTCAGTCAGCCACCACCCTGACTCTCTGTTAAACTTATAATGTCAGCTGTTTATAATGTAGAATAATATTACAATAATAATAGTCAATTATAGTTAATATTATTTACTTTAGCATTCATAACATACCATAATGTACTCAAATATACCATAACATACCATAATCTATTTAAACATTACATCTATGATTCTCTCCAAACAAAGTGTGTTAAAAATCATTTCAGAAGTACAATAAACCAAGGTCCTGTGCTATTTGTTTTGCACGTTAAAGATCCCTCGACAGTTGGAAATCGAAAATAAGAGCAGGCTAATGCCCTGTCCTGGCAAAAATTTCCCTCATTGCACACTGCATGGCGTTTACCAGTCCTCAAATAGCTTAAAAGCAGGACGTAAAACTCCATTCATTTCATTTTTTCATTTCATAAGTATTAATTCAAAATGAAATTTTCATTGGGGCATCAATTTGATTCAAACTAGACAAATTTGAATTTTATGATCAGTGCTTTTAAACCCTGATCAGAAGATTATAGTCACAGCCACTACAATAAGAGAGTAAGAATCCAATCTGAATAAAATAAAATACAAATCATCTGGGTCCGGTTCCTAGCATTAAAGTAAGTCCAAGTTCGATATTTGACTTGAGATTTTCCTACTAATTCTTGCATAAACACAAGTCAACTTAAGGTTTTAAGCACGAAATTAATCTTAAGCACAAGGCTAGGAACTGGGTCCTGGTGTCTTCAGCTGTCATGATCTGATTAAATTTTTATCTATCTCCTATTCATGCTAAGGTCACACATATGTACGTCAGAATTGTGTACGTTAAACGAATGCGAAACTATGCAGGTTTTATTTGATTTAGTACGTATTCAACTGACAGAGAGAAAAAAACAAACATTTACGTACACTTACGTACGTATGTGTGACCACGGCCTAAGCAAATTCTGTTTTCAATACAAAAAGGTCAGTTGTATGTAAGGAATTCTAGAATATTCTGTATATAGGTGGTTTTGGATGTTATTTGTGTCACAATATAGCTGAACATGATTCAAGGAAGAATCTTGTAAGATCACAAATGGCAAGGGTAAGACACCCACAACAAAAAAATACATTAATATTTTGCGTTTCTAAATCAGAATGGAACAGAGTCACACCCAAATCTCATTGAAACATTTTTCTGGAATTCTATGTTGTTAGGAAATGTCTATCAGAGAGAAGCCACAGACTTCTGACATTTCTGAGACACCTAACACCTTTAATTTTCTCGATGGAAAGAAAGAATGAATTCCATAGTACATTTTTGATGGAAGCCATAGAGTGCCCACCAATGAAATCTATATATTGGAAGTCAAGAAGTGCTCAATGATGGAATTTTTTGGATAGAAGCCTATATAAATAATCATGTGGAATTTTCAACCTCCTACATAAGATTCAAGAGTCTTTAAAGAGGCAGGAAATACTAGGGGCACCCAACTGGATGCCCTGGCCCAACCCCAACCGTTAATAAAAATATTTTGGCCATATTTTTCAATTTTCATATGAGGTACATTATCCTTTTCAAAAGTATAAATATGCTTAATTTTTGAGAGTTAGATTTTTACGGGGGACATACCCTAAACCCCCATTTGAGAAACCCCCATTCGCGACACCTCCAGGGAGACTTTGCAGATTCTGATCACACTGTATTAAATCTTAAAAACGTAGCCATCAGACTAAAAGCCAGATAGGAGAAAAACGATGGTGTCAGTGCCCCAAATATATAAAAAGTCTTTCCATTCCTTTTAAAACTGTGTTTCAACTGACAGAAAAAGCCAGCTGTAGCTGTAAGGTAGCTTTTGAGTGTTTCCACTGAGCAATTGTCTTGTTCGGCAATAGGGGGCGCGCCCTCTTTATCGTTAACTAGTAGAGTAAATGGTGTCTTGTAGATCGTGTGCTGTCTAAAATGTGTGACTTTATGATCAAGGCTTAAGTCGTTCGGGAACCACTAAAACTCAGTGTAATTGCATTGTGTTCGGCAATAAAGCTAGCTTTAGGCAAGAGTTAGCTTTCCTTTACAATTCTCAATGGAAATGCGGTTTAAGACACATTAATGCATATTTGCAGTGAAATCTAACAAGAACTCTATTCAACAAAACCCCATTTGAAGCAGATTGTGTATAGTAACAAATGAGTTTCTCAGTACCAAACTTACCATAGACAAAACACAACACTATATATATCAGATAAAACATGTGCATTGCATGTTATTTTGTGCGTGTGCCAAGAATTTTCATTTTATTGTTGTAATTTCTCATGCTTGTGTTAAGATTCAATAATTTAGAAACCAAATTTAAATCACGTACCTTGGCTAACAGATTACATTAATTTGGGCATACCCTGTATTTTTTATGCTGAGAGCTCCTAAGAAGGCTAAAAATCTTCAAAGTTGTTGACATATCTGGCTTTGTAGTACACAAGTACCGGGGGCGGATTTAGGGGGTTGCGTGGCGTTCGTGCACCCCCCCTAAAATTTGCAAAGCATGGGTTGTCCGCACCATTTAACAACAAATGCTTCTCGCCACACTTCGCTTGGCAAGATATCTATCTATATTGCACCCACTCTAGAAGAATATTTCAATAACTTTGTTTATTTTAACCTCAAATAATTTTTAGGCTCGATCCGCTCGCAGAATCGCCCCCCCCTAACGTCAAATCCTGTATCCGCCCCTGAGTACATTGTATCATGATGGAACATCTTCATTTTTTTTTTAATTTGGCGAGCTTACTTGGAAACGTTTACCGTTGTAACTAGCGTGTAATCTAAAGCCCTCGCTTAAGAGAATGTGATTCGACATGCAATCAGCAGTGAGGAATGAGGGAAATTATGTTAGGATAAATGCATACTTTCCTGTGCCCCACTCTTGTAAATCACAAAAATTCAGTGAATATGATGTGCATAAAGTTGTGGAAAATATTTACATTGCATCATAATTTGATTTTGTGCCAAAATTTTATCTAAATGCAAATCTTAAACTACAACTGCATTTTACTGACTTTACAATTAGAGAAACTAAAGAACTAGTTTAAAACCAAGATTTCATAATGCTTAAAGGGACTGTAAGAGGTTTTCTAAACTTTGTATGTGTATTGGTGACACTGATTGCATCAATTTGCGCCATTCCAATTTCCTCACTGTCAGTGACGTCATAAAACGCATTAGTTTTAGTGGAATTGCAAGAACCACAGATGTCAGAATGGAAATTGGAATGGTGCAAATTGATTCTATCAGTGTCCCCGATACACATACATGTACTAAGTTAAGAAAACCACTTTACAATCCCTTTAAAAGAATATATGTTTTACCAGCCGGCATCGAAAATGTTGTCAGTGTGTACTATACTTTCCTGGCATATGAGATTTTGAATTTGTGCCAATTTTCAATTAAAACACTTACTAGTAAATATTTTGCTTTTTCTACGATTCAATGGGTTCGAAAGAATCGTATAAATTGGAATGAATAGTAGAAACATGATTTCCACCGAGTTGAAACAGAATGATATTTATTAGATTCTGGACCTAGCAGGCAGTCTGAAGTTAGATAAAATGTCACTGTAACCTTCTGCCAAGATATTTTATTAAACTTTAAAGAAATTTGGTGATAAAAGTTATTACATTTGACATGTTTGTTTTTCTTTTTGAGATACCAAATAAATTTCATTTCATAAACTACATGTTTCAACTCAATTTCAATTTCATTTCATATCATTTGCAGAACAGCAGGTTGTAAAATCAATCCATTTGGTATCAGACAAGTTGAAGAAAAATACCCCAAATTACGCCTTCACTTTATTTGTAAGAAATTTTAAAGTATTTCTATTAACATCTTTGTTCCTAAAAAAGCGTCATAATATTTTCTAGGAGGGATAATATCTCACAAGTTAATATTCGCATCCAGCAGCTGCTGATATCGCAAAGTTGTTGGTAGTGGTAGTAGTATATAGTAGTTGGATTCTCCTAATTAATCAGTCCACCCCATATTTGTACCCCCAGTTCTTGCTTGCTTGCACTGTTCATGATCATAAGCAAAGTTAAGAACAGCTATACAGGATGTAAAACTCAAAACAATAAGCTATGCATGCATGTAAATCGTTAGAGCATATAACTCACTATTTATACCATTTCAATGAAGTTCACAGCATAATTAAAATTTCTAAGTTCTCTTGTAATACAGCAAGGCAACAGCTGGCCTTGATTCTAAACACTGATATACCGTATTCTTTCTTATTGCACTCACAGCAGAACTCTTACATTAAAAATACATTTCAATTTCTTATGAACCGTGCTTATAATACTGTCTGTTTACAAAACACAGTGAGAGGTTGGGCTGACACGAAACAAGGTTGAAATCGCAATTATGTGAACATAAATTCTAAAGAGGTCTTTTAGCAGGCTGTGGTTGAAATGAAATGAAATGAAATGAATGGAGTTTTACGTCCTGCTTTTTTGCACCTATATGGGCTTTAATATTGAGGACGGGCAAACGCCATGCAGTGTGCAATGAGGGAAATTTTGCCAGGACAGCGGCATTAGCCTGCTCTTATTTTTAATTTCCAACTGTCGAGGGATCTTTAACGTGCACAGCCAATAGCACACGGGACCTCGGTTTATTGTCCCATCCGAACGACTAGACGCTTTTCCATGATTTCCAACTTGGAAATGAAATGAAATGAATGGAGTTTTACGTCCTACTTTCTGCACCTATATGGGCTAATTGAGGACGGGCAAACGCCATGCAGTGTGCAATGAGGGAAATTTTGCCAGGACAGCGGCATTAGCCTGCTCTTATTTTCGATTTCCAACTGTCGAGGGATCTTTAACGTGCACAGCCAATAGCACACGGGGCCTCGGTTTATTGTCCCATCCGAACGACTAGACGCTTTTCCATGTCAGCCCCTCCGACCTGCATCACTGACAGGGGGAAACCGGGTTGAAAAATCCGAAGGTATCATCTCGACCCATGCCGGGATTGAACCCTGGACCTCCAGGTTAGCGAGCAGATTTCCAACTTGGAGAGATGTTTAATGTGCAGTCAGTAGCACACAGGGCCTTGGTTTATTGTCACAACCTAACAACATAGTCGCTTTTTTCATGTCAGCCCTCCAACCTGACAGGGGAAAACATGGAAAAAATAAAAGGTAGTGTCTTGACCCATGCCAAAACTTAACCCTAGTATCTAACTGACGTAGCTATCTAGGATCCAAACAAGAGAAGACAAAGACAATGTTTTAGGGCTATATTATTATTATATCTAAGTTAAGATAGTGAAAAATATATTATGATGGATGAGACTTTTTTATCCTTCACTACATCACTGACCATAAAAAACATCTTAGATTGTTCTACCATCTGGTATTGTCTAGCTGATACCTTTCTAATCTTATATTCTACAGCAAGGCAAAGGAGGTATTAAATGGAAGGTTTTACATCCCATTTTTCAGCACCTTGCCTAACCAGTTTGGGAATGTCAGTGATACTATGCAGTGTGTAATGAGAAAAATTTTGTTAAGAAATTGATCATATTAGCCTAATGTTTTTCAATTTCCAACTGTAAATGTAAATCTATAACATGTTTCTTGTAGCATATGTAGTTTAAGTTTTTGTTTCACATGAACCACTAGACTTATGATTCTTCCAAATAAGTCCATATGAACTAGATCAATGAATTTCAGGTTATTATCAACCCATGCTTTCTGGATCTTCCAGACACTGAACAAACAGGCAAGAGTGTTAGGATTGCCAAAACTTCTAAAAAGAGAGTTATCACTGAATAAAACTTCTCAACAACATTGTTCTACACATAAATGCTTTCCCCCTGTCAGTGATGCAGGTTGGAAGGGCTGATATGGAAAAAGTGTCTAGTCATTAGTATGGGACAAAAAATGAGACGCTATGGTCGCTATGCTACAGGTTGTGCATGATAAAGACTCTTCCACAGTTACAAATAATATTACATGTATGCTAATGCCTGACAAACTTTCCCTCATTACACACTACAATGTTTGCTCATCCTCATTAGCCAAAACAGGCGCAGCAACATAAAACTCCATTTCATTTTACATATAAAAGCAAATAACAAATGTGCCAGATCTTTAAGTATTCAACTAGAACTGTCAGTAGTAAATTTCAGACTAAATTCCACAATAATTGGTGTGGAACAATAAAAGCTATAATTTGGTTGTTTTATTCTCTGAATATTATCATATTTATTGAAGTCATCAAATTCTTGGAATATGGCCAATATTTTTTTTGTCCTTCTTATTTTAGTAACTGATATTATACAATCATTCAGTATTGTTGTATCTCTGTCTAAATTGCTGTATTGACATCATTGTGCATTTACCAGCCATTAAAGGGATCAATTTAAAGGGGAAGCATCTGTATTTTGGAGGTCGATTTAGGTCTTGAATATTATGTAAATAGCCTTCAAATTTTGGAGGTCGATTTAGGTCTTGAATATTATGTAAATAGCCTTCAAAAGTACTACAACTGAACAACAATTGCATAATCCATATTATACCCCTAACTATAACCATCTATATTTCAATTTCTGTATAATTATGTGTTTTCTGTATCTGACATAGATTTACTAAAATACGAGCCATATTATTTACTTTCAAAAGCTGATGATTATGGATCCACATGGATTTGAGGGCTTAAATTACGAGAAAAAGAGAGCTATACAAATTATTACTGATATAAGCTTGTTTCCTGTTTCTGAGACACAGGTACGATTGGTCCAACAAATAATGAATGTTTCTCTTTAAAGCTGCACATAGGGCTGGGTATCGATTACCAAATTGAGATCGATTATCGAAGGTAGGTTACCGATCAATAATCAATTCATGATAGAAATATTTAAATTGGGAAATCTTCTAATCTTCATATGTTCGTGTACATTTTTGTACCTGAATGTTTGTTATTTATCAATATCAGGTATCGAAGACAAATGAAACTAAAGTAATATCTAGAATTTTGTATGATTATCAAGATAAAATGGGTTGTGATTTCTCTGATAAGCGTGTAACAGATAATATTAAAAGAAAATTTTACTATGAAATTTAATCAATTATGAAATTTGATAATCGAAATAAATAATTTGTAGCGTTGATAATCAATTATTAGACCCAGCCCTAGCTGCACACATTAAAGATTCCTTGATATTGGAAAAATATGAACAAAAGAGTTTACAAGCTTATGTCCCTATCTTGACCAAAAATTCCCTCATTGCTCACTGCATGACATCATCTATCAAAATAAGACCCAAAAGTTGCAGAAAAGTAGAATTGTAAACTCAATTTCATTTCATTCTTTATTATTGTGACCAAGTAATTATATACTTTTTTTTATCAATATAAGTCTATACCAGCTGATGGCTAAGAAACATTATTATTTATTAAAAAAAACGTCAATATCTATGAATCACATGGCAAGTTTATGAGTTTTTTATATTCCACAGCTTACCATGAAAAAATTGGACGTTATTGACGGAATGACTCATTATATAGGTCAACTAATAAATAGGATTAGTTGAAATGGCCATGATGTCATTCCTCTACACAAAGAACTGATATTCTTTTGATTTGAAACCTTTGATCAAGTAACTTTTGATTAAAGAACTAAAATTCTTTTGATTTGAAACAATATCGACTTCTGATTTATAACTTTAAAGGGATTGTTAAGTAATTTTCTAAACTTTGTATGTGTATCGGGACACTGATAGCATCAATTTGCCCCATTCAAATTACCATTCCGACGTCTGTGGTTCTAGAAGAGTTAGCATACCCGGTTTAGCGCCACAGTTTCCAAAATCACTGTTTATATGCCAAATCCCCCACTTTCCCCCTTCCCTTTGTAGGCTGAAAGACAAGCCTATTAAATTAGTAATACACTTTTAGGTCATATCCTGTCTGATTATACAATATTGTAATTTCATTATTGATTCCTTTGTAAGTTGATATAATAATTGACTCAAGGGACCTGAAATTAGCTCCACATTTCTCTGTAATAGATGCAATTATTGCACAATCAGTTATAAATAGAATGTGGAGGAAGGTGGGTGGGGGAGAAGCAAGCATGAAAGCTATTAGCTGATCATGCAGTCCTAGAATTTGTGGGGGTGCACTTTTTTTTCTTCAAAATTCCACTTAATCCAATTTTGCAATAATCAAAAATACTAAGAGATGTAAATTAGATCCCAAAATGCCCTTGTTTTGCATAATTTAAAAAAAAAATGCAAAGAGGGGTTGTTTCTGGAAAAGTCCAGCAATACTATCACGGCTTTAGATAACATTAATTTGGGCACACTCTGTAACAGAGGTGGATATAAGCCACAAGAGCTCTTGAGAAGGCTACAGTAGCATTTTTACTATTTTAGTACTCTCTTCGTTCTATATTTTTTTCATTTTTGGAGGTAGGATTACTGTTATGATTAGAAAGGCCATCAAAGATATTGCATCTCTTGCTCTACAGTGCCAAAGTAGCATGATGCAGCATCTTCTGTTTTCTCTAATTTGGGTTCACTGTTAATACTAGCATGTAATCTAAAGGCCTGACTACCACAGTCATGTAATGGTGGTAGAGCCTGAGTTTTGGGTCAAGTTGGTATGAAATTCTGAAATTTAGAAGCTTGGAGAACACAATTTTGTTGGTTCTAAGATGTCTTAATCACTATGTCATGCTATTGGTTCTGTATAGAAAGCTTGCTGGAGCCCTGAACTCCCTGCCCTTTCTACCGGCTGCCAAACCACCAGAGCCTTGCTACCCTTCCAGACCAGAAACGAACCTGCAATCTAACAACGTGACTGCCAAACAACCTGAGTGACCTTTCCCTACCGAATCAGTAATAGACCCACACCCTAACAAAGGGGTCGCCAGACCACCTGACCTTTCCCTAGAATCTCTACAAGACCAGTAACAGACCCGCACCCGAATAATGGGCTCGCCAGATCACCTGACCCTACCCTACAAGAACAGCAATGAGCCACGGTAAAAAATATTGGACCATCCTACAAAAGATGGTCCATTCAGCATCACTATCAATCAAAAGATCCCATTTTCAGCTTTTATAATAAAAATATGATCACACCAACACAATTAGAACAATAATTTCCAAGATAAAACGTCCATTATGAATAATTTATTAAGTGCCAGAGGCTTGATGTATTTAACCTACATTTCACAACAATTCATTGTCTTTATGAATTATAACAAAACTTTCATTTTACTGTTTTTAGAAGGGACTATTCCACAAAATACTCTCTCGTGGCAAGGCATATCTGGGACAGGACATGTAAGGGTTTCACTTAAAGGGATTGTAAAGCGTATTTCTAAACTTCGTACATGTATCGGGGACACTGATAGCATCAATTTGTGCCATTCCAATTTCCATTCCGACGTCTGTGGCTCTTGCAATTTCACTAAAACTAACGCGTTTTATGACGTATTCCAACAGTCGAAGATTAAAAGTTTTATAATTAAAATATTTCAATTATTAATCGATTATTGATTGGTAGCCTGCCTTCGATCATCAATTTGGAAATTGATATCCAGCCCTACCAATGAGTGTAAAGAATATCTGTCTTATGGAATAAGGGTTAGATCAAAAAGAATCTTAAACCCTTGATAAATCCAGAAAAATCATTATCACCTATTACGTCATTAGCCATGGATTAAGCATCAACAGGAGATTATCAGCAGATTAATGGTGTAACAAATTAAGATAGCAACAAATAACAAGATTAGTTATCTCTGTTATAATGATAACAATCATTAGTTTGTTGACTTTTAAGTTTACACTAATTAAATAGACTGGTGACTATGTTGTGGAAAAAAAAAATGGAGGACTCCAAGTTCACTCTTCAACTTAGTGATTATGGATTCCCAAAAACCTAATAAACTTTGAGATGCAGTGGTGTGATCCATTATCCTTTACTAGGTATTAAAGGGATTGTAAAGACATTTTCTAAATGTACCGTCCAATCCAAATCCAACCACCACAACTGTCAACAACTACCAAGTTAGCAATATCACTATCTGCTGAAAGCGAACATTAAAGGGATTGTAAATAGGTTTCATAAACTTTGTATGTGTATCGGGGACACTGCTATCATCAATACTTTGCACCATTCCGATTTCCAATGCAAGAATAGAATTGCAAGAACCACAGACGTCGGAATGGAAATTAGTATGGTGCAAATTGATGCTATCAATGTCCCCGATACACATACAAAGTTTAAAAAATCACTTTACAATCCCTTTAACAGTCAACCAACCATATTCTAAATTGTTACATGTATGCTCATAACTTCTCACAGCTCATGCCTGTGGTTCCATCATTTCCAGCATAGTATTAAGACATCACAACTATGTTGTCATCAAACACCTCATTTTCAGTGTAGTTGCTAGAACCATGGACAATCCTTTAAACTTTTTATTGGGGGACGATAATATCAGCATTGATTTGTAGACCTTCAACATCTTTTCAAGAACTCCACACAACTTGAAAATTTTCTAATTTGATTCAACCAGTGAAAAGTTAAATCTATTTTAGAATATGTGTTAAAAGTATAGTGGAAGTGAGAAAGTGGTGAAATTTGACACAAACATCTGTTTCTTTATGCCCACACTCAATGAATGGCCGGGTAAACTGAGAAGATCACTTTCTTTCAATGCACAAAGTTAAAATCATATCTACTGGTATACAAGTCCTAGTATTTGGAATCAAATGGAGTTTTACACCCCAGTTTTCAGTTTCCAGATCAGGTTAATGAAGGGGAGAAATACTAATTTTGATCACTGACAGTCAAATCTAAGATGAAAACTCCTAAAGGGGCTGGGCTGGTCTTCTACATAGGCATAGGGGGGTTAGTTGAGCAGGGGGGAAAAAACAATTTGCCCGACAAATCAACCCCCATCCCAACCCCTAATTCCAAACACTTCTCGCAATCTGCCTGATCACATCATTTCCAAACGATCTTATTTTTTAAAATTTCCTCAATGAAAATCAATTGCACCCCGCCTACGCCATACGCCTATGGTCTTCTAGGCCCAATTTAACACAAAAAACTCTCAGGGAAATACCATAGACAATTTAAGGATATATTATTTAGGTTCAAGTCCTTGCTGTACCCAAGATTTATGAAAGAGTCAAATTTGCTTAATGTCTTGGTTTCAGACTGCTTAGCTTGATTTCAGCTAGAATCTGTTAGAAGTGGGATGGATAATATCAAACTGCAAGCTCATTTAGGAACCCACATAAAATTCAGTGGCCCATACTCCCCAGGCTTTGAGAATATTTTGTTAACATAATTTTTTAATCTTTTTTTGGTGATGGGGCCAATCTCAGGTACCATGGAGTTGGTACAACCAGTCCCTATGAAATTTGTGCCACTGGTAAAATTTTATCAAATATAAAGTGTTTTAAGCCATCAATGCTTGAATTTGGATGAATATTTATTGATGTTCTTGGTTTCAATACAAAAATCATCCCCCTGTATATTGTGTATATTATATCTTTTGTATATATATGTGTGCAAGACAACTATTAAAAGAAAAACAAAGTCGCACAATATCAAATAAAACCCCTGAAAATTCAAAGTAATGTTGATGATTTTTATACAAATGAATTATTAAAAAAGTAGAAAAATATTCAGTTAATGTGTGAAAATAAATGCATTATTCTATCAAGTGAAGCAAAACAACCAACCAATCGACAAAACATAATAGATCTGTTATTGAATGGTAGTCTATAGTTGTAACGTGCAGCAGGCCAAGTGTATTGTGATACACACCACGTCTGCCAAATGGTTTCTCAATTACTGAGGTAATAGCATACAACAAAAGACACATACGCGCATGACGCAGACGACGAATTCCGGCTTATTTCGTTGAAAAAATATCAAAATAAGTATAATCCAATAAAATTTCATTCAAAAATAGCCCCAATTTAGCCATTTTCTTCAAAAATATACATCAACATCGGATCAAATTTGTTACTAAAAATAGACAAATACACACTGACTCATTCATTCTTATTCTCGCGCGTGCAGTTTTTGTGCATGTCTGTCATCGTAACTTACCTTGGATTCAAAGACTAATCCTTTCAAAGTTAATCCATCAACTCCTAATCCTCGGGCAGACGACACAGTTTTAATTCACGCAAAACAAATCCTATTTACTTTTTCCTCACCATTTCACGGTATAATGAAAGAGAACGAAGTGTGTCTGCTGCCGGTAGAATGGTTGACTGTACTGGGTCAGCTAGCACCAAGTACCCGGATGTTCCTTCCCCTGAACCTGCATAATGATGCCATGTTACCAGACGTGAGAATCGATTCCTGGGGGCGGCAAGTTAGTAGGCCCACTAATGTCTTGGACCGAGGGACCGAATTACTATTAATTAGATGGGGAATGAAATTTAAATGGATTACAGATAAGGAAGCGGTGAATTTCCAAGCGCTATTGGTTTGAAAATACTTGAAGTGTGTATATATTATTATTAGGCATCTAAAAGACAATAGAATCGGTTCCTGGAACTACTAATTGTCAATTTACTGCCAATCTTTGGACGGAGCTATAGGGTTAGAGATTTAATAGGCTTGTTTGATTCCGGTCCAAAATTGGTCGGAGGATGGAATAGCCTATCGATGATTTTGAGGTTTGAATAATTCTGAAATTGTTTAAGGACTTAAACTTAAAGTTCGTTGATATAATATACTATACACTACAATTGGTATTCGGGTAAAAATGTAAAAAGACCAAAATAATAAAAACGAGATTACGTCTCTGATAGCAGACGACAGAACTGGGTCGCTTTGGTGTCTGTTAATAATAAACAAATCGAATTGCCACCATATTTTCATTGTTGAATTATTTACTCGAAAATTCATTGATCCGGAACAAAGTTAAAGTCGATTTGACATTGTGGGGGAATTAAAGGAACATCTGCAAACTCTAATAAAGACCATAACGTTATGACATATTTAGAATCGTACGCGTGCGTGTAACAAAAAGGGTTCCGTATCTGTAACAATGGAGTAATGCTACGAAAGCACAGGCACAGGTATGTAGGCTAGTGTTATATTATAAAAGTTCTAAATGGAACAATTATTACATAACAAATGTTCTTTGGAAGAGATTAGGGTGATTGAACAGCAACAAGTTACTATTCAATATAGAGTTATTGTAGTGGAACTTATATCGTCACATATTGAGCCCCCACTCCGACCAAAGAATTCGAATGGTGTTCAGAAATTGAGGGTGAGGGGGGGGGGGTGTGCGTGGGTGAGAGGTCGGCGACCAAGCTATTGATAGCGTACGGATTACCGGAAAAAGATCAATGCCAAGAGGTTTAAAGCAAGAACCCCTGAATATTTATAATATAAATAATATTATTTTATAATCGGTCAAAATATCATAAAAATTCGGGCATTAAGTCGATCTAGTTGTGGGCCCCTACGGCTATGTATGTACCGCGACGAAGTGGCACTAAATGGAAGGTCTCGCGTAAGACACTTTTATGACCTTGTGAAGGTCAAATAAGGAAAGAAAGATAAGTGTTATGACAGCATAATTGTGATAGGGTGCATTTTTAAACAAACTTGGTATTTTATATAATTGTTGTCCAGTTTTATAATGCATCTTTAAGTTTTAAACAGCACATAATTACTAAACATTAGCCTTAACAACAATTAACTACTGCCCTCTCTTATCTCTTAAACTTAACTGGTCTCACTGGACAATGGCTGAACTGTCTTTAGGGTGGTCAGTCCAGTGAGTTGCTGGTGAGTTTTCTTCACTTTTTCTCTCTATAGCCTCACTTTGTCCCTAGATACCAACAGAGTGGTTTGTTTTGTTCAACCTTTTGGACATTTTTCTATCTGTTTGTATTTACCCATAGTTTTACAGTTTTTCATCTTTGGAATAACTTATTCAGGTATGTGTGTTTTGGGTTGTTATCTTGGGTAATTGTAGTAAATGGGTGACTATATTTTGACTTGCAAGAAGAGTGATTGAGATAAGGTTTTAGCATAACATTTGGCAGACATATTTAGTATTATATTTAAAACATTATTTTTCCTCTTTACTTTAAGTTTCTTATAATTTATTTTATTTACAGTTCATTCAATAGTTAGATAGCTGTATATATCTATATTTCCAGCAGTTCTAGTTAAAACACCCCATCTTTGGGTCAGTATTATTTAATGTATTTGTCTCTGTTAATATTTTGTAATTAATTATCTATATATTCATTTATAAAAGGCTACTGTAACTGTATATAATTATGTGCATAGAGTTGTGATACTAGATTTTAAGCCAACTGTGATAATAATATTCTGTGTGTATAGTTATGTTTTAATTGTGTATATTATTATTACAGGGTGTTTTTGTTCGTGTAAATAAAGTTTTGATATTGATTAAGAAGTTATTAATCTGAGCCAACCCCCAACGAGTTAGCCCGGCTACATTTTGGCGCCCAACGTCGATTACATCAACAACAAGAATCAATATAATAAACGCTAACCCTATTGTTGTGGGTGGTGTAGGTTCGAATTCCTCTTGAGATATGAAATATCCTGATGCCACGTTCTTTGCTTCCGAGAGTACTCTCGGTTTATACTCAGATATACATAATTTGATTGGTAAAACGATATTATGAAGAAGAAAAATCGATGAGATAAAAATCAGAGTAGGAAGTCCTGATTGCAAGCTCCAAATACGAAATTATTTTCAGAATGAACCCAAATCGATGCCATTTTTTTTTCTCTAAAAGGAGGAGAGGGGGGGAGAGAATTGTCTTAAAACTGAAGGGTGGGGGGGATCAGAGCCAGCCTAATCTAAGGTAAATACTGCAGCCAAAATTCACCCTTTTCACACCACATAAGCCCTGGATTTCAATGCAGATAGGCAGAAAGTTAACCCGTATTTCATTTCTTTTTCCCCTAATAATGGACGCATGATAACTCAGATTCACATTTCAGCACCTTGTTATTTAGTGCTTTTCACACAGAGTTGATGAAAGGGAGGTAACTTGCTTAAGAACGTTTTACTAATACACAATTTAAATAGGTCTGTAGCATTTAAAAATAATTATTAATTTGGACTACAGACAACACTAGTGTGGCATTACTCCCCCTTGACCACATGTCGTCTTGTCATTTAATTAAATGAAATGATTATAATTTTAAGTTCAATTTCTGTACGGGCAACCTCAGATATTTCGCCCCTAGACGTAAACCTGGCCCCGCCTCTGTCTGGTTTGGCTACTTATTCTGGACAGCACTTTTGAATGCTTGTACGCTAATCTGGATACGCAGGGTCCTATTCCTGAATTGACTCGTTATCCAATTTTTTTTTCTGGCAAGGTTAGTTGGTAGTCCACTAAGCCAGCGCCAGTTGGTGTCAGTTTGCGCCAATGCAATTTACTGTGGCGTCAAGTGTCCCCAATAAGGTGCCTAGTGGCGTGTAGTGGCTCAAACTGCCTCCCAACTGTTTCATAGTGGCCCGTAACGGCACCTAATTTGAATGTGGCGGCAAGAAAATTTCAAAATGTTTCAAATTTTCGTCGCGCCACTTGCATCGAGCAATCAGCGCCAAGTGTCCGCCAAGTGGCACCAAATAGCGCACAGTAGCCATCTATTGGACATCACTTAATCACTTAATCTTTGGCGCAAACTGGCACCAACTGGCGCTGGCCCAGTGGGACGGGTTGTGGGGGCTCTGACGCGGAAAATGCGTCTAGTTTGATGGGATAATAAACAGACTGTACACGATGAAAAGTCAGGAATCGAATATAAGAGTAGGCTAATGCCAATCTCGTGGCAAAATTTCGCTCATTGCACATTACATGACGTGTTTCCGTATTCATTAGCCAAATAGGTACATAAAGCAGGACGTAAAAATAAGTAATAAAAGAGAATAATTGAATGGTAAACGTATTTTAATTAACATGACCGTTTTACTGCTACAATATTTCGAGAATTACCATATCGACTATTCCTTTTCCATTCTGCAGGAATCTGGCCCAGGGTAGCACTCAATAAATAACAATTATAACCGAAATGATTTCTCCGGCTACTCATCATTTTACAGTTATTCCTTTTTTTACATGCTTTCTTGCATTTCTTTGGCCTCATATGTGACACGGAGATGACTGGTGCTGTATAAAGCAGACATTCTTTATCATATGTAAAAAATGAAGCGCTACATTCAGGATCATTTTTACACTCATTATCACAATCACCCTTATAACCTGCTAGCCTGTCAGTATAATGAGTTGGTAAGACATCCATCTTCGTATACTTGAAACAACCTGAAATGAAATCGAAACAATTGAAATGAATTGCAATGCAAGCACCATGTTCCTTTAGCAACGGCTATCAATTTATTTCATTACATTAATCCGTTGCTATCATGATAAGATTTTCTCGTCATTAACTTTGATTGGTCGAACGATTATTGTTCGACCAGTTATATTCCTTGTAACAAATTATTGCGGGAAAACTTTCGAATGACCAGACGTCAAATTTCTTGTAGCAAATTTACCTTGTGATAATCGAGTCTCAACGGTCATACATTGAATGTGACGTATAGTGTTTTTTAAACGAGGTTATTAGTTGATAATGACGAGAAAACCCCGTATATGCAGCAACGTTGCTGAAGGAACATGTGCAAGCACAAGGCTAGGAACTGGACCCAGGTTCTGAAATAGGTCGAACTATGGTGAACATATCCCTTTAGAATATTATAAATTATTGGATATACTAACAATAACACACTGAAATCCATAACTCGCAAATCTGTTAAGATTGAAAGGTATATTTAATATGAAAATTACAAATTACCTGACTTTTTTCCTGCGGAAATGGCTGCTGGAAAACAACCAACAAACATCAAAACCACCGCCAACATCAAAGTAGAATTTACAACCATTCTGACTGAGTGAAAGAGTTCAAATGAAAAGACATAATTATGTGATTTTATATAGAAAATGATTGAAATGATATTATAATTGGATTGTTAAATTATGTATAAAACAATTAAGTTCTGTGTACACTGACAACATTTTCGACAACATGTTGCCGAAATGACATTTTGTCCAAAATGTTGTTGGTGTATATATGTTCGGAAACATTCGTCAACAAGTTGCCCAACATGATGTCGAACTGCTTGCTGTCGTGTGTATACAGGGCCAAATGTTTCGGCAGCAAAGGAGTTCTGTGATACACACAAATTTTGCGATTGACGATAAATGAAAAAAAGGAACCTATTTTTAAAGTAATACTATTTCAAAGAAAAGTCAAAAAATCACAATTCTCAAACTTGGTGAATAAGAGTTTATATTCATTAGGCAATTTGTCTGTTTATTAAGCGTTTTTCAATAATAGCATGTAATTATGGAAAATTACTTAGTTTTATGGTTTATTTGATTTTGTTTGTATACTGTAGACACCTTTGATAAATATTATTGGCAAAGTTTGAGAACTTTTTTCTCATTTTAAGAAGTGGTATTGCTTGAAGAGAAACGCGAATATTTATGTCATTGTAATGATTTTCTAATACTTTTTTGAAATAAAAGCAATTTGGGATATTGTATATATTTAAAGTGCTTAACTAAGATCCAGCTGATTTGAGTGTTTTTGATCGTTGATTAAGGTACATATATTATTTGCTAAACGCTTTGCAAGATTTTCTTCTGTAGACAAATCAGGTTGGCGTTGATTTTAACATTTTTGTAATTTTATCAATTATAATACTAATTGAACGTAATTTACTTAAGTAATTAATATAATAACTTTCATCCATCCGTTCGATGAATAACTATCACTGCTTCATATCACTTAATATGTCACCAATCATAGTTTAAGGCCCGGTGAAAAAAATTCATCACCGCTCGTTACAGTTCACGACCGTTTAACAGAAGTCAGCCCCCGTTAAGGCAACGCCGTATACGCTCGACCACCGACGATGGTCCCTCCTACCGCTCCGAAAGTTTTATACTGCACAAAATATTGCGAGCGGTGAGAAGCGAGCAACTGTCCACTCCGACAAAGTTCTCCATCGGTCCAACATCGCCCAATCAAAGTTTGGCACCGCTAGACGCAAGTTCCAGGACGCTTGGTTCCGCTAAGCCAATCCAGAAATCTTGAGCGCTAGACAACCGCTGTTTCGCCAGCTTTGTCCGGGCGGTGATTAAACGTTGCACAA
This sequence comes from Lottia scabra, assembly GCA_029955415.1. Lineage (NCBI taxonomy): Eukaryota > Metazoa > Mollusca > Gastropoda > Lottiidae > Lottia > Lottia scabra. Next base: position 4,503,125 of record JARJEI010000018.1, on the reverse strand, counting down.
ACTTTGGTGGAACGGTTGTAAGCGTTTTAGCAGCGATCCATTGCGTTGATGAACTTTGGTTTAGCGTTGGTATGGAGGTGTCGGAGCGGTCATAAATACGATCCGTTCAGCTCCGTAGTCAACTGCGGTATGCCGCTAATAAACCAACTTTAAACCCCCGCCGAGCCAACGTCAGCATGCACTGAACGCCTTTGTATCAACGCTCGCATCAACGCTAAACCAACGCTCGTTACAGCTCGCTACCGTTAAACCATAGAAGTATAAGAGTTTCTAATTCTATGGTTAAACCAACGCTAAAGCAACGCCGGCTTCAGCGGTGCACCGCTAAGGCAAAGTCCGTGATTTCGATTTTTTTCCTATTTTATGCGCGGTGACGAGCGTTGTCCAAATTCGGCCCCCACTCGCTACCGTTCAAGGAACGCTCCAACAAAGTTCGCGCGGTGTGACTGGGCCTTAATGGACAGATTATGTCAGATTATGTCGAAGTGATCAACTACATGAACACAAATTGAATCGATTTGAAATACGTTTCTAATACTTTTGAAGACTATATACATATTATTCGAGGCACAAATCGAACCAGAAAATATTCCGACTTTATCAACAGCTTGTTAAAAGCTTGATAATCAGCAAATTACTAAACTATGATTCGAATGGATGAAAGTTATTAAATTAATTACTTAAAGGAATACAACCTCTAAGAATGAACACAAAATCTAAACTTTCGAACTTAATAAGAGTATATATATTCATCAGGGGACAAAGGTCTTCAAAAGTTACTTAAAGGGATATATTCACTAACTATTCGACTGAAAACATTTTGGTCTCAGAATCTGGAATTTTTTAGCTTATCGAATCCGTAATATTGTTCACAACTCTCCTACGAAATTTAAGCCTTCAAACACACATGTACCCATAGATATCGTCGTTTGAAAGTCAAAATTACGACTAGCCGTTTACTTAGACTATGCGTTATATAGAAAACACATTATACAGAAAATGAAGGATAAATGTTAAGGTAAGGATATAATTGAAGGATTTTCGTGCATAAGTAGTACTTCTGAAGGTTATTTCCATATATTCAAAGCCCAAATCGATTCTCCAAAATGCTGAACATTCCCCTTTAATCTGATCCCAATAATTATAGACCAATCTCAGTTTTATCTAGTGTATCAAAACCACTTGAAAGGCATTATTCAAAACATATTACTAAATTTTTAAATGACAATCAGTTACTTTATTCTCAGCAGTCTGGTTTAAGATCTCAGAGCTCTTGTCAAACAGCTCTAACAAATATAATTGAAACCATTTATGATGCCGTAAATAGTAATCATATAGTCGGTTCTATTTTCTTTGATTTTACCAAAGCATTCGATTTAATTTCACATGATATCATTATTGAAAAACTTAAACTATATAAATTTTCCAATGGATTGCTATCTTTCATTAATTGTTACTTATCAAATCGTAAACAACAATGTTACGTCAATGGGACTCTTTCATCTTCTCGAGGCATTGAGTATGGAGTACCACAAGGATCAATTTTAGGTCCCTTATTGTTTAATCTCTATATAAATGATTTACCATTTCATATACAATCTAACTGCGACCTATTTGCGGACGACACTACTATTTATACATCTGGTAAAACTATTACTGATATACAACTGAAATTGCAAGAAGATACTGATTCAGTCTTAAACTGGTGTTCTTTAAATGTTATGATTTTAAATGAAAAGAAAACGAAATGTATGTTAATTACGACAGCCCAAAAGAGGAGATTTTTAGGTAATTTATCAATTGAGCTTAATAATCAGTTAATTGAGCAAGTTGACAATTTTAAACTTTTAGGTGTTATTGTAAATCAAAATCTCTCTTGGACTCCTCATATTCAAACCATTGCAAAAATTTTAAATTCCAAGTTATTTCAATTGCGCCAATTAAGAAATATCTTACCTGAAAAGTTTAGGGCTATTTTTTATAAATGTCACTTTCAACCTTATCTTGATTATTGTTCTACTATTTGGGATTCGCACGATATTGAAGCCGCCGACGTATTACATAGACAACAAAAAATTGCTTTCAAATTGATTCTAGGTTTCAGATACAATACTGATTTGGCACTTAACCTTAAAAGGCTTAACATTGTAGACATTAAAACAAGACATAACTTTAATGCGTATAAATTTATTTATAAAACTCTTAACAATATGTCTCCATCCTACCTTTCAAATCTTTTTAGCTATAAACAAACCCCATATTCCAGTATAAACTCAAAACTTATTGTACAAAAACCACGAATTAATATGATTAAACAGAGTATTAAATATAAAGGACCAATTCTATGGAATGGACTAGGGGATAATATTGGCCCGTATGCACCAAATAAAATTAGGCCTAATTTAATTCCATTCTGCCCGAATAACATTAACTTTTAATTTAATTCTATATTTTGTATGCACCACATAGAATTATCTTAAATATATTTAGAAATTGGCTAATTTAATGCTAAACTTAAAATTGGTCGAGACCAGTTTTAACTTTTAATTCTATTTGTAAATCAGCAAAAATGTCTCTTGTGGCTCTTGGATGTTTCAAAAATAACGATTATTTAGACTATTTAATTGAACTTTGTGAAAATAACTGTGTAATTCCTATTAAAAGACAAGTCATGGATCGCCGAACCCCTTTTACCTGGTTTTCAGTAGTTTAGATAGAACAAACAATCGTTGTTGATTATCAGCAATTGTTTGCAAAAGATACTGGAAATACTAACTGAAAATAATTCTGTATTGTCCCTTTTACTGCAAGTGTGTGGATGCCAAAGACTAATATTGGGTGGTCGATAACAGTATATTGTTGGTGACATTATACAGCTCCCTTTGAGCGCTCTCTGAAAGTGACAAATTCTACTGTCACATATATTTTGCAAAAATGAAACCCTGACATGGATTCCATAATAAATTTAGTCTGACTTTCATTCGCTCTTGTGGAGAAATAATCAAATAGATCGTTCATCTTATATTTGGTAATAACTGCCACAAAAAAACACAGATGAGAGTCGATAGAATTTCAGACTACAAAATATCAACACTACATACGTAACAGTGATCAAAATGTTAAATAAGAAATATGTCTTAGTGACCAACCTTTTAGACTCTTTTGTCATATATAGATTTTGTATAGTGTGTGGTTCGAATGGGAAATTGAATTTCAATTACAGTAGAGATAAATATATTTAGTTAATTGCCAGTTGGTGCATACAAAATGTAGAATTATTGCAGATTCTCGAACGCACTGCATTGTTTTGCAATTGACTATTTGCAGTGCGTTCGATAATCGAACGCACTGCATTGTTTTGCAAACGGCTATTTTTGCAGTGCGTTCGATTTCGAACGCACTGCTTTGTTTTCATAATGTTTTTTTTTTTTTTTTTTCTTCAAATACTGGTCAGAGCACCCAGCAAAAACTGCTAATGTCACATATGCACTGATGCGATTTCCTTTTTTTTCTCGAAAAACTAAATTTTTTAAATGTTATTTGATGCATTTTTGTCTAACCGGAAATGACGTAGGACAAAAAGTGGTTTTTTAGAATTTTCCATTTCACGGCTCTATTTTTTATCCGATTTGACTCGGATTTTTTTAGGTTACTTCTTTGAACTAATGTCTACAATACGGCTTCTTCAAGCAATTTAAAAATTTTATTTTGTCGATAACTTTTTTTAGTTTTAATTATAAAATTTTTTCAAATTCTACAATTTTAATTTGAAGAATCTGAAAATAAAAATGCACATAGGCAATTCGATTGTGAACATAATGCTAATTTCAAAATTTCGATATCACTTCCGGTTTTGACGAAAATTTTTAGATTTCAACTTCCGGAATTTCGAAGATATGTGAAATTTTTTTTTGGAAATATGATTGCAATGACAATTCGAAAACAATGAATGAAAAAGAATTGACCCGGAAGTTACAAATAAGCCGCCATATTGATATGACCAACTTTTGTAAAACTCAAAATGGGGCCTCAGGGTTATGAGCGGATTTCGTAATAGTAGTATTTTAGGACAGCCCAGTCGATTGCCATAAAAAGTACGTTATTAGATTTTTGATTTTTAATACTGCCTTTTTGTTATTTCCGGTATAACGTTTAAAGTTATCGCGAAAATTTCAAAAACTTGTAACTCGTGACCTTGACCTTTTATGACCTTGGAACCTGAACAAAGGTTATTGCCCTTGACTAGATCTATTCAATGAAATATCCATTTCCGTTGTCCGATGTTTACTTCCGGTTCTATTGTCATTTGAAATTTGCGATTTTTAACTTTAAACAGCTCTGTCACGTGACCCAACTAACATACGTCACAAACTCTTATATATTATTAGTGTGCTTATTTTACTCTTTCCAGTGATATATAACACTGTATGTTTGAATGACAATTGCGCGATTTAAAATTTGAAAATTTTGTGCAAAGTTTCATTGTAACTGTGCGTGTTTTTTTCAAATTTTATTTTGACCGTCCTGAAAACTTACAGGTAGATAGACATTTTGATTGCTAACCCAAATCTGTTTTCAAAATTTCGATAACACTTCCGGTTTTGACGTTATTCGCTTTTTAAATCTAAAATCGAACTTCCGGAATTTTGAAGATATATGATTTTTTTTGTTTGCAATATATTTGACATGATGCTATATAAACAATCAATCAATGAAATTTGACCCAGTTGTAATAGATCGGCCGCCATATTTATATGACTAACTTTTGTAAAACTCAAAATGGGGCCTCGGGGTTATAAGCGGAATTCGTAATTGTAGTATTTGTAGACAGCTTAGTCGATTGCCCCAAAAAGTACGTTATTCGATTTTGATATTCAATGATGCTTTTTTGTTATTTCCGGTATATTGTATTTAATGTAATTGCCAAACTTTCAAAGAATTGTAACTCGTGACCTTGAACTTTTTTGACCTTGTTACCTTAACAAAGGTTATTGCCCTTGACCAGATCTATGTATTGATGTATCCATTTTAGTTGTCCGATGTTTACTTCCGGTTCTATTGCCATTTGATATTTGCGATTGTTAACTTTAAATACCTCTGTCACGTGACTTAACTTTAATACGTCACACATTCTTATATATTCTTATTGTGCCTAATCTATTCTTTTTAATGATATATAACACTTTATGTTTTAAATAAAATAGCGCGATATAATATTTGGAAGTTTTGTGCAAAGTTCTATTGTCACTGTGCGGGTTTTTTAAAATTTTATTTGAATATTCTGAAAACTTGTGGGTAGCTAAGCATTTTGATTGCGATCTCAAATATATTTTCAAAATTTCGATATTACTACCGGTTTTGACGTTATTGGCTAATTAACTAAAATAATATGTTTGTTGTCTAAATGGTTAAATGATAGTGATCTCCCTTCAACTTGTAATTAACTTGAGTTTTGGCAATACTAAACCAAAAAAGTAAAAACTATCGCCAAAACGCTAACACATTTGATTTAATAACGCTTACAATTATCGTCAAAACAGTTGAAGGGTGAGAACTACTATTTTTTATTGTTAACCTTTATTAAAGCTATCATGCTGTAACAAGACTAGAAAAAATGTTTCTAACTTTTTTGATATTAATATTTTCATAACCATTTGCTTAGTGCCTTGTGATTTATGAAAGATTTCCAGGATGACGCACTGCCCAGCGCCGTTTTGGTACGGCTCTAGTTTTTTTTTTTTTTTCGAATTTTACACTCGCTATTTTAGTAAGAAGGCAACATGCCACATACAGATTTGTTCAATTCCCTACGATAAATTGTTGACCATGAACTTTTAAATATAAATTGGTGCCATTTTGACAAACCGGAAATGAGGTAGAACAAAAAACACAATTTTGTTTTTTTCAATCTTACAGCTCTATTTTTGATCCGATTTTTATCAAACTGTTTTCAACTGTTTTCTATAACTGTGCACTACTAAATAAAAGTTTTAAACTTCTCCAATTTTGACTTTTAGTTGACTATTTTCTTAATTTTAATTTTTGCGTTTTTTTTAACTTCTACAATTTTATTTCGTTCGATCTGCAAATTTGCAGGTGTATAGACATTTTGATTCTAAACAAAATGCAGTTTTCAAAATTTTGATACCACTTCCGGTTTTTACGTAATAAGCTTGTAAATTTAAAATTTCAACTTCCGGAAATTTGAAGATATTTCAAATTTGTTTTTTTCAATGTGTTATAATTTGTTATAACAACAATTTGAAATAAAAAAATCCGACCCGGAAGTAACAGATCATCCGCCATTTTGATATGAGTAACTTTTATAAAATTAAAAATGGGGCCTCAGGGTTAAGAGAGGCATCCGTAACTTTAGTATTTTTGGAAACTACAATAGATTTCTAAAAAAGTCTAGCCGCCGATTTTTGAATTTTGATTTCAATTTTTTTTTTTTTTTCGTTTTGATTTTTTATGCAATTACTAAAACTTTCAAGGCTCATATCTTTTGACCTTGACCTTTGGTGACCTTGGTACCTGCACAAAAGTTATTGCCCTTGATGAAATATATCCAATGATGTATTCATGTTTCTGATCCGATGTATACTTCCGGTTTTATAGGCAATTGAAATTTGTGATTTCTGACTTTAAGCAGTCATGTCACGTGACCTAGCGTAAATACGTCAAAAATGATTTAACAATCATATTATGCGTAATTTGCTCTTTCCAATGATGTACGACAATATACACTTAAATCAAAATTGCACGATTTAAAATTTGAACATTTTGTGCAAATTTCCATTGTAACTGTGCGTGTTTTTTTCAAATTTTATTTCAATCGATTTGAAAGTTTACAGATGGAAAGATATTTCGATTGCAATCCAAAATCCGTTTTTGAAAAATTGATACCACTTCCGGTTTTGACGTAATTAGCTTGTAAATTTGAAATTTCAACTTCCGGAATTTGGAATATATTTGAAATTTGTTTTTTGCAATATTTAACATTGTGGTATATCAACAATTTGAAATAAAAAAATTTAACCCGGAAGTTACAAATCGGCCGCCATATTGATATGACTAACTTTTGTAAAACTCAAAATGGGGCCTCAGAGTTATGAGCGGAAATCGTAACTTTGATATTTTTGGAAACTACAGTCGATTGCATTCATAGAATTGTTAATCGATTTTTGATCTTCTGTTTTGCCTTTCTTGCATTTCCGTTTTATTTTTTTCAGTAATTACAAAAACTTTCAAGACTCATACCTCGTGACCTTGACCTTCGGTGACATTGTAACCTGAACAAAAGTTTTTGCCCTCGCTGAGATCTATCCGACTATGTATTCATATTTGTTGTCCGATGTATACTTCCGGTTTTGTGAGCAATTCAAATTTGCGATTTTTGACTTTACCAGCAACATCCAAGGTTTCGCTAGTTGTGGTAGCTTTCTTTGTCTATAAATAATACCATTACAGACCTTTTAAAAAACAGTTTTTAAGTAATTCCAAAACTGTTACGCACTGCTCAGAACCATGCAAAGCCTATGGATCTAGTTTTTTTTTTTTTTCGTTTTCTGGTCTCGCTATTTCGGTATGAAGGGAGCTTGGCACGCTCAATCTGACACGATTTCCCATGATAAATTGCTGCTCATTGTGGCTTAGAGGTTAAATGACACAGTTTTGTCCAACCGGAAATGAGGTATGACAAAACGTGTATTTTCGGTTTTTTATTATTTTAACTTACAATTTTCAACCGATTTTGATGAATATTTTTTTGTTTATTTCCGTTGTGTCTTTTCTACACGATAACCAATTAAAAACTTATAATTGTTGACTTTTGACCCTGAATTTTGAAACTATTATTTGACGTTTTTTTAAACTTCCACAGTTTTATTTCGATCACTATGAAAACTTCTAGGCATATAGACATTGTTATTGCGAACAAAAATGTGTTTTCAAAATTTTGATATCACTTCCGGTTTTGACGTCATTTGCTTGTTAACTTCAAATTTCAACTTCCGGAGTTTTGAAGATATTTGAAAATTTCTTTTTGCATTATGTTAGAAACTGTCATCATGAAAGATATTTATGATAAAATATGACCCGGAAGTAATATGTCAAGCGCCATGTTGTTGTGAGTAATTTTTATAAAACTCAAAATGGGGCCTCAGGGGATAATCGAATTTGCACAATTTTGGTGTCTATAAAATCCTTAGTCGATTGCCACCAACCTTATGACAGCGGATTTTTAAATTTCGATTTAGACTTTTTTCTATTTCCGGACAAAGAATTTCAGTAATGACCGAAACTTTCAAGGCTCATATCTAGTGACCTTGACCTTTGATGACCTTTTGACCTGTACAAAAGTTATTGCCCTTAACGAGATCTACCAAATGATATATTCATTTCCGATTTCTGATTTTAACTTCCGGTTTTATCGCCATTTGAAAATTGGAATTTTTAACTTTAAAGAGCTTTGTCACGTGACCTAATAAACATACGTCACAAATTTTTAGACATATTTACTATGCTAAATCTGCTCTTTCTAATGATATATAACACACAATATATGAATCAAAATTGCGCTTTTTAAAACTTGCAAATTTTGTGCCAATTTTCATTGTAACTGTGCGTGTTTTTTGGAAATTTGATTTTGATCGATCTGAAAACTTACAAGTAGATAAACAATTTGATATAGAACAAAACTATATTTCTGAAATTTTGATATCACTTCCGGTTTTGACGTCATTTGTTTGTAAACTTGAAATTCTAATTTCTGGAGTTCCCGAATTATTTGAAAGTTTCTTTTTGCATCATGTTAGAAATTTAATGATCATCAGAAAAGATATAAATGATAAAATCCGACCCGGAAGTACTATGTCAGGTGCCATGTTGTTGTGACTTATTTTTTATAAAACTCAAAGTGGGATCTCAGGGGATAATCTGATTTGCATAATATTGGTGTCTATGAAATCCTTAGTCGATGGCCAACAACCTTGTGCCAACTGAATTTTTAATTTCGATTTCTTTATATTTCTCGAACAAGAATTTTAGTATAGACTGAAATTTTCAAGGCTCATATTTCTAAATCTATTAGTTCAAATGACCATGAAGTATTCTTAGCCTGAAATCTACAATTAGGTGAAACACACCTCGAGAAAATCAGCTTTAGTTACTATCTGATAACATGCGAGAGTCAACGTTGTTGTGTTACAACGTGTCCTTCCCTCAGCACATCATACGATTCATGATCAGTACTCTAACTTCGAGAAAAGTTACAATTTACCATAGTGTTTCTTTTAACGCTTCTCACTGGTCAGAGTAGTGTTTTAAAATGTTCAAATGCAGTTTTCTCCCTTCAACTGAAAAATGTTTGTTGTCTGTATGTTTAAATGCAGTTCTCTCCCTTGAACTGAACTGATAATTGCACTACCAAGCTTAACATGACTTTCTTACATTGTAACTTGCATTTTTAACGTTTTAAATTATGTACTAAAAAAGATAAACAAAAAGTCTAAAAGAAGTAGATAACGATCCAATGCCAAAAGAAGAAAATTCGTTCTAAAAATCTGGTTCTGTCATTTGTTAAAATACAAGTTTTAAAATCGCATGTCTAAAAACGTTGACCATTAAAATGTTTTCTAAAAAAATAATAATATAGAATTTTGGCTATGTTTATAATAAATTGATAATTTAAGAGCTGTGTTGCGAACTTACATATATGGAGTTTAGCACTCAGTATTCTGATGTCATATATATATATCATATCAAGAATTGGCTCTATCATATGTAGGGAGCCGCCCAATGATGTATAAAAATGTACATTAATAAAAACAACGACTTTTTAATCAGATGACTTTTCACTACCGAACGTAAACTGGTTATTCTACTTTTCACTCCCGAATATAAACAATTTATATGCCGATTATGTTCTGTAAATTTCGTAGTATGGATTTAAAACGCCATTTTTTCACCCATGGACGAAACCGGATGCGCACTGCCCAGTATCGTCTCACGATTCTAGTCTTTAATTAAAATTAACTAAATCTATTTAAGGTTTAAAATAATTCTATTCTTCTTAATTTGATATTATTTGGTGCATACGGGCCATGAAGTCAGCTCCCGATTTTAAAACTTTCCGGAAAATGATTCTTGATAAGCTTTCAAAAGTATGAGAATTATGCCACTTTCGTATTTCTTTTGGTTGTAGGTCAAGTGTCAGCTCTGGTTATATTTATTTGATTCTTCTATGATTTAACTGTAGATGCTGTGCCTGCGAGCCGTGTCTTCTAGACCGGGGCCTTGTTCTCGAAAATTTAACTTAAGATGATTTAAGTATTCTACATCTTATTGTTAATCACTAAAATCGATTTTATATTGAGTTCTCTGAATTTATCTGGATTAAGTTTTCGAGAATGAGACTCCTAATTAAACCCCCCTCTAAAATAAGATTTTACTTCCATTATTAATTAGTAGATGCTGTGCCTTTGAGCCGTGTCTTTCAGACCTGGATCCTTATCCTCGAAGACTTAACTTAAGTTGATTTTAGTATTCAATGTATTCTGATTGGTTAATCACTAAAATCGATGCTATATTGAGTTCTGTTATCAAAGCAGATTGCCGTACATCTTAAAATTCTGAATTAATTTAGGTTAAGTTTTCGAGAATGAAACTCCTGATTAAATCCCCTCTAAAATGAGATTTTACTGTCGCTATTAATTTGATTGTTTTTGTGGTTTTATCTTATGAGTAGATGCTGTGCCTTAGAACCGTGTCTTTCAGACCTGGATCCTTATCCTCGAAGACTTAACTTAAGATGATTTTAGTATTCTACGTCTTCTGATTGGTTAATCCCTAAAATTGATATTATATTGAGTTCTATTATCAAATCAGATTGCCGTACATCTTAAAATTCTAAATTTATCTGGGTAAGGTTTTCGAAAGTGAGACTCCTGATTAAATCCCCTTCTAAAATAAGATTTTACTGCCGTTAATAATTCGATTGTTCTCTGATTGAACTTATTAGTTTGTAGATGCTGTGCCTTTGAACCGTTTCTTTCAGACCTGGATCATTATCCTGTAAGACTTAACTTCAGATGATTTTAGTATTCTATTTAATCCCCCTCTAAATTAAGATTTTATTGCCGTTGTTAACTTGATAGTTTCCCTGATTTAACTTCTGAGTTTGAATTTGTAGATGGTTTGCCTTTGAGTCGTATCTATTAGACATTCTTCTATACCCTCTAAAATCTGATAACTGCCGTGTTAATTTGACTGTTTCTCGGATTTAACTTACCAGTTTATATATGCCTTGCCTTTGGGTCGTTTCTTTATACCCTGATTCTGTGCCCCATGGAACTTGCTGCCGTGGTTACTTTGATTGTTTCTGTTCAGGAGATGTGGGCTTTCTTCACTACACTACCCTCCAAAATTCGATAACTGCCGTGGTTAATTTACTGTTTCTCTGATTTAACTTACTAGTTGTGATAGCTTGCCTTTGGGTCGTTTCTTTAAACCCTGATTCTGTGCCCCATTGAACTTGTTTCCGTGGTTAAATTGATTGTTTATGATCAGGAGGTGAACACTGTTTCCTTTACTTTCTTTACTAAACTCATTGAATTTACTGCAGTGGTTAATTTGATTGTTTATGATCAGGAGGTGAGGGCTTTCTTCGCTACACTGAATCCTTTACTTTCTATACTAAACTCATTGAATTTACTGGCGTTGTTAAATTGATTGTTTATGATCAGGAGGTGAGGGCTTTCTTCGCTACACTGTACCATTTACTTTCTATACTAAACTCATTACATTAGAATTTATTGCCGTTGTTAAAATGAATGTTTATGATCAGGAGGTGAGGGCTTTCTTCGCTACACTGTATCCTTTACTTTCTATAATAAACTCTTTAAATTAGAATTTACTGTCGTGGGTAACTTGATCGTTTCTCTGATTTAAGTAATGGGTTTGTAGATGCTGTGCCTTTGAGCCATTTCTTTCAGACCTGGTTCTATGCCCTTTAAAATTAGATTTTACAGCCGTGGTTTTATTGATCTTGTTTACAGTTGTATTTGTAAATTTTCTTCTTACAGTTGTGGTGACTCTACTTTTGAATTCCAGTAGAGATCTCAACGAAAATATTTATTAATAGTTTTCTTTACTCTCAGAGCTATAGTGCATGTCTAGTTGAAGCAGTGCAGTGCTTCTTCTGTTCTGGTATCTTTACTTTTAGATTGCAGTAGACTTTTCATCAACAATATTTAATAATAGTTATCTTGCCTCTTGCATTCAATTTAAGTAGTTCTATTCATAGCGTTGCATGGAATATCTGCTTATAAATACTTACTAATGGTTTACCTGTCTCTTGCAGTTGTGGTGTCTTTACTTTTTAGACTGCTGAAGACTTCTCAACATCAATATTTAATAAGAGTTATCTTGCCTTTTACAGTTGAAGTAGTTCTACTCAGAGTTGCAGAGGATATCGGAACTAAAATACTAACTAACGGTTAACTTTCTTCTTTCAGTTATAGTGTAGATGGAATAGATGTCTGGACGAAGTACTTACTTATAGTCCTGTCTCTTGCAATTGTATTTTGGCTGTTTCATCTCTTACAGATATATTACAGTTTGACATAACATAATTTAATTTTTTCCCTTCCAGGTTTTCTATTTGGCATTATCATTTTTGGCAAACAATTCACACTTTTGGCAAATCTAAATTCATAACACACTGTCAGGGGATGAGTAAACATCCTTCAAGCTGGTCTTGAGCATGGATAAATCCTACCTCCCCCTCCAATTTAGAATAAGAACATTAATGGAGTAGGGTTGGGTAGCCCGCTCGCAGCACTTGGACTGACCTTTGGCTTCACAAATTTAATGAATTTTTTTTTTTTTTTCTTTCTTTTTTTTTTTTTACACAATTTGTTGCAATGTACTTAATCGCTTGAATATAATATGTCCATTTAATACACATGTACTTGTGTATATTGCTATATTGTATATCTTAAAAAAAAATCCAGTAGTCTGTGGTCATGTACTTGATCGCTGGAGGATAATATGTCCATTTAATACACATGTACTTGTGTATATTGCTATATTGTATATCTAAAAATAATATCCAGTAGTCTGTGGTCATGTACTTGATCTCTAAATCATCAAACTCTGTACATTAATTTTTTTTTTTTTTTTTTTTTTTTTTTTTTTTTTTGGTGTCTATATGTTGTATATTGTATCTATGTTTGTCCCCATGGGCTGGGTGTGAGACAGGACCGTTACCACTCGTGGTATTGGGCCTTATTCTGACCCATGTAAAATAAAGAGTTTATTATTATTATTATTATTAATTCATCATCAGAGTACGTGTATACTAGAAAGTGGGATCTAACTGTAAACACTAAAAAGTTGATATATTTCGTAATGGGAGAAAAATAAGAGAAGAAGAATCATGGCATTTTAATGATCATATTTTAGATATTGTTGATGAATTTAAGTAGTTAGGATTAATGCTTAACTTCAATGGAAAATTTTTGAAAACGCAAAAACATATAGCCGACCAAGGTAGAAAAGAGCTTTCTGCTATTTTATAAGTATGTAATGACAATTATTTTAATTTTGAAACCAAACTATCTATTTTTGATACATATGTTAACAGTATTCTTGCCTATGGAGCTGAAATTTGGGGAAATCATAAGGCTAAAGATATTGAGAAAGTCCATTTAAATTTTTGTAAGAAATTATTAGGTGTTCGAGATACAACAAACAGTTGTATGGTTTATTATGAATTATTACGAAACCTATAAGTAATAATCTCACTAAATTAATAAGTAGATTACGTTTATCACCGCACAGTTTACACATTGAGATTGGCCGATTTCGTAATATCAATCGTAGTGATAGACTTTGTTTTATATGTAATATGTAATATTAAAGGCGATATCGAAGACGAATTTCACCATATACATACCTGTTCCTATAAGTGTTGCATAAACACTTGGGCAACAAAAATTTGGCCCTGCACACAAACGACAACAGTTCTACAACATATTGGGCAATTTGTCGCCGAATGTTTCCGAACCTGGGGCCTGGTTTTCGAAAGTATCGTAAGATATGTCTTAAGATGTATCTTAGGACACATTTTATGACTATCTTATGACCATCTTACGACATGTAATATGGTGTAAATCAAAGCTGTCTTACGATGGTCATAACTAAGATGATCTTAAGACTGTCATAAGTGAAGATAGTTGTAGGCCTATTAATTTTAATAATGATTAAAAAGGGATAACATTTAATATAAATATGTAACACTTAAAAAAAATATAATTTTTTAAATATATTAACGTTAAATTTTATATAAAAGGAATTTAAAATCGTAGTGGATCATTAATTGTTTGAATTTAGTTTATTTATTTATAATTTTATGCGAATGTGTGTACCGTCAATGGCACCGACTACACTTAAAAAGTTTATATTTTATTAAAAAGTTTATATTTTATTAAAAACCTCTCTCAATGTGCCAAATTCCAGCTAGGTCAGTTAACATCTGAATGTAGATATTACAAACCCCCTTTGAACAAGCAGTTACAACACGTGTTATTTGAGATACACTTGGTCTGGATATGTTATGAACATCAGCACTGACCATCTGAAAGTACCTGTGGCATAAAACCAATAAAACACAAGATCGTGGCCTGATGGCCTTGCTAGGTCCGTTTGGAATATTCTACATAAACCTAGTAGGCCCTATCAATGGACGTGAAAGTTTATATATCTACATACTATTTGTTCATCATCCATATAATTTAGTGGATTATTTCTGCCTCGAAATACTTTGTTTTGGCGTACGTGTTCAGCTCGTTGTCGAATGTGCATGTAAAAAGTAGCCATATTCTGTTTTTAACGTGATATCGAAGCTTTACGTTGAATATAAAACCATCATAACTTTTGTGATGATCTTAAGTCATGTCGCGAGGTGTCTTCAGATTATGATAAAAGTTATGATATATCGTAACTTAAGACACTTTCGAAAACATATCTTACGACTATGACCTGTCATAAGACCATCGTAAGACACGTCTTAGTCATAAGATACTTTCGAAAACCAGGCCCCAGTATTATACACCAACAACATTTTGGACAAAATGTCATTCCGGCAACATGTCGAAAATGTTGTCAGTGTGCTCATTACATAAATTTTACATAGTTTGACAATCCAATTATATCATTTCAATCATTTTCTATATAAAATCGCATTATTATGTCTTTTCATTTTAACTCTTTCACTCAGTCAGAATGGTTGTAAATTCTACTTTGATGTTGGCGGTGGTTTTGATGTATGCTGCTTGCTTTCCAGCGGCCATTTCCGCAGAAGAGTCAGGTAATTTGTAATTTTCATATACGGATACACCCAATTCTAACTATATTACGAGTCAGGACTTCTTTGTGTTGCACCCAACAATTTATAATATTTTAAAGAGATATTGTTCGACCAATTTCAGACCCTGGTTTCTTTTGCTAATCTAATCAGTAATGATGTTCACAACTCTCCCTCGAAATTTAAGTCTTTAAATCCTTGTGTATTCATAATTATCAGAGTTTGAAAGTCAAAAATAAGGCTATGCCTTATATAAAAAAAGGTTTATTCCCATATCGCCCCTTCCCACTCCGCCCCTTCCCACTTCGCCCCAAACTATTCCCATTTTGCCCCTTTCCATTTGGTCCCTTCCCAAATCGCCACTTTTCTGTTTCGCCCCTTTCCCATCTCGCCCCTTTTTCATTTTGCCCCTGTTCCAATTCGCCCCTTTCCCATCTCGCCCCCTATTCTCACTTCGCCCCTCCCCTTTTCGCGCCTTTCCCATTTCGCCCCCCCCCCCCTCCCTTTTCACGTTAATCCCCATTCCATGCTTATGACAAACGGATTATACACAAATTAGTTAAACACTCCGTTTTTATTAACCCTTTAAAAACAAATTCAGGCTACATATAAATAAAAAGCCTATTTTAGAAATACAGAAGTATAATTTACACAGTTTTTTATATTAAAAATTTGCATACTGCCCCGTTTATCTTTGTTGGCATATACGGGTATAATTATATTGAACAACAATGGTTTATCGTCTTATCCGCAAGAATAGTCACAATTCATTGTCAGTCCCAAGTTCGATACCACGGAAAAGCCTTTCCAGAACTCGTAACAAGCACACTTTCTTAAGTGGTATAAGTGTTTTTAAAAGGTGAAGTTGGCGAAATAGGAAGGGCGAAACGGGAAAGGGGCGAAATGGGAAGGGCCGAAACGGGAAAGGGGCGAAATGGGAAGAGGCGAAGTCGGAAGGGGCGAAATGGGCAAGGGGCGAAATGACAAAGGGGTGAAATGGGAAAGGGACAAAAATGGAAAGGGGCGTACCGGGAAGGGACAAAACGGGAAAGGGGCGAAATGGAGAATGGGCGAAATGGGATTAGTTTGGGGGCGAACTGGGAAGGGGCGAAGTGGGAAGGGGCGATATGGGAAGACACCATAAAAAAAACATGACCAATAATACTTTAGCTTCAAAACTTGGATTTTATTTAGCTAATCTAATCAGTAAATCTTCAAAATCCTCGTGTATCCATAAATAGGGGCCTATCATCGTTCATCGTTTGGAATGCAATAATATGTTTAGTAAGAATATACCTGATATAGAAAACACATAATACAGAAAATGAAAGAAATTTGTTTAGGTATACGAGTAGGCCTATTATTGAATTGATTGTGGGATTTTTGTGCAATTCCAGTACTTATTGAGGCTATTTACATAATATTCAAGGCACAATTCGACCATCGAAAATGCTGAACATTCCCCTTTAATGACTGCGACCAATAAAATGAATAGACTTATGTTGAATTTAAGAATGACACACCGGTCGTTATAGTATGTAAGAATCTAGTTCAGTTCATTAATTTGAATGGATTAAAATCGTAATCTCAATCGTGAACCTACCAATCGTCGTGATCCTATCAGAACAGATCAGATCTTGAAATCAGTCATGGCAATCGTGTTAATTTTATAAATTTTTTCAACGGTTCAAAACTCAACTAAATTTGAAATAATACAGAAATATTTATCTTTAAGGGAGAACCCATCTTTAAATGTCAACAAGAACATGTAACAATGCGCATGCATATCTATTAATTTCCGTACATTTTCGCCGTTTTTTACGTATGCAAATGAATATTATACGTCATCATTCCATATAAGGTATATGTTCTATTGTGTAGAAGTCTATTCTGCAAGGTTTGATAATAGAGAGTGCGTAATGCAAAGTGACTAATGCAGAATGTATAATGCAAAAGTGCCTAATGCAAAATGCATAATGCATAGAGTAAATTGTTAGCTGCATTCGTGTGGCATTTCATTGGATTTTTGAGTATACTTATACATTTTGCATTTTTACACATCGACAATATTGTACTTTGCAGCATTGACAAATGTATTTTTGACGTTGCAACACTATCGACAATATTGGCAACGTTATACCTCCATAGAATGTATGTGATCGTATCTCAACCGAACAGCAGACTGTAATACCTGGAATTGAACAAATCGCATTCGAGCACAACAAATCGTGTCATTTCTCTGACTTTCAAGCGCTGATAATCATTGATGGAGATTTGGGAACATTATACTGATTAGCTAAGTTAAAATAATCCAGTTTCTGAGACTAAAATTTTATTGATCGAACATATCCCTTTGAATAATTCATCTCAATTGTTTAAATTTCATTTTTCAGGTTGTTTCAAGTATACGACAACGGGTGTCATACCAACTCATTATACTGACAGTTTAGCTTTAGACAAGGATGAATGTGAGTGATACTCAGTGTAAAAATGATCATAGATGTAGCGCTTCATTGTATACAAATCTCTATGGATGTATGGTTTATAAAGCACCAGTCATTTTCGTGTCAACTATGAATCCAGACAAATGCAAGGAAACATGTCAAAAAATGAATGACTGTAAAATGATGAGTAGCTTCAAAGATTATTACAATGATTGTTTTTTATTGAACGCTACCCTGGTCCAGATTCCTGCAGAATGGAAAAGGAATAGTCGATATGGTAAATCTCGAAATATTGTAGCAGTAAAACGGTCCTGTTAATTAAAATACGTTTATCATTCAATTATTCTCTTGTATTACTTAGTTTTACGTCCTGCTTTTCTGCACTTATTTGGCTAATTAATATGGAAACACGTCAGATCGCAGTGTGCAATGAGGGAAATTTTCCAAGACAGCGGCATTAGCCTACTCTTATTTTCGATTTCCGACTTTTCATCGTGTACAGCCTGTTTATTATCCTATCAAACTAGACGCTTTTTTCTCGTCAGAGCCCTCCTCACAGACCCACACCCCCGACCTGCATCACTAACAGGGAAAACGGACTTGAAAATCCGAAGGATTCATCTGTACGAAATTGCTAAATGATTTTTTTTATTTCTAAAAACGTTAAATATAACGCGATATAAATATATAATATAATATGTAGAAAGAATCTAGTAAATTTAATTTTAATATCTCTATTCATTTGTTATAAATGTCGTGTTTGGCAGGCGAATTGAGGTCGGAAATAATTATTTAATTTTCTTTATTTATTACAAGTTAATGTATTTATAATTAATACATTTTCAAATTATTAACATCTGACACAGAATAATAACTTTAAAATGTGAGATGTCAGAAATATTAGGCTTTTTGTTCAGTCTGTGAGCTACGGTATACGATCTTATCGTTGCTCCCATGATACGACATCTCGTCATTAATGATTAGTTAACCCTATAATAAGAAATAATAATAAACTTTTTATTTTACATGGGTCAGAATTTAGGCCCAGTACCAAAAGTGATACGGTACTGTATGACCACACGATGTACAGTCCTCAAGTTAATTAAAAAATATATTTAAGCACCGCTAAGGTAAAGCCCGTGTTTTCGATTTTTTCCCCATTTTATGCGCAGTGACGAGCGTTGTCCAAATTCGGCTCTCTCTCCCTACCGTTCAAGGAACGCTCCAACAAAATTCGGGCGGTGTGACTGGGCCTTTAGTAATTTGCTGATTATCAAGCTTCTAACAACAAGCTGTTGATAAAGTCGGAATATTTTCGGGGTCAATTCATGCTTTTAATATATGTAAATAGTCGTCAGAAGTACTAGAACCGAACGAAAATCGCACAATCTTTTCAAATATGCCTCAAAAGAGAAATTCTACTTCTTTTTCTATATTATATCAGGTGTATGGTGGACTATGGCTGCCATAGCCAATAAAATCATTTCTTACTTATATTTTGAATAATTTTACTTTTTTAAAGATTATTTTCGAGAAATTTTATTCATTTTTACGGTGGCCCATGTACGACATTCCTTTTTTTTTTAGTTTTCAGTTAAAAAAAAAATTCTGAAGGCTGGGTGAAAACCTAAAAAAAAAAAACCTAAAACTTATTTGGGGTTTTGGGTTTTTATTTTGAGTTTTCACCCGGGTGAAAACAGTTTTCACCCAGGTGGAAACTCATTTAGTTTTTAGTTTTTTTTTTATGTTTTCGGTTTTTATTTTTTAGGTTTTCATCCCGCCTTCAGAATTTTTTTTTAACTGAAAACTAAAAAAAAAAGGAATGTCGTATATGGGCCACCGTACATTTTCAATTAATTTATTTTATTTTTTTCTTTATTTTGTAATATTTTTTTTTTTATTTATTAAAAAAATTTTTTATTATATTTTTTGTAATTCTAATTTTTTTTTTTTTTTTTTTTCTTCGCATTTTTTTTTTTTTTTTTTTTTTTTTTTTTTAATTTCTATTTTTTTTTTTTTTTTTAATTTTTTTTTTTAATATTTACATTTTCGAAATTTTCCATTAAAAAATTTCTTTATCTAAAAAAAAAAAAAAAAAAAAAGAAAAAAAAAAAAAACATTTCCCGTCTTTGCCATAAGCCGAGGGCTGCCATAGTGTCTTGTTTATCAAGTCTCTTCTACTCCAATCATTTTCCACGAGTTGTCTCTCTTTAATTATTACTTGTTATTCAAGACTATTATTTATTAGCGGTAAAATGTCGAATAATAAAAGAAAATGGGTGGATCTGAAAAAGGATTTAACGAATAGGCGGAAGGGCGTAAAAAAGGTGGAAACTAGTACAACCATAACTGTCCAAAGGTTATCCGAAAATGTTGAAGGAAAATGTCAGAAATACCGGAGATTAGGACCGTTGACAATGGTTAAAATTGACGGAGAAATGACAATAACAGCCATCAAAGAAGCATGCATTGATGCATTTGACATATCTTCAAGAACTCATGGATGCGATGTCATGGCGGGAGAACGCGGACCTTCTCTGTCAGAAATTGGCCAAATAAAAAATCTGAACAAAGTCCTTCACGTAAGATTCCATCTTAATGATTCGGATAGTAAAAGAATCCACGAAAGAGAAAAGCCAAACCTTCGTATAGAAACCTCTAATAGTAGTAATAATAAAAGTATAATTAGTATTCCCTCCTCTTCCACCAAGTCAGAAATTAAGTATCCTGTATCTATTTCACTGTCTCAAATGTTGAAAGTGGGGAAATTAATCAAACCAGAGTTTGCTGAAATGGAGGTGTTAGTTATCAAAATGGAAGAATTTGACATCGCAAAAATGCAATGGACGCCTTTAAAAGATGTGAAATTATCTGTATGTAAGGAAAGCTTCGCTAAGGGTGGTTTTCGTGCTGCATACAATGCAACGTCCCTTTCAGGCCTCTGCACATCAACCAAATATGTTGTAAAGAAATATTTGCCAGAACAAATTCCCAACATACTAACTATGTTTAACTCTTTAGAAAGCCACACACGAAAATCGGTGCAGATGAATTCCTTGGCTGCTAATTTTGCCCGGAGTTTGAAATTCGATTCACCCCCAGAATATGGTCCCTGTTTCACATATAACCCCGTATTTTTTGGAAATATAGCAAAGGATGAATGTATTACCATAGAAAAGCACATTGATGGATTATTTGCTAAGTATATAAATAATACAGGACATATTTTTGATGGATTAGATGCTGATAATGAAGTTTCTTTAAAAGCTGCAACATTTGTACATTTCACGTATGAAAAATCTAATAAAACGTTAATGGTGGTCGATATTCAAGGTTCGGGATTTGAATTATATGACCCAGAAATAGCCACAGCAAAACTTAGTGAATCTGATGGGGAAATTTTCTTTTGCTCAGGCAACCTGTCATCTATGGCAATAGATTACTTTGTTGAACATCATGTTTGCAATAAGTATTGTGAAATGTTGGGACTTCAGAAATTGGACTAGATATTAAACAATACTTTTGAAAAAGACAACAATTTTTGCCGTGCTGTACAAAAAGATTTTAAGATGCTATCTGTGTCTATCAGTATTTTGTTTTATGTTTAAATAATCTTGTAATAAAAAATAAGAATAAAATAAAATTGTTTTTTTTAGCAAAGTTACAACAATTAATGCAATTTTAAACAACAAATTTGACTTATAACCGGTGAATCTGATGACCTTTATTAAGCAATGATTTGAAATGATCTGAACATAATCTGTGCACAGTTATTGAATTTAATCTACTTGAAATGCTCTTTTAAATATTTATAAGCAGTATCAGCATCAGAAGAGTTTATTTCATTGCTGTCTACGTGCAGTAAACATTTTTGTTTAAAGTCTTCAGTAAAGTAGGGTGTTGGTTGTTGATAAACACCTGATAATTCAGAAACCTCTTCAAGCTCATTCACTGACATGTCAAAGCTGCAATTTCTTCCACCATATTTCTCTGGGAAATGGTAAATGTGCTCGGGTACACCCGTTGGCAATTCTTTTCTGTCATTCTTTCTGGATCGGTGATTATTCCACACACAATCTTTGAATGTATCTAACTCCTTTTGAATGACAGGAATGTAAATATAAGCAAGCAGTTGTCTGTAAAAGCAGAAAGCAAAAAACAATTAACATAGGAATTATTCACAAAATTTCAAACATTTGCAGCTGTTTCATGCACAAATATTTCTTACATATCTAGTGCAATGTTTGATGTTTAACTTTACTGAACAATAAGAACAAGGTGTAGACTGACTTTATGTTTAATTAAGAAGATGTTAATATTTCAAAAACTAACTGAAACTGATACCTCTCAATGTTATTTGATGGATTATATGCACCACTTTCTAAAAGACTAGAAAGTTGTCTCTTAAAATAGATCTCTAATCTGTGATGTAACTCCCTCCAGAATCTTTCAATCTTATTTTCTGTAGAAGGACCATAAAGGATGCAGTCTGTCACATCCATATCATCAAGTTTTTTATCCAGAAGATAGCAATGTATTGTTGTCAAATCCCCGGTCTCTGTACCTCTGTCTACTCTTAATCGTAGAGGCAATCCTACAAAAATAAGAAATTTTACATGTATGATAATACAATTTTTTGTATATTACTTCTCTGAATTCTTGTGCTTTAGTTAATGTTTATCTTTCCTATTATTGATTTCCTAGTACTATTATATATCTCCTTTGAAATTAGGATTGCAATTTAAAATTTAAAGCTTATAAATAATGCTTACTTTCTGTTTCAAACAAATAATCCATATAATATCTACCAATAACCTTTGGATCATTATTAGTTGTAGATATTCTCAGGAACTGTATTCTACCACTGAAAGTGTCCTGACCACCATATACACATAAAGGAAAAGTCGACTTTTGAAAGCCACACAATTTATCATGGCCATCTAAAGACATTGTGAAATCTGAACCCTAAAATATAAAATATGTTGTTTATAACACATTCACATACATATACAAGAAACTTTGTAACACGTTGGTAATTTAATAAATTGTTATGAAAACCTTAGATTAAATTGTAGTCAATCAATTCTAAATTGTATTCATACCTCCGAAAAGAAATTCTTTTCTCTTCTTGGGCGCTTTGATTTTCCAACTCCACCTCTTTCTTTCAAACCACTTTCATCGATTTCTCCCATGGCTGCATACACTAAGTCCCTTGGCACATTTAAGTGGTGAATCTGTAATTAAAATAATTATTTCAATGTTTTCTACTACACTGCTTATTTATAGTAGGCCTACTAATCTTTATATGTCATGGGCGTCGGAAAGACTTTTTCAAAACTAAAAGGAGTCAGACAAGGTCAAGAATTGATATCACCCCACCTCCCTACTCAAAAATTCCTTCCGACGCCAGTGAATGTTGGCCAAGATCTTCAAAATAAATACGAACAGCCCAGAAAAAAAACATCATAAAAAAAAATAGCATATCCAAAAAAAAAAAAAAAAGATTGAATCTCACCTCCCTAATTTTCTGGTGCATAGCTCTGTATCCCAGAAGGTTTCCTGGTCCTGATAGTTCTTTCTCGACAGCCTCCTTTACCCTTTCGTAGTCAATGCTGTAATCAGTGTATTTTATACCAAAATAATTCAGTCTGCGATCAAGAGATCTAAGACTCCATGCATATTGAACAAATCTGTCCTCAACAAAGTCTAATATTTCCTTACGATGCAACCCTGTCTCCACATACGATGTCAGTCACCGCTTTAAATCGGCATCGTTTTTCCATTGATCATTTCTGCGTGGTAACATTTCATTCAAGAAAAACAAAATATAAACAATAGCCATGAATAACTAAGTAAAGAGAGACAACTCGCGGAAAAGATTGGTGGAATAGAAGAGACTTGATAAACAAGACACTATGGCAGCCCTCGGCTTATGGCAAAGAAGGGAAAAGGTTTTTTTTTTTTTTTTTTTTTTATTTTTTTTTTTTTTAGATAAAGAAATTTTTTAATGGAAAATTTCCAAAATGAAAATATTTAAAAAAAATATAATAAAATTTTTTTTTAATAAATAAAAAAAAAAATATTACAAAATAAAGAAAAAAATAAAATAAATTAGTTGAAAATGAATAAAATTTCTCGAAAATAATCTTTAAAAAAGTAAAATTATTCAAAATATAAGTAAGAAATGATTTTATTGGCTATGGCAGCCATAGTCCACCATACAGGTGTCTCAAAAAAAAAACGTCCCCAACTTTGACGTAAAATATCTCAACTGCTGATGAGCCGATCTCTTTCAAAATGCACACAAATTTACTTCAACATGTCCTTGTCAGACCCTGAAAATGTGAAAGTCATCGAACAAAAATTGTACAAGTAATGCCACGAACAAAATAGCATGTCAAAAAATTCTCGGGGGCTAGATTCCTCATGTGCGAGGAATATTTTCCTCGCTTTGTCGGGGGCGAGATTCCTCGTGGACGAGTTTTTATTTTCCTCGCATTGTCGGGGGCGAGATTCCTCGTGGACGAGTTTTTATTTTCATCGCTTTCTCGGGGGCGAGATTCCTCTTTAAGGGTAGCTCTTGAGAGGTTACATACTGAAAATGGTGAGGTCGCGGTAATACTAAAACGTATTTAAAAAAACCTAGTAAGATTCATTTGAAAAAAAAAATATTTATTTGAGAACATTAATTTTCGGTTAGTAATTTAGACTACAGACAACACTGGTGTGGTATTACTCCCCTTTAACCACGTGTCGTCTTGTCACTAAATGAAATGAATGAATGGAGTTTTACGTCAATCTTCTATACCTTGTTGCGTTTATAAAGATGGACAATGCTTTTAAATGCTTGTACGCTAAGCTGGATAACAAGGATTTAATCCATTCAGATTTTCAATCCGATTTCCCCCTGTCGGTGATGTAGGTCGGGGGGTTGGCATAGAAGAACATCTTGTTATTCGGATGGGAAAATAAACCGAACCCACAAGGCCGTTCCCAGGCCCGTAGGCAACCATCCAATTAATAATTTCATCAGAAATACCCTGCCCAATGCACTGAATTCCGCAAAGCCATCATTATTTGAGAATGAGTTTTGCACAATTCCTCCATACCCCCTCCTTCCAATATGAAATTGCTACCTACAAGCCTGGTGCACGTTAAAGGGGAACAGTCGATATTTATTGGGGTGAAGTATGGTAATTAAACTATTTAGTATTTATTGACGTTCATTTCAATAATCTTTATTTCAGTTATGTTTTAGTTTGTTTGTTTATTTTCAAAGAGATATATTTTAGCACCTTTTCGTGCGGCCATTCACCACGTCGTGACTATGTCAAAATCGTCCATAGGAATGTTAAAGGCACAGTTCGAGTTTTTTCTAGATCAATTTTTTTTTATTGTTCAAATTTGTGAAAACTATACACCAAAATATGTACAAGATATGTACCCTTCATTTTTAAACCCTAAAAATTCGTAAAAATGTTTAAAAATCTTGCGTAAGGTTTTTAAGTTCGTTATGCTTTTTGGACGCTGTTATAAAACTATTCTACAGATTTGAGAAAAAAAACGCCTAATTGTAGAGAAATGTCTCTCCTATGTATTCTAAAGTTTTCATAGAGCCATTATTAAGCCAAACCAAAACTAGGTCAAATTGTTTAATTAATAACAATAAGTGTCCCTGTTTTTAATTAACCCTTTATAAACAATTTCAGTTTGATCAAGAAGATACACTGATATCATCATACTTCATTCGGCTCAACCTTGGTCATTGTTCGAGACTATATCGGTATTTGGGCAGGAAACGATAACTCTTGTTTCAAGGTTGATTTTGATTGGCTGTTTTTTCCGCGAAAGATGATGATACATTCTGAAGAATAATTGTGATTTGCTGAACTTATTCAACATGGAAACTACGGTACAGTGTACGAGGTTATCTAGCATAATATAGTGCTCTCAATGAATCAATCAAATTTTTTGGATATTTAGGAGACGTATCTCAATCGATTTAATTTGTGTTCATGTAGTTGATCACTTCGACATAATCTGGCATAATATGTCCATTGCATACACATGTACGTACTTGTGTATATATTACTATAATATCTTAAATATATTTTTTAATTAACTTGTGGACTGTACATCGTATGGTCATACAGTACCGTATCACTTTTTGTACAGGGCCCAATTCTGACCCATGTAAAATAAATAGTTTATTATTATTTCTTATTATAGGGTTAACTAATCATTAATGACGAGATGTCGTATCATGGGAGCAACGATAAGTTCAGATCGTATACCATAGCTAGGGTTTGCAGCATTCCCGGATATCTCATTCCCGGGAATGGGAATGAAATTTATGCTATTCCCGGGATTCCCGGGAATCCCGGGAATCAATTTCAACATATAAGAGCTAGTCAAACTAGCAACCGTTACAAAAATATAGGACATAATAGCTAAAGCTATCTATGTAGTTTCATATCATATTTTATTTTCATATAATTCGCAATATTTAAGAACAACTTTGGAACCCAAAATACCTCTATGCAAATAGGTTTTAGTATTGATTAGTGGAGGTGGAAGTTGATTATGTTACCGACGAATCTAACCAATGTTTTAGGAAGACCAACGCGCACAATGATTTCATCCCTAGGCGAGAGCAATTGCCTGCAACAGAAAACCTTATTCCGCTGCGACTGATTACGGATTGATTGACTTCAGAGCATTATGTATAAATTCCAGATTCGATGTCAAAGTCTTTATCTGCTTAAATAACCTAAATTCACAAATGAAAGTGGTAATACATGTATTCTCTTTCTGACACTACTTGAGTTCCTCGTCGATAGTTTTTATAAGTTCTTTTTCCAAAGAAATTTCAACAGATGTCTCAGGTATCACCACCATCACTGCCGTCAGGGGCGGATTAGGGCTCTGAGGCTTGGATGGAGGAAATTTTGGTGATTTGTATCCCTCCAGGTGACAGAATTTACCACTGTCAATGGTGAAATAAACGTGAAAAAATCTATGTTCCCATTCCCGGGAATGGAGTGCTGTTCCCGGGAATGAGTACTCGCCAGAAACTCCGGGAATCCCGGGAATTCCCGGGAACGGGAATCCCGGGTACAAACCCTAACCAATAGCTCACAGACTGAACAAAAAGCCTAATATTTCTGACATATCACATTTAATAGTTATTATTCTGTGCCAGATGTTAATAATTTGAAAATGTATTAATTATAAATACATTAACTTGTAATTAAAGAAAATTAAATAATTATTTCCGACCTCAATTCGCCTGCCAAACACGACATTTATAACAAATGAATAGAGATATTAAAATTAAATTTACTAGATTATTTCTACATAATATATTATACTATATATTATTTATTTCACTCTATATTTAATGTTTTGAGAAATTTGAGTCCGTTTTCCCTATTAGTGATGCAGATCGGGGGTGTGGGTCTGTGAGGAGGGCTCTGACGAGAAAAAAGCGTCTAGTTTGATGGGATAATAAACATGCTGTACACGATGAAAAGACGGGAAATCGAAAATAAGAGTAGGCTAATGCCACTGTCTTAGCAAAAACAAAATTTCCCTCATTTCACACTGCAATATGGCGTGTTTCCATATTCATTAGCCAAATAGATGCAGAAAAGCAGGACGTAAAACTAAGTAATAAAAGAGGATAATTGAATGGTAAACGTATTTTAATTAACAGGACTGTTTTTCTGCTACATGATTTCGAGAATTACCAAATCGACTATTGTCTTTCCATTCTGCAGGAATCTGGACCAGGGTAGCACTAAATAAATAACATTCATAATCATGACTTAAATGATTTTTCCGGCTACTCATCATTTTACAGTTATTCCTTTTTTTACATGCTTTCTCGCATGTCTCTGGCCTCAAATCTGTTGACACGGAGATGACTGGTACTGTAAAAAGCAGACAATCTTTAAAAGTAAAAAATGAAGCGCTACATTCAGTATCATTTTTACACTCATTATCACAATCACCCTTATAACCTGCTAGCCTGTCAGTATAATGAGTTGGTAAGACATCAATCTTCGTATACTTGAAACAACCTGAAATGAAATCGAAACAATTGAGATTGAGATGAATTGCAATTAATGATATCCGTCGGTTGAAAAAGTGCCGTCGGTACAGTGCCCAGGCCCGAAGCCTGCCAAGTACTTTTAGGGGGGCAAACGTCCAATCAAGGGGGGCAGTATAGGTATCCACCGAAAGATACCCCCACCACCCCCTTTTATGAAAAACTTTGTGTTATTGCAATGCAATGTTACGCCATTACAGTGCCCTCTGTAGATTATTTCTCAGTGCCTCGTCTAAGGAATTGTTACTGGGCGGCAGTTAATTGAACAGGCGAAGTTGAAAACTAGGTCGCCGGAAATGCAATCAGTGAAACAGACATCCATACGAAACTTCGCATCTTTCCTAGCTGCGTATGTGTCGCAGATAAAGACACGAACCTAATAACCAGCCATGTATGGCGGGGGAAAGCGGCAAAAACCTAATGCTATGTAGAAATGTCTAATTCAAAACGCAAATGTAACATAATTTAATACCAAATGCCTACAACGTCTAATGCAAAAGACAAAATACAAGAAACCTCTAATACATAATACCTCATACGTCTCATTCAAAAGACAAAGTACAAGAAACCTTTAATACACAATACATTTAACTTCTTATGCATTATTGATTTTACAATGTGAAACACCATTAGACGACATATCTCGCAACGTTGCTGAAGGAACATGCATATCTCGATAAACTTACTTACATTTCTACATTGCAATATCTTTATTTGGGTCAAAGTCAAGGCCAAAGTATTTGGCTATGTTTGTTTACTGTCTTCCCGTTGAGCTACAGTTATCAAAGTTGGCAAATATGTTCTATTATGTATCCTGAAAAATTATTGAAAATTTCAGATGATTCTGAAGCTTTTTTCCTCTATCTTCAG
This sequence comes from Lottia scabra, assembly GCA_029955415.1. Lineage (NCBI taxonomy): Eukaryota > Metazoa > Mollusca > Gastropoda > Lottiidae > Lottia > Lottia scabra. The sequence continues at coordinate 4,474,333 of JARJEI010000018.1, read as the reverse complement.
GGCCGTAGGAAGCAAATGAAAACTTTGTGGCTGATTTTTTTTTCCTTTTACAGACATCTAATCCTGTAAAGGATACGGCATCGAACATCAAAACGCTTGGCGCTGAAGGAATATTTAAGGGATTCTCCCATTCAAAAAATTTTGAAAGTCAGGACTGATTTCCTTGCGTTTAGGGGGTTTCCGAACAGAATTCTCGTTTAGAACACCCACCCACTTTTTGAATCTTTTCTTCGATGTCTTCCTTAACTCTTCAAAAGATGATAGGATCGTCAGCCGAGCGTCGCATGAAAGGAAATTAATTTTGATTTTCAAAGTTTCCTTATAGGGTGCCAACTCTCCAAACCGCATGCAGTTTTAAAGGTCTGGGATGTAAGGAAATTTTTCTTGGGCTACTATCCCCCAATAAAACCTACTACAGATGAAAGGAATCAAACAATTTTTTTTTAATATTCTGAGGGTGCAATCCGTCAAAATCGCCTGCTATTCGGAAAGGCCTAATATGCAAGGAAATAAAATTTTATTTTCAAAATTTTCTTGCTGTATAGGCTATATGCCTAAAGTCTTATTCAAGAGTTAGGTATTCTTTTAACGACCCCCTGTCTCCTACGGCTATGCCTTAAAGGTGCCGTCAGCGTCAAGCATTTTGATGTTCAATGCCGTATCCTTTATAGGATTGGATGGCTGTAAAAAAAATCAGCCCTAGTTTTCATTTGCTTCCTACGGCCCTAAAGAAGAAGGAATACAGCTTCAGAATTGTCTATGAACATTCAGTATGCATAATAGGACATATCTGCCAACTTGGATAACGGTACCTCAACGGGAAGACAGTAATCAAACACAGCCAAATACTACGACCTTGACATTGACCCAATGACCCAAATAAAGATATTGCAATGTAGAAATGTAACTAATTTTATCGCGATATGTCGTCTAATGCTAAGGGTGTTTCACACTGTTAAATCAATAATGCATAAGAAGTTAAATGTATTGTGTATTAGAGGTTTCTTGTACTTTGTCTTTTGAATTAGACGTATGAGGTATTATGTATTAGAGGTTTATTGTATTGTGTCTTTTGCATTAGACGTTTTAGGTATTTAGTATTGCATTATGTTACATTTACGTTTTGAATTATACATTTCTACATAGCATTAGGTTATTGCCGCTTTCCCCCGCCATAGCCATGACACTAACGATATTCGTTGAACGATAAAGTATACATCAAATTTAATATTAAAACGTCTATAAGATATCAATAAGTTCTTCAATGCTAAAAATATTCCCAAATTTAACATTGTGTATTTACTGAAGAAGTTGCAGTACAGAATTCTTTTTAATAGCGGAGATGTTTTTGAGTTACGAGACTAGAAACCGGAAAGACTATTAAAGACATTTCGCACCATTATGAGTTGTTTCGACCTCATTAACATTAGTCTGCTTAAATTTTTATTCTTATTCACTTAGTATGGATCAAATAAAATACATTCTCTTCATGTGTTTGCATGGTGTGGAATCCATCTTGAAACTTGAAACGGTTTGTTTACATGTAGTCGTTTCGTCTCACTTCTGATCTCCGAGAGAAAAATGTCTACGCGTGAACTTTTTAAAACATGGTTGATCAATAGGTCAGAGTAATATCTCCGATAGGTAGAATTTCTCTGTTGATCAGAATGACAGACATCAAATAGTCTCTATGAAATGAGGCAATATTTGATATTTATTTGAAACTAAACACGGCGAAAAAACAACAGAAGAATTATTCCGAAACAACATATTATTCTTATTTCTGTTATGTTATGTTAGTTATATTTAGAATTTCGATTGCCAGCGATATTTTAACAATATAGGACTGCCGACCGCGGCTGACTTTTGTGTTCACTGTGCGGCAAAATACCGCCACTGGGCGGCGGCAATGCCGCCTAGTCACAGTGTTAGTCGAGGCATTGGTCTGACGATATCATAAAATATTATAAATTATTGGATATACCATAGAAATGTAGATAGGGAATAATAACACAAGATTTATGCTTGGCACGCATGCGTTGAATTGGAGGTATGCCCATAACTCCCGGTTTCTGCAAGGAGTTTAATTAATTGAAAAGCCACGATAAACGCGATTGAATTCGAACGGAACATCCAGTCTCTCTGACACAGTATAATTTAGAGTCAACTTGTCCTAGAGGAGAAACTAGGTCAACCATAAATTGTAACAGAAGTTCAATAGACGATGAGTAGACTAAGACTTCCAGTCTTATACATTTCTATGGATATACTAACAATAACACACTGAAATCCATAAATCGCAAGACTGTTAGAATTGAAAGGCATATTTAATATGAAAATTACAAATTACCTGACTCTTCTGCGGAAATGGCAGCTGTAAAACAACCAACCAACATCAAAACCACCGCCAACATCAAAGTAGAATTTACAACCATTCTGACTGAGTGAAAGAGTTCAAATGAAAAGACATAATTATGTGATTTTATATAGAAAATGATTGAAATGATATAATTGTGAGAGAAAATACTAATTATTGAATTAAATAAATTTAATTGAATCGTCATTTAATTAATCGTCATTGTTCGACACTATGTTCGAGACTTGAATTGGAGGTATGCCCATGCTGAATCTTTACATATGCAAAACACCTATATTCGATGCAACCTTTGACAATTTTCTGAGCTAAACGTAGTTGGCGTTTTAAAAAAATTGCGTTTACCCCTTGTTGCAGTTAGGTTTTGTGCTAACCCTAAGTCCATCTCACCAAGGCCGCGGTGGCCCAGTGGGTTCCGTGCTTGCACGCCACCTTTGGGGACACGGGTTCGAGACCCGGTTGACGAAAAATTTTTTTTTCTATTTTTACAAAGTCAAACACTGTCTAATCTATCATTTTCACCAAACAAATTTTATTTTTGAACAAAGGGTAGGCCTGTGCAATGCTAACCCTAATTCCCTTTGCTCAGATTTTTACCGCTTCGCGGAGCCATTGCAGAAGGAAAGTATGTTTGGCGGGTGCTGCTGGCCGCCCATGAAAATTTTTCGACCCAAATGTGTGCTAAAAAGATGCGCTACGACGTGCTGAATCTTTACATATGCAAAACACCTATATTCGATGCAACCTTTGACAATTTTCTGAGCTAAACGTAGTTGGCGTTTTAAAAAAATTGCGTTTACCCCTTGTTGCAGTTAGGTTTTGTGCTAACCCTAAGTCCATCTCACCAAGGCCGCGGTGGCCCAGTGGGTTCCGTGCTTGCACGCCACCTTTGGGGACACGGGTTCGAGACCCGGTTGACGAAAAAAGAATTTTTCTATTTTTACAAAGTCAAACACTGTCTAATCTATCATTTTCACCAAACAAATTTTATTTTTGAACAAAGGGTAGGCCTGTGCAATGCTAACCCTAATTCCCTTTGCTCAGATTTTTACCGCTTCGCGGAGCCATTGCAGAAGGAAAGTATGTTTGGCGGGTGCTGCTGGCCGCCCATGAAATTTTTTCGACCCAAATGTGTGCTAAAAAGATGCGCTACGACGTGCTGAATCTTTACATATGCAAAACACCTATATTCGATGCAACCTTTGACAATTTTCTGAGCTAAACGTAGTTGGCGTTTTAAAAAAATTGCGTTTACCCCTTGTTGCAGTTAGGTTTTGTGCTAACCCTAAGTCCATCTCACCAAGGCCGCGGTGGCCCAGTGGGTTCCGTGCTTGCACGCCACCTTTGGGGACACGGGTTCGAGACCTGGTTGACGAAAAAAAATTTTTTCTATTTTTACAAAGTCAAACACTGTCTAATCTATCATTTTCACCAAACAAATTTTATTTTTGAACAAAGGGTAGGCCTGTGCAATGCTAACCCTAATTCCCTTTGCTCAGATTTTTACCGCTTCGCGGAGCCATTGCAGAAGGAAAGTATGTTTGGCGGGTGCTGCTGGCCGCCCATGAAAATTTTTCGACCCAAATGTGTGCTAAAAAGATGCGCTACGACGTGCTGAATCTTTACATATGCAAAACACCTATATTAGATGCAACCTTTGACAATTTTCTGAGCTAAACGTAGTTGGCGTTTTAAAAAAATTGCGTTTACCCCTTGTTGCAGTTAGGTTTTGTGCTAACCCTAAGTCCATCTCACCAAGGCCGCGGTGGCCCAGTGGGTTCCGTGCTTGCACGCCACCTTTGGGGACACGGGTTCGAGACCCGGTTGACGAAAAAAGAATTTTTCTATTTTTACAAAGTCAAACACTGTCTAATCTATCATTTTCACCAAACAAATTTTTTTTTTGAACAAAGGGTAGGCCTGTGCAATGCTAACCCTAATTCCCTTTGCTCAGATTTTTACCGCTTCGCGGAGCCATTGCAGAAGGAAAGTATGTTTGGCGGGTGCTGCTGGCCGCCCATGAAAATTTTTCGACCCAAATGTGTGCTAAAAAGATGCGCTACGACGTGCTGAATCTTTACATATGCAAAACACCTATATTCGATGCAACCTTTGACAATTTTCTGAGCTAAACGTAGTTGGCGTTTTAAAAAAATTGCGTTTACCCCTTGTTGCAGTTAGGTTTTGTGCTAACCCTAAGTCCATCTCACCAAGGCCGCGGTGGCCCAGTGGGTTCCGTGCTTGCACGCCACCTTTGGGGACACGGGTTCGAGACCCGGTTGACGAAAAATTTTTTTTTCTATTTTTACAAAGTCAAACACTGTCTAATCTATCATTTTCACCAAACAAATTTTATTTTTGAACAAAGGGTAGGCCTGTGCAATGCTAACCCTAATTCCCTTTGCTCAGATTTTTACCGCTTCGCGGAGCCATTGCAGAAGGAAAGTATGTTTGGCGGGTGCTGCTGGCCGCCCATGAAAATTTTTCGACCCAAATGTGTGCTAAAAAGATGCGCTACGACGTGCTGAATCTTTACATATGCAAAACACCTATATTCGATGCAACCTTTGACAATTTTCTGAGCTAAACGTAGTTGGCGTTTTAAAAAAATTGCGTTTACCCCTTGTTGCAGTTAGGTTTTGTGCTAACCCTAAGTCCATCTCACCAAGGCCGCGGTGGCCCAGTGGGTTCCGTGCTTGCACGCCACCTTTGGGGACACGGGTTCGAGACCCGGTTGACGAAAAAAATTTTTTTCTATTTTTACAAAGTCAAACACTGTCTAATCTATCATTTTCACCAAACAAATTTTATTTTTGAACAAAGGGTAGGCCTGTGCAATGCTAACCCTAATTCCCTTTGCTCAGATTTTTACCGCTTCGCGGAGCCATTGCAGAAGGAAAGTATGTTTGGCGGGTGCTGCTGGCCGCCCATGAAAATTTTTCGACCCAAATGTGTGCTAAAAAGATGCGCTACGACGTGCTGAATCTTTACATATGCAAAACACCTATATTCGATGCAACCTTTGACAATTTTCTGAGCTAAACGTAGTTGGCGTTTTAAAAAAATTGCGTTTACCCCTTGTTGCAGTTAGGTTTTGTGCTAACCCTAAGTCCATCTCACCAAGGCCGCGGTGGCCCAGTGGGTTCCGTGCTTGCACGCCACCTTTGGGGACACGGGTTCGAGACCCGGTTGACGAAAAATTTTTTTTTCTATTTTTACAAAGTCAAACACTGTCTAATCTATCATTTTCACCAAACAAATTTTATTTTTGAACAAAGGGTAGGCCTGTGCAATGCTAACCCTAATTCCCTTTGCTCAGATTTTTACCGCTTCGCGGAGCCATTGCAGAAGGAAAGTATGTTTGGCGGGTGCTGCTGGCCGCCCATGAAAATTTTTCGACCCAAATGTGTGCTAAAAAGATGCGCTACGACGTGCTGAATCTTTACATATGCAAAACACCTATATTCGATGCAACCTTTGACAATTTTCTGAGCTAAACGTAGTTGGCGTTTTAAAAAAATTGCGTTTACCCCTTGTTGCAGTTAGGTTTTGTGCTAACCCTAAGTCCATCTCACCAAGGCCGCGGTGGCCCAGTGGGTTCCGTGCTTGCACGCCACCTTTGGGGACACGGGTTCGAGACCCGGTTGACGAAAAAAGAATTTTTCTATTTTTACAAAGTCAAACACTGTCTAATCTATCATTTTCACCAAACAAATTTTATTTTTGAACAAAGGGTAGGCCTGTGCAATGCTAACCCTAATTCCCTTTGCTCAGATTTTTACCGCTTCGCGGAGCCATTGCAGAAGGAAAGTATGTTTGGCGGGTGCTGCTGGCCGCCCATGAAATTTTTTCGACCCAAATGTGTGCTAAAAAGATGCGCTACGACGTGCTGAATCTTTACATATGCAAAACACCTATATTCGATGCAACCTTTGACAATTTTCTGAGCTAAACGTAGTTGGCGTTTTAAAAAAATTGCGTTTACCCCTTGTTGCAGTTAGGTTTTGTGCTAACCCTAAGTCCATCTCACCAAGGCCGCGGTGGCCCAGTGGGTTCCGTGCTTGCACGCCACCTTTGGGGACACGGGTTCGAGACCTGGTTGACGAAAAAAAATTTTTTCTATTTTTACAAAGTCAAACACTGTCTAATCTATCATTTTCACCAAACAAATTTTATTTTTGAACAAAGGGTAGGCCTGTGCAATGCTAACCCTAATTCCCTTTGCTCAGATTTTTACCGCTTCGCGGAGCCATTGCAGAAGGAAAGTATGTTTGGCGGGTGCTGCTGGCCGCCCATGAAAATTTTTCGACCCAAATGTGTGCTAAAAAGATGCGCTACGACGTGCTGAATCTTTACATATGCAAAACACCTATATTAGATGCAACCTTTGACAATTTTCTGAGCTAAACGTAGTTGGCGTTTTAAAAAAATTGCGTTTACCCCTTGTTGCAGTTAGGTTTTGTGCTAACCCTAAGTCCATCTCACCAAGGCCGCGGTGGCCCAGTGGGTTCCGTGCTTGCACGCCACCTTTGGGGACACGGGTTCGAGACCCGGTTGACGAAAAAAGAATTTTTCTATTTTTACAAAGTCAAACACTGTCTAATCTATCATTTTCACCAAACAAATTTTTTTTTTGAACAAAGGGTAGGCCTGTGCAATGCTAACCCTAATTCCCTTTGCTCAGATTTTTACCGCTTCGCGGAGCCATTGCAGAAGGAAAGTATGTTTGGCGGGTGCTGCTGGCCGCCCATGAAAATTTTTCGACCCAAATGTGTGCTAAAAAGATGCGCTACGACGTGCTGAATCTTTACATATGCAAAACACCTATATTCGATGCAACCTTTGACAATTTTCTGAGCTAAACGTAGTTGGCGTTTTAAAAAAATTGCGTTTACCCCTTGTTGCAGTTAGGTTTTGTGCTAACCCTAAGTCCATCTCACCAAGGCCGCGGTGGCCCAGTGGGTTCCGTGCTTGCACGCCACCTTTGGGGACACGGGTTCGAGACCCGGTTGACGAAAAATTTTTTTTTCTATTTTTACAAAGTCAAACACTGTCTAATCTATCATTTTCACCAAACAAATTTTATTTTTGAACAAAGGGTAGGCCTGTGCAATGCTAACCCTAATTCCCTTTGCTCAGATTTTTACCGCTTCGCGGAGCCATTGCAGAAGGAAAGTATGTTTGGCGGGTGCTGCTGGCCGCCCATGAAAATTTTTCGACCCAAATGTGTGCTAAAAAGATGCGCTACGACGTGCTGAATCTTTACATATGCAAAACACCTATATTCGATGCAACCTTTGACAATTTTCTGAGCTAAACGTAGTTGGCGTTTTAAAAAAATTGCGTTTACCCCTTGTTGCAGTTAGGTTTTGTGCTAACCCTAAGTCCATCTCACCAAGGCCGCGGTGGCCCAGTGGGTTCCGTGCTTGCACGCCACCTTTGGGGACACGGGTTCGAGACCCGGTTGACGAAAAAAATTTTTTTCTATTTTTACAAAGTCAAACACTGTCTAATCTATCATTTTCACCAAACAAATTTTATTTTTGAACAAAGGGTAGGCCTGTGCAATGCTAACCCTAATTCCCTTTGCTCAGATTTTTACCGCTTCGCGGAGCCATTGCAGAAGGAAAGTATGTTTGGCGGGTGCTGCTGGCCGCCCATGAAAATTTTTCGACCCAAATGTGTGCTAAAAAGATGCGCTACGACGTGCTGAATCTTTACATATGCAAAACACCTATATTCGATGCAACCTTTGACAATTTTCTGAGCTAAACGTAGTTGGCGTTTTAAAAAAATTGCGTTTACCCCTTGTTGCAGTTAGGTTTTGTGCTAACCCTAAGTCCATCTCACCAAGGCCGCGGTGGCCCAGTGGGTTCCGTGCTTGCACGCCACCTTTGGGGACACGGGTTCGAGACCCGGTTGACGAAAAAAGAATTTTTCTATTTTTACAAAGTCAAACACTGTCTAATCTATCATTTTCACCAAACAAATTTTATTTTTGAACAAAGGGTAGGCCTGTGCAATGCTAACCCTAATTCCCTTTGCTCAGATTTTTACCGCTTCGCGGAGCCATTGCAGAAGGAAAGTATGTTTGGCGGGTGCTGCTGGCCGCCCATGAAATTTTTTCGACCCAAATGTGTGCTAAAAAGATGCGCTACGACGTGCTGAATCTTTACATATGCAAAACACCTATATTCGATGCAACCTTTGACAATTTTCTGAGCTAAACGTAGTTGGCGTTTTAAAAAAATTGCGTTTACCCCTTGTTGCAGTTAGGTTTTGTGCTAACCCTAAGTCCATCTCACCAAGGCCGCGGTGGCCCAGTGGGTTCCGTGCTTGCACGCCACCTTTGGGGACACGGGTTCGAGACCCGGTTGACGAAAAAAAAATTTTTCTATTTTTACAAAGTCAAACACTGTCTAATCTATCATTTTCACCAAACAAATTTTATTTTTGAACAAAGGGTAGGCCTGTGCAATGCTAACCCTAATTCCCTTTGCTCAGATTTTTACCGCTTCGCGGAGCCATTGCAGAAGGAAAGTATGTTTGGCGGGTGCTGCTGGCCGCCCATGAAAATTTTTCGACCCAAATGTGTGCTAAAAAGATGCGCTACGACGTGCTGAATCTTTACATATGCAAAACACCTATATTAGATGCAACCTTTGACAATTTTCTGAGCTAAACGTAGTTGGCGTTTTAAAAAAATTGCGTTTACCCCTTGTTGCAGTTAGGTTTTGTGCTAACCCTAAGTCCATCTCACCAAGGCCGCGGTGGCCCAGTGGGTTCCGTGCTTGCACGCCACCTTTGGGGACACGGGTTCGAGACCCGGTTGACGAAAAAAGAATTTTTCTATTTTTACAAAGTCAAACACTGTCTAATCTATCATTTTCACCAAACAAATTTTTTTTTTGAACAAAGGGTAGGCCTGTGCAATGCTAACCCTAATTCCCTTTGCTCAGATTTTTACCGCTTCGCGGAGCCATTGCAGAAGGAAAGTATGTTTGGCGGGTGCTGCTGGCCGCCCATGAAAATTTTTCGACCCAAATGTGTGCTAAAAAGATGCGCTACGACGTGCTGAATCTTTACATATGCAAAACACCTATATTCGATGCAACCTTTGACAATTTTCTGAGCTAAACGTAGTTGGCGTTTTAAAAAAATTGCGTTTACCCCTTGTTGCAGTTAGGTTTTGTGCTAACCCTAAGTCCATCTCACCAAGGCCGCGGTGGCCCAGTGGGTTCCGTGCTTGCACGCCACCTTTGGGGACACGGGTTCGAGACCCGGTTGACGAAAATTTTTTTTTTCTATTTTTACAAAGTCAAACACTGTCTAATCTATCATTTTCACCAAACAAATTTTATTTTTGAACAAAGGGTAGGCCTGTGCAATGCTAACCCTAATTCCCTTTGCTCAGATTTTTACCGCTTCGCGGAGCCATTGCAGAAGGAAAGTATGTTTGGCGGGTGCTGCTGGCCGCCCATGAAAATTTTTCGACCCAAATGTGTGCTAAAAAGATGCGCTACGACGTGCTGAATCTTTACATATGCAAAACACCTATATTCGATGCAACCTTTGACAATTTTCTGAGCTAAACGTAGTTGGCGTTTTAAAAAAATTGCGTTTACCCCTTGTTGCAGTTAGGTTTTGTGCTAACCCTAAGTCCATCTCACCAAGGCCGCGGTGGCCCAGTGGGTTCCGTGCTTGCACGCCACCTTTGGGGACACGGGTTCGAGACCCGGTTGACGAAAAAAAATTTTTTCTATTTTTACAAAGTCAAACACTGTCTAATCTATCATTTTCACCAAACAAATTTTATTTTTGAACAAAGGGTAGGCCTGTGCAATGCTAACCCTAATTCCCTTTGCTCAGATTTTTACCGCTTCGCGGAGCCATTGCAGAAGGAAAGTATGTTTGGCGGGTGCTGCTGGCCGCCCATGAAAATTTTTCGACCCAAATGTGTGCTAAAAAGATGCGCTACGACGTGCTGAATCTTTACATATGCAAAACACCTATATTCGATGCAACCTTTGACAATTTTCTGAGCTAAACGTAGTTGGCGTTTTAAAAAAATTGCGTTTACCCCTTGTTGCAGTTAGGTTTTGTGCTAACCCTAAGTCCATCTCACCAAGGCCGCGGTGGCCCAGTGGGTTCCGTGCTTGCACGCCACCTTTGGGGACACGGGTTCGAGACCCGGTTGACGAAAAAAGAATTTTTCTATTTTTACAAAGTCAAACACTGTCTAATCTATCATTTTCACCAAACAAATTTTATTTTTGAACAAAGGGTAGGCCTGTGCAATGCTAACCCTAATTCCCTTTGCTCAGATTTTTACCGCTTCGCGGAGCCATTGCAGAAGGAAAGTATGTTTGGCGGGTGCTGCTGGCCGCCCATGAAATTTTTTCGACCCAAATGTGTGCTAAAAAGATGCGCTACGACGTGCTGAATCTTTACATATGCAAAACACCTATATTCGATGCAACCTTTGACAATTTTCTGAGCTAAACGTAGTTGGCGTTTTAAAAAAATTGCGTTTACCCCTTGTTGCAGTTAGGTTTTGTGCTAACCCTAAGTCCATCTCACCAAGGCCGCGGTGGCCCAGTGGGTTCCGTGCTTGCACGCCACCTTTGGGGACACGGGTTCGAGACCCGGTTGACGAAAAAAAAATTTTTCTATTTTTACAAAGTCAAACACTGTCTAATCTATCATTTTCACCAAACAAATTTTATTTTTGAACAAAGGGTAGGCCTGTGCAATGCTAACCCTAATTCCCTTTGCTCAGATTTTTACCGCTTCGCGGAGCCATTGCAGAAGGAAAGTATGTTTGGCGGGTGCTGCTGGCCGCCCATGAAAATTTTTCGACCCAAATGTGTGCTAAAAAGATGCGCTACGACGTGCTGAATCTTTACATATGCAAAACACCTATATTAGATGCAACCTTTGACAATTTTCTGAGCTAAACGTAGTTGGCGTTTTAAAAAAATTGCGTTTACCCCTTGTTGCAGTTAGGTTTTGTGCTAACCCTAAGTCCATCTCACCAAGGCCGCGGTGGCCCAGTGGGTTCCGTGCTTGCACGCCACCTTTGGGGACACGGGTTCGAGACCCGGTTGACGAAAAAAGAATTTTTCTATTTTTACAAAGTCAAACACTGTCTAATCTATCATTTTCACCAAACAAATTTTTTTTTTGAACAAAGGGTAGGCCTGTGCAATGCTAACCCTAATTCCCTTTGCTCAGATTTTTACCGCTTCGCGGAGCCATTGCAGAAGGAAAGTATGTTTGGCGGGTGCTGCTGGCCGCCCATGAAAATTTTTCGACCCAAATGTGTGCTAAAAAGATGCGCTACGACGTGCTGAATCTTTACATATGCAAAACACCTATATTCGATGCAACCTTTGACAATTTTCTGAGCTAAACGTAGTTGGCGTTTTAAAAAAATTGCGTTTACCCCTTGTTGCAGTTAGGTTTTGTGCTAACCCTAAGTCCATCTCACCAAGGCCGCGGTGGCCCAGTGGGTTCCGTGCTTGCACGCCACCTTTGGGGACACGGGTTCGAGACCCGGTTGACGAAAAATTTTTTTTTCTATTTTTACAAAGTCAAACACTGTCTAATCTATCATTTTCACCAAACAAATTTTATTTTTGAACAAAGGGTAGGCCTGTGCAATGCTAACCCTAATTCCCTTTGCTCAGATTTTTACCGCTTCGCGGAGCCATTGCAGAAGGAAAGTATGTTTGGCGGGTGCTGCTGGCCGCCCATGAAAATTTTTCGACCCAAATGTGTGCTAAAAAGATGCGCTACGACGTGCTGAATCTTTACATATGCAAAACACCTATATTCGATGCAACCTTTGACAATTTTCTGAGCTAAACGTAGTTGGCGTTTTAAAAAAATTGCGTTTACCCCTTGTTGCAGTTAGGTTTTGTGCTAACCCTAAGTCCATCTCACCAAGGCCGCGGTGGCCCAGTGGGTTCCGTGCTTGCACGCCACCTTTGGGGACACGGGTTCGAGACCCGGTTGACGAAAAAAAATTTTTTCTATTTTTACAAAGTCAAACACTGTCTAATCTATCATTTTCACCAAACAAATTTTATTTTTGAACAAAGGGTAGGCCTGTGCAATGCTAACCCTAATTCCCTTTGCTCAGATTTTTACCGCTTCGCGGAGCCATTGCAGAAGGAAAGTATGTTTGGCGGGTGCTGCTGGCCGCCCATGAAAATTTTTCGACCCAAATGTGTGCTAAAAAGATGCGCTACGACGTGCTGAATCTTTACATATGCAAAACACCTATATTCGATGCAACCTTTGACAATTTTCTGAGCTAAACGTAGTTGGCGTTTTAAAAAAATTGCGTTTACCCCTTGTTGCAGTTAGGTTTTGTGCTAACCCTAAGTCCATCTCACCAAGGCCGCGGTGGCCCAGTGGGTTCCGTGCTTGCACGCCACCTTTGGGGACACGGGTTCGAGACCCGGTTGACGAAAAAAGAATTTTTCTATTTTTACAAAGTCAAACACTGTCTAATCTATCATTTTCACCAAACAAATTTTATTTTTGAACAAAGGGTAGGCCTGTGCAATGCTAACCCTAATTCCCTTTGCTCAGATTTTTACCGCTTCGCGGAGCCATTGCAGAAGGAAAGTATGTTTGGCGGGTGCTGCTGGCCGCCCATGAAATTTTTTCGACCCAAATGTGTGCTAAAAAGATGCGCTACGACGTGCTGAATCTTTACATATGCAAAACACCTATATTCGATGCAACCTTTGACAATTTTCTGAGCTAAACGTAGTTGGCGTTTTAAAAAAATTGCGTTTACCCCTTGTTGCAGTTAGGTTTTGTGCTAACCCTAAGTCCATCTCACCAAGGCCGCGGTGGTCCAGTGGGTTCCGTGCTTGCACGCCACCTTTGGGGACACGGGTTCGAGACCCGGTTGACGAAAAAAAAAATTTTCTATTTTTACAAAGTCAAACACTGTCTAATCTATCATTTTCACCAAACAAATTTTATTTTTGAACAAAGGGTAGGCCTGTGCAATGCTAACCCTAATTCCCTTTGCTCAGATTTTTACCGCTTCGCGGAGCCATTGCAGAAGGAAAGTATGTTTGGCGGGTGCTGCTGGCCGCCCATGAAAATTTTTCGACCCAAATGTGTGCTAAAAAGATGCGCTACGACGTGCTGAATCTTTACATATGCAAAACACCTATATTAGATGCAACCTTTGACAATTTTCTGAGCTAAACGTAGTTGGCGTTTTAAAAAAATTGCGTTTACCCCTTGTTGCAGTTAGGTTTTGTGCTAACCCTAAGTCCATCTCACCAAGGCCGCGGTGGCCCAGTGGGTTCCGTGCTTGCACGCCACCTTTGGGGACACGGGTTCGAGACCCGGTTGACGAAAAAAGAATTTTTCTATTTTTACAAAGTCAAACACTGTCTAATCTATCATTTTCACCAAACAAATTTTTTTTTTGAACAAAGGGTAGGCCTGTGCAATGCTAACCCTAATTCCCTTTGCTCAGATTTTTACCGCTTCGCGGAGCCATTGCAGAAGGAAAGTATGTTTGGCGGGTGCTGCTGGCCGCCCATGAAAATTTTTCGACCCAAATGTGTGCTAAAAAGATGCGCTACGACGTGCTGAATCTTTACATATGCAAAACACCTATATTCGATGCAACCTTTGACAATTTTCTGAGCTAAACGTAGTTGGCGTTTTAAAAAAATTGCGTTTACCCCTTGTTGCAGTTAGGTTTTGTGCTAACCCTAAGTCCATCTCACCAAGGCCGCGGTGGCCCAGTGGGTTCCGTGCTTGCACGCCACCTTTGGGGACACGGGTTCGAGACCCGGTTGACGAAAAAATTTTTTTTCTATTTTTACAAAGTCAAACACTGTCTAATCTATCATTTTCACCAAACAAATTTTATTTTTGAACAAAGGGTAGGCCTGTGCAATGCTAACCCTAATTCCCTTTGCTCAGATTTTTACCGCTTCGCGGAGCCATTGCAGAAGGAAAGTATGTTTGGCGGGTGCTGCTGGCCGCCCATGAAAATTTTTCGACCCAAATGTGTGCTAAAAAGATGCGCTACGACGTGCTGAATCTTTACATATGCAAAACACCTATATTCGATGCAACCTTTGACAATTTTCTGAGCTAAACGTAGTTGGCGTTTTAAAAAAATTGCGTTTACCCCTTGTTGCAGTTAGGTTTTGTGCTAACCCTAAGTCCATCTCACCAAGGCCGCGGTGGCCCAGTGGGTTCCGTGCTTGCACGCCACCTTTGGGGACACGGGTTCGAGACCCGGTTGACGAAAAAAAATTTTTTCTATTTTTACAAAGTCAAACACTGTCTAATCTATCATTTTCACCAAACAAATTTTATTTTTGAACAAAGGGTAGGCCTGTGCAATGCTAACCCTAATTCCCTTTGCTCAGATTTTTACCGCTTCGCGGAGCCATTGCAGAAGGAAAGTATGTTTGGCGGGTGCTGCTGGCCGCCCATGAAAATTTTTCGACCCAAATGTGTGCTAAAAAGATGCGCTACGACGTGCTGAATCTTTACATATGCAAAACACCTATATTCGATGCAACCTTTGACAATTTTCTGAGCTAAACGTAGTTGGCGTTTTAAAAAAATTGCGTTTACCCCTTGTTGCAGTTAGGTTTTGTGCTAACCCTAAGTCCATCTCACCAAGGCCGCGGTGGCCCAGTGGGTTCCGTGCTTGCACGCCACCTTTGGGGACACGGGTTCGAGACCCGGTTGACGAAAAAAGAATTTTTCTATTTTTACAAAGTCAAACACTGTCTAATCTATCATTTTCACCAAACAAATTTTATTTTTGAACAAAGGGTAGGCCTGTGCAATGCTAACCCTAATTCCCTTTGCTCAGATTTTTACCGCTTCGCGGAGCCATTGCAGAAGGAAAGTATGTTTGGCGGGTGCTGCTGGCCGCCCATGAAATTTTTTCGACCCAAATGTGTGCTAAAAAGATGCGCTACGACGTGCTGAATCTTTACATATGCAAAACACCTATATTCGATGCAACCTTTGACAATTTTCTGAGCTAAACGTAGTTGGCGTTTTAAAAAAATTGCGTTTACCCCTTGTTGCAGTTAGGTTTTGTGCTAACCCTAAGTCCATCTCACCAAGGCCGCGGTGGCCCAGTGGGTTCCGTGCTTGCACGCCACCTTTGGGGACACGGGTTCGAGACCCGGTTGACGAAAAAAAAAATTTTCTATTTTTACAAAGTCAAACACTGTCTAATCTATCATTTTCACCAAACAAATTTTATTTTTGAACAAAGGGTAGGCCTGTGCAATGCTAACCCTAATTCCCTTTGCTCAGATTTTTACCGCTTCGCGGAGCCATTGCAGAAGGAAAGTATGTTTGGCGGGTGCTGCTGGCCGCCCATGAAAATTTTTCGACCCAAATGTGTGCTAAAAAGATGCGCTACGACGTGCTGAATCTTTACATATGCAAAACACCTATATTAGATGCAACCTTTGACAATTTTCTGAGCTAAACGTAGTTGGCGTTTTAAAAAAATTGCGTTTACCCCTTGTTGCAGTTAGGTTTTGTGCTAACCCTAAGTCCATCTCACCAAGGCCGCGGTGGCCCAGTGGGTTCCGTGCTTGCACGCCACCTTTGGGGACACGGGTTCGAGACCCGGTTGACGAAAAAAGAATTTTTCTATTTTTACAAAGTCAAACACTGTCTAATCTATCATTTTCACCAAACAAATTTTTTTTTTGAACAAAGGGTAGGCCTGTGCAATGCTAACCCTAATTCCCTTTGCTCAGATTTTTACCGCTTCGCGGAGCCATTGCAGAAGGAAAGTATGTTTGGCGGGTGCTGCTGGCCGCCCATGAAAATTTTTCGACCCAAATGTGTGCTAAAAAGATGCGCTACGACGTGCTGAATCTTTACATATGCAAAACACCTATATTCGATGCAACCTTTGACAATTTTCTGAGCTAAACGTAGTTGGCGTTTTAAAAAAATTGCGTTTACCCCTTGTTGCAGTTAGGTTTTGTGCTAACCCTAAGTCCATCTCACCAAGGCCGCGGTGGCCCAGTGGGTTCCGTGCTTGCACGCCACCTTTGGGGACACGGGTTCGAGACCCGGTTGACGAAAAATTTTTTTTTCTATTTTTACAAAGTCAAACACTGTCTAATCTATCATTTTCACCAAACAAATTTTATTTTTGAACAAAGGGTAGGCCTGTGCAATGCTAACCCTAATTCCCTTTGCTCAGATTTTTACCGCTTCGCGGAGCCATTGCAGAAGGAAAGTATGTTTGGCGGGTGCTGCTGGCCGCCCATGAAAATTTTTCGACCCAAATGTGTGCTAAAAAGATGCGCTACGACGTGCTGAATCTTTACATATGCAAAACACCTATATTCGATGCAACCTTTGACAATTTTCTGAGCTAAACGTAGTTGGCGTTTTAAAAAAATTGCGTTTACCCCTTGTTGCAGTTAGGTTTTGTGCTAACCCTAAGTCCATCTCACCAAGGCCGCGGTGGCCCAGTGGGTTCCGTGCTTGCACGCCACCTTTGGGGACACGGGTTCGAGACCCGGTTGACGAAAAAATTTTTTTTCTATTTTTACAAAGTCAAACACTGTCTAATCTATCATTTTCACCAAACAAATTTTATTTTTGAACAAAGGGTAGGCCTGTGCAATGCTAACCCTAATTCCCTTTGCTCAGATTTTTACCGCTTCGCGGAGCCATTGCAGAAGGAAAGTATGTTTGGCGGGTGCTGCTGGCCGCCCATGAAAATTTTTCGACCCAAATGTGTGCTAAAAAGATGCGCTACGACGTGCTGAATCTTTACATATGCAAAACACCTATATTCGATGCAACCTTTGACAATTTTCTGAGCTAAACGTAGTTGGCGTTTTAAAAAAATTGCGTTTACCCCTTGTTGCAGTTAGGTTTTGTGCTAACCCTAAGTCCATCTCACCAAGGCCGCGGTGGCCCAGTGGGTTCCGTGCTTGCACGCCACCTTTGGGGACACGGGTTCGAGACCCGGTTGACGAAAAATTTTTTTTTCTATTTTTACAAAGTCAAACACTGTCTAATCTATCATTTTCACCAAACAAATTTTATTTTTGAACAAAGGGTAGGCCTGTGCAATGCTAACCCTAATTCCCTTTGCTCAGATTTTTACCGCTTCGCGGAGCCATTGCAGAAGGAAAGTATGTTTGGCGGGTGCTGCTGGCCGCCCATGAAAATTTTTCGACCCAAATGTGTGCTAAAAAGATGCGCTACGACGTGCTGAATCTTTACATATGCAAAACACCTATATTCGATGCAACCTTTGACAATTTTCTGAGCTAAACGTAGTTGGCGTTTTAAAAAAATTGCGTTTACCCCTTGTTGCAGTTAGGTTTTGTGCTAACCCTAAGTCCATCTCACCAAGGCCGCGGTGGCCCAGTGGGTTCCGTGCTTGCACGCCACCTTTGGGGACACGGGTTCGAGACCCGGTTGACGAAAAAAGAATTTTTCTATTTTTACAAAGTCAAACACTGTCTAATCTATCATTTTCACCAAACAAATTTTATTTTTGAACAAAGGGTAGGCCTGTGCAATGCTAACCCTAATTCCCTTTGCTCAGATTTTTACCGCTTCGCGGAGCCATTGCAGAAGGAAAGTATGTTTGGCGGGTGCTGCTGGCCGCCCATGAAATTTTTTCGACCCAAATGTGTGCTAAAAAGATGCGCTACGACGTGCTGAATCTTTACATATGCAAAACACCTATATTCGATGCAACCTTTGACAATTTTCTGAGCTAAACGTAGTTGGCGTTTTAAAAAAATTGCGTTTACCCCTTGTTGCAGTTAGGTTTTGTGCTAACCCTAAGTCCATCTCACCAAGGCCGCGGTGGCCCAGTGGGTTCCGTGCTTGCACGCCACCTTTGGGGACACGGGTTCGAGACCCGGTTGACGAAAAATTTTTTTTTCTATTTTTACAAAGTCAAACACTGTCTAATCTATCATTTTCACCAAACAAATTTTATTTTTGAACAAAGGGTAGGCCTGTGCAATGCTAACCCTAATTCCCTTTGCTCAGATTTTTACCGCTTCGCGGAGCCATTGCAGAAGGAAAGTATGTTTGGCGGGTGCTGCTGGCCGCCCATGAAATTTTTTCGACCCAAATGTGTGCTAAAAAGATGCGCTACGACGTGCTGAATCTTTACATATGCAAAACACCTATATTCGATGCAACCTTTGACAATTTTCTGAGCTAAACGTAGTTGGCGTTTTAAAAAAATTGCGTTTACCCCTTGTTGCAGTTAGGTTTTGTGCTAACCCTAAGTCCATCTCACCAAGGCCGCGGTGGCCCAGTGGGTTCCGTGCTTGCACGCCACCTTTGGGGACACGGGTTCGAGACCCGGTTGACGAAAAAAAAAATTTTCTATTTTTACAAAGTCAAACACTGTCTAATCTATCATTTTCACCAAACAAATTTTATTTTTGAACAAAGGGTAGGCCTGTGCAATGCTAACCCTAATTCCCTTTGCTCAGATTTTTACCGCTTCGCGGAGCCATTGCAGAAGGAAAGTATGTTTGGCGGGTGCTGCTGGCCGCCCATGAAAATTTTTCGACCCAAATGTGTGCTAAAAAGATGCGCTACGACGTGCTGAATCTTTACATATGCAAAACACCTATATTAGATGCAACCTTTGACAATTTTCTGAGCTAAACGTAGTTGGCGTTTTAAAAAAATTGCGTTTACCCCTTGTTGCAGTTAGGTTTTGTGCTAACCCTAAGTCCATCTCACCAAGGCCGCGGTGGCCCAGTGGGTTCCGTGCTTGCACGCCACCTTTGGGGACACGGGTTCGAGACCCGGTTGACGAAAAAAGAATTTTTCTATTTTTACAAAGTCAAACACTGTCTAATCTATCATTTTCACCAAACAAATTTTTTTTTTGAACAAAGGGTAGGCCTGTGCAATGCTAACCCTAATTCCCTTTGCTCAGATTTTTACCGCTTCGCGGAGCCATTGCAGAAGGAAAGTATGTTTGGCGGGTGCTGCTGGCCGCCCATGAAAATTTTTCGACCCAAATGTGTGCTAAAAAGATGCGCTACGACGTGCTGAATCTTTACATATGCAAAACACCTATATTCGATGCAACCTTTGACAATTTTCTGAGCTAAACGTAGTTGGCGTTTTAAAAAAATTGCGTTTACCCCTTGTTGCAGTTAGGTTTTGTGCTAACCCTAAGTCCATCTCACCAAGGCCGCGGTGGCCCAGTGGGTTCCGTGCTTGCACGCCACCTTTGGGGACACGGGTTCGAGACCCGGTTGACGAAAAAAAAATTTTTCTATTTTTACAAAGTCAAACACTGTCTAATCTATCATTTTCACCAAACAAATTTTATTTTTGAACAAAGGGTAGGCCTGTGCAATGCTAACCCTAATTCCCTTTGCTCAGATTTTTACCGCTTCGCGGAGCCATTGCAGAAGGAAAGTATATTTGGCGGGTGCTGCTGGCCGCCCATGAAAATTTTTCGACCCAAATGTGTGCTAAAAAGATGCGCTACGACGTGCTGAATCTTTACATATGCAAAACACCTATATTCGATGCAACCTTTGACAATTTTCTGAGCTAAACGTAGTTGGCGTTTTAAAAAAATTGCGTTTACCCCTTGTTGCAGTTAGGTTTTGTGCTTACCCTAAGTCCATCTCACCAAGGCCGCGGTGGCCCAGTGGGTTCCGTGCTTGCACGCCACCTTTGGGGACACGGGTTCGAGACCCGGTTGACGAAAAAAAAAATTTTCTATTTTTACAAAGTCAAACACTGTCTAATCTATCATTTTCACCAAACAAATTTTATTTTTGAACAAAGGGTAGGCCTGTGCAATGCTAACCCTAATTCCCTTTGCTCAGATTTTTACCGCTTCGCGGAGCCATTGCAGAAGGAAAGTATGTTTGGCGGGTGCTGCTGGCCGCCCATGAAAATTTTTCGACCCAAATGTGTGCTAAAAAGATGCGCTACGACGTGCTGAATCTTTACATATGCAAAACACCTATATTCGATGCAACCTTTGACAATTTTCTGAGCTAAACGTAGTTGGCGTTTTAAAAAAATTGCGTTTACCCCTTGTTGCAGTTAGGTTTTGTGCTAACCCTAAGTCCATCTCACCAAGGCCGCGGTGGCCCAGTGGGTTCCGTGCTTGCACGCCACCTTTGGGGACACGGGTTCGAGACCCGGTTGACACTGTCTAATCTATCATTTTCACCAAACAAATTTTATTTTTGAACAAAGGGTAGGCCTGTGCAATGCTAACCCTAATTCCCTTTGCTCAGATTTTTACCGCTTCGCGGAGCCATTGCAGAAGGAAAGTATGTTTGGCGGGTGCTGCTGGCCGCCCATGAAAATTTTTCGACCCAAATGTGTGCTAAAAAGATGCGCTACGACGTGCTGAATCTTTACATATGCAAAACACCTATATTCGATGCAACCTTTGACAATTTTCTGAGCTAAACGTAGTTGGCGTTTTAAAAAAATTGCGTTTACCCCTTGTTGCAGTTAGGTTTTGTGCTAACCCTAAGTCCATCTCACCAAGGCCGCGGTGGCCCAGTGGGTTCCGTGCTTGCACGCCACCTTTGGGGACACGGGTTCGAGACCCGGTTGACGAAAAATTTTTTTTTCTATTTTTACAAAGTCAAACACTGTCTAATCTATCATTTTCACCAAACAAATTTTATTTTTGAACAAAGGGTAGGCCTGTGCAATGCTA
This sequence comes from Lottia scabra, assembly GCA_029955415.1. NCBI lineage: Eukaryota > Metazoa > Mollusca > Gastropoda > Lottiidae > Lottia > Lottia scabra. The sequence goes on along the minus strand of JARJEI010000018.1, from coordinate 4,453,226 downwards.
ACCCTAATTCCCTTTGCTCAGATTTTTACCGCTTCGCGGAGCCATTGCAGAAGGAAAGTATGTTTGGCGGGTGCTGCTGGCCGCCCATGAAATTTTTTCGACCCAAATGTGTGCTAAAAAGATGCGCTACGACGTGCTGAATCTTTACATATGCAAAACACCTATATTCGATGCAACCTTTGACAATTTTCTGAGCTAAACGTAGTTGGCGTTTTAAAAAAATTGCGTTTACCCCTTGTTGCAGTTAGGTTTTGTGCTAACCCTAAGTCCATCTCACCAAGGCCGCGGTGGCCCAGTGGGTTCCGTGCTTGCACGCCACCTTTGGGGACACGGGTTCGAGACCCGGTTGACGAAAAAAAAAAATTTCTATTTTTACAAAGTCAAACACTGTCTAATCTATCATTTTCACCAAACAAATTTTATTTTTGAACAAAGGGTAGGCCTGTGCAATGCTAACCCTAATTCCCTTTGCTCAGATTTTTACCGCTTCGCGGAGCCATTGCAGAAGGAAAGTATGTTTGGCGGGTGCTGCTGGCCGCCCATGAAAATTTTTCGACCCAAATGTGTGCTAAAAAGATGCGCTACGACGTGCTGAATCTTTACATATGCAAAACACCTATATTAGATGCAACCTTTGACAATTTTCTGAGCTAAACGTAGTTGGCGTTTTAAAAAAATTGCGTTTACCCCTTGTTGCAGTTAGGTTTTGTGCTAACCCTAAGTCCATCTCACCAAGGCCGCGGTGGCCCAGTGGGTTCCGTGCTTGCACGCCACCTTTGGGGACACGGGTTCGAGACCCGGTTGACGAAAAAAGAATTTTTCTATTTTTACAAAGTCAAACACTGTCTAATCTATCATTTTCACCAAACAAATTTTTTTTTTGAACAAAGGGTAGGCCTGTGCAATGCTAACCCTAATTCCCTTTGCTCAGATTTTTACCGCTTCGCGGAGCCATTGCAGAAGGAAAGTATGTTTGGCGGGTGCTGCTGGCCGCCCATGAAAATTTTTCGACCCAAATGTGTGCTAAAAAGATGCGCTACGACGTGCTGAATCTTTACATATGCAAAACACCTATATTCGATGCAACCTTTGACAATTTTCTGAGCTAAACGTAGTTGGCGTTTTAAAAAAATTGCGTTTACCCCTTGTTGCAGTTAGGTTTTGTGCTAACCCTAAGTCCATCTCACCAAGGCCGCGGTGGCCCAGTGGGTTCCGTGCTTGCACGCCACCTTTGGGGACACGGGTTCGAGACCCGGTTGACGAAAAAAAATTTTTTCTATTTTTACAAGAGTCTAGCTTCAGTATTCAAAGCGATCGGACGTGTTTTCCTGAGCTGCGAAATTTACCCAAGCGAGACAGTTTTGAGCTGTGTTCAGCTGAGTTTTGTTTATAGTTATCGTGTACATAATAACTCTATACATAGTGTAAATTTGTATATAAACTGACTTCTAGGGGCCTTTTGGCCCCAATAACTGTGATATTTTACCTGTGATATTATTTACTGTGATATTTTACTTTTATACCTGTTTTCTGTGATATTCTCCACCCCGCATAGGATAGCGGAGGTGCTTTCTGGATTTAACAATGGCGGCGTCGGGACGACGCTACGCCAAGGAAAACACAGTGAAGGTAATCGATGTTAATTTGAAAAAAGCTCTAATGATTGATTTTATTGAAGCAGCAGAGAGATGTTTAGGTGAAGCCTCAGTATATGCATGTGTCCCCAGAACAAATAGTATAGAAATAACTCTAAATTCTGTTGAAAATGCCGTAAAATTATGCGAAGAAGGATTGAACGTTAATGATGAGAGCTTCTCAGTTGAGTTGTCTTTTACTAAAAATGTAGTCGTATCGATTTTTAACCTCCCAAGCCATATTGAAGATGATGTAATCACTGATAAATTAGAAGAGTATGAGATCGAAATTGTAGATAGGGTTGTAAGACATTATTATAAACAGAGACCAGACATTGCAGACGGGACAAGGCATGTTAAATGTAAATTTCCCCCCAATTTTATTTCATTACCCTGGATGATACCGTTTGATACACCTGATGGCCCTCAAAAATTCAAAGTGGTACACAACAATCAATTGAAAGTATGCTTTAAATGCCTTTCTCCTGATCACGAAAAGAAGGACTGCCCAAAAATACAGTGCCGTAAATGCAGAGTGTATGGCCATATGGCATTTAACTGCGAAACAAATAAGTGCGATAAATGTGAAAGATACGTAACATTATGTGCATGTGAAGACGATTTTTATGACACTTACGAAGGAACAAATAATGAAAACACTGATAATAATATTAACCAAACTGATAAGCCTACTAAACGCGACTTAAGTCTGTCCCAAGACGACACTCATTTTGAGAAAAAACAACGTCAGGAAAACCAACCAACAGAATCAACGAGACAGGAAGATACATTTTTACATGACTTTTCAATCATCAACCAACAATCCCCAGTCGAATCCCGAAACCCCCCCACAGAAACTAATGACAATAGTGAACGTGAAACAGATGTGACCTCCAAACAAAATGACCTTCAATCGAATACCGACGATACACTTAATGTAAAATTAACGGTTACAAAGGGCAGTGACGGTAAACTCAAACGTACCGCGATTCCAAAAGGTAAATCCTCCCCAAGTAAATTAAATAAATTTGACTCTAGAAAAGATGTGCCCTTAGAATCCACTCCACTTCCTAAGATCAACTCCTCTAAGAAGTAGTTTTAAATTCTTAACATTTTACCTCCTATGCGTCTTTCAACTTTTATACTTTTTTATTATATACTTTTAACTCATATGCTCAATATTAAAACCTGGAACGTTAATGGCCTACTAAATAAACAGAACTTGGAAAAAGTAATCGGCCAATTAAAAGATAGTAACTCTGATATAATTGCGCTTCAGGAAACTTTTTGGAATGACGATTTTATACGTAATGTGGAAAAACTGTGGGATGGACCTATTTTTACCAGTAACTTTAATAACAATCGGCGGGGTGTTGCCATTCTGTGTAAAAACAATTTGAAAGGTTCTATTTTAGGTAATTTTAAAGACAATGAAGGAAGAATTGTAAGAGTGGATTTTTTAATAGATGATGTAATTTTTAATGTTTTAAATATATATGCTCCAAACAAAGACCTAGAAAGAGATGAATTTTTTAAATCAATTTTAACTTTTTTAACTCCAAGTTCTATTTTATGCGGAGATTTTAATAATATTTTAGACCCCTTTTTAGATAGAGCTAAAGACATGTATTTTAGCAAAAAGAGCGTATCTATTTTTAATAATTTTATTTTACAGCATAATCTTTGTGATATTTTTAGACGTCGAAACCCTGACAAAAGGCAATATACCCGGACCAATTATCTTAATAACGTTTTAAAAGCTAGTCGTTTGGACTATATTTTTACTCTTTTTAATTTTATACATCACGTTTTTAAGGTTTTTATTACATACACTTCACTTTCGGATCATAATCCAGTCAATATTTTAATTGATTTAAATGATGTAGAAAGAGGTCCGGGTATATATATTTTTAATAACATGCTTTTAAAAGATGAATATTTTACAAATTCAATTAGAAATATAATTAAGCAGGAAAAAGATAGTCTCTTATATTCCACTGAGATCCTAGTTTGGTGGGATAATTTGAAATACAAATTGAAGAACTTTTCACAAAGATATTCAAAGAAAAAAAAGAAAGAAGAAAGGGAGAAATTCTGGACCCTCCAAAATAGGATCTCTAGGGAATATGAGAGACTATCTAAAATAATGGCCCCTGATCTTACTTTAATAAAAGAATTAGAACTGAAACTACAAGAAATGGATGAAACAACATGTAAAGGGGCCATTTTAAGAAGCAAATTTCAAAATGCTACCCAGGGTGACAGGTGTACCTCCTTTTTCCTAACACTAGAAAAACAAAGACAGAATAAAAATGTTATTAAAGAATTACAAAGTAATAATGGTACTATTCTAACCCAAACCAAAGATATTTTATATGAATGCTCAGATTTTTATTCTAATTTATATGCAAAAGAAGACCCTGATGATTTTAATTGTATATCTGAAGTTGGTAATGTTTTAAATTGTACAATTGACACTGTTGATAGAGATATTTTAGACTCCCCCATTGTCTTACAAGAAGTTTTAAATGCATTAAACTCCATGTGTAAAGGTAAAAGCCCTGGCTTAGATGGTTTAACTACAGAATTTTATATATTTTTTAGTGATATTTTAATGCCTCTATTTTTAAATGTTTTAAATCATATTTTTCAAAGTAACATTTTATCAAAGTCAATGAGGAGAGGAGTTATAGTTTTAGTTTATAAAGACAAAGGTGATAAAACTCTTTTACAAAACTTTAGACCAATATCTCTTTTAAATGCTGATACAAAGATTTTATCCAAAATTTTAGCCTCAAGACTTATAAAGGTTTTAGAATGTATTATCTCCCCTGAGCAATCATGCTCTGTCCCAGGAAGAAGCATTTTAGAAAATGTTGCAGGTATTCGAGATGTTATTGATTATGTTCAAAATGAGAAAGAAGACATGTGGTTATGCCAAATAGACGCACAAAAAGCGTTCGACCGTGTCTCATTCGAATACCTGCAACATATTCTAAAATGCTTTGGATTTGGCCCAGTCTTTAGAAACTGGATTCAAATACTGTATAATGATGTTAAAAGTACAGTCAAAGTAAACGGTCACCTGTCACCATATTTTCCTATAAAGCGGTCAGTACGTCAGGGTTGTCCATTATCCGCATTGCTATATGTTATATGCGCCGAGCCTCTTAATCAACTTATTAAGCATTCCCCTGCTCAAGGTATTGCAATTAAAAATTCAGAGGCTCGGTCATTAATCTATCAGCATGCGGATGATACAACCCTGACACTAGCCAACCTAGAATCTGTTAAAGAAGTTTTTATATGTTTAGATAAATATTGTAAGGCTTCAGGTGCCAAAATAAACATCCAAAAATCCAAGATTATGCCATTTGGAAGTGCAGTAGAAAAAACCATTAATATAAACCTTCCCCTAACCATTGTATTTGACATAATCTTGATTTTGGGTGTTTATTTTGGCAATAATGTTAAGGAATGTGTGAAGAATAACTGGGAATCCAAAGTAAGAAAGGTACAAAACTTATTAAATTTTTGGAGAAAAAGGCAGCTTACTCTCCTTGGTAAAGTTACTGTAATCAACTCACTTTTACTCTCTAAATTTTACTATACAATGTCTATCATCCCCATGCCTGACCATATACAACAGCAGTTAAAGGTAATTATCACAAATTTCCTTTGGAATAATAAGCCTCCATTAATCAAATATGATGTTATGACATCCAAAAAGTCTAATGGGGGCATGGGGTTGGTAGACATTAAGTTAAAAGGACAATCACTTTTATTAAAATGGATCCAACAATATTTTAACCCTTTAAAATGCACGTTTTGGAAATATACCATGACATATTTTTTAAATTTATACGGTTCATATGGATTAGATAAAGATATTTTTAAGATACATTTTAATCATAAACTTTTAAATTTTCTTCCATCATTTTATAAACACCTTTTAATAGCTTGGAATAATTTAAACAACAACTCTAGATTGGAACCATGCACTTTAAATGATATTGCTATACAGCCTATTTTTAATAATATTTTACTTAGTAATAATAATAAAGTTTTAGCATATAAATATTTTATACAGTCTGATATTTTAACTTTTTATGATATCTTATATTATGTTATACCAGGTTTCTTACAAAATCACTCTATCATTGACATTATTGAAGAAAAATTCCCTGAACTGGATGAAAATAAAATTATTAACACTTTTGAGCATATCAAATCATCAGTACCAGCAGTCTGGAGGGAAATTATAGATTCCAGCTCTTTTATTGTTCATCCAGGGGAAAATTTCTTCAATATTGACAATGATAGAGTATTGAGTGACCAGCTCACATCCAAATTCTGTTATAACATATTAACAAAACTTAAAGATACAACACCTACAGCTGTGCATTATTGGGAGAAACAGAATTTGGATGTTAACTGGCCACTCACTTTTAACAATATTTTTAAACATTACAAAACACCGAAAATGATTGACTTGGATTTTAAAATTGCCCATAATGTCATATGGAACCGAGTTAAATTAAAACGCATAGGGAAAGTTGAAAGTGATCTTTGTCCGGTTTGTGGTGAAGAACCAGAAACCACAGAGCATTTATTTGTAGATTGTCTGGATTTAAGCCTTTTTATGTACCTTATACAAGAAATGTTAAAGGATATTTTACCTTTTAATTTTACTGACATTGATTTTAAATGTTTTATGCTTTTTGGTTTACAAAATTTTAACAAATCTGTACCATCCGAGCTTTTAAATATTATTTTATCGTGTGCTAGACAAACAATTTTAACTCGAAGATATGTATATATTGATAAACCAAACTCAAATATAGATTTAGTCAGTTTATATAAGAATATATTAGCAAGTGCCCTTATATATCTGAAACAACTTTTTCCTAAGCATGTTTTTATACAGAAGTTTATTTTACCATCATGTTTTATTAATATACAATTAGACAATTCAATTAACATTGAATTTAATTAGTTTTTAATAATGTAAATAGTTGTCTTTATTTTAAGTGGATCCCGACCTTTAAGTTTAGTATAGAAAATCACGTGACTTCACACATTCCTAACAGTTCATTGTGTAAACAAATATAGCAGACGATACAGACTACCCTAGATTTATTCTAAACTAGGGTCTATTTTACAACTTTTTATATGTCTAAGGGATATTCTTTTGATCCTTACATTTTCGGTTTTGTCCGTAAGGGTCATACATAAAGAATATCTCTGTATCATACCTTGTTTTAACTGTATATAGACTTGTATTTTTAATAGACCGTTATACCCGCTTTGATAGTACGTCACGTGATTTCATCTGCCGTAATGTCAAAGCGTGAATAACAGTATTTTTACTCTTTTTTATCCAGTCCTTTTCATACAATTTAACGATGAAGACTTTCCATTTTACCTTTTATTACCCAGTATTTTTACTCTATCATAATAGAAACTAGATTATTCTCTTTTATCCAGACACAATATAGTGTTTTATTTTCAATTGTCTAAATTTTTAACTAGTTTTATTTCAAAACGACGCTTTAGTCTATATATAAACCAAAATTTTATTCTCCAAATGTATCTTGCCTGTCAAACTGTAGTATTGTTTACACAATCTGAAGCCTTACAATATTTTGTATTATAAATATTACATTAAAATTCAATTCATTTCATTATGTTATAAGTGCTTTCAAAGCACCATTATTATATTTTCATATTTTAATTATGGAGCATTTATCTGTGATAATGATATAACATACATTTTAACTGTATTCATATTTACTGTGATAATTTCATTTTTGATTATATATTGTAGTGTATAGTATTTATGTGTAATAAATATTTACAAGATAAAAAAAAAAAAAAATCCGTGCTTGCACGCCACCTTTGGGGACACGGGTTCGAGACCCGGTTGACGAAAAAAAAATTTTTCTATTTTTACAAAGTCAAACACTGTCTAATCTATCATTTTCACCAAACAAATTTTATTTTTGAACAAAGGGTAGGCCTGTGCAATGCTAACCCTAATTCCCTTTGCTCAGATTTTTACCGCTTCGCGGAGCCATTGCAGAAGGAAAGTATGTTTGGCGGGTGCTGCTGGCCGCCCATGAAAATTTTTCGACCCAAATGTGTGCTAAAAAGATGCGCTACGACGTGCTGAATCTTTACATATGCAAAACACCTATATTCGATGCAACCTTTGACAATTTTCTGAGCTAAACGTAGTTGGCGTTTTAAAAAAAATTGCGTTTACCCCTTGTTGCAGTTAGGTTTTGTGCTAACCCTAAGTCCATCTCACCAAGGCCGCGGTGGCCCAGTGGCTTCCGTGCTTGCACGCCACCTTTGGGGACACGGGTTCGAGACCCGGTTGACGAAAAAAAAAAATTTCTATTTTTACAAAGTCAAACACTGTCTAATCTATCATTTTCACCAAACAAATTTTATTTTTGAACAAAGGGTAGGCCTGTGCAATGCTAACCCTAATTCCCTTTGCTCAGATTTTTACCGCTTCGCGGAGCCATTGCAGAAGGAAAGTATGTTTGGCGGGTGCTGCTGGCCGCCCATGAAAATTTTTCGACCCAAATGTGTGCTAAAAAGATGCGCTACGACGTGCTGAATCTTTACATATGCAAAACACCTATATTCGATGCAACCTTTGACAATTTTCTGAGCTAAACGTAGTTGGCGTTTTAAAAAAATTGCGTTTACCCCTTGTTGCAGTTAGGTTTTGTGCTAACCCTAAGTCCATCTCACCAAGGCCGCGGTGGCCCAGTGGGTTCCGTGCTTGCACGCCACCTTTGGGGACACGGGTTCGAGACCCGGTTGACGAAAAAATTTTTTTTCTATTTTTACAAAGTCAAACACTGTCTAATCTATCATTTTCACCAAACAAATTTTATTTTTGAACAAAGGGTAGGCCTGTGCAATGCTAACCCTAATTCCCTTTGCTCAGATTTTTACCGCTTCGCGGAGCCATTGCAGAAGGAAAGTATGTTTGGCGGGTGCTGCTGGCCGCCCATGAAAATTTTTCGACCCAAATGTGTGCTAAAAAGATGCGCTACGACGTGCTGAATCTTTACATATGCAAAACACCTATATTAGATGCAACCTTTGACAATTTTCTGAGCTAAACGTAGTTGGCGTTTTAAAAAAATTGCGTTTACCCCTTGTTGCAGTTAGGTTTTGTGCTAACCCTAAGTCCATCTCACCAAGGCCGCGGTGGCCCAGTGGGTTCCGTGCTTGCACGCCACCTTTGGGGACACGGGTTCGAGACCCGGTTGACGAAAAAAGAATTTTTCTATTTTTACAAAGTCAAACACTGTCTAATCTATCATTTTCACCAAACAAATTTTTTTTTTGAACAAAGGGTAGGCCTGTGCAATGCTAACCCTAATTCCCTTTGCTCAGATTTTTACCGCTTCGCGGAGCCATTGCAGAAGGAAAGTATGTTTGGCGGGTGCTGCTGGCCGCCCATGAAAATTTTTCGACCCAAATGTGTGCTAAAAAGATGCGCTACGACGTGCTGAATCTTTACATATGCAAAACACCTATATTCGATGCAACCTTTGACAATTTTCTGAGCTAAACGTAGTTGGCGTTTTAAAAAAATTGCGTTTACCCCTTGTTGCAGTTAGGTTTTGTGCTAACCCTAAGTCCATCTCACCAAGGCCGCGGTGGCCCAGTGGGTTCCGTGCTTGCACGCCACCTTTGGGGACACGGGTTCGAGACCCGGTTGACGAAAAAAAATTTTTTCTATTTTTACAAAGTCAAACACTGTCTAATCTATCATTTTCACCAAACAAATTTTATTTTTGAACAAAGGGTAGGCCTGTGCAATGCTAACCCTAATTCCCTTTGCTCAGATTTTTACCGCTTCGCGGAGCCATTGCAGAAGGAAAGTATGTTTGGCGGGTGCTGCTGGCCGCCCATGAAAATTTTTCGACCCAAATGTGTGCTAAAAAGATGCGCTACGACGTGCTGAATCTTTACATATGCAAAACACCTATATTCGATGCAACCTTTGACAATTTTCTGAGCTAAACGTAGTTGGCGTTTTAAAAAAATTGCGTTTACCCCTTGTTGCAGTTAGGTTTTGTGCTAACCCTAAGTCCATCTCACCAAGGCCGCGGTGGCCCAGTGGGTTCCGTGCTTGCACGCCACCTTTGGGGACACGGGTTCGAGACTCGGTTAACGAAAAAAAAAAATTTTCTATTTTTACAAAGTCAAACACTGTCTAATCTATCATTTTCACCAAACAAATTTTATTTTTGAACAAAGGGTAGGCTTGTGCAATGCTAACCCTAATTCCCTTTGCTCAGATTTTTAGCGCTTCGCGGAGCCATTGCAGAAGGAAAGTATGTTTGGCGGGTGCTGCTGGCCGCCCATGAAAATTTTTCGACCCAAATGTGTGCTAAAAAGATGCGCTACGACGTGCTGAATCTTTACATATGCAAAACACCTATATTCGATGCAACCTTTGACAATTTTCTGAGCTAAACGTAGTTGGCGTTTTAAAAAAATTGCGTTTACCCCTTGTTGCAGTTAGGTTTTGTGCTAACCCTAAGTCCATCTCACCAAGGCCGCGGTGGCCCAGTGGGTTCCGTGCTTGCACGCCACCTTTGGGGACACGGGTTCGAGACCCGGTTGACGAAAAAAAATTTTTTCTATTTTTACAAAGTCAAACACTGTCTAATCTATCATTTTCACCAAACAAATTTTATTTTTGAACAAAGGGTAGGCCTGTGCAATGCTAACCCTAATTCCCTTTGCTCAGATTTTTACCGCTTCGCGGAGCCATTGCAGAAGGAAAGTATGTTTGGCGGGTGCTGCTGGCCGCCCATGAAAATTTTTCGACCCAAATGTGTGCTAAAAAGATGCGCTACGACGTGCTGAATCTTTACATATGCAAAACACCTATATTCGATGCAACCTTTGACAATTTTCTGAGCTAAACGTAGTTGGCGTTTTAAAAAAATTGCGTTTACCCCTTGTTGCAGTTAGGTTTTGTGCTAACCCTAAGTCCATCTCACCAAGGCCGCGGTGGCCCAGTGGGTTCCGTGCTTGCACGCCACCTTTGGGGACACGGGTTCGAGACCCGGTTGACGAAAAAAAATTTTTTCTATTTTTACAAAGTCAAACACTGTCTAATCTATCATTTTCACCAAACAAATTTTATTTTTGAACAAAGGGTAGGCCTGTGCAATGCTAACCCTAATTCCCTTTGCTCAGATTTTTACCGCTTCGCGGAGCCATTGCAGAAGGAAAGTATGTTTGGCGGGTGCTGCTGGCCGCCCATGAAAATTTTTCGACCCAAATGTGTGCTAAAAAGATGCGCTACGACGTGCTGAATCTTTACATATGCAAAACACCTATATTCGATGCAACCTTTGACAATTTTCTGAGCTAAACGTAGTTGGCGTTTTAAAAAAATTGCGTTTACCCCTTGTTGCAGTTAGGTTTTGTGCTAACCCTAAGTCCATCTCACCAAGGCTGCGGTGGCCCAGTGGCTTCCGTGCTTGCACGCCACCTTTGGGGACACGGGTTCGAGACCCGGTTGACGAAAAAAAAAATTTTCTATTTTTACAAAGTCAAACACTGTCTAATCTATCATTTTCACCAAACAAATTTTATTTTTGAACAAAGGGTAGGCCTGTGCAATGCTAACCCTAATTCCCTTTGCTCAGATTTTTACCGCTTCGCGGAGCCATTGCAGAAGGAAAGTATGTTTGGCGGGTGCTGCTGGCCGCCCATGAAAATTTTTCGACCCAAATGTGTGCTAAAAAGATGCGCTACGACGTGCTGAATCTTTACATATGCAAAACACCTATATTCGATGCAACCTTTGACAATTTTCTGAGCTAAACGTAGTTGGCGTTTTAAAAAAATTGCGTTTACCCCTTGTTGCAGTTAGGTTTTGTGCTAACCCTAAGTCCATCTCACCAAGGCTGCGGTGGCCCAGTGGCTTCCGTGCTTGCACGCCACCTTTGGGGACACGGGTTCGAGACCCGGTTGACGAAAAAAAAAATTTTCTATTTTTACAAAGTCAAACACTGTCTAATCTATCATTTTCACCAAACAAATTTTATTTTTGAACAAAGGGTAGGCCTGTGCAATGCTAACCCTAATTCCCTTTGCTCAGATTTTTACCGCTTCGCGGAGCCATTGCAGAAGGAAAGTATGTTTGGCGGGTGCTGCTGGCCGCCCATGAAAATTTTTCGACCCAAATGTGTGCTAAAAAGATGCGCTACGACGTGCTGAATCTTTACATATGCAAAACACCTATATTCGATGCAACCTTTGACAATTTTCTGAGCTAAACGTAGTTGGCGTTTTAAAAAAATTGCGTTTACCCCTTGTTGCAGTTAGGTTTTGTGCTAACCCTAAGTCCATCTCACCAAGGCTGCGGTGGCCCAGTGGCTTCCGTGCTTGCACGCCACCTTTGGGGACACGGGTTCGAGACCCGGTTGACGAAAAAAAAAATTTTCTATTTTTACAAAGTCAAACACTGTCTAATCTATCATTTTCACCAAACAAATTTTATTTTTGAACAAAGGGTAGGCCTGTGCAATGCTAACCCTAATTCCCTTTGCTCAGATTTTTACCGCTTCGCGGAGCCATTGCAGAAGGAAAGTATGTTTGGCGGGTGCTGCTGGCCGCCCATGAAAATTTTTCGACCCAAATGTGTGCTAAAAAGATGCGCTACGACGTGCTGAATCTTTACATATGCAAAACACCTATATTCGATGCAACCTTTGACAATTTTCTGAGCTAAACGTAGTTGGCGTTTTAAAAAAATTGCGTTTACCCCTTGTTGCAGTTAGGTTTTGTGCTAACCCTAAGTCCATCTCACCAAGGCCGCGGTGGCCCAGTGGGTTCCGTGCTTGCACGCCACCTTTGGGGACACGGGTTCGAGACCCGGTTGACGAAAAAAAAAAATTTCTATTTTTACAAAGTCAAACACTGTCTAATCTATCATTTTCACCAAACAAATTTTATTTTTGAACAAAGGGTAGGCCTGTGCAATGCTAACCCTAATTCCCTTTGCTCAGATTTTTACCGCTTCGCGGAGCCATTGCAGAAGGAAAGTATGTTTGGCGGGTGCTGCTGGCCGCCCATGAAAATTTTTCGACCCAAATGTGTGCTAAAAAGATGCGCTACGACGTGCTGAATCTTTACATATGCAAAACACCTATATTCGATGCAACCTTTGACAATTTTCTGAGCTAAACGTAGTTGGCGTTTTAAAAAAATTGCGTTTACCCCTTGTTGCAGTTAGGTTTTGTGCTAACCCTAAGTCCATCTCACCAAGGCCGCGGTGGCCCAGTGGGTTCCGTGCTTGCACGCCACCTTTGGGGACACGGGTTCGAGACCCGGTTGACGAAAAAAAAATTTTCTATTTTTACAAAGTCAAACACTGTCTAATCTATCATTTTCACCAAACAAATTTTATTTTTGAACAAAGGGTAGGCCTGTGCAATGCTAACCCTAATTCCCTTTGCTCAGATTTTTACCGCTTCGCGGAGCCATTGCAGAAGGAAAGTATGTTTGGCGGGTGCTGCTGGCCGCCCATGAAAATATTTCGACCCAAATGTGTGCTAAAAAGATGCGCTACGACGTGCTGAATCTTTACATATGCAAAACACCTATATTCGATGCAACCTTTGACAATTTTCTGAGCTAAACGTAGTTGGCGTTTTAAAAAAATTGCGTTTACCCCTTGTTGCAGTTAGGTTTTGTGCTAACCCTAAGTCCATCTCACCAAGGCCGCGGTGGCCCAGTGGGTTCCGTGCTTGCATGCCACCTTTGGGGACACGGGTTCGAGACCCGGTTGACGAAAAAAAATTTTTTCTATTTTTACAAAGTCAAACACTGTCTAATCTATCATTTTCACCAAACAAATTTTATTTTTGAACAAAGGGTAGGCCTGTGCAATGCTAACCCTAATTCCCTTTGCTCAGATTTTTACCGCTTCGCGGAGCCATTGCAGAAGGAAAGTATGTTTGGCGGGTGCTGCTGGCCGCCCATGAACATTTTTCGACCCAAATGTGTGCTAAAAAGATGCGCTACGACGTGCTGAATCTTTACATATGCAAAACACCTATATTCGATGCAACCTTTGACAATTTTCTGAGCTAAACGTAGTTGGCGTTTTAAAAAAATTGCGTTTACCCCTTGTTGCAGTTAGGTTTTGTGCTAACCCTAAGTCCATCTCACCAAGGCCGCGGTGGCCCAGTGGCTTCCGTGCTTGCACGCCACCTTTGGGGACACGGGTTCGAGACCCGGTTGACGAAAAAAAAAATTTTCTATTTTTACAAAGTCAAACACTGTCTAATCTATCATTTTCACCAAACAAATTTTATTTTTGAACAAAGGGTAGGCCTGTGCAATGCTAACCCTAATTCCCTTTGCTCAGATTTTTACCGCTTCGCGGAGCCATTGCAGAAGAAAAGTATGTTTGGCGGGTGTTGCTGGCCGCCCATGAAAATTTTTCGACCCAAATGTGTGCTAAAAAGATGCGCTACGACGTGCTGAATCTTTACATATGCAAAACACCTATATTCGATGCAACCTTTGACAATTTTCTGAGCTAAACGTAGTTGGCGTTTTAAAAAAATTGCGTTTACCCCTTGTTGCAGTTAGGTTTTGTGCTAACCCTAAGTCCATCTCACCAAGGCCGCGGTGGCCCAGTGGCTTCCGTGCTTGCACGCCACCTTTGGGGACACGGGTTCGAGACCCGGTTGACGAAAAAATTTTTTTTCTATTTTTACAAAGTCAAACACTGTCTAATCTATCATTTTCACCAAACAAATTTTATTTTTGAACAAAGGGTAGGCCTGTGCAATGCTAACCCTAATTCCCTTTGCTCAGATTTTTACCGCTTCGCGGAGCCATTGCAGAAGGAAAGTATGTTTGGCGGGTGCTGCTGGCCGCCCATGAAAATTTTTCGACCCAAATGTGTGCTAAAAAGATGCGCTACGACGTGCTGAATCTTTACATATGCAAAACACCTATATTCGATGCAACCTTTGACAATTTTCTGAGCTAAACGTAGTTGGCGTTTTAAAAAAATTGCGTTTACCCCTTGTTGCAGTTAGGTTTTGTGCTAACCCTAAGTCCATCTCACCAAGGCCGCGGTGGCCCAGTGGCTTCCGTGCTTGCACGCCACCTTTGGGGACACGGGTTCGAGACCCGGTTGACGAAAAAAATTTTTTTCTATTTTTACAAAGTCAAACACTGTCTAATCTATCATTTTCACCAAACAAATTTTATTTTTGAACAAAGGGTAGGCCTGTGCAATGCTAACCCTAATTCCCTTTGCTCAGATTTTTACCGCTTCGCGGAGCCATTGCAGAAGGAAAGTATGTTTGGCGGGTGCTGCTGGCCGCCCATGAAAATTTTTCGACCCAAATGTGTGCTAAAAAGATGCGCTACGACGTGCTGAATCTTTACATATGCAAAACACCTATATTCGATGCAACCTTTGACAATTTTCTGAGCTAAACGTAGTTGGCGTTTTAAAAAAATTGCGTTTACCCCTTGTTGCAGTTAGGTTTTGTGCTAACCCTAAGTCCATCTCACCAAGGCCGCGGTGGCCCAGTGGGTTCCGTGCTTGCATGCCACCTTTGGGGACACGGGTTCGAGACCCGGTTGACGAAAAAATTTTTTTTCTATTTTTACAAAGTCAAACACTGTCTAATCTATCATTTTCACCAAACAAATTTTATTTTTGAACAAAGGGTAGGCCTGTGCAATGCTAACCCTAATTCCCTTTGCTCAGATTTTTACCGCTTCGCGGAGCCATTGCAGAAGGAAAGTATGTTTGGCGGGTGCTGCTGGCCGCCCATGAAAATTTTTCGACCCAAATGTGTGCTAAAAAGATGCGCTACGACGTGCTGAATCTTTACATATGCAAAACACCTATATTCGATGCAACCTTTGACAATTTTCTGAGCTAAACGTAGTTGGCGTTTTAAAAAAATTGCGTTTACCCCTTGTTGCAGTTAGGTTTTGTGCTAACCCTAAGTCCATCTCACCAAGGCCGCGGTGGCCCAGTGGCTTCCGTGCTTGCACGCCACCTTTGGGGACACGGGTTCGAGACCCGGTTGACGAAAAAAAAAATTTTCTATTTTTACAAAGTCAAACACTGTCTAATCTATCATTTTCACCAAACAAATTTTATTTTTGAACAAAGGGTAGGCCTGTGCAATGCTAACCCTAATTCCCTTTGCTCAGATTTTTACCGCTTCGCGGAGCCATTGCAGAAGAAAAGTATGTTTGGCGGGTGTTGCTGGCCGCCCATGAAAATTTTTCGACCCAAATGTGTGCTAAAAAGATGCGCTACGACGTGCTGAATCTTTACATATGCAAAACACCTATATTCGATGCAACCTTTGACAATTTTCTGAGCTAAACGTAGTTGGCGTTTTAAAAAAATTGCGTTTACCCCTTGTTGCAGTTAGGTTTTGTGCTAACCCTAAGTCCATCTCACCAAGGCCGCGGTGGCCCAGTGGCTTCCGTGCTTGCACGCCACCTTTGGGGACACGGGTTCGAGACCCGGTTGACGAAAAAAATTTTTTTCTATTTTTACAAAGTCAAACACTGTCTAATCTATCATTTTCACCAAACAAATTTTATTTTTGAACAAAGGGTAGGCCTGTGCAATGCTAACCCTAATTCCCTTTGCTCAGATTTTTACCGCTTCGCGGAGCCATTGCAGAAGGAAAGTATGTTTGGCGGGTGCTGCTGGCCGCCCATGAAAATTTTTCGACCCAAATGTGTGCTAAAAAGATGCGCTACGACGTGCTGAATCTTTACATATGCAAAACACCTATATTCGATGCAACCTTTGACAATTTTCTGAGCTAAACGTAGTTGGCGTTTTAAAAAAATTGCGTTTACCCCTTGTTGCAGTTAGGTTTTGTGCTAACCCTAAGTCCATCTCACCAAGGCCGCGGTGGCCCAGTGGGTTCCGTGCTTGCACGCCACCTTTGGGGACACGGGTTCGAGACCCGGTTGACCAAAAAAAAATTTTTCTATTTTTACAAAGTCAAACACTGTCTAATCTATCATTTTCACCAAACAAATTTTATTTTTGAACAAAGGGTAGGCCTGTGCAATGCTAACCCTAATTCCCTTTGCTCAGATTTTTACCGCTTCGCGGAGCCATTGCAGAAGGAAAGTATGTTTGGCGGGTGCTGCTGGCCGCCCATGAAAATTTTTCGACCCAAATGTGTGCTAAAAAGATGCGCTACGACGTGCTGAATCTTTACATATGCAAAACACCTATATTCGATGCAACCTTTGACAATTTTCTGAGCTAAACGTAGTTGGCGTTTTAAAAAAATTGCGTTTACCCCTTGTTGCAGTTAGGTTTTGTGCTAACCCTAAGTCCATCTCACCAAGGCCGCGGTGGCCCAGTGGGTTCCGTGCTTGCACGCCACCTTTGGGGACACGGGTTCGAGACCCGGTTGACGAAAAAAAAAAATTTCTATTTTTACAAAGTCAAACACTGTCTAATCTATCATTTTCACCAAACAAATTTTATTTTTGAACAAAGGGTAGGCCTGTGCAATGCTAACCCTAATTCCCTTTGCTCAGATTTTTACCGCTTCGCGGAGCCATTGCAGAAGGAAAGTATGTTTGGCGGGTGCTGCTGGCCGCCCATGAAAATTTTTCGACCCAAATGTGTGCTAAAAAGATGCGCTACGACGTGCTGAATCTTTACATATGCAAAACACCTATATTCGATGCAACCTTTGACAATTTTCTGAGCTAAACGTAGTTGGCGTTTTAAAAAAATTGCGTTTACCCCTTGTTGCAGTTAGGTTTTGTGCTAACCCTAAGTCCATCTCACCAAGGCCGCGGTGGCCCAGTGGGTTCCGTGCTTGCACGCCACCTTTGGGGACACGGGTTCGAGACCCGGTTGACGAAAAAAAATTTTTTCTATTTTTACAAAGTCAAACACTGTCTAATCTATCATTTTTTACCAAACAAATTTTATTTTTGAACAAAGGGTAGGCCTGTGCAATGCTAACCCTAATTCCCTTTGCTCAGATTTTTACCGCTTCGCGAAGCCATTGCAGAAGGAAAGTATGTTTGGCGGGTGCTGCTGGCCGCCCATGAAAATTTTTCGACCCAAATGTGTGCTAAAAAGATGCGCTACGACGTGCTGAATCTTTACATATGCAAAACACCTATATTCGATGCAACCTTTGACAATTTTCTGAGCTAAACGTAGTTGGCGTTTTAAAAAAATTGCGTTTACCCCTTGTTGCAGTTAGGTTTTGTGCTAACCCTAAGTCCATCTCACCATTGGCCCAGTGGGTTCCGTGCTTGCACGCCACCTTTGGGGACACGGGTTCGAGACCCGGTTGACGAAAAAATAATTTTTCTATTTTTACAAAGTCAAACACTGTCTAATCTATCATTTTCACTAAACAAATTTTATTTTTGAACAAAGGGTAGGCCTGTGCAATGCTAACCCTAATTCCCTTTGCTCAGATTTTTACCGCTTCGCGGAGCCATTGCAGAAGGAAAGTATGTTTGGCGGGTGCTGCTGGCCGCCCATGAAAATTTTTCGACCCAAATGTGTGCTAAAAAGATGCGCTACGACGTGCTGAATCTTTACATATGCAAAACACCTATATTCGATGCAACCTTTGACAATTTTCTGAGCTAAACGTAGTTGGCGTTTTAAAAAAATTGCGTTTACCCCTTGTTGCAGTTAGGTTTTGTGCTAACCCTAAGTCCATCTCACCAAGGCCGCGGTGGCCCAGTGGGTTCCGTGCTTGCACGCCACCTTTGGGGACACGGGTTCGAGACCCGGTTGACGAAAAAAAATTTTTTCTATTTTTACAAAGTCAAACACTGTCTAATCTATCATTTTCACCAAACAAATTTTATTTTTGAACAAAGGGTAGGCCTGTGCAATGCTAACCCTAATTCCCTTTGCTCAGATTTTTACCGCTTCGCGGAGCCATTGCAGAAGGAAAGTATGTTTGGCGGGTGCTGCTGGCCGCCCATGAAAATTTTTCGACCCAAATGTGTGCTAAAAAGATGCGCTACGACGTGCTGACTCTTTACATATGCAAAACACCTATATTCGATGCAACCTTTGACAATTTTCTGAGCTAAACGTAGTTGGCGTTTTAAAAAAATTGCGTTTACCCCTTGTTGCAGTTAGGTTTTGTGCTAACCCTAAGTCCATCTCACCAAGGCCGCGGTGGCCCAGTGGGTTCCGTGCTTGCACGCCACCTTTGGGGACACGGGTTCGAGACCCGGTTGACGAAAAAAAAAATTTTCTATTTTTACAAAGTCAAACACTGTCTAATCTATCATTTTCACCAAACAAATTTTATTTTTGAACAAAGGGTAGGCCTGTGCAATGCTAACCCTAATTCCCTTTGCTCAGATTTTTACCGCTTCGCGGAGCCATTGCAGAAGGAAAGTATGTTTGGCGGGTGCTGCTGGCCGCCCATGAAAATTTTTCGACCCAAATGTGTGCTAAAAAGATGCGCTACGACGTGCTGAATCTTTACATATGCAAAACACCTATATTCGATGCAACCTTTGACAATTTTCTGAGCTAAACGTAGTTGGCGTTTTAAAAAAATTGCGTTTACCCCTTGTTGCAGTTAGGTTTTGTGCTAACCCTAAGTCCATCTCACCAAGGCCGCGGTGGCCCAGTGGGTTCCGTGCTTGCACGCCACCTTTGGGGACACGGGTTCGAGACCCGGTTGACCAAAAAAAAATTTTTCTATTTTTACAAAGTCAAACACTGTCTAATCTATCATTTTCACCAAACAAATTTTATTTTTGAACAAAGGGTAGGCCTGTGCAATGCTAACCCTAATTCCCTTTGCTCAGATTTTTACCGCTTCGCGGAGCCATTGCAGAAGGAAAGTATGTTTGGCGGGTGCTGCTGGCCGCCCATGAAAATTTTTCGACCCAAATGTGTGCTAAAAAGATGCGCTACGACGTGCTGAATCTTTACATATGCAAAACACCTATATTCGATGCAACCTTTGACAATTTTCTGAGCTAAACGTAGTTGGCGTTTTAAAAAAATTGCGTTTACCCCTTGTTGCAGTTAGGTTTTGTGCTAACCCTAAGTCCATCTCACCAAGGCCGCGGTGGCCCAGTGGGTTCCGTGCTTGCACGCCACCTTTGGGGACACGGGTTCGAGACCCGGTTGACGAAAAAAAAAAATTTCTATTTTTACAAAGTCAAACACTGTCTAATCTATCATTTTCACCAAACAAATTTTATTTTTGAACAAAGGGTAGGCCTGTGCAATGCTAACCCTAATTCCCTTTGCTCAGATTTTTACCGCTTCGCGGAGCCATTGCAGAAGGAAAGTATGTTTGGCGGGTGCTGCTGGCCGCCCATGAAAATTTTTCGACCCAAATGTGTGCTAAAAAGATGCGCTACGACGTGCTGAATCTTTACATATGCAAAACACCTATATTCGATGCAACCTTTGACAATTTTCTGAGCTAAACGTAGTTGGCGTTTTAAAAAAATTGCGTTTACCCCTTGTTGCAGTTAGGTTTTGTGCTAACCCTAAGTCCATCTCACCAAGGCCGCGGTGGCCCAGTGGGTTCCGTGCTTGCACGCCACCTTTGGGGACACGGGTTCGAGACCCGGTTGACGAAAAAAAATTTTTTCTATTTTTACAAAGTCAAACACTGTCTAATCTATCATTTTTTACCAAACAAATTTTATTTTTGAACAAAGGGTAGGCCTGTGCAATGCTAACCCTAATTCCCTTTGCTCAGATTTTTACCGCTTCGCGAAGCCATTGCAGAAGGAAAGTATGTTTGGCGGGTGCTGCTGGCCGCCCATGAAAATTTTTCGACCCAAATGTGTGCTAAAAAGATGCGCTACGACGTGCTGAATCTTTACATATGCAAAACACCTATATTCGATGCAACCTTTGACAATTTTCTGAGCTAAACGTAGTTGGCGTTTTAAAAAAATTGCGTTTACCCCTTGTTGCAGTTAGGTTTTGTGCTAACCCTAAGTCCATCTCACCATTGGCCCAGTGGGTTCCGTGCTTGCACGCCACCTTTGGGGACACGGGTTCGAGACCCGGTTGACGAAAAAATAATTTTTCTATTTTTACAAAGTCAAACACTGTCTAATCTATCATTTTCACCAAACAAATTTTATTTTTGAACAAAGGGTAGGCCTGTGCAATGCTAACCCTAATTCCCTTTGCTCAGATTTTTACCGCTTCGCGGAGCCATTGCAGAAGGAAAGTATGTTTGGCGGGTGCTGCTGGCCGCCCATGAAAATTTTTCGACCCAAATGTGTGCTAAAAAGATGCGCTACGACGTGCTGAATCTTTACATATGCAAAACACCTATATTCGATGCAACCTTTGACAATTTTCTGAGCTAAACGTAGTTGGCGTTTTAAAAAAATTGCGTTTACCCCTTGTTGCAGTGAGGTTTTGTGCTAACCCTAAGTCCATCTCACCAAGGCCGCGGTGGCCCAGTGGGTTCCGTGCTTGCACGCCACCTTTGGGGACACGGGTTCGAGACCCGGTTGACGAAAAAAAATTTTTTCTATTTTTACAAAGTCAAACACTGTCTAATCTATCATTTTCACCAAACAAATTTTATTTTTGAACAAAGGGTAGGCCTGTGCAATGCTAACCCTAATTCCCTTTGCTCAGATTTTTACCGCTTCGCGGAGCCATTGCAGAAGGAAAGTATGTTTGGCGGGTGCTGCTGGCCGCCCATGAAAATTTTTCGACCCAAATGTGTGCTAAAAAGATGCGCTACGACGTGCTGACTCTTTACATATGCAAAACACCTATATTCGATGCAACCTTTGACAATTTTCTGAGCTAAACGTAGTTGGCGTTTTAAAAAAATTGCGTTTACCCCTTGTTGCAGTTAGGTTTTGTGCTAACCCTAAGTCCATCTCACCAAGGCCGCGGTGGCCCAGTGGGTTCCGTGCTTGCACGCCACCTTTGGGGACACGGGTTCGAGACCCGGTTGACGAAAAAATAATTTTTCTATTTTTACAAAGTCAAACACTGTCTAATCTATCATTTTCACCAAACAAATTTTATTTTTGAACAAAGGGTAGGCCTGTGCAATGCTAACCCTAATTCCCTTTGCTCAGATTTTTACCGCTTCGCGGAGCCATTGCAGAAGGAAAGTATGTTTGGCGGGTGCTGCTGGCCGCCCATGAAAATTTTTCGACCCAAATGTGTGCTAAAAAGATGCGCTACGACGTGCTGAATCTTTACATATGCAAAACACCTATATTCGATGCAACCTTTGACAATTTTCTGAGCTAAACGTAGTTGGCGTTTTAAAAAAATTGCGTTTACCCCTTGTTGCAGTTAGGTTTTGTGCTAACCCTAAGTCCATCTCACCAAGGCCGCGGTGGCCCAGTGGGTTCCGTGCTTGCACGCCACCTTTGGGGACACGGGTTCGAGACCCGGTTGACGAAAAAAATTTTTTTCTATTTTTACAAAGTCAAACACTGTCTAATCTATCATTTTCACCAAACAAATTTTATTTTTGAACAAAGGGTAGGCCTGTGCAATGCTAACCCTAATTCCCTTTGCTCAGATTTTTACCGCTTCGCGGAGCCATTGCAGAAGGAAAGTATGTTTGGCGGGTGCTGCTGGCCGCCCATGAAATTTTTTCGACCCAAATGTGTGCTAAAAAGATGCGCTACGACGTGCTGAATCTTTACATATGCAAAACACCTATATTCGATGCAACCTTTGACAATTTTCTGAGCTAAACGTAGTTGGCGTTTTAAAAAAATTGCGTTTACCCCTTGTTGCAGTTAGGTTTTGTGCTAACCCTAAGTCCATCTCACCAAGGCCGCGGTGGCCCAGTGGGTTCCGTGCTTGCACGCCACCTTTGGGGACACGGGTTCGAGACCCGGTTGACGAAAAAAAAAATTTTCTATTTTTACAAAGTCAAACACTGTCTAATCTATCATTTTCACCAAACAAATTTTATTTTTGAACAAAGGGTAGGCCTGTGCAATGCTAACCCTAATTCCCTTTGCTCAGATTTTTACCGCTTCGCGGAGCCATTGCAGAAGGAAAGTATGTTTGGCGGGTGCTGCTGGCCGCCCATGAAAATTTTTCGACCCAAATGTGTGCTAAAAAGATGCGCTACGACGTGCTGAATCTTTACATATGCAAAACACCTATATTCGATGCAACCTTTGACAATTTTCTGAGCTAAACGTAGTTGGCGTTTTAAAAAAATTGCGTTTACCCCTTGTTGCAGTTAGGTTTTGTGCTAACCCTAAGTCCATCTCACCAAGGCCGCGGTGGCCCAGTGGGTTCCGTGCTTGCACGCCACCTTTGGGGACACGGGTTCGAGACCCGGTTGACGAAAAAAAAAAATTTCTAATTTTACAAAGTCAAACACTGTCTAATCTATCATTTTCACCAAACAAATTTTATTTTTGAACAAAGGGTAGGCCTGTGCAATGCTAACCCTAATTCCCTTTGCTCAGATTTTTACCGCTTCGCGGAGCCATTGCAGAAGGAAAGTATGTTTGGCGGGTGCTGCTGGCCGCCCATGAAATTTTTTCGACCCAAATGTGTGCTAAAAAGATGCGCTACGACGTGCTGAATCTTTACATATGCAAAACACCTATATTCGATGCAACCTTTGACAATTTTCTGAGCTAAACGTAGTTGGCGTTTTAAAAAAATTGCGTTTACCCCTTGTTGCAGTTAGGTTTTGTGCTAACCCTAAGTCCATCTCACCAAGGCCGCGGTGGCCCAGTGGGTTCCGTGCTTGCACGCCACCTTTGGGGACACGGGTTCGAGACCCGGTTGACGAAAAAAATTTTTTTCTATTTTTACAAAGTCAAACACTGTCTAATCTATCATTTTCACCAAACAAATTTTATTTTTGAACAAAGGGTAGGCCTGTGCAATGCTAACCCTAATTCCCTTTGCTCAGATTTTTACCGCTTCGCGGAGCCATTGCAGAAGGAAAGTATGTTTGGCGGGTGCTGCTGGCCGCCCATGAAAATTTTTCGACCCAAATGTGTGCTAAAAAGATGCGCTACGACGTGCTGAATCTTTACATATGCAAAACACCTATATTCGATGCAACCTTTGACAATTTTCTGAGCTAAACGTAGTTGGCGTTTTAAAAAAATTGCGTTTACCCCTTGTTGCAGTTAGGTTTTGTGCTAACCCTAAGTCCATCTCACCAAGGCCGCGGTGGCCCAGTGGGTTCCGTGCTTGCACGCCACCTTTGGGGACACGGGTTCGAGACCCGGTTGACGAAAAAAAAAATTTTCTATTTTTACAAAGTCAAACACTGTCTAATCTATCATTTTCACCAAACAAATTTTATTTTTGAACAAAGGGTAGGCCTGTGCAATGCTAACCCTAATTCCCTTTGCTCAGATTTTTACCGCTTCGCGGAGCCATTGCAGAAGGAAAATATGTTTGGCGGGTGCTGCTGGCCACCCATGAAAATTTTTCGACCCAAATGTGTGCTAAAAAGATGCGCTACGACGTGCTGAATCTTTACATATGCAAAACACCTATATTCGATGCAACCTTTGACAATTTTCTGAGCTAAACGTAGTTGGCGTTTTAAAAAAATTGCGTTTACCCCTTGTTGCAGTTAGGTTTTGTGCTAACCCTAAGTCCATCTCACCAAGGCCGCGGTGGCCCAGTGGGTTCCGTGCTTGCACGCCACCTTTGGGGACACGGGTTCGAGACCCGGTTGACGAAAAAAAAAATTTTCTATTTTTACAAAGTCAAACACTGTCTAATCTATCATTTTCACCAAACAAATTTTATTTTTGAACAAAGGGTAGGCCTGTGCAATGCTAACCCTAATTCCCTTTGCTCAGATTTTTACCGCTTCGCGGAGCCATTGCAGAAGGAAAGTATGTTTGGCGGGTGCTGCTGGCCGCCCATGAAAATTTTTCGACCCAAATGTGTGCTAAAAAGATGCGCTACGACGTGCTGAATCTTTACATATGCAAAACACCTATATTCGATGCAACCTTTGACAATTTTCTGAGCTAAACGTAGTTGGCGTTTTAAAAAAATTGCGTTTACCCCTTGTTGCAGTTAGGTTTTGTGCTAACCCTAAGTCCATCTCACCAAGGCCGCGGTGGCCCAGTGGGTTCCGTGCTTGCACGCCACCTTTGGGGACACGGGTTCGAGACCCGGTTGACGAAAAAAAAATTTTTCTATTTTTACAAAGTCAAACACTGTCTAATCTATCATTTTCACCAAACAAATTTTATTTTTGAACAAAGGGTAGGCCTGTGCAATGCTAACCCTAATTCCCTTTGCTCAGATTTTTACCGCTTCGCGGAGCCATTGCAGAAGGAAAGTATGTTTGGCGGGTGCTGCTGGCCGCCCATGAAAATTTTTCGACCCAAATGTGTGCTAAAAAGATGCGCTACGACGTGCTGAATCTTTACATATGCAAAACACCTATATTCGATGCAACCTTTGACAATTTTCTGAGCTAAACGTAGTTGGCGTTTTAAAAAAATTGCGTTTACCCCTTGTTGCAGTTAGGTTTTGTGCTAACCCTAAGTCCATCTCACCAAGGCCGCGGTGGCCCAGTGGGTTCCGTGCTTGCACGCCACCTTTGGGGACACGGGTTCGAGACCCGGTTGACGAAAAAAAAAATTTTCTATTTTTACAAAGTCAAACACTGTCTAATCTATCATTTTCACCAAACAAATTTTATTTTTGAACAAAGGGTAGGCCTGTGCAATGCTAATCCTAATTCCCTTTGCTCAGATTTTTACCGCTTCGCGGAGCCATTGCAGAAGGAAAGTATGTTTGGCGGGTGGTGCTGGCCGCCCATGAAAATTTTTCGACCCAAATGTGTGCTAAAAAGATGCGCTACGACGTGCTGAATCTTTACATATGCAAAACACCTATATTCGATGCAACCTTTGACAATTTTCTGAGCTAAACGTAGTTGGCGTTTTAAAAAAATTGCGTTTACCCCTTGTTGCAGTTAGGTTTTGTGCTAACCCTAAGTCCATCTCACCAAGGCCGCGGTGGCCCAGTGGGTTCCGTGCTTGCACGCCACCTTTGGGGACACGGGTTCGAGACCCGGTTGACGAAAAAAAAAAATTTCTATTTTTACAAAGTCAAACACTGTCTAATCTATCATTTTCACCAAACAAATTTTATTTTTGAACAAAGGGTAGGCCTGTGCAATGCTAACCCTAATTCCCTTTGCTCAGATTTTTACCGCTTCGCGGAGCCATTGCAGAAGGAAAGTATGTTTGGCGGGTGCTGCTGGCCGCCCATGAAAATTTTTCGACCCAAATGTGTGCTAAAAAGATGCGCTACGACGTGCTGAATCTTTACATATGCAAAACACCTATATTCGATGCAACCTTTGACAATTTTCTGAGCTAAACGTAGTTGGCGTTTTAAAAAAATTGCGTTTACCCCTTGTTGCAGTTAGGTTTTGTGCTAACCCTAAGTCCATCTCACCAAGGCCGCGGTGGCCAAGTGGGTTCCGTGCTTGCACGCCACCTTTGGGGACACGGGTTCGAGACACGGTTGACGAAAAAAAAAATTTTCTATTTTTACAAAGTCAAACACTGTCTAATCTATCATTTTCACCAAACAAATTTTATTTTTGAACAAAGGGTAGGCCTGTGCAATGCTAACCCTAATTCCCTTTGCTCAGATTTTTACCGCTTCGCGGAGCCATTGCAGAAGGAAAGTATGTTTGGCGGGTGCTGCTGGCCGCCCATGAAAATTTTTCGACCCAAATGTGTGCTAAAAAGATGCGCTACGACGTGCTGAATCTTTACATATGCAAAACACCTATATTCGATGCAACCTTTGACAATTTTCTGAGCTAAACGTAGTTGGCGTTTTAAAAAAATTGCGTTTACCCCTTGTTGCAGTTAGGTTTTGTGCTAACCCTAAGTCCATCTCACCAAGGCCGCGGTGGCCCAGTGGGTTCCGTGCTTGCACGCCACCTTTGGGGACACGGGTTCGAGACCCGGTTGACGAAAAAAAAAATTTTCTATTTTTACAAAGTCAAACACTGTCTAATCTATCATTTTCACCAAACAAATTTTATTTTTGAACAAAGGGTAGGCCTGTGCAATGCTAACCCTAATTCCCTTTGCTCAGATTTTTACCGCTTCGCGGAGCCATTGCAGAAGGAAAGTATGTTTGGCGGGTGCTGCTGGCCGCCCATGAAAATTTTTCGACCCAAATGTGTGCTAAAAAGATGCGCTACGACGTGCTGAATCTTTACATATGCAAAACACCTATATTCGATGCAACCTTTGACAATTTTCTGAGCTAAACGTAGTTGGCGTTTTAAAAAAATTGCGTTTACCCCTTGTTGCAGTTAGGTTTTGTGCTAACCCTAAGTCCATCTCACCAAGGCCGCGGTGGCCCAGTGGGTTCCGTGCTTGCACGCCACCTTTGGGGACACGGGTTCGAGACCCGGTTGACGAAAAAAAATTTTTTCTATTTTTACAAAGTCAAACACTGTCTAATCTATCATTTTCACCAAACAAATTTTATTTTTGAACAAAGGGTAGGCCTGTGCAATGCTAACCCTAATTCCCTTTGCTCAGATTTTTACCGCTTCGCGGAGCCATTGCAGAAGGAAAGTATGTTTGGCGGGTGCTGCTGGCCGCCCATGAAATTTTTTCGACCCAAATGTGTGCTAAAAAGATGCGCTACGACGTGCTGAATCTTTACATATGCAAAACACCTATATTCGATGCAACCTTTGACAATTTTCTGAGCTAAACGTAGTTGGCGTTTTAAAAAAATTGCGTTTACCCCTTGTTGCAGTTAGGTTTTGTGCTAACCCTAAGTCCATCTCACCAAGGCCGCGGTGGCCCAGTGGGTTCCGTGCTTGCACGCCACCTTTGGGGACACGGGTTCGAGACCCGGTTGACGAAAAAAAAAATTTCTATTTTTACAAAGTCAAACACTGTCTAATCTATCATTTTCACCAAACAAATTTTATTTTTGAACAAAGGGTAGGCCTGTGCAATGCTAACCCTAATATTTACAAGAAAAATTCCCAACTGTTTTTAAAAATGATTTGGTGATCGCCTATACCCGAAATAAAAACCTTAATGATATCTTAGTCCATGGTAGATTACCCCTTCTTTCCTAGATTTACTACATTCTCTATTCTCCAATGTTAATTTTTATATAATTATATAATATAACCCATTATCATTTGTGATGTTTTATGATATTTCCCCCCCCCCCCTTTTTTCTGTAAAAGTGCCTGGTGATTCATACAATTCCATTTAACAAAACATAAAGTTTGAGTTTAATATTAATGTTCCTGTGGGAACCAGTATTTTATCTTTATATTTCAGTTTCTCAAGATTATGGATTACTGTTTCATTAGATTTTAATTTTTTAAACTAACTGCACAAACAACTCTTTCACTAGAGGTTATGCCTACATACCTGTGCCTGTGCTTTCGTAGCATTACTTCATTGTAATGTTACAACCTACAATTCCTAATTCCCTTTGCTCAGATTTTTACCGCTTCGCGGAGCCATTGCAGAAGGAAAGTATGTTTGGCGGGTGCTGCTGGCCGCCCATGAAAATTTTTCGACCCAAATGTGTGCTAAAAAGATGCGCTACGACGTGCTGAATCTTTACATATGCAAAACACCTATATTCGATGCAACCTTTGACAATTTTCTGAGCTAAACGTAGTTGGCGTTTTAAAAAAATTGCGTTTACCCCTTGTTGCAGTTAGGTTTTGTGCTAACCCTAAGTCCATCTCACCAAGGCCGCGGTGGCCCAGTGGGTTCCGTGCTTGCACGCCACCTTTGGGGACACGGGTTCGAGACCCGGTTGACGAAAAAAAAATTTTTCTATTTTTACAAAGTCAAACACTGTCTAATCTATCATTTTCACCAAACAAATTTTATTTTTGAACAAAGGGTAGGCCTGTGCAATGCTAACCCTAATTCCCTTTGCTCAGATTTTTACCGCTTCGCGGAGCCATTGCAGAAGGAAAGTATGTTTGGCGGGTGCTGCTGGCCGCCCATGAAATTTTTTCGACCCAAATGTGTGCTAAAAAGATGCGCTACGACGTGCTGAATCTTTACATATGCAAAACACCTATATTCGATGCAACCTTTGACAATTTTCTGAGCTAAACGTAGTTGGCGTTTTAAAAAAATTGCGTTTACCCCTTGTCGCAGTTAGGTTTTGTGCTAACCCTAAGTCCATCTCACCAAGGCCGCGGTGGCCCAGTGGGTTCCGTGCTTGCACGCCACCTTTGGGGACACGGGTTCGAGACCCGGTTGACGAAAAAAAAAATTTTCTATTTTTACAAAGTCAAACACTGTCTAATCTCTCATTTTCACCAAACAAATTTTATTTTTGAACAAAGGGTAGGCCTGTGCAATGCTAACCCTAATTCCCTTTGCTCAGATTTTTACCGCTTCGCGGAGCCATTGCAGAAGGAAAGTATGTTTGGCGGGTGCTGCTGGCCGCCCATGAAAATTTTTCGACCCAAATGTGTGCTAAAAAGATGCGCTACGACGTGCTGAATCTTTACATATGCAAAACACCTATATTCGATGCAACCTTTGACAATTTTCTGAGCTAAACGTAGTTGGCGTTTTAAAAAAATTGCGTTTACCCCTTGTTGCAGTTAGGTTTTGTGCTAACCCTAAGTCCATCTCACCAAGGCCGCGGTGGCCCAGTGGGTTCCGTGCTTGCACGCCACCTTTGGGGACACGGGTTCGAGACCCGGTTGACGAAAAAAAAAATTTTCTATTTTTACAAAGTCAAACACTGTCTAATCTATCATTTTCACCAAACAAATTTTATTTTTGAACAAAGGGTAGGCCTGTGCAATGCTAACCCTAATTCCCTTTGCTCAGATTTTTACCGCTTCGCGGAGCCATTGCAGAAGGAAAGTATGTTTGGCGGGTGCTGCTGGCCGCCCATGAAAATTTTTCGACCCAAATGTGTGCTAAAAAGATGCGCTACGACGTGCTGAATCTTTACATATGCAAAACACCTATATTCGATGCAACCTTTGACAATTTTCTGAGCTAAACGTAGTTGGCGTTTTAAAAAAATTGCGTTTACCCCTTGTTGCAGTTAGGTTTTGTGCTAACCCTAAGTCCATCTCACCAAGGCCGCGGTGGCCCAGTGGGTTCCGTGCTTGCACGCCACCTTTGGGGACACGGGTTCGAGACCCGGTTGACGAAAAAAAAAATTTTCTATTTTTACAAAGTCAAACACTGTCTAATCTATCATTTTCACCAAACAAATTTCATTTTTGAACAAAGGGTAGGCCTGTGCAATGCTAACCCTAATTCCCTTTGCTCAGATTTTTACCGCTTCGCGGAGCCATTGCAGAAGGAAAGTATGTTTGGCGGGTGCTGCTGGCCGCCCATGAAAATTTTTCGACCCAAATGTGTGCTAAAAAGATGCGCTACGACGTGCTGAATCTTTACATATGCAAAACACCTATATTCGATGCAACCTTTGACAATTTTCTGAGCTAAACGTAGTTGGCGTTTTAAAAAAATTGCGTTTACCCCTTGTTGCAGTTAGGTTTTGTGCTAACCCTAAGTCCATCTCACCAAGGCCGCGGTGGCCCAGTGGGTTCCGTGCTTGCACGCCACCTTTGGGGACACGGGTTCGAGACCCGGTTGACGAAAAAAAAAATTTTCTATTTTTACAAAGTCAAACACTGTCTAATCTATCATTTTCACCAAACAAATTTTATTTTTGAACAAAGGGTAGGCCTGTGCAATGCTAACCCTAATTCCCTTTGCTCAGATTTTTACCGCTTCGCGGAGCCATTGCAGAAGGAAAGTATGTTTGGCGGGTGCTGCTGGCCGCCCATGAAATTTTTTCGACCCAAATGTGTGCTAAAAAGATGCGCTACGACGTGCTGAATCTTTACATATGCAAAACACCTATATTCGATGCAACCTTTGACAATTTTCTGAGCTAAACGTAGTTGGCGTTTTAAAAAAATTGCGTTTACCCCTTGTTGCAGTTAGGTTTTGTGCTAACCCTAAGTCCATCTCACCAAGGCCGCGGTGGCCCAGTGGGTTCCGTGCTTGCACGCCACCTTCGGGGACACGGGTTCGAGACCCGGTTGACGAAAAAAAATTTTTTCTATTTTTACAAAGTCAAACACTGTCTAATCTATCATTTTCACCAAACAAATTTCATTTTTGAACAAAGGGTAGGCCTGTGCAATGCTAACCCTAATTCCCTTTGCTCAGATTTTTACCGCTTCGCGGAGCCATTGCAGAAGGAAAGTATGTTTGGCGGGTGCTGCTGGCCGCCCATGAAAATTTTTCGACCCAAATGTGTGCTAAAAAGATGCGCTACGACGTGCTGAATCTTTACATATGCAAAACACCTATATTCGATGCAACCTTTGACAATTTTCTGAGCTAAACGTAGTTGGCGTTTTAAAAAAATTGCGTTTACCCCTTGTTGCAGTTAGGTTTTGTGCTAACCCTAAGTCCATCTCACCAAGGCCGCGGTGGCCCAGTGGGTTCCGTGCTTGCACGCCACCTTTGGGGACACGGGTTCGAGACCCGGTTGACGAAAAAAAAAATTTTCTATTTTTACAAAGTCAAACACTGTCTAATCTATCATTTTCACCAAACAAATTTTATTTTTGAACAAAGGGTAGGCCTGTGCAATGCTAACCCTAATTCCCTTTGCTCAGATTTTTACCGCTTCGCGGAGCCATTGCAGAAGGAAAGTATGTTTGGCGGGTGCTGCTGGCCGCCCATGAAAATTTTTCGACCCAAATGTGTGCTAAAAAGATGCGCTACGACGTGCTGAATCTTTACATATGCAAAACACCTATATTCGATGCAACCTTTGACAATTTTCTGAGCTAAACGTAGTTGGCGTTTTAAAAAAATTGCGTTTACCCCTTGTTGCAGTTAGGTTTTGTGCTAACCCTAAGTCCATCTCACCAAGGCCGCGGTGGCCCAGTGGGTTCCGTGCTTGCACGCCACCTTTGGGGACACGGGTTCGAGACCCGGTTGACGAAAAAAAAAAATTTCTATTTTTACAAAGTCAAACACTGTCTAATCTATCATTTTCACCAAACAAATTTTATTTTTGAACAAAGGGTAGGCCTGTGCAATGCTAACCCTAATTCCCTTTGCTCAGATTTTTACCGCTTCGCGGAGCCATTGCAGAAGGAAAGTATGTTTGGCGGGTGCTGCTGGCCGCCCATGAAAATTTTTCGACCCAAATGTGTGCTAAAAAGATGCGCTACGACGTGCTGAATCTTTACATATGCAAAACACCTATATTCGATGCAACCTTTGACAATTTTCTGAGCTAAACGTAGTTGGCGTTTTAAAAAAATTGCGTTTACCCCTTGTTGCAGTTAGGTTTTGTGCTAACCCTAAGTCCATCTCACCAAGGCCGCGGTGGCCCAGTGGGTTCCGTGCTTGCACGCCACCTTTGGGGACACGGGTTCGAGACCCGGTTGACGAAAAAAAAAAATTTCTATTTTTACAAAGTCAAACACTGTCTAATCTATCATTTTCACCAAACAAATTTCATTTTTGAACAAAGGGTAGGCCTGTGCAATGCTAACCCTAATTCCCTTTGCTCAGATTTTTACCGCTTCGCGGAGCCATTGCAGAAGGAAAGTATGTTTGGCGGGTGCTGCTGGCCGCCCATGAAAATTTTTCGACCCAAATGTGTGCTAAAAAGATGCGCTACGACGTGCTGAATCTTTACATATGCAAAACACCTATATTCGATGCAACCTTTGACAATTTTCTGAGCTAAACGTAGTTGGCGTTTTAAAAAAATTGCGTTTACCCCTTGTTGCAGTTAGGTTTTGTGCTAACCCTAAGTCCATCTCACCAAGGCCGCGGTGGCCCAGTGGGTTCCGTGCTTGCACGCCACCTTTGGGGACACGGGTTCGAGACCCGGTTGACGAAAAAAAAAAATTTCTATTTTTACAAAGTCAAACACTGTCTAATCTATCATTTTCACCAAACAAATTTCATTTTTGAACAAAGGGTAGGCCTGTGCAATGCTAACCCTAATTCCCTTTGCTCAGATTTTTACCGCTTCGCGGAGCCATTGCAGAAGGAAAGTATGTTTGGCGGGTGCTGCTGGCCGCCCATGAAAATTTTTCGACCCAAATGTGTGCTAAAAAGATGCGCTACGACGTGCTGAATCTTTACATATGCAAAACACCTATATTCGATGCAACCTTTGACAATTTTCTGAGCTAAACGTAGTTGGCGTTTTAAAAAAATTGCGTTTACCCCTTGTTGCAGTTAGGTTTTGTGCTAACCCTAAGTCCATCTCACCAAGGCCGCGGTGGCCCAGTGGGTTCCGTGCTTGCACGCCACCTTTGGGGACACGGGTTCGAGACCCGGTTGACGAAAAAAAAAATTTTCTATTTTTACAAAGTCAAACACTGTCTAATCTATCATTTTCACCAAACAAATTTTATTTTTGAACAAAGGGTAGGCCTGTGCAATGCTAACCCTAATTCCCTTTGCTCAGATTTTTACCGCTTCGCGGAGCCATTGCAGAAGGAAAGTATGTTTGGCGGGTGCTGCTGGCCGCCCATGAAAATTTTTCGACCCAAATGTGTGCTAAAAAGATGCGCTACGACGTGCTGAATCTTTACATATGCAAAACACCTATATTCGATGCAACCTTTGACAATTTTCTGAGCTAAACGTAGTTGGCGTTTTAAAAAAATTGCGTTTACCCCTTGTTGCAGTTAGGTTTTGTGCTAACCCTAAGTCCATCTCACCAAGGCCGCGGTGGCCCAGTGGGTTCCGTGCTTGCACGCCACCTTTGGGGACACGGGTTCGAGACCCGGTTGACGAAAAAAAAAATTTTCTATTTTTACAAAGTCAAACACTGTCTAATCTATCATTTTCACCAAACAAATTTTATTTTTGAACAAAGGGTAGGCCTGTGCAATGCTAACCCTAATTCCCTTTGCTCAGATTTTTACCGCTTCGCGGAGCCATTGCAGAAGGAAAGTATGTTTGGCGGGTGCTGCTGGCCGCCCATGAAAATTTTTCGACCCAAATGTGTGCTAAAAAGATGCGCTAAGACGTGCTGAATCTTTACATATGCAAAACACCTATATTCGATGCAACCTTTGACAATTTTCTGAGCTAAACGTAGTTGGCGTTTTAAAAAAATTGCGTTTACCCCTTGTTGCAGTTAGGTTTTGTGCTAACCCTAAGTCCATCTCACCAAGGCCGCGGTGGCCCAGTGGGTTCCGTGCTTGCACGCCACCTTTGGGGACACGGGTTCGAGACCCGGTTGACGAAAAAAAAAAATTTCTATTTTTACAAAGTCAAACACTGTCTAATCTATCATTTTCACCAAACAAATTTTATTTTTGAACAAAGGGTAGGCCTGTGCAATGCTAACCCTAATTCCCTTTGCTCAGATTTTTACCGCTTCGCGGAGCCATTGCAGAAGGAAAGTATGTTTGGCGGGTGATGCTGGCCGCCCATGAAAATTTTTCGACCCAAATGTGTGCTAAAAAGATGCGCTACGACGTGCTGAATCTTTACATATGCAAAACACCTATATTCGATGCAACCTTTGACAATTTTCTGAGCTAAACGTAGTTGGCGTTTTAAAAAAATTGCGTTTACCCCTTGTTGCAGTTAGGTTTTGTGCTAACCCTAAGTCCATCTCACCAAGGCCGCGGTGGCCCAGTGGGTTCCGTGCTTGCACGCCACCTTTGGGGACACGGGTTCGAGACCAGGTTGACGAAAAAAAAAATTTTCTATTTTTACAAAGTCAAACACTGTCTAATCTATCATTTTCACCAAACAAATTTTATTTTTGAACAAAGGGTAGGCCTGTGCAATGCTAACCCTAATTCCCTTTGCTCAGATTTTTACCGCTTCGCGGAGCCATTGCAGAAGGAAAGTATGTTTGGCGGGTGCTGCTGGCCGCCCATGAAAATTTTTCGACCCAAATGTGTGCTAAAAAGATGCGCTACGACGTGCTGAATCTTTACATATGCAAAACACCTATATTCGATGCAACCTTTGACAATTTTCTGAGCTAAACGTAGTTGGCGTTTTAAAAAAATTGCGTTTACCCCTTGTTGCAGTTAGGTTTTGTGCTAACCCTAAGTCCATCTCACCAAGGCCGCGGTGGCCCAGTGGGTTCCGTGCTTGCACGCCACCTTTGGGGACACGGGTTCGAGACCCGGTTGACGAAAAAAAAAATTTTCTATTTTTACAAAGTCAAACACTGTCTAATCTATCATTTTCACCAAACAAATTTCATTTTTGAACAAAGGGTAGGCCTGTGCAATGCTAACCCTAATTCCCTTTGCTCAGATTTTTACCGCTTCGCGGAGCCATTGCAGAAGGAAAGTATGTTTGGCGGGTGGTGCTGGCCGCCCATGAAAATTTTTCGACCCAAATGTGTGCTAAAAAGATGCGCTACGACGTGCTGAATCTTTACATATGCAAAACACCTATATTCGATGCAACCTTTGACAATTTTCTGAGCTAAACGTAGTTGGCGTTTTAAAAAAATTGCGTTTACCCCTTGTTGCAGTTAGGTTTTGTGCTAACCCTAAGTCCATCTCACCAAGGCCGCGGTGGCCCAGTGGGTTCCGTGCTTGCACGCCACCTTTGGGGACACGGGTTCGAGACCCGGTTGACGAAAAAAAAATTTTTCTATTTTTACAAAGTCAAACACTGTCTAA
The DNA here is from genome assembly GCA_029955415.1 of Lottia scabra. NCBI lineage: Eukaryota > Metazoa > Mollusca > Gastropoda > Lottiidae > Lottia > Lottia scabra. Next base: position 4,417,858 of record JARJEI010000018.1, on the reverse strand, counting down.
TCTATCATTTTCACCAAACAAATTTTATTTTTGAACAAAGGGTAGGCCTGTGCAATGCTAACCCTAATTCCCTTTGCTCAGATTTTTACCGCTTCGCGGAGCCATTGCAGAAGGAAAGTATGTTTGGCGGGTGCTGCTGGCCGCCCATGAAATTTTTTCGACCCAAATGTGTGCTAAAAAGATGCGCTACGACGTGCTGAATCTTTACATATGCAAAACACCTATATTCGATGCAACCTTTGACAATTTTCTGAGCTAAACGTAGTTGGCGTTTTAAAAAAATTGCGTTTACCCCTTGTTGCAGTTAGGTTTTGTGCTAACCCTAAGTCCATCTCACCAAGGCCGCGGTGGCCCAGTGGGTTCCGTGCTTGCACGCCACCTTTGGGGACACGGGTTCGAGACCCGGTTGACGAAAAAAAAAATTTTCTATTTTTACAAAGTCAAACACTGTCTAATCTATCATTTTCACCAAACAAATTTTATTTTTGAACAAAGGGTAGGCCTGTGCAATGCTAACCCTAATTCCCTTTGCTCAGATTTTTACCGCTTCGCGGAGCCATTGCAGAAGGAAAGTATGTTTGGCGGGTGCTGCTGGCCGCCCATGAAATTTTTTCGACCCAAATGTGTGCTAAAAAGATGCGCTACGACGTGCTGAATCTTTACATATGCAAAACACCTATATTCGATGCAACCTTTGACAATTTTCTGAGCTAAACGTAGTTGGCGTTTTAAAAAAATTGCGTTTACCCCTTGTTGCAGTTAGGTTTTGTGCTAACCCTAAGTCCATCTCACCAAGGCCGCGGTGGCCCAGTGGGTTCCGTGCTTGCACGCCACCTTTGGGGACACGGGTTCGAGACCCGGTTGACGAAAAAAAAAAAATTTCTATTTTTACAAAGTCAAACACTGTCTAATCTATCATTTTCACCAAACAAATTTTATTTTTGAACAAAGGGTAGGCCTGTGCAATGCTAACCCTAATTCCCTTTGCTCAGATTTTTACCGCTTCGCGGAGCCATTGCAGAAGGAAAGTATGTTTGGCGGGTGATGCTGGCCGCCCATGAAAATTTTTCGACCCAAATGTGTGCTAAAAAGATGCGCTACGACGTGCTGAATCTTTACATATGCAAAACACCTATATTCGATGCAACCTTTGACAATTTTCTGAGCTAAACGTAGTTGGCGTTTTAAAAAAATTGCGTTTACCCCTTGTTGCAGTTAGGTTTTGTGCTAACCCTAAGTCCATCTCACCAAGGCCGCGGTGGCCCAGTGGGTTCCGTGCTTGCACGCCACCTTTGGGGACACGGGTTCGAGACCCGGTTGACGAAAAAAAAAATTTTCTATTTTTACAAAGTCAAACACTGTCTAATCTATCATTTTCACCAAACAAATTTTATTTTTGAACAAAGGGTAGGCCTGTGCAATGCTAACCCTAATTCCCTTTGCTCAGATTTTTACCGCTTCGCGGAGCCATTGCAGAAGGAAAGTATGTTTGGCGGGTGCTGCTGGCCGCCCATGAAAATTTTTCGACCCAAATGTGTGCTAAAAAGATGCGCTACGACGTGCTGAATCTTTACATATGCAAAACACCTATATTCGATGCAACCTTTGACAATTTTCTGAGCTAAACGTAGTTGGCGTTTTAAAAAAATTGCGTTTACCCCTTGTTGCAGTTAGGTTTTGTGCTAACCCTAAGTCCATCTCACCAAGGCCGCGGTGGCCCAGTGGGTTCCGTGCTTGCACGCCACCTTTGGGGACACGGGTTCGAGACCCGGTTGACGAAAAAAAAATTTTTCTATTTTTACAAAGTCAAACACTGTCTAATCTATCATTTTCACCAAACAAATTTCATTTTTGAACAAAGGGTAGGCCTGTGCAATGCTAACCCTAATTCCCTTTGCTCAGATTTTTACCGCTTCGCGGAGCCATTGCAGAAGGAAAGTATGTTTGGCGGGTGGTGCTGGCCGCCCATGAAAATTTTTCGATCCAAATGTGTGCTAAAAAGATGCGCTACGACGTGCTGAATCTTTACATATGCAAAACACCTATATTCGATGCAACCTTTGACAATTTTCTGAGCTAAACGTAGTTGGCGTTTTAAAAAAATTGCGTTTACCCCTTGTTGCAGTTAGGTTTTGTGCTAACCCTAAGTCCATCTCACCAAGGCCGCGGTGGCCCAGTGGGTTCCGTGCTTGCACGCCACCTTTGGGGACACGGGTTCGAGACCCGGTTGACGAAAAAAAATTTTTTCTATTTTTACAAAGTCAAACACTGTCTAATCTATCATTTTCACCAAACAAATTTTATTTTTGAACAAAGGGTAGGCCTGTGCAATGCTAACCCTAATTCCCTTTGCTCAGATTTTTACCGCTTCGCGGAGCCATTGCAGAAGGAAAGTATGTTTGGCGGGTGCTGCTGGCCGCCCATGAAAATTTTTCGACCCAAATGTGTGCTAAAAAGATGCGCTACGACGTGCTGAATCTTTACATATGCAAAACACCTATATTCGATGCAGCCTTTGACAATTTTCTGAGCTAAACGTAGTTGGCGTTTTAAAAAAATTGCGTTTACCCCTTGTTGCAGTTAGGTTTTGTGCTAACCCTAAGTCCATCTCACCAAGGCCGCGGTGGCCCAGTGGGTTCCGTGCTTGCACGCCACCTTTGGGGACACGGGTTCGAGACCCGGTTGACGAAAAAAAAATTTTTCTATTTTTACAAAGTCAAACACTGTCTAATCTATCATTTTCACCAAACAAATTTTATTTTTGAACAAAGGGTAGGCCTGTGCAATGCTAACCCTAATTCCCTTTGCTCAGATTTTTACCGCTTCGCGGAGCCATTGCAGAAGGAAAGTATGTTTGGCGGGTGCTGCTGGCCGCCCATGAAAATTTTTCGACCCAAATGTGTGCTAAAAAGATGCGCTACGACGTGCTGAATCTTTACATATGCAAAACACCTATATTCGATGCAACCTTTGACAATTTTCTGAGCTAAACGTAGTTGGCGTTTTAAAAAAATTGCGTTTACCCCTTGTTGCAGTTAGGTTTTGTGCTAACCCTAAGTCCATCTCACCAAGGCCGCGGTGGCCCAGTGGGTTCCGTGCTTGCACGCCACCTTTGGGGACACGGGTTCGAGACCCGGTTGACGAAAAAAAAAAATTTCTATTTTTACAAAGTCAAACACTGTCTAATCTATCATTTTCACCAAACAAATTTTATTTTTGAACAAAGGGTAGGCCTGTGCAATGCTAACCCTAATTCCCTTTGCTCAGATTTTTACCGCTTCGCGGAGCCATTGCAGAAGGAAAGTATGTTTGGCGGGTGCTGCTGGCCGCCCATGAAAATTTTTCGACCCAAATGTGTGCTAAAAAGATGCGCTACGACGTGCTGAATCTTTACATATGCAAAACACCTATATTCGATGCAACCTTTGACAATTTTCTGAGCTAAACGTAGTTGGCGTTTTAAAAAAATTGCGTTTACCCCTTGTTGCAGTTAGGTTTTGTGCTAACCCTAAGTCCATCTCACCAAGGCCGCGGTGGCCCAGTGGGTTCCGTGCTTGCACGCCACCTTTGGGGACACGGGTTCGAGACCCGGTTGACGAAAAAAAAAATTTTCTATTTTTACAAAGTCAAACACTGTCTAATCTATCATTTTCACCAAACAAATTTTATTTTTGAACAAAGGGTAGGCCTGTGCAATGCTAACCCTAATTCCCTTTGCTCAGATTTTTACCGCTTCGCGGAGCCATTGCAGAAGGAAAGTATGTTTGGCGGGTGCTGCTGGCCGCCCATGAACATTTTTCGACCCAAATGTGTGCTAAAAAGATGCGCTACGACGTGCTGAATCTTTACATATGCAAAACACCTATATTCGATGCAACCTTTGACAATTTTCTGAGCTAAACGTAGTTGGCGTTTTAAAAAAATTGCGTTTACCCCTTGTTGCAGTTAGGTTTTGTGCTAACCCTAAGTCCATCTCACCAAGGCCGCGGTGGCCCAGTGGGTTCCGTGCTTGCACGCCACCTTTGGGGACACGGGTTCGAGACCCGGTTGACGAAAAAAAAAAATTTCTATTTTTACAAAGTCAAACACTGTCTAATCTATCATTTTCACCAAACAAATTTTATTTTTGAACAAAGGGTAGGCCTGTGCAATGCTAACCCTAATTCCCTTTGCTCAGATTTTTACCGCTTCGCGGAGCCATTGCAGAAGGAAAGTATGTTTGGCGGGTGCTGCTGGCCGCCCATGAAAATTTTTCGACCCAAATGTGTGCTAAAAAGATGCGCTACGACGTGCTGAATCTTTACATATGCAAAACACCTATATTCGATGCAACCTTTGACAATTTTCTGAGCTAAACGTAGTTGGCGTTTTAAAAAAATTGCGTTTACCCCTTGTTGCAGTTAGGTTTTGTGCTAACCCTAAGTCCATCTCACCAAGGCCGCGGTGGCCCAGTGGGTTCCGTGCTTGCACGCCACCTTTGGGGACACGGGTTCGAGACCCGGTTGACGAAAAAAATTTTTTTCTATTTTTACAAAGTCAAACACTGTCTAATCTATCATTTTCACCAAACAAATTTTATTTTTGAACAAAGGGTAGGCCTGTGCAATGCTAACCCTAATTCCCTTTGCTCAGATTTTTACCGCTTCGCGGAGCCATTGCAGAAGGAAAGTATGTTTTGCGGGTGCTGCTGGCCGCCCATGAAAATTTTTCGACCCAAATGTGTGCTAAAAAGATGCGCTACGACGTGCTGAATCTTTACATATGCAAAACACCTATATTCGATGCAACCTTTGACAATTTTCTGAGCTAAACGTAGTTGGCGTTTTAAAAAAATTGCGTTTACCCCTTGTTGCAGTTAGGTTTTGTGCTAACCCTAAGTCCATCTCACCAAGGCCGCGGTGGCCCAGTGGGTTCCGTGCTTGCACGCCACCTTTGGGGACACGGGTTCGAGACCCGGTTGACGAAAAAAAAAATTTTCTATTTTTACAAAGTCAAACACTGTCTAATCTATCATTTTCACCAAACAAATTTTATTTTTGAACAAAGGGTAGGCCTGTGCAATGCTAACCCTAATTCCCTTTGCTCAGATTTTTACCGCTTCGCGGAGCCATTGCAGAAGGAAAGTATGTTTGGCGGGTGCTGCTGGCCGCCCATGAAAATTTTTCGACCCAAATGTGTGCTAAAAAGATGCGCTACGACGTGCTGAATCTTTACATATGCAAAACACCTATATTCGATGCAACCTTTGACAATTTTCTGAGCTAAACGTAGTTGGCGTTTTAAAAAAATTGCGTTTACCCCTTGTTGCAGTTAGGTTTTGTGCTAACCCTAAGTCCATCTCACCAAGGCCGCGGTGGCCCAGTGGGTTCCGTGCTTGCACGCCACCTTTGGGGACACGGGTTCGAGACCCGGTTGACGAAAAAAAAATTTTTCTATTTTTACAAAGTCAAACACTGTCTAATCTATCATTTTCACCAAACAAATTTTATTTTTGAACAAAGGGTAGGCCTGTGCAATGCTAACCCTAATTCCCTTTGCTCAGATTTTTACCGCTTCGCGGAGCCATTGCAGAAGGAAAGTATGTTTGGCGGGTGCTGCTGGCCGCCCATGAAAATTTTTCGACCCAAATGTGTGCTAAAAAGATGCGCTACGACGTGCTGAATCTTTACATATGCAAAACACCTATATTCGATGCAACCTTTGACAATTTTCTGAGCTAAACGTAGTTGGCGTTTTAAAAAAATTGCGTTTACCCCTTGTTGCAGTTAGGTTTTGTGCTAACCCTAAGTCCATCTCACCAAGGCCGCGGTGGCCCAGTGGGTTCCGTGCTTGCACGCCACCTTTGGGGACACGGGTTCGAGACCCGGTTGACGAAAAAAAAAATTTTCTATTTTTACAAAGTCAAACACTGTCTAATCTATCATTTTCACCAAACAAATTTTATTTTTGAACAAAGGGTAGGCCTGTGCAATGCTAACCCTAATTCCCTTTGCTCAGATTTTTACCGCTTCGCGGAGCCATTGCAGAAGGAAAGTATGTTTGGCGGGTGCTGCTGGCCGCCCATGAAAATTTTTCGACCCAAATGTGTGCTAAAAAGATGCGCTACGACGTGCCGAATCTTTACATATGCAAAACACCTATATTCGATGCAACCTTTGACAATTTTCTGAGCTAAACGTAGTTGGCGTTTTAAAAAAATTGCGTTTACCCCTTGTTGCAGTTAGGTTTTGTGCTAACCCTAAGTCCATCTCACCAAGGCCGCGGTGGCCCGGTGGGTTCCGTGCTTGCACGTCACCTTTGGGGACACGGGTTCGAGACCCGGTTGACGAAAAAAAATTTTTTCTATTTTTACAAAGTCAAACACTGTCTAATCTATCATTTTCACCAAACAAATTTTATTTTTGAACAAAGGGTAGGCCTGTGCAATGCTAACCCTAATTCCCTTTGCTCAGATTTTTACCGCTTCGCGGAGCCATTGCAGAAGGAAAGTATGTTTGGCGGGTGCTGCTGGCCGCCCATGAAAATTTTTCGACCCAAATGTGTGCTAAAAAGATGCGCTACGACGTGCTGAATCTTTACATATGCAAAACACCTATATTCGATGCAACCTTTGACAATTTTCTGAGCTAAACGTAGTTGGCGTTTTAAAAAAATTGCGTTTACCCCTTGTTGCAGTTAGGTTTTGTGCTAACCCTAAGTCCATCTCACCAAGGCCGCGGTGGCCCAGTGGGTTCCGTGCTTGCACGCCACCTTTGGGGACACGGGTTCGAGACCCGGTTGACGAAAAAAAAATTTTTCTATTTTTACAAAGTCAAACACTGTCTAATCTATCATTTTCACCAAACAAATTTTATTTTTGAACAAAGGGTAGGCCTGTGCAATGCTAACCCTAATTCCCTTTGCTCAGATTTTTACCGCTTCGCGGAGCCATTGCAGAAGGAAAGTATGTTTGGCGGGTGCTGCTGGCCGCCCATGAAAATTTTTCGACCCAAATGTGTGCTAAAAAGATGCGCTACGACGTGCTGAATCTTTACATATGCAAAACACCTATATTCGATGCAACCTTTGACAATTTTCTGAGCTAAACGTAGTTGGCGTTTTAAAAAAATTGCGTTTACCCCTTGTTGCAGTTAGGTTTTGTGCTAACCCTAAGTCCATCTCACCAAGGCCGCGGTGGCCCAGTGGGTTCCGTGCTTGCACGCCACCTTTGGGGACACGGGTTCGAGACCCGGTTGACGAAAAAAAAAATTTTCTATTTTTACAAAGTCAAACACTGTCTAATCTATCATTTTCACCAAACAAATTTTATTTTTGAACAAAGGGTAGGCCTGTGCAATGCTAACCCTAATTCCCTTTGCTCAGATTTTTACCGCTTCGCGGAGCCATTGCAGAAGGAAAGTATGTTTGGCGGGTGCTGCTGGCCGCCCATGAAAATTTTTCGACCCAAATGTGTGCTAAAAAGATGCGCTACGACGTGCTGAATCTTTACATATGCAAAACACCTATATTCGATGCAACCTTTGACAATTTTCTGAGCTAAACGTAGTTGGCGTTTTAAAAAAATTGCGTTTACCCCTTGTTGCAGTTAGGTTTTGTGCTAACCCTAAGTCCATCTCACCAAGGCCGCGGTGGCCCAGTGGGTTCCGTGCTTGCACGCCACCTTTGGGGACACGGGTTCGAGACCCGGTTGACGAAAAAAAAAATTTTCTATTTTTACAAAGTCAAACACTGTCTAATCTATCATTTTCACCAAACAAATTTTATTTTTGAACAAAGGGTAGGCCTGTGCAATGCTAACCCTAATTCCCTTTGCTCAGATTTTTACCGCTTCGCGGAGCCATTGCAGAAGGAAAGTATGTTTGGCGGGTGCTGCTGGCCGCCCATGAAAATTTTTCGACCCAAATGTGTGCTAAAAAGATGCGCTACGACGTGCTGAATCTTTACATATGCAAAACACCTATATTCGATGCAACCTTTGACAATTTTCTGAGCTAAACGTAGTTGGCGTTTTAAAAAAATTGCGTTTACCCCTTGTTGCAGTTAGGTTTTGTGCTAACCCTAAGTCCATCTCACCAAGGCCGCGGTGGCCCAGTGGGTTCCGTGCTTGCACGCCACCTTTGGGGACACGGGTTCGAGACCCGGTTGACGAAAAAAAAAATTTTCTATTTTTACAAAGTCAAACACTGTCTAATCTATCATTTTCACCAAACAAATTTTATTTTTGAACAAAGGGTAGGCCTGTGCAATGCTAACCCTAATTCCCTTTGCTCAGATTTTTACCGCTTCGCGGAGCCATTGCAGAAGGAAAGTATGTTTGGCGGGTGCTGCTGGCCGCCCATGAAAATTTTTCGACCCAAATGTGTGCTAAAAAGATGCGCTACGACGTGCTGAATCTTTACATATGCAAAACACCTATATTCGATGCAACCTTTGACAATTTTCTGAGCTAAACGTAGTTGGCGTTTTAAAAAAATTGCGTTTACCCCTTGTTGCAGTTAGGTTTTGTGCTAACCCTAAGTCCATCTCACCAAGGCCGCGGTGGCCCAGTGGGTTCCGTGCTTGCACGCCACCTTTGGGGACACGGGTTCGAGACCCGGTTGACGAAAAAAAAATTTTTCTATTTTTACAAAGTCAAACACTGTCTAATCTATCATTTTCACCAAACAAATTTTATTTTTGAACAAAGGGTAGGCCTGTGCAATGCTAACCCTAATTCCCTTTGCTCAGATTTTTACCGCTTCGCGGAGCCATTGCAGAAGGAAAGTATGTTTGGCGGGTGCTGCTGGCCGCCCATGAAAATTTTTCGACCCAAATGTGTGCTAAAAAGATGCGCTACGACGTGCTGAATCTTTACATATGCAAAACACCTATATTCGATGCAACCTTTGACAATTTTCTGAGCTAAACGTAGTTGGCGTTTTAAAAAAATTGCGTTTACCCCTTGTTGCAGTTAGGTTTTGTGCTAACCCTAAGTCCATCTCACCAAGGCCGCGGTGGCCCAGTGGGTTCCGTGCTTGCACGCCACCTTTGGGGACACGGGTTCGAGACCCGGTTGACGAAAAAAAAAATTTTCTATTTTTACAAAGTCAAACACTGTCTAATCTATCATTTTCACCAAACAAATTTTATTTTTGAACAAAGGGTAGGCCTGTGCAATGCTAACCCTAATTCCCTTTGCTCAGATTTTTACCGCTTCGCGGAGCCATTGCAGAAGGAAAGTATGTTTGGCGGGTGCTGCTGGCCGCCCATGAAAATTTTTCGACCCAAATGTGTGCTAAAAAGATGCGCTACGACGTGCTGAATCTTTACATATGCAAAACACCTATATTCGATGCAACCTTTGACAATTTTCTGAGCTAAACGTAGTTGGCGTTTTAAAAAAATTGCGTTTACCCCTTGTTGCAGTTAGGTTTTGTGCTAACCCTAAGTCCATCTCACCAAGGCCGCGGTGGCCCAGTGGGTTCCGTGCTTGCACGCCACCTTTGGGGACACGGGTTCGAGACCCGGTTGACGAAAAAAAAAATTTTCTATTTTTACAAAGTCAAACACTGTCTAATCTATCATTTTCACCAAACAAATTTTATTTTTGAACAAAGGGTAGGCCTGTGCAATGCTAACCCTAATTCCCTTTGCTCAGATTTTTACCGCTTCGCGGAGCCATTGCAGAAGGAAAGTATGTTTGGCGGGTGCTGCTGGCCGCCCATGAAAATTTTTCGACCCAAATGTGTGCTAAAAAGATGCGCTACGACGTGCTGAATCTTTACATATGCAAAACACCTATATTCGATGCAACCTTTGACAATTTTCTGAGCTAAACGTAGTTGGCGTTTTAAAAAAATTGCGTTTACCCCTTGTTGCAGTTAGGTTTTGTGCTAACCCTAAGTCCATCTCACCAAGGCCGCGGTGGCCCAGTGGGTTCCGTGCTTGCACGCCACCTTTGGGGACACGGGTTCGAGACCCGGTTGACGAAAAAAAAAATTTTCTATTTTTACAAAGTCAAACACTGTCTAATCTATCATTTTCACCAAACAAATTTTATTTTTAAACAAAGGGTAGGCCTGTGCAATGCTAACCCTAATTCCCTTTGCTCAGATTTTTACCGCTTCGCGGAGCCATTGCAGAAGGAAAGTATGTTTGGCGGGTGCTGCTGGCCGCCCATGAAAATTTTTCGACCCAAATGTGTGCTAAAAAGATGCGCTACGACGTGCTGAATCTTTACATATGCAAAACACCTATATTCGATGCAACCTTTGACAATTTTCTGAGCTAAACGTAGTTGGCGTTTTAAAAAAATTGCGTTTACCCCTTGTTGCAGTTAGGTTTTGTGCTAACCCTAAGTCCATCTCACCAAGGCCGCGGTGGCCCAGTGGCTTCTGTGCTTGCACGCCACCTTTGGGGACACGGGTTCGAGACCCGGTTGACGAAAAAAAATTTTTTCTATTTTTACAAAGTCAAACACTGTCTAATCTATCATTTTCACCAAACAAATTTTATTTTTGAACAAAGGGTAGGCCTGTGCAATGCTAACCCTAATTCCCTTTGCTCAGATTTTTACCGCTTCGCGGAGCCATTGCAGAAGGAAAGTATGTTTGGCGGGTGCTGCTGGCCGCCCATGAAAATTTTTCGACCCAAATGTGTGCTAAAAAGATGCGCTACGACGTGCTGAATCTTTACATATGCAAAACACCTATATTCGATGCAACCTTTGACAATTTTCTGAGCTAAACGTAGTTGGCGTTTTAAAAAAATTGCGTTTACCCCTTGTTGCAGTTAGGTTTTGTGCTAACCCTAAGTCCATCTCACCAAGGCCGCGGTGGCCCAGTGGGTTCCGTGCTTGCACGCCACCTTTGGGGACACGGGTTCGAGACCCGGTTGACGAAAAAAAAAATTTTCTATTTTTACAAAGTCAAACACTGTCTAATCTATCATTTTCACCAAACAAATTTTATTTTTGAACAAAGGGTAGGCCTGTGCAATGCTAACCCTAATTCCCTTTGCTCAGATTTTTACCGCTTCGCGGAGCCATTGCAGAAGGAAAGTATGTTTGGCGGGTGCTGCTGGCCGCCCATGAAAATTTTTCGACCCAAATGTGTGCTAAAAAGATGCGCTACGACGTGCTGAATCTTTACATATGCAAAACACCTATATTCGATGCAACCTTTGACAATTTTCTGAGCTAAACGTAGTTGGCGTTTTAAAAAAATTGCGTTTACCCCTTGTTGCAGTTAGGTTTTGTGCTAACCCTAAGTCCATCTCACCAAGGCCGCGGTGGCCCAGTGGGTTCCGTGCTTGCACGCCACCTTTGGGGACACGGGTTCGAGACCCGGTTGACGAAAAAAAAATTTTTCTATTTTTACAAAGTCAAACACTGTCTAATCTATCATTTTCACCAAACAAATTTTATTTTTGAACAAAGGGTAGGCCTGTGCAATGCTAACCCTAATTCCCTTTGCTCAGATTTTTACCGCTTCGCGGAGCCATTGCAGAAGGAAAGTATGTTTGGCGGGATGCTGCTGGCCGCCCATGAAAATTTTTCGACCCAAATGTGTGCTAAAAAGATGCGCTACGACGTGCTGAATCTTTACATATGCAAAACACCTATATTCGATGCAACCTTTGACAATTTTCTGAGCTAAACGTAGTTGGCGTTTTAAAAAAATTGCGTTTACCCCTTGTTGCAGTTAGGTTTTGTGCTAACCCTAAGTCCATCTCACCAAGGCCGCGGTGGCCCAGTGGGTTCCGTGCTTGCACGCCACCTTTGGGGACACGGGTTCGAGACCCGGTTGACGAAAAAAAATTTTTTCTATTTTTACAAAGTCAAACACTGTCTAATCTATCATTTTCACCAAACAAATTTTATTTTTGAACAAAGGGTAGGCCTGTGCAATGCTAACCCTAATTCCCTTTGCTCAGATTTTTACCGCTTCGCGGAGCCATTGCAGAAGGAAAGTATGTTTGGCGGGTGCTGCTGGCCGCCCATGAAATTTTTTCGACCCAAATGTGTGCTAAAAAGATGCGCTACGACGTGCTGAATCTTTACATATGCAAAACACCTATATTCGATGCAACCTTTGACAATTTTCTGAGCTAAACGTAGTTGGCGTTTTAAAAAAATTGCGTTTACCCCTTGTTGCAGTTAGGTTTTGTGCTAACCCTAAGTCCATCTCACCAAGGCCGCGGTGGCCCAGTGGGTTCCGTGCTTGCACGCCACCTTTGGGGACACGGGTTCGAGACCCGGTTGACGAAAAAAAAAATTTTCTATTTTTACAAAGTCAAACACTGTCTAATCTATCATTTTCACCAAACAAATTTTATTTTTGAACAAAGGGTAGGCCTGTGCAATGCTAACCCTAATTCCCTTTGCTCAGATTTTTACCGCTTCGCGGAGCCATTGCAGAAGGAAAGTATGTTTGGCGGGTGCTGCTGGCCGCCCATGAAAATTTTTCGACCCAAATGTGTGCTAAAAAGATGCGCTACGACGTGCTGAATCTTTACATATGCAAAACACCTATATTCGATGCAACCTTTGACAATTTTCTGAGCTAAACGTAGTTGGCGTTTTAAAAAAATTGCGTTTACCCCTTGTTGCAGTTAGGTTTTGTGCTAACCCTAAGTCCATCTCACCAAGGCCGCGGTGGCCCAGTGGGTTCCGTGCTTGCACGCCACCTTTGGGGACACGGGTTCGAGACCCGGTTGACGAAAAAAAATTTTTTCTATTTTTACAAAGTCAAACACTGTCTAATCTATCATTTTCACCAAACAAATTTTATTTTTGAACAAAGGGTAGGCCTGTGCAATGCTAACCCTAATTCCCTTTGCTCAGATTTTTACCGCTTCGCGGAGCCATTGCAGAAGGAAAGTATGTTTGGCGGGTGCTGCTGGCCGCCCATGAAAATTTTTCGACCCAAATGTGTGCTAAAAAGATGCGCTACGACGTGCTGAATCTTTACATATGCAAAACACCTATATTCGATGCAACCTTTGACAATTTTCTGAGCTAAACGTAGTTGGCGTTTTAAAAAAATTGCGTTTACCCCTTGTTGCAGTTAGGTTTTGTGCTAACCCTAAGTCCATCTCACCAAGGCCGCGGTGGCCCAGTGGGTTCCGTGCTTGCACGCCACCTTTGGGGACACGGGTTCGAGACCCGGTTGACGAAAAAAAAAATTTTCTATTTTTACAAAGTCAAACACTGTCTAATCTATCATTTTCACCAAACAAATTTTATTTTTGAACAAAGGGTAGGCCTGTGCAATGCTAACCCTAATTCCCTTTGCTCAGATTTTTACCGCTTCGCGGAGCCATTGCAGAAGGAAAGTATGTTTGGCGGGTGCTGCTGGCCGCCCATGAAAATTTTTCGACCCAAATGTGTGCTAAAAAGATGCGCTACGACGTGCTGAATCTTTACATATGCAAAACACCTATATTCGATGCAACCTTTGACAATTTTCTGAGCTAAACGTAGTTGGCGTTTTAAAAAAATTGCGTTTACCCCTTGTTGCAGTTAGGTTTTGTGCTAACCCTAAGTCCATCTCACCAAGGCCGCGGTGGCCCAGTGGGTTCCGTGCTTGCACGCCACCTTTGGGGACACGGGTTCGAGACCCGGTTGACGAAAAAAAAAATTTTCTATTTTTACAAAGTCAAACACTGTCTAATCTATCATTTTCACCAAACAAATTTTATTTTTGAACAAAGGGTAGGCCTGTGCAATGCTAACCCTAATTCCCTTTGCTCAGATTTTTACCGCTTCGCGGAGCCATTGCAGAAGGAAAGTATGTTTGGCGGGTGCTGCTGGCCGCCCATGAAAATTTTTCGACCCAAATGTGTGCTAAAAAGATGCGCTACGACGTGCTGAATCTTTACATATGCAAAACACCTATATTCGATGCAACCTTTGACAATTTTCTGAGCTAAACGTAGTTGGCGTTTTAAAAAAATTGCGTTTACCCCTTGTTGCAGTTAGGTTTTGTGCTAACCCTAAGTCCATCTCACCAAGACCGCGGTGGCCCAGTGGGTTCCGTGCTTGCACGCCACCTTTGGGGACACGGGTTCGAGACCCGGTTGACGAAAAAAACAATTTTCTATTTTTACAAAGTCAAACACTGTCTAATCTATCATTTTCACCAAACAAATTTTATTTTTGAACAAAGGGTAGGCCTGTGCAATGCTAACCCTAATTCCCTTTGCTCAGATTTTTACCGCTTCGCGGAGCCATTGCAGAAGGAAAGTATGTTTGGCGGGTGCTGCTGGCCGCCCATGAAAATTTTTCGACCCAAATGTGTGCTAAAAAGATGCGCTACGACGTGCTGAATCTTTACATATGCAAAACACCTATATTCGATGCAACCTTTGACAATTTTCTGAGCTAAACGTAGTTGGCGTTTTAAAAAAATTGCGTTTACCCCTTGTTGCAGTTAGGTTTTGTGCTAACCCTAAGTCCATCTCACCAAGGCCGCGGTGGCCCAGTGGGTTCCGTGCTTGCACGCCACCTTTGGGGACACGGGTTCGAGACCCGGTTGACGAAAAAAAAAATTTTCTATTTTTACAAAGTCAAACACTGTCTAATCTATCATTTTCACCAAACAAATTTTATTTTTGAACAAAGGGTAGGCCTGTGCAATGCTAACCCTAATTCCCTTTGCTCAGATTTTTACCGTTTCGCGGAGCCATTGCAGAAGGAAAGTATGTTTGGCGGGTGCTGCTGGCCGCCCATGAAAATTTTTCGACCCAAATGTGTGCTAAAAAGATGCGCTACGACGTGCTGAATCTTTACATATGCAAAACACCTATATTCGATGCAACCTTTGACAATTTTCTGAGCTAAACGTAGTTGGCGTTTTAAAAAAATTGCGTTTACCTCTTGTTGCAGTTAGGTTTTGTGCTAACCCTAAGTCCATCTCACCAAGGCCGCGGTGGCCCAGTGGGTTCCGTGCTTGCACGCCACCTTTGGGGACACGGGTTCGAGACCCGGTTGACGAAAAAAAAAATTTCTATTTTTACAAAGTCAAACACTGTCTAATCTATCATTTTCACCAAACAAATTTTATTTTTGAACAAAGGGTAGGCCTGTGCAATGCTAACCCTAATTCCCTTTGCTCAGATTTTTACCGCTTCGCGGAGCCATTGCAGAAGGAAAGTATGTTTGGCGGGTGCTGCTGGCCGCCCATGAAAATTTTTCGACCCAAATGTGTGCTAAAAAGATGCGCTACGACGTGCTGAATCTTTACATATGCAAAACACCTATATTCGATGCAACCTTTGACAATTTTCTGAGCTAAACGTAGTTGGCGTTTTAAAAAAATTGCGTTTACCCCTTGTTGCAGTTAGGTTTTGTGCTAACCCTAAGTCCATCTCACCAAGGCCGCGGTGGCCCAGTGGGTTCCGTGCTTGCACGCCACCTTTGGGGACACGGGTTCGAGACCCGGTTGACGAAAAAAAAAATTTTCTATTTTTACAAAGTCAAACACTGTCTAATCTATCATTTTCACCAAACAAATTTTATTTTTGAACAAAGGGTAGGCCTGTGCAATGCTAACCCTAATTCCCTTTGCTCAGATTTTTACCGCTTCGCGGAGCCATTGCAGAAGGAAAGTATGTTTGGCGGGTGCTGCTGGCCGCCCATAAAAATTTTTCGACCCAAATGTGTGCTAAAAAGATGCGCTACGACGTGCTGAATCTTTACATATGCAAAACACCTATATTCGATGCAACCTTTGACAATTTTCTGAGCTAAACGTAGTTGGCGTTTTAAAAAAATTGCGTTTACCCCTTGTTGCAGTTAGGTTTTGTGCTAACCCTAAGTCCATCTCACCAAGGCCGCGGTGGCCCAGTGGGTTCCGTGCTTGCACGCCACCTTTGGGGACACGGGTTCGAGACCCGGTTGACGAAAAAAAAAATTTTCTATTTTTACAAAGTCAAACACTGTCTAATCTATCATTTTCACCAAACAAATTTTATTTTTGAACAAAGGGTAGGCCTGTGCAATGCTAACCCTAATTCCCTTTGCTCAGATTTTTACCGCTTCGCGGAGCCATTGCAGAAGGAAAGTATGTTTGGCGGGTGCTGCTGGCCGCCCATGAAAATTTTTCGACCCAAATGTGTGCTAAAAAGATGCGCTACGACGTGCTGAATCTTTACATATGCAAAACACCTATATTCGATGCAACCTTTGACAATTTTCTGAGCTAAACGTAGTTGGCGTTTTAAAAAAATTGCGTTTACCCCTTGTTGCAGTTAGGTTTTGTGCTAACCCTAAGTCCATCTCACCAAGGCCGCGGTGGCCCAGTGGGTTCCGTGCTTGCACGCCACCTTTGGGGACACGGGTTCGAGACCCGGTTGACGAAAAAAAAAATTTTCTATTTTTACAAAGTCAAACACTGTCTAATCTATCATTTTCACCAAACAAATTTTATTTTTGAACAAAGGGTAGGCCTGTGCAATGCTAACCCTAATTCCCTTTGCTCAGATTTTTACCGCTTCGCGGAGCCATTGCAGAAGGAAAGTATGTTTGGCGGGTGCTGCTGGCCGCCCATGAAAATTTTTCGACCCAAATGTGTGCTAAAAAGATGCGCTACGACGTGCTGAATCTTTACATATGCAAAACACCTATATTCGATGCAACCTTTGACAATTTTCTGAGCTAAACGTAGTTGGCGTTTTAAAAAAATTGCGTTTACCCCTTGTTGCAGTTAGGTTTTGTGCTAACCCTAAGTCCATCTCACCAAGGCCGCGGTGGCCCAGTGGGTTCCGTGCTTGCACGCCACCTTTGGGGACACGGGTTCGAGACCCGGTTGACGAAAAAAAAAATTTTCTATTTTTACAAAGTCAAACACTGTCTAATCTATCATTTTCACCAAACAAATTTTATTTTTGAACAAAGGGTAGGCCTGTGCAATGCTAACCCTAATTCCCTTTGCTCAGATTTTTACCGCTTCGCGGAGCCATTGCAGAAGGAAAGTATGTTTGGCGGGTGCTGCTGGCCGCCCATGAAAATTTTTCGACCCAAATGTGTGCTAAAAAGATGCGCTACGACGTGCTGAATCTTTACATATGCAAAACACCTATATTCGATGCAACCTTTGACAATTTTCTGAGCTAAACGTAGTTGGCGTTTTAAAAAAATTGCGTTTACCCCTTGTTGCAGTTAGGTTTTGTGCTAACCCTAAGTCCATCTCACCAAGGCCGCGGTGGCCCAGTGGGTTCCGTGCTTGCACGCCACCTTTGGGGACACGGGTTCGAGACCCGGTTGACGAAAAAAAAAATTTTCTATTTTTACAAAGTCAAACACTGTCTAATCTATCATTTTCACCAAACAAATTTTATTTTTGAACAAAGGGTAGGCCTGTGCAATGCTAACCCTAATTCCCTTTGCTCAGATTTTTACCGCTTCGCGGAGCCATTGCAGAAGGAAAGTATGTTTGGCGGGTGCTGCTGGCCGCCCATGAAAATTTTTCGACCCAAATGTGTGCTAAAAAGATGCGCTACGACGTGCTGAATCTTTACATATGCAAAACACCTATATTCGATGCAACCTTTGACAATTTTCTGAGCTAAACGTAGTTGGCGTTTTAAAAAAATTGCGTTTACCCCTTGTTGCAGTTAGGTTTTGTGCTAACCCTAAGTCCATCTCACCAAGGCCGCGGTGGCCCAGTGGGTTCCGTGCTTGCACGCCACCTTTGGGGACACGGGTTCGAGACCCGGTTGACGAAAAAAAAAATTTTCTATTTTTACAAAGTCAAACACTGTCTAATCTATCATTTTCACCAAACAAATTTTATTTTTGAACAAAGGGTAGGCCTGTGCAATGCTAACCCTAATTCCCTTTGCTCAGATTTTTACCGCTTCGCGGAGCCATTGCAGAAGGAAAGTATGTTTGGCGGGTGCTGCTGGCCGCCCATGAAAATTTTTCGACCCAAATGTGTGCTAAAAAGATGCGCTACGACGTGCTGAATCTTTACATATGCAAAACACCTATATTCGATGCAACCTTTGACAATTTTCTGAGCTAAACGTAGTTGGCGTTTTAAAAAAATTGCGTTTACCCCTTGTTGCAGTTAGGTTTTGTGCTAACCCTAAGTCCATCTCACCAAGGCCGCGGTGGCCCAGTGGGTTCCGTGCTTGCACGCCACCTTTGGGGACACGGGTTCGAGACCCGGTTGACGAAAAAAAAAATTTTCTATTTTTACAAAGTCAAACACTGTCTAATCTATCATTTTCACCAAACAAATTTTATTTTTGAACAAAGGGTAGGCCTGTGCAATGCTAACCCTAATTCCCTTTGCTCAGATTTTTACCGCTTCGCGGAGCCATTGCAGAAGGAAAGTATGTTTGGCGGGTGCTGCTGGCCGCCCATGAAAATTTTTCGACCCAAATGTGTGCTAAAAAGATGCGCTACGACGTGCTGAATCTTTACATATGCAAAACACCTATATTCGATGCAACCTTTGACAATTTTCTGAGCTAAACGTAGTTGGCGTTTTAAAAAAATTGCGTTTACCCCTTGTTGCAGTTAGGTTTTGTGCTAACCCTAAGTCCATCTCACCAAGGCCGCGGTGGCCCAGTGGGTTCCGTGCTTGCACGCCACCTTTGGGGACACGGGTTCGAGACCCGGTTGACGAAAAAAAAAATTTTCTATTTTTACAAAGTCAAACACTGTCTAATCTATCATTTTCACCAAACAAATTTTATTTTTGAACAAAGGGTAGGCCTGTGCAATGCTAACCCTAATTCCCTTTGCTCAGATTTTTACCGCTTCGCGGAGCCATTGCAGAAGGAAAGTATGTTTGGCGGGTGCTGCTGGCCGCCCATGAAAATTTTTCGACCCAAATGTGTGCTAAAAAGATGCGCTACGACGTGCTGAATCTTTACATATGCAAAACACCTATATTCGATGCAACCTTTGACAATTTTCTGAGCTAAACGTAGTTGGCGTTTTAAAAAAATTGCGTTTACCCCTTGTTGCAGTTAGGTTTTGTGCTAACCCTAAGTCCATCTCACCAAGGCCGCGGTGGCCCAGTGGGTTCCGTGCTTGCACGCCACCTTTGGGGACACGGGTTCGAGACCCGGTTGACGAAAAAAAAAATTTTCTATTTTTACAAAGTCAAACACTGTCTAATCTATCATTTTCACCAAACAAATTTTATTTTTGAACAAAGGGTAGGCCTGTGCAATGCTAACCCTAATTCCCTTTGCTCAGATTTTTACCGCTTCGCGGAGCCATTGCAGAAGGAAAGTATGTTTGGCGGGTGCTGCTGGCCGCCCATGAAAATTTTTCGACCCAAATGTGTGCTAAAAAGATGCGCTACGACGTGCTGAATCTTTACATATGCAAAACACCTATATTCGATGCAACCTTTGACAATTTTCTGAGCTAAACGTAGTTGGCGTTTTAAAAAAATTGCGTTTACCCCTTGTTGCAGTTAGGTTTTGTGCTAACCCTAAGTCCATCTCACCAAGGCCGCGGTGGCCCAGTGGGTTCCGTGCTTGCACGCCACCTTTGGGGACACGGGTTCGAGACCCGGTTGACGAAAAAAAAAATTTTCTATTTTTACAAAGTCAAACACTGTCTAATCTATCATTTTCACCAAACAAATTTTATTTTTGAACAAAGGGTAGGCCTGTGCAATGCTAACCCTAATTCCCTTTGCTCAGATTTTTACCGCTTCGCGGAGCCATTGCAGAAGGAAAGTATGTTTGGCGGGTGCTGCTGGCCGCCCATGAAAATTTTTCGACCCAAATGTGTGCTAAAAAGATGCGCTACGACGTGCTGAATCTTTACATATGCAAAACACCTATATTCGATGCAACCTTTGACAATTTTCTGAGCTAAACGTAGTTGGCGTTTTAAAAAAATTGCGTTTACCCCTTGTTGCAGTTAGGTTTTGTGCTAACCCTAAGTCCATCTCACCAAGGCCGCGGTGGCCCAGTGGGTTCCGTGCTTGCACGCCACCTTTGGGGACACGGGTTCGAGACCCGGTTGACGAAAAAAAAAATTTTCTATTTTTACAAAGTCAAACACTGTCTAATCTATCATTTTCACCAAACAAATTTTATTTTTGAACAAAGGGTAGGCCTGTGCAATGCTAACCCTAATTCCCTTTGCTCAGATTTTTACCGCTTCGCGGAGCCATTGCAGAAGGAAAGTATGTTTGGCGGGTGCTGCTGGCCGCCCATAAAAATTTTTCGACCCAAATGTGTGCTAAAAAGATGCGCTACGACGTGCTGAATCTTTACATATGCAAAACACCTATATTCGATGCAACCTTTGACAATTTTCTGAGCTAAACGTAGTTGGCGTTTTAAAAAAATTGCGTTTACCCCTTGTTGCAGTTAGGTTTTGTGCTAACCCTAAGTCCATCTCACCAAGGCCGCGGTGGCCCAGTGGGTTCCGTGCTTGCACGCCACCTTTGGGGACACGGGTTCGAGACCCGGTTGACGAAAAAAAAAATTTTCTATTTTTACAAAGTCAAACACTGTCTAATCTATCATTTTCACCAAACAAATTTTATTTTTGAACAAAGGGTAGGCCTGTGCAATGCTAACCCTAATTCCCTTTGCTCAGATTTTTACCGCTTCGCGGAGCCATTGCAGAAGGAAAGTATGTTTGGCGGGTGCTGCTGGCCGCCCATGAAAATTTTTCGACCCAAATGTGTGCTAAAAAGATGCGCTACGACGTGCTGAATCTTTACATATGCAAAACACCTATATTCGATGCAACCTTTGACAATTTTCTGAGCTAAACGTAGTTGGCGTTTTAAAAAAATTGCGTTTACCCCTTGTTGCAGTTAGGTTTTGTGCTAACCCTAAGTCCATCTCACCAAGGCCGCGGTGGCCCAGTGGGTTCCGTGCTTGCACGCCACCTTTGGGGACACGGGTTCGAGACCCGGTTGACGAAAAAAAAAATTTTCTATTTTTACAAAGTCAAACACTGTCTAATCTATCATTTTCACCAAACAAATTTTATTTTTGAACAAAGGGTAGGCCTGTGCAATGCTAACCCTAATTCCCTTTGCTCAGATTTTTACCGCTTCGCGGAGCCATTGCAGAAGGAAAGTATGTTTGGCGGGTGCTGCTGGCCGCCCATGAAAATTTTTCGACCCAAATGTGTGCTAAAAAGATGCGCTACGACGTGCTGAATCTTTACATATGCAAAACACCTATATTCGATGCAACCTTTGACAATTTTCTGAGCTAAACGTAGTTGGCGTTTTAAAAAAATTGCGTTTACCCCTTGTTGCAGTTAGGTTTTGTGCTAACCCTAAGTCCATCTCACCAAGGCCGCGGTGGCCCAGTGGGTTCCGTGCTTGCACGCCACCTTTGGGGACACGGGTTCGAGACCCGGTTGACGAAAAAAAAAATTTTCTATTTTTACAAAGTCAAACACTGTCTAATCTATCATTTTCACCAAACAAATTTTATTTTTGAACAAAGGGTAGGCCTGTGCAATGCTAACCCTAATTCCCTTTGCTCAGATTTTTACCGCTTCGCGGAGCCATTGCAGAAGGAAAGTATGTTTGGCGGGTGCTGCTGGCCGCCCATGAAAATTTTTCGACCCAAATGTGTGCTAAAAAGATGCGCTACGACGTGCTGAATCTTTACATATGCAAAACACCTATATTCGATGCAACCTTTGACAATTTTCTGAGCTAAACGTAGTTGGCGTTTTAAAAAAATTGCGTTTACCCCTTGTTGCAGTTAGGTTTTGTGCTAACCCTAAGTCCATCTCACCAAGGCCGCGGTGGCCCAGTGGGTTCCGTGCTTGCACGCCACCTTTGGGGACACGGGTTCGAGACCCGGTTGACGAAAAAAAAAATTTTCTATTTTTACAAAGTCAAACACTGTCTAATCTATCATTTTCACCAAACAAATTTTATTTTTGAACAAAGGGTAGGCCTGTGCAATGCTAACCCTAATTCCCTTTGCTCAGATTTTTACCGCTTCGCGGAGCCATTGCAGAAGGAAAGTATGTTTGGCGGGTGCTGCTGGCCGCCCATGAAAATTTTTCGACCCAAATGTGTGCTAAAAAGATGCGCTACGACGTGCTGAATCTTTACATATGCAAAACACCTATATTCGATGCAACCTTTGACAATTTTCTGAGCTAAACGTAGTTGGCGTTTTAAAAAAATTGCGTTTACCCCTTGTTGCAGTTAGGTTTTGTGCTAACCCTAAGTCCATCTCACCAAGGCCGCGGTGGCCCAGTGGGTTCCGTGCTTGCACGCCACCTTTGGGGACACGGGTTCGAGACCCGGTTGACGAAAAAAAAAATTTTCTATTTTTACAAAGTCAAACACTGTCTAATCTATCATTTTCACCAAACAAATTTTATTTTTGAACAAAGGGTAGGCCTGTGCAATGCTAACCCTAATTCCCTTTGCTCAGATTTTTACCGCTTCGCGGAGCCATTGCAGAAGGAAAGTATGTTTGGCGGGTGCTGCTGGCCGCCCATGAAAATTTTTCGACCCAAATGTGTGCTAAAAAGATGCGCTACGACGTGCTGAATCTTTACATATGCAAAACACCTATATTCGATGCAACCTTTGACAATTTTCTGAGCTAAACGTAGTTGGCGTTTTAAAAAAATTGCGTTTACCCCTTGTTGCAGTTAGGTTTTGTGCTAACCCTAAGTCCATCTCACCAAGGCCGCGGTGGCCCAGTGGGTTCCGTGCTTGCACGCCACCTTTGGGGACACGGGTTCGAGACCCGGTTGACGAAAAAAAAAATTTTCTATTTTTACAAAGTCAAACACTGTCTAATCTATCATTTTCACCAAACAAATTTTATTTTTGAACAAAGGGTAGGCCTGTGCAATGCTAACCCTAATTCCCTTTGCTCAGATTTTTACCGCTTCGCGGAGCCATTGCAGAAGGAAAGTATGTTTGGCGGGTGCTGCTGGCCGCCCATGAAAATTTTTCGACCCAAATGTGTGCTAAAAAGATGCGCTACGACGTGCTGAATCTTTACATATGCAAAACACCTATATTCGATGCAACCTTTGACAATTTTCTGAGCTAAACGTAGTTGGCGTTTTAAAAAAATTGCGTTTACCCCTTGTTGCAGTTAGGTTTTGTGCTAACCCTAAGTCCATCTCACCAAGGCCGCGGTGGCCCAGTGGGTTCCGTGCTTGCACGCCACCTTTGGGGACACGGGTTCGAGACCCGGTTGACGAAAAAAAAAATTTTCTATTTTTACAAAGTCAAACACTGTCTAATCTATCATTTTCACCAAACAAATTTTATTTTTGAACAAAGGGTAGGCCTGTGCAATGCTAACCCTAATTCCCTTTGCTCAGATTTTTACCGCTTCGCGGAGCCATTGCAGAAGGAAAGTATGTTTGGCGGGTGCTGCTGGCCGCCCATGAAAATTTTTCGACCCAAATGTGTGCTAAAAAGATGCGCTACGACGTGCTGAATCTTTACATATGCAAAACACCTATATTCGATGCAACCTTTGACAATTTTCTGAGCTAAACGTAGTTGGCGTTTTAAAAAAATTGCGTTTACCCCTTGTTGCAGTTAGGTTTTGTGCTAACCCTAAGTCCATCTCACCAAGGCCGCGGTGGCCCAGTGGGTTCCGTGCTTGCACGCCACCTTTGGGGACACGGGTTCGAGACCCGGTTGACGAAAAAAAAAATTTTCTATTTTTACAAAGTCAAACACTGTCTAATCTATCATTTTCACCAAACAAATTTTATTTTTGAACAAAGGGTAGGCCTGTGCAATGCTAACCCTAATTCCCTTTGCTCAGATTTTTACCGCTTCGCGGAGCCATTGCAGAAGGAAAGTATGTTTGGCGGGTGCTGCTGGCCGCCCATGAAAATTTTTCGACCCAAATGTGTGCTAAAAAGATGCGCTACGACGTGCTGAATCTTTACATATGCAAAACACCTATATTCGATGCAACCTTTGACAATTTTCTGAGCTAAACGTAGTTGGCGTTTTAAAAAAATTGCGTTTACCCCTTGTTGCAGTTAGGTTTTGTGCTAACCCTAAGTCCATCTCACCAAGGCCGCGGTGGCCCAGTGGGTTCCGTGCTTGCACGCCACCTTTGGGGACACGGGTTCGAGACCCGGTTGACGAAAAAAAAAATTTTCTATTTTTACAAAGTCAAACACTGTCTAATCTATCATTTTCACCAAACAAATTTTATTTTTGAACAAAGGGTAGGCCTGTGCAATGCTAACCCTAATTCCCTTTGCTCAGATTTTTACCGCTTCGCGGAGCCATTGCAGAAGGAAAGTATGTTTGGCGGGTGCTGCTGGCCGCCCATGAAAATTTTTCGACCCAAATGTGTGCTAAAAAGATGCGCTACGACGTGCTGAATCTTTACATATGCAAAACACCTATATTCGATGCAACCTTTGACAATTTTCTGAGCTAAACGTAGTTGGCGTTTTAAAAAAATTGCGTTTACCCCTTGTTGCAGTTAGGTTTTGTGCTAACCCTAAGTCCATCTCACCAAGGCCGCGGTGGCCCAGTGGGTTCCGTGCTTGCACGCCACCTTTGGGGACACGGGTTCGAGACCCGGTTGACGAAAAAAAAAATTTTCTATTTTTACAAAGTCAAACACTGTCTAATCTATCATTTTCACCAAACAAATTTTATTTTTGAACAAAGGGTAGGCCTGTGCAATGCTAACCCTAATTCCCTTTGCTCAGATTTTTACCGCTTCGCGGAGCCATTGCAGAAGGAAAGTATGTTTGGCGGGTGCTGCTGGCCGCCCATGAAAATTTTTCGACCCAAATGTGTGCTAAAAAGATGCGCTACGACGTGCTGAATCTTTACATATGCAAAACACCTATATTCGATGCAACCTTTGACAATTTTCTGAGCTAAACGTAGTTGGCGTTTTAAAAAAATTGCGTTTACCCCTTGTTGCAGTTAGGTTTTGTGCTAACCCTAAGTCCATCTCACCAAGGCCGCGGTGGCCCAGTGGGTTCCGTGCTTGCACGCCACCTTTGGGGACACGGGTTCGAGACCCGGTTGACGAAAAAAAAAAATTTCTATTTTTACAAAGTCAAACACTGTCTAATCTATCATTTTCACCAAACAAATTTTATTTTTGAACAAAGTGTAGGCCTGTGCAATGCTAACCCTAATTCCCTTTGCTCAGATTTTTACCGCTTCGCGGAGCCATTGCAGAAGGAAAGTATGTTTGGCGGGTGCTGCTGGCCGCCCATGAAAATTTTTCGACCCAAATGTGTGCTAAAAAGATGCGCTACGACGTGCTGAATCTTTACATATGCAAAACACCTATATTCGATGCAACCTTTGACAATTTTCTGAGCTAAACGTAGTTGGCGTTTTAAAAAAATTGCGTTTACCCCTTGTTGCAGTTAGGTTTTGTGCTAACCCTAAGTCCATCTCACCAAGGCCGCGGTGGCCCAGTGGGTTCCGTGCTTGCACGCCACCTTTGGGGACACGGGTTCGAGACCCGGTTGACGAAAAAAAAAATTTTCTATTTTTACAAAGTCAAACACTGTCTAATCTATCATTTTCACCAAACAAATTTTATTTTTGAACAAAGGGTAGGCCTGTGCAATGCTAACCCTAATTCCCTTTGCTCAGATTTTTACCGCTTCGCGGAGCCATTGCAGAAGGAAAGTATGTTTGGCGGGTGCTGCTGGCCGCCCATGAAAATTTTTCGACCCAAATGTGTGCTAAAAAGATGCGCTACGACGTGCTGAATCTTTACATATGCAAAACACCTATATTCGATGCAACCTTTGACAATTTTCTGAGCTAAACGTAGTTGGCGTTTTAAAAAAATTGCGTTTACCCCTTGTTGCAGTTAGGTTTTGTGCTAACCCTAAGTCCATCTCACCAAGGCCGCGGTGGCCCAGTGGGTTCCGTGCTTGCACGCCACCTTTGGGGACACGGGTTCGAGACCCGGTTGACGAAAAAAAAAATTTTCTATTTTTACAAAGTCAAACACTGTCTAATCTATCATTTTCACCAAACAAATTTTATTTTTGAACAAAGGGTAGGCCTGTGCAATGCTAACCCTAATTCCCTTTGCTCAGATTTTTACCGCTTCGCGGAGCCATTGCAGAAGGAAAGTATGTTTGGCGGGTGCTGCTGGCCGCCCATGAAAATTTTTCGACCCAAATGTGTGCTAAAAAGATGCGCTACGACGTGCTGAATCTTTACATATGCAAAACACCTATATTCGATGCAACCTTTGACAATTTTCTGAGCTAAACGTAGTTGGCGTTTTAAAAAAATTGCGTTTACCCCTTGTTGCAGTTAGGTTTTGTGCTAACCCTAAGTCCATCTCACCAAGGCCGCGGTGGCCCAGTGGGTTCCGTGCTTGCACGCCACCTTTGGGGACACGGGTTCGAGACCCGGTTGACGAAAAAAAAAAATTTCTATTTTTACAAAGTCAAACACTGTCTAATCTATCATTTTCACCAAACAAATTTTATTTTTGAACAAAGGGTAGGCCTGTGCAATGCTAACCCTAATTCCCTTTGCTCAGATTTTTACCGCTTCGCGGAGCCATTGCAGAAGGAAAGTATGTTTGGCGGGTGCTGCTGGCCGCCCATGAAAATTTTTCGACCCAAATGTGTGCTAAAAAGATGCGCTACGACGTGCTGAATCTTTACATATGCAAAACACCTATATTCGATGCAACCTTTGACAATTTTCTGAGCTAAACGTAGTTGGCGTTTTAAAAAAATTGCGTTTACCCCTTGTTGCAGTTAGGTTTTGTGCTAACCCTAAGTCCATCTCACCAAGGCCGCGGTGGCCCAGTGGGTTCCGTGCTTGCACGCCACCTTTGGGGACACGGGTTCGAGACCCGGTTGACGAAAAAAAATTTTTTCTATTTTTACAAAGTCAAACACTGTCTAATCTGTCATTTTCACCAAACAAATTTTATTTTTGAACAAAGGGTAGGCCTGTGCAATGCTAACCCTAATTCCCTTTGCTCAGATTTTTACCGCTTCGCGGAGCCATTGCAGAAGGAAAGTATGTTTGGCGGGTGCTGCTGGCCGCCCATGAAAATTTTTCGACCCAAATGTGTGCTAAAAAGATGCGCTACGACGTGCTGAATCTTTACATATGCAAAACACCTATATTCGATGCAACCTTTGACAATTTTCTGAGCTAAACGTAGTTGGCGTTTTAAAAAAATTGCGTTTACCCCTTGTTGCAGTTAGGTTTTGTGCTAACCCTAAGTCCATCTCACCAAGGCCGCGGTGGCCCAGTGGGTTCCGTGCTTGCACGCCACCTTTGGGGACACGGGTTCGAGACCCGGTTGACGAAAAAAAAATTTTTCTATTTTTACAAAGTCAAACACTGTCTAATCTATCATTTTCACCAAACAAATTTTATTTTTGAACAAAGGGTAGGCCTGTGCAATGCTAACCCTAATTCCCTTTGCTCAGATTTTTACCGCTTCGCGGAGCCATTGCAGAAGGAAAGTATGTTTGGCGGGTGCTGCTGGCCGCCCATGAAAATTTTTCGACCCAAATGTGTGCTAAAAAGATGCGCTACGACGTGCTGAATCTTTACATATGCAAAACACCTATATTCGATGCAACCTTTGACAATTTTCTGAGCTAAACGTAGTTGGCGTTTTAAAAAAATTGCGTTTACCCCTTGTTGCAGTTAGGTTTTGTGCTAACCCTAAGTCCATCTCACCAAGGCCGCGGTGGCCCAGTGGGTTCCGTGCTTGCACGCCACCTTTGGGGACACGGGTTCGAGACCCGGTTGACGAAAAAAAAAATTTTCTATTTTTACAAAGTCAAACACTGTCTAATCTATCATTTTCACCAAACAAATTTTATTTTTGAACAAAGGGTAGGCCTGTGCAATGCTAACCCTAATTCCCTTTGCTCAGATTTTTACCGCTTCGCGGAGCCATTGCAGAAGGAAAGTATGTTTGGCGGGTGCTGCTGGCCGCCCATGAAAATTTTTCGACCCAAATGTGTGCTAAAAAGATGCGCTACGACGTGCTGAATCTTTACATATGCAAAACACCTATATTCGATGCAACCTTTGACAATTTTCTGAGCTAAACGTAGTTGGCGTTTTAAAAAAATTGCGTTTACCCCTTGTTGCAGTTAGGTTTTGTGCTAACCCTAAGTCCATCTCACCAAGGCCGCGGTGGCCCAGTGGGTTCCGTGCTTGCACGCCACCTTTGGGGACACGGGTTCGAGACCCGGTTGACGAAAAAAAAAATTTTCTATTTTTACAAAGTCAAACACTGTCTAATCTGTCATTTTCACCAAACAAATTTTATTTTTGAACAAAGGGTAGGCCTGTGCAATGCTAACCCTAATTCCCTTTGCTCAGATTTTTACCGCTTCGCGGAGCCATTGCAGAAGGAAAGTATGTTTGGCGGGTGCTGCTGGCCGCCCATGAAAATTTTTCGACCCAAATGTGTGCTAAAAAGATGCGCTACGACGTGCTGAATCTTTACATATGCAAAACACCTATATTCGATGCAACCTTTGACAATTTTCTGAGCTAAACGTAGTTGGCGTTTTAAAAAAATTGCGTTTACCCCTTGTTGCAGTTAGGTTTTGTGCTAACCCTAAGTCCATCTCACCAAGGCCGCGGTGGCCCAGTGGGTTCCGTGCTTGCACGCCACCTTTGGGGACACGGGTTCGAGACCCGGTTGACGAAAAAAAAAATTTTCTATTTTTACAAAGTCAAACACTGTCTAATCTATCATTTTCACCAAACAAATTTTATTTTTGAACAAAGGGTAGGCCTGTGCAATGCTAACCCTAATTCCCTTTGCTCAGATTTTTACCGCTTCGCGGAGCCATTGCAGAAGGAAAGTATGTTTGGCGGGTGCTGCTGGCCGCCCATGAAAATTTTTCGACCCAAATGTGTGCTAAAAAGATGCGCTACGACGTGCTGAATCTTTACATATGCAAAACACCTATATTCGATGCGACCTTTGACAATTTTCTGAGCTAAACGTAGTTGGCGTTTTAAAAAAATTGCGTTTACCCCTTGTTGCAGTTAGGTTTTGTGCTAACCCTAAGTCCATCTCACCAAGGCCGCGGTGGCCCAGTGGGTTCCGTGCTTGCACGCCACCTTTGGGGACACGGGTTCGAGACCCGGTTGACGAAAAAAAAAATTTTCTATTTTTACAAAGTCAAACACTGTCTAATCTATCATTTTCACCAAACAAATTTTATTTTTGAACAAAGGGTAGGCCTGTGCAATGCTAACCCTAATTCCCTTTGCTCAGATTTTTACCGCTTCGCGGAGCCATTGCAGAAGGAAAGTATGTTTGGCGGGTGCTGCTGGCCGCCCATGAAAATTTTTCGACCCAAATGTGTGCTAAAAAGATGCGCTACGACGTGCTGAATCTTTACATATGCAAAACACCTATATTCGATGCAACCTTTGACAATTTTCTGAGCTAAACGTAGTTGGCGTTTTAAAAAAATTGCGTTTACCCCTTGTTGCAGTTAGGTTTTGTGCTAACCCTAAGTCCATCTCACCAAGGCCGCGGTGGCCCAGTGGGTTCCGTGCTTGCACGCCACCTTTGGGGACACGGGTTCGAGACCCGGTTGACGAAAAAAAAAAATTTCTATTTTTACAAAGTCAAACACTGTCTCATCTATCATTTTCACCAAACAAATTTTATTTTTGAACAAAGGGTAGGCCTGTGCAATGCTAACCCTAATTCCCTTTGCTCAGATTTTTACCGCTTCGCGGAGCCATTGCAGAAGGAAAGTATGTTTGGCGGGTGCTGCTGGCCGCCCATGAAAATTTTTCGACCCAAATGTGTGCTAAAAAGATGCGCTACGACGTGCTGAATCTTTACATATGCAAAACACCTATATTCGATGCGACCTTTGACAATTTTCTGAGCTAAACGTAGTTGGCGTTTTAAAAAAATTGCGTTTACCCCTTGTTGCAGTTAGGTTTTGTGCTAACCCTAAGTCCATCTCACCAAGGCCGCGGTGGCCCAGTGGGTTCCGTGCTTGCACGCCACCTTTGGGGACACGGGTTCGAGACCCGGTTGACGAAAAAAAAAATTTTCTATTTTTACAAAGTCAAACACTGTCTAATCTATCATTTTCACCAAACAAATTTTATTTTTGAACAAAGGGTAGGCCTGTGCAATGCTAACCCTAATTCCCTTTGCTCAGATTTTTACCGCTTCGCGGAGCCATTGCAGAAGGAAAGTATGTTTGGCGGGTGCTGCTGGCCGCCCATGAAAATTTTTCGACCCAAATGTGTGCTAAAAAGATGCGCTACGACGTGCTGAATCTTTACATATGCAAAACACCTATATTCGATGCGACCTTTGACAATTTTCTGAGCTAAACGTAGTTGGCGTTTTAAAAAAATTGCGTTTACCCCTTGTTGCAGTTAGGTTTTGTGCTAACCCTAAGTCCATCTCACCAAGGCCGCGGTGGCCCAGTGGGTTCCGTGCATGCACGCCACCTTTGGGGACACGGGTTCGAGACCCGGTTGACGAAAAAAAAAATTTTCTATTTTTACAAAGTCAAACACTGTCTAATCTATCATTTTCACCAAACAAATTTTATTTTTGAACAAAGGGTAGGCCTGTGCAATGCTAACCCTAATTCCCTTTGCTCAGATTTTTACCGCTTCGCGGAGCCATTGCAGAAGGAAAGTATGTTTGGCGGGTGCTGCTGGCCGCCCATGAAAATTTTTCGACCCAAATGTGTGCTAAAAAGATGCGCTACGACGTGCTGAATCTTTACATATGCAAAACACCTATATTCGATGCGACCTTTGACAATTTTCTGAGCTAAACGTAGTTGGCGTTTTAAAAAAATTGCGTTTACCCCTTGTTGCAGTTAGGTTTTGTGCTAACCCTAAGTCCATCTCACCAAGGCCGCGGTGGCCCAGTGGGTTCCGTGCTTGCACGCCACCTTTGGGGACACGGGTTCGAGACCCGGTTGACGAAAAAAAAAATTTTCTATTTTTACAAAGTCAAACACTGTCTAATCTATCATTTTCACCAAACAAATTTTATTTTTGAACAAAGGGTAGGCCTGTGCAATGCTAACCCTAATTCCCTTTGCTCAGATTTTTACCGCTTCGCGGAGCCATTGCAGAAGGAAAGTATGTTTGGCGGGTGCTGCTGGCCGCCCATGAAAATTTTTCGACCCAAATGTGTGCTAAAAAGATGCGCTACGACGTGCTGAATCTTTACATATGCAAAACACCTATATTCGATGCGACCTTTGACAATTTTCTGAGCTAAACGTAGTTGGCGTTTTAAAAAAATTGCGTTTACCCCTTGTTGCAGTTAGGTTTTGTGCTAACCCTAAGTCCATCTCACCAAGGCCGCGGTGGCCCAGTGGGTTCCGTGCTTGCACGCCACCTTTGGGGACACGGGTTCGAGACCCGGTTGACGAAAAAAAAAATTTTCTATTTTTACAAAGTCAAACACTGTCTAATCTATCATTTTCACCAAACAAATTTTATTTTTGAACAAAGGGTAGGCCTGTGCAATGCTAACCCTAATTCCCTTTGCTCAGATTTTTACCGCTTCGCGGAGCCATTGCAGAAGGAAAGTATGTTTGGCGGGTGCTGCTGGCCGCCCATGAAAATTTTTCGACCCAAATGTGTGCTAAAAAGATGCGCTACGACGTGCTGAATCTTTACATATGCAAAACACCTATATTCGATGCGACCTTTGACAATTTTCTGAGCTAAACGTAGTTGGCGTTTTAAAAAAATTGCGTTTACCCCTTGTTGCAGTTAGGTTTTGTGCTAACCCTAAGTCCATCTCACCAAGGCCGCGGTGGCCCAGTGGGTTCCGTGCTTGCACGCCACCTTTGGGGACACGGGTTCGAGACCCGGTTGACGAAAAAAAAAATTTTCTATTTTTACAAAGTCAAACACTGTCTAATCTATCATTTTCACCAAACAAATTTTATTTTTGAACAAAGGGTAGGCCTGTGCAATGCTAACCCTAATTCCCTTTGCTCAGATTTTTACCGCTTCGCGGAGCCATTGCAGAAGGAAAGTATGTTTGGCGGGTGCTGCTGGCCGCCCATGAAAATTTTTCGACCCAAATGTGTGCTAAAAAGATGCGCTACGACGTGCTGAATCTTTACATATGCAAAACACCTATATTCGATGCGACCTTTGACAATTTTCTGAGCTAAACGTAGTTGGCGTTTTAAAAAAATTGCGTTTACCCCTTGTTGCAGTTAGGTTTTGTGCTAACCCTAAGTCCATCTCACCAAGGCCGCGGTGGCCCAGTGGGTTCCGTGCTTGCACGCCACCTTTGGGGACACGGGTTCGAGACCCGGTTGACGAAAAAAAAAATTTTCTATTTTTACAAAGTCAAACACTGTCTAATCTATCATTTTCACCAAACAAATTTTATTTTTGAACAAAGGGTAGGCCTGTGCAATGCTAACCCTAATTCCCTTTGCTCAGATTTTTACCGCTTCGCGGAGCCATTGCAGAAGGAAAGTATGTTTGGCGGGTGCTGCTGGCCGCCCATGAAAATTTTTCGACCCAAATGTGTGCTAAAAAGATGCGCTACGACGTGCTGAATCTTTACATATGCAAAACACCTATATTCGATGCAACCTTTGACAATTTTCTGAGCTAAACGTAGTTGGCGTTTTAAAAAAATTGCGTTTACCCCTTGTTGCAGTTAGGTTTTGTGCTAACCCTAAGTCCATCTCACCAAGGCCGCGGTGGCCCAGTGGGTTCCGTGCTTGCACGCCACCTTTGGGGACACGGGTTCGAGACCCGGTTGACGAAAAAAAAAAATTTCTATTTTTACAAAGTCAAACACTGTCTAATCTATCATTTTCACCAAACAAATTTTATTTTTGAACAAAGGGTAGGCCTGTGCAATGCTAACCCTAATTCCCTTTGCTCAGATTTTTACCGCTTCGCGGAGCCATTGCAGAAGGAAAGTATGTTTGGCGGGTGCTGCTGGCCGCCCATGAAAATTTTTCGACCCAAATGTGTGCTAAAAAGATGCGCTACGACGTGCTGAATCTTTACATATGCAAAACACCTATATTCGATGCAACCTTTGATAATTTTCTGAGCTAAACGTAGTTGGCGTTTTAAAAAAATTGCGTTTACCCCTTGTTGCAGTTAGGTTTTGTGCTAACCCTAAGTCCATCTCACCAAGGCCGCGGTGGCCCAGTGGGTTCCGTGCTTGCACGCCACCTTTGGGGACACGGGTTCGAGACCCGGTTGACGAAAAAAAAAATTTTCTATTTTTACAAAGTCAAACACTGTCTAATCTATCATTTTCACCAAACAAATTTTATTTTTGAACAAAGGGTAGGCCTGTGCAATGCTAACCCTAATTCCCTTTGCTCAGATTTTTACCGCTTCGCGGAGCCATTGCAGAAGGAAAGTATGTTTGGCGGGTGCTGCTGGCCGCCCATGAAAATTTTTCGACCCAAATGTGTGCTAAAAAGATGCGCTACGACGTGCTGAATCTTTACATATGCAAAACACCTATATTCGATGCAACCTTTGACAATTTTCTGAGCTAAACGTAGTTGGCGTTTTAAAAAAATTGCGTTTACCCCTTGTTGCAGTTAGGTTTTGTGCTAACCCTAAGTCCATCTCACCAAGGCCGCGGTGGCCCAGTGGGTTCCGTGCTTGCACGCCACCTTTGGGGACACGGGTTCGAGACCCGGTTGACGAAAAAAAAAATTTTCTATTTTTACAAAGTCAAACACTGTCTAATCTATCATTTTCACCAAACAAATTTTATTTTTGAACAAAGGGTAGGCCTGTGCAATGCTAACCCTAATTCCCTTTGCTCAGATTTTTACCGCTTCGCGGAGCCATTGCAGAAGGAAAGTATGTTTGGCGGGTGCTGCTGGCCGCCCATGAAAATTTTTCGACCCAAATGTGTGCTAAAAAGATGCGCTACGACGTGCTGAATCTTTACATATGCAAAACACCTATATTCGATGCAACCTTTGACAATTTTCTGAGCTAAACGTAGTTGGCGTTTTAAAAAAATTGCGTTTACCCCTTGTTGCAGTTAGGTTTTGTGCTAACCCTAAGTCCATCTCACCAAGGCCGCGGTGGCCCAGTGGGTTCCGTGCTTGCACGCCACCTTTGGGGACACGGGTTCGAGACCCGGTTGACGAAAAAAAAAATTTTCTATTTTTACAAAGTCAAACACTGTCTAATCTATCATTTTCACCAAACAAATTTTATTTTTGAACAAAGGGTAGGCCTGTGCAATGCTAACCCTAATTCCCTTTGCTCAGATTTTTACCGCTTCGCGGAGCCATTGCAGAAGGAAAGTATGTTTGGCGGGTGCTGCTGGCCGCCCATGAAAATTTTTCGACCCAAATGTGTGCTAAAAAGATGCGCTACGACGTGCTGAATCTTTACATATGCAAAACACCTATATTCGATGCAACCTTTGACAATTTTCTGAGCTAAACGTAGTTGGCGTTTTAAAAAAATTGCGTTTACCCCTTGTTGCAGTTAGGTTTTGTGCTAACCCTAAGTCCATCTCACCAAGGCCGCGGTGGCCCAGTGGGTTCCGTGCTTGCACGCCACCTTTGGGGACACGGGTTCGAGACCCGGTTGACGAAAAAAAAAATTTTCTATTTTTACAAAGTCAAACACTGTCTAATCTATCATTTTCACCAAACAAATTTTATTTTTGAACAAAGGGTAGGCCTGTGCAATGCTAACCCTAATTCCCTTTGCTCAGATTTTTACCGCTTCGCGGAGCCATTGCAGAAGGAAAGTATGTTTGGCGGGTGCTGCTGGCCGCCCATGAAAATTTTTCGACCCAAATGTGTGCTAAAAAGATGCGCTACGACGTGCTGAATCTTTACATATGCAAAACACCTATATTCGATGCAACCTTTGACAATTTTCTGAGCTAAACGTAGTTGGCGTTTTAAAAAAATTGCGTTTACCCCTTGTTGCAGTTAGGTTTTGTGCTAACCCTAAGTCCATCTCACCAAGGCCGCGGTGGCCCAGTGGGTTCCGTGCTTGCACGCCACCTTTGGGGACACGGGTTCGAGACCCGGTTGACGAAAAAAAAAATTTTCTATTTTTACAAAGTCAAACACTGTCTAATCTATCATTTTCACCAAACAAATTTTATTTTTGAACAAAGGGTAGGCCTGTGCAATGCTAACCCTAATTCCCTTTGCTCAGATTTTTACCGCTTCGCGGAGCCATTGCAGAAGGAAAGTATGTTTGGCGGGTGCTGCTGGCCGCCCATGAAAATTTTTCGACCCAAATGTGTGCTAAAAAGATGCGCTACGACGTGCTGAATCTTTACATATGCAAAACACCTATATTCGATGCAACCTTTGACAATTTTCTGAGCTAAACGTAGTTGGCGTTTTAAAAAAATTGCGTTTACCCCTTGTTGCAGTTAGGTTTTGTGCTAACCCTAAGTCCATCTCACCAAGGCCGCGGTGGCCCAGTGGGTTCCGTGCTTGCACGCCACCTTTGGGGACACGGGTTCGAGACCCGGTTGACGAAAAAAAAAAATTTCTATTTTTACAAAGTCAAACACTGTCTAATCTATCATTTTCACCAAACAAATTTTATTTTTGAACAAAGTGTAGGCCTGTGCAATGCTAACCCTAATTCCCTTTGCTCAGATTTTTACCGCTTCGCGGAGCCATTGCAGAAGGAAAGTATGTTTGGCGGGTGCTGCTGGCCGCCCATGAAAATTTTTCGACCCAAATGTGTGCTAAAAAGATGCGCTACGACGTGCTGAATCTTTACATATGCAAAACACCTATATTCGATGCAACCTTTGACAATTTTCTGAGCTAAACGTAGTTGGCGTTTTAAAAAAATTGCGTTTACCCCTTGTTGCAGTTAGGTTTTGTGCTAACCCTAAGTCCATCTCACCAAGGCCGCGGTGGCCCAGTGGGTTCCGTGCTTGCACGCCACCTTTGGGGACACGGGTTCGAGACCCGGTTGACGAAAAAAAAATTTTTCTATTTTTACAAAGTCAAACACTGTCTAATCTATCATTTTCACCAAACAAATTTTATTTTTGAACAAAGGGTAGGCCTGTGCAATGCTAACCCTAATTCCCTTTGCTCAGATTTTTACCGCTTCGCGGAGCCATTGCAGAAGGAAAGTATGTTTGGCGGGTGCTGCTGGCCGCCCATGAAAATTTTTCGACCCAAATGTGTGCTAAAAAGATGCGCTACGACGTGCTGAATCTTTACATATGCAAAACACCTATATTCGATGCAACCTTTGACAATTTTCTGAGCTAAACGTAGTTGGCGTTTTAAAAAAATTGCGTTTACCCCTTGTTGCAGTTAGGTTTTGTGCTAACCCTAAGTCCATCTCACCAAGGCCGCGGTGGCCCAGTGGGTTCCGTGCTTGCACGCCACCTTTGGGGACACGGGTTCGAGACCCGGTTGACGAAAAAAAAAATTTTCTATTTTTACAAAGTCAAACACTGTCTAATCTATCATTTTCACCAAACAAATTTTATTTTTGAACAAAGGGTAGGCCTGTGCAATGCTAACCCTAATTCCCTTTGCTCAGATTTTTACCGCTTCGCGGACCCATTGCAGAAGGAAAGTATGTTTGGCGGGTGCTGCTGGCCGCCCATGAAAATTTTTCGACCCAAATGTGTGCTAAAAAGATGCGCTACGACGTGCTGAATCTTTACATATGCAAAACACCTATATTCGATGCAACCTTTGACAATTTTCTGAGCTAAACGTAGTTGGCGTTTTAAAAAAATTGCGTTTACCCCTTGTTGCAGTTAGGTTTTGTGCTAACCCTAAGTCCATCTCACCAAGGCCGCGGTGGCCCAGTGGGTTCCGTGCTTGCACGCCACCTTTGGGGACACGGGTTCGAGACCCGGTTGACGAAAAAAAAAATTTTCTATTTTTACAAAGTCAAACACTGTCTAATCTATCATTTTCACCAAACAAATTTTATTTTTGAACAAAGGGTAGGCCTGTGCAATGCTAACCCTAATTCCCTTTGCTCAGATTTTTACCGCTTCGCGGAGCCATTGCAGAAGGAAAGTATGTTTGGCGGGTGCTGCTGGCCGCCCATGAAAATTTTTCGACCCAAATGTGTGCTAAAAAGATGCGCTACGACGTGCTGAATCTTTACATATGCAAAACACCTATATTCGATGCAACCTTTGACAATTTTCTGAGCTAAACGTAGTTGGCGTTTTAAAAAAATTGCGTTTACCCCTTGTTGCAGTTAGGTTTTGTGCTAACCCTAAGTCCATCTCACCAAGGCCGCGGTGGCCCAGTGGGTTCCGTGCTTGCACGCCACCTTTGGGGACACGGGTTCGAGACCCGGTTGACGAAAAAAAAAATTTTCTATTTTTACAAAGTCAAACACTGTCTAATCTATCATTTTCACCAAACAAATTTTATTTTTGAACAAAGGGTAGGCCTGTGCAATGCTAACCCTAATTCCCTTTGCTCAGATTTTTACCGCTTCGCGGAGCCATTGCAGAAGGAAAGTATGTTTGGCGGGTGCTGCTGGCCGCCCATGAAAATTTTTCGACCCAAATGTGTGCTAAAAAGATGCGCTACGACGTGCTGAATCTTTACATATGCAAAACACCTATATTCGATGCAACCTTTGACAATTTTCTGAGCTAAACGTAGTTGGCGTTTTAAAAAAATTGCGTTTACCCCTTGTTGCAGTTAGGTTTTGTGCTAACCCTAAGTCCATCTCACCAAGGCCGCGGTGGCCCAGTGGGTTCCGTGCTTGCACGCCACCTTTGGGGACACGGGTTCGAGACCCGGTTGACGAAAAAAAAATTTTTCTATTTTTACAAAGTCAAACACTGTCTAATCTATCATTTTCACCAAACAAATTTTATTTTTGAACAAAGGGTAGGCCTGTGCAATGCTAACCCTAATTCCCTTTGCTCAGATTTTTACCGCTTCGCGGAGCCATTGCAGAAGGAAAGTATGTTTGGCGGGTGCTGCTGGCCGCCCATGAAAATTTTTCGACCCAAATGTGTGCTAAAAAGATGCGCTACGACGTGCTGAATCTTTACATATGCAAAACACCTATATTCGATGCAACCTTTGACAATTTTCTGAGCTAAACGTAGTTGGCGTTTTAAAAAAATTGCGTTTACCCCTTGTTGCAGTTAGGTTTTGTGCTAACCCTAAGTCCATCTCACCAAGGCCGCGGTGGCCCAGTGGGTTCCGTGCTTGCACGCCACCTTTGGGGACACGGGTTCGAGACCCGGTTGACGAAAAAAAAAATTTTCTATTTTTACAAAGTCAAACACTGTCTAATCTATCATTTTCACCAAACAAATTTTATTTTTGAACAAAGGGTAGGCCTGTGCAATGCTAACCCTAATTCCCTTTGCTCAGATTTTTACCGCTTCGCGGACCCATTGCAGAAGGAAAGTATGTTTGGCGGGTGCTGCTGGCCGCCCATGAAAATTTTTCGACCCAAATGTGTGCTAAAAAGATGCGCTACGACGTGCTGAATCTTTACATATGCAAAACACCTATATTCGATGCAACCTTTGACAATTTTCTGAGCTAAACGTAGTTGGCGTTTTAAAAAAATTGCGTTTACCCCTTGTTGCAGTTAGGTTTTGTGCTAACCCTAAGTCCATCTCACCAAGGCCGCGGTGGCCCAGTGGGTTCCGTGCTTGCACGCCACCTTTGGGGACACGGGTTCGAGACCCGGTTGACGAAAAAAAAAATTTTCTATTTTTACAAAGTCAAACACTGTCTAATCTATCATTTTCACCAAACAAATTTTATTTTTGAACAAAGGGTAGGCCTGTGCAATGCTAACCCTAATTCCCTTTGCTCAGATTTTTACCGCTTCGCGGAGCCATTGCAGAAGGAAAGTATGTTTGGCGGGTGCTGCTGGCCGCCCATGAAAATTTTTCGACCCAAATGTGTGCTAAAAAGATGCGCTACGACGTGCTGAATCTTTACATATGCAAAACACCTATATTCGATGCAACCTTTGACAATTTTCTGAGCTAAACGTAGTTGGCGTTTTAAAAAAATTGCGTTTACCCCTTGTTGCAGTTAGGTTTTGTGCTAACCCTAAGTCCATCTCACCAAGGCCGCGGTGGCCCAGTGGGTTCCGTGCTTGCACGCCACCTTTGGGGACACGGGTTCGAGACCCGGTTGACGAAAAAAAAAATTTTCTATTTTTACAAAGTCAAACACTGTCTAATCTATCATTTTCACCAAACAAATTTTATTTTTGAACAAAGGGTAGGCCTGTGCAATGCTAACCCTAATTCCCTTTGCTCAGATTTTTACCGCTTCGCGGAGCCATTGCAGAAGGAAAGTATGTTTGGCGGGTGCTGCTGGCCGCCCATGAAAATTTTTCGACCCAAATGTGTGCTAAAAAGATGCGCTACGACGTGCTGAATCTTTACATATGCAAAACACCTATATTCGATGCAACCTTTGACAATTTTCGGAGCTAAACGTAGTTGGCGTTTTAAAAAAATTGCGTTTACCCCTTGTTGCAGTTAGGTTTTGTGCTAACCCTAAGTCCATCTCACCAAGGCCGCGGTGGCCCAGTGGGTTCCGTGCTTGCACGCCACCTTTGGGGACACGGGTTCGAGACCCGGTTGACGAAAAAAAAAATTTTCTATTTTTACAAAGTCAAACACTGTCTAATCTATCATTTTCACCAAACAAATTTTATTTTTGAACAAAGGGTAGGCCTGTGCAATGCTAACCCTAATTCCCTTTGCTCAGATTTTTACCGCTTCGCGGAGCCATTGCAGAAGGAAAGTATGTTTGGCGGGTGCTGCTGGCCGCCCATGAAAATTTTTCGACCCAAATGTGTGCTAAAAAGATGCGCTACGACGTGCTGAATCTTTACATATGCAAAACACCTATATTCGATGCAACCTTTGACAATTTTCTGAGCTAAACGTAGTTGGCGTTTTAAAAAAATTGCGTTTACCCCTTGTTGCAGTTAGGTTTTGTGCTAACCCTAAGTCCATCTCACCAAGGCCGCGGTGGCCCAGTGGGTTCCGTGCTTGCACGCCACCTTTGGGGACACGGGTTCGAGACCCGGTTGACGAAAAAAAAAATTTTCTATTTTTACAAAGTCAAACACTGTCTAATCTATCATTTTCACCAAACAAATTTTATTTTTGAACAAAGGGTAGGCCTGTGCAATGCTAACCCTAATTCCCTTTGCTCAGATTTTTACCGCTTCGCGGAGCCATTGCAGAAGGAAAGTATGTTTGGCGGGTGCTGCTGGCCGCCCATGAAAATTTTTCGACCCAAATGTGTGCTAAAAAGATGCGCTACGACGTGCTGAATCTTTACATATGCAAAACACCTATATTCGATGCAACCTTTGACAATTTTCGGAGCTAAACGTAGTTGGCGTTTTAAAAAAATTGCGTTTACCCCTTGTTGCAGTTAGGTTTTGTGCTAACCCTAAGTCCATCTCACCAAGGCCGCGGTGGCCCAGTGGGTTCCGTGCTTGCACGCCACCTTTGGGGACACGGGTTCGAGACCCGGTTGACGAAAAAAAAAATTTTCTATTTTTACAAAGTCAAACACTGTCTAATCTATCATTTTCACCAAACAAATTTTATTTTTGAACAAAGGGTAGGCCTGTGCAATGCTAACCCTAATTCCCTTTGCTCAGATTTTTACCGCTTCGCGGAGCCATTGCAGAAGGAAAGTATGTTTGGCGGGTGCTGCTGGCCGCCCATGAAAATTTTTCGACCCAAATGTGTGCTAAAAAGATGCGCTACGACGTGCTGAATCTTTACATATGCAAAACACCTATATTCGATGCAACCTTTGACAATTTTCTGAGCTAAACGTAGTTGGCGTTTTAAAAAAATTGCGTTTACCCCTTGTTGCAGTTAGGTTTTGTGCTAACCCTAAGTCCATCTCACCAAGGCCGCGGTGGCCCAGTGGGTTCCGTGCTTGCACGCCACCTTTGGGGACACGGGTTCGAGACCCGGTTGACGAAAAAAAAAATTTTCTATTTTTACAAAGTCAAACACTGTCTAATCTATCATTTTCACCAAACAAATTTTATTTTTGAACAAAGGGTAGGCCTGTGCAATGCTAACCCTAATTCCCTTTGCTCAGATTTTTACCGCTTCGCGGAGCCATTGCAGAAGGAAAGTATGTTTGGCGGGTGCTGCTGGCCGCCCATGAAAATTTTTCGACCCAAATGTGTGCTAAAAAGATGCGCTACGACGTGCTGAATCTTTACATATGCAAAACACCTATATTCGATGCAACCTTTGACAATTTTCTGAGCTAAACGTAGTTGGCGTTTTAAAAAAATTGCGTTTACCCCTTGTTGCAGTTAGGTTTTGTGCTAACCCTAAGTCCATCTCACCAAGGCCGCGGTGGCCCAGTGGGTTCCGTGCTTGCACGCCACCTTTGGGGACACGGGTTCGAGACCCGGTTGACGAAAAAAAAAATTTTCTATTTTTACAAAGTCAAACACTGTCTAATCTATCATTTTCACCAAACAAATTTTATTTTTGAACAAAGGGTAGGCCTGTGCAATGCTAACCCTAATTCCCTTTGCTCAGATTTTTACCGCTTCGCGGAGCCATTGCAGAAGGAAAGTATGTTTGGCGGGTGCTGCTGGCCGCCCATGAAAATTTTTCGACCCAAATGTGTGCTAAAAAGATGCGCTACGACGTGCTGAATCTTTACATATGCAAAACACCTATATTCGATGCAACCTTTGACAATTTTCTGAGCTAAACGTAGTTGGTGTTTTAAAAAAATTGCGTTTACCCCTTGTTGCAGTTAGGTTTTGTGCTAACCCTAAGTCCATCTCACCAAGGCCGCGGTGGCCCAGTGGGTTCCGTGCTTGCACGCCAACATTGGGGACACGGGTTCGAGACCCGGTTGACGAAAAAAAAAATTTTCTATTTTTACAAAGTCAAACACTGTCTAATCTATCATTTTCACCAAACAAATTTTATTTTTGAACAAAGGGTAGGCCTGTGCAATGCTAACCCTAATTCCCTTTGCTCAGATTTTTACCGCTTCGCGGAGCCATTGCAGAAGGAAAGTATGTTTGGCGGGTGCTGCTGGCCGCCCATGAAAATTTTTCGACCCAAATGTGTGCTAAAAAGATGCGCTACGACGTGCTGAATCTTTACATATGCAAAACACCTATATTCGATGCAACCTTTGACAATTTTCTGAGCTAAACGTAGTTGGCGTTTTAAAAAAATTGCGTTTACCCCTTGTTGCAGTTAGGTTTTGTGCTAACCCTAAGTCCATCTCACCAAGGCCGCGGTGGCCCAGTGGGTTCCGTGCTTGCACGCCACCTTTGGGGACACGGGTTCGAGACCCGGTTGACGAAAAAAAAATTTTTCTATTTTTACAAAGTCAAACACTGTCTAATCTATCATTTTCACCAAACAAATTTTATTTTTGAACAAAGGGTAGGCCTGTGCAATGCTAACCCTAATTCCCTTTGCTCAGATTTTTACCGCTTCGCGGAGCCATTGCAGAAGGAAAGTATGTTTGGCGGGTGCTGCTGGCCGCCCATGAAAATTTTTCGACCCAAATGTGTGCTAAAAAGATGCGCTACGACGTGCTGAATCTTTACATATGCAAAACACCTATATTCGATGCAACCTTTGACAATTTTCTGAGCTAAACGTAGTTGGCGTTTTAAAAAAATTGCGTTTACCCCTTGTTGCAGTTAGGTTTTGTGCTAACCCTAAGTCCATCTCACCAAGGCCGCGGTGGCCCAGTGGGTTCCGTGCTTGCACGCCACCTTTGGGGACACGGGTTCGAGACCCGGTTGACGAAAAAAAAAATTTTCTATTTTTACAAAGTCAAACACTGTCTAATCTATCATTTTCACCAAACAAATTTTATTTTTGAACAAAGGGTAGGCCTGTGCAATGCTAACCCTAATTCCCTTTGCTCAGATTTTTACCGCTTCGCGGAGCCATTGCAGAAGGAAAGTATGTTTGGCGGGTGCTGCTGGCCGCCCATGAAAATTTTTCGACCCAAATGTGTGCTAAAAAGATGCGCTACGACGTGCTGAATCTTTACATATGCAAAACACCTATATTCGATGCAACCTTTGACAATTTTCTGAGCTAAACGTAGTTGGCGTTTTAAAAAAATTGCGTTTACCCCTTGTTGCAGTTAGGTTTTGTGCTAACCCTAAGTCCATCTCACCAAGGCCGCGGTGGCCCAGTGGGTTCCGTGCTTGCACGCCACCTTTGGGGACACGGGTTCGAGACCCGGTTGACGAAAAAAAAATTTTTCTATTTTTACAAAGTCAAACACTGTCTAATCTATCATTTTCACCAAACAAATTTTATTTTTGAACAAAGGGTAGGCCTGTGCAATGCTAACCCTAATTCCCTTTGCTCAGATTTTTACCGCTTCGCGGAGCCATTGCAGAAGGAAAGTATGTTTGGCGGGTGCTGCTGGCCGCCCATGAAAATTTTTCGACCCAAATGTGTGCTAAAAAGATGCGCTACGACGTGCTGAATCTTTACATATGCAAAACACCTATATTCGATGCAACCTTTGACAATTTTCTGAGCTAAACGTAGTTGGCGTTTTAAAAAAATTGCGTTTACCCCTTGTTGCAGTTAGGTTTTGTGCTAACCCTAAGTCCATCTCACCAAGGCCGCGGTGGCCCAGTGGGTTCCGTGCTTGCACGCCACCTTTGGGGACACGGGTTCGAGACCCGGTTGACGAAAAAAAAAATTTTCTATTTTTACAAAGTCAAACACTGTCTAATCTATCATTTTCACCAAACAAATTTTATTTTTGAACAAAGGGTAGGCCTGTGCAATGCTAACCCTAATTCCCTTTGCTCAGATTTTTACCGCTTCGCGGAGCCATTGCAGAAGGAAAGTATGTTTGGCGGGTGCTGCTGGCCGCCCATGAAAATTTTTCGACCCAAATGTGTGCTAAAAAGATGCGCTACGACGTGCTGAATCTTTACATATGCAAAACACCTATATTCGATGCAACCTTTGACAATTTTCTGAGCTAAACGTAGTTGGCGTTTTAAAAAAATTGCGTTTACCCCTTGTTGCAGTTAGGTTTTGTGCTAACCCTAAGTCCATCTCACCAAGGCCGCGGTGGCCCAGTGGGT
This sequence comes from Lottia scabra, assembly GCA_029955415.1. Taxonomy (NCBI): domain Eukaryota; kingdom Metazoa; phylum Mollusca; class Gastropoda; family Lottiidae; genus Lottia; species Lottia scabra. The sequence goes on along the minus strand of JARJEI010000018.1, from coordinate 4,373,816 downwards.
TCCGTGCTTGCACGCCACCTTTGGGGACACGGGTTCGAGACCCGGTTGACGAAAAAAAAAATTTTCTATTTTTACAAAGTCAAACACTGTCTAATCTATCATTTTCACCAAACAAATTTTATTTTTGAACAAAGGGTAGGCCTGTGCAATGCTAACCCTAATTCCCTTTGCTCAGATTTTTACCGCTTCGCGGAGCCATTGCAGAAGGAAAGTATGTTTGGCGGGTGCTGCTGGCCGCCCATGAAAATTTTTCGACCCAAATGTGTGCTAAAAAGATGCGCTACGACGTGCTGAATCTTTACATATGCAAAACACCTATATTCGATGCAACCTTTGACAATTTTCTGAGCTAAACGTAGTTGGCGTTTTAAAAAAATTGCGTTTACCCCTTGTTGCAGTTAGGTTTTGTGCTAACCCTAAGTCCATCTCACCAAGGCCGCGGTGGCCCAGTGGGTTCCGTGCTTGCACGCCACCTTTGGGGACACGGGTTCGAGACCCGGTTGACGAAAAAAAAAATTTTCTATTTTTACAAAGTCAAACACTGTCTAATCTATCATTTTCACCAAACAAATTTTATTTTTGAACAAAGGGTAGGCCTGTGCAATGCTAACCCTAATTCCCTTTGCTCAGATTTTTACCGCTTCGCGGAGCCATTGCAGAAGGAAAGTATGTTTGGCGGGTGCTGCTGGCCGCCCATGAAAATTTTTCGACCCAAATGTGTGCTAAAAAGATGCGCTACGACGTGCTGAATCTTTACATATGCAAAACACCTATATTCGATGCAACCTTTGACAATTTTCTGAGCTAAACGTAGTTGGCGTTTTAAAAAAATTGCGTTTACCCCTTGTTGCAGTTAGGTTTTGTGCTAACCCTAAGTCCATCTCACCAAGGCCGCGGTGGCCCAGTGGGTTCCGTGCTTGCACGCCACCTTTGGGGACACGGGTTCGAGACCCGGTTGACGAAAAAAAAAATTTTCTATTTTTACAAAGTCAAACACTGTCTAATCTATCATTTTCACCAAACAAATTTTATTTTTGAACAAAGGGTAGGCCTGTGCAATGCTAACCCTAATTCCCTTTGCTCAGATTTTTACCGCTTCGCGGAGCCATTGCAGAAGGAAAGTATGTTTGGCGGGTGCTGCTGGCCGCCCATGAAAATTTTTCGACCCAAATGTGTGCTAAAAAGATGCGCTACGACGTGCTGAATCTTTACATATGCAAAACACCTATATTCGATGCAACCTTTGACAATTTTCTGAGCTAAACGTAGTTGGCGTTTTAAAAAAATTGCGTTTACCCCTTGTTGCAGTTAGGTTTTGTGCTAACCCTAAGTCCATCTCACCAAGGCCGCGGTGTCCCAGTGGCTTCCGTGCTTGCACGCCACCTTTGGGGACACGGGTTCGAGACCCGGTTGACGAAAAAAAAAATTTTCTATTTTTACAAAGTCAAACACTGTCTAATCTATCATTTTCACCAAACAAATTTTATTTTTGAACAAAGGGTAGGCCTGTGCAATGCTAACCCTAATTCCCTTTGCTCAGATTTTTACCGCTTCGCGGAGCCATTGCAGAAGGAAAGTATGTTTGGCGGGTGCTGCTGGCCGCCCATGAAAATTTTTCGACCCAAATGTGTGCTAAAAAGATGCGCTACGACGTGCTGAATCTTTACATATGCAAAACACCTATATTCGATGCAACCTTTGACAATTTTCTGAGCTAAACGTAGTTGGCGTTTTAAAAAAATTGCGTTTACCCCTTGTTGCAGTTAGGTTTTGTGCTAACCCTAAGTCCATCTCACCAAGGCCGCGGTGGCCCAGTGGGTTCCGTGCTTGCACGCCACCTTTGGGGACACGGGTTCGAGACCCGGTTGACGAAAAAAAAAAATTTCTATTTTTACAAAGTCAAACACTGTCTAATCTATCATTTTCACCAAACAAATTTTATTTTTGAACAAAGGGTAGGCCTGTGCAATGCTAACCCTAATTCCCTTTGCTCAGATTTTTACCGCTTCGCGGAGCCATTGCAGAAGGAAAGTATGTTTGGCGGGTGCTGCTGGCCGCCCATGAAAATTTTTCGACCCAAATGTGTGCTAAAAAGATGCGCTACGACGTGCTGAATCTTTACATATGCAAAACACCTATATTCGATGCAACCTTTGACAATTTTCTGAGCTAAACGTAGTTGGCGTTTTAAAAAAATTGCGTTTACCCCTTGTTGCAGTTAGGTTTTGTGCTAACCCTAAGTCCATCTCACCAAGGCCGCGGTGGCCCAGTGGGTTCCGTGCTTGCACGCCACCTTTGGGGACACGGGTTCGAGACCCGGTTGACGAAAAAAAAAATTTTCTATTTTTACAAAGTCAAACACTGTCTAATCTATCATTTTCACCAAACAAATTTTATTTTTGAACAAAGGGTAGGCCTGTGCAATGCTAACCCTAATTCCCTTTGCTCAGATTTTTACCGCTTCGCGGAGCCATTGCAGAAGGAAAGTATGTTTGGCGGGTGCTGCTGGCCGCCCATGAAAATTTTTCGACCCAAATGTGTGCTAAAAAGATGCGCTACGACGTGCTGAATCTTTACATATGCAAAACACCTATATTCGATGCAACCTTTGACAATTTTCTGAGCTAAACGTAGTTGGCGTTTTAAAAAAATTGCGTTTACCCCTTGTTGCAGTTAGGTTTTGTGCTAACCCTAAGTCCATCTCACCAAGGCCGCGGTGGCCCAGTGGGTTCCGTGCTTGCACGCCACCTTTGGGGACACGGGTTCGAGACCCGGTTGACGAAAAAAAAAATTTTCTATTTTTACAAAGTCAAACACTGTCTAATCTATCATTTTCACCAAACAAATTTTATTTTTGAACAAAGGGTAGGCCTGTGCAATGCTAACCCTAATTCCCTTTGCTCAGATTTTTACCGCTTCGCGGAGCCATTGCAGAAGGAAAGTATGTTTGGCGGGTGCTGCTGGCCGCCCATGAAAATTTTTCGACCCAAATGTGTGCTAAAAAGATGCGCTACGACGTGCTGAATCTTTACATATGCAAAACACCTATATTCGATGCAACCTTTGACAATTTTCTGAGCTAAACGTAGTTGGCGTTTTAAAAAAATTGCGTTTACCCCTTGTTGCAGTTAGGTTTTGTGCTAACCCTAAGTCCATCTCACCAAGGCCGCGGTGGCCCAGTGGGTTCCGTGCTTGCACGCCACCTTTGGGGACACGGGTTCGAGACCCGGTTGACGAAAAAAAAAAATTTCTATTTTTACAAAGTCAAACACTGTCTAATCTATCATTTTCACCAAACAAATTTTATTTTTGAACAAAGGGTAGGCCTGTGCAATGCTAACCCTAATTCCCTTTGCTCAGATTTTTACCGCTTCGCGGAGCCATTGCAGAAGGAAAGTATGTTTGGCGGGTGCTGCTGGCCGCCCATGAAAATTTTTCGACCCAAATGTGTGCTAAAAAGATGCGCTACGACGTGCTGAATCTTTACATATGCAAAACACCTATATTCGATGCAACCTTTGACAATTTTCTGAGCTAAACGTAGTTGGCGTTTTAAAAAAATTGCGTTTACCCCTTGTTGCAGTTAGGTTTTGTGCTAACCCTAAGTCCATCTCACCAAGGCCGCGGTGGCCCAGTGGGTTCCGTGCTTGCACGCCACCTTTGGGGACACGGGTTCGAGACCCGGTTGACGAAAAAAAAAATTTTCTATTTTTACAAAGTCAAACACTGTCTAATCTATCATTTTCACCAAACAAATTTTATTTTTGAACAAAGGGTAGGCCTGTGCAATGCTAACCCTAATTCCCTTTGCTCAGATTTTTACCGCTTCGCGGAGCCATTGCAGAAGGAAAGTATGTTTGGCGGGTGCTGCTGGCCGCCCATGAAAATTTTTCGACCCAAATGTGTGCTAAAAAGATGCGCTACGACGTGCTGAATCTTTACATATGCAAAACACCTATATTCGATGCAACCTTTGACAATTTTCTGAGCTAAACGTAGTTGGCGTTTTAAAAAAATTGCGTTTACCCCTTGTTGCAGTTAGGTTTTGTGCTAACCCTAAGTCCATCTCACCAAGGCCGCGGTGGCCCAGTGGGTTCCGTGCTTGCACGCCACCTTTGGGGACACGGGTTCGAGACCCGGTTGACGAAAAAAAAAATTTTCTATTTTTACAAAGTCAAACACTGTCTAATCTATCATTTTCACCAAACAAATTTTATTTTTGAACAAAGGGTAGGCCTGTGCAATGCTAACCCTAATTCCCTTTGCTCAGATTTTTACCGCTTCGCGGAGCCATTGCAGAAGGAAAGTATGTTTGGCGGGTGCTGCTGGCCGCCCATGAAAATTTTTCGACCCAAATGTGTGCTAAAAAGATGCGCTACGACGTGCTGAATCTTTACATATGCAAAACACCTATATTCGATGCAACCTTTGACAATTTTCTGAGCTAAACGTAGTTGGCGTTTTAAAAAAATTGCGTTTACCCCTTGTTGCAGTTAGGTTTTGTGCTAACCCTAAGTCCATCTCACCAAGGCCGCGGTGGCCCAGTGGCTTCCGTGCTTGCACGCCACCTTTGGGGACACGGGTTCGAGACCCGGTTGACGAAAAAAAATTTTTTCTATTTTTACAAAGTCAAACACTGTCTAATCTATCATTTTCACCAAACAAATTTTATTTTTGAACAAAGGGTAGGCCTGTGCAATGCTAACCCTAATTCCCTTTGCTCAGATTTTTACCGCTTCGCGGAGCCATTGCAGAAGGAAAGTATGTTTGGCGGGTGCTGCTGGCCGCCCATGAAAATTTTTCGACCCAAATGTGTGCTAAAAAGATGCGCTACGACGTGCTGAATCTTTACATATGCAAAACACCTATATTCGATGCAACCTTTGACAATTTTCTGAGCTAAACGTAGTTGGCGTTTTAAAAAAATTGCGTTTACCCCTTGTTGCAGTTAGGTTTTGTGCTAACCCTAAGTCCATCTCACCAAGGCCGCGGTGGCCCAGTGGCTTCCGTGCTTGCACGCCACCTTTGGGGACACGGGTTCGAGACCCGGTTGACGAAAAAAAAAATTTTCTATTTTTACAAAGTCAAACACTGTCTAATCTATCATTTTCACCAAACAAATTTTATTTTTGAACAAAGGGTAGGCCTGTGCAATGCTAACCCTAATTCCCTTTGCTCAGATTTTTACCGCTTCGCGGAGCCATTGCAGAAGGAAAGTATGTTTGGCGGGTGCTGCTGGCCGCCCATGAAAATTTTTCGACCCAAATGTGTGCTAAAAAGATGCGCTACGACGTGCTGAATCTTTACATATGCAAAACACCTATATTCGATGCAACCTTTGACAATTTTCTGAGCTAAACGTAGTTGGCGTTTTAAAAAAATTGCGTTTACCCCTTGTTGCAGTTAGGTTTTGTGCTAACCCTAAGTCCATCTCACCAAGGCCGCGGTGGCCCAGTGGGTTCCGTGCTTGCACGCCACCTTTGGGGACACGGGTTCGAGACCCGGTTGACGAAAAAAAAAATTTTCTATTTTTACAAAGTCAAACACTGTCTAATCTATCATTTTCACCAAACAAATTTTATTTTTGAACAAAGGGTAGGCCTGTGCAATGCTAACCCTAATTCCCTTTGCTCAGATTTTTACCGCTTCGCGGAGCCATTGCAGAAGGAAAGTATGTTTGGCGGGTGCTGCTGGCCGCCCATGAAAATTTTTCGACCCAAATGTGTGCTAAAAAGATGCGCTACGACGTGCTGAATCTTTACATATGCAAAACACCTATATTCGATGCAACCTTTGACAATTTTCTGAGCTAAACGTAGTTGGCGTTTTAAAAAAATTGCGTTTACCCCTTGTTGCAGTTAGGTTTTGTGCTAACCCTAAGTCCATCTCACCAAGGCCGCGGTGGCCCAGTGGGTTCCGTGCTTGCACGCCACCTTTGGGGACACGGGTTCGAGACCCGGTTGACGAAAAAAAAAATTTTCTATTTTTACAAAGTCAAACACTGTCTAATCTATCATTTTCACCAAACAAATTTTATTTTTGAACAAAGGGTAGGCCTGTGCAATGCTAACCCTAATTCCCTTTGCTCAGATTTTTACCGCTTCGCGGAGCCATTGCAGAAGGAAAGTATGTTTGGCGGGTGCTGCTGGCCGCCCATGAAAATTTTTCGACCCAAATGTGTGCTAAAAAGATGCGCTACGACGTGCTGAATCTTTACATATGCAAAACACCTATATTCGATGCAACCTTTGACAATTTTCTGAGCTAAACGTAGTTGGCGTTTTAAAAAAATTGCGTTTACCCCTTGTTGCAGTTAGGTTTTGTGCTAACCCTAAGTCCATCTCACCAAGGCCGCGGTGGCCCAGTGGGTTCCGTGCTTGCACGCCACCTTTGGGGACACGGGTTCGAGACCCGGTTGACGAAAAAAAAATTTTCTATTTTTACAAAGTCAAACACTGTCTAATCTATCATTTTCACCAAACAAATTTTATTTTTGAACAAAGGGTAGGCCTGTGCAATGCTAACCCTAATTCCCTTTGCTCAGATTTTTACCGCTTCGCGGAGCCATTGCAGAAGGAAAGTATGTTTGGCGGGTGCTGCTGGCCGCCCATGAAAATTTTTCGACCCAAATGTGTGCTAAAAAGATGCGCTACGACGTGCTGAATCTTTACATATGCAAAACACCTATATTCGATGCAACCTTTGACAATTTTCTGAGCTAAACGTAGTTGGCGTTTTAAAAAAATTGCGTTTACCCCTTGTTGCAGTTAGGTTTTGTGCTAACCCTAAGTCCATCTCACCAAGGCCGCGGTGGCCCAGTGGGTTCCGTGCTTGCATGCCACCTTTGGGGACACGGGTTCGAGACCCGGTTGACGAAAAAAATTTTTTTCTATTTTTACAAAGTCAAACACTGTCTAATCTATCATTTTCACCAAACAAATTTTATTTTTGAACAAAGGGTAGGCCTGTGCAATGCTAACCCTAATTCCCTTTGCTCAGATTTTTACCGCTTCGCGGAGCCATTGCAGAAGGAAAGTATGTTTGGCGGGTGCTGCTGGCCGCCCATGAAAATTTTTCGACCCAAATGTGTGCTAAAAAGATGCGCTACGACGTGCTGAATCTTTACATATGCAAAACACCTATATTCGATGCAACCTTTGACAATTTTCTGAGCTAAACGTAGTTGGCGTTTTAAAAAAATTGCGTTTACCCCTTGTTGCAGTTAGGTTTTGTGCTAACCCTAAGTCCATCTCACCAAGGCCGCGGTGGCCCAGTGGCTTCCGTGCTTGCACGCCACCTTTGGGGACACGGGTTCGAGACCCGGTTGACGAAAAAAAAAATTTTCTATTTTTACAAAGTCAAACACTGTCTAATCTATCATTTTCACCAAACAAATTTTATTTTTGAACAAAGGGTAGGCCTGTGCAATGCTAACCCTAATTCCCTTTGCTCAGATTTTTACCGCTTCGCGGAGCCATTGCAGAAGGAAAGTATGTTTGGCGGGTGCTGCTGGCCGCCCATGAAAATTTTTCGACCCAAATGTGTGCTAAAAAGATGCGCTACGACGTGCTGAATCTTTACATATGCAAAACACCTATATTCGATGCAACCTTTGACAATTTTCTGAGCTAAACGTAGTTGGCGTTTTAAAAAAATTGCGTTTACCCCTTGTTGCAGTTAGGTTTTGTGCTAACCCTAAGTCCATCTCACCAAGGCCGCGGTGGCCCAGTGGGTTCCGTGCTTGCACGCCACCTTTGGGGACACGGGTTCGAGACCCGGTTGACGAAAAAAAAATTTTTCTATTTTTACAAAGTCAAACACTGTCTAATCTATCATTTTCACCAAACAAATTTTATTTTTGAACAAAGGGTAGGCCTGTGCAATGCTAACCCTAATTCCCTTTGCTCAGATTTTTACCGCTTCGCGGAGCCATTGCAGAAGGAAAGTATGTTTGGCGGGTGCTGCTGGCCGCCCATGAAAATTTTTCGACCCAAATGTGTGCTAAAAAGATGCGCTACGACGTGCTGAATCTTTACATATGCAAAACACCTATATTCGATGCAACCTTTGACAATTTTCTGAGCTAAACGTAGTTGGCGTTTTAAAAAAATTGCGTTTACCCCTTGTTGCAGTTAGGTTTTGTGCTAACCCTAAGTCCATCTCACCAAGGCCGCGGTGGCCCAGTGGGTTCCGTGCTTGCACGCCACCTTTGGGGACACGGGTTCGAGACCCGGTTGACGAAAAAAAATTTTTTCTATTTTTACAAAGTCAAACACTGTCTAATCTATCATTTTCACCAAACAAATTTTATTTTTGAACAAAGGGTAGGCCTGTGCAATGCTAACCCTAATTCCCTTTGCTCAGATTTTTACCGCTTCGCGGAGCCATTGCAGAAGGAAAGTATGTTTGGCGGGTGCTGCTGGCCGCCCATGAAAATTTTTCGACCCAAATGTGTGCTAAAAAGATGCGCTACGACGTGCTGAATCTTTACATATGCAAAACACCTATATTCGATGCAACCTTTGACAATTTTCTGAGCTAAACGTAGTTGGCGTTTTAAAAAAATTGCGTTTACCCCTTGTTGCAGTTAGGTTTTGTGCTAACCCTAAGTCCATCTCACCAAGGCCGCGGTGGCCCAGTGGGTTCCGTGCTTGCACGCCACCTTTGGGGACACGGGTTCGAGACCCGGTTGACGAAAAAAAAAAATTTCTATTTTTACAAAGTCAAACACTGTCTAATCTATCATTTTCACCAAACAAATTTTATTTTTGAACAAAGGGTAGGCCTGTGCAATGCTAACCCTAATTCCCTTTGCTCAGATTTTTACCGCTTCGCGGAGCCATTGCAGAAGGAAAGTATGTTTGGCGGGTGCTGCTGGCCGCCCATGAAAATTTTTCGACCCAAATGTGTGCTAAAAAGATGCGCTACGACGTGCTGAATCTTTACATATGCAAAACACCTATATTCGATGCAACCTTTGACAATTTTCTGAGCTAAACGTAGTTGGCGTTTTAAAAAAATTGCGTTTACCCCTTGTTGCAGTTAGGTTTTGTGCTAACCCTAAGTCCATCTCACCAAGGCCGCGGTGGCCCAGTGGGTTCCGTGCTTGCACGCCACCTTTGGGGACACGGGTTCGAGACCCTGTTGACGAAAAAAAAAATTTTCTATTTTTACAAAGTCAAACACTGTCTAATCTATCATTTTCACCAAACAAATTTTATTTTTGAACAAAGGGTAGGCCTGTGCAATGCTAACCCTAATTCCCTTTGCTCAGATTTTTACCGCTTCGCGGAGCCATTGCAGAAGGAAAGTATGTTTGGCGGGTGCTGCTGGCCGCCCATGAAAATTTTTCGACCCAAATGTGTGCTAAAAAGATGCGCTACGACGTGCTGAATCTTTACATATGCAAAACACCTATATTCGATGCAACCTTTGACAATTTTCTGAGCTAAACGTAGTTGGCGTTTTAAAAAAATTGCGTTTACCCCTTGTTGCAGTTAGGTTTTGTGCTAACCCTAAGTCCATCTCCCCAAGGCCGCGGTGGCCCAGTGGGTTCCGTGCTTGCACGCCACCTTTGGGGACACGGGTTCGAGACCCGGTTGACGAAAAAAAAAATTTTCTATTTTTACAAAGTCAAACACTGTCTAATCTATCATTTTCACCAAACAAATTTTATTTTTGAACAAAGGGTAGGCCTGTGCAATGCTAACCCTAATTCCCTTTGCTCAGATTTTTACCGCTTCGCGGAGCCATTGCAGAAGGAAAGTATGTTTGGCGGGTGCTGCTGGCCGCCCATGAAAATTTTTCGACCCAAATGTGTGCTAAAAAGATGCGCTACGACGTGCTGAATCTTTACATATGCAAAACACCTATATTCGATGCAACCTTTGACAATTTTCTGAGCTAAACGTAGTTGGCGTTTTAAAAAAATTGCGTTTACCCCTTGTTGCAGTTAGGTTTTGTGCTAACCCTAAGTCCATCTCACCAAGGCCGCGGTGGCCCAGTGGGTTCCGTGCTTGCACGCCACCTTTGGGGACACGGGTTCGAGACCCGGTTGACGAAAAAAAAAAATTTCTATTTTTACAAAGTCAAACACTGTCTAATCTATCATTTTCACCAAACAAATTTTATTTTTGAACAAAGGGTAGGCCTGTGCAATGCTAACCCTAATTCCCTTTGCTCAGATTTTTACCGCTTCGCGGAGCCATTGCAGAAGGAAAGTATGTTTGGCGGGTGCTGCTGGCCGCCCATGAAAATTTTTCGACCCAAATGTGTGCTAAAAAGATGCGCTACGACGTGCTGAATCTTTACATATGCAAAACACCTATATTCGATGCAACCTTTGACAATTTTCTGAGCTAAACGTAGTTGGCGTTTTAAAAAAATTGCGTTTACCCCTTGTTGCAGTTAGGTTTTGTGCTAACCCTAAGTCCATCTCACCAAGGCCGCGGTGGCCCAGTGGGTTCCGTGCTTGCACGCCACCTTTGGGGACACGGGTTCGAGACCCGGTTGACGAAAAAAAAATTTTTCTATTTTTACAAAGTCAAACACTGTCTAATCTATCATTTTCACCAAACAAATTTTATTTTTGAACAAAGGGTAGGCCTGTGCAATGCTAACCCTAATTCCCTTTGCTCAGATTTTTACCGCTTCGCGGAGCCATTGCAGAAGGAAAGTATGTTTGGCGGGTGCTGCTGGCCGCCCATGAAAATTTTTCGACCCAAATGTGTGCTAAAAAGATGCGCTACGACGTGCTGAATCTTTACATATGCAAAACACCTATATTCGATGCAACCTTTGACAATTTTCTGAGCTAAACGTAGTTGGCGTTTTAAAAAAATTGCGTTTACCCCTTGTTGCAGTTAGGTTTTGTGCTAACCCTAAGTCCATCTCACCAAGGCCGCGGTGGCCCAGTGGGTTCCGTGCTTGCACGCCACCTTTGGGGACACGGGTTCGAGACCCGGTTGACGAAAAAAAAAATTTTCTATTTTTACAAAGTCAAACACTGTCTAATCTATCATTTTCACCAAACAAATTTTATTTTTGAACAAAGGGTAGGCCTGTGCAATGCTAACCCTAATTCCCTTTGCTCAGATTTTTACCGCTTCGCGGAGCCATTGCAGAAGGAAAGTATGTTTGGCGGGTGCTGCTGGCCGCCCATGAAAATTTTTCGACCCAAATGTGTGCTAAAAAGATGCGCTACGACGTGCTGAATCTTTACATATGCAAAACACCTATATTCGATGCAACCTTTGACAATTTTCTGAGCTAAACGTAGTTGGCGTTTTAAAAAAATTGCGTTTACCCCTTGTTGCAGTTAGGTTTTGTGCTAACCCTAAGTCCATCTCACCAAGGCCGCGGTGGCCCAGTGGGTTCCGTGCTTGCACGCCACCTTTGGGGACACGGGTTCGAGACCCGGTTGACGAAAAAAAAAATTTTCTATTTTTACAAAGTCAAACACTGTCTAATCTATCATTTTCACCAAACAAATTTTATTTTTGAACAAAGGGTAGGCCTGTGCAATGCTAACCCTAATTCCCTTTGCTCAGATTTTTACCGCTTCGCGGAGCCATTGCAGAAGGAAAGTATGTTTGGCGGGTGCTGCTGGCCGCCCATGAAAATTTTTCGACCCAAATGTGTGCTAAAAAGATGCGCTACGACGTGCTGAATCTTTACATATGCAAAACACCTATATTCGATGCAACCTTTGACAATTTTCTGAGCTAAACGTAGTTGGCGTTTTAAAAAAATTGCGTTTACCCCTTGTTGCAGTTAGGTTTTGTGCTAACCCTAAGTCCATCTCACCAAGGCCGCGGTGGCCCAGTGGGTTCCGTGCTTGCACGCCACCTTTGGGGACACGGGTTCGAGACCCGGTTGACGAAAAAAAAAATTTTCTATTTTTACAAAGTCAAACACTGTCTAATCTATCATTTTCACCAAACAAATTTTATTTTTGAACAAAGGGTAGGCCTGTGCAATGCTAACCCTAATTCCCTTTGCTCAGATTTTTACCGCTTCGCGGAGCCATTGCAGAAGGAAAGTATGTTTGGCGGGTGCTGCTGGCCGCCCATGAAAATTTTTCGACCCAAATGTGTGCTAAAAAGATGCGCTACGACGTGCTGAATCTTTACATATGCAAAACACCTATATTCGATGCAACCTTTGACAATTTTCTGAGCTAAACGTAGTTGGCGTTTTAAAAAAATTGCGTTTACCCCTTGTTGCAGTTAGGTTTTGTGCTAACCCTAAGTCCATCTCACCAAGGCCGCGGTGGCCCAGTGGGTTCCGTGCTTGCACGCCACCTTTGGGGACACGGGTTCGAGACCCGGTTGACGAAAAAAAAAATTTTCTATTTTTACAAAGTCAAACACTGTCTAATCTATCATTTTCACCAAACAAATTTTATTTTTGAACAAAGGGTAGGCCTGTGCAATGCTAACCCTAATTCCCTTTGCTCAGATTTTTACCGCTTCGCGGAGCCATTGCAGAAGGAAAGTATGTTTGGCGGGTGCTGCTGGCCGCCCATGAAAATTTTTCGACCCAAATGTGTGCTAAAAAGATGCGCTACGACGTGCTGAATCTTTACATATGCAAAACACCTATATTCGATGCAACCTTTGACAATTTTCTGAGCTAAACGTAGTTGGCGTTTTAAAAAAATTGCGTTTACCCCTTGTTGCAGTTAGGTTTTGTGCTAACCCTAAGTCCATCTCACCAAGGCCGCGGTGGCCCAGTGGGTTCCGTGCTTGCACGCCACCTTTGGGGACACGGGTTCGAGACCCGGTTGACGAAAAAAAAAAATTTCTATTTTTACAAAGTCAAACACTGTCTAATCTATCATTTTCACCAAACAAATTTTATTTTTGAACAAAGGGTAGGCCTGTGCAATGCTAACCCTAATTCCCTTTGCTCAGATTTTTACCGCTTCGCGGAGCCATTGCAGAAGGAAAGTATGTTTGGCGGGTGCTGCTGGCCGCCCATGAAAATTTTTCGACCCAAATGTGTGCTAAAAAGATGCGCTACGACGTGCTGAATCTTTACATATGCAAAACACCTATATTCGATGCAACCTTTGACAATTTTCTGAGCTAAACGTAGTTGGCGTTTTAAAAAAATTGCGTTTACCCCTTGTTGCAGTTAGGTTTTGTGCTAACCCTAAGTCCATCTCACCAAGGCCGCGGTGGCCCAGTGGGTTCCGTGCTTGCACGCCACCTTTGGGGACACGGGTTCGAGACCCGGTTGACGAAAAAAAAAATTTTCTATTTTTACAAAGTCAAACACTGTCTAATCTATCATTTTCACCAAACAAATTTTATTTTTGAACAAAGGGTAGGCCTGTGCAATGCTAACCCTAATTCCCTTTGCTCAGATTTTTACCGCTTCGCGGAGCCATTGCAGAAGGAAAGTATGTTTGGCGGGTGCTGCTGGCCGCCCATGAAAATTTTTCGACCCAAATGTGTGCTAAAAAGATGCGCTACGACGTGCTGAATCTTTACATATGCAAAACACCTATATTCGATGCAACCTTTGACAATTTTCTGAGCTAAACGTAGTTGGCGTTTTAAAAAAATTGCGTTTACCCCTTGTTGCAGTTAGGTTTTGTGCTAACCCTAAGTCCATCTCACCAAGGCCGCGGTGGCCCAGTGGGTTCCGTGCTTGCACGCCACCTTTGGGGACACGGGTTCGAGACCCGGTTGACGAAAAAAAAAATTTTCTATTTTTACAAAGTCAAACACTGTCTAATCTATCATTTTCACCAAACAAATTTTATTTTTGAACAAAGGGTAGGCCTGTGCAATGCTAACCCTAATTCCCTTTGCTCAGATTTTTACCGCTTCGCGGAGCCATTGCAGAAGGAAAGTATGTTTGGCGGGTGCTGCTGGCCGCCCATGAAAATTTTTCGACCCAAATGTGTGCTAAAAAGATGCGCTACGACGTGCTGAATCTTTACATATGCAAAACACCTATATTCGATGCAACCTTTGACAATTTTCTGAGCTAAACGTAGTTGGCGTTTTAAAAAAATTGCGTTTACCCCTTGTTGCAGTTAGGTTTTGTGCTAACCCTAAGTCCATCTCACCAAGGCCGCGGTGGCCCAGTGGGTTCCGTGCTTGCACGCCACCTTTGGGGACACGGGTTCGAGACCCGGTTGACGAAAAAAAAAATTTTCTATTTTTACAAAGTCAAACACTGTCTAATCTATCATTTTCACCAAACAAATTTTATTTTTGAACAAAGGGTAGGCCTGTGCAATGCTAACCCTAATTCCCTTTGCTCAGATTTTTACCGCTTCGCGGAGCCATTGCAGAAGGAAAGTATGTTTGGCGGGTGCTGCTGGCCGCCCATGAAAATTTTTCGACCCAAATGTGTGCTAAAAAGATGCGCTACGACGTGCTGAATCTTTACATATGCAAAACACCTATATTCGATGCAACCTTTGACAATTTTCTGAGCTAAACGTAGTTGGCGTTTTAAAAAAATTGCGTTTACCCCTTGTTGCAGTTAGGTTTTGTGCTAACCCTAAGTCCATCTCACCAAGGCCGCGGTGGCCCGGTGGGTTCCGTGCTTGCACGCCACCTTTGGGGACACGGGTTCGAGACCCGGTTGACGAAAAAAAAAATTTTCTATTTTTACAAAGTCAAACACTGTCTAATCTATCATTTTCACCAAACAAATTTTATTTTTGAACAAAGGGTAGGCCTGTGCAATGCTAACCCTAATTCCCTTTGCTCAGATTTTTACCGCTTCGCGGAGCCATTGCAGAAGGAAAGTATGTTTGGCGGGTGCTGCTGGCCGCCCATGAAAATTTTTCGACCCAAATGTGTGCTAAAAAGATGCGCTACGACGTGCTGAATCTTTACATATGCAAAACACCTATATTCGATGCAACCTTTGACAATTTTCTGAGCTAAACGTAGTTGGCGTTTTAAAAAAATTGCGTTTACCCCTTGTTGCAGTTAGGTTTTGTGCTAACCCTAAGTCCATCTCACCAAGGCCGCGGTGGCCCAGTGGGTTCCGTGCTTGCACGCCACCTTTGGGGACACGGGTTCGAGACCCGGTTGACGAAAAAAAAAAATTTCTATTTTTACAAAGTCAAACACTGTCTAATCTATCATTTTCACCAAACAAATTTTATTTTTGAACAAAGGGTAGGCCTGTGCAATGCTAACCCTAATTCCCTTTGCTCAGATTTTTACCGCTTCGCGGAGCCATTGCAGAAGGAAAGTATGTTTGGCGGGTGCTGCTGGCCGCCCATGAAAATTTTTCGACCCAAATGTGTGCTAAAAAGATGCGCTACGACGTGCTGAATCTTTACATATGCAAAACACCTATATTCGATGCAACCTTTGACAATTTTCTGAGCTAAACGTAGTTGGCGTTTTAAAAAAATTGCGTTTACCCCTTGTTGCAGTTAGGTTTTGTGCTAACCCTAAGTCCATCTCACCAAGGCCGCGGTGGCCCAGTGGGTTCCGTGCTTGCACGCCACCTTTGGGGACACGGGTTCGAGACCCGGTTGACGAAAAAAAAAATTTTCTATTTTTACAAAGTCAAACACTGTCTAATCTATCATTTTCACCAAACAAATTTTATTTTTGAACAAAGGGTAGGCCTGTGCAATGCTAACCCTAATTCCCTTTGCTCAGATTTTTACCGCTTCGCGGAGCCATTGCAGAAGGAAAGTATGTTTGGCGGGTGCTGCTGGCCGCCCATGAAAATTTTTCGACCCAAATGTGTGCTAAAAAGATGCGCTACGACGTGCTGAATCTTTACATATGCAAAACACCTATATTCGATGCAACCTTTGACAATTTTCTGAGCTAAACGTAGTTGGCGTTTTAAAAAAATTGCGTTTACCCCTTGTTGCAGTTAGGTTTTGTGCTAACCCTAAGTCCATCTCACCAAGGCCGCGGTGGCCCAGTGGGTTCCGTGCTTGCACGCCACCTTTGGGGACACGGGTTCGAGACCCGGTTGACGAAAAAAAAAATTTTCTATTTTTACAAAGTCAAACACTGTCTAATCTATCATTTTCACCAAACAAATTTTATTTTTGAACAAAGGGTAGGCCTGTGCAATGCTAACCCTAATTCCCTTTGCTCAGATTTTTACCGCTTCGCGGAGCCATTGCAGAAGGAAAGTATGTTTGGCGGGTGCTGCTGGCCGCCCATGAAAATTTTTCGACCCAAATGTGTGCTAAAAAGATGCGCTACGACGTGCTGAATCTTTACATATGCAAAACACCTATATTCGATGCAACCTTTGACAATTTTCTGAGCTAAACGTAGTTGGCGTTTTAAAAAAATTGCGTTTACCCCTTGTTGCAGTTAGGTTTTGTGCTAACCCTAAGTCCATCTCACCAAGGCCGCGGTGGCCCAGTGGGTTCCGTGCTTGCACGCCACCTTTGGGGACACGGGTTCGAGACCCGGTTGACGAAAAAAAAAATTTTCTATTTTTACAAAGTCAAACACTGTCTAATCTATCATTTTCACCAAACAAATTTTATTTTTGAACAAAGGGTAGGCCTGTGCAATGCTAACCCTAATTCCCTTTGCTCAGATTTTTACCGCTTCGCGGAGCCATTGCAGAAGGAAAGTATGTTTGGCGGGTGCTGCTGGCCGCCCATGAAAATTTTTCGACCCAAATGTGTGCTAAAAAGATGCGCTACGACGTGCTGAATCTTTACATATGCAAAACACCTATATTCGATGCAACCTTTGACAATTTTCTGAGCTAAACGTAGTTGGCGTTTTAAAAAAATTGCGTTTACCCCTTGTTGCAGTTAGGTTTTGTGCTAACCCTAAGTCCATCTCACCAAGGCCGCGGTGGCCCAGTGGGTTCCGTGCTTGCACGCCACCTTTGGGGACACGGGTTCGAGACCCGGTTGACGAAAAAAAAAATTTTCTATTTTTACAAAGTCAAACACTGTCTAATCTATCATTTTCACCAAACAAATTTTATTTTTGAACAAAGGGTAGGCCTGTGCAATGCTAACCCTAATTCCCTTTGCTCAGATTTTTACCGCTTCGCGGAGCCATTGCAGAAGGAAAGTATGTTTGGCGGGTGCTGCTGGCCGCCCATGAAAATTTTTCGACCCAAATGTGTGCTAAAAAGATGCGCTACGACGTGCTGAATCTTTACATATGCAAAACACCTATATTCGATGCAACCTTTGACAATTTTCTGAGCTAAACGTAGTTGGCGTTTTAAAAAAATTGCGTTTACCCCTTGTTGCAGTTAGGTTTTGTGCTAACCCTAAGTCCATCTCACCAAGGCCGCGGTGGCCCAGTGGGTTCCGTGCTTGCACGCCACCTTTGGGGATACGGGTTCGAGACCCGGTTGACGAAAAAAAAAATTTTCTATTTTTACAAAGTCAAACACTGTCTAATCTATCATTTTCACCAAACAAATTTTATTTTTGAACAAAGGGTAGGCCTGTGCAATGCTAACCCTAATTCCCTTTGCTCAGATTTTTACCGCTTCGCGGAGCCATTGCAGAAGGAAAGTATGTTTGGCGGGTGCTGCTGGCCGCCCATGAAAATTTTTCGACCCAAATGTGTGCTAAAAAGATGCGCTACGACGTGCTGAATCTTTACATATGCAAAACACCTATATTCGATGCAACCTTTGACAATTTTCTGAGCTAAACGTAGTTGGCGTTTTAAAAAAATTGCGTTTACCCCTTGTTGCAGTTAGGTTTTGTGCTAACCCTAAGTCCATCTCACCAAGGCCGCGGTGGCCCAGTGGGTTCCGTGCTTGCACGCCACCTTTGGGGACACGGGTTCGAGACCCGGTTGACGAAAAAAAAAATTTTCTATTTTTACAAAGTCAAACACTGTCTAATCTATCATTTTCACCAAACAAATTTTATTTTTGAACAAAGGGTAGGCCTGTGCAATGCTAACCCTAATTCCCTTTGCTCAGATTTTTACCGCTTCGCGGAGCCATTGCAGAAGGAAAGTATGTTTGGCGGGTGCTGCTGGCCGCCCATGAAAATTTTTCGACCCAAATGTGTGCTAAAAAGATGCGCTACGACGTGCTGAATCTTTACATATGCAAAACACCTATATTCGATGCAACCTTTGACAATTTTCTGAGCTAAACGTAGTTGGCGTTTTAAAAAAATTGCGTTTACCCCTTGTTGCAGTTAGGTTTTGTGCTAACCCTAAGTCCATCTCACCAAGGCCGCGGTGGCCCAGTGGGTTCCGTGCTTGCACGCCACCTTTGGGGACACGGGTTCGAGACCCGGTTGACGAAAAAAAAAATTTTCTATTTTTACAAAGTCAAACACTGTCTAATCTATCATTTTCACCAAACAAATTTTATTTTTGAACAAAGGGTAGGCCTGTGCAATGCTAACCCTAATTCCCTTTGCTCAGATTTTTACCGCTTCGCGGAGCCATTGCAGAAGGAAAGTATGTTTGGCGGGTGCTGCTGGCCGCCCATGAAAATTTTTCGACCCAAATGTGTGCTAAAAAGATGCGCTACGACGTGCTGAATCTTTACATATGCAAAACACCTATATTCGATGCAACCTTTGACAATTTTCTGAGCTAAACGTAGTTGGCGTTTTAAAAAAATTGCGTTTACCCCTTGTTGCAGTTAGGTTTTGTGCTAACCCTAAGTCCATCTCACCAAGGCCGCGGTGGCCCAGTGGGTTCCGTGCTTGCACGCCACCTTTGGGGACACGGGTTCGAGACCCGGTTGACGAAAAAAAAAATTTTCTATTTTTACAAAGTCAAACACTGTCTAATCTATCATTTTCACCAAACAAATTTTATTTTTGAACAAAGGGTAGGCCTGTGCAATGCTAACCCTAATTCCCTTTGCTCAGATTTTTACCGCTTCGCGGAGCCATTGCAGAAGGAAAGTATGTTTGGCGGGTGCTGCTGGCCGCCCATGAAAATTTTTCGACCCAAATGTGTGCTAAAAAGATGCGCTACGACGTGCTGAATCTTTACATATGCAAAACACCTATATTCGATGCAACCTTTGACAATTTTCTGAGCTAAACGTAGTTGGCGTTTTAAAAAAATTGCGTTTACCCCTTGTTGCAGTTAGGTTTTGTGCTAACCCTAAGTCCATCTCACCAAGGCCGCGGTGGCCCAGTGGGTTCCGTGCTTGCACGCCACCTTTGGGGACACGGGTTCGAGACCCGGTTGACGAAAAAAAAAATTTTCTATTTTTACAAAGTCAAACACTGTCTAATCTATCATTTTCACCAAACAAATTTTATTTTTGAACAAAGGGTAGGCCTGTGCAATGCTAACCCTAATTCCCTTTGCTCAGATTTTTACCGCTTCGCGGAGCCATTGCAGAAGGAAAGTATGTTTGGCGGGTGCTGCTGGCCGCCCATGAAAATTTTTCGACCCAAATGTGTGCTAAAAAGATGCGCTACGACGTGCTGAATCTTTACATATGCAAAACACCTATATTCGATGCAACCTTTGACAATTTTCTGAGCTAAACGTAGTTGGCGTTTTAAAAAAATTGCGTTTACCCCTTGTTGCAGTTAGGTTTTGTGCTAACCCTAAGTCCATCTCACCAAGGCCGCGGTGGCCCAGTGGGTTCCGTGCTTGCACGCCACCTTTGGGGACACGGGTTCGAGACCCGGTTGACGAAAAAAAAAATTTTCTATTTTTACAAAGTCAAACACTGTCTAATCTATCATTTTCACCAAACAAATTTTATTTTTGAACAAAGGGTAGGCCTGTGCAATGCTAACCCTAATTCCCTTTGCTCAGATTTTTACCGCTTCGCGGAGCCATTGCAGAAGGAAAGTATGTTTGGCGGGTGCTGCTGGCCGCCCATGAAAATTTTTCGACCCAAATGTGTGCTAAAAAGATGCGCTACGACGTGCTGAATCTTTACATATGCAAAACACCTATATTCGATGCAACCTTTGACAATTTTCTGAGCTAAACGTAGTTGGCGTTTTAAAAAAATTGCGTTTACCCCTTGTTGCAGTTAGGTTTTGTGCTAACCCTAAGTCCATCTCACCAAGGCCGCGGTGGCCCAGTGGGTTCCGTGCTTGCACGCCACCTTTAGGGACACGGGTTCGAGACCCGGTTGACGAAAAAAAAAATTTTCTATTTTTACAAAGTCAAACACTGTCTAATCTATCATTTTCACCAAACAAATTTTATTTTTGAACAAAGGGTAGGCCTGTGCAATGCTAACCCTAATTCCCTTTGCTCAGATTTTTACCGCTTCGCGGAGCCATTGCAGAAGGAAAGTATGTTTGGCGGGTGCTGCTGGCCGCCCATGAAAATTTTTCGACCCAAATGTGTGCTAAAAAGATGCGCTACGACGTGCTGAATCTTTACATATGCAAAACACCTATATTCGATGCAACCTTTGACAATTTTCTGAGCTAAACGTAGTTGGCGTTTTAAAAAAATTGCGTTTACCCCTTGTTGCAGTTAGGTTTTGTGCTAACCCTAAGTCCATCTCACCAAGGCCGCGGTGGCCCAGTGGGTTCCGTGCTTGCACGCCACCTTTGGGGACACGGGTTCGAGACCCGGTTGACGAAAAAAAAAAATTTCTATTTTTACAAAGTCAAACACTGTCTAATCTATCATTTTCACCAAACAAATTTTATTTTTGAACAAAGGGTAGGCCTGTGCAATGCTAACCCTAATTCCCTTTGCTCAGATTTTTACCGCTTCGCGGAGCCATTGCAGAAGGAAAGTATGTTTGGCGGGTGCTGCTGGCCGCCCATGAAAATTTTTCGACCCAAATGTGTGCTAAAAAGATGCGCTACGACGTGCTGAATCTTTACATATGCAAAACACCTATATTCGATGCAACCTTTGACAATTTTCTGAGCTAAACGTAGTTGGCGTTTTAAAAAAATTGCGTTTACCCCTTGTTGCAGTTAGGTTTTGTGCTAACCCTAAGTCCATCTCACCAAGGCCGCGGTGGCCCAGTGGGTTCCGTGCTTGCACGCCACCTTTGGGGACACGGGTTCGAGACCCGGTTGACGAAAAAAAAAATTTTCTATTTTTACAAAGTCAAACACTGTCTAATCTATCATTTTCACCAAACAAATTTTATTTTTGAACAAAGGGTAGGCCTGTGCAATGCTAACCCTAATTCCCTTTGCTCAGATTTTTACCGCTTCGCGGAGCCATTGCAGAAGGAAAGTATGTTTGGCGGGTGCTGCTGGCCGCCCATGAAAATTTTTCGACCCAAATGTGTGCTAAAAAGATGCGCTACGACGTGCTGAATCTTTACATATGCAAAACACCTATATTCGATGCAACCTTTGACAATTTTCTGAGCTAAACGTAGTTGGCGTTTTAAAAAAATTGCGTTTACCCCTTGTTGCAGTTAGGTTTTGTGCTAACCCTAAGTCCATCTCACCAAGGCCGCGGTGGCCCAGTGGGTTCCGTGCTTGCACGCCACCTTTGGGGACACGGGTTCGAGACCCGGTTGACGAAAAAAAAAATTTTCTATTTTTACAAAGTCAAACACTGTCTAATCTATCATTTTCACCAAACAAATTTTATTTTTGAACAAAGGGTAGGCCTGTGCAATGCTAACCCTAATTCCCTTTGCTCAGATTTTTACCGCTTCGCGGAGCCATTGCAGAAGGAAAGTATGTTTGGCGGGTGCTGCTGGCCGCCCATGAAAATTTTTCGACCCAAATGTGTGCTAAAAAGATGCGCTACGACGTGCTGAATCTTTACATATGCAAAACACCTATATTCGATGCAACCTTTGACAATTTTCTGAGCTAAACGTAGTTGGCGTTTTAAAAAAATTGCGTTTACCCCTTGTTGCAGTTAGGTTTTGTGCTAACCCTAAGTCCATCTCACCAAGGCCGCGGTGGCCCAGTGGGTTCCGTGCTTGCACGCCACCTTTGGGGACACGGGTTCGAGACCCGGTTGACGAAAAAAAAAATTTTCTATTTTTACAAAGTCAAACACTGTCTAATCTATCATTTTCACCAAACAAATTTTATTTTTGAACAAAGGGTAGGCCTGTGCAATGCTAACCCTAATTCCCTTTGCTCAGATTTTTACCGCTTCGCGGAGCCATTGCAGAAGGAAAGTATGTTTGGCGGGTGCTGCTGGCCGCCCATGAAAATTTTTCGACCCAAATGTGTGCTAAAAAGATGCGCTACGACGTGCTGAATCTTTACATATGCAAAACACCTATATTCGATGCAACCTTTGACAATTTTCTGAGCTAAACGTAGTTGGCGTTTTAAAAAAATTGCGTTTACCCCTTGTTGCAGTTAGGTTTTGTGCTAACCCTAAGTCCATCTCACCAAGGCCGCGGTGGCCCAGTGGGTTCCGTGCTTGCACGCCACCTTTGGGGACACGGGTTCGAGACCCGGTTGACGAAAAAAAAAATTTTCTATTTTTACAAAGTCAAACACTGTCTAATCTATCATTTTCACCAAACAAATTTTATTTTTGAACAAAGGGTAGGCCTGTGCAATGCTAACCCTAATTCCCTTTGCTCAGATTTTTACCGCTTCGCGGAGCCATTGCAGAAGGAAAGTATGTTTGGCGGGTGCTGCTGGCCGCCCATGAAAATTTTTCGACCCAAATGTGTGCTAAAAAGATGCGCTACGACGTGCTGAATCTTTACATATGCAAAACACCTATATTCGATGCAACCTTTGACAATTTTCTGAGCTAAACGTAGTTGGCTTTTTAAAAAAATTGCGTTTACCCCTTGTTGCAGTTAGGTTTTGTGCTAACCCTAAGTCCATCTCACCAAGGCCGCGGTGGCCCAGTGGGTTCCGTGCTTGCACGCCACCTTTGGGGACACGGGTTCGAGACCCGGTTGACGAAAAAAAAAAATTTCTATTTTTACAAAGTCAAACACTGTCTAATCTATCATTTTCACCAAACAAATTTTATTTTTGAACAAAGGGTAGGCCTGTGCAATGCTAACCCTAATTCCCTTTGCTCAGATTTTTACCGCTTCGCGGAGCCATTGCAGAAGGAAAGTATGTTTGGCGGGTGCTGCTGGCCGCCCATGAAAATTTTTCGACCCAAATGTGTGCTAAAAAGATGCGCTACGACGTGCTGAATCTTTACATATGCAAAACACCTATATTCGATGCAACCTTTGACAATTTTCTGAGCTAAACGTAGTTGGCGTTTTAAAAAAATTGCGTTTACCCCTTGTTGCAGTTAGGTTTTGTGCTAACCCTAAGTCCATCTCACCAAGGCCGCGGTGGCCCAGTGGGTTCCGTGCTTGCACGCCACCTTTGGGGACACGGGTTCGAGACCCGGTTGACGAAAAAAAAAATTTTCTATTTTTACAAAGTCAAACACTGTCTAATCTATCATTTTCACCAAACAAATTTTATTTTTGAACAAAGGGTAGGCCTGTGCAATGCTAACCCTAATTCCCTTTGCTCAGATTTTTACCGCTTCGCGGAGCCATTGCAGAAGGAAAGTATGTTTGGCGGGTGCTGCTGGCCGCCCATGAAAATTTTTCGACCCAAATGTGTGCTAAAAAGATGCGCTACGACGTGCTGAATCTTTACATATGCAAAACACCTATATTCGATGCAACCTTTGACAATTTTCTGAGCTAAACGTAGTTGGCGTTTTAAAAAAATTGCGTTTACCCCTTGTTGCAGTTAGGTTTTGTGCTAACCCTAAGTCCATCTCACCAAGGCCGCGGTGGCCCAGTGGGTTCCGTGCTTGCACGCCACCTTTGGGGACACGGGTTCGAGACCCGGTTGACGAAAAAAAAAATTTTCTATTTTTACAAAGTCAAACACTGTCTAATCTATCATTTTCACCAAACAAATTTTATTTTTGAACAAAGGGTAGGCCTGTGCAATGCTAACCCTAATTCCCTTTGCTCAGATTTTTACCGCTTCGCGGAGCCATTGCAGAAGGAAAGTATGTTTGGCGGGTGCTGCTGGCCGCCCATGAAAATTTTTCGACCCAAATGTGTGCTAAAAAGATGCGCTACGACGTGCTGAATCTTTACATATGCAAAACACCTATATTCGATGCAACCTTTGACAATTTTCTGAGCTAAACGTAGTTGGCGTTTTAAAAAAATTGCGTTTACCCCTTGTTGCAGTTAGGTTTTGTGCTAACCCTAAGTCCATCTCACCAAGGCCGCGGTGGCCCAGTGGCTTCCGTGCTTGCACGCCACCTTTGGGGACACGGGTTCGAGACCCGGTTGACGAAAAAAAAAATTTTCTATTTTTACAAAGTCAAACACTGTCTAATCTATCATTTTCACCAAACAAATTTTATTTTTGAACAAAGGGTAGGCCTGTGCAATGCTAACCCTAATTCCCTTTGCTCAGATTTTTACCGCTTCGCGGAGCCATTGCAGAAGGAAAGTATGTTTGGCGGGTGCTGCTGGCCGCCCATGAAAATTTTTCGACCCAAATGTGTGCTAAAAAGATGCGCTACGACGTGCTGAATCTTTACATATGCAAAACACCTATATTCGATGCAACCTTTGACAATTTTCTGAGCTAAACGTAGTTGGCGTTTTAAAAAAATTGCGTTTACCCCTTGTTGCAGTTAGGTTTTGTGCTAACCCTAAGTCCATCTCACCAAGGCCGCGGTGGCCCAGTGGGTTCCGTGCTTGCACGCCACCTTTGGGGACACGGGTTCGAGACCCGGTTGACGAAAAAAAAAATTTTCTATTTTTACAAAGTCAAACACTGTCTAATCTATCATTTTCACCAAACAAATTTTATTTTTGAACAAAGGGTAGGCCTGTGCAATGCTAACCCTAATTCCCTTTGCTCAGATTTTTACCGCTTCGCGGAGCCATTGCAGAAGGAAAGTATGTTTGGCGGGTGCTGCTGGCCGCCCATGAAAATTTTTCGACCCAAATGTGTGCTAAAAAGATGCGCTACGACGTGCTGAATCTTTACATATGCAAAACACCTATATTCGATGCAACCTTTGACAATTTTCTGAGCTAAACGTAGTTGGCGTTTTAAAAAAATTGCGTTTACCCCTTGTTGCAGTTAGGTTTTGTGCTAACCCTAAGTCCATCTCACCAAGGCCGCGGTGGCCCAGTGGGTTCCGTGCTTGCACGCCACCTTTGGGGACACGGGTTCGAGACCCGGTTGACGAAAAAAAAAATTTTCTATTTTTACAAAGTCAAACACTGTCTAATCTATCATTTTCACCAAACAAATTTTATTTTTGAACAAAGGGTAGGCCTGTGCAATGCTAACCCTAATTCCCTTTGCTCAGATTTTTACCGCTTCGCGGAGCCATTGCAGAAGGAAAGTATGTTTGGCGGGTGCTGCTGGCCGCCCATGAAAATTTTTCGACCCAAATGTGTGCTAAAAAGATGCGCTACGACGTGCTGAATCTTTACATATGCAAAACACCTATATTCGATGCAACCTTTGACAATTTTCTGAGCTAAACGTAGTTGGCGTTTTAAAAAAATTGCGTTTACCCCTTGTTGCAGTTAGGTTTTGTGCTAACCCTAAGTCCATCTCACCAAGGCCGCGGTGGCCCAGTGGGTTCCGTGCTTGCACGCCACCTTTGGGGACACGGGTTCGAGACCCGGTTGACGAAAAAAAAAATTTTCTATTTTTACAAAGTCAAACACTGTCTAATCTATCATTTTCACCAAACAAATTTTATTTTTGAACAAAGGGTAGGCCTGTGCAATGCTAACCCTAATTCCCTTTGCTCAGATTTTTACCGCTTCGCGGAGCCATTGCAGAAGGAAAGTATGTTTGGCGGGTGCTGCTGGCCGCCCATGAAAATTTTTCGACCCAAATGTGTGCTAAAAAGATGCGCTACGACGTGCTGAATCTTTACATATGCAAAACACCTATATTCGATGCAACCTTTGACAATTTTCTGAGCTAAACGTAGTTGGCGTTTTAAAAAAATTGCGTTTACCCCTTGTTGCAGTTAGGTTTTGTGCTAACCCTAAGTCCATCTCACCAAGGCCGCGGTGGCCCAGTGGGTTCCGTGCTTGCACGCCACCTTTGGGGACACGGGTTCGAGACCCGGTTGACGAAAAAAAAAATTTTCTATTTTTACAAAGTCAAACACTGTCTAATCTATCATTTTCACCAAACAAATTTTATTTTTGAACAAAGGGTAGGCCTGTGCAATGCTAACCCTAATTCCCTTTGCTCAGATTTTTACCGCTTCGCGGAGCCATTGCAGAAGGAAAGTATGTTTGGCGGGTGCTGCTGGCCGCCCATGAAAATTTTTCGACCCAAATGTGTGCTAAAAAGATGCGCTACGACGTGCTGAATCTTTACATATGCAAAACACCTATATTCGATGCAACCTTTGACAATTTTCTGAGCTAAACGTAGTTGGCGTTTTAAAAAAATTGCGTTTACCCCTTGTTGCAGTTAGGTTTTGTGCTAACCCTAAGTCCATCTCACCAAGGCCGCGGTGGCCCAGTGGGTTCCGTGCTTGCACGCCACCTTTGGGGACACGGGTTCGAGACCCGGTTGACGAAAAAAAAAATTTTCTATTTTTACAAAGTCAAACACTGTCTAATCTATCATTTTCACCAAACAAATTTTATTTTTGAACAAAGGGTAGGCCTGTGCAATGCTAACCCTAATTCCCTTTGCTCAGATTTTTACCGCTTCGCGGAGCCATTGCAGAAGGAAAGTATGTTTGGCGGGTGCTGCTGGCCGCCCATGAAAATTTTTCGACCCAAATGTGTGCTAAAAAGATGCGCTACGACGTGCTGAATCTTTACATATGCAAAACACCTATATTCGATGCAACCTTTGACAATTTTCTGAGCTAAACGTAGTTGGCGTTTTAAAAAAATTGCGTTTACCCCTTGTTGCAGTTAGGTTTTGTGCTAACCCTAAGTCCATCTCACCAAGGCCGCGGTGGCCCAGTGGGTTCCGTGCTTGCACGCCACCTTTGGGGACACGGGTTCGAGACCCGGTTGACGAAAAAAAAAATTTTCTATTTTTACAAAGTCAAACACTGTCTAATCTATCATTTTCACCAAACAAATTTTATTTTTGAACAAAGGGTAGGCCTGTGCAATGCTAACCCTAATTCCCTTTGCTCAGATTTTTACCGCTTCGCGGAGCCATTGCAGAAGGAAAGTATGTTTGGCGGGTGCTGCTGGCCGCCCATGAAAATTTTTCGACCCAAATGTGTGCTAAAAAGATGCGCTACGACGTGCTGAATCTTTACATATGCAAAACACCTATATTCGATGCAACCTTTGACAATTTTCTGAGCTAAACGTAGTTGGCGTTTTAAAAAAATTGCGTTTACCCCTTGTTGCAGTTAGGTTTTGTGCTAACCCTAAGTCCATCTCACCAAGGCCGCGGTGGCCCAGTGGGTTCCGTGCTTGCACGCCACCTTTGGGGACACGGGTTCGAGACCCGGTTGACGAAAAAAAAATTTTTCTATTTTTACAAAGTCAAACACTGTCTAATCTATCATTTTCACCAAACAAATTTTATTTTTGAACAAAGGGTAGGCCTGTGCAATGCTAACCCTAATTCCCTTTGCTCAGATTTTTACCGCTTCGCGGAGCCATTGCAGAAGGAAAGTATGTTTGGCGGGTGCTGCTGGCCGCCCATGAAAATTTTTCGACCCAAATGTGTGCTAAAAAGATGCGCTACGACGTGCTGAATCTTTACATATGCAAAACACCTATATTCGATGCAACCTTTGACAATTTTCTGAGCTAAACGTAGTTGGCGTTTTAAAAAAATTGCGTTTACCCCTTGTTGCAGTTAGGTTTTGTGCTAACCCTAAGTCCATCTCACCAAGGCCGCGGTGGCCCAGTGGGTTCCGTGCTTGCACGCCACCTTTGGGGACACGGGTTCGAGACCCGGTTGACGAAAAAAAAAATTTTCTATTTTTACAAAGTCAAACACTGTCTAATCTATCATTTTCACCAAACAAATTTTATTTTTGAACAAAGGGTAGGCCTGTGCAATGCTAACCCTAATTCCCTTTGCTCAGATTTTTACCGCTTCGCGGAGCCATTGCAGAAGGAAAGTATGTTTGGCGGGTGCTGCTGGCCGCCCATGAAAATTTTTCGACCCAAATGTGTGCTAAAAAGATGCGCTACGACGTGCTGAATCTTTACATATGCAAAACACCTATATTCGATGCAACCTTTGACAATTTTCTGAGCTAAACGTAGTTGGCGTTTTAAAAAAATTGCGTTTACCCCTTGTTGCAGTTAGGTTTTGTGCTAACCCTAAGTCCATCTCACCAAGGCCGCGGTGGCCCAGTGGGTTCCGTGCTTGCACGCCACCTTTGGGGACACGGGTTCGAGACCCGGTTGACGAAAAAAAAAATTTTCTATTTTTACAAAGTCAAACACTGTCTAATCTATCATTTTCACCAAACAAATTTTATTTTTGAACAAAGGGTAGGCCTGTGCAATGCTAACCCTAATTCCCTTTGCTCAGATTTTTACCGCTTCGCGGAGCCATTGCAGAAGGAAAGTATGTTTGGCGGGTGCTGCTGGCCGCCCATGAAAATTTTTCGACCCAAATGTGTGCTAAAAAGATGCGCTACGACGTGCTGAATCTTTACATATGCAAAACACCTATATTCGATGCAACCTTTGACAATTTTCTGAGCTAAACGTAGTTGGCGTTTTAAAAAAATTGCGTTTACCCCTTGTTGCAGTTAGGTTTTGTGCTAACCCTAAGTCCATCTCACCAAGGCCGCGGTGGCCCAGTGGGTTCCGTGCTTGCACGCCACCTTTGGGGACACGGGTTCGAGACCCGGTTGACGAAAAAAAAAATTTTCTATTTTTACAAAGTCAAACACTGTCTAATCTATCATTTTCACCAAACAAATTTTATTTTTGAACAAAGGGTAGGCCTGTGCAATGCTAACCCTAATTCCCTTTGCTCAGATTTTTACCGCTTCGCGGAGCCATTGCAGAAGGAAAGTATGTTTGGCGGGTGCTGCTGGCCGCCCATGAAAATTTTTCGACCCAAATGTGTGCTAAAAAGATGCGCTACGACGTGCTGAATCTTTACATATGCAAAACACCTATATTCGATGCAACCTTTGACAATTTTCTGAGCTAAACGTAGTTGGCGTTTTAAAAAAATTGCGTTTACCCCTTGTTGCAGTTAGGTTTTGTGCTAACCCTAAGTCCATCTCACCAAGGCCGCGGTGGCCCAGTGGGTTCCGTGCTTGCACGCCACCTTTGGGGACACGGGTTCGAGACCCGGTTGACGAAAAAAAAAATTTTCTATTTTTACAAAGTCAAACACTGTCTAATCTATCATTTTCACCAAACAAATTTTATTTTTGAACAAAGGGTAGGCCTGTGCAATGCTAACCCTAATTCCCTTTGCTCAGATTTTTACCGCTTCGCGGAGCCATTGCAGAAGGAAAGTATGTTTGGCGGGTGCTGCTGGCCGCCCATGAAAATTTTTCGACCCAAATGTGTGCTAAAAAGATGCGCTACGACGTGCTGAATCTTTACATATGCAAAACACCTATATTCGATGCAACCTTTGACAATTTTCTGAGCTAAACGTAGTTGGCGTTTTAAAAAAATTGCGTTTACCCCTTGTTGCAGTTAGGTTTTGTGCTAACCCTAAGTCCATCTCACCAAGGCCGCGGTGGCCCAGTGGGTTCCGTGCTTGCACGCCACCTTTGGGGACACGGGTTCGAGACCCGGTTGACGAAAAAAAAAATTTTCTATTTTTACAAAGTCAAACACTGTCTAATCTATCATTTTCACCAAACAAATTTTATTTTTGAACAAAGGGTAGGCCTGTGCAATGCTAACCCTAATTCCCTTTGCTCAGATTTTTACCGCTTCGCGGAGCCATTGCAGAAGGAAAGTATGTTTGGCGGGTGCTGCTGGCCGCCCATGAAAATTTTTCGACCCAAATGTGTGCTAAAAAGATGCGCTACGACGTGCTGAATCTTTACATATGCAAAACACCTATATTCGATGCAACCTTTGACAATTTTCTGAGCTAAACGTAGTTGGCGTTTTAAAAAAATTGCGTTTACCCCTTGTTGCAGTTAGGTTTTGTGCTAACCCTAAGTCCATCTCACCAAGGCCGCGGTGGCCCAGTGGGTTCCGTGCTTGCACGCCACCTTTGGGGACACGGGTTCGAGACCCGGTTGACGAAAAAAAAAATTTTCTATTTTTACAAAGTCAAACACTGTCTAATCTATCATTTTCACCAAACAAATTTTATTTTTGAACAAAGGGTAGGCCTGTGCAATGCTAACCCTAATTCCCTTTGCTCAGATTTTTACCGCTTCGCGGAGCCATTGCAGAAGGAAAGTATGTTTGGCGGGTGCTGCTGGCCGCCCATGAAAATTTTTCGACCCAAATGTGTGCTAAAAAGATGCGCTACGACGTGCTGAATCTTTACATATGCAAAACACCTATATTCGATGCAACCTTTGACAATTTTCTGAGCTAAACGTAGTTGGCGTTTTAAAAAAATTGCGTTTACCCCTTGTTGCAGTTAGGTTTTGTGCTAACCCTAAGTCCATCTCACCAAGGCCGCGGTGGCCCAGTGGGTTCCGTGCTTGCACGCCACCTTTGGGGACACGGGTTCGAGACCCGGTTGACGAAAAAAAAAATTTTCTATTTTTACAAAGTCAAACACTGTCTAATCTATCATTTTCACCAAACAAATTTTATTTTTGAACAAAGGGTAGGCCTGTGCAATGCTAACCCTAATTCCCTTTGCTCAGATTTTTACCGCTTCGCGGAGCCATTGCAGAAGGAAAGTATGTTTGGCGGGTGCTGCTGGCCGCCCATGAAAATTTTTCGACCCAAATGTGTGCTAAAAAGATGCGCTACGACGTGCTGAATCTTTACATATGCAAAACACCTATATTCGATGCAACCTTTGACAATTTTCTGAGCTAAACGTAGTTGGCGTTTTAAAAAAATTGCGTTTACCCCTTGTTGCAGTTAGGTTTTGTGCTAACCCTAAGTCCATCTCACCAAGGCCGCGGTGGCCCAGTGGGTTCCGTGCTTGCACGCCACCTTTGGGGACACGGGTTCGAGACCCGGTTGACGAAAAAAAAAATTTTCTATTTTTACAAAGTCAAACACTGTCTAATCTATCATTTTCACCAAACAAATTTTATTTTTGAACAAAGGGTAGGCCTGTGCAATGCTAACCCTAATTCCCTTTGCTCAGATTTTTACCGCTTCGCGGAGCCATTGCAGAAGGAAAGTATGTTTGGCGGGTGCTGCTGGCCGCCCATGAAAATTTTTCGACCCAAATGTGTGCTAAAAAGATGCGCTACGACGTGCTGAATCTTTACATATGCAAAACACCTATATTCGATGCAACCTTTGACAATTTTCTGAGCTAAACGTAGTTGGCTTTTTAAAAAAATTGCGTTTACCCCTTGTTGCAGTTAGGTTTTGTGCTAACCCTAAGTCCATCTCACCAAGGCCGCGGTGGCCCAGTGGGTTCCGTGCTTGCACGCCACCTTTGGGGACACGGGTTCGAGACCCGGTTGACGAAAAAAAAAAATTTCTATTTTTACAAAGTCAAACACTGTCTAATCTATCATTTTCACCAAACAAATTTTATTTTTGAACAAAGGGTAGGCCTGTGCAATGCTAACCCTAATTCCCTTTGCTCAGATTTTTACCGCTTCGCGGAGCCATTGCAGAAGGAAAGTATGTTTGGCGGGTGCTGCTGGCCGCCCATGAAAATTTTTCGACCCAAATGTGTGCTAAAAAGATGCGCTACGACGTGCTGAATCTTTACATATGCAAAACACCTATATTCGATGCAACCTTTGACAATTTTCTGAGCTAAACGTAGTTGGCGTTTTAAAAAAATTGCGTTTACCCCTTGTTGCAGTTAGGTTTTGTGCTAACCCTAAGTCCATCTCACCAAGGCCGCGGTGGCCCAGTGGGTTCCGTGCTTGCACGCCACCTTTGGGGACACGGGTTCGAGACCCGGTTGACGAAAAAAAAAATTTTCTATTTTTACAAAGTCAAACACTGTCTAATCTATCATTTTCACCAAACAAATTTTATTTTTGAACAAAGGGTAGGCCTGTGCAATGCTAACCCTAATTCCCTTTGCTCAGATTTTTACCGCTTCGCGGAGCCATTGCAGAAGGAAAGTATGTTTGGCGGGTGCTGCTGGCCGCCCATGAAAATTTTTCGACCCAAATGTGTGCTAAAAAGATGCGCTACGACGTGCTGAATCTTTACATATGCAAAACACCTATATTCGATGCAACCTTTGACAATTTTCTGAGCTAAACGTAGTTGGCGTTTTAAAAAAATTGCGTTTACCCCTTGTTGCAGTTAGGTTTTGTGCTAACCCTAAGTCCATCTCACCAAGGCCGCGGTGGCCCAGTGGGTTCCGTGCTTGCACGCCACCTTTGGGGACACGGGTTCGAGACCCGGTTGACGAAAAAAAAAATTTTCTATTTTTACAAAGTCAAACACTGTCTAATCTATCATTTTCACCAAACAAATTTTATTTTTGAACAAAGGGTAGGCCTGTGCAATGCTAACCCTAATTCCCTTTGCTCAGATTTTTACCGCTTCGCGGAGCCATTGCAGAAGGAAAGTATGTTTGGCGGGTGCTGCTGGCCGCCCATGAAAATTTTTCGACCCAAATGTGTGCTAAAAAGATGCGCTACGACGTGCTGAATCTTTACATATGCAAAACACCTATATTCGATGCAACCTTTGACAATTTTCTGAGCTAAACGTAGTTGGCGTTTTAAAAAAATTGCGTTTACCCCTTGTTGCAGTTAGGTTTTGTGCTAACCCTAAGTCCATCTCACCAAGGCCGCGGTGGCCCAGTGGGTTCCGTGCTTGCACGCCACCTTTGGGGACACGGGTTCGAGACCCGGTTGACGAAAAAAAAAATTTTCTATTTTTACAAAGTCAAACACTGTCTAATCTATCATTTTCACCAAACAAATTTTATTTTTGAACAAAGGGTAGGCCTGTGCAATGCTAACCCTAATTCCCTTTGCTCAGATTTTTACCGCTTCGCGGAGCCATTGCAGAAGGAAAGTATGTTTGGCGGGTGCTGCTGGCCGCCCATGAAAATTTTTCGACCCAAATGTGTGCTAAAAAGATGCGCTACGACGTGCTGAATCTTTACATATGCAAAACACCTATATTCGATGCAACCTTTGACAATTTTCTGAGCTAAACGTAGTTGGCGTTTTAAAAAAATTGCGTTTACCCCTTGTTGCAGTTAGGTTTTGTGCTAACCCTAAGTCCATCTCACCAAGGCCGCGGTGGCCCAGTGGGTTCCGTGCTTGCACGCCACCTTTGGGGACACGGGTTCGAGACCCGGTTGACGAAAAAAAAAATTTTCTATTTTTACAAAGTCAAACACTGTCTAATCTATCATTTTCACCAAACAAATTTTATTTTTGAACAAAGGGTAGGCCTGTGCAATGCTAACCCTAATTCCCTTTGCTCAGATTTTTACCGCTTCGCGGAGCCATTGCAGAAGGAAAGTATGTTTGGCGGGTGCTGCTGGCCGCCCATGAAAATTTTTCGACCCAAATGTGTGCTAAAAAGATGCGCTACGACGTGCTGAATCTTTACATATGCAAAACACCTATATTCGATGCAACCTTTGACAATTTTCTGAGCTAAACGTAGTTGGCGTTTTAAAAAAATTGCGTTTACCCCTTGTTGCAGTTAGGTTTTGTGCTAACCCTAAGTCCATCTCACCAAGGCCGCGGTGGCCCAGTGGGTTCCGTGCTTGCACGCCACCTTTGGGGACACGGGTTCGAGACCCGGTTGACGAAAAAAAAAATTTTCTATTTTTACAAAGTCAAACACTGTCTAATCTATCATTTTCACCAAACAAATTTTATTTTTGAACAAAGGGTAGGCCTGTGCAATGCTAACCCTAATTCCCTTTGCTCAGATTTTTACCGCTTCGCGGAGCCATTGCAGAAGGAAAGTATGTTTGGCGGGTGCTGCTGGCCGCCCATGAAAATTTTTCGACCCAAATGTGTGCTAAAAAGATGCGCTACGACGTGCTGAATCTTTACATATGCAAAACACCTATATTCGATGCAACCTTTGACAATTTTCTGAGCTAAACGTAGTTGGCGTTTTAAAAAAATTGCGTTTACCCCTTGTTGCAGTTAGGTTTTGTGCTAACCCTAAGTCCATCTCACCAAGGCCGCGGTGGCCCAGTGGGTTCCGTGCTTGCACGCCACCTTTGGGGACACGGGTTCGAGACCCGGTTGACGAAAAAAAAAATTTTCTATTTTTACAAAGTCAAACACTGTCTAATCTATCATTTTCACCAAACAAATTTTATTTTTGAACAAAGGGTAGGCCTGTGCAATGCTAACCCTAATTCCCTTTGCTCAGATTTTTACCGCTTCGCGGAGCCATTGCAGAAGGAAAGTATGTTTGGCGGGTGCTGCTGGCCGCCCATGAAAATTTTTCGACCCAAATGTGTGCTAAAAAGATGCGCTACGACGTGCTGAATCTTTACATATGCAAAACACCTATATTCGATGCAACCTTTGACAATTTTCTGAGCTAAACGTAGTTGGCGTTTTAAAAAAATTGCGTTTACCCCTTGTTGCAGTTAGGTTTTGTGCTAACCCTAAGTCCATCTCACCAAGGCCGCGGTGGCCCAGTGGGTTCCGTGCTTGCACGCCACCTTTGGGGACACGGGTTCGAGACCCGGTTGACGAAAAAAAAAATTTTCTATTTTTACAAAGTCAAACACTGTCTAATCTATCATTTTCACCAAACAAATTTTATTTTTGAACAAAGGGTAGGCCTGTGCAATGCTAACCCTAATTCCCTTTGCTCAGATTTTTACCGCTTCGCGGAGCCATTGCAGAAGGAAAGTATGTTTGGCGGGTGCTGCTGGCCGCCCATGAAAATTTTTCGACCCAAATGTGTGCTAAAAAGATGCGCTACGACGTGCTGAATCTTTACATATGCAAAACACCTATATTCGATGCAACCTTTGACAATTTTCTGAGCTAAACGTAGTTGGCGTTTTAAAAAAATTGCGTTTACCCCTTGTTGCAGTTAGGTTTTGTGCTAACCCTAAGTCCATCTCACCAAGGCCGCGGTGGCCCAGTGGGTTCCGTGCTTGCACGCCACCTTTGGGGACACGGGTTCGAGACCCGGTTGACGAAAAAAAAAATTTTCTATTTTTACAAAGTCAAACACTGTCTAATCTATCATTTTCACCAAACAAATTTTATTTTTGAACAAAGGGTAGGCCTGTGCAATGCTAACCCTAATTCCCTTTGCTCAGATTTTTACCGCTTCGCGGAGCCATTGCAGAAGGAAAGTATGTTTGGCGGGTGCTGCTGGCCGCCCATGAAAATTTTTCGACCCAAATGTGTGCTAAAAAGATGCGCTACGACGTGCTGAATCTTTACATATGCAAAACACCTATATTCGATGCAACCTTTGACAATTTTCTGAGCTAAACGTAGTTGGCGTTTTAAAAAAATTGCGTTTACCCCTTGTTGCAGTTAGGTTTTGTGCTAACCCTAAGTCCATCTCACCAAGGCCGCGGTGGCCCAGTGGGTTCCGTGCTTGCACGCCACCTTTGGGGACACGGGTTCGAGACCCGGTTGACGAAAAAAAAAATTTTCTATTTTTACAAAGTCAAACACTGTCTAATCTATCATTTTCACCAAACAAATTTTATTTTTGAACAAAGGGTAGGCCTGTGCAATGCTAACCCTAATTCCCTTTGCTCAGATTTTTACCGCTTCGCGGAGCCATTGCAGAAGGAAAGTATGTTTGGCGGGTGCTGCTGGCCGCCCATGAAAATTTTTCGACCCAAATGTGTGCTAAAAAGATGCGCTACGACGTGCTGAATCTTTACATATGCAAAACACCTATATTCGATGCAACCTTTGACAATTTTCTGAGCTAAACGTAGTTGGCGTTTTAAAAAAATTGCGTTTACCCCTTGTTGCAGTTAGGTTTTGTGCTAACCCTAAGTCCATCTCACCAAGGCCGCGGTGGCCCAGTGGGTTCCGTGCTTGCACGCCACCTTTGGGGACACGGGTTCGAGACCCGGTTGACGAAAAAAAAATTTTTCTATTTTTACAAAGTCAAACACTGTCTAATCTATCATTTTCACCAAACAAATTTTATTTTTGAACAAAGGGTAGGCCTGTGCAATGCTAACCCTAATTCCCTTTGCTCAGATTTTTACCGCTTCGCGGAGCCATTGCAGAAGGAAAGTATGTTTGGCGGGTGCTGCTGGCCGCCCATGAAAATTTTTCGACCCAAATGTGTGCTAAAAAGATGCGCTACGACGTGCTGAATCTTTACATATGCAAAACACCTATATTCGATGCAACCTTTGACAATTTTCTGAGCTAAACGTAGTTGGCGTTTTAAAAAAATTGCGTTTACCCCTTGTTGCAGTTAGGTTTTGTGCTAACCCTAAGTCCATCTCACCAAGGCCGCGGTGGCCCAGTGGGTTCCGTGCTTGCACGCCACCTTTGGGGACACGGGTTCGAGACCCGGTTGACGAAAAAAAAATTTTTCTATTTTTACAAAGTCAAACACTGTCTAATCTATCATTTTCACCAAACAAATTTTATTTTTGAACAAAGGGTAGGCCTGTGCAATGCTAACCCTAATTCCCTTTGCTCAGATTTTTACCGCTTCGCGGAGCCATTGCAGAAGGAAAGTATGTTTGGCGGGTGCTGCTGGCCGCCCATGAAAATTTTTCGACCCAAATGTGTGCTAAAAAGATGCGCTACGACGTGCTGAATCTTTACATATGCAAAACACCTATATTCGATGCAACCTTTGACAATTTTCTGAGCTAAACGTAGTTGGCGTTTTAAAAAAATTGCGTTTACCCCTTGTTGCAGTTAGGTTTTGTGCTAACCCTAAGTCCATCTCACCAAGGCCGCGGTGGCCCAGTGGGTTCCGTGCTTGCACGCCACCTTTGGGGACACGGGTTCGAGACCCGGTTGACGAAAAAAAAAATTTTCTATTTTTACAAAGTCAAACACTGTCTAATCTATCATTTTCACCAAACAAATTTTATTTTTGAACAAAGGGTAGGCCTGTGCAATGCTAACCCTAATTCCCTTTGCTCAGATTTTTACCGCTTCGCGGAGCCATTGCAGAAGGAAAGTATGTTTGGCGGGTGCTGCTGGCCGCCCATGAAAATTTTTCGACCCAAATGTGTGCTAAAAAGATGCGCTACGACGTGCTGAATCTTTACATATGCAAAACACCTATATTCGATGCAACCTTTGACAATTTTCTGAGCTAAACGTAGTTGGCGTTTTAAAAAAATTGCGTTTACCCCTTGTTGCAGTTAGGTTTTGTGCTAACCCTAAGTCCATCTCACCAAGGCCGCGGTGGCCCAGTGGGTTCCGTGCTTGCACGCCACCTTTGGGGACACGGGTTCGAGACCCGGTTGACGAAAAAAAAAATTTTCTATTTTTACAAAGTCAAACACTGTCTAATCTATCATTTTCACCAAACAAATTTTATTTTTGAACAAAGGGTAGGCCTGTGCAATGCTAACCCTAATTCCCTTTGCTCAGATTTTTACCGCTTCGCGGAGCCATTGCAGAAGGAAAGTATGTTTGGCGGGTGCTGCTGGCCGCCCATGAAAATTTTTCGACCCAAATGTGTGCTAAAAAGATGCGCTACGACGTGCTGAATCTTTACATATGCAAAACACCTATATTCGATGCAACCTTTGACAATTTTCTGAGCTAAACGTAGTTGGCGTTTTAAAAAAATTGCGTTTACCCCTTGTTGCAGTTAGGTTTTGTGCTAACCCTAAGTCCATCTCACCAAGGCCGCGGTGGCCCAGTGGGTTCCGTGCTTGCACGCCACCTTTGGGGACACGGGTTCGAGACCCGGTTGACGAAAAAAAAAATTTTCTATTTTTACAAAGTCAAACACTGTCTAATCTATCATTTTCACCAAACAAATTTTATTTTTGAACAAAGGGTAGGCCTGTGCAATGCTAACCCTAATTCCCTTTGCTCAGATTTTTACCGCTTCGCGGAGCCATTGCAGAAGGAAAGTATGTTTGGCGGGTGCTGCTGGCCGCCCATGAAAATTTTTCGACCCAAATGTGTGCTAAAAAGATGCGCTACGACGTGCTGAATCTTTACATATGCAAAACACCTATATTCGATGCAACCTTTGACAATTTTCTGAGCTAAACGTAGTTGGCGTTTTAAAAAAATTGCGTTTACCCCTTGTTGCAGTTAGGTTTTGTGCTAACCCTAAGTCCATCTCACCAAGGCCGCGGTGGCCCAGTGGGTTCCGTGCTTGCACGCCACCTTTGGGGACACGGGTTCGAGACCCGGTTGACGAAAAAAAAAATTTTCTATTTTTACAAAGTCAAACACTGTCTAATCTATCATTTTCACCAAACAAATTTTATTTTTGAACAAAGGGTAGGCCTGTGCAATGCTAACCCTAATTCCCTTTGCTCAGATTTTTACCGCTTCGCGGAGCCATTGCAGAAGGAAAGTATGTTTGGCGGGTGCTGCTGGCCGCCCATGAAAATTTTTCGACCCAAATGTGTGCTAAAAAGATGCGCTACGACGTGCTGAATCTTTACATATGCAAAACACCTATATTCGATGCAACCTTTGACAATTTTCTGAGCTAAACGTAGTTGGCGTTTTAAAAAAATTGCGTTTACCCCTTGTTGCAGTTAGGTTTTGTGCTAACCCTAAGTCCATCTCACCAAGGCCGCGGTGGCCCAGTGGGTTCCGTGCTTGCACGCCACCTTTGGGGACACGGGTTCGAGACCCGGTTGACGAAAAAAAAAATTTTCTATTTTTACAAAGTCAAACACTGTCTAATCTATCATTTTCACCAAACAAATTTTATTTTTGAACAAAGGGTAGGCCTGTGCAATGCTAACCCTAATTCCCTTTGCTCAGATTTTTACCGCTTCGCGGAGCCATTGCAGAAGGAAAGTATGTTTGGCGGGTGCTGCTGGCCGCCCATGAAAATTTTTCGACCCAAATGTGTGCTAAAAAGATGCGCTACGACGTGCTGAATCTTTACATATGCAAAACACCTATATTCGATGCAACCTTTGACAATTTTCTGAGCTAAACGTAGTTGGCGTTTTAAAAAAATTGCGTTTACCCCTTGTTGCAGTTAGGTTTTGTGCTAACCCTAAGTCCATCTCACCAAGGCCGCGGTGGCCCAGTGGGTTCCGTGCTTGCACGCCACCTTTGGGGACACGGGTTCGAGACCCGGTTGACGAAAAAAAAATTTTTCTATTTTTACAAAGTCAAACACTGTCTAATCTATCATTTTCACCAAACAAATTTTATTTTTGAACAAAGGGTAGGCCTGTGCAATGCTAACCCTAATTCCCTTTGCTCAGATTTTTACCGCTTCGCGGAGCCATTGCAGAAGGAAAGTATGTTTGGCGGGTGCTGCTGGCCGCCCATGAAAATTTTTCGACCCAAATGTGTGCTAAAAAGATGCGCTACGACGTGCTGAATCTTTACATATGCAAAACACCTATATTCGATGCAACCTTTGACAATTTTCTGAGCTAAACGTAGTTGGCGTTTTAAAAAAATTGCGTTTACCCCTTGTTGCAGTTAGGTTTTGTGCTAACCCTAAGTCCATCTCACCAAGGCCGCGGTGGCCCAGTGGGTTCCGTGCTTGCACGCCACCTTTGGGGACACGGGTTCGAGACCCGGTTGACGAAAAAAAAAATTTTCTATTTTTACAAAGTCAAACACTGTCTAATCTATCATTTTCACCAAACAAATTTTATTTTTGAACAAAGGGTAGGCCTGTGCAATGCTAACCCTAATTCCCTTTGCTCAGATTTTTACCGCTTCGCGGAGCCATTGCAGAAGGAAAGTATGTTTGGCGGGTGCTGCTGGCCGCCCATGAAAATTTTTCGACCCAAATGTGTGCTAAAAAGATGCGCTACGACGTGCTGAATCTTTACATATGCAAAACACCTATATTCGATGCAACCTTTGACAATTTTCTGAGCTAAACGTAGTTGGCGTTTTAAAAAAATTGCGTTTACCCCTTGTTGCAGTTAGGTTTTGTGCTAACCCTAAGTCCATCTCACCAAGGCCGCGGTGGCCCAGTGGGTTCCGTGCTTGCACGCCACCTTTGGGGACACGGGTTCGAGACCCGGTTGACGAAAAAAAAAATTTTCTATTTTTACAAAGTCAAACACTGTCTAATCTATCATTTTCACCAAACAAATTTTATTTTTGAACAAAGGGTAGGCCTGTGCAATGCTAACCCTAATTCCCTTTGCTCAGATTTTTACCGCTTCGCGGAGCCATTGCAGAAGGAAAGTATGTTTGGCGGGTGCTGCTGGCCGCCCATGAAAATTTTTCGACCCAAATGTGTGCTAAAAAGATGCGCTACGACGTGCTGAATCTTTACATATGCAAAACACCTATATTCGATGCAACCTTTGACAATTTTCTGAGCTAAACGTAGTTGGCGTTTTAAAAAAATTGCGTTTACCCCTTGTTGCAGTTAGGTTTTGTGCTAACCCTAAGTCCATCTCACCAAGGCCGCGGTGGCCCAGTGGGTTCCGTGCTTGCACGCCACCTTTGGGGACACGGGTTCGAGACCCGGTTGACGAAAAAAAAAATTTCTATTTTTACAAAGTCAAACACTGTCTAATCTATCATTTTCACCAAACAAATTTTATTTTTGAACAAAGGGTAGGCCTGTGCAATGCTAACCCTAATTCCCTTTGCTCAGATTTTTACCGCTTCGCGGAGCCATTGCAGAAGGAAAGTATGTTTGGCGGGTGCTGCTGGCCGCCCATGAAAATTTTTCGACCCAAATGTGTGCTAAAAAGATGCGCTACGACGTGCTGAATCTTTACATATGCAAAACACCTATATTCGATGCAACCTTTGACAATTTTCTGAGCTAAACGTAGTTGGCGTTTTAAAAAAATTGCGTTTACCCCTTGTTGCAGTTAGGTTTTGTGCTAACCCTAAGTCCATCTCACCAAGGCCGCGGTGGCCCAGTGGGTTCCGTGCTTGCACGCCACCTTTGGGGACACGGGTTCGAGACCCGGTTGACGAAAAAAAAAATTTTCTATTTTTACAAAGTCAAACACTGTCTAATCTATCATTTTCACCAAACAAATTTTATTTTTGAACAAAGGGTAGGCCTGTGCAATGCTAACCCTAATTCCCTTTGCTCAGATTTTTACCGCTTCGCGGAGCCATTGCAGAAGGAAAGTATGTTTGGCGGGTGCTGCTGGCCGCCCATGAAAATTTTTCGACCCAAATGTGTGCTAAAAAGATGCGCTACGACGTGCTGAATCTTTACATATGCAAAACACCTATATTCGATGCAACCTTTGACAATTTTCTGAGCTAAACGTAGTTGGCGTTTTAAAAAAATTGCGTTTACCCCTTGTTGCAGTTAGGTTTTGTGCTAACCCTAAGTCCATCTCACCAAGGCCGCGGTGGCCCAGTGGGTTCCGTGCTTGCACGCCACCTTTGGGGACACGGGTTCGAGACCCGGTTGACGAAAAAAAAAAATTTCTATTTTTACAAAGTCAAACACTGTCTAATCTATCATTTTCACCAAACAAATTTTATTTTTGAACAAAGGGTAGGCCTGTGCAATGCTAACCCTAATTCCCTTTGCTCAGATTTTTACCGCTTCGCGGAGCCATTGCAGAAGGAAAGTATGTTTGGCGGGTGCTGCTGGCCGCCCATGAAAATTTTTCGACCCAAATGTGTGCTAAAAAGATGCGCTACGACGTGCTGAATCTTTACATATGCAAAACACCTATATTCGATGCAACCTTTGACAATTTTCTGAGCTAAACGTAGTTGGCGTTTTAAAAAAATTGCGTTTACCCCTTGTTGCAGTTAGGTTTTGTGCTAACCCTAAGTCCATCTCACCAAGGCCGCGGTGGCCCAGTGGGTTCCGTGCTTGCACGCCACCTTTGGGGACACGGGTTCGAGACCCGGTTGACGAAAAAAAAAATTTTCTATTTTTACAAAGTCAAACACTGTCTAATCTATCATTTTCACCAAACAAATTTTATTTTTGAACAAAGGGTAGGCCTGTGCAATGCTAACCCTAATTCCCTTTGCTCAGATTTTTACCGCTTCGCGGAGCCATTGCAGAAGGAAAGTATGTTTGGCGGGTGCTGCTGGCCGCCCATGAAAATTTTTCGACCCAAATGTGTGCTAAAAAGATGCGCTACGACGTGCTGAATCTTTACATATGCAAAACACCTATATTCGATGCAACCTTTGACAATTTTCTGAGCTAAACGTAGTTGGCGTTTTAAAAAAATTGCGTTTACCCCTTGTTGCAGTTAGGTTTTGTGCTAACCCTAAGTCCATCTCACCAAGGCCGCGGTGGCCCAGTGGGTTCCGTGCTTGCACGCCACCTTTGGGGACACGGGTTCGAGACCCGGTTGACGAAAAAAAAAAATTTCTATTTTTACAAAGTCAAACACTGTCTAATCTATCATTTTCACCAAACAAATTTTATTTTTGAACAAAGGGTAGGCCTGTGCAATGCTAACCCTAATTCCCTTTGCTCAGATTTTTACCGCTTCGCGGAGCCATTGCAGAAGGAAAGTATGTTTGGCGGGTGCTGCTGGCCGCCCATGAAAATTTTTCGACCCAAATGTGTGCTAAAAAGATGCGCTACGACGTGCTGAATCTTTACATATGCAAAACACCTATATTCGATGCAACCTTTGACAATTTTCTGAGCTAAACGTAGTTGGCGTTTTAAAAAAATTGCGTTTACCCCTTGTTGCAGTTAGGTTTTGTGCTAACCCTAAGTCCATCTCACCAAGGCCGCGGTGGCCCAGTGGGTTCCGTGCTTGCACGCCACCTTTGGGGACACGGGTTCGAGAC
The DNA here is from genome assembly GCA_029955415.1 of Lottia scabra. NCBI lineage: Eukaryota > Metazoa > Mollusca > Gastropoda > Lottiidae > Lottia > Lottia scabra. Next base: position 4,331,007 of record JARJEI010000018.1, on the reverse strand, counting down.
CCGGTTGACGAAAAAAAAAATTTTCTATTTTTACAAAGTCAAACACTGTCTAATCTATCATTTTCACCAAACAAATTTTATTTTTGAACAAAGGGTAGGCCTGTGCAATGCTAACCCTAATTCCCTTTGCTCAGATTTTTACCGCTTCGCGGAGCCATTGCAGAAGGAAAGTATGTTTGGCGGGTGCTGCTGGCCGCCCATGAAAATTTTTCGACCCAAATGTGTGCTAAAAAGATGCGCTACGACGTGCTGAATCTTTACATATGCAAAACACCTATATTCGATGCAACCTTTGACAATTTTCTGAGCTAAACGTAGTTGGCGTTTTAAAAAAATTGCGTTTACCCCTTGTTGCAGTTAGGTTTTGTGCTAACCCTAAGTCCATCTCACCAAGGCCGCGGTGGCCCAGTGGGTTCCGTGCTTGCACGCCACCTTTGGGGACACGGGTTCGAGACCCGGTTGACGAAAAAAAAAAATTTCTATTTTTACAAAGTCAAACACTGTCTAATCTATCATTTTCACCAAACAAATTTTATTTTTGAACAAAGGGTAGGCCTGTGCAATGCTAACCCTAATTCCCTTTGCTCAGATTTTTACCGCTTCGCGGAGCCATTGCAGAAGGAAAGTATGTTTGGCGGGTGCTGCTGGCCGCCCATGAAAATTTTTCGACCCAAATGTGTGCTAAAAAGATGCGCTACGACGTGCTGAATCTTTACATATGCAAAACACCTATATTCGATGCAACCTTTGACAATTTTCTGAGCTAAACGTAGTTGGCGTTTTAAAAAAATTGCGTTTACCCCTTGTTGCAGTTAGGTTTTGTGCTAACCCTAAGTCCATCTCACCAAGGCCGCGGTGGCCCAGTGGGTTCCGTGCTTGCACGCCACCTTTGGGGACACGGGTTCGAGACCCGGTTGACGAAAAAAAAAATTTTCTATTTTTACAAAGTCAAACACTGTCTAATCTATCATTTTCACCAAACAAATTTTATTTTTGAACAAAGGGTAGGCCTGTGCAATGCTAACCCTAATTCCCTTTGCTCAGATTTTTACCGCTTCGCGGAGCCATTGCAGAAGGAAAGTATGTTTGGCGGGTGCTGCTGGCCGCCCATGAAAATTTTTCGACCCAAATGTGTGCTAAAAAGATGCGCTACGACGTGCTGAATCTTTACATATGCAAAACACCTATATTCGATGCAACCTTTGACAATTTTCTGAGCTAAACGTAGTTGGCGTTTTAAAAAAATTGCGTTTACCCCTTGTTGCAGTTAGGTTTTGTGCTAACCCTAAGTCCATCTCACCAAGGCCGCGGTGGCCCAGTGGGTTCCGTGCTTGCACGCCACCTTTGGGGACACGGGTTCGAGACCCGGTTGACGAAAAAAAAAATTTTCTATTTTTACAAAGTCAAACACTGTCTAATCTATCATTTTCACCAAACAAATTTTATTTTTGAACAAAGGGTAGGCCTGTGCAATGCTAACCCTAATTCCCTTTGCTCAGATTTTTACCGCTTCGCGGAGCCATTGCAGAAGGAAAGTATGTTTGGCGGGTGCTGCTGGCCGCCCATGAAAATTTTTCGACCCAAATGTGTGCTAAAAAGATGCGCTACGACGTGCTGAATCTTTACATATGCAAAACACCTATATTCGATGCAACCTTTGACAATTTTCTGAGCTAAACGTAGTTGGCGTTTTAAAAAAATTGCGTTTACCCCTTGTTGCAGTTAGGTTTTGTGCTAACCCTAAGTCCATCTCACCAAGGCCGCGGTGGCCCAGTGGGTTCCGTGCTTGCACGCCACCTTTGGGGACACGGGTTCGAGACCCGGTTGACGAAAAAAAAAATTTTCTATTTTTACAAAGTCAAACACTGTCTAATCTATCATTTTCACCAAACAAATTTTATTTTTGAACAAAGGGTAGGCCTGTGCAATGCTAACCCTAATTCCCTTTGCTCAGATTTTTACCGCTTCGCGGAGCCATTGCAGAAGGAAAGTATGTTTGGCGGGTGCTGCTGGCCGCCCATGAAAATTTTTCGACCCAAATGTGTGCTAAAAAGATGCGCTACGACGTGCTGAATCTTTACATATGCAAAACACCTATATTCGATGCAACCTTTGACAATTTTCTGAGCTAAACGTAGTTGGCGTTTTAAAAAAATTGCGTTTACCCCTTGTTGCAGTTAGGTTTTGTGCTAACCCTAAGTCCATCTCACCAAGGCCGCGGTGGCCCAGTGGGTTCCGTGCTTGCACGCCACCTTTGGGGACACGGGTTCGAGACCCGGTTGACGAAAAAAAAAATTTTCTATTTTTACAAAGTCAAACACTGTCTAATCTATCATTTTCACCAAACAAATTTTATTTTTGAACAAAGGGTAGGCCTGTGCAATGCTAACCCTAATTCCCTTTGCTCAGATTTTTACCGCTTCGCGGAGCCATTGCAGAAGGAAAGTATGTTTGGCGGGTGCTGCTGGCCGCCCATGAAAATTTTTCGACCCAAATGTGTGCTAAAAAGATGCGCTACGACGTGCTGAATCTTTACATATGCAAAACACCTATATTCGATGCAACCTTTGACAATTTTCTGAGCTAAACGTAGTTGGCGTTTTAAAAAAATTGCGTTTACCCCTTGTTGCAGTTAGGTTTTGTGCTAACCCTAAGTCCATCTCACCAAGGCCGCGGTGGCCCAGTGGGTTCCGTGCTTGCACGCCACCTTTGGGGACACGGGTTCGAGACCCGGTTGACGAAAAAAAAAATTTTCTATTTTTACAAAGTCAAACACTGTCTAATCTATCATTTTCACCAAACAAATTTTATTTTTGAACAAAGGGTAGGCCTGTGCAATGCTAACCCTAATTCCCTTTGCTCAGATTTTTACCGCTTCGCGGAGCCATTGCAGAAGGAAAGTATGTTTGGCGGGTGCTGCTGGCCGCCCATGAAAATTTTTCGACCCAAATGTGTGCTAAAAAGATGCGCTACGACGTGCTGAATCTTTACATATGCAAAACACCTATATTCGATGCAACCTTTGACAATTTTCTGAGCTAAACGTAGTTGGCGTTTTAAAAAAATTGCGTTTACCCCTTGTTGCAGTTAGGTTTTGTGCTAACCCTAAGTCCATCTCACCAAGGCCGCGGTGGCCCAGTGGGTTCCGTGCTTGCACGCCACCTTTGGGGACACGGGTTCGAGACCCGGTTGACGAAAAAAAAAATTTTCTATTTTTACAAAGTCAAACACTGTCTAATCTATCATTTTCACCAAACAAATTTTATTTTTGAACAAAGGGTAGGCCTGTGCAATGCTAACCCTAATTCCCTTTGCTCAGATTTTTACCGCTTCGCGGAGCCATTGCAGAAGGAAAGTATGTTTGGCGGGTGCTGCTGGCCGCCCATGAAAATTTTTCGACCCAAATGTGTGCTAAAAAGATGCGCTACGACGTGCTGAATCTTTACATATGCAAAACACCTATATTCGATGCAACCTTTGACAATTTTCTGAGCTAAACGTAGTTGGCGTTTTAAAAAAATTGCGTTTACCCCTTGTTGCAGTTAGGTTTTGTGCTAACCCTAAGTCCATCTCACCAAGGCCGCGGTGGCCCAGTGGGTTCCGTGCTTGCACGCCACCTTTGGGGACACGGGTTCGAGACCCGGTTGACGAAAAAAAAAATTTTCTATTTTTACAAAGTCAAACACTGTCTAATCTATCATTTTCACCAAACAAATTTTATTTTTGAACAAAGGGTAGGCCTGTGCAATGCTAACCCTAATTCCCTTTGCTCAGATTTTTACCGCTTCGCGGAGCCATTGCAGAAGGAAAGTATGTTTGGCGGGTGCTGCTGGCCGCCCATGAAAATTTTTCGACCCAAATGTGTGCTAAAAAGATGCGCTACGACGTGCTGAATCTTTACATATGCAAAACACCTATATTCGATGCAACCTTTGACAATTTTCTGAGCTAAACGTAGTTGGCGTTTTAAAAAAATTGCGTTTACCCCTTGTTGCAGTTAGGTTTTGTGCTAACCCTAAGTCCATCTCACCAAGGCCGCGGTGGCCCAGTGGGTTCCGTGCTTGCACGCCACCTTTGGGGACACGGGTTCGAGACCCGGTTGACGAAAAAAAAAAATTTCTATTTTTACAAAGTCAAACACTGTCTAATCTATCATTTTCACCAAACAAATTTTATTTTTGAACAAAGGGTAGGCCTGTGCAATGCTAACCCTAATTCCCTTTGCTCAGATTTTTACCGCTTCGCGGAGCCATTGCAGAAGGAAAGTATGTTTGGCGGGTGCTGCTGGCCGCCCATGAAAATTTTTCGACCCAAATGTGTGCTAAAAAGATGCGCTACGACGTGCTGAATCTTTACATATGCAAAACACCTATATTCGATGCAACCTTTGACAATTTTCTGAGCTAAACGTAGTTGGCGTTTTAAAAAAATTGCGTTTACCCCTTGTTGCAGTTAGGTTTTGTGCTAACCCTAAGTCCATCTCACCAAGGCCGCGGTGGCCCAGTGGGTTCCGTGCTTGCACGCCACCTTTGGGGACACGGGTTCGAGACCCGGTTGACGAAAAAAAAAATTTTCTATTTTTACAAAGTCAAACACTGTCTAATCTATCATTTTCACCAAACAAATTTTATTTTTGAACAAAGGGTAGGCCTGTGCAATGCTAACCCTAATTCCCTTTGCTCAGATTTTTACCGCTTCGCGGAGCCATTGCAGAAGGAAAGTATGTTTGGCGGGTGCTGCTGGCCGCCCATGAAAATTTTTCGACCCAAATGTGTGCTAAAAAGATGCGCTACGACGTGCTGAATCTTTACATATGCAAAACACCTATATTCGATGCAACCTTTGACAATTTTCTGAGCTAAACGTAGTTGGCGTTTTAAAAAAATTGCGTTTACCCCTTGTTGCAGTTAGGTTTTGTGCTAACCCTAAGTCCATCTCACCAAGGCCGCGGTGGCCCAGTGGGTTCCGTGCTTGCACGCCACCTTTGGGGACACGGGTTCGAGACCCGGTTGACGAAAAAAAAAATTTTCTATTTTTACAAAGTCAAACACTGTCTAATCTATCATTTTCACCAAACAAATTTTATTTTTGAACAAAGGGTAGGCCTGTGCAATGCTAACCCTAATTCCCTTTGCTCAGATTTTTACCGCTTCGCGGAGCCATTGCAGAAGGAAAGTATGTTTGGCGGGTGCTGCTGGCCGCCCATGAAAATTTTTCGACCCAAATGTGTGCTAAAAAGATGCGCTACGACGTGCTGAATCTTTACATATGCAAAACACCTATATTCGATGCAACCTTTGACAATTTTCTGAGCTAAACGTAGTTGGCGTTTTAAAAAAATTGCGTTTACCCCTTGTTGCAGTTAGGTTTTGTGCTAACCCTAAGTCCATCTCACCAAGGCCGCGGTGGCCCAGTGGGTTCCGTGCTTGCACGCCACCTTTGGGGACACGGGTTCGAGACCCGGTTGACGAAAAAAAAAATTTTCTATTTTTACAAAGTCAAACACTGTCTAATCTATCATTTTCACCAAACAAATTTTATTTTTGAACAAAGGGTAGGCCTGTGCAATGCTAACCCTAATTCCCTTTGCTCAGATTTTTACCGCTTCGCGGAGCCATTGCAGAAGGAAAGTATGTTTGGCGGGTGCTGCTGGCCGCCCATGAAAATTTTTCGACCCAAATGTGTGCTAAAAAGATGCGCTACGACGTGCTGAATCTTTACATATGCAAAACACCTATATTCGATGCAACCTTTGACAATTTTCTGAGCTAAACGTAGTTGGCGTTTTAAAAAAATTGCGTTTACCCCTTGTTGCAGTTAGGTTTTGTGCTAACCCTAAGTCCATCTCACCAAGGCCGCGGTGGCCCAGTGGGTTCCGTGCTTGCACGCCACCTTTGGGGACACGGGTTCGAGACCCGGTTGACGAAAAAAAAATTTTTCTATTTTTACAAAGTCAAACACTGTCTAATCTATCATTTTCACCAAACAAATTTTATTTTTGAACAAAGGGTAGGCCTGTGCAATGCTAACCCTAATTCCCTTTGCTCAGATTTTTACCGCTTCGCGGAGCCATTGCAGAAGGAAAGTATGTTTGGCGGGTGCTGCTGGCCGCCCATGAAAATTTTTCGACCCAAATGTGTGCTAAAAAGATGCGCTACGACGTGCTGAATCTTTACATATGCAAAACACCTATATTCGATGCAACCTTTGACAATTTTCTGAGCTAAACGTAGTTGGCGTTTTAAAAAAATTGCGTTTACCCCTTGTTGCAGTTAGGTTTTGTGCTAACCCTAAGTCCATCTCACCAAGGCCGCGGTGGCCCAGTGGGTTCCGTGCTTGCACGCCACCTTTGGGGACACGGGTTCGAGACCCGGTTGACGAAAAAAAAATTTTTCTATTTTTACAAAGTCAAACACTGTCTAATCTATCATTTTCACCAAACAAATTTTATTTTTGAACAAAGGGTAGGCCTGTGCAATGCTAACCCTAATTCCCTTTGCTCAGATTTTTACCGCTTCGCGGAGCCATTGCAGAAGGAAAGTATGTTTGGCGGGTGCTGCTGGCCGCCCATGAAAATTTTTCGACCCAAATGTGTGCTAAAAAGATGCGCTACGACGTGCTGAATCTTTACATATGCAAAACACCTATATTCGATGCAACCTTTGACAATTTTCTGAGCTAAACGTAGTTGGCGTTTTAAAAAAATTGCGTTTACCCCTTGTTGCAGTTAGGTTTTGTGCTAACCCTAAGTCCATCTCACCAAGGCCGCGGTGGCCCAGTGGGTTCCGTGCTTGCACGCCACCTTTGGGGACACGGGTTCGAGACCCGGTTGACGAAAAAAAAAATTTTCTATTTTTACAAAGTCAAACACTGTCTAATCTATCATTTTCACCAAACAAATTTTATTTTTGAACAAAGGGTAGGCCTGTGCAATGCTAACCCTAATTCCCTTTGCTCAGATTTTTACCGCTTCGCGGAGCCATTGCAGAAGGAAAGTATGTTTGGCGGGTGCTGCTGGCCGCCCATGAAAATTTTTCGACCCAAATGTGTGCTAAAAAGATGCGCTACGACGTGCTGAATCTTTACATATGCAAAACACCTATATTCGATGCAACCTTTGACAATTTTCTGAGCTAAACGTAGTTGGCGTTTTAAAAAAATTGCGTTTACCCCTTGTTGCAGTTAGGTTTTGTGCTAACCCTAAGTCCATCTCACCAAGGCCGCGGTGGCCCAGTGGGTTCCGTGCTTGCACGCCACCTTTGGGGACACGGGTTCGAGACCCGGTTGACGAAAAAAAAATTTTTCTATTTTTACAAAGTCAAACACTGTCTAATCTATCATTTTCACCAAACAAATTTTATTTTTGAACAAAGGGTAGGCCTGTGCAATGCTAACCCTAATTCCCTTTGCTCAGATTTTTACCGCTTCGCGGAGCCATTGCAGAAGGAAAGTATGTTTGGCGGGTGCTGCTGGCCGCCCATGAAAATTTTTCGACCCAAATGTGTGCTAAAAAGATGCGCTACGACGTGCTGAATCTTTACATATGCAAAACACCTATATTCGATGCAACCTTTGACAATTTTCTGAGCTAAACGTAGTTGGCGTTTTAAAAAAATTGCGTTTACCCCTTGTTGCAGTTAGGTTTTGTGCTAACCCTAAGTCCATCTCACCAAGGCCGCGGTGGCCCAGTGGGTTCCGTGCTTGCACGCCACCTTTGGGGACACGGGTTCGAGACCCGGTTGACGAAAAAAAAAAATTTCTATTTTTACAAAGTCAAACACTGTCTAATCTATCATTTTCACCAAACAAATTTTATTTTTGAACAAAGGGTAGGCCTGTGCAATGCTAACCCTAATTCCCTTTGCTCAGATTTTTACCGCTTCGCGGAGCCATTGCAGAAGGAAAGTATGTTTGGCGGGTGCTGCTGGCCGCCCATGAAAATTTTTCGACCCAAATGTGTGCTAAAAAGATGCGCTACGACGTGCTGAATCTTTACATATGCAAAACACCTATATTCGATGCAACCTTTGACAATTTTCTGAGCTAAACGTAGTTGGCGTTTTAAAAAAATTGCGTTTACCCCTTGTTGCAGTTAGGTTTTGTGCTAACCCTAAGTCCATCTCACCAAGGCCGCGGTGGCCCAGTGGGTTCCGTGCTTGCACGCCACCTTTGGGGACACGGGTTCGAGACCCGGTTGACGAAAAAAAAAATTTTCTATTTTTACAAAGTCAAACACTGTCTAATCTATCATTTTCACCAAACAAATTTTATTTTTGAACAAAGGGTAGGCCTGTGCAATGCTAACCCTAATTCCCTTTGCTCAGATTTTTACCGCTTCGCGGAGCCATTGCAGAAGGAAAACTATTAGAGATGAAGTTATCGTGTGTCAAATTGCAAGTTACTTTTGCGAATAGTATTTTTTTTTTTTTTTTTTTTTTTTTTAAGTTCAAATTAGGTCGGAACATGGATAATTTTCCATAGGCTTTCTATTGAAATAGGTCAAGCGGCCCCACCAGCTGATCAAATTTTACATAGACTTGTTAAGCGCCCTGTAAAATGGATAATCAATATTGTTTGTTATTTACCATTAAATATGGTTGACACTCATACTATGTTAAATATTGTTGAGTTGCTATGTGGTTATTTTGACGGAAAGTTAATACTACATTCCATTAAAGGGATATGTTCACCATCTGTTCTATCAAAAAAGTTAAGTCTTTTTACAATGAGACCCGCATTTCGACTGGATATTTGTTTTAATAGTCGTTATCGATCATAATTCTTCTATGTTTTAACCTAACCTTATAGTATTATCTAAATCATTATAATGCAATAACGTCTAAATTGCGTTTTATCGTGTTTTTGGGGGTTTTTTTTTTTTGCTTTTAAAGGGATATGTTCACTAACTGTTTGACCAATAAAATTTAAGTCTCAGAACCTGCAAGATTTTATATATTCTAATCCATAATAATGTTAACAATAATCGAGAATATAAGCCTTCAAATCACAATGTAGCCATAATTATGAGCCTTTGAAAGTCAAAAATACGACTCGTCGTTTAGTAAGACTATTCCATATAAAGAAAACATATAATTTACAGAAAATAAAAGATAAATGTTTAGGTACGGATATAATTGAAGTGATTATACGATTTTTGTGCAGTTCTAGTACTTCTAGAGGTTATTTACATATACATTGTATTCAGGGCTCAAATCGACCCTCAAAAATACTGAACATTCCCCTTTAAAGTTATTATGCGATTTTGTGCAATTTTAGTGTTTATGGAGGTTTTTTACATATATTCAATGCTCAAATCGACCCTCTGAACATTCCCCTTTACAAGCTTACACAATGCACTTTGAAAAGAATTATTTTTATCCACAAAAGAAGTCGGTAGTGTATCTTTAAATTTAATCCATGAACAGCGAGAGTTATTACAATGTAAAACATTGTTTGTGATTATTTCAAATGTCTTGAATATGGTGAATTTCAATGATGAGTGAATAGATGGATATGCGAATGAACGAAAGAACGCACGAACTCAAGAAAGAACGAATGAATGGATTACTACTGTCGTGTTGTAGATGAGCGTATCAACTCAACTTAACCCTCTGAGCCCCGTCAGTGAATTTTGCTAGTATTTTTTGGGGTGTTCATTTTTGCTGACAAACAAACATTGATAACTTGTTTCAAATTTTTCATCATTGAGTTCTTACATAGCTTGGTGGGTTTGGCCCACTTGACAATGTTGTGGCTCTTGCTTGGCTCCCAATGCCACTGTATACGGCACGGAAACATCGAAATATGTGGAAGACCGTGAAAAGTACAGAATGTTTCGGATATACAAAATCTTTTGGACTATGATGAAAAATAATTAAATATGTCAGAATATTGAATGAAAAACAGGAGGCACAAAAATGCTTTCAGTTCAGTGTCTCAATTCAGTTCAGGGAGTTTTAAAAAGCCTACCTTCAGGAAAACTCTTTAAAAACGTCCAAGACATAAAAATATGTAATAAAATTCATTTCGCCTACAGCATCCATCTTGTCATCAAGCACGTGCAGCATGTCTCAATGAATTTGCATGTGGCCAAAGGGGGACAATTTTCATATTACTGTGTTTTGTAGTACTAAAAAACGTTTTTTTGATTTAAAATAAAAATGGAATAGAAGATTTGAAATTGAATTGGGATTGCTCTGCGTTGATAAAAATGTGAATATGAACACCCTTCATGTTTTCAAAATTTGTTTTTACAGAGTTAAATATCCAAATTCTCATGAAAATGATGCCAAATTATCGATCTTATTTTATTTCAAAAAGTTTGGGCAGTTATTTTTGTTCGAGATTTTAAGCCTTTAAATATTAAAAGGTACCTTCAACAAACCTAATTGACACATCATAGAGTTTATACAAGTTTAGGGAGTGAGCATGCTGCACCTACCTGCCTTTAAAAGAGAAAAAAACTAGGATTGAAGCGATGCAACCTCTTAAAATGAACAAAAAAAATCTAAATTTTCAAGCTTCGTCAATATGAGTATATATTCATCAGGCAGGGAACTTCTGGTGGCATAACTATACGAAAGATTACCTAAACAATCTGATAAATCCAGAAAACTATGTTTATGTACAATAATTGAAAAACGCTTAATCAAATTTTAAGCGTTTTTCAATATTAACCTGTAATTGTATGGAAAGTTACATAGTTTTATGGGTTTATTTGATTCTGTTTGAACACCGTAACACATAATATAATATTCGTGTATATAGACCAAATTTAATAATAATAATAATTAAATATACGATTTTTATCGTGCACCTTTCACATACGTGTTCAAGTACACCGTACAATATAGGCCCTAATACATAAACTAAACTAAATATATGAAATATAAAAATAAAGTACTGAGAAACACATAGCATTAACAAAAAAAAATACAACAAAATACAAATAGACAACTAACTTATGATACATTATTAATTTTATAACTTTAACTATGAAAAGGCCAAAGTAAAGAGATGTGTTTTCAATTTCTTCTTAAAACTACAAACAGAGGTAATTGATCTTAAACTAAATGGGAGATTATTCCAGAGTAAAGGTGCCTGGACAGAAAATGAACGTTGCCCATAGGTAGCAAGTTGTGCAGTTTTTGGTTTAAGGAGCAGTTTGTTGGTGCTACGTAGAGTCCTTCCTGGGGAGTACATTTCTAAAAGCTCAGTTAGATACACAGGGGCTAAATCGTTTAAACATTTGAAAGTTAACAATAAGATTTTAAATTCAATTCTGTATTTAATAGGAAGCCAATGTAAATCAAATAAAATTGGTGTAATATGGTCATGGAGTTTGGTTCTAGTTATGAGGCGTGCTGCAGTATTTTGAATTTTAGTCAATTTTTTTTAGAAGTTTTTCAGGAATGCCAATTACATGTAGTAGTGAATTAAAATTATCAAGACGAGATGTAATCAATGAATTAACAAGTGTTTTTGTGGCATCTACAGATAAATATTTGCGTATCTTACCAATGTTCCTTAAATTAAAATAACAAAGTTTAGTAATGTTATTCACCTGCACATCCATGAGCATATTACTGTCAAAAATTACACCTATATTTCGGGCTGAGGGTGAAGCATTAATATTGGAATTGCCAATCGTAACGGATGATATTTTTACATTATTAAGTTGATTTTTGGATCCTAAAAGCAGATATTCAGTCTTGTCATCATTTAATTTGAGAAAATTTTTTGACATCCAAAGTCTTATCTCATGTATACATTGTTCAAGTTGGGATTTTGAAATAAGGGAAGATGAAGGGTCAGAAGGAGAGAAGGAGATATATAATTGAGTGTCATCAATTTGGGAACTTAATTTTGTTGTTAATTCTAAGAGGTTGTATTATTCATGATAAAGCAGACCTTACGGTAGGTCAAAATTTCGTTGATATTGTAGAGGTGTTTTCTGATCGGACAATGTGACCCAGTTTAGACTGCATTTTTCTGAGATATTTTCGTTTTTATAGACATTCTACACAATTTCGATTGATGTAAGGTCATGTGACGATCACGTGATTACACACTCAAAGTATCTCTCTGACAGAAGAGTCCAGCTGTCAACTTGAACAAGAATTTTGATCATTTGTGATTTAGAGTGATTTTCATGTTTCTGACAATGGTTAGGCTTATTTTGTCCTACTGTCTTGTGTTTTTGGTGCAGCTGAGCGTGTCAACAGACCTGAGCACTCTGAGACTCGTTAATGTGGTGAGTTTTGTTTGCTTTTCTTTGTACCGGCGGTGGTAGGCGTACTCGACTAGCTCCTGCCTGGGCCTGGCCAATCTAATGAACTTACCTGGTTAGCCTACCTGTAAAATCTGATCAATCTATCAGTCTAAGAGGTTTTATCGCTTTAAAGAGGCACAGGCTTCATTTTCGCGGGTCGATTTGGATAAGTCTCAGAAACGGGGATTTTTTAGCTCAGCAATTTAGTACTGGTTATCACAACTCACCATTGAAATTTGAGCCTTCAAATCCATGTCATGTACATCCATAATTATTAGCATTTGAAAGTTATAATGCCCTACTACACATTAGCGATACTATGCAATATATAGAAAAGTCATCGATAGAAATAGAAGGAGAAATGTCTTATCTAAGGTATATTTGAAGGAAATACGCAATATTCGTGCATTTCTAGTGCTTCTGAAGGATACTTTAATATATTCAAGACCCAAATCAACCAATAAAAATGAAGACTGGTCCCCTTTAACGTCTTGAGTTAATTTCTTTATTCATGAAAAAGATGGAAATGAGATATTTGTTAAAAGCAATGGTTTAATTTAGATTGAACATAACCAAATTTCAGTCTCAGATTGTTATGTTAATCAAGTTAAATTTTGGCATTATAAGCTTATTAAGCTTAGAGTTAGACTCCTGATTGATTTAGCCCACAACATTAATTAAGATAATAGAAAAAGTCAGTGTAGCAATTCATATTTCAAGATTTAACAGAAAAGTCTCAAAACCATACCATTTGACCTGCTTTGCATCACTTGCATTCTTAATTTTGGCTAATAAAATTGCAATATCATATTTACTAAAAAGGGTCATTTTGACTCCCAAACAGCAATATGATAACGCCTAAATTAAACAATGTTTAAAAGGGATTTTTTTGTTTCTAAGTTTTGATTTTTGTAATCTATTAAAGTATGATATTAAAGCAGAGCTTAAGATTTAACCATAATTTGGGCACACCCTGTATTCTTGGGTCAGAGGGGGGAAATAAGACACCAAAAGCCTGGAGAAAGTTACAAAAACATTTTTTCACTAATTAAGACCTCTCTAGGGTTGAATTATTTCAGTTGTCCTAGTCTTATCAGATCAGGCCTTCAAAGTTGTTGGCATCTTTGACTTTAAAGGGATTGTAAAGAGGTTTTCTAAACTGTGTATGTGTATCGGGGACACTGATAGCATCAATTTGTGCCATTCCAATTTTCAGTCCGATGTATGTGGTTCTTGTAATTCCACTAAAACTAACGCGTTTTATGACGTCACTAATAGTGATCTACCGGAAGCTACTATTGATATCTATGCAGATCACATTAGTGACGTCATAAAACGCGTTAGTTTTAGTGGAATTGCAAGAACCACAGACGTCGGAATGGAAATTGGAATGGCGCAAATTGATGCTATCAGTGTCCTCGATACACATACAAAGTTTAAAAAACCTCTTATCAATCCCTTTAAGTAGCATCTTATTTTTATTTTATCCTTTTAATTTTTGACATTGACATTCAAACACTGATGATTAGATAAACATGAATTTCAGGGCTTAAATTTTTGAGTTGTGAACACTATTATGATTAGATTAGCTAAAAAAAAATCTGTTTATGAGACTAGGATAAGATTGTATTTTTAGAAGAAAACATGTCATATTTAGAAATAGATAATGACATTTATACATTGAATAGTATTAAGCTATGATTCCAAATACGCGTTATGCGGATGCGTCATCCGTAATACGCTAAAATTCGAAATGTTTGGTTTTAGAGGGTACGATTCCATATATGCGGTAATGGTTTCCGCCTTGCTTCAACAACCAACCATTGCGATTTTTATCGCATGTCGGATGATGCGTATATGGAATCTTAGCTTAAGCTTGTAAAAGAGAAGTTCCAATACCTTGGTTCACTATCTCTGTTAAGAAAACATGGATACCCTTGTATGAATTCTTTACATATTCTAATAGATCCAAATCTGTGTGGATCCTTAATTGTTTAAAATTTGCCACTTTGAATCGAAAATTGTCTGCTGCCATTTGCACGTAGGGTTAAATTTTGATTATCCAGTCTAAAACCTTCCTCAATGATTTTATACTAGATCTTATCAACCAGACATACTGCAACAAGCCTAATTTTTAAAATGTGAAGGGAATTTTTTTAATGAAGTAAATTAAAAGGTATTTTTCGATATTCGTATAGTTTTAGTACTTTGGAAGACTGTAAACATAGGTTCAAGGTCCAAATCAACTCTAAAATTGCTGAACTTTCTCCTTTAATTTAAATATATTTCAGCCCCCAATCAATTGCAAAAAAAGCTGAATCTCCCACTTTATCAGAATATTGATTGACGTAAAAACTGTTTAAAATTTCACAATTGCTCGAAGATAAAATGTATCTGAATATCATTAATTAAAATGTTCAATTCATGCATCATCAAATATGGAGCAACCATAAAGATAATTTATACTCATTATGTATGTTATGTTATGTAATATGAATCTATTGATCGAGTTTCTGGAATGTTTTGTTTTGAACAGTTTTTAACTCTGGATATTTCAAAATTCACAAATTATAAATCTGGTTCACTGTCAGTGATGCAGGTTGGAAGCTGACTTGTAAAAAGCATTTAGTTGTTCTGATGGGACAATAATCTCAGGCCCTGTATGCTTCATGCTGTGTATGTTAAATCAAAAATTTAGGAAGACTTGAATTTCAAGAGAGAGTTGTCCTGGCAAAATTTCCTCATTGCGCACTGCATGGCAGTTGCCCGTCTTCATAAGACCAATAGGTGCAGAAAAGTGGGACGTAAAACACCATTTCATTTAAAAAATCTCCAAGAAAATTGGTACATACTATCTCTTTAATATTGTCAAATGGATATCAAGATAATCAAGTTCACAACTCTCCTTGAAATTGAAACCTTCAAGTTCCTGTGTATCCATAAAATAGAAAACAAATATGCAGAAAATGAAAAATAAACATTTGTAGAATGTGCGATTTTTGTAATTCTGGAGGCTATTTACAAACTTACGGCCAAAATCGATCCTCTAAATTGCTGAACATTCCCCCATGAAGTTTATATTCTAGGTTATCTGTATAGTGCTAAAGTTATTTACAAAGCTTATATCTACACTATTTGGGATAAGATTTTACATCTTAGATTGTCACAAAGTTATTTCTTTTTCCAAACACAAGTGGAAAAAATGATATCTATTTGATTGACATAAGCTTAGGTCATCCTGAATTGTCATTTAAAGGGGCACAATGTTCACCATTCGTTCGACCAATACTTTAGTCTCAGAACCTGGAATTTTTTAGCTAAACTAATCAATAATATTATTCACAACACTCCATCGAAACTTAAACCTTCAAATCCATGTATACCGTCTTATATTATGATTCCTTTGATTATATCCCTACGCATGTTCCTTCAGCTGGATTGACAGGGTTTTCTCGTCATTAGTTACATTTGTCTTATTGAGGTTTCACTGTATTTGTTTATTATTGCAGCTTTGGAGGCATGGAGATCGCTCACCTGTCTTGCCGTTCCCCACAGATCACAATACCGCTGCTACCTGGCCACAAGGCCTGGGATATTTGACAGAGGTAGGTCAGATGTTGGAAATTTTTATACCAGTTTATGTACCAGATTTAAAGGGATTTTAAGTTGTTTTTTAAATTATGTATTTGTATCAGGGACACTTAAACACAAGTTTACACAATTACAATTTTCAAAATAGGCTTAGCGCAAATTTATGCTCTCAGAAAGATCACCACTGCACTAAAATGTAATATATCAAGAATGCAGTTATTCACAAACAAACAGTCAATATTCACTAATCACTATGTCAAGCTATTATAAACTCAGTATAACTAGACTAGCTTGCTAGATAATCTTGCATACTATTAAGAGATTGCCATTTTGAATAAATTATATTCAGCCAATCACAATCATTCTTCAGAGAGTGTTGCCTTCTTACCCGAAAAAATCGGCCAATCATAATCAATCTCCAAACAAGAGTTGTTTTCTCTTGTCTTATCTTGAACAAAGCATTATATAGTCTAGAACAATGACGAAGGTTGATTCGACATCAATAGCCACTTTCTTCCAGTTCCCAATCTTTTGTTCTCCTTCATTATCATGGCTCCCTCATGACATATAAGGTGCAGTGCGTATGAATCTATGTATGGTTCTTTCCTGAAAAAAACATTGAAATGGATACATTATTAGTTAGGCAGTCAAATTTGATACATTAAAATTTTATTTCTTCAATTTTGATAATGTGATATCGTACTATACTGGTATGTATAATTTGAGTCTTTCTTGAGTTTATCGAGGTCTCTGCAGAGCATGCCAAACTTAATTTTTGATTAAAAACAGATATGGTTAACATCCAAAATGGCTGCCATAATGACATCATGATGTTTTGCTTTGTCTTGTAGGATGGAATAAGACAGCATTATGATCTAGGGAAGTATCTGAGAGACAGATATGATGGTTATCTGAACAGAACGTTTCTACAGTCAGAGGTGAGTTTCCCTTTTTATGTCGGTCCATCCGTTCACATTTACCTCATGCTAACTCTACAGGCTACAATTATCCATGGATTCTTTTGATATTTTGTTTGTGTGTCAATATCATTATAAAGATTTGCACTAATGAATTTAGTGTTAATGCAATGATTTTCATCGCATAAAACTCTGATATCACATTCATAAAACTGTGATATCGCATTTGTTCACATTTACATCATTATACGCTGGTGGGTGTATTTGTGAGACTTGAAAAAGCCTGGACTGGTGCTCTAGATGGTTGATTTCATTCCTTTCAGCCAGTCATGTCTGATTAGAGCTTTGGGGTCAAAGTAGCTCATTGAAATAGACGCTTGCTGTAATTTGAAGATCCGGGGTTCAACCCCAGCATGGATCGGGTTGATTCCTTTAGATTTATCTACACGTTTTACTCCAGTCGGTGATCCAGGTGGGAGAGGCTGACATGGAAAAAGCGTCTAGTTGTTTGAATGGGACAATAACCCTAGGCCCTGTGTGCAGTTGGAAATCGAAAATAAGAAATAAGAGTTGGCCATTACTGCCTTCCTGGCATAATTTCCTTCATTGCGCACTGAATGTTGTTTGCCTATCCTCATTATCATGTGCCGAAAATCAGGACGCAAACACCATTTCATTTTATTTCATATTGATTGTTTTACTTTAGATTTACATCAACAGTTCCAATATAGATAGATGTTTGATGTCTGCTTATTCAAACATGGCCGGCCTGTATCCGCCGTCTGGCTTACAAAAGTGGAATGAGAACTTCACTTGGCAACCAATTCCAGTACACACAATCCCTGAGCCACTTGACAATGTAAGTTCATACCACTAAAAATAATGCAGAACCCTGATAATATCCCCAAATGTTCCTCATTGCACACATCATGATATTTCTCATCCCAGCTTTAAGAAAGGATTTAAAGGGCTCAGTCAGCTCCATTTCATTTCATTAACCAAATAAGTTCAGGTCTTAATTATGAAACCGATATTATGGTATACTTCTTAATTGAGTTTCTATGTACATAATGTCACTTAAAGGGGAACAGTCAACATTTTGGGGGTTTATATGGGTCATGAATATATGTAAATAGTCTTCAGAAGTACAAGAACTGCATCAATATTTTAAATACGGTATATCTGAAACTAGAAACTTAAGGGTTGTAATTAGATCCACAACATTTAGTCTCTCTGTCACAGTATTATTAAGTCAACTTGTCGGTCCAGGTGTTCCAGTCTATCTTATATTTCTATGGTTAATTTATCGGGTGTTCCCAAAAAAACGCCCCTAAGTCTGACGGGAAGTATCTCAGCTGCTGATGAACTGATCTCTTTCAAAATTCACACAGATTTACTTGAACATGTCCTTGTCAGACCCTGAAAATATGAAAGTCATTAAAATAAAATTGTACAAGTACTGTCTCGAAAAAAATTGCATGTCAAAAAATTCAATATCATATCATATATAATATTTGAATTTGCGTTCATTGTGCCTTCACCACATCGACTACCAATATCAAACATTTTCCATCCTGATAAACTCTCACTGACTGACTTTGATATATTCAGGGTCTGCCATGGACGTGTTGAAGTAAATTTGTGAGAATTTTGAAAGAGATCGGTTCACCAACAACTGAGATACTTACCTTCAAACTTAAGGACGTTTTTTATACGATATATGTCAATATATGATGAATGTACTCAATTTCCTCTCATTTCATGTTTACAATTTATTTCAGATGATAGCTATTCAAGCTAATTGTCCTAAATACACTCAACTTTATAAGAAATCATTGAAATCTGATGAAGTTCTTAAAGAAGAGAAAGAAAATAAGGTTTGTTTTCTAATTATTTTTTAGAAACTTATGTGTGTCATTGGTTTAATACTTAAGCATCTACCTGTCTCAATCTAATTAAAATTAGATTACATTTCGTCTTCATTGTGGGAAGACGAAACAGAATGTACGTTATCCTTTTTTCGATAAACCTAAATGAGATGAGAAGAGTATTAAAAAAACAAAAAGATATTTTTATTCATAAAATCCGCATTTTTTTCAGGATTTTTATGCGTATGTGTCAAAGATGAGTGGAGTCAAGCATGAAGCTATTGATAATATCTGGGCTATAGCAGATACACTCTTCTGTGAGGTGAGTTCACCAAATTTTGTAATTTCTAGTTTGAAAGGTTTCAGATTAAATTTAAGGCATATTCAAGATTTAGGCCTCTTACGTCAGTTTTTAGGAGTTATTGCCCTTTAACCTCTATACAGTAAGTGCTTCTATCAACATTAATTGCTCGTAAGCACTCTTAAAACTAGAGTGTTTGAAGGATGTGCATTTAATTCATGAAACGAAGGTCAAGTTTGCATTTTTTTTATTGTTAAAGAATACTGACTTTATCAATAGAATGTATGATTTTAAAACTGACATGAATACAATTTTCAATACAAGAACAGAACCTGAAATCACAAAGCTTTGAAAATGGCATTTTGCTTACAGAATGCAGAAGTGGGCATATATTGCTGTGGTCCAATATCTTCAAAATATTTTGTGGCTTTACCATGCCGTGGTGGGCGTATATGGCTGTGGTCCACTTTCTTTTTCATTGCATTCGATGAGAACCATTAAGAAAACTTAACCCTCTTATTTCTTTCAGAAAAATCACAATAAAACCTGGGCTCCCTGGGTGAACGAGACTATTTACGAGAAACTAAGAAGATTAGAACGATGGAGCTTTGATTTACTCTACAATGGCACAATAGAGAGCAGATTGAAGGGAGGTAAGTCTCAGAACGTTACTGGGTAGTTCAAGTCATCAGTGGTTGTGCCAGACTCCAGGAACTTGGGGGTTAAATAGAGGCAAGAAGAGGAAGGGGATTAATTGGCGGCGCAACTGTCTGGGTTGAGATGCCTAATATGGGCCAAAAGCTGAAAGCCTCATCAATTTTTTTTTTAGAAATAGTTGAAAATTGGGGTTCAAATGGTGGTAAATTATACTTTAGTTCACTCATTGCTCACTGCATGATGTTTGCCTAATGGGAGGGCTGCAACGATTCCTGAAGTGGCGATTCGATACGCTAAACGATACAAATTCAACGATTCGATTTATTGCGATTACAAATCGCGATTCTTTGGTTTAAAACCGGAAAGAAATGAAAGCCTTTAGTTATTAACATTTTAACATATTTTTGACATAATTTTCGTAACAAATTTATATGCTTAAGATCATCATCATTAATAACAAAGATTTAAGATGATAATAAACAAATTTATACGTAAAAAGCAATTTTCTAACATTTCGATATGACATAAATTATAAAATGCCTGAGGATTTCCTGTTCTCAGTCAATAAAAGAGTTAATTAAATGAATCAAAATCGGGGCCGATGAATCGCGATTATTTTTTTCTTCCACGATGCATCGATAAGGAGGAATGAATCGCGATTCATTGATTCTACGATGAATCGTTGCAGCCCTACTAATAGGTTCAGAAAAAGTAGGACATAAAACTCCATTTCATTTGTCATTTTTAGGTCCAATATTGAAGAAATTTATTGAGAACATGCAGTTGAAAGTCGATGAAGATAAAACTAATTTTAGTCAGAAAATCATGTTCTACTCAGGGGTAGGTTGGATTGTTACAATTTTTAAAAACTGGTAAAGTTCAGTTAATAATTCATATCGAGCAGAGGCTTAAGATTACCTTAATTTGAATAAGGGTACACTCTGCATTCCATTCTGCTCAACCTTCGTCATTTTATTCGAGACTATGTAATGACTCGACCATGATAAGCGACCATCTTGCCCGGTAAATGGGCATTGGGCAGGAAAAGACAACTCTTGTTTGGAGAATGAATGTGATTGGCTGATTTTACCACGAAAGAAGACTAATCTATTCAATATGGCAACTACCGTATAGTATTCGAGGTTACCTAGCACACTAGTCTAGTTCCGAAATTGATACGTGTGTCTGGTCACCTGTATGTAAAGTATGATGTCATTGATATATCAGCCAATAGTATTACGAACTGGCACATTCCGCCATCTTATAACGCCTAATCGAATCTCACCTTTTGTGACGGTTAGGTCGATTAGCCTAATCAGTTTAGGTAAACAGTCTCACAAATGCACTGATTAGCCTAATCGAACTGGCTCACAAATGCGCAAAATAGCTAATCGACCAAATCGAATCGTGCGTTAAAAACGCCTATAAATTCATTTTCTTTAGTGGTTACATAGTTTTATTTGTGGAGGTTGACTACTGTTATGGACAGCCCTTCAAAGTTATTGGAATCTCTCACTATGCAGTCTTCATTTAAATGTATTTTTTTTTTTTTTTTCTGTTAATTTGGTCACTGCTAGTTTGGGTATATCGTTTACCCTGGTAACTAGCATGTAATCTAAAGTCCTGACTTTTTTAAGGGTTATTCCTCAGTCCTGAGCAAATTCACCTTCTGTATTTGTACTTACTTTGCAGCACGACACAACTGTGGCAGCCCTATTGAACGCTTTACAAGTCTTCAACAAAATCAGTCCACCCTATACCTCTACAGTCATGCTGGAACTTCATGAACAAAACAAGAAATATTACGTGAATTTGTTTTATAAAAACAACACATACCCTGATCCTACTTCTCTTCATGAGCTCTCTATCCCAGGTAAGTTTATTCAGAGTGGCTTAAAAAATTATGTTTCATTGAGTGGCTTAAAAAATTAGGTTTCAATGGGTGGCTTAAAAAACAAATCTGATTCATTGAGTGGCCCTGAAGAAAATTCTAGTTCATTGAGTGGCCCACTAAAAAAATCTGATTCATTGAGTGGTCCAATAAAAAAATCTGATTCATTGAATGGACCAATAAAAAAATCTGATTCATTGAGTGACCCAATAAAAAAATCTGATTCTTGAGTGGTCAAATAATATAATTGATTCATTGAGGGGCCCTATAAAAAAATCTGATTCATTGAGTGGTTTTGAAGAAAAATCTGATTCATTAAGTAGACCAATAAAAAAAATCTGATTCATTGGCCCTGAAGAAAATTCTAGTTCATTGAATGGCCCAATAAACAAATCTGATTCATTGAGTGGCCCTGAAGAAAATTCTAGTTCATTGAATGGCCCAATAAACTAATCTGATTCATTGAGTGACCCTGAAGAAAAACCTGATTTCTTGAGTGACCCTAACGAAAAATCTGATTTGTTAAGTAGCCCAATAAAATATTCTGATTCATTGAGTGGCCCTGAAGAAAATTCCTGTTTATTGAGTGGCCCTGAAAAAAATTTGATTCATTGAGTGGCCCAATAAAAAAAATCTGATTCATTGAATGGCCCAATAAAAAAAATCTGATTCATCGAGTGGCCCAATAAAGAAATCTGATTCATTGAGTAGCCCAATAAAAAGATCTGATTCATTGAGTGGCCCTGAAGAAAATACCTGTTTATTGAGTGGCCCTGAATTTTTTTTTAATTCATTGAATGGCCCAATAAAAAAAAATGTCTAGTTCATTGAGTGGCCCATTAAAAAAACCTGATTCATTGAGGGGCCCAATAAAAAAATCTGATTCATTGAGTGGCCCAATAAAAAAATCTGATTCATTGAATGGCCCAATAAAAAAATCTGATTCGTTAAGTAGCCCATTTAAAAAAAATCTGATTCAATGAGTGGCCCTGAAGAAAATTCCTGTTTATTGAGTGGCCCTGAAAAAAAAATTAATTGATTGAATGGCCCAATAAAAAAAAAAATAATTCATTAAGTAGCTCTAATAATTAAAAATCTAGTGGCCCTGGAAAATTTTTTAGTTCATTGAATTTCCCTAAAAAGATCTAGTTCATTAAGTGGCCCAATAAAAAAATCTGTTTCATTGAGGGGCCCAAGCAGACAATTTTGATTTGATTAACTGATCCAAAAAGAAACTTATGATGCATTGAGTGACCTTAGAAGCTATTATTTATTGAGTGGCCCTAAAAAAATTGATACTCATTGTTTAAATTTTCCTAGATAAAAATAAGTGTTCATATCAGAGCCCTAGAAAAAATAATTCAGATTCATTGGGTGGCCCGTTGATTCATTGAGTGGGCCAAAAAAAAATTTATTCATTATTTATTTTTAGGCTGTCAGTTTGATTGTCCTCTAGACCAGTTTATAGAGTTAACTAAAGATCGTATACCTGGAGACTGGTATGCTGAATGTCAAATAGATGATCCAAACAGCACAAACTCTGCCAACCTATCCAATGGAGGTAAGGTCCAATTTTCAGCTTTTTAATTTCTGTCAAACCAGGGATTTTGCTATTGAAAAATTTCCCTTATGGAATACATTGTTGCCTATATAACTTACCCTTAAAGGGATATGTTCACGCAATTATATTATGTTGTATAATATGTTCGACCAATAAAACGTAAGTCTCAGCACCTGGGATTTTTTTTCTAAGCTGACATTTATAGGGTTAACAGCTCTGCATTGAAATTCAAGCCTTTAAACACCTGTATATCCATAATTATTAGCGTTTATAAGTCAAAACGAAACTTTTTATGTACTAAACAGAAAATGTTTATGTAGGGTTATAAGGGATTGTGCGATTTCCGTGCAAGTTTTAGTAGTTCTGGGGGCTGTTTACATATATTCAAGGCCCAAATCTAACCTAGACAATGCTGAACATTCCCTTTTAACTGGAGAAGAAAAAACACAATGTAAAGCCCAGTTTATTTCAATAAGTCTTGTTCGAATTGAATTGGTGCAGATCTAGATGTTTTGTTTCATACATCTTAGGGTGACTTGTTATTCTGTCCAGATACTAAAAGATTTGTTTCATTTTTTCAGTGGCAGCCCTGATAATGGCAGTGATAGCTGGTATGATATTAATCCTAGCTTTAATAATTACTATATTCGAACTTAAAAATAGACGTGACCGGCGTGGCAAATACACCCTGCTAGAAGAAAAGTCTTAGTTACCATAGCAACCAAAACCTCCCTTCCTTTCCTCAACATTGTTCCCATATGATACTCATTCTGTCAAAAAATGTGTAAGCTAGAATCTTCAAAGGGATTGTAAAGAGGTTTTCTAAACTTTTTATGTGTATCGGGGACACTGATAGCATCAATTTGCACCATTCCAATTTTCAATCAGATGTCTGTGATTCTACCAAATGCAGTAAAACGGAGCATTTTATGACATCACTCATAAATTAATAGCTGTGAGGATACATGTATATGGAAAAGCATTCCAGGAGGTACAGAAACTGCAGACTTTTCTGTTGATTCGGCTCTATTTTCTTGACAAGATCATCAGATAAACTCAAATGTCTGTTTTTGGTATTGTATTGCAAATGGCCCAATGCGCATAAAAAGTTTACAATTTTACAATCCCTTTAAAATAGTATTTTAGGCGTTTTTGTTGGGCGATTTAATTTGGTTTTGATTAGCAGTGGTCTACAAATGCGTACCTCGAATCAGTGATTTTGCATTATGGCTGCCTCTGCTGACAACAAATGAAAGACTGCTATTTGATTACATTAGCAACTTGCACATGCCGCCATCTTAGAAAAAGTTTAATCAAATTTAACCACCCCATGAGACGGTTAGTCTAATCAAATGTAGAGTACAAATGTACTGATAAGCCTAAACGTCGTGGCTCACAAACACGACCAAGCTAATCTTTCTATTTGTATCGGCCAACAAAAACGCCTTTAGCAACTTCTCAGTATTATCCCTTACAACGAAACTAAACTTTGAAAACTTTACATTTACAGTACAGAGTACACATAGCAAGTTTCTTGACTAAGTCATAAAATACTCAGTGAAAATGTTTTCACTTTTGCTTGAGTCAAATCATGTTCCTTCCTTTAGCAACTATCCATCTATCCATTGCTTCCATAACACGATATTCTTGTCATTAATGACTGGTAGCACTTTTGTGTTAAGCTATTGATGTGGAAACTTGACAGTTTGTCCTACATATTCACTTCAAATTTTATATAAAAATAACTCTTCCTGTCTTGTTTCTAAGTTTTCAGGAATATGCTTGGTCAAAAATAAATTCTCTACCAATTAGAAATATTAGAATATTGTCATATGGTAGTAATGGATAGATGTGATCATGTTGTATTCTATTGCTAAAGGAACGTGACATATATTGGAAAATATATTTTTTTTTTTTCTGAATAAGATTTGATGGAGTTGCATTAAGCTAGTGCAAATACAGAAATATTATTATCCCCATATTAACTGCCCTTTACACTTGAGTCAAGATTTTTTATTTATACACATATCGTAAACATATCTAAATTATTAATTTTAGCATAATATTTAGATTGTAATATCTAAAACCACTGCCCTGGTAAAATATACAATTAGTAGGCCCTGTCTGTAAGGGACACAAAGTAAAACTTTTGTCACTGAGGTCCCTCTCTTAAAGCAATACCACCTCTTAAAATGAACAAAAAGTTCTCAAACTTGGTCAATAAGAGTATATATTCATCAACTGTGTCCAGAATCAAATAAACCCATAAAACTATGCAAATTTCCATACAATTACAACTTATTATTGAAAAACGCTTAAATTTGAGCATTTTTCAATTTTAGTATATAAGCATATATTTCTTGATTTATCAGATTATTTAGGTGATCTGTTGTATAGTTATGCCACCGGGTAAATCCCCTGATGAATATAATATTCCTATTGACCAAGTTTGAAAATTTAGATTTTTTGTTCATTCTAAGAGGTTGTATTCCTTTAAATGATATTGCTTCAATAACTAAGGCCTTCCTGTATTAAGAACCCTCCCATTTATAACAGGATCTTTTTCAGTCTTGTGTCTATAGCCCCTCCTTGTTAGTTGCCAAATCCTTAATCGGCCTGTCATAATTGATTTTAGTAGTAAAGGTTGTGTCTGTAAATTAGCTCCTCCCATTATTCATTGCTTCATGATGTGCCCTTCCATTATTAGTTAGTGTAGTTATTAGGGTCATGTCTGTAAATTGGCTCCTCCTATTATTCATTGTTTCATGAAGTCCCCTTCCATTATGTGTAGTTATTAGAGTCCTGACTGTAAATTGGCTCCTCCCATTATCCAATGATTGATGAAGTCCCCTTCTATTACTTGCAGTTATTAGGTTTGTGTCTGTAAATTAGCTCCTACCATTATCCAATGGTTGATAAAGTCTCCTCCTATTTGCAGTTATTAGGGTACTGCCTGTCAATTGACTCCTCCTATTATTCATTGCTTTATGATTTCTCCTCCCCTAATGTGCATAAGGGACCTGTCTGTAAAGTGGCTCCTCCCATTATCCAATGCTTGATGAAGTCCCCTTCCATTATGTGTAGTTATTAGGGTCCTGTCTGTAAATTGGCTCCTCCCATTTTAGGGTCCTGTCTGTAAATTGGCTCCTCCCATTTATTGCTTGATGAAGTCCACTTCCCTGCAGTTATATTCTCAATTAAATAGGGCATTTAACCTCTCCTGTTTTCTAAGGCCATTTACTCCTCCCTTATTGCCCAAAAATTGGCCTCTGCTTTATTCACCCCACCGACATATTGTAAATAACTTTTGTCTTTCAATTTCTACTCATTCCATTGTATATAAAAAAAGATAAAAACATGAATAGTCCATTTTGTTCATAGGTAGAATAAATGGTAACTGATGTATTTTACCAGACTTAAACTACCTTGAAATAAAGTGGACTGGTCTTGTTTATTTTAAGCCATACCTGGATCTTTGCTTGACTTAAAGGGATTGTTAAGAGGTTTTTTTAAACTTTATATGTGTATCGGGATCACTGATAGAATCAACTTGCATCATTCTAATTTTCATTCCGATGTCTGTAGTTCTTTTTAATTCCTTTAAAACTGAAGCGTTTTATTTTCTCATCACAGGGGAGCTACTATTGATATCTATGTGGTTCCCCTCTGGTGATGTCCTAAAACGTGTTAGTTTTAGTGGAAGTGCGAGAACCACAGATGTCCAGAATGAAAATTGAATTGGTGCAATTTGATGCTGTCAGTTTCCCATGCACACGAAAAGTTTAGAAAACCTCCTTAAAATTCTTTGAGTTGACTATTTAGTGCTAGCTAGATACCAAACCGAACTTTAGCTTTATTTATTAGATGTAATGCCAAAAGCTGATTGGTTGATCCAAGTTTTGAATCTATATTAACCAATCAGGATATTTTTTCTGAAACTTTTTTATTTGCATAATAATTATGAGCCTTGAAAAAGATTTTGGTTGGGTATTTATGCTAATTAAAAGAATACTACCTCTCATAATGATCAAAATTCTCAATTTTCAAACTTGGTCAATAAGAGTATTAATTCAACCTTACCTAGTGCCATAACAATACAACATATTACGTGTATAATCTGATAAATCCAGAAAACTATGATTTATTCAATAATTAAAAAAACGCATACACACCTTTTTAAGTGTTTTTCAATAATATCTTGTTATTTTATGGATAATAACTTAGTTTTGTGGATCTAATGGATTCTGTTTGTATGACAACACTGATGAATATTTACTATACTTCTCTTAAAGACCAATTTTGAGAATTTAAATTTTATGCTCATTTCAAGATGATGTATCCCTCTTAATATTCAGTCATAGTGATTGGTCAATAGCTAAAATTGATTATAAATTTAGTGTTATTAGCCAATCGGATGACTGTATTTCTTTAAATCCCAATGTTGAATTTTTTTTTTATCTGGTTTAAGCTTTAGAGAAACTGATTTAGAAATATTTAATTATTTAACTTGCTGCCAAATCCTATTTGCAAAATAATCTTTTTTGAATAAAAAATAATATTTTAAATTTATATTATGTATTATGTTGTTTTGTTTTCCTAAATTTTGAACGATATGCAGTTATCCCAGTAGCTGCTATCTCAAGCTATGAAGCTCAATTTAAGCTTTCCTTAAAACCTTTCGTTAATTTCTAGAATGTTAAAGAGTTAAAGGTACCTGAAAATGAGCTTTATAAGCATGTACAGCAACCTTTTAGATGACATTTTCCCATTAAGAGTGCCAGTTGTTATGCTTATATAAAGTTTTTCCATTGCAAACTATATCCTGCTAAGTCCAAAGCTGTGAAAAGCTTAAAATATTTCCTTCCACAAAAAGATACTATGACACATGGCTTGCTTACTCTTCTTGCTTGCTTTTAGGTTGATTTTCCCCATTATGAGTTGAGTTTTTGACTTTGGTGTTTCCAACAGCTGAGGTTACATGAACACTTAATTGCATGAAATTTGCACCTGTGCACATCTTGATTTTTGTTATTTTTTTCTTTTATGTTTAAGTTCATAGAGAATATTTTTAATAGCTGTCAATGTTTATATTACATTTTTTAAAGCATGAAATTTTGTATTTTTTTTTTTTTTTATGGTATGTTGATTTGATACTTTTTTCTTTTTTTGATGCATGATTTTATCTCTTTTTTTTTTTGCATGTTATAGAAGTCTTTGTATGGTTGTGGAAATACTAACTGCTTCTTGCCTTACTAACACAGCAGACCAAACTGTTACAGAATCTGATCAAATCTGGCAGTACTTCAATATTTACAGAGAAGTTGAACAAATTCTGGTGACATTGGGAGAAAATTTCAATTTACATTTTAAGAACAAATCTGGCAAAACTTCAATTTACAATACATGTAAGTGAACGAATCTGGCAAAACATCAATTCATAATTAGTTGACAAATCTGGCAATACTTCAATTTACAATTTGTGAACAAATCTGGCAAAACATCAATTCATAATTAGTTGACAAATCTGGCAATACTTCAATTTTCAATTAGTGAACAAATCCGGCAATCTAGCAAACTTCAATATTTTCAGTGACCCAATCTGGCAAACTTCAATATTGACAGTAACCCAATCTGGCAAACTTCAATATTTTCAGTGACCCAATCTGGCAAACTTCAATATTTTCAGTGACCCAATCTGGCAAACTTCAATATTTTCAGTGACCCAATCTGGCAAACTTCAATATTTACAGTGATCCAATCTGGCAAACTTCAATATTGATAGTGACCAAATCTGGCAAACTTCAATATTTACAGTGACCAAATCTGGCAAACTTCAATATTTTCAGTGACCCAATCTGGCAAACTTCAATATTGACAGTGATCCAATCTGGCAAACTTCAATATTTTCAGTGACCCAATCTGGCAAACTTCAATATTGACAGTGACTCAATCTGGCAAACTTCAATATTGATAGTGACCAAATCTGGCAAACTTCAATAATTACAGTGACCCAATCTGGCAAACTTCAATATTTACAGTGATCCAATCTGGCAAACTTCAATATTGACAGTGACCCAATCTGACAAACTTCAATATTTTCAGTGACCCAATCTGGCAAACTTCAATATTGACAGTGACTCAATCTGGCAAACTTCAATATTTACAGTGATCCAATCTGACAAACTTCAATATTGATAGTGACCAAATCTGGCAAACTTCAATAATTACAGTGACCCAATCTGGCAAACTTTAATATTGACCGTGATCAAATCTGGCAAACTTCAATATTGACAGTGACCCAATTTGACAAACTTCAATATTTTCAGTGACCCAATCTGGCAAACTTCAATATTTACAGTGACCCAATCTGACAAACTTCAATATTGACAGTAACCAAGTCTGACAAACTTCAATATTTACAGTGATCAAATCTGACAAACTTCAATATTGACAGTGAACCTTACCCAATCTGGCAAACTTCAATATTTACAGTGACCCAATCTGACAAACTTCAATATTGACAGTAACCAAGTCTGACAAACTTCAATATTTACAGTGATCAAATCTGACAAACTTCAATATTGACAGTGAACCTTACCCAATCTGACAAACTTCAATATTGACAGTGAACCTTACCCAATCTGACAAACTTCAATATTGACAGTGAACCTTACCCAATCTGGCAAACTTCAATATTGACAGTGAACCTTACCCAATCTGACAAACTTCAATATTGACAGTGAACCTTACCCAATCTGACAAACTTCAATATTGACAGTGAACCTTACCCAATCTGGCAAACTTCAATATTGACAGTGAACCTTACCCAATCTGACAAACTTCAATATTGACTGTGACCAAATCTGACAAACTTCAATATTGACAGTAAACCTTACCCAATCTGACAAACTTCAATATTGACAGTGAACCTTACCCAATCTGACAAACTTCAATATTGACAGTGAACCTTACCCAATCTGGCAAACTTCAATATTGACAGTGAACCTTACCCAATCTGACAAACTTCAATATTGACTGTGACCAAATCTGACAAACTTCAATATTGACAGTGAACCTTACCCAATCTGACAAACTTCAATATTGACAGTGAACCTTACCCAATCTGGCAAACTTCAATATTGACAGTGAACCTTACACAATCTGACAAACTTCAATATTTACAGTGATCAAATCTGGCAAACTTCAATATTGACAGTGAACCTTACCCAATCTGACAAACTTCAATATTGACAGTGAACCTTACCCAATCTGACAAACTTCAATATTGACAGTGAACCTTACCCAATCTGGCAAACTTCAATATTGACAGTGAACCTTACCCAATCTGACAAACTTCAATATTGACTGTGACCAAATCTGACAAACTTCAATATTGACAGTAAACCTTACCCAATCTGACAAACTTCAATATTGACAGTGAACCTTACCCAATCTGACAAACTTCAATATTGACAGTGAACCTTACCCAATCTGGCAA
The DNA here is from genome assembly GCA_029955415.1 of Lottia scabra. Classification (NCBI taxonomy): domain Eukaryota; kingdom Metazoa; phylum Mollusca; class Gastropoda; family Lottiidae; genus Lottia; species Lottia scabra. The sequence continues at coordinate 4,300,452 of JARJEI010000018.1, read as the reverse complement.
ACTTCAATATTGACAGTGAACCTTACCCAATCTGACAAACTTCAATATTGACTGTGACCAAATCTGACAAACTTCAATATTGACAGTGAACCTTACCCAATCTGACAAACTTCAATATTGACAGTGAACCTTACCCAATCTGGCAAACTTCAATATTGACAGTGAACCTTACACAATCTGACAAACTTCAATATTGACTGTGACCAAATCTGACAAACTTCAATATTGACAGTGAACCTTACCCAATCTGACAAACTTCAATATTGACAGTGAACCTTACCCAATCTGGCAAACTTCAATATTGACTGTGACCAAATCTGACAAACTTCAATATTGACATTGAACCTTACCCAATCTGACAAACTTCAATATTTACAGTGACCCAATCTGACAAACTTCAATATTTTCAGTGACCCAATCTGGCAAACTTCAATATTTACAGTGATCCAATCTGGCAAACTTCAATATTGACAGTGACCCAATCTGGCAAATTTCAATATTGACAGTGACCCAATCTGGCAAACTTTAATATTGACCGTGACCAAATCTGGCAAACTTTGATATTTACAGTGAACCAATCTGTCAAACTTCAATGTTGACCGCGACCTAATCTGGCAAACTTCAATATTGACAGTGACCCAATCTGGCAAACTTCAATATTTACAGTAACCAAATCTGACAAACTTCAATATTTACAGTGACTCAATCTGGCAAACTCCAATATTTACAGTAACCAAATCTGACAAACTTCAATATTTACAGTGACACAATCTGACAAACTTCAATATTTTTAGTGACCCAATCTGGCAAACTTCAATATTTACAATGACCCAATCTGGCAAACTTCAATATTGACAGTGACCCAATCTGGCAAACTTCAATATTTACAGTGACCCAATCTGGCAAACTTCAATATTGACAGTGACCCAATCTGAAAAACTTCAATATTTACAGTGATCCAATCTGGCAAACTTCAATATTTACAGTAACCAAATCTGGCAAACTTCAATATTTACAAATCTGGCAAACTTCAATATTGACCGGACCAAATCCGACCAAACTTGAAAATTGAAAGTGCCAAAATCCGTTAAAATCCGACAAAACTTGAAATTTATATTAGCCAAATCTGGCAAAACTTCTATATCCACGAATCAGACGATACTTCATTAAAATATGATCTCTTGTGTACATTCTGATGTCATTCTGTGATTGATCTCAATCTCATTGCTAAAATTTTTATGTAAATATGAAATTGATTGATATACGGCTTCTCTTAACGTTTTTTAGTGTTATTTTTTTGTATAGTGAGGTACCCTGCTTGAAAAAATAAAAGTTATTAAAGCTGTATTATTTTGTTTTTGTTATACGTTCATAATTAGGTTTCGAACGATTAGTTATTTGTGGTCTGATGAAGTCTTTTTCATTACCCTATTGTGAGTCATTTCCCTTTAATAGTATTGTCTTTTTGGTCATTGAAAATGTATAGACCCCTTTACAATGGTTTAAGAGATCCAAATCTTGTGTGGAGTTGGGAGGGGGGTAATATTACCAAGGACCCAATATTTACCATATGCATTTAGTCACATAGGCTACCAAATGTTTTACAATACAAATTTATCAAGCGTTGTCTGTAGTATATCAGTTTGATAATAGTTGTCGCCCTTGTATCCAGTTATACAGTTTGAAACAATATTTTGCATTAGCTGGTGCTTGGCCAAATTCAATATTTTTGTCGACAAAATGGTTGGTAACATGGTTTGCCATCTTCCTAATGCATAATATTCATTAATTTACAAAACAAACTCCGAGCAACGCAAGAAGGGTTAGTCTAATACTACAGCAATCATTTGAAAGTCTTAAACCTTTTTGTTAATACATGTACGTATAGGCGTTTTATTCCACAAAAACCGGCAGAGGGTCTCTCTGGACAATAGTTTAGTCCTGTGTGAGCTTATCAGCCACGCTTTAACCTTATGTCAGTGCTTTAGCCGAGTAATGAATTGGCCCTAACTTAAATCGAAATACTAAAAAATCGACTACCTAAACAAAACAACGAAGGCAATACGAACAGATTGCCCAGAGGCTTCAATTTAATAATATTAAAATCACATTTTGTTGAATATTATTAATACATTGCCATTGTTACACTTTTTATTTGTCTGAGGTCACGAGCACTTGGCCTGTCAATCAACTCTTCAATAAGGAGATTGATTTGTACTCAATACCCCGCCCATTATTCGAATTTTCAAAAAGGGGATTATGAGTTTTTGACTAAAGATCTCTAGAAATTAATTGAGTGAAAATCCGTTTTTTGTTGTATGAGTTCAGATTTGAAGATGGGGGCTCAAAGTTTATGAATGATCGCCCCCTTTTCAAGTTTGATTGCTATTCAAAGTAAACGGTTTGTACCTTATACACTTGGAACGCCAAATTACGTATTATCAATTATTTCAATAAAAAAATGTCCATTATGCCGAAACTAACTGAATATTTGTGCCAATGTCTTTTTCTTTTTGATTTTTTTTACAGAAAGCTAATTTTTTTTATCATTTCGAAATTAAAGTGATTTTTATACACTATGATCATAATAAACATTTTTTTTTAAATGATTGTTACTTAAATTTTCCTCATTCCAAACTTCATTGAGTTAGCCTTTGTTATCAGTCTCATAACATGGCGCAAAACACTTTTTTTTTTCACTTCAAAATTATGGGATAACACTACATTTATAAACACAATTTTAAAATGATTGTTGATTCACCAAATCTTCCCTCATTCCGCACTGCATGGAGTTAACCGTCGTTTTGGCCTTCGCAAATTACGACACAAGAAATTGTAAATACCAATTCTTTGTGGACAGCATCATTTTTAAGCAATCGCAAAAGCATACCAGCTTTACGACATCAATGAATTTTCTTTATGTGTTCTTAATCATTTTAAGATTGCATTTCCCATCAAAACCTCACCTTCAAGTCTTTTCATTTTAACCCTCAAAAGATAACTGTTAAGAAAAGAAAAAAGCCAAGGGGTTAATCTTAAATTAAAACGTCGGGGTTTAAAGGGTTAATTCGTGTATTCAATCGTTTTTCAATCAACTTTAGTCTAAGCCACTTGTCAAGGTATTTTAATAACGCGTACAAAGCCTACTGACCAAATTAAACGATTTGAATGGAGCGAGCAGATACAAATTCTCCAATTCTGATACTGTTTAATTTTCAAATTGCATTGAAAGAAGATTATTTTAGTTAAAACCTTCCCTCTTATCGCCTCATTCATACTAAATTCCCCCTTTTATTGTCGGCACCTTTCATCTTTGCCCGTGTCCATCACGCGCATCGTTTCACGTGAGTTAAAGAATATTCTCATCTCGTGTTTTCTCGTTATTTCCTGTTCCGCCATCTTAGAAAATCTTTGCCTAGAATTTATCAAGCGTTAAAATTGGCTACTTTAAATTAATTTACGATGTCTGAAAAAAGTCAAGTCTGTTTCTGACGGGCAGTTGATTTCAGTTCCATTGAGGCGTTTTGAAGATCCGATTTCGATGTCACTTGGAAACCAACCACATTGCCCTCTTCTTTATTTGCCTCGTTCAACTTCTTTAGCCAGTTTTTGTTTGATTGCATCACTTCCAGAGTGTTGTCTTCATAGCATCAATTACAGCGTGTAATCTTTATAGCATCCTTAACACGTTTAATCCTTATAGCATCATCATCACTTACAGCGTGTAATCTTTATAGCATTATTTTCAGCATGTTATATTTATAGCATCACATACAGTGTGTTATATTTATAGCATCAATAACATTGTGTAATCTTTATAGCATCAATAAAATTGTGTAATATTTATTGCATCACTAACATTGTGACTGTAATCTTTGTAGCATCACTAACATTTTGTATTCTTTATAGCATCAATAACAGGGTGTAATCTTTACAGCAACCTCAGCAGAGTGTTATAGCATTTAAAGCATCACTTACAGAGTTTTATCTTTATAGCAGCACTTAAACATGGTGTAGTGTAATCTCTATATCATCACCTACAGAGTGGTATATTTATTGCATAACTTACAGTGTGTAATCTATATAGAATAACCTACAAGGTGAAATCGTTACAACATTAATTACAGTGTGTTACATTTATTGCATCACTTACAAAGTCTAATATTCGTAGAGTCACTTAAATTGTGTAATCTTATAGCATAACGCACAGTGTGTAATCTTTATAGCATCACACATAATGTGTAATCTTTATAGCATTAGTAACACTGTGTAATATTTATTGCATCACTAACATTGTGACTGTAATCTTTATAGCATCAATAACGTTTTAACAGGGTGTAATCTTTACAGCAACCTCAGCAGAGTGTTATAGCATATATAGCATCAATTACAGAGTTTATATTCATAGAGTCACATCAGACATAGTGTGTAATCTTTATAGCATCACACATATAGTGTGTAATATAGTATAGTAGTAACGGCAATTTTGAAGCCACTTTTTCAACGGTTAGAAAACAGATTGTTTCGACAGTAGAGATGATTTCTCGAGTCAAAATTGTGAGAGATATTTTACGTGTTTTAACATTTGACAGGATTTTCACCTTCAGCTTGGGTTAACAGTTAAATTAGACGCCAACATTCCGGAAATTAACCCTCTAGTGTTTCACTTTGTACACATTTTTCGTTTTAATTGCCGATAGCTTCAAAGAAGTCGCAACGTTACATGTCTGTCTTCTTTTGAGACTTCAATTTCTGGAAAAAAAATGGACATGAAATAAAAAAAAAAACTCTATTTTCCACTTTCTACACCGTTTTGGCTGTCGAAAATCGGAGAAAGAAAAACGAAATGAATATGTATGTACTTCGGATCACCGCCAGTTGAGTTCACATGAATTGCCAATGTGGCATAAGCAGTGTCTGTGATTTCTTATTCACAGCCACAGATACGTTTATAAATAGATTGATTGTAGACGAACAGAGTGTATGTATTTATAAGACTTTCGTCATAATAGTGCAAAAGTATATTACCAAAACCTTCAGTTATTACGTCGTACGGACTTTTGTGGAATCGAGTGTGCACTTCAGTGCGTTGTATAATATCTTCATTGGCTCAGTCAGCTGCGGCAAAACCGGGCGTATAACTCTACTACATTGTACTTTCATTTATAATTTAAAAAAAAATGAAATGGAGTTTAACGTCCAGCTTTTCTGCACGTGTATTGGCTATAATGGCTATTGAGGGTATGCAATGTGCAATGAGGGAAATTTTGCGAGGACAGTGCCATAAACCTACTCTTATTTTCGATTTCCAACTGTCGAGGGATCTTTAATGTGAACAGCCGCGGTTTAGTGTCCCATCCGAACGACTAGACAGCCCCTTCGACTTGTATCACATTAGAAAGAGTCAAATTTTTCCGTATTTGAATAAGCGACATTTTGAAATTATTACAACTTTACAAAAATTCGTTTGAAGTCGACAAGAAAATACAAAACAAACACACATATTTCTTTTTTCGTTTGAAGAAAAGTGTTTTTGAACGTATCCTATCATGTCGTTGAAGGCGGTGTCTTTTATCATGGTAACACCGAGGTAATAGCGTATTAACCCTCCTTTCTTCTTTCTATTTTAACCTTTATCCGCTCATTTTTCCCTTTCTTTTATTTCGTCTAACACATATTGCCTATTTCCTATACTTGACGCTTTCCAAATATATCAGGCGTATTTTTTCGAAATGATATCATAATGTCCTCTATAACGTCCGAGTTAAGATAATCGAACTTTCTCCCTTTCAATTCTTTTTTCAAAATATACCAGGCGTATTTTTTCGAAATGATATCATAGTGTCCTCTATAACGTCCGCATTTAAATAATTAACTTGATTTTTTCCCAACTCTTTGTTTTCGATATATCTGGCGTATTTCGAAATGAATGATATCATGGTGTCCTCTATGACGTCCGTGTTAAAATTAATAGAATTTGAATTTGATTTTACACTTTTCTCTAACAATTTTCGAAATAACATTTTATTGTCCTCTATGGCGTCCGCGTTGAAATAATGTAATTAGAATTTCATTTTACATTTACTATATTCAATGAAGTTTCTAGAAATCCTTAGCGCGAGGGAACGAGTATGAACCAAAATCAACACGATATTTTACTGATCACTTAATATAAATTGTTGAAACGTTGTCATACTATGGAAGCCTGAACAGCCCAATATTAAGACTTCTTAATCCTTAATCCTTAGTTCTTAATGTTTAATTCCTATTCCTTCATTTGTAGGTCATTTTCAACATTTGTTTCACAAAATCAATATTTGTTCACAAAAATCATCATTTGTTCATCATCGATAATTTGTCAAGTTATAATTTGTTTTAAATATTTTCTACTTCTATCAAATATTAAATAATTTTTTTTAACTCCTACAATATTTATAAACTTAAACACAAGTTCCACTTTACATTTCTCCAATAACAAATCATCAGAAACAAATCTTGCCCAACAAATCTTGCGAAACATTTCATCAAATACATTTCTTGAATATAAAAAGCGCCACCTGTCTTCAAAATTGTGTGCATTGAAATTATGACGACAAGCGGCGCTGATGGTTGTAAGGCGGACCCAAGCTAGCAAACATAGTTATCAGCCACAAACTAAAAGATTGCGGGCACTGGAAAAGCTGACGAAATTGGTCGTTTAAGTATCCCCAACATTGTATTTTTATGTATTTATATGTATTTTTATGTATTTATATATAGTTTTATGTCATTTTATGTATTTGGTTTTTTTATGTTTGTATGCTGTCCAATCAGGGCGAACAATACAATAAATATCTATCTATCTATCTATCTATGCAGGCCCGTAGGAAGCAATTTCATATTGGGGGGGTGGGGGGGGGGGGGGCTGGGTCAAATTGTGCAAAAACTCATTCTCAAGGATGGAGGTGCCGAATTCAAGGCTGCTCTTGCCTATATAATGCAATTTTGATTTTACTGGACCCAGTACATATCAGTAACGTCTTGTTTTATCTTGAAATAAAAATGTTTTTTTTTTTATTCCTTCAGTCATTAATGTCAAAATTATTAGGGGGGGGGGGGGGGGGGGTTTGGAGCAGTTCCTACGGGCCTGGTAGGAGGACGTGAAATTTTAAGATTAAAATACACTCATATATGATGATACGCTCATAAGACCAACAATGAAGTCAATACTTGTAAATATATATACTTTCTTATACTTGGGATTTTCTTTTGGGAAAAAATTTATGTTGTTACAACACATAGTGTCCGAAAATTTAATTTTTCAAGAAAAAATGCGATAAAAACATCATTTTCGGAAGTCTGGAGGGACGGGCTACAATTTTTTTTCGAGAATTCCCTGAAACGCGATTGCCTGACATATCCTAGTCAATATTTGATTCAAGATTATTTGCATAAAGTCTGAGGGATCTTGCCTAGAAATGTAAGATTATACAGGTTATCTTTCGCATGTTCAGGATTTTTTATCTTAAACAAAGAGTGCCCTTGACTACTTAAATTTAAATATAGATTTTAATTAGGGAGAGGAGGCAAAAAAAAACCAAAACCCATTTGCCCACTCCACCCTTTTTGGTTTTAGGCCTGACAAGAAAAGAAACGTTTTTTTTAACCCCATAAGCAATGCCACTTTTAGACCAAGCTTAATATCAATATAAGCTTAAAATTTTTCCGATTGTACTATGTGCATAATTTGTGCTTTCAAACATTCTTTATTTGTTAACATTTGCATTATGTCGGTAAAAAAAACCCCGGAATTCCATTTTGTTTTCTAATTTACGTTAGCATTATAGTATTTTTCATAAAAATTTACGTTCACGGACACCATTCCCTCTGGAGGAAATCCCTGTAAATTTCCATGAAGTGTCCGCCGTTTGTGGCTGATATATAATGTCTGCTAGCTTGATTCCGGCTGACAACCATCAGCGCCGCTTGTCGTCATAATTTCAATGTACACTATTTTGAAGACAGGTGGCGCTTTTTTATATTCAAGAAATGTATTTGATGAAATGTTTCGCAAGATTTGTTGGGCAAGATTTGTTTCTGATGATTTGTTATTGGAGAAATGTAAAGTGGAACTTGTGTTTAAGTTTATAAATATTGTAGAAGGACTTAAACAAAAATTATTTAATATTTGATAGAAGTAGAAAATATTTAAAACAAATTATAACTTGACAAGTTAGCTATGATGAACAAATGATGATTTTTGTGAACAAATATTGATTTTGTGAAACAAATGTTGAAAATGACCTACAAATGAAGGAATAGGAATTAAGCATTAAGAACTAAGGATTAAGGATTAAGAAGTCTTAATATTGGGCTGTTCTGGCTTCCATATCATACTAGCAATTTAAAGGGATATATGTTCACTAACCATTCGACCAAAAAACGTTTAGCCTCAAAACCTGGAATTATTTAGCTAATCTACTCCTAAGAATGTTCCCAACTCTCCCTTGAAATTTAAACCTTCATAAAATTCCCATGTATCCATAATTGTAATTGTGTAAAAAATACGACTTGTCGTTTAGTAAGACTATGACTTATATTATAAAAAATACATAAACAGAAGATGAAAGATAACTGTTAAGGTACATGTATAATTGAAGGGATTGTACGATTTTTAGGCAGTTCCAGTAAATATGAAGGCTATTTACATAATTCAAGGCCCAAAATCGATCATCGCATTCAAAATGCTGAACATTCCCCATTAAAACTAAAATCGTTTTGCAACTTCTGTGTGCTTTTAAGACTGCGTAAAATGTTTTATTACGGCATTCAGCATACAAAGAAAATATGCAATTTCCTAGAGAACAAAAACAGACTTCATTGTGTAAGAACTGGAATAACAAGTTTAAAATTTTCTTAAAAACCGGCTTGAAAATTCTTGTTTAATTTATTTTTATCTAATGTTATATTTTTACCTGGCCCAATAAAATACCTGGCTAACTCCAATTACAATATTTATTACGTTCTTTTATTCTTATAGACATCAAAGAACGCCGCTTTCTTTGAACTATGCCGTAAACCAACATTGGGACTTTCAATAACATGTTTGAAGTTTTTTTTTCCCGAGGTATTTGATAATCAAACGAAAGCGAGACTAATTTTAACTCGCTGGATTTCCGTTTCGTTTTGAGATTTCTTTTCAAAAATTCAAAATTGAAAAGTAATCGAGTTTGAGAAAGATTTTCCTCATTGCACACTGCACCACAAGACAAATCTTTCGTTGGCACATTTCAGTGGTTACCTAGATTTATGACTTGACATCGCAGCGCTCCGGGGCCTTATTCTCGAAACTTAACATATGATGATTTTAGTGTTTCGGTTATTTGATTGGTCAGTTACGAAATTCGATTTAAATTAAGTATTATTATCCAATCAGATTACTGTATTTCTTATAATCTGGATTCTATCTAAGTTAAGTTTTCGATAATAAGGAGCCAGAACACCCTTCGTCGATGTTTGAAATTTAAACATTATGACTCGGGAACAATAGGCAGACATTTTTCCCAATAGGCTAGAGCAGTCATCTCTAATTTGAAAAGCAATCGATACTGTCTGAAGGAAGAGACGTAAAACAGAAAAATATTTATATTTTTTATTTAAATATAATTCATTCTATAAAAATATATATAGCTAAACGAATGATATTATCGCTTTAAAGCATCATTTTTATACGTCCACGTAGACTTGCTGTGGAATCTTAGTTCTCTAAAGGCAGCGAGTCTGCTTATGATATAAAATACCAGTCCTGTCCGGTGAGTTCACATACATTGTCCAAATTCAGGTTCCAAATTGGAATTTTATCCTCACTCGGGGTATTGTGTCCGAAACTCGCACCATATTCACATTATTAGCGTATCATTCAATAGCACTATTATTTTCCATAAAAAGGTGGAGCAGTTAAGACACACTCTCGACTTCATCGAGTTTCTCCAAGTCGATGTCGTCAGAAATGTCAGATTCAACGTCGACGTCGATATCCTCGTCGTCAGTCACGTGACCTGAATCATCATCACTTCCGGTAGATTTCACACTCACAGCACGTTTTCCATCGTGCGTTTTCACATGCTTGCTCAGATGGTCACTGCGCATGAATCTTTTCCCACACTCTTGACAAGCAAATCGTTTCTCCCCAGTATGCGTTCGCAAATGTCTTTGTAGTTCATCTGATCGAGTGAAGCTCTTTCCACAGAACAGCCAGTTGCATACGAAAGGTCGCTCCCCGGAGTGCCATCGTAAATGCGCCTTCAGATGAGATGTCTTGCCATACACTTTACCACATCCGGGTATATGACAAATGTGTTGCTTTCGTTTGGAGGCATTTCCGGAGTTCGTTGAATTTTGACAATTGGGACATCGGCAACGTCTGCATCTCCGAGTCGGCGCGATTCCAGATTTTAGTCCGTGGATAACACTAGCTAATTGCAAACCGTTCGGAGAGTTCGGACCAAATCCCATTCCTGGTGGGATCGAAAATCTATCCGTATGAGTCTGAGGAGGGGAATGGACACTCCACCAAGGTATATCAGATTCTGGAGACGATGGTGGTGACATCTTCGCCATATTTGGTAGTGATATCATTGGTGACGTAGGACCCGTTGTCATGGCGATAGAATTTGGCGGGAATCCATGACCAGCCGCCATGATGTTTTGTTGCAGAAGGCGATTTTGGTATTGTTCGTAGTTAAAGGCTTGACTAGGATGAGGCGAATGTGGTGTTGGGATCCGCAAGCTGGCACTAGAGATAGGTATTGGGTGTTGTATTTGAGGCTTCGAGCTTACGACACCATGGTAAGGTGACAACGGAATTTGTTGAGGCCCATGCCATCCATTATGAACCGGTAAAAACGGAAGTGGTTTGGCAATTTCGAGTCCGAGGTGGTTCATTCTTCCACAATTTCCGGCTAAATTGGTAAGTGGAGATCTTGGTATCATTTCTAGAGAATCCTGAAAATAGAAAAAATAATTTATTATAAGACTAGTTCGAATGGTTCCTTATAAACAAAACCAATATGGCATCAAACCGCATAGCAGACGACAATTGTATCTACCCGACCATTTGAGCCAAGCAAAAGATCCCACCAACTTAAAAGTTATCGTTGTTATTGCACCTAAATAAGAAAGTGGCCTACAGTAGGCCTATATTAAGAATATCTCTTTTGAAAAACAAAGAAATCATTGAACGTGAAATTGTAGACGATTGAAAATGTAAAACATTATTAAAATATTAAAAAGAGTAAAATCATGAAACATTTTTGAAATTACAAAAAGAAAAAAAATTATTCCATAAATGAAAGGACTGTTAAATTATTTCCACAAATGCAAGAATATCACAAAGTCAACAGATTAAGGAAAACAGTGTCAAAGAGATCGAAACTTAAAGGCATTACAAATTGGCGCCGTTGAGGATATCACGAAATCCAAGAATTTGGACGAAATGTGTAAATTACTTGCTTAAAAAACAAAGAAATAATTCTCAAGAATATGTAAGAAATAAACTTTAAAGAAACAAAAACTTCACAAAGGAGTACGAATTAAAGGAGGGATTAGAAAAACAGAAAACGAAAAAATAAAGAAGTTTTAGAAACAAACGTAAGAGAAGGAAGATCTAAGACTTGTGTTTTGAGTTTAAAAAAATGGAAAGTTGTTTGAAGGTTTGGACTTAAAGAAAAGTTGAAAGACGCGAGGCATGTGTGAAAAGTTTATTGTACGTTTCATTATTTCCCTAGGGTCGTCTAAGTTCGCCGGCAATTTGACTGTTAGGTCGCTTGTTTTGTTACAATTAAATGTAATATGCGTAACATATGATGGACAGATCCTTTTTATTAAAGGAATTCTACCTCTTCGAATGAAACATGAAATTTATATTCTCAAACTTGGTCAATAAGAGTATGTATTCATCAACAGTGTCCAAAGTATACAAACAGAATCAAATAAACCTATAAAACTATGTAATTTTCCATACAATTACAGATTATTATTGATAAATGTCTTAATTTGGATTCAGGCATTTATCAATTATTGTATTTAAACATAGTTTTCTTAATTTATCAGATTATTTAGGTAATCTGTTTTATAGTTATGCCACAAGGTTTGTCCCCTGACGAATATATACTCCTATTGACCAAGTTTGATACATGTAATTTAATTTTTTTTGTTCATTTTAAGACGTATAGTATCGCTTTAAAGGAATACTACCTCTTAGAATGAACCATTAAATTTATATTCTCAAACTTTGTCGAATAAGTGTATATTATTCATCAGTGCCATAACAGAATCCCTCTTCTGTCCAAAAAGTCATCAAAATTAAGTTATTATCAATCAAACAAAAAGTAATTTAAGTCTTCAAATGGCATTGAGCAATTGTAAACACAGCTTTATGGAACAACAATCACTGGTTAAAGTTTTATGCAGCGTTTCGAAGCGTTCCCCCGTCGACCTCGGGCACATAATGATAAAAGTGATGGGCAAAAATATAATATATTAATTTGAATTAATTTACCTTCTCTTTTTTCCATCCTGTTAATGAGTTTATTTTTGTAATTACTTATATTGAAAATCCTCAACATTTTTCAAGAGTTTTTCATTGGTATTTCCATAGAAAATTAATTGTTTATATATGTATATCATTTCTTTATTCTTTATTATTTCTGGTCTACCGTCCTTCAAAATGTTTTTTGAAATCTGTAACATTGTATAATTTGAAACGAACAGAGGCATCAAATATTTCTAACTACTTTGTCTTAAAGGAATACAACCTCTTAGAATGAACAAAAGATCAAGTTTTCAAACTTGGTCAATAAGAGTATATTATATTCATCAACAGTGTCCAAAGTATACAAACAGAATCAAATAAACCCATAAAACTATATAATTTTTCACACAATTACAGATTATTATTGATAAATGCCTTAATTTGGATTAAGGGATTTATTAATTTTTGTATTTAAACATAGTTTTCTGGATTTATCAGATTATTTATGTAATCTGTTTTATAGTTACACCACTAGGTTTGTCCCCTGATGAATATATACTCCTATTGACCAAGTTTGAAAATTTAATTTTTCTGTTCATTCTAAGACGTAGTATGCTTTAAGTATTGTGAGTACAAACACTTATTCAATTTCGAAATTCTACCTTTTTTTAAATCGGTTCCATTGTGCAATAAACCCTGATAAAAATAAATAAATTCCTGAAAGTATGGAATTACCCTCCCAGAAATTAAATCGTCAATCGGCACCATGCCTGCCAGATGTCTGAAAACTTGTAAGAGAATTCCGCATCACAGGACAACGATATCCTTGTAGAATGGCTGATGATTTCGTTCTCTTAAAACGTGGAATTTTTCAAGAATTTCAGACTCGAAGCACAGGTGTGGTCTTCACGACCACCCAAATTATTTTGAAATTGATCTTATAATCATAATGTTATATAGTTCGTATTTTATTTACAATTTATTATTATATGATGGCCATAGTTTAGGTTATGTCATTTCCTTAACGTTTTAAGAAATCGTAAAGAGGTTTTCTAAATTTGGTAAGTACATGTATATCGGGGACACTAATAGTATCAATTTGCACCATTTTGATTTTTAATCAAACTTTCAGGTTCCAGTAATTAGTTTAAAGTGTTTGATGACGTCATAAATCGCATAATATGCTTACTAAACACTTATTTTTAGTAGAATTACTGGAACCACAAAAGTCTTATTGAAAATAAGAATTGTGCAAATTGATTCAGAAAAGAAAACTTCTTTTCAATCTCTGAAATCTATGAAAATCCTTCCAATTTCCATTGATGCTAATATTCCTTGCAGGGCCAGAATTACTTCTATAGATTTCCTTTTTTTTAAACTTCTGTTTGACTAATTGCACAAACATTCTGTCGCACTGAAGTCTGTGCCTGAACTTTCCTAGCATTGCTAACATTATGAAAACGTCGTATATAATAAAAGCCAGGAGTGGTTTTTGTTATACGTGTATATTATAAATTATTGAAACGTTGTGTACAATACTTAAAACGTGTTACGTTATGCAATGGCTATAAAAATGTTGAAAGGTAGAAAAACCTATTTGTAAATCAAGAATTGCATTTATATTGATGTAATCACAGGTACATGGGGACAGGATAGCCTATTTTGGTGCTTCATGAGTCTTGAGTACCCCAAATAATCCCCATGCATTATAATTTTATTTTCTTGAAAAACGCTTATTAAAATTGTGTATTTCCTGGAAATTGTGCAGATTTACTGAAAATTCCAATGTTTGCCGGTCGACTGATATTAGACCTACTCTCTTTATAATAATACTTAAAGGTAAGACACTATCGTCTTGTTGACATGAGATACCACTTGCCTATCATCTTAAAATATTCTTAATTAACGACCCTGCCTTTCATGCCAATTACTTCTTTCAATTCCATAATAATTTTCCTCCATCTCCATAGAAAGTTTTATTAAATCGGAGATCATTTAGTCCAGTTACCCAGTGTTTTTATCTCTCAAATTACATTTTTTCTTGCCGTTCAGAATCCGTAAAAGCAGAATTGACGGAAATGTCGGCGTGCGCATGTTCGAGCACTTTGACCTCAATCACGTGGTCTGCATTCTTGCATAAATTATACTGAACTAACGTTGAGTCTTATTCATGTACTTTAGTTCAGTATAATTTATGCAAGAATGCAGACCACGTGATTGAGGTCAAAGTGCTCGAACATGCGCACGCCGACATTTCCGTCAATTCTGCTTTGACGGATTCTAAACGGCAAGAAAAAATGTAATTTGAGAGATAAAAACACCGGGTAACTGGACTAAATGATCTCCGATTTAATAAAACTTTCTATGGAGATAGAGAAAAATTATTATGGAATTGAAAGAAGTAATTGGCATAAAAGGCAGGGTCGTTAATTAAGAATATTTTAAGATGATAGGCAAGTGGTATCTCATGTCAACAAGACGATAGTGTCTTACCTTTAAGTATTATTATAAAGAGAGTAGGTCTAATATCAGTCGACCGGCAAACATTGGAATTTTCAGTAAATCTGCACAATTTTAATAAGCGTTTTTCAAGAAAATAAAATTATAATACATGGGGATTATTTGGCGTACTCAAGACTCATGAAGCACCAAAATAGGCTATCCTGTCCCCATGTACCTGTGGATGTAATGCCTTATAAATTACTTTAAGCAATAAGAATGTATTTCCATAGTATATTACGTAAATAATTGCATTAAATTTGATAAGGTATTACGTGAACATATACAATGAATTTTATTACAATTTTCCATAGAATGATAGCCTAACCTTTCATGATAAGACATTTCATGATAACATTTTCTTAAGTCAGATTTCTCGAAATTGTAATAAACTATCATCATAATTATTTTCATCATTTATAGCTAGATATGATTACATTACACTCATTTAACATTATTCATTATCTGTGTCTAAAAAGTGCATAAGTATTTAAGTGTAAATAGATGATAAAGATATCTTATTGAATATTAGAATGATGAAAATTGTTGCTACCAGTGTTCCCATATACACTTACAAAATCTATACAACTTTTTTTTAAATTGTCCCAAATTTTGATCACTTCCATACAATAACAACCTTAAGAAATGTTAATTAAAAATGATTTATCTTTAAATAGTGTGATTTCTTGAGCTAAATTTCTGAAAATATAGGAATAAATCTTCTTCTATCGATGTCAATAGCTATAAAATGATGCTTCATGTTTCAAAATAAAATAAAATCGTCCCCTTTTTCATGGATACAGTCGAATTTTCAAAATTAATTTGCATAATCAGGATTTGAAATCAGAAATCAGACTCACCTGATAAAAAGGCAAACCATTGGGATAAGCCACTGTAGCAGCCATCTTTCTTTGAATAATATTCCTGCAAATGGTTCCACTTTCTTAGAACATTCTTTTCAAATCTGCAAATTAATTGCCGTCCACAAGAATTTTCTTTTTCAAATGTAGTCCCTTAAATTTCTCCAAATATTTTCTGCAGGAATGTGCGCATCTATTCTGTAGTATTAAGTTCCGATATCAATAATTCGGAAGAAACTTCCCCAAATCTCTCTTGATTTGCAGGTGCACAAATGGCTTCCTTGATTTTTATGGTTGATGATATCTTTCAAATTCCAATGATCAGAAAACGCAATAAAAATTGAATCCTGTTCGGTGTTTAAAATGACCATACGTTTCACGATGTAACAGTAACTTGCAGTCGTCGCGGCTAAAGATGTTGACGTAACGTCCGTCTGTTGACAACCTGCATTCACAAATGACTTGAAACAGCGTGAAAAGTTCTTCAAATTGTCACTGAATAAGTCGAATAGCCCCGTGAAGACGTTCTTGAATAAGCGTGAAATGACGTCACGGTAGCACGCCCGTTATCTTCTTAAGTACACCGCCCCCCAATCGCTTTGCCATTCCTTTTTCTTTGATCTCCGCCGCCAGCCAATTATGAAGTAAAGTCGGTTGGTTTTAAAAAGGAAATTAAATCCCTTGAATCCATACGGTTCACTACTCGAGAATATTGACACAAACAATGGCCGGGATTATATCGACTTGTTTAAGAGGTAAAAATGGGAGGGACCCTAATCGCTTTTCACACAACCGAACATGAATACACATACACAAATAATTGGATTTTCAAGATCAAAGACGCCGCGAGGTGAAAATCTCATTGGTGATTGGATAACGTTATCACGTGATGTGAATAGCCCGTAAATCAAAGACTTGGCGAGGACGTAAGGAGTTAGTTATTTTCTTGTCTTGTGTGTTCGGTTGTTAAAAGTTGTGTAATTTCTATTGAAGGATGACCGTGAAGCCGTGAGGTAGACAATGGAGGAAATTATACGGAGACCGAGGGCGAGAAAGGAATGGTGATAAATAACAAAAATTATATACGATACAATTGAATTAGGTCCAATAAAGGGTGCTTTACATCACTAGTTTTTGTCCACTTAAAGTGGCGAGGTACGTGGACGATTTTATCACTGACAGACTAATTAAAGGGGCTCAGTATTGGGTGTTATAGAAGATACTCTCCTATAGAAGCACTGGCCAAGGTCACAAGAAGAGAGCATACATTTCAATTATCAATTCAAATAATAATGAGTAGAATAAAAATATAGTTCAATTTACATTACATAGTTTAAAAATAATGTCACATTAAATTATCACAACTTAAATTACATACAAAAAGACTAAAGTAATACAATGCATGCTAAAGGTTAATCAATTAATTACAAATATTGTTCTAGAGAGTTAATGGGATGGGTTCTAGTTTTCCATGGACAAGTAGATTACTAAGGTTTCTATTTCGTTTAAAGGCAGTAACCAAACGTTTAGTATAAATATTAGGAAATTGGTCTTTCAGTTCTTTGTAATATTTCTTGACAATCAAAGAAGCATTTTTGGCTGTTGTATTATAGGTTGCAACAAAGGGTATGATTTGATTGTCATGTTGGATATTCAGACCACTGGGTACAACAGTTTGTAATTGATCAATCCAGTGACTTTCTCTTTGTAATCGTGTGGTTTTAGGTTTAACGGTAGACAATATTGGAACTTGTTCGATAGGCATGACAAGGAGATCTTCAATGGAATGATTGGATGAGTTGAAGTGGTTCGCAATAGGTCTATCTTTCTTATGAAGTATATCGAAACGGTGGCCGCTAAATCGAGTACGCAACGCGTTTTGGGTTTCACCAACATATTGAACATCGCATTTTTTACAGGAAATTAGGTAAATTACATTTTTATCAACGCAAGAAAGTATGTTAGACATCTCAAATATTTTTCCGTTTTTCTTATTTTCAAAATAATGTGAAATATGTACATATTCGCAGGTACGACACCTAGAACCTCCACACGCTATTGAGCCGAAACCATTGGGTGGGGGAGGGGGGTTATTTTTCTTTTGAATATCCAAAATAGTGTCGTTTTTAATTTTGCGCAAAAATCGTTTTGAATAACCCCGTTCTCTTAATTTACTAAAAACTAGTTCGCATGCTGAATCAAAATCGGTCTTTCTAGTGCAAATTCTGTTGAATCTCAGAATTTGCGATTTAATCACGCCAGAAAATGTATGCTTCGGATGAAACGAAGTTTTAAACAAAAGTTGGTGTGTGTCAGTTTCTTTGAAATATACTTTAATATCTAATCTTTTAGTTTGGTCAAAATCAGGTCCTTTGAATACAGTCGTATCCAGAAAATTAATACTATTTTCGGAAATATTTGCAGTAAGTTTAACGGAGGGATGGTGATTATTTAGAATTTCGAAATATTCCCAAAAGTTTGCCAAAGATTCTGTCCAAATGATGAAAATATCGTCTAAAAACCTTCCATAGAAGAGAGGTTTAAAAGGGGATATCAGTGATATTTCTCGTTCCCATTCAGCCATAAAAATGTTTGCATAACTCGGCGCAAAACGTTTCCCCATTGCAGTCCCGGAAGTTTGAAGATATATTTTTTCATTAAAAGTAAAGTCGTTGCGCGTAAGACATAGTTCAAGGAGGTTCAATATTTCTTTATCTGGACGATCAGAACACGGATTTCTAAGAAAGGCTTTACGTACAGCGTCTAATCCCGATTTGTTATCAATATTGGTATACATACTCTTTACATCTAAAGAAATAAATAGCGCGTTGTCAGGAATATCTAATTTTCTAATTTTTTCTATAAGTGTGTAATTTGTCACATCACAAGAAAGGGGCTAATAAATCTAATTCCCTTACACAAGCTACAATATTGTTTGATCCTTATCAGTAAATTAAAGGGCAGCACCCTGCTGTTCGATGCAAGTGAAAAGGGATGGGTTTTGATATGATAAAAATCTTGACAATAAAAGGGACATTACTTTAATATATTGTCCAATATGGTCTCCACATTCAAACGTATCTTCAAAACTTAGGTCGATCAGAATGGTTAGAGGGAAACTGTATGAAAAGAAAAACCAGAATTAAGCCTTTTAGTCTTTAAAATAGAATGTTCAGCAATTTTTAGGGTCGATTTGAGCCTTGAATATGTGTAAAAAGCCTTAGAACTAGAACTAGAACTTCACAAAAATCACAAAATTCCTTCAATTATACCCCTACCTTAACATTTATCCTTCATTTTCTGTATGTGTTTTCTACATAAGACATAGTCTTACTAAACGGCGAGTCGTAATTTTGACTTTCAAACGGCGAAATTTATGGGTACACGTGTGTTTGAAGGCTTACATTTTGAAGGAGAGTTTGGAACAGATTAGATTAGGTAAACAATTCCAGATTCTGAGACTAGAATGTTTTTGGTGGAACAGTAAAGTTTGTGAACATATACCTTTAAGTAAAAGTATATAAGGGTTTTTGTTAAAACGATTGTAAAGAGTTTTTCTACATTTTTGTATCAGGCACACTGATCAATTTTCAATATTCCAACTTTCAATCAGATGTGTAAGTGGTTCTAGGAATTCAGCTTCAACCAAGTTTTTGAAAACATCACACCAGCAAAATATGCTTGCATCACAGAAAACATTATCTTGGACTTACATGTAGTTTCAAATAGTTTGCTGGAACCACAGACGTCTGATTGACATTTGAATGGCGCAAATTGATAATCATAAAAAAATAGATA
This sequence comes from Lottia scabra, assembly GCA_029955415.1. Lineage (NCBI taxonomy): Eukaryota > Metazoa > Mollusca > Gastropoda > Lottiidae > Lottia > Lottia scabra. The sequence continues at coordinate 4,280,784 of JARJEI010000018.1, read as the reverse complement.
ATCTCTTCCAGAGAATTGGAATTAAGTGAAATGAATGTAGTTTTACGAACAACTTTTCAACATTGGTTTAGGCTATAAGCCATGAGCTATGGTTCTGTCGAACACCATGCAGTGAACAATAATGGAAATGTTGCCAGGACAGCGGCTTTTTATTTCCATCTGTCGGGGATTTCGGTTTATTGTCCCAACCGAACAGCTCCGAATCGACATTTCAGTTAACAAATTCATGATTTTATGCAGAATATTCAGCTAAAATTTCCAAATAAAACACGAAAACTTGCGAAAAAAACACGTGAAGAAAATTTCGTTCTTATTATTTTTGATTATTGTGTGCATGCGGTGTGTGTCCAATATTGGGTGTTACATAACACTCAGTACACATGTTAACACCCTCGAGGCCGCACATACTTACTTTCAACTCGGCAAATCAAAGAACAGAAAAATACACACACCAACCAGGTGTAACAATAATCCGGTTTGTTTTCTCCTGTTTTTCATTTTCAAACTTCACAAGAAATCAACCGCATATTTACACAATATCTTCGTCTGTAGCTTACGGCATAAAAATATACGAAACCAATATGGCGGACTGGCATACCGTTATAATTCCCTCACCATTTGGACGATAATATTTTCAATTCTAACAAATGTACCTTTGATATTTTTTTTCACAAAAGTTTTGAAAATGTTTCTCATAATATTTAGGGTTTGTGAAAGGATGTTCTGCGAGTAACCGACTGGTATACGTGTGGTAATGGCGGATGGAAATGATAGAAGGCGGTATTTAGACCACCCTATAAATGAGAATTGAAAATAAACAGCATTCGTTGTTGTGTTTTATAGCACAAAGAATATGGGATTTTCCAATACACAATATAAGTTTCTTTTGATTTTTTAGCATATGTTTGGTTCAAACAAGGGCGTGAATTTGTCAAAAATTGTAGGGGACGAAACAAGATGGTTTGTAGAATCCAAGAAGGCTACTGTTCCGACTGTAGGCTACGTCGAGAAGCGCCATAGACGCTAGTCCCATCAGGAGGTCCTATCTCTAGAAAACAAAATCGTCATAGAGTTCAATTGGGGGATACGCCCCCACACCATCTCCCTAAATCCACGGCTCTAAAAGGAACTTTGATGACAGGTTGTAGCTCAATCATTGAGAGTGTTTGAATTTTTACGTACGGTATTTTACTCGTTTTCTATTATATGGTCTTGCATCTTCAGTAAAGTTTTTCTATTGCAATCAACACAGCTGTAAATGGGTACAGATAATCCGGTAAAGATCAATGCCAAGAGGTACCAATTGGTAGACAAACGCTTAAGAACCTTAGTTAGTCGTTATCTTAAGTAAAATATTGAAGTTAAACCAAGGACTAGCTGGGAAACAGGATCCTCAATAACAAGTTAAAGGGATTTGTTAAGATGTTTTCTAAACTTTGTAAGTGTATCGGGGACATTGATAGCATCAATTTGCGCTATTCCAATTTCCATTCCGACGTCTGTGGTTCTTGCAATTCCGCTAAAACTAACTCGTTTTATAACTTAATTGACAGTGATCTACCGGAAGCTACTATTGATATATGTGCAGATCAGTGGTAGTGACGTCATAAAACGCGTTAATTTGACCAGTTATACATTTGCTTATATTTATTGTTCGTCTAGCAAGGAATGCGCTCGAGACTACAAGATTGTATTATTGCGAAAAAAGGCAACGGTGCGCAACCAAAATTGATGTTACCTAGAAAATCAACAAAAAATAGCTTCACACGATTGAGGAACAACAATCTACCCTCGCCGTTAATCAAAAATTGTTTACTTGTTTATTCTTCACGCCTGAAAACAACATAGATCAAAGACACCGCCAAGCAAATATTATTACGTCACGTAACGTCATGTGTGACGTACGGTCATTTACATGTCGTCACAGCTGACGGCGTCACGTCACAAATGACTGAGTTCGTCTGCGAACCAATTATCGACAACAAACACAGCATATTTGATTAAAATTATCAAAAAATTGGTTCAATTACAACTGATTTGATCGAGTTAGGATGAGTGTTATTATTTTATTGAGGCGTAACGTCTGTTAAGGAGCGGTCGGCCCTTTTATGTGTTAACCTTACCCCACGGGCTCGTCTTGTTAACCCATTGCCCCGTGACCACCCATTAGGGGTCTAGACCCTTATATTGCTTTAAAAAATAATTCTGGATGATTGCAATTGATGAAACCTAGAAGAAAAGCAGCCATGTCGATTCTTTAACTTTGATTTAAAGAAATCTGTTTTGTGATGGGTGGTGAACATAGGGCCTATCCCTTTAAGTGGAATTGCTGGAACCACGGACGTCTGACTGAAAGCAAGATGGTTACAGACGAACAACGCCAGAAAAATAAACCACAACAGTACGGTAGCTAAAAGTGAAATAGACTTTTACACGCTTCAAAGGAGGGTTAAATATTTTTTAAAGAAATATTAAAGCCTAAAATACACAAGACCAAGTGATCTTTCGCCAATTTGGAGAGGACGGCAAGTCGGTAAGATTGTAAAAAGGTTCGGCAATCCTGCACGATTACACCACTTTGATCCGGCTAATTCCCTCGCAGTTAAACGCCGAACTTAAAGCCCTCTCACGTCGCCCAAAACATCAAACGAAAACGAATTGGACAAAGAAATATAAATTAAGACTCGAGGGAGATTGTAGGGTTGGCAAGATAGCAACTCTACACCTTACACCATACTTTTTTGTTATGAAAAGAAATTTGTGGTAGGGAGTGAACGAGGCAATCAAATTTGATCGTCTCCATATTGAATCGTGAATGAAACCCATTGACGTTCTTTGATGTAGCAACTCTATACCCACATACCCTTTCCTACAGCATGTTTTAGACTCTACCAATAACTAATGTATTTAGCTCAACGACTTAAGGCGGATAACTTCAAAAGATTCCTAACTAAATAACGTGTAAGATCCACGCCTTGTCGCCGCCTTTTTGATGATACGCAACTTGAATACCTCAGCGAGAATCTTATAAACAAACTGATAGGAAAGTCACACAGCCGCGGGCTCTGTAACACAACTTAAAGGAGTTTTTTTTCCTTTCTTATTAAAGAAATGGGGTTTGTATCGGCGACTCCAATACTTGGCAATGTGAATTTCAAAATGTGTTTCCTTTCGAATGTAAACACGTATTCAACTCAAAGCAGTTCGCATGTTTAAAGTTTTTAAGATAGAAAAATATTGTGTTTGCTAAATGAAACAAATTTGAACGACGGCCTTGCAGTAAATTAAATTTCTTGAAGCTTTTGTGATCTTCGCTTATATTGAAAGGAAAAGAAAGTTGAACGTCCTGCTTTTCTGCTTTGGTGTGGCTTATGAAGTGAACAGAACTGTGTATTAATGATGAGACTAGCTCAAATAAGAGACTATGGTCAATTTTATTGTCCATTGGAGTTGGTGAATGTTCCCCTTTAGGCTTTGGTCACACGTAGCCTACGTACGTCAGAATTGTGTACGTCAAACGAATGCGCAACTTTGCAGGTTTTACTATATTAAAGGGAAATGTTCATCATTTTCGAGGATCGATTTGAGCCTTGAGGTTATGTAAATTGCCTTCAAATTTACTGGAACTGCCCCAAAATCTCACAATTCTTTCAATTATACCCATACCTTAACATTTATCTTTCATTTTCTGTGTTTTCTATATTATAATTACGGCTACAAAGGGATTTGGAGGCTTATATTTCGAGGGAGAGTTGTGGATATTATTATGGATTAGAATAGCTACAAAATTCCAGGTTCTGAGACTAGAATTTTAAACAACAATCACTTGTTACAGCTTTATGCAACGTTTCGACGTGTTTCTATCGTCGTCCCCCAAAAATCCAAAGGCATGATCTCGACCCATACTGAGATTGAAGCGCAAACCTTCAGGTTAACGAGCCAGCCACTACGTTTTCCATATTGATATTGTACAACACTACTGACTATATACATGTATAAATATATTAGAAAGAAGTAATTCATCTGATATTGTATATTGATGTAGAATAAAACATTCAATACTCAACTCTTTGAAATGTTCAAGTACGAAAACATTGTCCTATTCGTCAGCGAATTAAAGCTACTCATGCCAGAAAAAGGTCCTTTCCTCTTAATGCTTTTGTACTGTTATGTTGTACATGTACTGTTGTACTTTTTATAGAAACATCAGACATCACCTAACTCTGGATTATATTCTAGAGAGTGATTCATTGTTGTACTATTGTCTGTTAAAAGAAAATCCAGACATCACCTAACTAATCTCTGTTTATGAAACACCAGCCATCACCTAACTATTATCTGTTTATAGAAAACACCAGACCTCACCCAACTATTGTCTTTTAATAGAAACACCAGACATCACCTTACTATTCTCTGTTAATAGAAACACTAGACATCACATGACTATTCTGTTTAAATAGAAACACCAGACATCACCAAACCCTAGTGTGTATTCTATCATACTAAGAGTCCATCGCAAAGATATGTTTGAATCTGTATTGTACATGGTGGCTTTAAACCCCTTGAACAATTCAATATAAACGCCTTTACTACTTTAAAGTAACTTCTATCAGAAAAGTCAACACTACCCCGTCTTTAATCTTTTACCATTCTCTTTTCATATACAGTAAGGTATCTTTATACTTTATAAACAAAATAAACGTCCACTATTTTCTAAATCTATGAGTAGTATTCTTTGAAAGATGTTGATAATAATGTAAATTGTAGAAACGTTGCGTACAATATAACAAAAGAGAAGTATATCAAAGTTATAACATGTAAACTAATGATGACAATAAAAATTGTAGAAACATCCATCATTTTCAAAATCCATATTGGTATACTTTGATAATTGTTGATAATGATGTAAATTGTTGAAACGTTGCGTACAGTATAATACAAGAGAAGTATATCAAAGTTATAACATGTAAACTAACAATGACAATAAAAATTGTTTAAATATCCATTATTTTAAAAATCGATACTGGTATAATTATGTAAATTGTTGAAACGTTGTGAACAAAATAACGCCAGAGACGTACTTGTATACACTTAAAACGGCTTTATGGTAACTAATTGGGAAATATTTGGAAACAAAAAGCGCCGTTGTCGGTTTTTTTCATTGATGTCATATGAGCAAGTGGGTGGGGGAGGGAGGACCGGACCCCTCGGACAACCCCCTTCCCCTTTCCCACCTGGACAAAGCGCCTGTAGTAACAACAATTACTAAGTCCAAAATGACGTGCTGTATAGTTCGGTTTGTAACAAGCTTCGAACAAGAACGTACTTGCCATTTCAAGAACATAAGTTTATGGGACTCAATTAAAAAAGAGAGATAACATTTAACAAATCTCTAACGATTTGACTAAAGGGAAGTAACTACAATTAACAATGCGTCAAAATAATATACTTTCGGTCTGTAGCCTTTTAAGAACATACAATATTAATTCCTCAAATAAATATCAATTATTAAGATAATGGTCACTAATTAACAAACCCGAATAAAGGGAGGTAACTACTAACAATGCGTCAAAATGATATACTGATATACTGTATTTTTAACGCAACTCCCTTAAATAAACACCAATTATTATTAAGATGGATGGGCACTAATTATCAAATCTCGAATAAAGGGAGGTAACTACAATTAACAATGCGTCATAATTACATACTTTCGGTCTGTAGGCATTTTAAGAACATATTTATAATGGAACTCCTTCAAATATAATAATATCAATTATTTAGAAAGATGAGCACTAATTAACAAACCTCGAATAAAGGGAGGCAACTACAATTAACAATACGTCAAAATGACATACTTTCGGTCTGTAGCCAGTAAGAGTTTTCAGCCAAACCGTGCCTTTGATTACAAGATAAGAGATTATCGTGACTTTATACAGGCGCTTATCTTTAATCTTATCATAGAAGTAGAACAATTTTCAGAACCCTGACAGAATTGGTTTGATCGTTATTTCTGACAACATGAAGTCTCTGTTTCTTATTGCTGCTATCCTGGTCTGTTCTGGTAATTATTTCAAATATTTGGAAGAAATAAGACTTTTGTTAGAGGTGGTTTTCGTTGTGCTGCCAGTGATTTTAAAGGGATTGTAAAGAGGTATTTTACACATTAAGATTGTATATCAGGGATACCGGATGCCTCAATTTGCAACATTTCAGTATTTAATCCAGTGGTTCCCAATCTGGGGGCCATGGCTTTCAGTGTCCCCCGTACAAACAATGAGTAAAGAGAGTCTCCTTTATTGCATCCTTTATCTAATTCAAATGAAAGCCCGATCAATCATATGGTTATGATGACCCCTATCAGAGCATGACCATGTCCAGTCCATATAATCCGAAAGCAGATCACCATATTATTTTACTACCCTTTTTTCTTTTCTGTAGCCTATGGAGATGGAGTTGGTAGTCAGTTGTTACAATCAGTAAGTTCTCGAAGTCTTTTTGAATTTATATGATGATATTACCTCTGCATTGTCATTTTCTTATTGTCTCTCAAGAAGAACATAATTATACAGTGTGAAATGAGGTAAAATTTTAGTACATGGCCATTAGACAATTATTGAGTATTTAATTCAAAGGGCCTAACAATAACGCTAAAGTACAAACCAAAAATATCAATATTTAAACTTGGGTGTCCATAAGTCGAAAGGGGAAGGGTGGGGCGTGCATGATTTTCGCCCCTGCTATTACAAATGCAAAGCAATTATTCCGATGTGTTGTGTAGAAATGTCATCTAATTAGTAATCTTTCCTCATGGGTCCAGTCATGTTCCTTCTGCAACGTTAGGAACACGGGGTCCAGTCTACCCAGAACTTGGTATGTAAGGGATTGTAAAGATAGCATCAATTCCCACCGTTTTTCAAGATACCCAATTCATAAATCTTTGGTCAAGAATCAAAAGTCACTTGTGTTTGATATTTCAGTTAAGAATCTGTCCTATTGTGGACTGTGCCTTTATTGCCTGTCTAGATGATATGAGTACACACCAACAAACTTTCCACTTTAATGGTATGAACTGTCCTGGATGTCAAACTTGTACCAGACCTAGACCTATTGATATTAAGAGAGCCTTAAACCCACTAAAAGTTGTAAGTATATATAGTTTATGTTTTTGACCGCGATTTCAGAATTGTTGTTGTTGTTGTTGTTGTTGCCCTCCTTTAGTTTTTGTTGTTGTTGATGTTGTTGTTCATCTTGCTGTCTTTGTTCCGCTTGTTTTGTTGTTGATGTATGTCCCCTTGTTTATATTGTTGATGTTGTTGTGGCTGTTGATGTTGTCCTCCTATTGTTGTTCCTCTCCAGCTGTCGTTGTTATCATTAGTAGTCCTGGCACGATATTTCGTTGTATCGATGTATCGCGATACGCAAGATACGCGTATCGTATCGCAAGGTCGTGTATCGATACTTGACGATACCTCTCATTTCATAAAAAGTGAGGATTTATTTACAAGTCAGCGTATGAAATCACAATTTTTTTCTAACTGACTTGATTGAAATTGTTGGGAAATATTTTAAGACATGGATATGGACCACAACTATCAACTAAATTACCAAATTTAAAAGTTTTAAAGCTTTAAATAAATAAATATTGAAACTTTGAAAATGAAGTGTTGATTTTTGCCCCTTTATCCCATATCGCGATACGTATTGTATTGTGACCTTTGTTCGTGCTGTTCTGTTATTCATCATGTCATTGTTTGTGTTTCCCTGGTTGTTGTTGTTTCCCCTGATATTGTTCTTTATGTTGTTGTTGTTCTCTCTGTATTTTTGTGTTCTTCAATATTTGTTACTCCATTTTTTTTGTTATTCCTCCCTTTGTTGTTGCTTCCTGTTATTGTTGTCAAACAACTGATCAAACGTACACTTTCTCACAGAGAGATTGCCCTTTCTGATGTGTTTAAACGTTGTACAAAACAACCGATAAAATAGACAATTCTCCTATTATAATCGCAATGTATATTATAGGGAAACGCAGTCATGTTAGATATATGCCCTATTCCAATGTGTATGAACCTGTATAGCTGCCCTAAAGAAAACCAAGTTCAAGGTTACTTTCATATCAATGGTAAAAAATGTCCATCTTGCATGATGTGCACTGGTGACAATTTGACACCCATCAAAAATCCAGTGATTCAACTTTAAAAAGCCATTAAAATATTTTAACAAAGCTTCTTATAGTTTTTTGAGCGTTGTAAATGGTAAAGGAGCGTGGTTGTTTTTTTTGGAGGGGAGAGGCGGCGAGAGGTGGGGAGATATCTGCCCTGAGAAGATAAACGATAGGTTACCATAACTTTTCCCAAATTATCAAGGGTCGTAGGGCTTTGACTAACGGAATACGACGTTTTTCACATCGTCGTTTGATCCCACACCACGATTACAGTGCATTACACTTGTCATTGGTCGAGAGTTTACTTCTCCACCAATCATAAACATTCAAACACTTAATTTCGTCATTATCAGGGAAAAAGAAATATCACATCCGGACATTTTGAATCTTGCTTTTATTTACGAGGGAACGTTAGAATTATCCAATTTTGAATTTAATATTTTTTCGACAAGAATCACAAAACAGAAAGTTGGGATCAACTGATAGATGTGATAACATCCTATTCTGCTGTCTAAAGGAAATAGGGCCCACAGCTTACCACGGGGATATTTCAACCCTATGTTTTGTATATTATAGGGTTCAATTCTCCATCTTGATATATGTCCAATGACCTTGTGTGCTCAACTTGCTGGCTGCTCAAGTGATCAGGCCGTGATGGGTTATTTTGATTTCCATGGTAAGAAATGTCCCGGATGTTTACACTGCCCAAAGATTATTGCTTAAATCCAAGATGGCGGAGTGACGTTATCACGTAAAATTTTCATTAAATTTGTATTAAATTAAGTACTTTTTATTAGAATGGAGTTTTACATCCTACTTTTATGTTCCTAATTAAAGAAATGGATGCTCTAGCAGTGCGCAGTGAGGGGAATAGTGACATATTTTACCTTTGATAGCTGCTTACGAGGCTCTGATTTGTCTTGACTCTTACGTCTATGCTATTTACATGAAACGAACGTACGTAATAAAGCTATGTATTCGCAGAATGTAGGCTACACACTTCTGAAGTAAGTGTATTGTGGATAATGATAATGATAGGGTTCTGTGTGTTTAGCCAATCAAGGTAGATAACTAGCACACCTGATAAGTGAATTAAGACCGCAGTTAAATGTAATCACCTGTGAAAGGGATTGTAAAGATTTGCTCTAAACCAAAGCCTTATTATATTAGTCATAACCTTTCAGAGAGTCTTGTCAAAGATCGCTTAATGCTGAATTTAAAGAACCACAGAACGGTGCAAATAAATGCTATCTTTGTCCCTGATATACATAAATTTAGAAAACTTATTTAACCTCCAGTGGCGTAGATATTATTGATAACCATCGGTTGAAAAAGTGCCGTTGGTAAAATTATAGCTTCAAATAGCCTTCCTGCAGTGTGTCAAATAGCTAAGACACCAGAGCTTCCGGGGGCTTGGCCCCCTAGACCCCCAAAACGCCCAGGCGGGCCTCTTGACCTTACCCTTTATTTGCTCCGCTCACAATGTCAATAAATTCTGCGTTGGTTCATCTTAACCATTGCAACCCAAGTTTCGAAAACATGACTACGCCACTGTTAACCTCCCTTTAAACCAATCTGTTACCAAATGGAATATGATAACGATTGAAGCATACGACAATTTCAAACAAAGTTATCGATTTGTTTTATCCGACCTTTTGCCCTCTGTATGCGCTGTTATCGTCATTTAGATTAGATAAAATGAAATGGAGTTTTATCATAATGAACTAATGGACTAAGATGGACTTCAATGTCATCGTATCCTGCACTTAAATGGTTGATGAAAAGAAAAATATAGTGGGCTTGTGAATTTGATATGATTTTTTGCACCTTAATGGGTTAATGAAATGAATGGCTTGTCGTGTTCTACTAAAAGAGCCCATGACATTGGTAATGAAATAAAATGGAATGTCCTTCTAGTTTTCACTGAAACAGCCCTTACACCGGGTTAATGAAATGAAATTGAATGTGCTTCTTTCCAGTACTGAGAAAGCACATATAATAACATTGGGCTAGTGAAATGAAATGGGATTTGATGTCTTTCTTTTCTTCGCTGAAAGAGTTTACAACACAGGTCTAATGAAATAAAATGGAATTTGATATTTTTCTTTTCGTCACTGAAATGAAATTTTACATCCTATAAATGAAAAGAAATGGAGTTTTAAAACTTTCAGACCGTAATGCTTTATATCTTATTTGGCTTATAAAAAAGTTAACTTGAGTTAAATGGATATACTGAGCAATTCAGCAAGGACAATAACCATATAGTATGCAAAGTATGTCAGGAAAGCTAATTTTGATAAGCTGAGCTATATATAATGTTAATATTTATGGTCTGATTAGTCAAGCGATCTTGACATGAAAGCAGGATATTTCAACATGATTATGTTAATTTATGGCCCCAAGCTGTTTTTTTTTTCTATCACTTAAAGCGATACTACGTCTTAGAATGAACAACAAAATTAAATTTTCAAACTTGGTCAATAGGAGTATATATTCATCAGGGGACTGGTGTCATAACTATAAAACAGATTACCTAAATAATCTGATAAATCCAGAAAACTATGTTTAAAATACAATAATTGATAAATGCCTTTATCCAATTTAAGGCATTTATCAATAATAATCTGTAATTGTATGGAAAATTATGGTTTATTTGATTCCGTTTGTATACTTTGGAGTTTGGACACTGTTGATGAATATATACTCTGATTGACCAAGTTTGAGAACTTAATTTTTTTGTTCATTCTAAGAGGTGGTATCACTTAAGGTTTAGTTAAAGGCGCATAGTCGATATTTTTATTTGTGTATTGAATATTTGTAAATAGTCTTCAGAAGAACTAAGGCAATCAAAAGACTAGCCTCAAAATCATTGAAAATTCCAGCAAATCAAAAAGCTTGTCCCAAAATTAATGTTTGAAAGCATAATATAATACAAAGTTGCATGATATTAAACTGTTTGGTCTCTAAAATATGTAATATTATTTAGAGTCAACTTGTTGGTCTTGTCTTTGTGTATCCATAGTTGCACCCTTGGAAGTAAAAATACGACTCGTATTCAGTGGAGTTTCTACGGGGGGGGGGGGGGGGGCATGGCCCTCCCAGAATTTAGGCTGGCCCGGCCTTGCCCCCCCCCCCCACTTTGAAATTTCGTATAATGTTAAATACAGATGGTATGTGCTGGTAGCCCCTCTCCCCCCCCCCCCCCCCAGCCCCCCTGACAATTATTTGGCCCCAACGCGGCCCCTCCACCTAAAAATTCCTAGAAACGCCACTGCTCGTATTTTAGTGAGACTATGCCTTATACAGACATCTACAAAACAAATTCACATAAATAAAAATAAGAATGTTTAGTTGGGGAAAAATTCAAAATGATTATGCCGTTTCGTACAGTTTTAGAACTTCTAAAGACTGTTTACATACATGTATATTCGAGAACCAAATCGAAACACGAAAATATCAAATTTTCCCTCTAAAGCGATACCACAAAATTTAAATTCTCAAACTTGGTCAATAAGAGTATATATTTATCAAAGGTGTGTATAGTATACAAACAGAATCAAATAAACTCATAAAACTATGTATTTGTCCATACAATTACAGGTAATGATTGAAAAATACTTAAAATTTGAGTTAGCGTTTTTCAATTATTGTATATGAACAAAGTTTTCTGGATTAATCAGGTTACATGTAATCAGGTAACATTTGCGATGTTTTTGATAATGGAAACTTTTTTCAAATAAGTAGAATGGCCCTTTATATAGCATTGATTCAACACTCCTTTTCAAGTTTTCAACATTTACTACCTCTCTATTATCTAATCTGTTATCATGCAGAACTTTGATTATTTCAAGTACATAATATATAGATATAATATACATATATGTATCTTATCTATATAAGATACAAAGCGGGTCACGACATATTGTCAAGTAAGCATTCGGCTCAACCTTCGTCATTGTTCGTGACTATGTTCGAGACTATATACATGCAATGACTCTGCCATGATATGCAGCCATCTTTCCCGGTAAATGGGCAGGGAAAGACAACTCTTATTTGGAGATTGATATTGATTTGCCGCGAAAGAAGACGACACTCTCTGTAGAATGATTGTGATCGGCTGAACTATAATTTATTCAATATGGCGACTACCGTATAGTATGCGAGGTTACCTAGCCGCTAGTCTAGTGCCGAAGTTGATAAGAGTGAGCTGTAAGAAGACACAGAGAGACTGGATGATAGAGGCTAAAGGATGTAAAATTCAATGGCCACTTACGAATTACAAATATTGTAACTAACCGGTCTTTACTGCTCAATTTTCGTCAATTTTGGAGAAAAACATTATGACCATAATAATAGGCGGCCATCTTGCCCGGTAAATGGACAAGAGCAGACAACTCGTGTTCATATATCGATCTTGATTGGTTGATTTTCACGCACGAGAAGATTGGCTAAACTCTGATTTATTCAATATGCCAATCTCCGTATACGATGTTATCTAGAGCGTTAGTCTAGTTCCGAAGTGGAAACGAGTACAACCGATTCTGAGCGACTGGATAATAGAGGCTTTATGTCGTTCAGTTCTGGCGAATAGTCGACTTTTTCAGGGTTGATTTGAGTCATGCATATAATTCTGTAATACAGGATATACAGTGAAACTCCTGAATATCGGCCATGCACGGGACCAATTCATTTGGCCGGTTTTCAGGAGTGGCCGATTTACCGTAACTTGTAACATTGTAAACATTTGTCAGGATGAAATGTCAATTACACACACCATCATTAACGTCAATGGATTAGTGGACATTGATCTGAATACTCAACTTTTGAACAGTTAACTACTAGTATTACTGATAAATTCAGATAAAATCCTGCATCTGACACAAAGACATATTTGGTCGTATGAAGAGTGAACACACCCCTTTAAATAACCCTATTATTTACAAGATTTCAACATATTTCACAACTTCGCTATAACCTTATCTGCTATCATGTAGAGCCTGATTATTTCAAGTATATCTTATCAGGTTGCAGTCAGAGCGTCCTAAGAGCCTCCACGAGACATTTGTAACGGAGGTCAAAGGCAAGGTTAATTTGACCTTAAAATCTAATCTAAAATCCAAGATGTGACGTCTGAACATTCTGTTTTGCATGTTTCAGCTATTGTGGAGTTCTATAGCAAAGTCCGTTAGTGCGTTATTATTTACAAACATGACGTCATTTGCTTAGATACAAGTAACTGGTGGTTGATGTGTTTGAGATTTCGGTTCTCGATCGGTGTGTGGAAGTCCGATGATCTTGAATAAGTCATAATTCCAGTCAACCAAGCTGTAAATGGGTACGGATAATCCGGGAAAGATCAATGCTCAGATGTTTGGCCAAGGACCAGCTGGGAGAAAGGATCCTCACGGAACCTAATTTGTTATACATGTACTTGTAAAATATAGATGTTTGTTTTTTGTGTATGAGACCGTCTATGAATATCCTTGATTCAAAAATACTTATCAATTATGCAGTATATTTTTTAAACCCACTTTTATCTTAATGGCTATTATTCAGAAACCTGTTTTTTATGTTTATGTTAATATTATGCATTTATGACACATGAGTGGGATACGTAAAAATGTCATATCTCTCAGGTATTTACATGTACATGTATTACTAAATGTCTTCTCAGGCGGAACAAGGAAGTACGGAATGTCAAGGAATGTCAATGATGTAATTAACGTGGAAATGGAAATGTTGCGAAAGCTGCCTAATGGAATGGAAAGCCAGTTATCTAAAATGCCAAAAACAACTTTAAAAAAAATGCCAAGACAGCTGTTAAAAGCATGGCAAGTTAGTTATTTAAAAAGGCAAGACAATCGTTCAAAGAATGTCAATACATTTGTTTCAGGAAAGTCAAGCCAGTTGTTTGAAATGCCAAGACAATTGTTAATAGAATGTCAAGCCAGTTATTTAAAATGCCAAGACAGCTGTTAGAGTAATGTCAATACATTTGTTAAAGGAAAGTCAAGCCAGCGGTTTAAAGTACAAAAACAACTTTCAAAAGATTGTCAAGACAGGCTGTTAGAGTAATGTCAAGCCAGTTGTTTAAAATGCCAAGACAGCTGTTAAAGTAATGTCAAGCCAGTTGTTTAAAATGCCCACACATCTGTAAAAGTAATGTCAAGCCAGTTGTTTGAAATGCCAAGACGGCTGTTAAAGTAATGTCAAGCCAGTTGTTTGAAATGCCAAGACAACTGTTAGAGTAATGGCAAGCCAGTTGTTTAAAATGCCATGACAGCTGTTAAAGTAATGCCAAGCCAGTTGTTTGAAATGCCCACACATCTGTTAAAGTAATGTCAAGCCAGTTGTTTAAAATGCCAAGACAGCTGCTAAAGTAATGTCAAGCCAGTTGTTTAAAATGCCAAGACGACTGTTAAAGTAATGTCAAGCCAGTTGTTTGAAATGCCCACACATCTGTTCAAGTAATGCCAAGCCAGTTGTTTAAAATGCCCACACATCTGTTAAAGTAATGTCAAGCCAGTTGTTTAAAATGCCAAGACATATGTTAAAGTAATGTCAAGCCAGTTGTTTAAAATGCCAAGACATCTGTTAAAGTAATGTCAAGCCAGTTGTTTAAAATGCAAAGATAGCTGTTAAAGTAATGCCAAGCAAGTTGTTTAAAATGCCCACACATCTGTTAAAGTAATGTCAATTCAGTTGTTTAAAATGCCAAGACAGCTGTTAGAGTAATGGCAAGCCAGTTGTTTAAAATGCCCACACAGCTGTTAAAGTAATGTCAAGCCAGTTATTTAAAATGCCAAGACAGCTGTTAGAGGTTAGAGTGGTTGAAAGCAACAAGTTACTATTCAACAGAAGGCACTGGCGCAGGGTTGAAGCAGTGTTCACAAAAAATGTTATGGTTATTATGTTAAAAAGTTAATTCAGAGTGTGACTATCACTATCTTAAAAATATATAAGATTATCATAAAAATATATATTATCTGTACGGTAACTCCTAAGCACTAGCACTGAAACTAAAAATTAATTATTAATAAATGAATTGAAATGACAAAAACAAAACGCTAAAAGGTTTGAAAATAAACTGTATAAATCATAAAACATTAGTTGTTTATGTGATGACTAGTCTGTAATTTGTTATTCAGTATTATTGATTGGTATTTATATAAAAATATCAGTGAATATTTCATACCAGCTGTTGGAGTGTTATTAAACTCTATATAGCCTATAATTACAATATTTAATCAATGGCGTGGATTTGATATATCGTGGAGGACGAAGCAGGATGGTTTGTTGAGTCTATGTACGGTGGCCTAGCCCATCGTCGCCAATGAAATGAAATTGTATGTCAAACTTTTCTGCACCTATTGGTCACGAACAACAAAATGCCATAAAGTGTGCAATGAGAGAAATTTTGTCAGGCCTAATTTTGTTTTCAATTTCCAACTCGCGTCAACAGCGAAGTCAACTCTCACTCCCAACCCCGTTTATATGGTGGAGAACGCACCTTTATTGATACACATTTTCCATTTTTATTGAGGGGAATGTGAGGGGGGGGGGGACTCAAGTGGAGACTTGTGACTCGAGAAACCATTCTTGTTCTTTGAACATCATTGTCTTAAACGGTCTATTTTGATAGTCAATTTAGATGCTCTTAAATTTACAATTACATGCACTCATATCACGTCATAAAGTTTTGTCTCGGCGTTTAACATAGAAATTAAAAGTTTGATAAGCAATTACTTATATCAAATTGAAATTTTCGCTAATCAATTAAAATTTTGATAACATATTCAGTAAGCCTGACAATTGATAATGTTCCGGTTATAACTTCCAGATTGGGCTATTTCTTCAAGTTCCACAATCCCGACAATAAGATTCAAGATTTCTGAACGTTCTAAAAAAATAGGATATTTATACAGTATGTCCATTTCATTTAATAATTTTCAAAAGTAAGAAATTCAGTTCAATAGGGTAAAGGTAGAACATAGAACTGTAATCAGTATTCAATATGGAAAAGTAGGATATAGATCCGTATGCAATATAGAAAAGTAGGATATAGAAACGTATGCAATATGGAAAAGTAGGACATAGATCTGTATTCAATATGGAAAAGAAGGACATAGATCCGTATTCAATATGGAAAGTAGGACATAGATCCTTATTCAATATGAAAAAGTAGGATATAGATCCGTATGCAATATAGAAAAGTAGGATATAGAAACGTATGCAATATGGAAAAGTAGGACATAGAACCGTATGTAATATGGAAAAGTAGGACATAGAACAGTATGTAATATAGAAAAGTAGTACATAGATCCGTATACAATATAGAAAAGTAGGACATAGAACCGTATGTAATATGGAAAAGTAGGACATAGAACCGTATGTAATATGGAAAAGTAGGACATAGAACAGTATGTAATATAGAAAAGTAGTACATAGAACCATAATATGTAATATGGAAAAGTAGGACATAGAACCATAATATGCAATATGGAAAAGTAGGACATAGAACAGTATGCAATATGGAAAAGTAGGACATAGAACCGTATTTAATATGGAAAAGTATGACATAGATCCGTATGCAATATGGAAAAGTAGGACATAGATCCGTATTCAATATGGAAAAGTAGGACATAAAACCTTATGCAATATGGAAAAGTAGGACATAGATCTTTCTTCAATATGGAAAAGAAGAACGTATGGTATCATTATGTAAAAGTAGGACATTCAGTACAGAAAAGTAAGATATAATGAATCCCATTCAGTACGAAAAAGTAAGATAATGAATCCCATTCAGTATTGAAAAGTAGGCCAAGGAATCCCATCTCATTCATAAAGTAGGTCATCATTCAGTACAAAAAAAGTAGGGTGTTTTTAAAATGTTCAGATATGAATATTGAGGTGTTCTTTCGTTTGTAGGCTAATTGATGCCCCAAAAAGATCTTAATTGCTTAAAAAGTCGAGTTTAAAAAGTGAAATAGGGTATTGAACCCATGTATGTGATTTGGTACAGTGCAAAAAAGTCTGAAGTGGTATAACGGGTTTTGCGTTTTATTCATCGGATGATCTCTTAATCCGAAACTCTTGACTTCGGTGTCTCAGTCTCCTGGAGGTTTGTTTTGTATACCTTTGGAAGTACAAAGGGGGTGCTGGGAGGAGGAGTGGGCGGGAGCATTTGTGATGAGAGTTGAAGTGTATCGTTTGTTCGCTTCACTGAAGAATGGGATTCGATCTAAGCTTCCATTGTGATCTTTGTTTTTTTTTTAACTAGGTTCCCTGTTGTCAATGTTTCGAATCGGAGGGACAAATTTTCTAATTGTTCGAAAGTGGCAAAAATCCAAAGCCTCGTATTAAAGCTATGCATGTTTAAGATAATTTGATAGGAGTTGGCTAATGCCATCATAGCATACCACATACTGTTTGCCCGTTTCCATTAGCCCAAATAGGTGAAGAAAAGTAGGACGTAAAACTCCATTTCATTCTTTATACTAACCCTTTAATCAATTTTACACATATGGCCAAAGGCGAGAATCTAAATTTCAGGTCCCTTTTTAAAAGTTAAAACTAGTAATTCCTTAAAAGGCAAAAACTGTAGTGCGACACGGACTATGATTTTAGGTAATGTATTTTACCCGAAAAACCTGACCACCTGAATGGCTTCTTAAGGATGGTTATAAAAAGAAATGTCCATTATACTATTTTGTAAGTCTTTACGGTAAACTGCGTTCTAGATATACAAATAATAGCCTGTAGCCCGTGCAAATAGGTTAGACCTAATTAGAAACGTGTTGGCTTGCGGATACACTAAATTATAAATCAAAAAGGAATGCGATAAAAAATGACATGATATAAATTTAATTGACCTAAGCTTTCAATTTTATCCTTACTCTTTGGACAAACAAGAAATGAGATGATGGTGCAGCTCCAAATTTCATATTGGAATAATAAAACAGGCAACGCCAAGTACTGTGCAATGAAGTAAATTTTGTCAGGGATGCAGCATGACAACACGATCAACACCATACGAAACTTCGCATCTTGCCTAGCTCCGTATGTGTAGCAGATAAAGACACGAACCTAATAACCAGCCATGACACCAACGATATAAGTTGAGATAAACAGAAAGAAAATAAAGTTTTACGTCATAATTTTCTGTACTTATTGGGTAAAATAAAAAAAATACTTAACACATTTATTAAACTTTAATATGGTAAAGAATTAACAATATTTAAATACAATGGTAAAAAAACATCGTAAACGACTTACATAAGGTTATAATATAGGCAGATTGTTATGTTATGCACCATTTTGGCTAACTTCAAGAATTCGGAAGAGGTCTTCTAGCCTTAGTATGTTTTTCTGGAAAGTAGGAAATTACTGTGGCACCAATCTGATATCTGAGCAGATGTCTGTGGTTCCTTTAATAATTTCTGATTTTTCGAAAAAAATGACTGTTTGTGACGTCATTACTGATTTTAAGAAATATAGTAATCTGATTGGACAATAAGGCAACATTTCAAATTGATTTTAGTTATCTAGAACACTAAAATCATCTTAAGTTAAGTTTTCGAGAATAAAGTCCACTTTGATGGTATTTATGATAGTGACGTCATAATCTAAAAATCTACAATAACAGGAGATACAGAAACGAATGGTTAAAATATACAATATAAGAAGTTTGCCTTACACAACATATAAAGCTAGAAAACCTCCATTAAATCCATTATAAATGAAGATATAGTATACATGAATTGCGCAATTTCAAATAATAATATGACGAAATGCAAGTGATATCCCGATTTAGTGGTATACGCCCATATATAAGCTAGAAAGGACCCCCCATCTTTCCTATTTTCAAGTCAGTACAAAAATAGTATTTAATTAAATAATACATCATTTTCGTATAAGAATTGACTGGTCTTTATGATGTCATATCCGTTATAAGTAACATACTAAGTATCCACAATGCGTTATAATATTGCACATGTCATTTTCATTAATTTCAAGCATAATTTACTTCTCTTAAAGACAAAACATCAATTTGAATGCCAAAAGAAAATTTCCATGAAACCAGATCTTTAAACATTAAATTCTTATCTACGTCCAATTTTTAACAGATGTGAAGGTCAAGGTCGAGAATAAATGTCAGAATTGGAATAATAACTTCTCTAGTGCCGCCATTAAAATAAATAGACATGAATCACGATACGCTCATCGAATTCAAACCGCCTCTTCCTTGACAAATGATACGTCATATTGCGCAATAAGGGAAACAAATTGCAATATAAGGTACAGTAAATGAGTAACATAAGGCCCCAAAGTAAACTGAAAAGGCACAGAAATTCAACAAAATTCAGAAAGGCCACGTACCCAGTTGGAAAAGGGCGTAAACGTAAACAACATGAGCAAATTTATTCATGCATTGAAAGTACAAATCTAATTGGAGTTCAAAAGGTCGTGAGCCAACGAAATGATACAAAAATCCCAGCTAGGCCTACTATTTTTTCTTGATTGGTCATCTTTTACCGGTTTTCTCATCAAACATGATAAACAAGATGGCGCCGATGGGTTGGGTGAGCAGACGAACGTTTGCAGAAAAATTCGCGTATCGTAATGTTAATAGTGATAAATTAACCATGCAACTAGCATCCCTTTTCAAAGTCCTGGCACCACACAGCAAACAAATACGGGTGCGTTTCACATTCTAAGGGTGCATGACGAGTAATGTCCTAAGTTCGGACGTAGAAAAGTTTCCAAAAGCTAAAGTTTCCAATTGAGAAGCATAATTTTCTTCCATATGCCAGCTATACCAGATTCAAATTGTCCCAAATTCCAATCGATCCTAAATGTCATACGATGACACGTCACACATTCCAATCTAAATGACCATAATCCTTAAATATTTAAAAATGGCGTCCACAAATTCCCGAAGCAGACGAACGTTAAGGTAGAACTATACCAGTGAATAGAAAAGATTAGATTACATGCCGTAGAAAAAGTTTTGCATAGACGCAGTATAGTTCCCTGCAAATTTGTTCTTAAAACTCACTGACGTGCGATGGATTGCACGACCACACCTTCGAGTTCTTGCGCCTCTTGGACCAGAGCACAACATGGACAGCAGAACCAATACAGCAGATCCGTCACAAAACTGCCATCTATGCCTTTCGAGTCCCTGATTTTGGTTCTAATGTGAGCACCTAGAATTAAATCCAATATTGGAACGAGTGAAAGAATTCCACACAGGATGCAACTTTCGCCAACTTTTTCAGCATTTTTGCCAAATTGGTAGCAAGGAATCAACCACGAAATGACACACAAGCCAATGTTGTCAAAACATCCAAATAATCCGTGTTGAAAACCGTTCGACATTTTCAGAAAGTTGCTCGTCCGCTATCCTCGCTGTTGTGTGTACTGTTCAAACGTGAAGTCAGAAAACGACTGACTGCTGCAAGCTGGCAAGCTGTGTGTGAGCTGTTTTCCACTACTCTCAATCTACCTACACATTTACAGCACGACAAAAATACACTGATATTCATCAGTGTTTAAAGAGACGGTTTATATAGTAACATGTGGCCGGTGAACTGATTTTGTTTAAGTTTATGTGTTGAACTATAAACAGTAGCCTTGGTTAGTCGGTGGATGACAAGTTAACATTCGCTTCCAGCGGATGCTGATATCACAAACTATAAACAGTAACTCATATCAAGAGTCCATATGAAAAATGAAATGAATGGAGTTTTGCGTACTACTTTTCTGCGCCTGTATGAGTTAATTGAGGACGGGCAAACGCCATGCAGTGTGCAATGAGGGAAAATTTGCCAAAGCAGCGGCATTAGCCGGCTCTTATTTTCGATTTCCAGCTGTCGAGGGAACTTGCATAGTCAATAGCACACGGGACCTCGGTTTACCATGTATATGAAAACCCACAGTCCAATCATAGCATGCGTCCAGAATATATCTTCTTATTTTTCTACGAGGGTTCCCCTTGTCATAAATGACGCTGCTGGAAATATTTCAGTCATTGCACACCTGATATCTTGACCCAGGCCCATGAGCGTTTGACCGTCCTTATTATCCCAATAGAGCCCAATATAATGGTGCAAAATAAAATGTTGATCTATATATCATGTAGAGATCGAGCCACTTATGTTTGAAACTTTTCGTGGGTTGATGATGATGTGCTTGAAGTTGTCACCTTTAAATATTTCACAATAGGCCACACTTCAACACAAAACTTGGTGAAGTAGTAACAGATCAAACACTGCTATATAATTCAATGAAACGATGTCTATCTTCTTGTTGACAGACCATCTTCACAATGTCACGCTAACGAACTCTGATTGACATCATTAGCCACTTTTCTGGCCCAATGGGCTATTGGCTGTGCACGTTCAAGATCCCTCGGCAGTTGGAAGTCGAAAATAAGAGCAGGCTAATGCCGCTGTCCTGGAAAAATTTCCCTCATTGCACACTCCATGACGTTTGCCCGTCCTCAATTAGCCCATATATGTGCAGAAATGTAGGACGTAAAACCCCATTCATTTCATTTCATTTCTCTCTAACCGGAAGGTCCAGATCAAGATTATCGGATAAAACCCTCAGATTTTCAACCCAGTTTTCTCTTGCAGATCGAGGGAGTTGACAGAAAAATGTGTTAAACCAAATGAAATGAAATGAAATGAAATGAAATGAAATGAAATGAAATGGAGTTTTACGTCTTGCACCTTCATGGTGAAATTAAACCAAAGCCCCGTGCTGCAGACTGTGCATATTATTGATGAAAAAGGTTCCCTCATTGCAAATTTTCATTGCACACATGATTGTCCAGAAAAGCAGGACATAAAAATCCCATTTTATTGCATTTCGAATAATTGCCCCTCCGATCAGCATCACTAACAAGGGAACACATAAGCTACTCTAAATAAATTGTGAAATAAATGTGTTTATCATTATATTAGTAATAAGAGACGTGTCAACTAGATATTGAATCAGGCTGTAACCAGATGTGGTCTGTCGTAATCACAGTTTGATATAAACTGGAAAATATACGTGTAGGTGGATCTAATTTCTTAAAGGAAAACTACCTCTTAGAATGATCAAAAAAGCAAAATTCTTAAACTGGGTTGATGTTCATTAGACAACTTGTCTGGTGTCATAAACAGATTTTAATGTATAATCTCATAAATCCAGACTACAAGACATACAGAATATATTAAGCGCTTTTCAATAAGTTTATGGTTTATTTGATTCTGTTTGTATACTGTAGGCACTTTTGATGAATATATACTCTTATTGGCAAAGTTTGAGAACATGTTAGAATCAGCTAATTTTAAAGGAACGGGTTGGGTTGACTAAGGTACGAATAATCGAACGGACGGTGATCGAGAATTCCTCTTTAAGGAAGTGCATCTATCCATCTACACGGTGCATAGTCTAAAAACGTGATTGATTTTAACTTTTTATCTAATCAGTGAAAGCCTTTAAAGGGGAATATTCAGCATTTTCGAGGGTAGATTTGGTCTTTGAATATATGAAAACAGCCTTCAGATTTACTGGAACTATCCAAAATCGCACAATCCCTTCAATTATATCCTTAAACATTTATCTTTCATATTCTGTATATTATGTGTTATGTGTTGCATAGTCCCTTTAAAATACGAGTCGTATGTTTGACTAACGCTGATAATTATGGCTATATAAGGATTTGAAGGCTTACATTTTGGGAGAAATGGGAACACTATTACTGATTATCTTAGCTTAGAAATTCCAGATTCTGAGACTAATATTTGATTGTTCGAACGGATAGTGAACATATCCCTTTATATTTGAACCTTCAAGTCATTGTCTCTCCGTGATATTATCATCTACATGGGAAAGTTAAAAATACGACTCGTATTTTAGTGAGTCTTAATATATTTAAAAATTAACAGATATCTTTATTGAACCTTTCAGATAATGAGGGTCAAATTTCTTTAGATTTTGGTCTACAGTTTTTTATTAATATACGAGAAAAAAAAATCTCATCTCCAAAAAGTCAGACTGTCCTTTTAAGCCTACAAAGCCTAAAAAAATGATATTTTGAAATGTATTGCACAATTTAATGCTACTCTTGAGTAACTTTTATTTCTAATTTAAAAATCCAAATATTACTTATATTTCTAAAGAAAATCAGTAGACCTAAAACGTTATTACACATGTATAAAATAATTTAAAAAAAGAAAGTTGAAATTGCACATGAAATCTTTTTGTGGTGGTGAAATAAAAACATAATATTCATCTGTATGAAAGACAAAATTTTGAACGGCAAGTATACATAGATGCTTTCAAATCGGCCATTAAAGTGACTTTTCTATATTTGGCGTTGTAAGGTGTAGTTGATTGCAAGGACGTCCACATTACTGGTTGGTGGGGTGGAGGCGTCTGGGTGGAGAGCCAGTCCAAGTACGTCGCGTCCTTGGGGGTTCTGATGACAAATATGGCAGCGATATGGTGCGTTCTGAACCATATTTCAAGATTGTTAGTTGAATTCGGGACTTTGTTTTCAATCTGAGCGTTTTTAATTTTATCAAAACCCTTCTTATTAATCATTTTTTTATGCTCGAAATCCGCGCCCTTGGTTGATTGAACGGGTGGTGAATGTGTGCTTTTGAAAGCAGGATCTTTATATTTGAATACTTTTCAAAGCTGGTGTATTTACTAAATAAGCCTACGGTATATAATTTCTTATGCATAATTGACTATTTTCGAATGAAAAAAAGTGAAAAGTTTATTGAAAAAACGAAACGATTTTGAATTGTATAGCGTTTGATCATTCGTTTGAGTTTCTCCACAACATTTGCAATATGAAACACATGAAAACATGAAATGCCCGACTTTTCTGTAGCTGTTTTGTAAGGCCGGACCAACGCTATGCAGTGTACAATGGGATAAATAAGCCTTGGTTTCATTTCTATTTCACACTGTAGAACATTAGTTTCGGGTGTACAGCTGAGTATACGTCTCTATACCAGAACCGGAATGTTCACACCGTGCTATCTTTGGTTTAATATTTCAACGTCCAATGGGATTTTAGTAATAACCAACCGAGTTGTAATTCAACGTGAGTGACACTGATTGGTGATAATTGGTCTAATCAGTCGGCACATTCTGATCCTTAGAGTCGCAGTTTGTTCGGAATTACTCGTATCTAACTGGCCGAAAATCAGCAATTTTCGGAAAAAAATTGAAGATTTGGAAATCGAACTTTTTGGAGGATTTTTGTAATAGGAATGTTTGTCTGCTTCCAAAAATATGAAAGTCAAATATCTTTAGTTCACGATATATCAGCCAAAATGTCGTAATGGACTCCCAAGTTGTGTGAAAGTCGCCATTTGCACCACAGTTCACGAAAAGTCACCATTGTCTTGATCAACATGGATACAGCTTGGGTTTTAATTAGTCGTAGTCTGAATTATCCAGTCTGGAATTTCTACTCATAAGCAGAATTAAAAATTAAAAGCTTCAGTGCAGTGGCAGTGGCTTTTTCTAAGAATCATTAGGGTAGTCCGAAAATTGTTGAAACTGACTCTCCAACAGCCATATCTGTCAAAATAGCAATTTGAGGCTGGAAATAGAGTCAGTAAAGTTTCGTACTATAGGATGAGGGGTAGAGTAGGGGGTACATAATGGCCAAAGGGGGCTCACAATATCACGCATTTAACTCAATTTTCTGTAGAGATGTTAAGTGGACAGGAATTTTTTCAGAACAAGTTTCGTTTATCCGTCCTCATTAGCCCAATAGGTGCGGAAAATCAGGACGTAAAACCCCATTTCATTTTGTAGCTCTTTAATATTATTGATTGTACGGTATCTGATAAAATCAGGTAAAAATAGAAATGTCCAATATTAGGCTAATTACTGTAGGCTGTGGCAACAGGTGTTAGCCTATCAATGATTACTCATTATTGAACCAAGATCGAAATCTGACATACTAAATCTACTGTCAAGCTTTCGATTTGACGTAGGCCTTTATTTAAGTATAGTTTGAATACCTAGGTTTCAACCGAATGCTTTTTGCTACCTCGACTGGCTTTGACATAGGTGGTCATTATATAGAGGTTTAACTGTATGAGGACAAATTTAAGGGACATAACTCTTAAATCAAAGATGGCGACATCCACGCAACGAGAAAATTTACAGTGAATTTGCATCATTTCTCTCGCAGTAATAAAAATTTAGTTCGAGTGCAAATTGTCAGACTATTTCAGAACTTTCAATCATGCAGAACGATTCAGAAGTGAATAAGCGCAAAAATGCTAAAAGCAGACGTGATACTGCGGTGAGACTTGTTTTGTTTAGGTTATTTCAACCATTTTTTTTTCTTGCAGCATGCTCAGTGACATTACAACGTCAACAGCAATATCTCGAACACTTGATCTTTTAAAGGTACACGTTTCAGATTGCATGATAAAACATTTGAAACAGCAGGGTTCATGAAACGGTTAATATCAATCGTGATACTATTATGGTTATAATAACATTTAACAACCTAATATAAATAATAAAGTTAAAAAATAAAAAGAAGTCAAATTGACCCCTTATGCAATAGTCTAAATGGCCTCTTAAATTACTCTTTGATTTCAACCAAATCATTCATCACTTTTTGAACAAATTTACTATCTTCAAGCAATCAATATCATCAATTGGTGGTCTAAGACTACGAAGTGGCCCCTGATGACCAATGATTAGCGTAAGATTAATATTGAGACTGAGTTTAATTTGAGGTCATTTGAGTTAGGTGCCAAGATAAGCTTAAAGCCTCAAATGACTAAGGGGAGCCGCGGTGGCTCAGTGAGTTAGATGCTTTTTTGCTAACCTGAAGTTCCAGGGTTCAATCCCGGCATGGGTCGAGATGACACCTTCGGATTTTTCAACCCAGTTTCCTCCTGTCAGTGATGCAGGTCGGAGGGGCTGACATGGAAAAAGTGTCTAGTCGTTCGGATGGAACAATAAACCGAGGTCCCGTGTGCTATTGGCTGTGCACGTTAAAGATCCCTTGACAGTTGGAAATCGAAAATAAGAGCAGGCTAATGCCGCTGTCCTGGCAAAAATTTCCCTCATTGCACACTGCATTATGTTAAACCGTCCTAAATTAGCCCATATAGGTGCAGAAAAGCAGGACGTAAAACTCCATTCATTTCATTTTTTTTTTAAATGACTAGGGCCTATTATTATTACCTTTACCATATTTTGCAGGTTCAAGGTACAAATGACAGCAGTATCATCAGTAAAGCTTCAATGGTGACCCAGGGATATTTTGAAGACCCATTCTATGAATATTTTGTTAACAAACAACTTAGACGAGCCCCTTTAATAAACAGGTTGGACTACTTTCCTTATTGGAGACTGAAACTCGAGGGTCCAACATTCAATATGTCTGGGCATTGTTCAAGACAATCCCTTTTGATTTTTCAACCCTGTTCTCCCTAGCCCTTAATGCAAGTTGGAGGGGATAACATAGAAAAAGCTTGTTCAAATGGGACAGTAAACTGAGGCCCTATGTGCTACATGGATTGCACATTTAAGGTCACTTGACAGTTGAAAATTGAAAAAGATTAGGCTAATGTTCCTTTCATGCCAAAATATATCTCATTGCCCACTGCATTGCATTAGCCTGCACATCTTGATTAGCCCAAAAGTTGTAGAATTATACAAAATTTTCATTATTACACAGTGCATGGCTTTATTTTTGCAAAAGGCAAACACAGAGCTGACAAGAAAAGAATCATAGGTTGTAAAACTCCATTTCACATTTTTTTATTTTTGTATTTCAGGGGTTATTATATTCGTGTAAGGACAGTAGATCATGTGATCAGGAATTTTCTACAGAGATTTCCTGGAAAGAAGCAGATTATTTCTATTGGTGCTGGTTTTGATACCAGTTATTTCAGACTTAAATCTAAACAACTTTTACAAGACACAGTTTTTGTTGAGGTGGGTTAGAACTTTTCTTATATAGATGTGATTTGACATCTGCAGTTAATTCCACTAAAGCCTGGGTTTTCAACTTGGAGGACATGTCCCAGACTGGGGATATTTAAACACTTTCTGGGGGGACACAAACTGATCTATAGGTCTGAAAAAATATGTAATTTTTTGTATTATTGGAGTATATATGCATCAAGTGTCCACAGCCGGCTACGACTCTAAATACCTATGCCACAATTTAAGTTTGTATTAAAAAAGAGAAATGCTTAGACTTATCATGCTGTGAAATTGCATGTTTTAAAGACTTCTGAAGACAATTCATGGGACATGGTAATTTTCTTGTGCATAATCAGGGTCATTTGAGAAAAACCAGTTGAAAACCAAGGCACTAAAGGGATTGTTAAAAGGGTTTGTTAACTCTAAATTTGTACCTGGGGGACACTGATGGCATTATTTTTCACTATTCCCATTTCAATCAACCAACTTTGGTTCTTACAATTCCAGTAAAACTTTGAAATGATATTAAAAGATTTTGCCCTGTCATAAAATTTTAAAGGAGTTCAAAAAGATGCCCTTAGTATCTTTGATACACATAATAAAGTTTAGAAAATCAATCTTTTTAGGGTACAGTGGCTGTGTAGGTCAATTAAAAAATACTTTTATCATATTCATTGAGTTGATGACAAATGCTATCAGTGTCTCTGATATGCATACAAATTCTGTGGCACCATGCAAGAACCAGATAACCCACTTGACCATGAAAAATATGTTCAGTACACTATGGTATATCAATGGTCTGGGTTTTCAACTGGTTTTCTCAAGTGTCCCCGATTTCCCACAAAGA
This sequence comes from Lottia scabra, assembly GCA_029955415.1. Taxonomy (NCBI): domain Eukaryota; kingdom Metazoa; phylum Mollusca; class Gastropoda; family Lottiidae; genus Lottia; species Lottia scabra. The sequence continues at coordinate 4,252,798 of JARJEI010000018.1, read as the reverse complement.
AATGACCATGTCCCCTGAATCGTCTGCAAAAATCATCGAAAACATGCAATTTGAGGCATGATAAAGTCACAGCATTTTGCCTTTTAATGCGAATTTAAATGGTGGGTTGTCTGCTTCTTGCATGGTGCCACAGAATTTAAGAAAGCTTCTTGAAGGAATGAAGCAAGAATTACTACCAAAACTGAAAAAAGAACCCAAATAATGTGTTCAATGGGATAAAGAAAATGTCACAAATTTCAAAATTTATTCTCCTTTTCAGATTGACTTCCCAGAGCTAGTGAAAAGAAAACACAATTTGATTTCACATCATAAAGAATTGAATGAACTTCTTAGTGAAAATGTTGTCAATAATGAAAAATCTCCACTCTTAGGTAAGCTTAGTGAATAAAGGAATGGATGGGCTATGATTAAATTATAACTCCTATAAAAATTCCTTTGGGATTGAATTGAACATAACTGAGCTGCCAGGCCTTTAGATTACATGTTAGTAACGGTAGTAAACGTTGTGCCCAAGTTAACAATGCACCCAAATTAGAGAAAATAAGATGCTGCATCATGCTACGTCAGCACTGCAGAGCAATAGATGCAACAACTTCGAAGGCCTCTCATAACAGTTGGCCTACCTCCAAAAATGAAATTATATGATTATAAAAACCAGAGAGTACTATATTAGTAAAAATGCTATGTAGCTCTTGTTGCCTATGCACCTTTGCTCTGCAAATACAGGGTGGGCCTAAATTGATGTACGGTAATCTAAAACCCTGGCTGCATGTGTTTTCATGATTCTATCAATATTCAATTTCAATTCAAATTTTTTTCCTCGCCATTACCTATGTTCCCCCCTATTTCCTCCGCAAGCCATTTTTCCTCTCCTCTGAAATTCAGATTTTCAGACATTCAGCTTCATTATAGCAATATATTTCTATCTTGTGTGCTACCGACTGTGCATTATAAAGATCCCTCAACAGTTGGAAATAAAAAAAGAGAACCAAAGTTGATGTCCAGACAAAATTTCCCTCATTGCACATTGCATGGTACTGACAGTCTTGATAACCCAAATCAAGTGCAACTTTCATTTTGTTTCTGTTAATGAATTTCAGAGTTGAACACAGTGGATTATAAACTATTGGGAGTTGATTTAACACAGCTCAATATTCTTGATGCAGCTCTACTGATGTGTGGCGTAGATTTTGAGTTACCTACCTTGATATTATCAGAATGTGTCTTGACGTACTTGACTCGAAGATGGTGGGTAACTTTTCATAACTCATGTCTTTGATCGCTAGCTGAATATCCCAACTTCACAAGCTTGACTATCATTTCCATAATTTCAAGCTATTATCAACTCTGTTTAATACCTGTGTTTTCAACTTGGGGGACATGTCCCAGACTGGGACATTTTGACATTTTCCAGGGGAAACAAAGTGTATTTTCTGGGTAGATATACATTTTGTCTTCACTGCCCTCAACAATTCCATATACTTGTATATGTCAGTACATGTATAGACTTCAGCGACAATTTCTGTGTATGGGACCTCGCAATTTCCTTATGCAATCTTAAATTATGCAAGAAAAGCATCTAATGTTAAGATATTACACATATCATTTCATATATGTAATACCTTGACATTATGAGAATAAGTCAATTCTGACTTACAAGATCACATGATAACTGTGCAGAATTTAAGGGAAAAACCCAGATGATATGGTCATAGGCAATGGGCCTATAATATGCCTGAGAAGCAGACGTGAGGCTAGGCTAGAAGGAAGGGCTAATGCATGTTGTCAGTTAGATGGAATGATAAACCAGGCCTTTGTGCATGACTGTTGGAAATGTTTACCCATTGCATACTGCATGGTGTTTCTGTAGCCAAAACAGGTGGAGAATTTCTTCGGGAAAGCAGGTAAAATATGTAATATACAAATTTCCTATTATAATTTCAGTTCAACATCAGTAGTAGGTTGGGGAAGTGAAACATTCTCTAATTCAATCTTTATTTTATACGAACAAATACATCCTAATGATGCCTTCGGTCTTTTTATGTAAGTATTTTTAAAGACTCCAAATACCCGATTGTCTAACTCTAAGTGACAAAATATAAATTCTTAAATTTAATACTGTGCAATAAATATTCGTACAAAATGGCGGCGTGGTCACATTCGCTTTACGACCCTACATACTTGGACATCGCTTAGAAATTATTACTAAAGGAAAAAAACAATCCCCTATGTATCAGAAACGTTGGACATGTCCAGGAGTACAATAGCAAGTTATAAGAAGCGTGTAGTACAAAGGGGGTACTGTAAGGCTAGAAATTAATGCGTCAACAAATTAATGCGACATGGGGTATAGAGACTAAAATGCGAGTACAAATTAATGCGATCCGCGATAGGTGTCGCATTTTTTAATATCATAAAAAGAAAATGGCTTCCAGGAAGTATGATGGCTGGTGCTGTATTCACCTCTAATCTTATCAATTAATGTTTTTTTTCATTAAAACTCAAGCCATGATCAACAATTCTACAAGTGTTAAATGAATGAAGACATGAACAATGGTCAAGTGAAAATCTTTTGTCATTGATTACTAAGGCTGCAACGTTTAGTACTTTCTGTAAACGTTTTACACGAATGTCATTAAACGAAACGGTACCGTTTAAACGTTTGGAAATTTTCAATAGACTTCTTGTTGAACTGATTGCCTTTGCACTATTTATTCACGTCAATCGGTATCAAAGTCGGCAATACTAAAAGCCGTGCGAAATGCGAAAGTAAAATATATCATTTTTATAAAGTTGTATTGTATGACAGAGGGGACAAAGTAAGCTGTAACTACAAGAATTTTGACTCGGCTGCCATTTTATTGAATGTCACGTGATATGGCTTAAAAGTGAAAGTAGCCATGTGCCATCACTGAGCAATGTCGTAAAAATAAGTTGACTGGAAGAACGATCTATGTATAGAACAGTTATTAGCCAATTGCAACATTGAATCTCCTACTTTCATTTCCAAGATACGGGTATTTCAAGATGGCAAATTGGCTACTCGGATCAATGCCGATGATTTTGGCCCTTTGTCTCATAGAGACATGTAAATAATATGGTCGACTTGCTCACGTTTTACATAAATCGGCAGGAATATCAAACTAAAACTATCGACGGAAGTTATTTTCGTTTAATCGATTGATCATTTTCTAAACGTTTAGTGGTACTGGCCTAAACGTTTTCGTTTACACGTTTAAATGTTGCAGCCTTATTGATTACTAATCAGCTTCAAATTAGAGATTACCTAATTACTTAATTCAAGCCCGGTCTCAATTTAAATACTTGACCTATATTACCTTTTATCCATCATTATATTTTATTTTCATTGTTGAGATGCTTAATTTTTTTATTGTTTTGTGAATTTTGTTAAACTTACTATATATGAAATTATTTTATTTCTATAACCATAACCTAATATGTCTTTACTTAATTGCGTGACATACAACACATATCGATGTTCACTAATGTCAGCCATATTTGAAAGGGACATAACTCCATATAATTCACTTGGAAATATGTATTTTAAAATGCGGATACAAATTAATGCGATCGCGGATAGGTCGCATTTAACGCATTAATTTCTATCTCGCAATAATTTGTAGCCTTACAGTATATAGAAAACACCCGAGACGAGGAAGGCAGCCTATTGCTTTGTACGAATATTTATTTCCCGGTACTGTATATTTATAAGTGGACCTGGTGTCATATCTTTACATCAGATTAGGGAGCCGCGGTGGCTCAGTGAGTTAGACACTTGCTCTCTAACCTGAACGTCCGGGGTTCAATCCCAGCATGGGTCGAGATGATACCTTCGGATTTTTCAACCCGGTTTCCCCATGTCAGTGATGCAGGTCGGAGGGGCTGACATGGAAAAAGTGTATAGTCGTTCGGATGGGACAATAAAACGAGGTCCCGTGTGCTATTAGCTGTGCACGTTAAAGATCCCTCGACAGTTGGAAATCAAAAATAAGAGCAGGCTAATGCCGCTGTCCTGGCAAAATTTCCCTCATTGCACACTGCATGGCTTTTGCCCGTCCTCAATTAGCCCATATAGGTGCAGAAAAGTAGGACATAAAACTCTATTCATTTTCATTTACAACAGATTACCTGTGTAATAGCATAAATCCTTATAACTTATATCTTATATATTATAATTGAAAATTACGATTTTATGTGTTTGTTCAATAAAAATTTGTAATGTTAAAAAATATTTTCGCTGTTAAAAATGTAATCAATACAGAGCAATATAGAAATATTAAAATAGAAACAGTATGAAACTATAAGATACAACATGTTTCATGTTCTGTTTGAATGATTTTAGATCTAGATAACATGAACTATTTATTCTTTGTAGGCAGAATCATTTCCATATGGTAGGCTCACCGTTAAAATGTATTAATTCATACCCCACTATAGACTCACAGAAACAACGATTTCTTAAACAGGTAATTTTTTAACAAATTTCATCAGTTTTAGGACAAAAATGCCTTGACTACTGCAGTTTTTGCTAGGCCATTATTGAAAATACCAGACCCAAAAAAGGCCATTTGTAGTTCAGCGAATTAGATTCTTTATTGCTAACTCTGAGCTGTCTAACCTGAGTTCATTCCTGGCATTGATCACAAAAATTCCCTAGCTTTTTTCAACCCGGCTTTCCCCTGTCAGTGATGTATGCAATCGGCAATCCTCGGCAGTTTCCGTAAACCATAATCTGTCTCGGTAATGAATGGTGTTTTTCGTTGTGTTTTCATGCGCGAGACTTTTTACTTTGACGCTTCACTTCTTACTTGTAACGTCGCGACAAAAATATAGTTCAAGGCAATATAATTTATGGAGGAATATTCTGATATTTACTTGTGCATTTGATTCTACATCGTGACTATCTGTTAACCAATAACGCATTTTATTATCATTTAAAATACATGTCATTTTGTTTTCATGTTCTTGGTTTACAAATACCTGTAGCCTCGAATGACCAGCCTCTGATGTTTGAACTACCAGAACCACGAGATTACGTGACAACTTTGATGTAGTCCGGTCAAATGGCCGCTGTTCATTACCGTGATATGTTGCAGAGCGCTAGCGTAACTTTCACGGAGACCGTTTGTGATGTATGTTCAGATTGGACAAAAAAGTAGGACCCAATGCGCTACAGAGAAATTTTTCGAACTGGTTTCCTCTTGTCAGTTTTGCAGGTTAGAGGGGCTGACATTTAAAAAGCGTCTAGTTGTTTAGACTGGACAATAGAATAAAGGCCCTGTGTGCTACAGACTGTGCACGTTAAAGATCCCTCGACAGTTGAAAATCGAAAATTACAGTAGGCTAATGCTGCTGTCCTGGCAAAATTTCACTCATTGCACACTGCATGGCATTTGTCTGTCCTCATTAGCCCATACAGGTGCAGAAAAGCATTTCATTTCTTTGGTCTTCATCACCAATCATATACAGGACATTGGGATGTAAAACCCAGGGCTTTAGATTACATTAATTTGGGCACACTCTGTTTTTCGTGGAGCAAAGGTGAATATATAGGCCACAAGAAGCCTACAGTAGCATAATTACTAATTCAGAACTCTCTGGGTGTTATATTTTTTCATGTTTGGTGGTAGGACTACTGTTGTGATCATATAGGCCTTCGAAGATATTGCATCTCGTGCTCTGCAGTGCCAAAGTAGCATGATGCAGCATCTTATTTTCTCTAATTTGGGTGCACTGTTAATTTGGATACAATGTTTACCATTGTAACTAGCATGTAATCTAAAGGCCTGAAAACTCCATTTGTTTCATATAGGGATGGAAATGGTGCGAGGCATATGATATGAATCAGTTTTATTACAAACTGATCACAGAAGAGGAAAGACAAGAAGTCGAGAAGTTGGAACCGTTTGACGAGCATGAAGAATGGCACGTCAAGTGTAGTCATTATATGATACTCATAGCCTATTCTAATAATGATTTACAGAGTATTATGGTGCCAGATCCTCGATCCTTAGGTAAGAGATAATCCCCTTCCCCACCCCAAAAATGAAAATTTAATCATTTTTCTATTGCATTTATAAGGACAAAAAGAAAAAATTACAAAATTGAGTCAGATGTGTCATCTGTGTTTTCAGACGGTGACCCCCCCCCCCATGATACTCTCTGATAAATAATTATTTGCGACGCCTAAGATAAAAGATATCTTCCCTGACAATGGAAATTGCGGTGTATGAATACACAACACTCGACTAGAAAAAGACAAATGATTGAACCAATATTGGTTTTCTCTGTACCCTTATATAACGAAATATCAAGAATTTGACAACAAATTAAGGGGATTGTAAAGGTGTTTTTTAAACTTTGTATGTGTATCAGGGACACTGATAGCATCAATTTGAGCTATTCCAATTTCCATTCCGATGTCTGTGGTTCTTGCAATTGCACTAAAACTAGTGTGTTATATGACGTCACTGAATGGTGATCTGCATAGATATCAATAGTAGATTCCATTAGATCAATTAGTGACGTCATAGAACGCGTTAGTTTTAATGGAATTACAAGAACCACAGACGTCGGTATGGAAATGGGAATGACGCAAATTGATTCTATCAGTGTCCCCGATACACATACAAAGTTTAGAAAACCACTTTACAATCCCTTTAATAAATAAAGCGCCTGTCAGGATTTGGGTTTGCCGATTTTTGCTGTTTCTGGTCAAATTTGTTTTTATTCCATTAAAATCTTATTTTGTTGTAGATCTGGAAACGAGACCTGTCTGTTTGGGTGATGCCATACCAAATAAAATCAGCATGTCTCGTGTTGACATAGGAGATCACAGTATCAAAAGATACAGTCATATTTCTGGTTACCTAGGCAACAAGCATATTTTGATATTTGGTGGTTTTGGAGAACAAGATGGCCGCCATCAACGTCTGACTGAAATTTATGTCTATGATATTGAAAATAATAAAATCTGCCCAAAACAGTTAAAGATGTACAACATAGATTGTAAGTTCTTATATTTTTTGTGTGATTTTATTAAAGTTTTGGGGTGTTGCTGTAGCGCAGTCAGTAAGAGTGTTGATTTCTTTGCTTGATGTCATTTGCTTGGTTTTGTCAAATGAATGGTGGACTTGGGTTCTGATATCATTCAGTATCAGAAAGTCTTTTAACTTTGAATACATCATTATCAGTCATAATTCCAGTCCACCATTTTGAAAATAGGTGTGAATAATCCGGAAAGATCTATGCCAAGAGGTTTTTTCTTATGTCATTTATTTACAATTAAAGTCATATAATCAGCCTTATCTATTTGATTTCAGATCCCAGAATGCATCTGGATGCAGTGACCTTGACCAACGGCAGCATTGTAATAGTGGGTGGTCGGAACTCTCCTTATAAAGTCTCAAAAGGTGTTCTAGTCGTGTCTTTAGCTTCGGATGATTTAGACTCTGTCATTGACGATGTTGAAAAATGTGATATTCAAAGTCATAGTTCTGAATCGGCAAGCAGACGTTCAAATTCTGATCAAGGCCCTGTGAATTCTGAAAGTTATAATTCAAGTCCCTGTGATAGTCAATCTTCAAATGCCAAGGATCTTTCTGAATGTGATAACACAGACTCGTCTAATAGTCAAACCGTGAATCCTTTGACTTGTGATGATGTTAATTCAAGACAGTCTAATACTGATGTAAAGGAACCATCATCTTCAGACGCCAGTATTTCTGAGAGTTGGATAGAAACTACAGGATTGTGTGATTTACGTCTCAGCATTTTGAATGAATCTGGAAGCATCCCAGAACCAAGATGGCGCCATGCTATATGTAGTGTTGTCATCAAAGGTATGTTCGACTCCCTTTTTCATACAGATTATTTTGTAAAATGTAAAAAAAAATTGTTTTGTTTTAAAAGGGGTTAATACACATACATACAGAGTGTGCTTATTCTGGAAATTTTTGTATATTGTATGTGTAGATTATGTTTTTTTATATATCATTATATCTTTTTTGTATATTTTAGATATAGATTTAGTTTTCTTGTATATCAAAAATGTGTATATTTGTATTTGTATATTAGAAATGTAGAGAATACGTATACATACTATATAAAACAGTTCTCCTATTTAAATTAATCTACTCTTGACATTAATTTCGCATTTCCTTGACCTATATTTTTTCTTTCTTTTTTATACCGATTATCTCCCTTGAAATAATTTTTTTATTACCTAACTCAGCTAAGTTTCCTATTTTTATCAGATTAGTGTTGTTTCTCATAGGGAAAGGACCTTTCTCGCCTTTAAATATTTTTCAATTTTTTTTGTTTGATTAGTCCCGAAACGTAGCTACATTTACTCACATTATATCGACTATTTACCTACTGTTTGCACCTTTTCGTGTATTTATTTTTTCCTATACAATATAAATATGTATTGTTGTACATTGTATTTGTATATTGTATTTTTATACGCCCTGATCTCTCTATGAGGACGTATATTGCCGGCACCCCTGTCCGTCCGTCCGTCCGTCAACATTTGCTCGTAAATGCTCTAAAAACTAGAGTTTTTGACGGAATCAAATGAAATTTGATGTGTATACATATTCATAAAACAAAGATCAAGTTCGAATTTGAGCTATTTTCGATCGTTAGAAGCAGAGTTATTGCCCTTGCCCCAAATCTGTAGGTCCGTTAGTCAACATTTGCTCGTAAACGCTCTAAAAACTAGAGTTTTTGACGGAATTAAATGAAATTTGATATGTGTATACATATTCATAAAATGAAGATCAAGTTCGAATTTGAGCTATTTTCGATCGTTACAAGCAGAGTTATTGCCCTTGCCCCAAATCTTAAATATTTATTACTCTCTTAGTTTTCAACCGATTTTGATGAAACTTAAAATGGATGTTATTGGACCTAAATCAAAAGGTTTGAGAAAGTTTAGTTTACTCCTGATTAAAATTAAAGCTTTTTCAAGATTAAGGCCTCTTTCATCAGTTTTGAGGAGTGTTCGCCATTTAACATACAGTAGGTGCTTCTATCAACATCAATTGCTTGTAAACGCTCTAAAAACTAGAATTTTTGATGGAATCAAATGAAATTCGGTATGTTTATACATATTCCGAAAACAAAGATCAAGTTCGAATTTGAGCTTTTTTCTACCGTTAGTAGCAGAGTTATTGCCCTTGCCCCAAAGTCTTGCTATATGCTATTTCTATCTTAGTTTTCAACCGATTTTGAAGAAACTTAAAATGGATGTTATTGGACCTAAATCGACAGGTTTGAGAAAGTTTAGTTTTATCCTGATTAAATTTAAAGCTTTTTCGTTAGGCATATATGGCTGTGGTCCACTATCTTTGTGTATTGTAGGAGTAGATTATGTATATATTATTTATTATAGGTAGATTATGTATATTGTATATGTATTTTTGTATATATAGTATTTTTGTATATTGTAGGTGTAGATTATGTATTTCTCTATGGTGGAAGAACTATGTTAAATTTATCTCTGAATGATTGCTATTTATTAAACACCCAAACAGGACAGTGGAAACAGGTATATTTTTTTTCATGGTTTAATTGCCTGTTTCACTTTTCAGAATAATTAAACTCCTACATTTTGCACGTTTACAATTATTGTTACAATGATCTTGTATATCAGGTGTTCCAAAAAAAATGTCCCCATCTTTGACGCAAAGTATCTCAGCTGCTGATGAACCGATCTCTTTCAAAATTATCTGAGATACTTTGCATCAAAGTTGGGGACGTTTTTTTGGAACACTCGATATATTATTGAATTATTTAGGTAGTTAGTACACTTAAAACATCAATTAACCCCATTCCAATTTTTTCCTTTTGTCTTAAGCTGTTGTTAGTAGCATTTGCCATTAAAAAAAAACCCACAGGATTGGTGAAAATTGATGCTATCAGTGTTCCAAATACATCAACAGTTAAAAAAAACCCACACAATTCCTTAAAATAAGATAGTTGCCCACAGACATATACGCCAAACGAAAAAGCCTAAAATTTAATCAGGAGTAAACTAAATTTTCTCAAACTTGATCTTCATTTTCTGAATATGTCATTTGATTCCATCAAAAATTCTAGTTTTTAGAGTGTTTTCGAGGGAAAATTTTGACGGACGGACGGGGTGCTAACAATATACGTCCTCGTAGAAAGATAAGGGCGTATAAAAATGTGTCCTTTTCAGGCACTAAATGTTTGAAATTTGTATCTTTCAGTTGAGTTTTAAAGGGGAGACACCAGGTTCTATTCAATCTCACACACTAACAGTATGGAATGACCAGATTGTTTTATATGGTGGCCTAGATGCTTTAATACAACCTTCATGTTCTGTATATATTCTAAATATAGAAACATGGACTTGGAACCAACTTGATATTACTGGAATCCTATATCCTAGGTGAGAAAATTATTATTGGTGTTGATTTGGGCTGGGTCTAATAATTGAAATAATCGATTATCGATGCTACAAATTATTTATTTGGGTTATCGATTATCAAATTTCATAATCGATTATAATTCAGTCAAATTTTCTTTTAATATTATCTGCTACACGCTTATCGGAGAAGTCACAACCCATTTTATCATGATGATCATACAAAATTCTTGACATTACTTCAGTTTCATTTGTCTTCAATACCTGATATTGATAAATAACACACATTCAGGTACAAAAATGTACACGAACATATGAAGATTAGAAGATTTCCCAATTAAAATATTTGCGATTATTAATCGGTAACCTGCCTTCGATAATCGATCTCAATTTGGTAATCAATACCCAGCCCTAGAGTTGTCGCAAGAAAATATGGGTAGCGCTCTAAATTATTAGATGGAGGGGTCGATATGGGGTCACAGGACTGTTAAGCACCTTGGGCCTGTTTCTCAAAAAATCTTACGATTAAAAATTGTCTCAAGTGTGGAATTATTCATTGTTACGACAAAATTTATCTTAGATTTTTTGAGAAACAGGCCCCAGGTATGTAAGAAATTACTCTGCTAAAAATTTAAAACTGGGGGATCTTTAGACCAGGCTAGCCAAACATCACTTCTGAAACTTCTGTTCCCTTCTCCACCATTTTGAATTCTGACACACTAGAAAATAAGGAAACCAATCTTTAAAGTTAAGAATGATTTCTGTTGCCATGGTTTTCAGTATCTATTTGTATATTGTAGATATTCCCATTCTAGTCATGTGATAGGCGATAGATTGATTGTGACTGGTGGCGTGAATCTATCCCACAATGCACCAGGTATTGGCGTAATCAATCTTTGTACTGGACAGAGTCAAGAGTTCAAATTACCAGTAAGTTCTTGTATTTTCGTACTTTTGATGTTGATGTCGTTCTATTTTCGACTTGGTGACTAAGTCTTGTTGTCATGGTAACACAATTTTGAAATTGCTTGGTCCTTGGTCTTTTACCAGCAGCATGGTTTATTACCGGGTTCATGGACCATTGTCTTATCAGCTGTTCTTGATCTATCAGCTGGTCCATGGTCTCATCAGCAGGTCCATGATTTATCAGCTAGTCATTGGTTTTATCAGCTGGTCCTTTGTCTAATAGCTGATCCTTGATCTTATCAGCTAGCCCTCAAGATTATTCAGCTTGTACACAGTTTTATCAGCTGCTCCATGGTCTTACCAGCTGGTCACCAGTTTTATTGGCTGGTTCTTTTAGCTGCTTGTTGGATGACATGACTGGTCTGAAAAATGTATTTAGGTTTAAACCAAGGGCCCTGGTGCACGTTTAAGACAGTTGGAAATTGAAAATGAATAGTCTTATGCTGTTCTTGGCATAATTCTCCCCATTTCACACTGCCTGTCTTCATTTTCACAATTAGGTGCAGAAAAGTATCATTTCATTTGCAATTAAAAATCTTTTGTTTTTCAGGAAATGGATAAGGAGAAAATGATTTTATTTCATCAACATTCCAGTGTGTTGATGTCGGAGTCGAGATTATTGGTGATTGGAGGAGGGGGTAACTGTTTCTCATTCGGAACACATCTTAATATTACACCATTTATTATAGACTTGAAACCTTTACTAGAAGAATAACAAAATCACTTGGAGACAATTAATATCTTTAGAGCCTGAGTTTTCAACTTGGGGGACATGTCCCAGACAAGGGACATTTTGACATTTTCCTAGGGACACAAACTGAGCTATAGGTCTGAAAAATAAGTAATTATCTGGGTAGATATGCCTAAATAGTTCACTGCCTGGAATGATTCTGTATTCCTAGATGATAATTTATGTTCGTATAAAAAAAGCAAAATGCTGTGACTTTATCAGGCTTCGAAATTGCATGTTTCAATGACTTCAGCTGATGCAGGGGAAATGATCATTTCGTTGTTGGTAATCGGTGACACATATTTAGAAAACCAGTTGAAAACCCAGGATCTAAAATATAGATCAGAGCTCAGATTTAATAAAAGTTCTTTAACTATAAAAGTTTTTAAATCAAGAAATGAAATTTTAATTTTAATTGATACAGCTGAGTCAATTTCAGCTATTTTTAAGCATCAGGGGTCCGTAACTCGAAGCATTCAGTAAGCTTACGACACTCTTTAAGCAGATGGTAATTTAAGGGGGTGTAACTTGAAACACGCCTTAATTTTAACGGCAGGCGTAAATGTGCGTTTAACGATTGTGGTTAAGGTCTGCCTCGGACCGCCACTTAAGTAGTCGTTAACTTTGTTTTCCGATAGAAGTAGTCGTTTCTACCATTGAAATAACTTTAATGTAAACAATCCGCCAGTAAACTACAGCGCATGCGTTAACTCGTGGTAAACCGTGCGCTAGCTCGTAGCTAACCGTGCCGTATCCATTTGTTACTTCGGGTTACAGCCAAGTTAAGGAACGTATAGCGATACGGTACGAAGTGTGTTGTGGTACAGTACTTAAAACATTTAAGTATTATCCTAAGACATTCGCTAAGGGGTCGCTATGGAAGAAATTAAGGAACGTTTCGAGTTACAGGCCCCTGGTCCCTATATAACATAATGCAAACAAGGGCATTTTGAACAATCTTGTGTTTGTTTATTACAAATATTATAATATTGATAATGAAAATTTTGATAATACTTAAGTGATGATAGCCCAAGCTTCCAAGGCGTGACTTTATTTAATTGTATAGAAACTGGTTTTCAATTTTAGATTTGAAAACAAATAGTATCAGTATCTTCAGCCATTTTTTTATACACCCACATGAAATGAGTTACTGGTCTTCTTCTTCGAAATACAATCAGTTTTTAGCTCATAAACACTCTACAAGGCAGAAGGATTTTTACTAAACTTAATTCAAGTTCTGAACAAAATGTAGACCTTAGACTACAGGTTTAATATTTCATGGTTGTGATGGTTTCTGTTTTCTGCCAAATGTTTTTTTTGAAACAAAGCTGCCAGTGGGCGTATATTACCTTGCCTGGCAAGCTATCTTTTTAAAACAAGTTTATTACTAGAGCCACATGTGGCACAGAGTGTGACTTTGCAAATTTCCTGATTTGCTGAAGGGAATCTGAAAAAACAACTTGAATTGTATGCAACTGAATTGATGAGTGGCAGGAAAGTTGAGCACTATAAAATTGTTGATTTTTTAAATGGGACAGCAGAAGCAGTTGTTGGATCTGAATAAGATATGAGGACAAATAAGAGAATAAAAGCTAAATGTTGAATATCTTTTATTAATATTGTAGACTGTCTGTTAGCTCTCAGAAGTAATAATATCGTAATCGACAATAATACAAATAATATCAAAATTAAAAGAAAACATTTGGCAAAAAATAAAAGCATGTTACATGTAAGCTTCGTCTACACTAGCAGCATTCACCGTCTACACTAGCCTTTTAAATGCCGATCTTTTCGTAAAACCCGGCTCTTTCAATCTCGCAGTCGTAAAACTCGGCTTTTTAAAAATCTGCAATAATTGAGGGTTTTTTCAGATTAAAAAACCCGCGTTTTTCAAATGATCGGCAATTTTATGTGTGTAGACGGAAAACCCGCATTTTTCGAATACCCGGATGTCAGTCAAAGCGGTAACCAACCAAAACGGTAACATAATTTAATAGCCAAACAGTAACAAAATTTAATTTCTCGCCCTCTTGCGCAAGTCCACCAGCGATCTGCCATATTCCATAAGCTGGGTAAATAGGCGAACTTAAGAAATCAAAGTAATCATCATTATAAATCTCTGCAATGGCGTACCAAATAAACCGGAAGTTCTACAAATAACGAAGGTCGTGTTCATCGTCTTTTACCGAGACCAAACTTACAGTCAGTGTAGATGCTACACTTGAAAAAGCCGCGTTTTTAAAAAGCCGTGTTTTTAAAAAGCAGCGTTTTACTAGCCTAGTGTAGACGAAGCTGTATTGTGATGTCTGCAGTTGATGGAATTTGTCTAAAAGTAACACGTTTTATGACTTCACTAATAGTGATCTACTGATTAAGTTATTATTAATATCTTAGCAGATCATTGTCAGTTTTAGTGGAATTTATGAATTGCTGATGTCTGAATGGAAATTGGAATAGCTTAAATTGACGCAATTTGTGTCATGGAAACAGATAAAAAATTTAGAAGATTACTTTTAAAGCCTTGTTACTTTTAAGTAAGTTTTATTTGTCTATGGAAATTTTTGTAATTTGTTTGTCTGTATTAAAATGGAAAAGGAAGTTTACATCTGTTGACAAAAAGAATTCTTCTAAGGAATCTTTGTTGGTTTTGAAATCAATTTTATCATTTGCATGGAGGAATTCTGATATTATATCGTCTGAAATTACAAGTTTTTCATTTTTACTGGTATATTGTACCCAGTGATGGGTTACAGAATTGTTTTCCTCATTCTGGACTTGCAACCATATATCAAACGCGTTTTCAAGAACAAGGGCAATAATTCATAGTAAATTAGGGCTGGGTCTAATAATTGAAATAATTGATTATCGACGATACAAATTATTTATTTCGATTATCTATAACAATTTTTGTTTGTTATATGGACTTTCCTAAAAAAATTTTGTTCAATGGGCTATCCTCATTTTTTTTTGCTCCATGAACTTTCCTCATTTTTTTTTGCTCCATGAACTTTCCTCATATATTTTGTCCAATGGGCTTTCCTCATTTTTTGTCTAATAGGCTCTTATTTTTTTGTTCAATGGGCTCTTCTTGTTTTTTGTTTTTTTGTCTAAATGTACTTTCCTTATTTTTTGTTGTCCAATGGGCTTTCCTCATATATTTTTTCCAATGGGCTTTCCTCATTTTTTGTCTAATAGGCTCTCATTTTTTGTTCAATGGGCTCTTCTTGTTTTTTTGTTTTTTCCACTGGGCTTTCCTCAATTTTCATTTCTTTTGAAAATTCCTCAATTTTTCATTCCATTTGAATTTTATCAAATTTTCCATCGAGCGCAATCTTTCATCTTTATACTTGAGTGTATTTTCCTCCATTTTTCTTTGAGTAGATTTTGCTCTACCTTTCCCTCTTTTCATTGGGTATTCCTCATAATTGTTCTTTTCATTGGTGTTCCTCTGCAATGTTCTTTTCATTGGTATTCCTCAGAATTGTTCTTTTCATTGGTATTCCCTTAGAATTGTTCTTTTCATTTCTATGCCTCAGAATTGTTCTTTTCATCGCTATTCCTCTGCAATGTTCTTTTCATTGGTATTCCTCATAATTGTTCTTTTCATTGGTATTCATCGCTATGCCTCGGAATTGTTCTTTTCATTGGTATTCCTCATAATTGTTCTTTTCATTGGTAGTCCTCAGAATAGTTCTTTTCATTGTGTATTCCTCATAATTGTTCTTTTCAAGTTCTTTTCATTGGTATTCCTCAGAATTGTTCTTTTCAAGTTCTTTTTATTGGTATTCATTTGAATTTGGTATTCATTGGTATTCCTCATAATTCTTCTTTTCATTGCTATTCCTCAGAATTGTTCTTTTCATTGCTATTCCTTGGAATTGATCTTTTCATTGCTTTTTTCATCCATATTTTAAAAAAAGGATTATATTAGTTGTTATTTATTGTATGTAGATAATTTGAAAGGGCTAGAATTTTATCTACAACTTCTTACCAAAAACAATCTTTTTAGCCTACTTTATTCCATTAAAATAATCCAAAAGTTTTAGAATTTTCTAACATATGGCTTCTTCCTGTTCAAACTTTGACATTTCTGACTAACGCAATTAAAGATGAATATATATTTTTATTATTATGATATAAATTTATGTCAGGAATTTGTTAATGGCATTTAAAATCTTTAATGACAAGGGTGAAAATTAGGCCAAAGGCTTCATTACAATTTTGCCTGGTGAAATTATAACATGAAAATTCCAATACAAATGAATAAAATACTAATAATATGGACATAATACTTAATTAACAATACATGTATAATAAACTATTATTGAAGAAGGCCATTTGCCCACATTATACCCCAGTAAAAATAATCATCAAAATTTCAATGGTATTTTACTGACATTTCATCAAAATACACCAAAAGAAAGGGGCAAAATATTATCAAAATTTCAGAGAAATAAAGGCAAATATCTACTGAAATTTTACCAAAATTTCCATATTATTTTGGAATTCTTTCACTGAAAGAAAGGGGCAAAATATTTAGAAAATATCATTAAAATTTCGATAAAATACCATTGAAATTACCCAAGATATTGGCATACTTTCACTGAAAGAAAGGGGGAAATATTTTCAAAATATCACTGAAATTTCATAGATATTTCAATATGATACAATTAAAATAACCTCAAACTTTGGACATACTTGCACTGAAAAGGGGGCAAAATTTTATCAAAATATCTCTGAAATTTCAAAAGCTCTACATTCAGTTAAATTTTATCTGTATGTCCAATAAACATTTTTTGATGCAAAAAAATAAAGACTCATTTATTATTCATAAAAATTAATTTCAATTATCAAATACATATTTTTATTCTTGATGCCTCTGATTTTGTTATTTAATTTTGGCACTATCACTTCGAGCTACATCTTTTCCTGTTCAAGCTGATTTAGATCCTTATGGTATGATGAGAAGATTTGGCCTGAAACAAAAATTCTAGTGAAATTTCTTAAAGGAATGTAGGAAACTTATAGTTTAGAAAATGTTTCAAGTTCAATTAGCTATGTTGAAATTTAAGTGAGATTTTGTTTGAACATCAAAATTTGAAAATCTCAATTTTCTGCAGAACTGTCATCAAAATTTCACTGAAATATTGTTATTAGAAAATATAGATAAAAGGTTTGACGTCTTTCAGTGAAATTTTGTTATTTAATTTTTTTTTTTTTTTTTGGTCAGAAAACATTTTTCTGCTCTTAGCTAATTAAAATGTTTCATCATTCCTCTGTTGGGAAGTGTATATCTTCACTATGTCAAGGTATTGTGATTTGGCCTTGACCTTCCGTTTTTATACACCCACATCTCTGTATGTGGACATATATTGTCAGCACCCCCGTCAGTTCGTCAAAATTTGCTTGTAAACACATGGAATCAAATAAATTCGGTATAGGTATACATATTCATAAAACAACGATCACGTTCAAATTTGAGCTATTTTCGACCGTTAGAAGCAGAGTTATTGCCCTTGTCCCAAAATCTTGAATGTGCTATTACTCTCTTAGTTTTCAACCGATTTTGATGAAACTTTAAATGGATGTTATTGGTCCTTAATCGAAAGGTTTGAGAAAGTTTATTTTACTTTTGATTAAATTTAAGGCTTTTTCGTTTTTACCATCTGCATGCCGTGGTGGGCGTATATGGCTGTGGTCCACTATCTTTTGGTACTTTATTTGTATCATGAAGTTTCTAAATGCATAAAGCAAAGGGATTGTTAAAAAGGATTTAAAATTTTGTATGTGTACACTTAAAGCAACAATTTGCTCCATTCAAATTGTCTGTGGCTCCAGGACTTCCACTAAGTGTTTAATGACATACGTTGCGCCAGTTTTCTGACCAGAGTTGTGATTGAATCAGCTGAATATGGTGGCGTATAAACCAATCATATTGCTACATTTACGAACCTCTGAGATAGAAGAATGCTTAACAAGGTCAGGGTACTAGACAGATTTTATTATACCTTGGCATTGTGAAGATGATTTTTAAGTACATAACGATTCCTCCCGAAAAAATGTTTTTCCATTCTTAGCATATTCTAATATCTTGTTATTCCAATGTTGTCATGGAGACAAAAGTCCTCTGTTTAAAGATGTCTCAAATTATCTTCATTTTTCTTTATACAAAAAAATATATTACATATTTATGGTTAAGCCCATTCATTTTTATACGCCCACATGAAATGGGGGTGGATATTGTCGTCACCCATGTCGGTCTGTCCACCATTGCTTGTAAACACTCTGGAATGCACAATTATTGACCGATTTTGACGAAACCTATTTCAGTGATCATTATCACCAATGTACAAACCCTTTTGAAAATCAACAATATCGAAAAACATTTTATATGAGTTATTGCCCTGAACACTCCTGAAGGCACAATTCTTGACAGATTTTGATGAAGCTTGATGTAAGTGTTCGTGGCCACCCATGGATGAACCCTATGAAAAATCAAAATTTTAGTATGAATTTTGCCCTTGTCTTTGTAAACTTTATTTTTTGCATTTTATTAAACATTTCTACAAAGCAATTATGTTTATAAACATAGAAGTGACTAAAATACATGTATCGACATTATTTTTTTTTTTACAATGGCTGAAGGTACTGATATTGTTTCCAGAAAAAAATTGTTATTTTGTATCAGAGAAACTTATTCCATGAAATTTTCCGAAATAAATGAATTTAAGCTTATTATTGTAAATATATGTTGTATTGCCTGTATATTTGTGATATTATGTATAAATGATTTGTTATTGTGATACTTGTATATATGGTATTTATTTTATAAAAATATGTTCTTGAAAAATTGTTGTTTTTCCTTATGTGCCCAAATATGATGACATAGTTTAACCTATAGCTCTTGTTGTTTAAAGCGATAAAATTTTCAAACTTGATCAATAGTTTTATGGGCTTATTTGATTCTGTTTGTATACTTTGGACACTGTTGATGAATATATACTCTTATTGGCCAAGTTTGAGAACTTAATTTTTTTGTTCATTCTAAGACGTAGTAACGCTTTAATATAAGTTCCCCTATGAAAGGGATTATCAGATTCAAAACTATATTTGAAGTGAATGACTTTGCATTGATAAAATACCAACAAAGCAGTATAATTAAGTTTTTGTTTCTACCAAGCACCATTATCACTGTTTATCAGTACTTTTATTATTTGGTTGAAATTTCTGGAAACCATATAGCACAAGGGTTGTTGTCTTGTGCCTCATCATCAGGAGTTCAGATGCATTTGACCACGACAAGCAACTACAGACCTTGCACAGTAAAATATAGTTAAATAAAAGATGGGCTAGAGAGAAATGTTATAAATCCTGTACTGAACCAACCTACAGAAATTCACAAATGCAAGCTTAAAGGATTTAGAAAAGAGGTTTTCTATGCCTCTGTACATGGGGGAGTCATTCAATTTCAATTTGGTTGTCAAGAAAAAATTGAACAGAATAATTAGACTTTAATGCACCTTCAGGGCAAGGGTTAGCCTCTTCAAAATCCCTTTAACTCCCCAACAAATTACATGTATATCGATTTCACAGCCAGCTCGGTATGTCATTTTGCTCTGGATTCATTGAACACATTTTTCTTGCCGAGGAAATCTAATTTTACATGAGATCCTGATGGCATTTTTACCAATTAAAAATAAAGTCTTAAAAATAAACAAGTGGCTACATTGAGATGACACTTTTCATTGGTCAAAATATCTTCATGATCACTAAAATTTTATACAAAGAACAAAAAATATCTTAATTTGAATTTTTTTTATTTTTACAATCATGGAATTAGTCCCTCATTTTTGCCTTTTGACGAGCAAGCTTCTTCTTGGAAACTTTTCGTTTCACAGGTTCATCTTCACCACCAGCTGGTTTAGGTACCATTTCTTCTTTCTCGGTCAAAATCAACTCAATGTGACAGGGGGTGCTCATGAAGGGATTGATTCGACCGTGAGCTCTGTAAAGTCGTCGTCGGATTTTAGGAGCCATGTTGATCTGCATGTGAGTGATGGCCAAATGATCGGTATCCAAACCCTTAAATTCAGCATTACTTTCAGCATTTTTCAAAAGCTGAAGTAAAAAATCAGCACTCTTCTTTGGCCATCGACCCTGCATGGATTTGAAGTTCTTGGCCTGGGCATGATTACTGACGGCTCCATTGAATCTGTTGAATGGAACAATTTCTTTCTTTTCCATGACATTTTTTAAATATCTTGTGGCTCTGGCTAAAGGCATGCCTGAAATATAAAGAAAATATGCTTTATTGTTTAACATTAAAAATTATTGACCTTTCTTTTAAGGTTTGATGAGAAAGAATTTTTGCAAAAAAAAAAAAAGCCAAGAATCCAATACTTTAGATTAGCACATTTGACATGGGGAACTTATTATTTTTCAAAAAAGCATTTTCTCCTCCAATGCGAGCCCTCCTCACAGAGTTCTTATATCAGCAGAAGAGACCTTGCAGGCCAGGGTGCATTCCATGTAAAACCTACGCCGAAGGTGCGCCGAGCCCGGGGCTTCCGTACGAGTCAGAACACAGTTCCACGCCGGAGATCTTCGAGTCTTCGTGCATGGAATGCACCCTGGCTTGCAGGTAGGCCAAATAAAACTGCGATTTTGGCAAAAAATGTTGCCTATTTTAGACAAGTGGAATTAGAATTCCTTGGAAAGAAATGAAGGGAGCATAATAATTTAAATGTGCAAATAACCTGTTCAATATAAAAGTAGGTATATGTTATTAGTCTAATTAATTATCCTTGTCTTGTAGTAACTGGATAAGCAATAACGCTTTGATTGAAAGTTCAAATTCATTTAGTCTAACCTTTGGATGAAAACAACAAAAAAATGGAAGGAAGTGTGTGTAAAATTGTCTAAAATTAGCAGAGAAATATAAATAAAGACAGAACAACTTTTCTTTTCAACTATGTTATAAATGGATAGTTCAAAGGGAAAGGGATTGCTGCAACAGTTCACGAACGAGAAGATGAAACCATACAAAATCATAGGCTTCTCTTGAAAATGTAGCAAATTCTGTTATGTTGTGAAATAACAGTAAAAATGGATTCCAGTAGAAAAATGGCCAGTCATAAGTTAAGGGAGACTTTCTTGAATATTATGTACCTTTAATGGTATTTGCTGTTTCTCTCATGTTCTTGAAACTTGTACGGAGGTATGCGCCTCGTGCTTTCGCACATTTTGAGGGATTATCGGGCTCAGATGAGTATCTAACCATGGTGAAGGTTCACAGCACGTGTATCCTTCTTCAAAGATGGCGACAAAAGGAAGTAGCAAGGGCGCATGCCCGTGAATTTGTTGTTGAAAGAGTTACGTCCCTTCGGGCACCTGTTTCCGGTTAGTTGCTAAACACAACAACAATGGCTGCCTCCGACGTTCTTTCTACTGTGAGTGTTAGTTTACACGAATATAACTTAGCAGAACAGGAATTACAAGATCATATTTTAAAAGTTTATGGCACCAGACAAGATGAACTTGACCTTTTCAGGTTAGAAATCAAAATTCAATACATAGCACTTTTTTTGTTGATTGTTAAAAAGTAAAAAATGCCCCACCCCCACCAAATTTACATCATTACAATCGGCCAAGTCGTAATCCTTATGACATCACATTATATATGACATCACGATGTCTATGATGTCACAAATCAAAATGGCAGCTTTGCATGACAATTTTCAGTGTGTGCAAAACTAATAATTTTGTTTAACGGAATTTGGCGCACAAGCTATCGACTGCAGTACAGAACACTACTATGTTTAATCCTGCTGTTGCCTTCCAAGGCGTAGTGATGTACAAGTCTGTTGCATGTGGAACATCAAAGAGGTTTGTTGGTTGTCTGAATTGTGTGAGCATTTGAAAATGCTATGTAAATCTTAGGCAAATGTGTAGATCCTAGTTTAGTTGGGGATCCGTCCTATACTTTTCTTTGACGGTTTTCCGGGGACCAGGGTCCCCGGCGTTTGAACGACTCTCAGGTCTTAACGAATTGGCCTACCTTTATAAATTTACGTTTTTCGGATATTTCGAAGAATTTTCTTATCGATGGAATACAAAAACTTCACAAGAAACTCTCAAAAGTGCCGTCTTACGACGAAACAAAATTTGAAGCAGTCCCAGGTCGCCATTTTTTGTTTTTTAACTGTTGGCGGATGTGGGCGGAGTTTACATGTTTAACCAGAGATAACTCGCTCACGACCTGTAAGCCCCGCCTTTATGGCAGCCATCACTGATAGAATTCTCGCTTGGAAACTTTCGATCAAAATAAAAGGTATTATTTGAGCTAGGAGATCATTTAATTTACATTTTTATTTAATAGTTTATGAAAATGTATCGAGATGTGCCGATTTTCAAGGACACGGGGGCTTAATAAAGAATTTGAATTTCCGCAATGAAATGATACAGCATGGCAGCCTGACGTTGACCCGCTCAACGGCAGGTTTTATCTGACTAATCCTAGTTTAGCAAGCTTATACTAGCTGTCTAATGGTGCTGTTATTGAAGTCTTTTGGTGATCTTATCTGCAATGTGTAGACAGACTTCTTTTTCAAATAATTAACAAACTGTGCATTGAAATTGGCCAATTTTGACTACATGCGTAGATCAACATATCCACACTAAAGTTAAAGTCCTTTAAAGTTAAAGTCAGCACCTAGTTATGTTTTCTAATTACAAACCTCAGACCAAAAATTTTAATATTTTGTTCAGTAGCATATTTGGATTGGCTGCCTATTATACCAGTACCGGTAATGTGTCCTTTGAAGGGCCTGCATACACTAATATTACTGATCAGCTTAGCTAAAATATAATTCCTGTTTCTGAGTTTTCTTATATCAGCAACTATAGAGGTAATATTTTTATGAAATGTATTTCAGACCGTCTCTGGCAGACCAACAAAAAATTGGATTCTTCAGTTTGGACCGAGGTTCCCAGACTGAACTCACTGAGGTTTTGGATCTTAAAGAAATGACAGAAGTTATACAGATTTTATTACAGGTAAGAGCCAGGCATTTTACATCCCTCAATACTTTATTGAACTCTTAAAGGGATTGTACAGCGTATTTCTAAACTTTGTATGTGTATTGGAGACGTCTGTGGCTCTTTCAATTTCACTAAAACTAAAGCATTTTATGACGTCAGTAATCTGCATAGATATCAGTAGTACTGGAAGGTAGATCACTGTCAGTGACGTCATAAAACGCTTTAGTTTTGGTTGAATTGCAAGAACCAAAGACATCGGAATGGAAATTAGAATGGTGCAAATTGATGCTATCAGTGTCCCCGATACACATAAAAAGTTTAGAAATAAGATTGACAATCCCTTTAATTCCAATCATGCATTATGTCAATTAACTATCATACAGTGTTTCAAACAGTCTGCGTGAAAGTTACTCTAGCGCTATGCAACATATCATGTTAATGAATGGCGGCTATATATGACCGAACTACATATTCAATTCTGTAGTTCTAACATTAGACACTGGTAATTCAAGACTACCAGTAAGTGTCAGAATATAAGCTTACCTTCAAAGATTCTATAGCTACGAACAATATTTATGTCACAAGGTTACAAAAAAGTCATTAAACTTCAAAGTGAAGATTCTCACGCATGAAAACACAACGAAAAACACCATTCAATATCGAGACAGATTATGGTTTACAGAAATTGCTGAGGATTGCCGATTCTGCTTAGAATTATTCAATTCTAGGGGTGTTTTTAATTTACAGTTGTACAAGCCTTACTACAGATGAGAGCAATGTGTTCTGGTCATACATTTGTCATCCTCTAAAAAAGATATTGAACTCTTCCTATCATGATTTATATTAGGCCCTACATGATTACAAGAAATCCGAAACAGAAGACTCGTTTGAATTTTTTAATATTTGATATATTTCAGGATGTAGAAACATTAAGAAAAGATATCAACGTCACCAAACATGTGATGCAGGCTGATTACGAAGCCAAATTACAAGAAAAATCATTAGATTTGTAAGTATCAATTACGGAATACTACCTCTTAGAATGGGAATAAAATTCAAATTCTCAAAATTGGACAAAAA
The DNA here is from genome assembly GCA_029955415.1 of Lottia scabra. NCBI lineage: Eukaryota > Metazoa > Mollusca > Gastropoda > Lottiidae > Lottia > Lottia scabra. Next base: position 4,228,568 of record JARJEI010000018.1, on the reverse strand, counting down.
TTCATCAGTGGACTTACCTGGTGTCATAACTTAATACAACATCATCCCTCTAATTCTATAAAAAAATTGATCAAGATTACTGTTGCCACGTTTACATTCACAAATTATTTCTTTAACTTTTGGTGCCTCTTGCATTTAGTTGATTTCAAGTTATATATTTATGTGTAGGCCCTATATGTTAGTTTTTAATACACAACATTGCAAAATAATCGGCTTATCATGCCATATGGTATTATGGTGTATTGGTATACCTTGCCAGCACTAGTGGGAGCCGCAGTGGCTCAGTGAGTTAGACGCTTGCTTGCTAACCTGAGGGTCCAGGGTTCAATTCCAACATAGGTCGAAATGATACCTTTGAATTTTTCAACCCAGTTTCCCTCTGTCAGTGATGCGGGTTGGAGGGGCTGACATGGAAAAGCGTCTAGTCGTTCGGATGGGACAATAGACCGAGGTCCTGTGTGTTATTGGCTGTGCACGGTAAAGATCCCTCGACAGTTGGAAATCGAAAATAAGAGCAGGCTAATGCCACTGTCCTGGCAAAATTTCCCTCATTGCACACTGCATGGCGTTTGCCCATCCTCAATTAGCGGATATCGGTGCAGAAAAGCAGGACGTTAAACTCCATTCATTTTATTTCATTTGCCAGCACTAGTGATATGTTAAAGAGATTGTAAAAAGGTTTTCTAAACTTTGTATGTGTATCAGGGACAGACAGACATCAAAATGGAAATTGGAATGGTGCAAATTGATGCTATCAGTGTCCCTGATACACATACAAAATTTAGAAATCCTCTTTACAATCCCTTTAATGAAAATGATATTTTGGTGTTATTTTAGGTATTGTCGTATCAATGATAAAGTTGCTGCATTAGAAAAGCTGCATGAAGATGTAAGTAAAAATAAACATAATAAATAAACATCAATTATGTTTGTATTCTAAAAATATCTTTGTAACAAAATATCTTTTTAAAATAATTGCTGTACTTATTTACAAATTTCAGTGATGGGAGAAAAACAACTTTGTTAAAATAGAGACCATTATTGTGAATTAGGTTACAAAAAATAATAGAATAGAAAGTAATTTTTAGAACAGGCTTCAAAACAGTTTTTCTACCTCTTAGAATGACCATATAATTCAAAATTTTAAACTTGCCTATGAATTCAATATTGGGTTTCTGTTTTTCGTGCCGTTATTTCATTGAAAACTACACATAGTTTGCTATTATATGACATTTAACTCTCAAAAGAGAGGATTCATTGGATACTGTTTGGACTCTGATAGTAGAAAGAGTCAAACAGTCTCCGTGAAAGTTACGCTGGCGCTCTGCAACATATCACGGTAATGAACGGCGGACATTTGACCGGACTACATCAATGTTATCACGTAATCTCGTGATTCTGGTAGTTCAAACATCAGAGACGGGTCATTCGAGGCTACAAGTATTTGTAAACAAATAACACGAAAACAAACAGATATGTATTTAAAATGATGATAAAATGCGTAAATGGTGAACAGATAGTCACTACGTAGCATTAAATGCACGAGCAGGTGTCAGAAAATTCCTCCACAGATTCTATTGCTATGAACTATATCTATGTCGCGACGTTACAAGCAAGTAGTAAAGCGTCAAAGTAAAGAGTCTCGCGCATGAAAACACAACGAAAAACACCATTCATTACTGAGACAGATTATGGTTTACGGAAACTGCCGAGGATTGCCGATTGAGAAAGAGTTTGTAATAACTTGAAATTGTGAAGATGAATGATGTCATAATGTAAATTTTTCTATTTACTTATAGAGAATAGATGTTATTAGGAAAGCCTACAGACAACAGTTATCTGATGCTATATCCAGAATTGCTGTTCTTTATAATGTAAGTTAAAATCTCTATATTTTGTAAAAGTCTAAAAAAAGAGGGATTTTAAAGAAGATTTTAAAATCTTTTGTGGGTATCAGGAATAATGATATCATGTACTTGATCACTAAATCATATTATGTCCATCAATTTTTTTTTTGCAGTGCGTTCGATTTCGAACGCACTGCTTTGTTTTCAGAATTTTTTTTTTTTTTTTTTTTTTTTTTTTTTCTTCAAATTCTGGTCAGAGTACACAGCCAAAACTGCAAATGCCACATATACACTGATATGATTTCTTTTCAGTACTCGAAAAACTAAATTTTTTAAATGTAATTTGACGCATTTTTATCCAACCGGAAATGACGTAGGATACAGAAGTGTATTTTAGAAATTTAGATTTTCTTACTCTATTTTAAATTCAATTCTAATCGGATTTTTTGTGTTTAATTGCAAAAACCAAAAGCTACAATTCGGCTTCTTGAAGACATTACAAATTTTGAATTTTGAAGCTAACTTTTTTGGTTTGAAATTGATGAATTTTTCAACTTCTACAATTTTATTTCGATCAATCTGAAAATAAACAAGCATATAGACCTTATGATTGTTAAAAAAATACAATTTTCAAAATTTCGATATCACTTCCGGTTTTGACGTTATTGGCTCGTAAAGTTAAAATTTCAACTTCCGGAATTGTGAAGTTATTTGAAATTTTTTTTTCAGCAATACGATTCAAATGATAATGCAAAAACAACAAATTAAAAAATTTTGACCCGGAAGTAACAGATAAGCCGCCATATTGATATGAGCAACTTTTGTAAAACTCAAAATGGGGCCTCAGGGTTATCGGCGGAATTCATATTTATAGTATTTTTGGACAGCTCAGTCGACTGCCCCCAAAAATACGCAAATCGATTTTTGATGTTTGATTGTGCTTTTTGCTCATTTCCGGTATAACGTTTTAAGAAAGTGCCAAAATTTCAAAGACTTGTAACTCGTGACCTTGACCTTTTTTGACCTTGTGACCTGAACAAAAGTTATTGCCCTTGACTAGATCTATCAAATGATATATACATTTCGGTTGTCCGATATTTACTTCCGGTTCTATTGTCATTTGAAATTTGATATTTTCAACTTTAAACAGCTCTGTCACGTGACCTTATATACATACGTCACAAATTCTTATATATTCTTAATGTGGCTAATGTACTCTTTCCAGAGATATATAATACTCTATATGTTTATTGAAATTGCGCGATTTAAAATTTAAAATTTTGTTCAAAGTTCCATTGTAACTGTGCGTGTTTTTTTCAAAATTTATTTTGAGCGTTCTGAAAAGTTACAGGTAGATAGATGTTTTGGTTGCAAACTCAAATCTGTTTTCAAAATTTCGATATCACTTCCGGTTTTGACGTTATTCACTTTTTAAATTTAAATTTCAACTTCCGGAATTTTGAAGATATTTGAAATTTTTTGTCGGCAGTATATTAGAAATGATGTTATAGAAATAATTAATTAAAAAAATCTGACCCGGATGTAATAAATCAGCTGCCATATTGATATGACCAACTTTTGTAAAACTCAAAATGGGGCCTCAGGGTTATGAGCGATTTTCGTGATTGTAGTATTTTTGGACAGATCAGTCGATTGCCATAAAAAATACGCAATTTGATTTTTGATATTCGATATTGCTTTCTTGTTATTTCTCAGTATAATGTTTTTAGTAACTTCCAAAATTTCAAAGACTTAAATCTAGACCTTGACCTTTTTGACCTTGTGACCTGAAGAAAGGTTTTTGTCCTTGACTAGATCTATCCAATGGTATGTCCAATTTAGTTGTCCAATGTTTACTTCAGGTTCTATAACCATTTGAAATTTGCGATTTTTAATTTTAAACAGCTCTGTCACGTGGCCTAACTTACATACGTCAGAAATTCTTATATATTCTTATTGTGTCTAATCTGTTTTTCCAATGATATATAACACTTTATGAAAATTGCGCAATTAAAATTTTGAAAATTTTGTGCAAAGTACCATTGTAACTGTGTGTTTTTTTTCAAAGTTTATTCGAATGCCCTGAAAACTTTGGTAGGATAACTTTGGTAGGATAACTTTGGGTAGATAAATATTTTGATTGCGAACTCAAATATATTTTCAAAATTTCGATATCACTACCGGTTTTGACGTTATTGGCTTGTAAATGATTAATCAAAATAAAATATTTGCTTTGAAAATGGTTAAATGATAGTACTCTCCCTTCAGACGAACTACTATTAAGTCAACATCGGTTATAAGCGGTCACTATTAAACCAGCCAACCCTGAAACTAGCAAAGAAATTTTTTTACTATAGTCGAAAACTAACGAATAGTTAATCTTTTAAGCATTCAGACCACAAACAGTTATTTAAATTCCTTAAAATAAGAAAATCTCTTTAACTTTTCTAATGTTCATATTTTCATAACATTTGCCATAGTCTTAGTGCCTTATGATTTATGAAAATTTCCAGGATGACGCACTGCCCAGCGCCGTTTTGGTACGGCTCTAGTGTCTATTTATGTTGTATGCTGTATGTATGTTTGTCCCCATTAGTGCTGGCACGATATATCGTTGTATCGATGTATTGCGACGTTGTATCGATGTATTGCGATACGACATTCCACGATAGACGTATCGTATCGCGAGGTCGTGTATCGATACTTGATGATACTTCTCATTTCGTAAAAAGTGAGGATATTTATTTACAAGTCAACTTAAGAAGTCACAATCTTTTCTAACTAACTTGATTGAAATTGTTGGGAAATATTTTAAGATTATCAACAAAATACCAAATTAAAAAGTTTTAAAGCTTTAAATAAATAAATATTGCAACTTTGAAAATGAAATGTTAATTTTTGTGCCTTTATCCCATATCGCGATACGTATTGTATCGTGACCTTTGTATCGTGATACGTATCGTATCGTGGCATGGTTGGCAATACCCAGCACTAGTCCCCATGGACTGAGTGTGAGACAGGACCGTATCACTAGTGGTATTGGGCCTAATTCTGACCCATGTAAAATAAAGAGTTTATTATTATTATTATTAATCCCTGTTTTCATTAGATGTCTGTGGATTTTACGATTCCACTGAAAATAAACTTTTGTGATATTAGTGATGCAGGTTATTAGAGGGGCTGACATGGAAAAAGTGTCAAATCATTCGTATGGGACAATGAACTGAGGCCCTGTGTTCTATATGCAGGCTTATGAAGCAAAGTTAAGCCACTAAAAAATTTCCCTTATTGTACATTGTGTTTATAAAAAATGTAGAAAAATACGATGTAAAATTACATTTCATTTCAGTTATGAAAAAGATTGTTTGTCTTTTTAAAATTCAATCATGCCAAAAATATGTGGTTTTAGTAGGGTTTGAAAACATATTACAAATTTATAATTTGTGTCTAAAAAAAAACAGCATTTGTGTTATTTTTTCAGAAAAATATGGAAAGTAAAATGTCTAAAGTAAAGAAGAAACAAGATCGTGATAGTGGTAAAATTGATGAGAAATATCGTGATCTTCAGAATCAGATTCAGAAAGACGAGGCGGTCATTAATATGTTACGTTTACAATTACAACAATATCAACAAAACACATTTATGGATGATCAGGTAAATATTAGGGGTGGTGTCTAATCGAAAGGGGGTGGGCTCAAATCAATAGGGTAGGGTTATCTGTAGCAGGGCTTTAGATTAGATTAGCTAAATTTGGACACACCCAGAATTTGAAGACAACATGCATGGGGCCTTATTCTCAAAAACTTATCTTAGATAAAATCCAGATTTTAAGAAATATAGTAATCTGATTGGATAATACAATGCCATTTGAAATCGCTTTTAGTGATTGACTAATCAGATGCCTAGAATACTAAAATCATCTTAAGTTACGTTTTCAAGAATAAGGCCCCAGAGCACATAAAATATAGAACGAAGAAAGTTACAGAAACATTTTTACTAATTTAGAACTCTCTAGGGGTTATATGATTTCCTTTTTGAAAGTGAATTACTGATATGATCAGTCCTTCGAAGTTCCTTCCTGGCGAATATCATTTTATTTTGTTATAACTTGAGCGCTGCTAATTTGGGAAAGTTATTTGGGCGTTGCGTTTTTGGGAACAGTTATTTGCGTGCTGCTAATTTGGAACAGTTATTTGGGTGCTGCTAATTTGGGAAAGTTATTTGGGCGTTGCGTTTTTGGGAACAGTTATTTGGGTGCTGCTAATTTGGAACAGTTATTTGGGTGCTGCTAATTTGGGAACATTTATTTGGGTGCTGCTAATTTGGAACCAGTTATTTGGGTGCTGCTAATTTGGGAACAGTTATTTGGGTGCTGCTAATTTCGGAACAGTTATTTAGGGGCTGCTAATTTTGGAACAGTTATTTAGGGGCTGCTAATTTGGGAACAGTTATTTGGGCGCTGCTAATTTTGGAACAGTTATTTGGGCGCTGCTAATTTGGGAACAGTTATTTGGGTGCTGCTAATTGGAACCAGTTATTTGGGCGATGCTAATTTGGGAACAGTTATTTGGGCACTGCTAATTTGGGAACAGTTATTTGGGCGCTGCTAATTTGGGAACAGTTAATTTTTGCTAATTTTTATTTAATTTAAATTGTTGGTACATTTAGAAATTCATTAGTTTAGTATGTTTTATGTGCTTTTTCTGGGTTTTTTTTTATCCATGTGTTCATTTATCAAGAACTGAACTACTTTTTAAATTATGAAGTAGAATATAGTGGTGTCTACACGTAAAAGATAAGCCGCTTCGGTGCATCTATACGTGATAAAAGGCATATTAAATGCCGAGAGAAAAGCCGCATTTAAAATAAGCAGCCTTTACTTGTGACGATCGAACTGGCGAGTTTAAACCCCCATTTGATACCGTGTAGAGAGAATCCAAACTTAATCCGTCTTTTCTCGTTATGACATCAGAGCGAGCGAATTATCTTGTTGTAAAAAATGGCTACCAGTGTTTGAGTGAAAAATTGGTCAACAGACGAATGTCTCGCCTTGTTGGCTGTATCGGCCCGAGAAGATATCCTAAGTGTAATGGATGGTGCCAAAAAGGACAAAGTTATCTTCATGGAAATAGCGGATATGGGCCGATATGCATGATAATGATTTAATGGTTTAGTTGCGCTTCTGATAAGAACATTAATTTATTTGTTTACATTCGAAACGGAAGTTGGTATTGCGCAAGTCCGAGGACAGAGAAAAGACGGATTAAGAAAAGGCGTTTTAACTTGTTTACATGTAGACAGAGCGTAAGAAAAGCCGCCTTTAGTAAAGGCGGCTTATATTTAGAGGCGCTTTTAATAATTGTACGTGTAGACACCACTTATATTAACACTTGCTAGTTTGTGTCATGCTAATATTGTAATTTAACCAAACCAGCTGTCCTGTTAATGGATGATATATCCTTAACTTCAGTAGATAAGCTCTTGTCAGATAGATGTTAGAAATATTTTTATATTAGAATATTTTGATTGTTGTTTTAGAGTAAAGGAAGAAATTCATCTTCAGTAGTTTTGGTGGTAATTAGTATATAGAATCACCTTGACCCACTTCTTGTAACCTTTTCACCTTGACCCAGTTGTTGTAACCTTTACCTTTTCATCTTGACCCATTTATTGTAAACTTCACCTTTTCACCTTGACCTGGTTGTTGTAACCTCAACCTTTTCACCTTGGCCTAGTTGTTCTAACCTTCACCTTTCACCTTGACCTAGTTGTAACCTTCACTTTTCACCTTGAACCAGTTGTTGTTACCTTCACCTTTGCATGCACCTTGACCTGGTTGTTGTAACCTTCACCTTTTCACCTTGACCCAGTTGTTGTAACTTACACCTTTTCACCATGACCCAGTTGATGTAACCTTCACCTTATTTAGCCTTGACAATTATTTATTGTCTCCTTTTCAACCTAAATGTTCACACATTTATCTCAAATTATTATCTTGAACCATTATGCATTTTCTTTAACATTCACCCTTATATATAGTTATTAAGCACATAATAAACCTTGACCTAAATATTGTAGCCTTGACCCTTATACTCCAACCTTGACCCACTTGTGATATTTTTTTAAATTTGCTCTTATTATTTATCCAGTTTGATATCAATTGATCCCGGTTTATTTGCTCATCGTTCTCTTCACTTCATCTTCTTTAACCTTATGACCTTTTGATAATGACCTTGACCTACTAACTTTCTTTTTTACAATGATGTCTTTTTGATTAAAATGTAGTATTTTATTTCTTACTTGATGTCATAACTATACAACAAAATTTGATAATCCATAAAACTATAAAGTTATTCGTACTCTAAAAAAACTCGAAACAAGAACACCAAACAGATGCAATGTGAAAACAAATTAACACTATAAACTAAGATATTATTCGAACATAAAACCAAATCAAACATTAAAATGACGTCAAAACTAAATGACTCCGTTTGACGTTACGGAAGTTGTTTTGCAGTAACGAGTGAGATTTTAATTTAATTTAATGTGGAAAGACTTTCTTTTATTCTGACTGTTTTTGTTCGAAGTATTTCTATTTCCACTTGATAAAGGCCATGGGGCCGAAAATTTGCGGTTCAAAGGAGTTGTATGTTATTTTATATAAAGTTATTGTCCATGAAAAAAACCAATTTATTATTTTGAAAAGCTTTCCATTTTTTTGAAATTTTTCAATATTCTAATTTATCAGATTATACAGGTAATAGTTATGACACCAGGTAAGTCCACTAATAAAAGATTGGAAAAGTTGGAAAATTTAGATTTTATTTTCATTTTACGAAATGGTATTCCTTAAATATATGACTCTGAGTTTCCACTCTGAATTTTATCTCTGTATTTCAGTTGGACGAAGAGTCAATAATGTCAGAGTCACCAGGGATAAATGCAGAGTTAGAAGAACTACGAGAGAGAGTTGTAGATCTCGAAGACAAATCTCAAAGATTACAAGAACAATTAGAAAATAAGAAGAAGGAAAATTACAAAATTAGTAAGTATTTTCCCTCATTGCATACTGCATGAAATTTCCAGTCTAGCCTACTCAGGAAAAGGCAGGATGCAAAACTCAATTTCATTTTTATACGCCCAGAAATAACCCACACGTTAGTGTGAGCGTATATATTGTTGTTGCCCTGCTTGCTCACTCTACAGGCTACAATTCTTCATGGATCCTTTTTGATATTTTGTTTGTGTGTCAATATCATTATGAAGATGTGCACTACGGTATTGAATTTAGTGATGATACAATAATTTTGATCGCTTTAAACACTGATATCGCGTTCATAAAGTCTGATATCGCGTTCATAAAACTCTGATATCGCGTTTATAAAACTCTGATATCGCGTTCATAAAACTCTGATATTGCGTTTGTTTTGGAGTTCACATTTACCTCTTTATCAAGCTGCTGGCGGGCGTATGTGCTTGCGAGACTTGCCTCAAACCTATATTAATTTCAACCCTCCACATCATATTGGGATTGTAAAATCAGTAACTGTTTGTTCACTGGTTCAAGAGTAGGCTCATACTGCTGTGACCTTGCAAAATTTCCTTCATTGCATACTACATGGCATTGGTCCCTTCATTTGCCTGATCATGATCAGATCCCCCTGTCAGTGATGCAGGTTGGAGGGGCTTACATGGAAAAGCGTCTAATCGTTCGGATGGGACAATAAACGGAGGCCCCGCGTGCTATTGGCTGTGCACATTAAAAAGATCCTTCGACAGTTGGAAATCAAAAATAAGAGCAGGCTAATGCCGCTGTCCTGGCAAAATTTCCCTCATTGCACACTTCATGGTGTTTGCCCGTCCTCAATTAGCCCATATAGGTGCAGAAAAGTAGGACGTAAAACTTCATTCATTTCATTTGATCAGGATCAGAAAAGCCAGGACAGTTTTACTTCATTTGTTCAGTGCCATATATATCAAAAACTATCTGTACTGGTGAGGGCTATGTATCTGAAACATAGTCAAATTAATATTGCTAGTTCGCTTGTCAAATTAATATTGCTAGTTCGCTTGTCAAATTAATATTGCTAGTTCGCTTGTCAAATTAATATTACTAGTTCGCTTGTCAAATTAATATTGCTAGTTCGCTTGTCAAATTAATATTGCTAGTTCGCTTGTCAAATTAATATTGCTAGTTCGCTTGTCAAATTAATATTGCTAGTTCGCTTGTCAAATTAATATTGCTAGTTCGCTTGTCAAATTAATATTGCTAGTTCGCTTGTCAAATTAATATTGCTAGTTCACTTGTCAAAGTAATATTGCTAGTTCGCTTGTCTTGTAGGTAATGATATGATTGAATTAAAAGAAGTGTTACAGAAAGAAAAACATGTTGTACAGCAAGTAAGTGATTACATTATTACAAGCTTTTATGAGGGGTTTACTAAAAAATTGTCACCATAACTCGCATCAAGTAATATTGGAGTTTTCTGTTATGTTCATGCCATTTTGTCCTGATGGGTAGATATTGCTCTCTTGAACATAATTTGAAAAAGAAATGGTAGGCTCTAGTTGCCAAAGTTTCCTTCATTGTACATGGCATGGCATTTACCCTTCTTTGTTAGCCGAATAAGTGCATAGAATTAAGAACAAAAAACTCCATACCAAATCTCCTGATGAGGTTTTGTTATCTAGAACATGTTTGCTAACAGAATTGATTTTCTTGAAATTAATTGTCAATGAGTGCATATGCTCCTGTTCAGTGAGAGGTAGCCATGATGGATAAGTGTGTCAGATCCTAGACCGGAACATCCTGTCCCTCAATTAGTGAATTTGCGGGAGAGGAAACTAAGCTAGATTATTTCTTGAAATCGCGCAGCCAATTTCGTTGTGTTGAAATATTCTTCTTCCTGGTGTTTTTTTTCTCTAAAAACTGGCAAATTTCTTGTATGTTATGAGGTCAGCTTCATAACAACCATTTTTTCAACAAAATAAACCAATAATTCTTGTCTCTAATCTCAGTTAAAATAGGCTATTTGAGTCAACTTGTCGGTCTCTCCGCATAAATATTTTAACTGAGATTAGGGCCTAGATACAACAATCATTGGTCTATTTTGTCAAAAAAATGGTTGTTATGAAGCTGACCTTATAACATAAATGAAATTTGCCAGTTTTTTAGAAAAAAACCTCCAAGAAGATTATTTCAACAAAACCAAATTGGCTGCGCGATTTCAAGATATAGTCAAGCTAAGTCTCTTGTCCCTCAAATTCACTAATTGAGGGACAGGATGTTCTGGTCTAGTTAGACCCTTGCTTGCCAATCTGAAGGTTTATGGTTCAATCCTGTCATGGGTAGAGATACTACCTTGGATTTATCATCATTTTTTTTCAGTTACAAAATGATAAAGTAGTATTGAAACAGATGATAGAACAAAATAAAGTCTCTAATAAAAGACTGGTAAGTTATTTCTGCAGTGTTAAAGGCCAAAGTTGAAAGTCAAAGGTCAAATGTCAAAGTTCAATTCTGCATGCAAACATCCCTTGTGTTGAGATTTTTACATGTAGCTCACTGAGGATTTATGAATTCCATCCAGGCATAGGTTAAGAAATTTCCAAATTTCACACGATTTCCCTTTGTTCGTGATGATTTCTGTGGACTGACACATAAAAAAGCGCATAGATGAGACAATAAACCGAGACCGTATGTGCTACAGCCTGTGTTAGTTAAAGATGCTTAGACAATTGACTAATGCCGCTTACCTTGCAAAATTTTCCCTCGAAAATATTCCCCTTTAATTCTTTTTATGTTTTTTCTTTAGCTAGGTGACGAGGTAGTGAATTTTATTTAGAGATTGTGCATAAATTAACTTTTTTAAAGTCATTCAAATTCACAATTTGGAATCTACAGAAAGTTTTAGATTATTTATTCATAGTATGGAAATATTTAGATATTTTTGATAAGGCTCATGATTTGAGATACATTTATTCGTTCATTTTGCTTGGACTTGGAAATTATATTCATTCATTCCTTAAAATTGTAAATTTCATTCATTCTTATAACAACTGACAAAATTTGGCTATTTGAAATGATTTCGTCCATCTTTTTTTTCTGTATATTTATTTTTGCAAAAAAAAAATATAGAACGTCTTTAATTTTTTTTTTTTAGATTTGAATGACTTTGTGAAGTCCAAACTAACATAATGTAATAATTTTATTAACAATACTAACTTGTACACTGCCATTTGAGTTCTATTCATTGCCCACTGCATGATGTTAAAGGGATAGAGGTTCTTAAACATTTGCTAAAGAGCCCAATACAGTTACAAATTCATCCAAAAAGTAATATAATATGCAAAAATATTTTAGGCCTATACGTATTACAAAAGGATTGTAATGAGGTTTTTTAAACTTTGTATGTGTATCGGGGACACTGCAGTGGCGTTTCCACTTTGAAATTTTTGTATAATTTTTAAATACAGATGGCATGTGCTGGTAGCCCCCCCTGACAATTATTGGTCCCTCCACCTAAAAATTTCTAGAAACGCCACTGGGACACTGATAGCATCAATTTGCACCATTCGTGTTAGTTTTAGTGGAATTGCAAGAACCACAGACGTCGGAATTGCAAATTGATGCTATCAATGTCCCTGATACACATACAAAGTTTAGAAAACCTCTTTACAATCCCTTTAAGATAAGAATATGACATCTGGAGTATCTGTCATCCATCTGATCAAAATGCAGATCAGGGTGTTCTGAACACACATATGGATTTGTGATATCACTTTTAAAGTCTCCATTTTCCTTCAATGATTTAATGAAATTGCTGAATTACAGACAAACCCAATATTTAATTTTGATTTTGAAAAGTGATATGCATGGCTGAAATTGTGCTCTAAATAGCTGGGAGTGGGAAAGCAAATGTTTAGACAACTATCCCTTTATTTACTGTACCACTTCATTCTGTAACTACACCTTTATTTTGAACTTGAAGCTTTACACGGGGTTTGTACAGGTCATGGAAAACCTGGAAAATCAGGGAATTTTAATAAAGCTTTTCCAGACATTGAATATCAGGGAAAATCATGATTATTCTGGAAAATTGTCAAAATAACCTGGAAAAATGATATTTCATACCATTCTCCTTTTTTTGTGTTATCAAATAAAAAAATCATGATCCAGAATTGTCTCAAGGTACCCCTTCCGTTCATGATTTTTATAAAATTGGTCATGGAAAAAGACTATATACTGTCTGGAAAGACATGGAAATGTCAGGGAAAATTTGTTCAGATGATCTGTATGCACCCTGTTTACATTGAATGCACTATTTAACTCTAGATAACTTGAGGGTGGACTGTAGCTCAGTCATTTAGAGTGTAAAAATCTTTGCATCATTTGTATGGTTGCTTCAAACATATAATTAATATAGATGATGCTCATTTCACAGTGCAATTCACATACAAATCTACAGACACATTTTTATACGCCCACATGAAAGATGGACATATATTGTAATCACCCTAACAATCTGTCGGTCCGTCCGTTCACATTTGGTTCGTGCTCACTCTACAGGCTACAATTCTTTTCAGATTCTTTTGATTTTGATTGGATAATTTTTCACCGAAATATCGTGTCTGATTTAAGTGCTCACACTACAATCAAAGCTACCAGTGGGCGTATGTTACCTTGCCTGGCAAACTATGTTTTTTGTAATTTTGATGTGTTTTTTTGGGAGCCTTGCAGGTAGCTCAAAGTGTTAAAATCTTGACTTGCTTATTGGTCACTCTGCTGGGCCCATATGTATAAAACCTATAACACTGAGTTAAATCCATATCTTACTCACAAAAAATTGGATAAGGAAATGTTTACTCTCTGTTCGACCAATCAAACCTTAGTTTCAGAACTTCGATTTTTTGAACTAAGTTCATCAGTAATAGTGTTCACAACTCTCCCTAGAAAATTCATACCTCAAAACCATGTGTATACCGGTAGGTAAATATGAGCGTTTGAAAGTCAAAAATATAACACATTCTTTAGTAAGACTATGACTTATATAGAAAATACATATACAGAAAATGAAAGATAAATGTTTAGGTAGGGGTATAATTGAAGGCATTATACAATTTTTTGTGCAGTTCTAGTACTTTTAAAGGCTTTTTTCATTAATTCAAGACCCAAATTGATCCTCAAAAATGCTGAACATTCCCCTTTAAACTAGTTTATAACATTGTGTAAGAAATTTTGTTGTTGTTATTGTAGGCTGATAAACAAAAGAGGGAAACTGAGAAAGTGTTGGAAGAAAAATTAAATCAAGCCAAGGAAGAGGTAGGTCTTGAACACGATTATGTCCCCTTCTGTCTTTGCAGATTTGTTTGTAAATCAGAATTTTGGATTTATTTACAATATACTTATGCAATGTGTATATTCTTGGTTCATTTAGGATCCCTGAACATAGTCAAAAGTAAGCTAATGTCACAGTCATGACAAAATTTCCCTCATTGTACACTGCACTGAAGCACACAAGGTGCAGTAATGACATAATTTCTACTCTCATGCAGAAAAATTCCATTTGACATACTCTTTGTCAGTGTTTGAAACATAAACATTATGGCTTTGTCATGCTAGACAGCCATCTTGCCTGGTAAATGGGCAGGAGCAGATAACTCTTATTTGAAGACTGATTTTAATGCAGGAGCAGACAACTATATATATACAAAATTACCCAGCATAGGTATCCTAGTTCCGAAGTTGATAAGCATGAAGAATGATTTTGATTGGCTATTTTTTTTCAATATGGAAACCTCCCTGTGATATATATATATAGCCTACAAAATTACCCAGCATAGGTAACCTAGTCCCAAAGCTGAGATGCCTGACTGAAAGAGATTTTGAATGGCTATTGTGTTTTAATATGGCAACCACCATGTAATTATTAGAGGTTAGGCTACCAAGCATAGGTAACCTAGACCAAAAATTGATATTTCTGAAGAATGATTTTGATTGGCTATTTTGTTTTAAATATGGCGACCTCCCTGTAATATATATAATAAGAGGTTACCAAGCATAGGTAACCTAGTCCCAAAGCTGATATGCCTGACTCAAGAATGATTTTGATTGGCTATTGTGTTTTAAATATGGCGACCTCCCTGTAATATATATAATAAGAGGTTACCAAGCATAGGTAACCTAGTCCCAAAGCTGATATGCCTGACTCAAGAATGATTTTGATTGGCTATTGTGTTTTCAATAGTGCAACCACCCTGTGATATATATTATAGGTTTCCCAGCATAGGTAACCTAGTCTTGAAGTTGATATTTCTGAAGAATGATTTTGATTGGCTATTTTGTTTTAAATATGGCGACCTCCCTGTAATATATATAATAAGAGGTTACCAAGCATAGGTAACCTAGTCCCAAAGCTGATATGCCTGACTCAAGAATGATTTTG
The DNA here is from genome assembly GCA_029955415.1 of Lottia scabra. NCBI lineage: Eukaryota > Metazoa > Mollusca > Gastropoda > Lottiidae > Lottia > Lottia scabra. The sequence goes on along the minus strand of JARJEI010000018.1, from coordinate 4,213,275 downwards.
ATTGGCTATTGTGTTTTCAATAGTGCAACCACCCTGTGATATATATTATAGGTTTCCCAGCATAGGTAACCTAGTCTTGAAGTTGATATGCCTGAAGAATGATTTTGATTGGCTATTTTGTTTTAAATATGGCGACCTCCCTGTAATATATATAACAAGAGGTTACCAAGCATAGGTCACCTAGTCTCAAAGTTGATATTCCTGAAGAATGATTTTTATTGGCTATTTTGTTTTCAATAAGGAAACCTCCCTGTAATATATATATATATATATATAAATATATATATATATATATATACAAAATTACCAAGCATAGGTCACCTAGTCTCAAAGTTGATATTCCTGAAGAATGATTTTTATTGGCTATTTTGTTTTCAATAAGGAAACCTCCCTGTAATATATATATATATATATATATATATATATATACAAAATTACCAAGCATAGGTAACCTAGTCCCAAAGCTGAAATGCCTGACTGAATGAGATTTTGATTGGCTATTTTGTTTTCAATATGGCGACCTTCATCTAAATGTATGAAGTCCTGAAGTTGATGCGAGTGGGGCTTCATGTTATTCCTATGCATGTTTAAGATCCTAGTCAAAAAAGAGTTACCTTATCACACTATCACTTTTTTCCAAATTGCACACTCTAATGCATTGAGTGTCTTCAGTATCCCATCATAATAAGACCCACCCCGGACAGTAAAAAAAAGACAAAACTAATGACACTGTCCTGACAAATTTTCCACATTGCACACTGTAAAGCATTGCTCATGTTCATTATTCCATCGATGTGGATTTCATATTCAAAGTTTTTTTGTTTAAGATGGAAACAAAAGTTCAAAAACAAGCTCAAGAGAAGTTGGAAAAGGAAATCGCCAAAATACAAGAATTAGAAGAAGTTAACAAAAAATTAGAGCAACAGTTAGAAGTGGTAGGACTTTTATTATTGGTTTTTAGTGACACCCCTCATATTTCTAATCGACTCTTCCATGCATGCAAACTTTCTAATAACATGCACTTGAATATGTACAATTGGAAGAGCTCATTTGTAAGTTAAAGGGGACCAGTCTTCATTTTTATTGGTTGATTTGGGTCTTGAATATATTTAAGTATCCTTCAGAAGCACTAGAAATGCACGAAAATTGCGTATTTCCTTAAAATATACCTTAAATTAGACATTTCTCCTTCTATTTCTATAGATGACTTTTCTATATATTGCATAGTATCGCTAATGTGTAGTAGGGCATTATAACTTTCAAATGCTAATAATTATGGATGCACATGGATTTGAAGGCTCAAATTTCAATGGTGAGTTGTGCTAACCAGTACTAAATTGCTGAGCTAAAAAATTCCCGTTTCTGAGACTTATCCAAATCGTCCCGCGAAAATGAAGCCTGTGCCTCTTTAAGGGATGTTTGTGATTGACTTGCAAATCGTAAAATGTTAAATCAGATAAAAAGAATCATTATAGACTGACTATCAGCCATTTCACAATTATGTTTTCATGCAATTGTAGACAAATCTAATGTTGACTTTTCATTCTGATAAGAGGTACAGATAGTTAGAAGTTAAGCTCTATTTTTTGCAGGAAAAGAAAAGGGAAATAGTAGTAGAAAAGAAAGTTGAACAACCTGTCACACCACCACCTTCAAATGATGCTGCTCTTAAAACAGAGATTATAAGGTAAAACTGTATTTCTACCAAATTATTATTTAAAAAAAAGGATAATGTTTATTATTTGAAATATTCATATTATCGTCTTGATTGACTTAAAAATGGTTCAAGAAACATCTATATTTTACAAGGATAACAACTTAGGTTCAGTGAGGATCCTTTCTCCCAGCTGGTCCCTGGCCAAACCTCTTGGCATTGATCTTTCCCGGATTATCCGTACCCATTTACAGTTGGGTCGACTGGAATTATGAGCGAAGATGACTTCAAGGTCATCAGACTTTCACACCCTGATCGAGAAGCAAACTCTCATCTACGACAACCTTCATTTGCTCATATCCAAGTAAATTATGTTATGTTTGCAAAGTGCATTGCTCTGACTGACTGCTATAGAACCCCCATATGTAATCAAATATACCAAAAATTATGCTAAATTGCTTAATATCATGATTAAGATTCTTGAAAACTTGCGACCCAAAACATGATTGGAACCACATTATACGTTACATGGGTTGAAATCTTATCCAAATATCACAAAAGGAACAGGTCAAGATCAGAGAAAACTTAAATAAGATATAATCGAGATTTTTAAGAAATCAGTTATCTGATTGAATAATAAAGCTATATTTAAAATCAATTTAGTGATTGACCAATCAGATGACTGTAACACTAAAATCATTGTAAGTTAAGTTTTTGAGAATAAGGCCCCTGATTTGTAAAAAAAAGACATGGTGAAATAGGTTGAAAATTGATATTTACTAATTTTAAATCAACTCTTTATTTCAGATTAAAAAGAGAAATTGAAAGAATTCATAGAACTTGGGAAAAGAAATTTGCTATTTTACAACAGAGGTTAGACTTTTCTTTTTAGTGCAAAGTTTTTGGAGAGTCAATATGTCTAATATGATATACGCAGATGGAAAAATTCATTTTGTTTCCTTTATTATTACTTTTTCCATAATTAGACTTCAAGGGGGCCGTTTCTCTGTTCTTAAGCTAATCTTCTCATTATGGATTGTAAAAAATTGAAAAAAATAGAGTTTTGCCAATGTCCTAGCAAGATTTTCTTCAGTATACGTAGGCTACACTACGGGGCTTGTTTTCATTGTAATCTGTTGCAGGGAGCCATAATGGCTGAATGTATGAAGTACTTGAATATCAAAACCCAACATTGCACACTTCATGGCATTTGCCCGTCCTCATTATCCCAAACTGGTGATCAGAAGTAGGACATACAACTCCATTTCAGTTCATTTCATATCATTTCACATCATTTCACATTATTCTGTTTCATTTCAAATTTCAGTTTACATGCTTTGAAAGATGAGAGTTATTTGAGACAAACTTTACAACGTCAAGCTGCAAATCTTCATCAAGCTGCTGTCAGCTATGCTGTAAGTTGGCATGGTTGTGTTTCATTTTTATCTATGGGTTATTCTTGATCTTGTATTAAACAGGTTGGACACATGATATAACGGTAATCAGAGGTTTGGAACAAAATGTGTGTTTTCCATATCTTTCTTTATTTTTTCGTCTATTTACTACTGATTTGCATTCTGATTTTTATACGGTTCTGCCAACTTGACTATGGTTTAACCTCTGACACCTTAACATTGACCTTCAAACTTTATAACTTTTTTTCATCTCAGGTTGACAGTCCAGCTGGAATAGTGCCTGCTAAAATACCTTCTGCCAACTCCAAAAAACCCTTGGTAAGTGGAAGCATGTTTCTTTTAAAGGGATTGTACAGAGGACAGGGGTGGATCCAAGATTTAGAGAATCTGAACTATGCTTCAAAATCAATGGCACTGTGAACGCCGAATTTTCAAAGGGTTCTGACATCAGTCGTCAAAAATAGGTGGGGCTTGAGCTGGGGGAGCCCCCCCTTGGATCCGCCCTGGAGGAATTACTTGAACCACAGAAGTCTGCATGATGATATTACTCTCTGGATAAAAAAAAAATTACCTCATTGCACAGTGCACACTCTACTTCATTTTATCTGGTAACACATGACAAGTACAAAAAAGCACACGCATGTAATGTACCAGTTTCTATGACTTACAGCAAAAATTTCCCTCATTGCTTACTGCATTTCAAATTTGCTTAACCACTTCAACCAGAGATTTGGAAATGTGTGTTGTACCGATATCTAAGGCTAATAGCAAAAATTTCCTTCATTGCACACAGTATTTAATTTCTTATCCATTTCAGCCTGATATAGGTATGCATGTGAAAGGTCATAATGGTAGTCATGGTGATAAGAATGCTGATAAAGATTGTTTATCTTATACAGTATCAGCACCAAGTGGACGGGGAACTACTATTCTTTCTGTTGATGGTTTGTTTACTGTTACTTGTTTACTTTTCTGTTTTTTGTTTACTTTTCTGGTTTTTGTTTCCCATAACTTCACTACGGTTTGCCCATTCTCATTAGCCCAAACAGGTGCAGAAAAGTAGAACATAAAACTTTATTTGATTTAATTTTTTCAATTTTTTTTCCCTACTCTATGTACTTTTTTCTCATTTCCTATGTATTTTCTCTCCTCTTTTTCTCTGTACGCTCCTCTTTTTTTTATGTACTTTCTCTCTTATTTTTCTATGTATATTCTCTCTTCTTTTTCTATGTACTTTCTCTCTTCTTTTTCTATGTACTTTCTTTGGGGTTTTTTCTATGTACTTTCTCTCTTCTTTTTCTATGTACTTTTTCTCTTTTTTTATTTTCTATGTACTTTCTTTCTTCTTTTTCTCTGTACTCTCCTCTTTTTTTTATGTACTTTCTCTCTTCTTTTTCTATGTATATTCTCTTTTCTTTTTCTATGTACTTTCTCTCTTCTTTTTCTATGTACTTTCTTTGTTTTTTTTTCTATGTACTTTCTCTCTTCTTTTTCTATGTACTTTCTCTCTTCTTTTTCTATGTACTTTCTCTCTTCTTTTTCTATGTACTTTTTCTCTTTTTTATTTTCTATGTACTTTCTCTACTCTTTTTCTATGTAATTCTCTCTCCCCTTTCTATGTACTTTCTCTCTTCTTTTTTCTATGTACTTTCTCTCTTCTTTTTCTCTGTACTCTCCTCTTTTTTTTATGTACTTTCTCTCTTCTTTTTCTATGTATATTCTCTCTTCTTTTTCTATGTACTTTCTCTCTTCTTTTTCTATGTACTTTCTTTGTTTTTTTTTCTATGTACTCTCTCTCTTCTTTTTCTATGTACTTTTTCTCTTTTTTATTTTCTATGTACTTTCTCTGCTCTTTTTCTATGTAATTCTCTCTCCCCTTTCTATGTACTTTCTCTGCTCTTTTTCTATGTAATTCTCTCTCCCCTTTCTATGTACTTTCTCTTCTTTTTTCTATGTAATTCTCTCTCCCCTTTCTATGTACTTTCTATGTACTTTCTCTCTTCTTTTCCTATCTATATTCTCTCTTCTTTTTCTATGTACTTTCTCTCTTCTTTTTCTATGTACTTTCTTTGTTGATTTTTTCTATGTACTTTCTCTCTTCTATTTCTATGTGCTTTCTCTCTTCTTTTTTGTGTACTTTCTCTCTTTTTTTTTTCTATGTACTTTCTCTCTTCCCTTTCAATGTACTTTCTCTCTTTTTTTTCTGTACTTTCTCTCTTTTTTTTCTTTGTTCTTTCTCTCTTTTTCTATGTACATGTATTCTCTCCTCTTTTTTTTTCTGTGTACTTACTCTCTCCTCTTTCTGTGTAATTTTCTCTAAATTTTTTATGTATTTTCTCTCTTCTTTTTCTACCTTCTCTCTTCTTTTTCTGTGTACTTCCTCTCTCCGTTTTCTATGAACTTTCTCTCTTCTTTTTCTATGTACCTTTTCTGCTCTTTTTATGTACTTTCCCTCTTCTTGTTCTGTGTACTTTCTTCTTTTTCTGTGTACTTTCTTCTTTTTCTGTGTACTTTTATTTTTTTCAATGTACTGTCACTGTTCTTTTTCTATGTACTTACTCACTTCTTTTTCTGTGTACTGGTACTTAATTTCTTTTTTCTGTGTTTTCTAGTTATTTTTCTGGGATTTTAATTTCAAAGGTTTTTTCTTATGGTCATTATAACCTTTTTTGCACTTTTTTTGTAGAAAATCAAGTAATGTCTGATGACAATGACCAAGATTTACCTGCAGATGTCAAACCTTTACCCCAACCTCCAATCAGGTATGTCTCATAATCTTAAAGGGATTTTAAAAAGTTTTTCGAATTTTCTCTGTGTGTATTGTGGACATTGATAGCATCGATTTGCACAATTACAATTTTAAATTGGAAGTCTGTGGTTCCAGCAATTCCACTTAAACTAAGTCTTTGATGATGTACACACGATTTTAGCTGTAAGGGCCAATAATAGAGTTATGTACCTTTAAACATTTTATAGAGTTTTTTAAATGAAGGTAACCGGTATGCCTTTTTGCAAGAAAGCGGACAATGTCTTCAAACATACCAGAAACCAGAAATTTCACATGTCTTTTCTATATGGCATAATCCCACTTAAATATTGGTTGTATTTCAAATGCTGATATTTTGAAGGCCCAAATGTAAGATGTAAGTGAACTGTGCTAAGCTTTAAAAGTTCCTGTTTCTAAAACTAATACAAACATAAAGTGCTTATGCCCCCTAATTCAGACTAATCAAACATTGACTTTGTTGTTTATTTGTAGAAACCAAAGTGAAAGTGGAGTTTTAGAAAATGGCCGACCAACTTCAGTGTCACAAGTTGTAGTTTTACCAACTTCTGAATTATAGACATTATTCTTTTATTAAAGAGATTGTAAAGAGGTTTTTTAAACTTTGTATGTGTATCAGGGACACTGATAGCATCAATTTGCGCCATTCCAATTTCCATTCCGACATCTGTGGTTCTTGCAATTCCACTAAAACTAACGTGTTTTATGACGTCAATAGTGATCTGCATAGATAACAATAGTAGCTTCCGGTAGATCAATATTAATGATGTCATAAAAGTGTTAGTTTTAGTGGAATTGCAAGAACCACAGACGTCAGAATGGAAATTGGAATGGCGCAAATTGATGCTATCAGTGTTCCCGATACATATACAAAGTTTAACAATCCTCTTTACAATCCCTTTAAAGAGATACTACCTCTTGTAATGAACCTAAAATTCCAATTTTCAAACTTGACCAATAAAAGTATTTATATTCATCAGTGGGCTTACACTTCAGCTGTTGTCACCATGAAATCCATAAAACTAAGTAGGCATATTATTGAAAAACACTTAATTTTTTTTTTTAAGTGTTTTTCTATAATTATCTGTAATTTTATGTTTTATTTATGAAACCATACAGCAGGTAATCTGTTGTAACTTTATGGCACCAGATAAGTCCACTGGTGAATATAAATTTTTGGCCGAGTTTGAAAATGTAGATTTTATGTTCATTCTAAGTGGTAATATTACTTTAATTTTAAATATAACCATTAATAGTTTAATGGTAATATTCATCCGTTGACATACCCCAGCTGTTGTTACTATAAAAATCCTTAAAACTAAGTAACATTTATTGGCAACAAAATCATTAGCCAATGTTGTGTTATTACAGCATTATTTTTCTATAGGCCCACTGTGATATTTATGAATATATGTTATTTTATTGTGATGGTTGTGATAAATTTGTAAGCTACCTATAAACATTATCACAAGTTGAATATGGGGATTCAGTATAAAACTAAAAGTAAGGATGTTCATTTTAAGTCTAAACTGTGATATTGTGAATCATTGTATTGTGATGGTTGTGATAAATTTGTAAGCTACCTATAAACATTATCACAAGTTGAATATGTGGTGTCAGTATAAAACCAAAAGTTGTGATGTTCATTATAATTATGAACTGTGATATTGATGAATATATTCCATTTTATTGTGATGGTTGTGATAAATTTGTAAGCTACCTAATAAACATTATCACAAGTTGAATATGGGGAGTCAGTATAAAACCGATATTTGGGGTGTCCATTATAATTCTAAACTGTGATATTTATGAATATTATGTTATTTTATTGTGATGGTTGTGATAAATCTTCTTATTGCCTATAAACATTATCACAATATGGGGAGTCAGTATATGAAACCAAAAGTTGTGATATTTATGATAATATGTTTATTCTGAATTCTAATACTACTAATATAACTGTGATATTTATATGAAAGTTTTTTTGTGATCACAAATTTTAAATTTTGGAAACAAATATGAAACCTAAAGTTGTGATGATTGTGATAATATAAGCACTATCACAAATTTAAAATTTTGATGACAAATATGAAACCTTAAATTGTGATGTTTGTGATAATATAGTCACTATCACAAATTTAAAGTTTTGGAAACAAATATAAAACCTAAAGTTGTGATGTTTGTGATAATATAAGCACTATCACAAATTTATAATTTTGGAAACAAATATGAAACTGTGATGTTTATAATAAATCAATTATTCAGCATTATAAAACTATTTCGTGATGTTATAAATATCCCACTTGTCGTGATAGATCTTTTAGCCCAGGCATTCTCAGCTAGTGGCGGAATTCCCCACTTGACAGCTACCCCCCGCCCCCCGGATGATTACCCCCCCTGGAAAATTACCCCCAATGTAATCCAGGGGGGCAATTGGTATGGAGCAATTGTCCACGGGCCGCTGTCCTGGCAAAATTTCCCTCATTGCACACTGCATGGCGTTTGCCCGTCCTCAATTAGTCGATACAGGTGCAGAAAAGTAGGACGTAAAACTCCATTCATTTCATTTCCAAACCCGGGGTCCCATTGAGCCACCAGAGCTACTTTTTATGTGTGGATATTTCACATGGCTTTCGGTATGTCGCAGATGGTCTGAATTTAGATTGATTTTGTCATTTGTAAAACCAAATACCGTGTAATTTAAAATTCTGTTCATTATCAAACACTGATTATTGACTAAAAATTATGAATTTTTCCACATTAGGGTTTCAGCCAAAATTGAATATTTTTCTGATTTCTTCATTTTTAAGAATTGACGTGTGATGTCTAGAATAGGAATGGTGGATGAAATCTAAATTATGTGCAAAATTTCGGGAACGGAAACTCGATGCATGGTAACTATAATATGGATGTTCTATTACTGCATTCCTTTGTTATGTTATGTTATGTTATACGTAAAAAATTGTTACATACAGGTTATGCTTTGGTTATTCGATCTGTATTATTTTATTATTTTTGTACGGGCTATGTTATTTATATTGTGTGTTACATAATAGGTCATGCTATATCTATTCTGATATAAATACGGGTCATGCTATAATCTATTCTGTTATACATACGGGTAATTCTATATCTATTATGTTATACATACGGGTCATGTTATATTTATTTTGTTACATACCTGGGTCATACTATATCTATTTTGTGTTACATACGGGTCATGATGTTACATACAGGTCATGCTATATATATTCTGTTACATACGGGTCATGCTATATCTATTCTGTTATACATACGGGTCATTCTATATCTTATCTGTTATACTAACAGGTCATGCTATATTTATTCTGTTACATACGGGTCATGCTATATCTATTCTGTAATACATACGGTCATGCTATATCTATTCTGCTATAAATACGGGTCATGCTATATCTATTATGTTATACATACCGGTATTTCTATATCTATTCTGTTATACTAACAGGTCATGCTATATCTATTATGATATAAATATGGGTCATGCTATATCTATTATGCTATAAATACGGATTATGCTATATCTATGATGTTATACATACGGGTCATGCTATATCTATGTTGTTATACATACGGGTTATTTTATATCTATTCTGCTATACATACGGGTCATTCTATATCTATTTTGTGTTACACATGGGTCATGCTATATCTATTCTGTTACATACCGGGTCATGCTGTTACATACTGGTCATATCATATCTATTATGTTACATACAGATCATGCTATATCTATTCTGCTACCTACAGGTCATGCTATATCCATTATGTTACATACAGGTCATGCTATATCCATTATGTTACATACAGGTCATGCTATATCCATTATGTTACATACAGGTCATGCTATATACATTATGTTACATACAGGTCATGCTATATCTATTTTGTGTTACATACCTGGGTCATACTATCTCTATTCTTTGTTACATACGGGTCATGCTGCTTTATCTATTCTGCTACATACATGTCATGCTATATCTATTATGTTACATACGGGTCATACTATACCTATTCTGTTACATACGGATCATGCTATACCTATTCTGTTACATACGGATCATGCTATATACATTATGTTACATACAGGTCATGCTATATCTATTCTGATATAAATACGGGTCATGCTATATCTATGCTGTTACATATTGGTCATTATATATCTATTCTGTTACATACGGGTTATTCTATTCTGTTACATACGGGTCATGCTATATCTATTCTGTGTTACATACGGGTCATGCTGTTACATAGAGGTTATGCTATGTATTTTCTGTTACATACAGGTCATGCTATATCTATTCTGTTACATACAGGTCATGCTATATGTATTCTGTTACATACGGGTCATGCTGTTAAATACAGGTCATGCTATATCTATTCTGTTACAAACAGGTCATGCTATATCAATTATGTTACATACAGATCATGCTATATATATTCTGTTACATACGGGTCATACTATATCTATTCTGCTTACATACAGGTCATGCTATATCTATTCTGTTTCATACAGATAGTTTAAACAATATTTTATTAATACATAATTTAGATACAAAGAAGTATGAAATATATGATGGGATACAGTAACAAGACAAAACTGCTTATATTAAACCGCTTCCCGTTTTGCTGAAGATATTATATCATATATTGTTACAAGATAGAATTAAGTGGAAAGAATAAATAAATAAACAAACAAAACATAGGTACAATGTACTTAAAATTACTGTTGAATTTAAATTATCATATCAAACACAATATAAACAATATACACAAAGGCGATAGTTGTATGAATTTACACATCCTTTTTTGGTATACAGAGTTAATTTGTTCTAGGAATACGTTTACTTAAAAGGATAAATTCAAATGTTGTGTTAAGTATTCTTTCATTCACAATTCGTTTTAGTTGACGAGAGCCATATAAGAGGGTGCGAGTGTTTTTATATTCATTGGGCAGAGTGTAAATAGTATTGTTTCTGGCTAGTTCATATAGAGGACAGTGGAGTAGATAGTGTTTTGTTGATTCATAAGAAAGATTACATTTACACTTCGGGTTATCTGAGATATGCATAAGGTACTTATGTAGGTTTAGATCACTTTTGTCATTACGAAGCTTACTTAATAAAATTTGATATTCTCGGTTACCGAAGTTAAACAGATCATTATAATGTACCGAAAAGGAAATATATTTTATTAGCGATTTGAATTTTGTTAAGTTTATGGCATTCTGAGTTTCTGTGGGTAATTCATTCCATGCATTTATTATGGTGGCTGATACCGTCCTTTTTCGATCTTCGCACTTTTGCGTTATGAAGACAAAAAAAATGAAAAGCGAAGATGCGAAGATGCAAAGTTGTCTGGCTCAAAACGGCCACTTCGCATCTTCGCGTTGTCATTTTTCACTCGAGTCAAAAAGCGAAGATACGAAGTTGCGAAGCAAATAACCTTCGCATCTTCGCTTTTCATTTTTCATTTCTACTTTATAATTTTCATAATTTCAAGACGCGAAGATGCGAAGTGGCCGCTTTGAGCCAGTCATCTTCGCATCTTCGTATCTTCGCGTTATCATATTTTTCGAAATTGATATATAAAAAATGTAACACGAAGATGCGAAGATGACTGGCTCAAAGCGGCCACTTCGCATCTTCGCATTTTGAAATTATGAAAATTATATAGTAGAAATGTAAAATGAAAAGCGAAGATGCGAAGGCAATTTGCTTCGCATCTTCATATCATCGCTTTTTGACTCGAATAAAAAATGACAACGCGAAGATACGAAGTGGCCGTTTTGAGCCAGACAACTTCGCATCTTCGCTTTTCATTTTTTTTGTCTTCATAACGCAAAAGTGCGAAGATCGAAAAAGGACGTTATCAGCCACCATAATTTATGGCAGATGGAAAAAACGAGTTTTGGTAAAGTTCGGTTCGACAGTAGATGGGTGGGATATTGTTTTGTCTTCGCAGAAAATATGGTTTGGAAGGGGAGATGGGGGATGGGACTAATTTAGATAGAAAAGACGGAGTTTGATTGTTAATTATTTTATAAAATAAAATCATTTTATGATAGTACCTCCTGGTGACCAGACTGTCAAAGCCAGATTCAATGTACAAGACTCTGTGTGAGGTACCTCTTGGCAAACCAGTGATAGTTCTAATAGAGTCAAGGTGGAGGGATTCCAAGATGTTAGATTTTTCTTTGCTGCAGTTATCCCAGAGACAGTCGGCATATTCAAAAAGTGGCAGGATAAAGGTTTTAAAGATTATTTCTAAGGTTTTACGTTTGAGTCTAAATTTAAACAGATCATGCTATATCTATTCTGTTTCATACAGATCATGCTATATCTATTCTGTTTCATACAGATCATGCTATATCTATTCTGTTTCATTCAGATCATGCTATATCTATTCTGTTTCATACAGGTCATGCTATATCTATTCTGTTTCATACAGACCATGCTATATCTATTCTGTTTCATACAGATCATGCTATATCTATTCTGTGTAACACACGGGTCATGCTATGCCTATTCAGGGAAGCGTACTGTTTTACTCTGTTTACCAACAGTAAGGGTATATTAATTGTCTGATTATTTTATTTTCCACATCATTTATTCCTAATTACCAATCATAACATAGTCTCACAAACAGGATTTTTTTTTATGGTATTAGTAATATCATCGTCGAACTATGAGCACCAAAACCATGTATTCATATTTTATCAAAATTTGAAAGTCAAAAATACGACTCGAATTTAAGTTGGTTGGTTGGTAGATGACAAGTTAACGTTAATAACTAGGTAGTTGTTGGACTCGAATTTAGTGAGACTATGCGGCATGCCTTATATAGAAAACACATATAGACATGTATCGCTCAGTTTAGTACTTTTGAAGGCTTTTTACAAGTTCAAAACCGTTCCCCTTTCAAAATTATCCCCGCATTTCTTAACTGTCACGTTAATTGTTTTATATTTCAGGTGCAGAATGTAGATCACCACCTTTTTGTTACAGATATTTTCAGTACATGCAGAGACTATGCTATATAGAAGATTGTGTTTGTGAATGTTCTAGAAACATCTATATTTTACAAGGATCACAACTTAGGTTTTATGAGGATCCTTTCTCCCAGCTGGTCCTCGGCCAATCATAACATATTTTTGAAGAGATTATGGTATTCTACATAATACAAGACCCAAATAAATCACCGAAAATGTCGACTGCCTCCCTTGAACCACAGAATATGTGGAATATAAAGAAAATATGGTTGGAAACTAAAAGTAGACCTTAAGATCAGCATGATGCAAAACACTTCTAAACGACGTCCTCCAGACCACGGAGTTGGATTGACGCAAAACCATATACCAAATCTTCGGCGTGTGACGAGGCTGCTTTGCAGTTTGAAAACGATTGAAGTGTTTTTTCTTTTATGTGGTTTTTGTATTGGATATACCGTTATGCACTGGGCAGGGATGTCACAATTGATGCCGCACCGTTTCGCTTGCCTACAAGACCGAACCCAATTTACGATCTATAACTTTGAGCAGCCCGTAGAAAAACAGTTCCTTTTCATAGCCGTTATGACCACAAGAAAGTTCCTCAAAACTAGAGCGTCGGATATCCACGTGACGTGGGGTTCAAGGGTACCAGGGAGCATCCTTTACTTCGTTGGAGGTTCTGAAGCGTATACTGGTGATCTACCCGTAGTGACGATGAACGACATTAACGATACTTTGTATCCACCACAAGGTAAATCCTTCACCATGATAGAATTCATTTCCAAAACATTTACTGATCGTTATGAGTGGTTCATGCGTTCGGACGATGACCTGTACGTCCGGACGGACAAGTTAGAACTCTACCTGAGACGATTGAACAGTTCAATGAACTGGTATATTGGACAACCCGGGTATGGTTTACTGCATGAAAGGCACAAGTTAGGATTGGTCAAACCGTTTTGTATGGGTGGTGTGGGAATTATTTTTTCAAAGAGTGTTTTAGTGGAGGTCGGGAAGCATCTGGTACCAGATTGTTTGAACAGCACGGTCTCGCCACACGAGGACACTGAGCTAGGTCGCTGCGTCTACAAATTTACTGGTTTGCCGTGTACTACTTCTCCGAAGGTAAAGTGTGTTTCCAAATGTCTTAAATACAAATGATTTAGTTTCATCATTCCATAAAGAGCTATAGCTTTATCAATTGAAAGGTGGTCGTAGATTTTTATCTTGGTCGATGTGTGATTTTTTGTGACTTTAGTCAACTTAACAATTATGTATATGGATCATTCAGTCCATTTGTCCCCTTTGCCCCTTGAAGCTATGGGCCTTCGGACCTCGAAATTTGCTTCACATCGTTTGGGGTTTTTTTGCAAGTGGGAGTGTGTTGAAAATGAAATGGTTAAACATCACACCACCTCTTTCGTTGAGCTTTACCGATTGGAGATAGTTTTACTGTTGTCATAAAACAGCATGAGTTTATGTAACCGATTTTTGTGCCCGTTTACATATAACCGTAGGAGACAGGGGGTATGTTTTCGGTCAGCAAGTTCCAAAAAATCGGTCAAAATCGGTCCAACGAACTGCATATCCACCCAGATAATATTTTTTTTTCAGACCTATAGCTTAGTTTGTGCTTCTTGTAAATGTCCAAATGCCCCTAGGACATGCCCCCTTAGTAGAACCCAGAACCTTAAAACGTAAACTGTATTCCATTTTATTATTTTCAGTTGCGGTTGACGTTTGTCCATAAAAAGGGAAGATACACCAACCATGCCATAATACTCGGTTCGCTGGAAAAAGGTGCCATTACTATTCATCCCATAAAGTATCATCCCCACATGTTGAGAATAGATTCTCTTTACTCCGACCATAAAGTTCGACAACTCCAACAGAAAATGACCGATTTACAAAGTGAAATCTCAAATTTGGACAAGTCTTTGAAGAACAAGATGGAGTCATTTGTCAGTCCTGTAAACGACGTTGAGATTTTGGAGTCGGATGACAATACTCTAAAAAACGACAAAGATGTTCTGGATTTGGACGTCGTTTCCACAAACGACGAAAATGAGGTTCTGGCGTCGGATGTCAGAAACACAAATGACAACAATGACGTTCTGGACTCGGATATCAATACTCTTAAACACAACAATGAGGTTCTGGATTCGGATGACGATACCTCAAACGACAACGACGAGGTCGTTGCGTCATTTACCTCAACGAACATGAAAATAAAAGATTATTTGAAAACAGGCGATTTGAACAAGGGGGTTACTGTATATGAATCGACAGAAGATTTTTCTGACAGCCACTCGATGGTGAAACGATCTGTAGAGGCAGTTCAATCTACAAGTTCATCCAACTCTGGAGCCAAGATTGCAGACCTATCGAAATTCATTGACAATGAGATAGGATACGAATGGGATTATTTTGACAAGAACTTGGTATTAAATACCAGACGTGGCGAATATCACAGTTCCAAGATGTATCGCTTTACGAGGATTTTATTTAGGTACAAAATAGCCACTGAGTTCAAAATCAAATACGGCTCAAAGTTGGAGCTGAAATCATTACCGTTCGCTTACTCGCGTTTTAAATCTGGAACGAATATGGAGTTCATACTTCAAAACAAAGACGCAAAAAACAAAAAGTATCTAATAAAAACGATCCAAACGTTTTCTGGGATCCAATTCCGAGAACTGCTGCCGCTTCCACATCCTGAAATCTGGATTATCCTGCCGTTGTCGGAGAGATCAGAAGAATATCGACGATTTTTGGAAATGTTGGTCCAAGCTGTGGAAAAGAATGGAAAGTTGATCAACCTGAAGGTAGTGTTGTATAGAGATAGCGGCGGTCAATTCCGTCTGACGCAGATGATCTCAAACGATTTTCGGAAATCTTCTAAATACTTGTCGATCTGGACAGTTCTAATAAATGGAACATTTTCTCGAGGAAGAGCTATATCCAAAGGAATAGAACAACTGCCGTCGAATTCTCTGTTAATTTTTATGGACGTAGACATGTACTTTGACGAGAGTTTTCTCCACCGCGCCGTACTGAACACTATCCGAGGCAAACAGGTTTGGTTTCCCATCTGTTTTAGCCAATTCAATCCAATAATCGCGTGCTACGGAAAGGAACATTGCTCGACGGAGAGCAACCACGGCGATGATTTTGGTCTGTGGAGAGATTATGGTTTTGGGATCGCATCTATGTACAAACAAGACTTGTTCCAAGTTGGCGGTTTCAATTTAAAAATCGTGGGATGGGGTAGCGAGGATCTGGAACTGTACGAAAAGAAATCTCACCTACAAGTGTTCCGGACCGAGGACCCTTCCTTAATCCATGTGTATCACGAAAAATCATGCAACCGAGACGAACTGGGGAACAAGTTTTGGGACTGTCTTCGATCACAATTGACTTTGTATGGTAGTGTAAATACGCTATCGACCTTTTTGACAGATTTTAATGTGATAAAGGTTTGACACTTTGGGGTATTCAATGTCTGGCCTGAGATGTACATGTCGATATTTTTGTTATTCATATGGCCAGTTGGTGATCGAATTGCATAAAATGAAAGAAAGAAAGGATAACAACTTAGATTTCTGGGTTAAACAAACGTTCCGAACTTGTCTCGAAGTGTAGACATGAGAACAAGTTCTACTTGTCAAACTTCAGTAGGGACGCAGGCTGAAATAGACCAGTTGTCTGAAGATCGCATAGCGTGAAACTCTGAGTAATAACATGTTTCAGGTTCTGTTTTAATATTTTTAATATTTCTATATCGCTGTATTGAGCACTATTTTAACAGTAAAAATATTTTATTATTATTATTAAATAATCTATTATCCAAGCTACAAATTTTTTATTTCGATTATCGATTATGAAATTTCATTATCGATTAAAATTCATAGTCAAATTTTCTTTTAACATTATCGTTACACGATTATCAGACAAGTCACAACCATGTAAAGCATGCTGATCATACAAAATTCTAGACATTACTTCAGTTTTAGTAATACACCAACAAACGAAGATCAGAAGATTTTTCAATAAAATATTTCGATTATTAATCGATTATTGATTGGTAGCCTGCCTTTGGTAATCGATACCCAACCTTCCATGGGTATCCTTTCTTCCAGCTGGTCTTTGGACCTTGGCCAAACCTTTTGGCAATGGTCTTTCCAGGATTATCCTTACCCATTTACAGCTAAATTGACTGGAATCATGAGTGAAGATGACTTATTCATGGTCATCGTACGTTCACACTTCACATCGTGAGTACAAATCTCTTGCAATTCAAGCAAATTTTCCTATGTCTGTGCCAGTGGATGTAGCCTAGATGTCGGCTTCCAACCCTTTATGCTTAACTAAATCATTAGTATTTTAAGTAGGTTAATGGTTGTAATGTCCAAAATTATTTGTACCTTAAAATAGTGTAAACATAACGTGAACGTGAACTCGTGTGACACGAGTGAAACTGGCTGGTCTAGCCAAGGCTACTTCCCTATGGCATTGTGGGAGAAACCTCGTGCTTGGAAGGAAACTTTCGATATTGTTTTTTCACCGCATTTCTGTGGTTTACTGTGAATCCGTGAAATATGTGAACTTTTGTGAAATGTAATAACATATGTGAATTGTTACAGTTTATATGAAGAATATAATGTGTAAAACGTATAAAGGTGACTTTTGTTATTTATTTCAATAATGGTAGTCCGTGAAACCACGGAGGGCGCGTTGTAAACTATCAATTGCCTTCTTTTCTTTCATGCATTTTGATCTCCGTGAAGGTGTTCCCCACATAAAGTGAAAAAACATTCGCTACTTTCTGCTATTATCGTTAATAACATTTTGTGTGAAAATGAGTGACGTGGAAATAAATGACGTTGACTCTGAAAATAGTGAAAACGCCCAACAGTCTGACTCTGAGAACGGTGTTACGGACAATACTCATCATACAGTTCCATACGGGGCCGGTGATGGTAACGTGAATGTGAATACTGTCCCACTTGGGGCCGGTTTGACAGTTGAAATTCCTAGTGTCAAAGAAGACATAAAATCTGTTGATAGTGGTGAAGGTATTAGACTTAAAAATATTCAAAAGGAAATCGAGTTAAGTTTTGAATTATCTGCCCTTAGAGAAGCTAATACAATAGAAGAAGAAAAAATTGAATTAACTAGAAGAGCTGAAGAATTAAGTCGTAGGCAAAGAGAAATTGAAATAAGAGCCAAGCTTCAAGCAGCCAAAGAATGCAATGTGGCCTTTGAAACTATTCTGAAGCAAAGATTGTTATCCCCTTCTAACTCTGATCCTGAAATTACATTCAAAAACACATCAAGTGTAAGTAGGCCTACACACCCTAATATTGTGAAACCAGTTGAAATCCAAACTGAACGCTTTTCTCCTGTGCAATTTACAAATGTACAAAATGAGTCACCCATCAATGTGACAGAACCCCCCACTCCTGTGAAACCTGAACCTTACTTTGCTGATTTATTTTCCAAACTGTTAGAGACTCAGAGGGATCAAAGTTTGCCCTCACAGGATATTGAACATTTTGATGGTAGTGATGTGTCATTATATCATACTTTTATCAAAAACTTTGAGTTTGTTGTAGAACATAACACCAGTGATCCTTCAAGAAGATTAACTTTTCTCCTTAAATATACAAAAGGTGAAGCACATGACTTGATCAAATATTGTCCTTTAATTAACCCTCCTAGTAAAGCTTATGAAGAAGCCAGAACCTTGCTGAAAAGAGATTATGGTACTACAGCTCATATTGCTGCTGATATACTTGATAAAGCTGACAAGTGGAAGAAAATATCTTCAGGTGATAAACTTGGATTAAGAAAGTTTAGTATATTTTTAGTAAATTGTGTGAACACTTTAGAAACTTCAACAGACTTGCAATGTTTAAATAGTTCTGACTTTCTGTGGAAATTAGGTTCTAAACTTCCTATACCTCTACAGCAGAGATGGATCAACGAATTTGGTAAATTAAGAGAAAGAGACAACAGATCTCCTACTGTGATTGATTTTGAAAGATTTGTGGGTATCATCTCAAGGAATGAAAATGATCCTAGAATAAGTGGTTTAGGGTATCAACACAAAACACAAAGTCCCACAACCAGTACTTCAAATTATAAACATTCACCACATTCTCATGTTCACAAGAAGGTTTACTCAACAACAGTGAAGAAAGAAAATTTAACTTTAAAGTCTCCATGTTTAATGTGTGGACCAGGAACTTTACATAGTCTTTCTGTTTGTAGAAAATTTAAAGCTCTTACTCCAGAGCAAAAATCTGAATCTGTTAGAAGAAATGGTCTGTGTTATGGGTGCTTAAACCCAGGTCATATGAAATCTAAGTGTCCTAATCCTGAATGGTCAAAATGTGAAATGTGCTCCAGAACTCACACTACATTGTTACATGATCCAAGTAAAAACAATGTCAATTCAAATGTTGAAAATAGTAAGAACTTAAATGAAACTGAACCTAAAACTCAATTATCATCAGGTTGTGTGAAAGCTAATATTATTGGAAGTAGCAATCCCTTATTAGCTATTGTGCCTGTCAAGGTCAAAGCAAAACTTGATAACACTCCATTATACACATATGCTTTTGTTGACAATGGGTGCAGTGCTTTATTTGTAGGAAACATTTTAATTAATGCTTTAAAATTAAGGTGTAGAACAACACATGTTGTATTAAAAACATTGAACTTAGAAGAAAATATAAAAACTAGTGTAGTTACAGACACATTACAAATTAGTGACATTCATAGTAATAATTTTCTGGATTTACCAGAGGCTTATGTTAAAGATCAGTTACCTGCTTCTGTAAGTGATGCTCCACAACAAAGTGACATTGATATGTGGTCCCATTTAAGAAATATTAAGGTTCCTATAATAGAACCAGGTGCATATTGTATTCCCCAAGTAACATTAATGATAGGAATTAACTTTCCTGCTGCAACTACCCCCTTAGAATTTGTTGTTGGTGAAATAGGACAACCCTATGCTTTGAAATCCCCTATTGGCTGGTTGTTTTATGGCCTACCTGGCAA
Source organism: Lottia scabra (assembly GCA_029955415.1). Taxonomy (NCBI): domain Eukaryota; kingdom Metazoa; phylum Mollusca; class Gastropoda; family Lottiidae; genus Lottia; species Lottia scabra. The sequence goes on along the minus strand of JARJEI010000018.1, from coordinate 4,193,323 downwards.
ATTAAGTAATTATGTATCTAATCATATTAATGTTAATTATTGTCATTTGGACAATCAATTAGAAAATCAGGTGAAAAGGTATTTTAATTTAGAATTTGGTGAAAGGTTATGTGATGACAAAGCTTTACTGTCAGTTGAAGATAAACGTTTTATTAATATTATGGATCAATCTGTAAAATTAGTTGATAATCATTATGTAACAGATTTACCATTTCGTGATAAAACTTTCCATATGCCAGATAATAAGTTACAAGCAGAAATGTTTGCTTATAAACTTCAAAAAAGATTAGCTGTTAATAGTATGCTTCATGAGAAATATACTGCTTTTATGACTGATTTAGAAACAAAACATTATGCTGAGAAAGTCCCTGTAAATGAATTAGTTAGAACCGATGGTCGAGTTTGGTTTATTCCGCACCATAATGTTAGTCATCCTCGAAAACCCGAAAAAGTTCGTGTTGTTTTTAATTGTCCTCTTTTATATGATAATGTATCTTTAAATTCTCAGTTATTGTCTGGTCCTGACTTAACAAATAATTTATTAGGTGTTTTGTTAAGGTGGCGTCAGGAACCTTATGCATTTATGGCAGACATTGAAAGTATGTTCTACCAGGTCCGCGTGACAAAGCAGGATTGTGACATGATGAGATTTCTATGGTGGCCCGGTGGTAACATAGACTGTGAACCCGTTCAGTACAGGATGCTTGTGCATCTTTTCGGTGCAATAAGTTCGCCAAGTTGTTCAAATTATGCATTAAAACGTGTAGCTAAAGATAATGTTTATATTTGTAGTCCAGAATTAATTAATGCTATAAATAACGATTTCTATGTTGACGATTTAGTCAAATCTGTATCTAAAGAAAGTGAAGCTATCGACTTAGCTACTGATATTCGAAATATTTTGCAAAAAGGTGGTTTTAATATCACAAAGTGGATAAGTAATAGTCGAGAAATATTAAAAGCTGTTCCAGAATCAAATCGTGCTGATGAAGTTAAAAATTTAGATTTCGATTCTTTACCCGATAAACGTGCATTAGGTGTAAAATGGTCTATCGAAAGTGATCAAATTGTTTTTGAAGTACAAAATTTGTCGTCAAAACCTACGCGAAGAAATATTCTTTCTGTTATGTCATCAGTTTATGACCCTTTTGGTTTTGCGTCTCCATTTATCTTGAGAGCCAAAATTATATTACAAGAACTTTGTCGCCAAAAATTAGGTTGGGATGAATTTATTCCCGTTGAACAAGAAACTAAGTGGAAAAAGTGGATGCAAGATATAGATAATTTGCATGAAATTTCTGTCGATCGTTGTATCAAGCCTAAAGAATTAGAAAAAATAGTCAATGTCCAATTACATCATTTTGCGGACGCTTCAAATGATGGTTATGGTACGGTAACCTATGTGCGCCATGAAAACCAATCTGGTGAAGTAAATTGTGCTTTTGTGCTTGGAAGGTCGCGTGTAGCGCCTCTAAAGCCCCATACAATTGTAAAATTAGAATTGTCTGCGGCTACGTCAATTGTGAAAATAAATAGTATGTTAAAATCGGAATTAACTATGTCGGTAGATGAAACATATTTTTGGACGGACAGTCAAACCGTTATGAAATATATCCGGAACGAGCAAATGCGTCATCAAGTGTTTGTCGCTAATAGGCTTGCTATAATACGTGATGGCTCAGAAATTAGCCAGTGGAACTATGTGCCTTCTAAACAAAATCCTGCGGATCATGCCTCGCGTGGTTTATCAGCATCGGATATTACTCGTGTTAATTGGTTAAGTGGTCCTGAATTCCTTAAGAAAGCAAAATCTGAATGGCCAACTGAATTACCTGTTAATAAAGAATGTGAAATTCCAATTTCTGTAAATGTGATTAAAGTTGACGAATCTCTTAATACAGTAAATAAATTGTTAGAAAAATATTCCGATTGGCATAAGTTAAAACGTGGAATATCGTGGTGGTTAAGATTACGTGAAATATTAAGATGTAAAGCTACAAATTTGGAAATTCCAAATAATTTGTTTAAAAAATCTTTGTCTCTTAGTGAAATTAGCAATGCTGAAGTTGAAATTATAAAATTTGTGCAAAATTCTTCTTATTCTGAAGAAATTAAGTGTCTTCAAAGTAATGTTAAAAATGTGAAATTACAAAGTAGTATTTCTAATTTAGATCCATTCATTAAGGATGGTATTTTGCGTGTTGGCGGTAGATTACGCAATGCAAATATCCCGTACAATGCTAAACATCAAATTATTTTGCCATATAAATGTCATGTTTCAAATCTTATTGTTAAATATTGTCATGTTAATGTTGCTCATATGGGTAAAAACCATACTATAAGTAATATACGTCAAATGTATTGGATTGTAAAAGTTGGTGTATTAGTTAAGACAATTTTAAGCAAATGTGTAATGTGTAAAAAGTATCAGTCTAGACTTAGTGAACAAAAGATGGCTGATATTCCTATGTTCAGACTTAAATCAGATTTACCCCCATTTAATCAAGTGGGAACTGATTATTTTGGACCTATTGAAATAAAAGTAGGTAGAACTTTGAGAAAAAGATACGGTGTAATCTTTACTTGTTTGATTTCACGTGCCGTGCATTTGGAAGTTTCAGACTCTTTGGATACCAGTTCTTGTGTAAATGCACTAAGACGCTTCATATCGCGTAGAGGAATGCCTAGTGATGTGTATTCTGATAATGGCACAAACTTAGTTGGTGCACAAAATGAACTCAAACAATCTCTTAACGAGTTAAATAAAACACAAATTGAAAATTTTGCAGTGAAAAGTGGCTTTCAGTGGCACTTTAATCCCCCAACAGCCTCACACTTCGGTGGTGTGTGGGAGAGGCAGATCAGAACTGTTCGTAAAATTCTCTATGGTATACTAAGTGAACAATTTTTAAGAACTTCTCAAAGTGATGAAGAGCTTCGAACTCTTTTCTGTGAAGTAGAATCGGTAATAAATAGTAGACCTTTAACCCGTGTTAGTACGGATCCTAGTGACTTAGATGTTATAACGCCTAACTCTATATTAATGTGTCATCAGAACATAACTTATCCTCCAGGATTATTTGATCAAAAGGATGTATATTCTAAAAGACGTTGGCGTCAAATCCAGTATCTCACTGACGTATTCTGGAAACGCTGGAGTGAAGAATATTTACATACTATGCAATCTCGTGAAAAATGGTTAAATTCATCTAAAAACATTAAAATAGGTGATATAGTGTTAATTGTAGACTCTTCTGCTCCTAGAGGCTCTTGGCCTATGGGAATAGTATTAGAAACCTTTCCAGATAAAAACGGTCTGGTTAGAAGTGTTAAAATTAGAACAAAGGGATCGGTCTTAACCCGTCCAATTGCAAAATTAGTTTTAGTTTTAGAAAGTGACAATTAATATATTAATGCTATAAGTGTTGTAAAAGTATATGTCTTAAATATTTAGATTTAAATTTGAATTTGCTTATAATTATTTGTCGTGATGTGTGTGGTAAAATTTAAACTTATTTAATGTATATTTCCGAATATAATACGTATTCTTGTATAATGCGTGATCTGATTCTTAGTTAAGAATTCATAAATGTGTGCTTTAGTTATATAATTTTGAACATATTTTAGTTGTGTATCTCATTATACAATTCGATAGGGGCCGGAATGTAATGTCCAAAATTATTTGTACCTTAAAATAGTGTAAACATAACGTGAACGTGAACTCGTGTGACACGAGTGAAACTGGCTGGTCTAGCCAAGGCTACTTCCCTATGGCATTGTGGGAGAAACCTCGTGCTTGGAAGGAAACTTTCGATATTGTTTTTTCACCGCATTTCTGTGGTTTACTGTGAATCCGTGAAATATGTGAACTTTTGTGAAATGTAATAACATATGTGAATTGTTACAGTTTATATGAAGAATATAATGTGTAAAACGTATAAAGGTGACTTTTGTTATTTATTTCAATAATGGTAGTCCGTGAAACCACGGAGGGCGCGTTGTAAACTATCAATTGCCTTCTTTTCTTTCATGCATTTTGATCTCCGTGAAGGTGTTCCCCACAATGGTCTCAAACAGTTCACTTTGTTCAATGTTGACGTAACATGCAGATCGGTTGTGTAACGATCATTGATAAAGTTCTTGAACTATTTTCGACCATTAACCAAACTTAATCTACCATCAAATACAACATTTGACTTTTAATAAAGTAAAACAATGCTGAAATAAGCAAAAATATCTATCAAGAAAGTCACTTATTCAGGCCTACCCGAATCCGGTTCGCAACGCCCTCGAGGGGGGTTCAAAGACTACTAAAAATGAAAAAACTTATAATACATGTAATAATGAAAAAAGATATAATTAAATGCTTTTTGGTGCAAAATTAGTCCTAAAAAATTGTAAAACCTTAGAGTTTCCGGAGCCCCTAGACCCCACTCGCTAAAACGCTTCGCTAGCTAAGCTCTATTTGGCCCTTTTATTTCATTTATAAATATGCATTAGGCCCTTTTCATAAATTAATTGAGAAGGTCTGCACTAATGAAACATTTATAATATCACAGTTTATTATTACAATGCCGAATAAAGTATTTATTATCAACATCACAATTTCAGGTTTCATATTCGTTTTAATTTCAAACAAGTTGTGATACGGATAACATAGTCTTAGGGTGGTTGTCCCTCCTTAACAGGTTACCGCCATACCGCAATCGACCAAAAGATGCATGTTGTCAACGAGATAGATGTCCAGAGGGTAAAATGTCAGATGTAAGGCAATCCTGGATCCATCCCGAAAAATCGATTTGCTAGCTAAGATATATTTCATTATTAAAATGCATTTGGGCCTTTACAAAAGTTAAAGTTTCTGTTTTCTCTTAAGAAGAGAGGGCTGTCTGAGGAGTGCGGGGTCCTCTTTTGGTTTGGGAACCGTTTTTTTAGTTCAACTATAGTCACTAGAGATACCACTGGTATCTACTTCGGAACAAGACTAGTGGCTATATAACCTCTATACTATACTGAGGTTGCCATTTTGAATAAATTATAGTGCAGCCAATCACAATCCTTCTTCAGAGAGTGATATCTTCTTTTGTGGTAAAAACAACCAATCAAAATTAAACTCCAGACAAGAGTTGTCTTTTCCTGCCCATTTACCGGGCAAGATGGCCGCTTATCATGGCGGAGTCATTATATAGTCCCGAACAAAATGACGAAAGCGAGCCGAATGTAGAGATACGACTTCGCTGGACAACGGTTAAAGCTAGTTTTTGTGGGCGTATATCATACAAAGCTCTCTTTATTTCGCTTTCGCAGATGGTCTGAATTTAGATCGGTTTTGTCATTTGTAAAACCAATTCCCGTGTTGATTAAAAATTCTGTTCATTATCAAACTCTGATTATTAATTAGCTTTATTAACTAAAAATTATGAATTTTACCACAAAGTTATAACTCACATTGAACACTTTTTGCCGATTGTTTCATTTTTAATAATTTGACGTGTGATGTCTAGAATGGGAATGGCGGGTGAAATTTGAATTATGCGCAAAATTTCGTGAGTGAGGAATTGATAAAAGGTAACTATAAAGAAGTTCTATTACATTTATATTAATTCTTCTGCACTACTTTTGTTATGTTATGTTATGTTATTTGGTACGTTATATCTTGATTGGTTTATGATATACGTAAATATGTTATGATATAGGTCATCCAATGGGTATTCTGGGTTGTGTACGGGCTATGCTATGCCGTCGTAATGTTTTACTTAGATAATATGTTATGTCATTCTACATGTGTATTATCTAGTATGTGTTATGTATGAGCTAAGGACATTTCTATTATGTGTTATGTACGGGCTATGCTCTGCTATGCTATGTCCATTATGTGCTATGTACGGGTTATATGATATTTCCATTCTGTGTTATGTACAGGCTATCCTCTGCTATGCTATGTCTATTCTGGGGTTTTCCGGCTATATGATGTCTATTATTATGTTATATACGGGCTAAAGGATATTACTACTGTGTTATTTACGGGCTGTATGATATTTCTATTCTGTGTAATGCACGGGCTTTTATATTTCTACTGTGTTATATACGGGCTATGATATTTCTATTCTGTGTTATGTGCGAGCTATGCTAGGCTATTCTATGCTATATCTATTCTGTGTAATGCACGGGTTCTGCTATTCTATGATATTTCTACTGTGTTATTTACAGGCTGTAAGATATTTATATTCTGTGTTATGTATTGTCTAAGCTATTCTATGATTTTTCTACTGTGTTATGTAAGTGCTATGCTCTACTATGCTATGTCTATTCTGCGTTATGCACGGACTATGCTTTTTTATGACATTTCTACTGTGTTATGCACGGGCTATGCTATTCTATGACATTTCTATTCTGTGTAATGTACGGGCTATGCTATTCTATGACATTTCTATTCTGTGTTATGTACGGGCTAAATGATATTTCTATTCTGTGTAATGTACGGGCTATGCTATTCTATGATACTTCTACTGTACGGGCTATATGATATGTCCATTCTGTGTTATGTACGGGCTAAATGATATTTCTATTCTGTGTAATGTACGGGCTATGCTATTCTATGATACTTCTACTGTACGGGCTATATGATATGTCCATTCTGTGTTATGTACGGGCTAAATGATATTTCTATTCTGTGTTATCTATGGGATGTATGGTATTTCTACTGTGTTATGTACGGGCTGTATGCTATGATATTTCTATTCTGTGTTATGTTCGGACTATTCTCTTCTATGATATGTCTATTTTGTGTACAGTTTATGCTATTCTAAGATATTCCTTCTCCGTGTTTTTTACCTGTTATGCTATGCTATGTGTATGTAGTTTTAATCTTCTGATTATTTGATTTTTCAGCTGATATCATTTAAATGTTTCACATCAATAATTCCTTATTCAAAAAATCATTTAACATAAAAGCAGTATATTATTCAACACTAATTAACAATCATAACAACGTTTAAAAGTAAAAAATAAGACTAGAATTTTAGTGAAACGATGCAGTATATGAAGAGACTATGCTATATAAAAGAGACCGTGTTTGAAAGTGTTTGTGAAAGTTTGTGAGAGATTATACATGTATACGCTATATTCAAGACCCAAATAAATCACTGAAAATGCCGACTGCTTCCCTTGAACCATAGACAATGTGCCATATAAGGAGAATATGGTTGGAAAATGAAAGTAGATCAGCATAATGCATAACACTTCTAACAGACGTCCTCGAAACCTTGGAGTAGGATTGAAGAGAATCCGTATACTAAATCCTCGGCGTGTGAAGAGGCTGCTTTGCAGTTTGAAAATGATTGAAGTATTTGTTCTATTATGTGGTTTTTGTATTGGATATAACGTTATGCACTGGGCAGTGATGTCACAATTGATGCCGCACCGTTTACCTTGCCTACAAGATCGTACCAAATTTACGATCTATAACTTTGAGCAACCAGTAGAAAAACAGTTCCTTCTTATAGCCGTTATTACCACGAGACAGTTCCTCAAAACTAGAGCGTCGGATATCCATGAGACGTGGGGTTCAAGGGTACCAGGGAGCATCCTTTATTTTGTTGGAGGTGCTGAAGCGTATACTGGTGATCTACCCGTAGTGACGATGAACGACATTAACGATACTTTGTATCCACCACAACGTAAATCCTTCACCATGATAGAATTCATTTCCAAAACATTTACTGATCGTTATGAGTGGTTCATGCGTTCGGACGATGACCTGTACGTCCGGACGGACAAGTTAGAACTCTACCTGAGACGATTGAACAGTTCAATGAACTGGTATATTGGACAACCCGGGTATGGTTTACTGCATGAAAGGCACAAGTTAGGATTGGTCAAACCGTTTTGTATGGGTGGTGTGGGAATCATTTTTTCAAAGAGTGTTTTAGTGGAGGTCGGGAAGCATCTGTTACCATATTGTTTGAACAGCACGGTCTCGCCACACGAGGACACTGAGCTAGGTCGCTGTGTCTACAAATTTACTGGTCTGTCGTGTACTACTTCTCCGAAGGTAAAGTGTGTTTCCAAATGTCTTAAATACAAATGATTTAGTTTCATCATTCCATAAAGAGCTATAGCTTTATCAATTGAAAGGTGGTCGTAGATTTTCATCTTGGTCGATGTGTGATTTTTTGTGACTTTAGTCAACTTAACAATTACGGATATGGATCATTCAGTCCATTTTTCGGATGGGCATTGTCCTCTTTGTCCCTTGAAGCTATGGGCCTTCGGACCTCGAAATTTGCTTCACATCGTTTGGGGTTTTTTTGCAAGTGGGAGTGTGTTGAAAATGAATTGGTTAAACATCACACCACCTCTTTCGTTGAGCTTTTACCGATTGGAGATAGTTTTACTGTTGTCATAAAACAGTATGAGTTTATGTAACCGATTTTTGTGCCCGTTTACATATAACCGTAGGAGACAGGGGGTATGTTTTCGGTCAGCAAGTTCCAAAAAATCGGTCAAAATCGGTCCAACGAACTGCATATCCACCCAGATAATATTTTTGTTTCAGACCTATAGCTTAGTTTGTGTTTCTTGTAAATGTCCAAATGCCCCTAGGACATGCCCCCTTAGTAGAACCCAAAACCTTAAAACGTAAACTCTATTCCATTTTATTATTTTCAGTTGCGGTTGACGTTTGTCCATAAAAAGGGAAGATACACCAACCATGCCATAATACTCGGTTCGCTGGAAAAAGGCGCCATTACTATTCATCCCATAAAGTATCATCCCCACATGTTGAGAATAGACTCTCTTTACTCCGACTATAAAGTTCGACAACTCCAAGAGAAAATGACCGATTTACAAAGCGAAATCTCAAATTTGGACAAGTCTTTGAAGAATAAGATTGAGTCATTCGTCAGTCCTGTAAACGACGTTGAGATTTTGAAGTCGGATGACAATACTCTAAAAAACGACAAAGATGTTATAGATTTGGACGCCGTTACCACAAACGACGAAAATGAGGTTCTGGAGTCGGATGTCAGGAACACAAATGACGACAATGAAGTTCTGGACTCGGATATAAATACTCTTAAACACAACAATGAGGTTCTGGATTCGGATGACGATACCTCAAACGACAACGACGAGGTCGTTGCGTCATTTACCTCAACGAACATAAAAATAAAAGATTATTTGAAAACAGGCGGTTTGAACAAGGGGGTAACTGCATATGAATCGACAGAAGATTTTTCTGACAGCCACTCGATGGTGAAACGATCTGTAGAGGCAGTTCAATCTACAAGTTCATCCAACTCTGGAGCCAAGATTGCAGACCTATCGAAATTCATTGACAATGAGATAGGATACGAATGGGATTATTTTGACAAGAACCTGGTATTAAATACCAGACGTGGCGAATATCACAGTTCCAAGATGTATCGCTTTACGAGGATTTTATTTAGGTACAAAATAGCCACTGAGCTCGAAATCAAATACGGCTCAAAGTTGGAGCTGAAATCATTACCGTTCGCTTACTCGCGTTTTAAATCTGGAACGAATATGGAGTTCATACTTCAAAACAAAGACGCAAAAAACAAAAAGTATCTAATAAAAACGATCCAAACGTTTTCTGGGATCCAATTCCGAGAACTGCTGCCGCTTCCACATCCTGAAATCTGGATTATCCTGCCGTTGTCGGAGAGATCAGAAGAATATCGACGATTTTTGGAAATGTTGGTCCAAGCTGTGGAAAAGAATGGAAAGTTGATCAACCTGAAGGTAGTGTTGTATAGAGATAGCGGCGGTCAATTCCGTCTGACGCAGATGATCTCAAACGATTTTCGGAAATCTTCTAAATACTTGTCGATCTGGACAGTTCTAATAAATGGAACATTTTCTCGAGGAAGAGCTATATCCAAAGGAATAGAACAACTGCCGTCGAATTCACTGTTAATTTTTATGGACGTAGACATGTACTTTGACGAGAGTTTTCTCCACCGCGCCGTACTGAACACTATCCGAGGCAAACAGGTTTGGTTTCCCATCTGTTTTAGCCAATTCAATCCAATAATCGCGTGCTACGGAAAGGATCATTGCTCGACGGAGAGCAACCACGGCGATGATTTTGGTCTGTGGAGAGATTATGGATTCGGGATCGCATCTATGTACAAACAAGACTTGTTCCAAGTTGGCGGTTTCAATTTAAAAATCGTGGGATGGGGTAACGAGGATCTGGAACTGTACGAAAAGAAATCTCACCTACAAGTGTTCCGGACCGAGGACCCTTCCTTAATCCATGTGTATCACGAAAAATCATGCAACCGAGACGAACTGGGGAACAAGTTTTGGGACTGTCTTCGATCACAATTGACTTTGTATGGTAGTGTAAATACGCTATCGACCTTTTTGACAGATTTTAATGTGATAAAGGTTTGACACTGTGGGGTATTCAATGCCTGGCCTGAGATGTACATGTCGATATTTTTGTTATTCATATAGCCAGTTGGTGATCGAATTGCATAAAATGAAAGAAAGAAAGGATAACAATTTAGATTTCTGGGTTAAACAAACGTTCCGAACTTGTCTCGAAGTGTAGACATGAGAACAAGTTCTACTTGTCAAACTTCAGTAGAGACGCAGGCTGAAATAGATCAGTTGTCTGAAGATCGCATAGCGTGAAACTCTGAGTAACAACATGTTTCAGGTTCTGTTTTAATATTTTTAATATTTCTATATCGCTCTACATTTGATGTATTGAGCACTATTTTAACAGTAAAAATATTTTATTATTATTATTAAATAATCGATTATCCAAGCTACAATTTTTTTTATTTCGATTATCGATTATGAAATTTCATTATCGATTAAAATTCATAGTCAAATTTTCTTTTAACATTATCTGTTACACGATTATCAGACAAGTCACAACCATGTAAAGCATGCTGATCATACAAAATTCTAGACATTACTTCAGTTTTAGTTATACACCAACAAACGATCAGATGATTTATCAATAAAATATTTCGATTATTAATCGAGTATTGATTGGTAGCCTGCCTTTGGTAATCGATACCCAACCTTCCATGGGTATCCTTTCTTCCAGCTGGTCTTTGGACCTTGGCCAAACCTTTTGGCAATGGTCTTTCCAGGATTATCCTTACCCATTTACAGCTAAATTGACTGGAATCATGAGTGAAGATGACTTATTCATGGTCATCGTACGTTCACACTTCACATCGTGAGTACAAATCTCTTGCAATTCAAGCAAATTTTCCTATGTCTGTGCCAGTGGATGTGCCTAGATGTCGGCTTCCAACCCTTTATGCTTAACTAAATCATTAGTATTTTAAGTAGGTTAATGGTCTCAAACAGTTCACTTTGTTCAATGTTGACGTAACATGCAGATCGGTTGTGTAACGATCATTGATAAAGTTCTTGAACTATTTTCGACCATTAACCAAACTTAATCTACCATCAAATACAACATTTGACTTTTAATAAAGTAAAACAATGCTGAAATAAGCAAAAATATCTATCAAGAAAGTCACTTATTCAGGCCTACCCAAATCCGGTTCGCAACGCCCTCGAGGGGGGCTCAAAGACTACTAAAAATGAAAAAACTTATAATACAAACATGTAATAATGAAAAAAGATATAATTAAATGCTTTTTGGTGCAAAATTAGTGCCAAAAATGTGTTCAACAGAGTTTTCCGGGCCCATAGACCCCACTCGCTAAAACGCTTCGCTAGCTAAGCTCTATTTGGCCCTTTTATTTCATTTATAAATATGCATTAGGCCCTTTTCATAAATTAATTGAGAAGGTCTGCACTAATTGAACATTTATAATATCACAGTTTATTATTACAATGCCGAATAAAGTATTTATTATCAACATCACAATTTCAGGTTTCATATTCGTTTTAATTTCAAACAAGTTGTGATACGGATAGAGGCTAAACAACCTTAGATTTTTGCCCTGAGACTAACATAGTCTTAGGCTGGTTGTCCCTCCTAAAGAGGTTACCGCCATACCGCAATCGACCAAAAGATGCATGTTGTCAACGAGATAGATGTCCAGAGGGTAAAATGTCAGATGTAAGGCAATCCTGGATCCATCCCGAAAAATCGATTTGCTAGCTAAGATATATTGTGGCCCGTATATTTCATTATTAAAATGCATTTGGGCCTTTACAAAAGTTAAAGTTTCTGTTTTCTCTTAAGAAGAGAGGAGTGCGGGGTCCCCTTTTGGTTTGGGAACCGTTTTTTTTAGTTCAACTATAGTCACTAGAGATACCACTGGTATCTACTTCGGAACAAGACTAGTGGCTATATAACCTCTATACTATACTGAGGTTGCCATTTTGAATAAATTATAGTGCAGCCAATCACAATCCTTCTTCAGAGAGTGATATCTTCTATTGCGGTAAAAACAATCAATCAAAATTAATCTCCAGCCTAGAGTTGTCTTGTCCTGTCCATTTACCGGGCAAGATGGCAGCTTATCATGGCGGAGTCATTATATAGTCTCGAACAAAATGACGAAAGCGAGCCGAATATAGAGATACGACATCGCTGGAAAACGGTTAAAGCTAGTTTTTGTGGGCGTATATCATACAAAGCTCTCTTTATTTCGCTTTCGCAGATGGTCTGAATTTAGATTGGTTTTGTCATTTGTAAAACCAATTCCCGTGTTAATTAAAAATTCTGTTCATTATCAAACACTGATTATTAATTAGCTTTATTAACTAAAAATTATGAATTTTACCACAAAGTTATAACTCACATTGAACACTTTTTGCCGATTGTTTCATTTTTAATAATTTGACGTGATTGTGATGTCTAGAATAGGAATGGCGGGTGAAATTTGAATTATGCGCAAAATTTCGTGAGTGAGGAATTGATAAAAGGTAACTATAAAGAAGTTCTATTACATTTATATTAATTCTTCTGCACTACTTTTGTTATGTTATGTTATGTTATTTGGTACGTTATATCTTGCTTGGTTTATGATATACGTAAATACGTTACATATAGGTCATCCCATTCTGTGTTATGTACACATCCGGACTATATGATATTTCTGTTCCGTGCTATGCACAGGATAATGCTATTCTAGACTATTTCTATTCTGTGTAATGTACGGGCTATGCTATTCTATGATATTTCTACTGTGTTATGTACGGGATATGCTCTGCTGTGCTATGTCTATTCTGTGTCATGTACGGGCTATGTTATTCTATGACATTTCTACTGTGTTATGCACGGGGATGCTATTCTATGATATGTCTACTGTGTTATGTACGGGCTATGCCCTGCTATACTATGTCTATTCTGTGTTATGTACGGGCTATGTTATTCTATGACATTTCTACTGTGTTATGTGCGGGCTATGCTATTCTATGATATTTTTTTACTGTGTTATGCACGGGCTATGCTATGTCTATTATGTGTTATGTACGGGCTATGTTATTTTATGATATTTCTACTGTGTTATGTACGGGCTATGCTATTCTATGACATTTCTATTCTGTGTTATGTGCGGGCTATGCTATTCTATGATATTTTTTTACTGTGTTATGCACGGGCTATGCTATGTCTATTATGTGTTATGTACGGGCTATGTTATTTTATGATATTTCTACTGTGTTATGTACGGGCTATGCTATTCTATGATATGTGTACTGTGTTATGTACGGGCTATTCTCTTCTATGATATGTCTATTTTGTGTACAGGTTATGCTATTCAAAGATATTCCTACTCTGTGTTTTAACCGTTATGCTATGCTATGTGTATGTAGTTTTTATCTTCTGATTATTTGATTTTTCAGCTGATATCATTTAAATGTTTCACATCAATAATTCCTTATTCAAAAAATCATCTAACATAAAAGCAGTATATTATTCAACACTAATTAACAATCATAACAACGTTTAAAAGTAAAAAATAAGACTAGAATTTTAGTGAAACGATGCAGTATATGAAGAGACTATGCTATATAAAAGAGACCGTGTTTGAAAGTGTTTGTGAAAGTTTGTGAGAGATTATACATACGCTATATTCAAGACCCAAATAAATCACTGAAAATGCCGACTGCCTCACTTGAACCATAGACAATGTGCCATATAAGGAGAATATGGTTGGAAAATGAAAGTACATCAGCATAATGCATAACACTTCTAAAAGACGTCCTCGAAACCATGGAGTAGGATTGAAGAGAATCCGTATACTAAATCCTCGGCGTGTGAAGAGGCTGCTTTGCACTTTGAAAATGATTGAAGTATTTGTTCTATTATGTGGTTTTTGTATTGGATATAACGTTATGCACTGGGCAGAGATGTCACAATTGATGCCGCACCGTTTAGCTTGCCTACAAGACCGAACCCAATTTACGATCTATAACTTTGAGCAACCAGTAGAAAAACAATTCCTTCTTATAGCCGTTATGACCACGAGACAGTTCCTCAAAACTAGAGCGTCGGATATCCATGAGACGTGGGGTTCAAGGGTACCAGGGAGCATCCTTTACTTCGTTGGAGGTTCTGAAGCGTATACTGGTGATCTACCCGTAGTGACGATGAACGACATTAACGATACTTTGTATCCACCACAACGTAAATCCTTCACCATGATAGAATTCATTTCCAAAACATTTACTGATCGTTATGAGTGGTTCATGCGTTCGGACGATGACCTGTACGTCCGGACGGACAAGTTAGAACTATATCTTAGACGACTGGACAGTTCAATGAACTGGTTTATTGGACAACCCGGGTGTGGTTCAACGCATGAAAGGCACAAGTTAGGATTGGTCGAACCATATTGTATGGGTGGTGTGGGAATTATTTTTTCAAAGAGTGTTTTAGTGGAGGTCGGGAAGCATCTGTTACCATATTGTTTGAACAGCACGGTGTCACCACACGAAGACACTGAGCTAGGTCGCTGCGTCTACAAATTTACTGGTCTGTCGTGTACTACTTCTCCGAAGGTATAGTGATTTCAAATATCTTCGAATGCAAATAATTTCGTTTCATCAAGAGCTATATTTTTAACAATAGATTGGTGGTTAATTAATTATGTTTCCGGATGTCCATTACCATCTTTGCCCCCTTGAAGTTATGGGCCTTTGGACCTCGAAATTTGCCTCGCCAAACGATTGGTAACGTGAAGGATGTTGACTACTTTAAGTGGCAGCGTGTTGAAATTTCATTTACTTTTAATTATTTTGCAGTTGCGGTTGACGTTTGTCCATAACAGAGGAAGATACACCAACTATGCCATAAAACTTGGTTTGCTGGAAAAAGGCGCCATTACTATTCATCCCATAAAGGATCATCCCCACATGTTGAGAATAGACTCTCTTTACTCCGACTATAAAGTTCGACAACTTCAACAGAAAATGACCGATTTACAAAGCGAAATCTCAAATTTGGACAAGTCTTTGAAGAACAAGATGGGGTTATTTGTCAGTCCTACAAACGAGGACAATGAGGTTCAGGAATCGGATGACGATACATCAAACGACAACGATGAGGTTCTGGATTCGGATGACGGTACCTCAAACGGCAACGATGTGGTTCTGGATTCGGATGACGATACATCAAACGACAACGATGAGGTTCTGGATTCGGATGACGATTACTCCCAAACTGACGCTTTGAACAGGAGTACTGCTGCAGATGAATCGACAAAAGATTTCTTTGCCAACCACTCGGTGGTTAAACAATCAGTTCGTTCTACAAGTTCATCCAACTCTGGTGCTAAAATAGAAGATCTGCCAAAATTCATTGATAAGGAGATAGGATACGAATGGGATTATTTGGACAAGAAACTGTTTTTGAATACCCAACGTAGCGAATACCACAGAACAAAGATGTATCTCTTCACGAGGATTTTCTTTAGGTCAAAAATAGCCACTGAGCTCGAAATCAAATACGGCTCAAAGTTGGAGTTGAAATCATTACCGTTTGCCTACTCGCGTTTTAAATCTGGAAAGAATATGGAGTTCATACTTCAAAACAAAGACGCAAATAACAAAAAGCATCTGATAAAAACAATCCAAACATTTTCTGGGATCCAATTCCGAGATTTGCTGCCGCTTCCACATCATCAAATCTGGATTATCCTGCCGTTGTCAGAGAGATCAGAAGAATATCGACGATTTTTGGAAATGTTGGTCCAAGCTGTGGAAAAGAATGGAAAGTTGATCAACCTGAAGGTAGTGTTGTATAGAGATAGCGGCGGTCAATTCCGTCTGACGCAGATGATCTCAAACGATTTTCGGAAATCTTCTAAATACTTGTCGATCTGGACAGTTCTAATAAATGGAACATTTTCTCGAGGAAGAGCTATATCCAAAGGAATAGAACAACTGCCGTCGAATTCACTGTTAATTTTTATGGACGTAGACATGTACTTTGACGAGAGTTTTCTCCACCGCGCCGTACTGAACACTATCCGAGGCAAACAGGTTTGGTTTCCCATCTGTTTCAGCCAATTCAATCCAATAATCGCGTGCTACGGAAAGGATCATTGCTCGATGGAGAACAACCACGGCGATGATTTCGGTCTGTGGCGAGATTTTGGTTTCGGGATCGCATCCATGTACAAACAAGACTTGGTCCAAGTTGGCGGTTTCAATTTAAAAATCGAGGGATGGGGAAGAGAAGATCTGGTATTGATCGAAACGATAATTCAGAAATCATATCTAAAAGTGTTCCGGACCGTGGATCCTTCCTTAATCCATGTGTATCACGATAAATCATGCAACCGAGACGAGCTGAGGTTTAAATTTTTCGACTGTCTTGGATCACAATTGGCTTTGTATGGTAGTATAAATACTCTATCGAACTTTTTGATAAATTCAAAGGGATTGTAAAGTGATTTTGTAAACTTTGTATGTGTATCGAGGACACTGATAGCATCAATTTGCGCCATTCCAATTTCCATTCCGACGCCTGTGGTTCTTGCAATTCCACTAAAACTAATGCGTTTTATGAGGTCACTGACAGTGATCTACCGGAAGCTACTATTGATATCTATGCAAATCACTGACAGTGATCTACCGGAAGCTACTATTGATATCTATGCAAATCACTGTCAGTGACGTCATAAAATGCTTTAGTTTTATTGGAATTGTAAGAACTACAATTGTCAGTGTTTCTGGACGTAAGCTCAATGTCGGCTTCCAACCCCTTATGCTTATCTAAATCATCAGTATTTTAAGTAGGTTAATGGTCTCAAACAGTTCACTTTGTTCAATGTTGACGTAACACGTAGATCGTCGGTATTCGGTTGTGTAACGATCATTGATGAACTGCTTGAACTATTTTCGACCATTAACCGAACTTAATCTATCTATCATCGAATACATCCTTTCACTTGCTGAAATAAGCCAAAATATCTATCACGAAAACCACTATTGGGATATTTATAATATCACGGGATAATATTACAATGATGAATTAATTAATTTATTGAAAAACATCACAATTTCAGGTTTCATATTCGTTTCCAATTTCAAACATGCGATAATTCTTCTATGTGGCTAAAAGATCTCACATAGATCAGCGGCCAAGTCAGGTTTTCGAAACTGGGGGTGCAATGGTTAAGAAAACCAACAAAAAATATTGACATTGCGAGCGAAGCTATTAACGGGTGGCGCCCAAGCACATGGTATGTAAACTGTTCGTTGACGGACATCGCTTAGACGTAACGAGTGGGTATATTATTATTACTATTGTCCGTCAAGAATATATAGGTATGCACATCCCAGGATGATAAGTCATACACAATGACAGGTTATTATTTTCTAGGTAGATAAAGAGGTAATTGATGTCACTATGATGTGTTCATTACCACTTATTCTACAATTGAAAATATGTAAACTGTTCGTTGACGGACATCGTTTGGACGCAGCGAGTGTATATACATGTATTATTATTACTATTGTCCGTCAACAATATATAGGTATGCACATCCTGGGATGATAAGTCATACACAAAGACAGGTTATTATTTTCCAGTGGCGGATCCAGGGGGGGGGGGGGCGTAGAGGGCGTACGCCCCCCCTTTACTATGTCTTTTTTTTTTTTTTTTTAAGAATGGGGAGAATACGACATCAAAAATGTCTAACCCATTAACGTTTACTATAAAACATACATGGTCCACGTCCAGTTTTTACTTATTCTATGTTTTTAAGCCAAAAAAAAAAGGTCAAAAAATGTTTTTGCCTCGCTACGCTCGGCTAAATTTAGCATCTACGCCCCCCCCTTTCCAAAATCCTGGATCCGCCCCTGTTTTCTAGGTAGATAAAGAGGTAATTGATGTCACTCTATGCTGTGTTTATTACCACTTATTCTACAATTGTTAATATGTAAACTGTTCGTTGACGGACATCGTTTATACGTAACGAGTGGGTATATTATTATTACTACATGTATTGTCCGTCAACAATAGGTATGCACATCCCGGAATGATAAGTCATACACAATGACAGGTTATTATTTTCTAGGTATATAAAGAGGTAATTGATGTCACTCTATGCTGTGTTTATTACCACTTATTCTACAATTGTTAATATGTAAACTGTTCGTTGACGGACATCGTTTATACGTAACGAGTGGGTATATTATTATTACTACATGTATTGTCCGTCAACAATAGGAATGCACATCCCGGAATGATAAGTCATACACAATGACAGGTTATTATTTTCTAGGTATATAAAGAGGTAATTGATGTCACTCTATACTGTGTTCATTACCACTTATTCTACAATTGAAAATATGTAAACTGTTCGTTGACGGACATCGTTTGGACGCAGCGAGTGTATATACATGTATTATTATTACTATTGTCCGTCAACAATAGGAATGCACATCCCTGGATGATAAGTCATACACAAAAACAAGTTATTATTTATTTTCTAGGTAGATAAAGAGGTAATTGATGTCACTCTATACTGTGTTCATTACCACTTATTCTACAATTGAAAATATGTAAACTGTTCGTTGACGGACATCGTTTGGACGCAGCGAGTGTATATACATGTATTATTATTACTATTGTCCGTCAACAATAGGAATGCACATCCCTGGATGATAAGTCATACACAAAAACAAGTTATTATTTATTTTCTAGGTAGATAAAGAGGTAATTGATGTCACTCTATACTGTGTTCATTACCACTTATTCTACAATTGAAAATATGTAAACTGTTCGTTGACGGACATCGTTTGGACGCAGCGAGTGTATATACATGTATTATTATTACTATTGTCCGTCAACAATAGGAATGCACATCCCTGGATGATAAGTCATACACAAAAACAAGTTATTATTTATTTTCTAGGTAGATAAAGAGGTAATTGATGTCACTCTATACTGTGTTCATTACCACTTATTCTACAATTGAAAATATGTAAACTGTTCGTTGACGGACATCGTTTGGACGCAGCGAGTGTATATACATGTATTATTATTACTATTGTCCGTCAACAATAGGAATGCACATCCCTGGATGATAAGTCATACACAAAAACAAGTTATTATTTATTTTCTAGGTAGATAAAGAGGTAATTGATGTCACTCTATACTGTGTTCATTACCACTTATTCTACAATTGAAAATATGTAAACTGTTCGTTGACGGACATCGTTTGGACGCAGCGAGTGTATATACATGTATTATTATTACTATTGTCCGTCAACAATAGGAATGCACATCCCTGGATGATAAGTCATACACAAAAACAAGTTATTATTTATTTTCTAGGTAGATAAAGAGGTAATTGATGTCACTCTATACTGTGTTCATTACCACTTATTCTACAATTGAAAATATGTAAACTGTTCGTTGACGGACATCGTTTGGACGCAGCGAGTGTATATACATGTATTATTATTACTATTGTCCGTCAACAATAGGAATGCACATCCCTGGATGATAAGTCATACACAAAAACAAGTTATTATTTATTTTCTAGGTAGATAAAGAGGTAATTGATGTCACTCTATACTGTGTTCATTACCACTTATTCTACAATTGAAAATATGTAAACTGTTCGTTGACGGACATCGTTTGGACGCAGCGAGTGTATATACATGTATTATTATTACTATTGTCCGTCAACAATAGGAATGCACATCCCTGGATGATAAGTCATACACAAAAACAAGTTATTATTTATTTTCTAGGTAGATAAAGAGGTAATTGATGTCACTCACTCAATGCCGTGTTCACCACCACTTATTCTTCAATTGAAAATATGTAAACTGTTCGTTGACGGACATCGTTTGGACGCAGCGAGTGTATATACATGTATTATTATTACTATTGTCCGTCAACAATAGGAATGCACATCCCTGGATGATAAGTCATACACAAAAACAAGTTATTATTTATTTTCTAGGTAGATAAAGAGGTAATTGATGTCACTCACTCAATGCCGTGTTCACCACCACTTATTCTTCAATTGAAAATAATGTAAACTGTTCGTTGACGGACATCGTTTGGATGTTAAGAGTGGGTATATTATTATTACTATTGTCCGTCAACAATAGGTATGCACATCCAGGGATGATAAGTCATACACAAAGACAGGTTATTATTTCATTGAACATCCATGTAGAATTATTTTCAGTCCAAAAAAATAATGACCTTCTATATTTGGCCATACACGGTCATACACCATCATACAAATGTTGGATCAAGTTTGATGATGTTCGACAGTGTGGACAGAAATCCACAACAAGTTTGAACATGGTCATACAAATATATGATGATGTTTTGAACAATGTATCATCGTGTAGACGGGCCTTAAAACAAAGTGCTGCTGTTATGGTGAAATTTCCCTCATTGCATACTGCATAATGATGCCTTTCTGCATAAGGCCGGGGTCACACATACGTACGTAAGTGTACGTAAATGTCCGTTTTTTTCTCTCCGTCAGTTGAATACGTATGTAATCAAATAAAACCTGCATAGTTTCGCATTCGTTTAACGTTCACAATTCTGACGTACGTATACGTGTAACCACGGCCTAAGCAAAACAGTTGCATAAAAGTAGAACGTTAAAATTTCATTGAACGGTGAATATGGTGATATAAGCGGACCTCCGTAGTTTATAAATAGAACTAGTAAATATGAGCAAAACAACTCAAATTTCAAGGGGAGTTGAACTTGAAAGCGTGTCTACGTATAGATGTGAAAATGGCGTCCCTTGCAAATAAAGTCATATTAATAACTGGTAAGAATTTTCTTTTCGTTGCTTTATTTGTGTCACTTATGTTGCAAATGGCTTCATACTCATAGAATCCTTTGCCGTTCCCATATTGTTCTTTGGTTGACCTGTACCGTTTTGTAAATCGTTCTTCATCCTACTGAATGGATCGAACGTAGTTATTGTAATATAAGATTCAAGGCGGTACATGCTATTTTATAACGCATTACATAACCGAACTAAAAGGTGTTCTGAAAAGGTGAGAATACCTGCCTCACAACCAATAATTAAAGCATAGCCATTTCTAAAGAGATGTGGGTGTCTTCGTGGTATTGCGTAATATATATTATGTAAATGCAAAGTTTAGTTTAGCAGCGAAGCCCCGTGTAGTACAGGCCGCGAGGTTAAAGATCTCTCGACAGTTGGAAATTGAAAATGAGAGTAATCTAATGCCACTATTCAGCCAAAATTTCCCCTATTGTACACTGCATGGTGTGTGTCCCTCCTTATTAGCTTAATAGGTGCAGAAAAGTGGGGTCCAAAATTCCATTTCATTTCATTTTCGGTGACTTCATGAGTTATACGCTCTCAGTGATACTGGGGCTGCCGTTTGGATAGGACAATAAACCGAGGCTCCGTGTGCAACAGACTGTGCGTTGAAGATCCCTCGATAGTTGGAAATTGATCATAAGTCTTGGCTGAAGCCGCTATTACAACAAAATTTAAAATTTTGATACTATATCCTATATCAATATGTACTCTAGACTGTGTAAAGTGTATATTAAAGTTAAAGATCCCTCGACGGTTGGAAATCGAAAATAATAGTAATCTAATGCCACTGCACTGCCCATTGCAAACTGCATGGTGTTTGCCCGTCCTCAGTTAGCCCATACAGGAACAGAAAAGCAGGAAGTAAAACTCAATTTCATTTCATTTCGTGTGCGATAGTTCATGAAGTTAACTCCCTCGACCGTTCCAAATAAAAACATAAGAGTAGACCTGTGACTGTATATTTGTTCTTCATAATAAATATTCCTCATGGAACAAACATTATTATAATAAATGATCTCAGGAACTCTTATCATATAATATCAGGGTCAGGGTTAGGGTTAGGGCTAGTATTATATAATAAAAGTTCCAAATGGAAAAAATATTACATAGCAAATGTTCTTTGGAATAGTTATTATAGTGGAACTTATATATCGTCACAGACCTAGGCTAATAACCACTGTCAAATTCCTCTCATTGTATACAACATAATGGTGGTTACCAGTTAGCCATTTTTTATAACGGAGCAGAAAAGCGGAACGTAAAACACCATTTCATTTCATTTTATTTTATCAATATGTGCTTCAAAAAAATCGAAGTGATTCATTTGCATATTATTATGTAAATGCAAGGACCTACAAACAGTCCTGAACGTGGCCTTCTTGTCCTTTTGAGACGTTAGAAATGCACAATTTACTTTTTAAATTATTAAAGGTAGTAGCGCTGGAATTGGTGAAGGAATTGCCGTTCATTTGGCAGCATATAAACCACGACTGGTCCTCACTGGGCGAAATGCTGATAATCTGAAGAAAGTTTCGGAAAAATGCCAAGCAGCAGGACTGCCTGCTAATCAGGTAATTCCTTGTTTTTCAGGTGTTTTCGATTTATGTCTCTAAAAAATTGTTTCATGTTTGTTCTTTGAGCGACTTTATTTTGCCACAAATGTTTCATACGAAACTAAGTATGGATCTTACATTGAAATAATTTTGAATAATATTAAGACTAAATAACTCGATTTCTAATCACATTTAAAGGGGAATGTTCAGCATTTTAAAGGGTTGATTTGAGCCATGAATATATGTAAATAGCCTTAAAAAATACAAAAACTACACACTGATTGCATAATCCCTTTTATTATATCTCCTACTTAAACATTTATCTCTCATTTTCTGTATGTGTTTTCTTTATTATAATGCATAGTCTCACTAAAGTACGTGTCGAATTTCTGACTTTCAAACGCTGATTATTATAGATACATGGGAATTTGAAGGTTTAAAGTTTGAGAGGGGGGGGGGGGTGAACATTTATACGAATTAGATTACCCAAAAGATTACAGATTAAAATGTTATTGGTCCAACGATGGTGATCATATCCTTTTACAACCTCTTCTAAACCTTTATATGTGATGGGAAGATTAAAGGGATTGTAAAGAGGTTTTTTAAAATGTGTATGTGTATCGGGGACACTGATAGCAATTTGTGCCATTCCAATTTCCATTCCGACGTCTGTGGTTCTTGCAATTCCACTAAAACTAACGAGTTTTATGACGTCACTACCAGTGATCTGCATAGATATCAATAGTAGCTTCCGGTAGATCACAATTCCTTTAAATAGCAAGAAGTCATTTATAGGGTGTAGCCTATTTTCTGAATTTTGCAATTGGTTCTCATTTTAGATATTTACGGTAACAGCCGATATCCAGGATGAAAATGATTTGAAAAAATTGATGGACGAAACAACCAAACATTTCAATCAACTAGACGTACTGGTACGTAATATATTTTTCACCAGGTTCGTTTAGTAAAGATGTATCTTACTGATCTTAACGATCTAACCGTTGCTTCCATGAGACACCTTTGTCGTTACTATAATTTTCATTGATCGAGAGTTTTTTTTCAACCTATGATATTATTTCAAAAAATATCATTGAGGGAAAATGTCACTCTTTCATTTCGCCATTATAAAGAAAAGCGTCCCACATGAAAATTTTGAAACTTCATTGTACATGAAAGGGAGATTCAGAATTAGCTGAAATTTGAATTAGATAATTATCTAGGACAAATAGTAAAAATTTCTCGATAGCTTAATGCGAAGGGTTTACTATAGTCATTAATGGCGAGAATATCGTGTCATGGGAGCAACGGTATGATCATTAATATCGTATACTGCTGCTTAAGAAACATGATTGTCACGGGTGTATACAGGCGTATTATAGATCTCCGCATAAAGTTGCGGTCTTTCATGTTGTTGAACCATGACACTTGACCTTGAGGTTGAGATTTTAAAGAGATTGTACAGAGGTTTTATAAGATTTGTATAGTGTAGCGGGGACAGTTATAGCTTCTATTTTTCATTCAGATATCCTTGTTTCTGGCAATTCCACTTAAATTAAAGGGATTGTAAAGTGGTGTTCTAAACTTTGTATGTGTATCCCGGACACCGCTAGCATCAATTTGCGCCATTCCAATTTCCATTCCGACGTCTGTGGTTCTCCACTAGAATTAATCGTTTTATGATGTCTATGACAGCAATCTACCGGAAGCTACTATTGATATTTATGCTGGATAGGTAGTGACGTCATAAAACGCGTCAGTTTCAGTTGAACCACCACAAACGTCGGAATGGCGCAAATTGATGCTATCAGCGTCTCCGATACAGTAAAAAAGCACTTTAAAGGCCCGTCTCCACTAGAGCGTTTTTCCACTCGCCTAAATATATATGGAGACCCCGTCCAAGAATCCACCGCGCGGAAAAAGACGCAGAAAAACGCTCTAGTGGAGTAGTGGAGACGGGCCTTTGATAACGCCAACACGGGTAGGGTTTGACTTACGCTTTCGGACTTAAAAAAGTGGGCCTCAACCGAATATCTAATGTTTTCAGATAAACAATGCCGGAATATCTAAATATAAGACGACCCAGCAGACAGAAACACCTATCTTTGACGAAATCATGTCAGTCAACCTTCGAGCTCCCTTCATTTTGTCTCGACTGGCTATTCCCCATCTCATCAAAACTAAAGGTTTGCAATTTCATTATTTTCTTCATGGGCGGCTCTCTGTTTTCTTGCAATGATGCGGGTCGGGGGACTAACGTGGAAAAGGCGTAGTTCGAATGTTCGAATAAACCGAGACCCCGTGTGCTACCATGTTCCTTCAGCAACGTTAGACATTTGCATTATCTACCGTTGCTGGATTGACGGGGTTTTCTCGTCATTATCAACTAATAACCTCGTTTAAAAAACACTATACGTCACATTCAATTTATGACCGTTGAGACTCGATTATCACAAGGTAAATTTGCTACAAGAAATTTGACGTCTGGTCATTCGAAAGTTTTCCCGCAATAATTTGTTACAATGAATATAACTGGTCGACAATAATCGTTCGACCAATCGAAGTTAATGACGAGAAAACCTTATCATGATAGCAACGGATTAATGTAATGAAATGAAGTGATAGCCGTTGCTAAAGGAACATGGTGTGCTACTGACTATGCACGTTAAAGATCCCTCGGCAGTTAGAAATAGAAAATTGGTAGGCTTATGCCACTGTCCTGGCAAAATTCCCTCTTTGTACATTGCAGGGCATTTCTCAACCTCCAAGTTCAAACGTTTGAAAATACACGAACCGGAAGTTGGGAAAGTTCAGACTATGCAACTATCCATTCTATTTAGACAAGATGGTAGCGGGTATGTTTGTGTTAAATATTTTTCTTTTTCCGATTTCAGGCACCATCATCAACATATCTAGTGCCTTATCACAGAGAGGGGTTTGTTCTTTTATTTATTAAACGACAATTTGACATTATGTTTGACATTATGTTTGACACAATATTTCACAAAATGTTTGACAGTTCTGTGTTCGACAGTATATTTGACTGTATACTTGTAAATATTTTTGTCAGTGTGTTTGACGGTATGTTTGACAATATGTTTGACAGTGCGTTTGACAATATGTTTGACAATATGTTTAACAGTATTCTTGACAGTGCGTTTGTCACCTATTGTTTATCAGCAAGGAGATCGAATCATCAATCTGTTGGAGATTTTGGCATTCTTGCTCTTCCAATGTTACTAAGATATTTTAAGTGTTTTTCTCTTATAGATTCCACAAGCCTCTGCATATTGTATGAGCAAAGCAGCCCTGGACCATTTTACTAGACTTCTAGCCGTAGGTAAGACAAATAAAAATCAATTAAAATCCTGTCCAAAGAATTGCAATAGTTATACATGTACTCCAAAGAGAAGTACAATCAAGGAGGGGGCAACAATGGGACAGTGGTCAAGTTATTCCCTTTAACTACCGTACATCTAATACCTTGACAGATAACCTCGAGTGAATCTCGGACAGTTACAGTGTAACTAATAATAGCAACCAATCAAATGTACTGTAGTATCGAGTTATAGCCATAGAGTTATATATGGCGACTATTACAACGTAGTCTTGGTTAACCAATGAATAAAATTTGCAATTCATTCGACGGCTGGATGATAAGAAATAATAGCTTGCATGCTTAAAGGTCGGTTATTTGTGACAGAGGTTTCCATTGGTACGTGTAGGATATTGTCGCCAATCAAATTTGTCCGTATTTCTAGTACTATTATCGGTCATGGCTTTTGACGTACATAGTAATGGAGAAAGGTATGACATTGGGATAATGCATCCCCCTTAATCTATGCTCTTGATCCAGTCAGATGCAGAAAAGTAAGACGCAAAACTCCGTTTCATCTCACTTTAATTTCAGAGCTTGGACCTCACAGAGTCAGAGTGAATACAGTTAGGTAAGCTAAAAGCTAAATACAGTTGTAGGCCTACATCCAATGGTTGTTGTGGTTGTGTATTCTAATTTCAATCAGGGTGTGAAAATTATATGACTTTGAATAAGTCGAACCACCCCCGCCCCCGCCTCTGAGAGTTGTGTTGCCCCTACTCGACCCCTCCGTCTAGGAAACGCCACTCTTGCCACATGGGTTTGTTTATTAACTGATAACGCTTAATGTCATATGTGTATCACTATTTAGAATAAATGGTTTGTTTACATTTGAATATAATAGTTGCTAAGTTCTTACTTGTGTGCATTACATGTATTAATAAATTCAAATTCTGAAAAGTGATACTCGTAACCACTCTATCAACTTCGGAACTAGACTAGCGTACTAGATAACCTTTTATACTATACGGTGGTCGCCATATTGAATAAATTATAGTAAAAACAGCCAATAAGAATCAATCTCTGAACAAGAGTTGTCTTCTCTTGCCCATTTCCCGGGAAAATTAGCCGCTTATCATGGCTGAGACATATTGTTCAGCCAATCACAATGATTTTTTAGAGATCTTTGTCTTCTTTCGTGGTAAAGACAGTCAATCAGAATCAATTTCTGAACAAAAGTTGTCTTCCCTTTCCCATTAACCGGGCAAGATGTCCGCTTATCATGGCTGAGACATATTGTTCAGCCAATCACAATGATTCTTTAGAGATCGTTGTCTTCTTTCGTGGTAAAGACAGCCAATCAGAATCAATCTATGAACAAGAGTTGTCTTCCCTTGCCCCTTTACCGGACAGGATGACCGAGTCATTATATTGTCTCGAGCAATGACGAAGGTTGAGCTGAATGGCTCGTGACCTAATCGCCTGTTCAGTTACTAAAACAAATATTTGTAACATCGTATGTTGTGTAGTCGTATAGGTAAAAATTTGGTTATACCCCCTTTTAAAGTACATTATGTAATATGTTTCGTTCTAGCCCTGGTTTCACTAAGAGTGAGCTTCAGATCAGAGCTGGTATGCCCAGAGAACAATTGGAAGAGGTAAGTGGCCGATTAGACCGCAACCTCCTGTTTTACGATGTCGTTGGCAGAGAGACCGAAGACCATCTATGCCCTTGGTTCCCAACCTTTTGGACTCTTCGTACCCATATTTTTTAAAGCATTCTCCTGGTACCTTTTCACCCACTCTTAGTAACATTCAGAGCCAACATGATGTAAAAGGATATTTGTCAGTTGATGGAGTTTGATATTTAATCCATTCCATACTTTTTTAAATTGGCCAAGAGGCTTCTCAGGTACCCATTGTGGTGTTCGCTGATATCCCTAAGGGATTGGGAACCGAGGATCTATGCATATATCGTGAAATAGCGCACCGATTTGGGTTATGTTGAAGTATTTTCCTTCCTTTATTTTCCAAACACAGACAGTCTTCGTGTATGTTCTGAGGTCAGCTCCATACCATCCTTCAGCTATCTAAACATGTTTATGTTTACTGGGGACACTGACTTATAGCATCAGTTTGCATCATTCCCATTTTCAATCAAACGTCTGTGGTAAAATGCGGTTCCAGAAATTCACTTAATCTAAGTGAGTGATGATGTCCCACTCACGAAATATGCTTGTATCACAGAAAACCTTCGCCAATATGATGTCAACAAACACTTAGTTTAAGTGGAACTGCTGAAACCACAGACGTTATATATAGAAAATCAAATTGATGCTATCAGTGTCCCCGATACACAAACAAAGTTAAAAAAAAAACTTACAATCCCTTTAAGGCAGTGGTTCCCAACCTAGGGGCCTTGGCCCCCTAGGGAGCCATGGTGTGTTTGTCAGGGGGCCATGACGCGTGAGGATGTATATAATTTTTTCTCTAGCCAAACTTAACAATAATAAACAATATTTAACAATATTTTGCTGTGTAAGGTCTGTAGTTGCTTGCCTGATGGCCATGGCACTGGGAGCTTCGTGAATTTGAGCCACAGCTTGAAAAGGCTTGGGAACCACTGCTTTAAGGTATTAGACGCAGTTCGAAATATAATATTATGTATCTTTCTTTTGCAGTACACAAAAGCTCAAGCTCACTTAACCTGTCTTGGCCGAGCTGGTGAACCTATGGACATTGCTAAATGTGTCAAGTTTCTGGCTTCAGACGAGTCGGACTATATTACTGGAGAAAATATTCTAGTTGATGGTGGACGTAATATTGCTATTCCTAAAATGAACATAAGTCAATAAAATCAATGCATTAGTCTTCTCTTATTTTCGATTTCCAACCGTCGAGTGCACAGCCAATAGCACACGGGAGCTCGGTTTATTGTCCTATCCGAACGACTAGACGCTTCTTCGATGTTAGCCCCTCCGACCTGCATTACTGACAAGGGGAAACAGGGTTGAAAAATCCGAAGGTATCATCTCGACCCATGCCAGGATTAAATAGAGGGTGGGAATATAGTCAGCCAGTTTCGGACTTTGTGGTTATGAACCAGTGGCGTATTTAGGGAGACGGAAGTGAAAAGTAAAATGAATATAATGTTATGGGAGCAACGAAGAGGTGTGTTAAAGTCGGATTTCGTTGTCAAAGGAATATGGTTGTTTGCAGGCGTTTTAATCATTTATTTTTCAATGAGGTAAATTTTAAAAGGACATTTACGAAGAACGACGTTATTTTTTACCATAATCACTGATCTTCCAATGATCTTTCCTGCATATTCTTCACATACACCGTCCCCATAGACGCTTTCTCCAACGTAACAGTTGTTCCCTTCGTTACACTTGAAGGCACCGGTAGGTGGCGTGCTAGAATACTTCCAGGCTAATGGCGTTTGGTTCGGGTTGTCTAAAACGGTAAAAGTTGTTGACGATTTGGCTGCATTATCCTTGACGTATTCACATTTATTATAGCTCAGTGTTGTACCAGTTCTCTGAAAGATTTTTTTTTTTTAAATCTCATTAAAAATAGGTTCTTGAAATGGTAGACACTTAAAAAGGGATGCATGTATTATGACATGAGTAAAAAAGGTATTTTGTCTTTAAACATTGTACAAATGTATCGTGTTGTATGTATTACACATAAGTACATATAACATCTAATTCCGAATACGATAGACCTGCATAGTTTTCCTCTAAAATTACCTTTCCTCCATCGTCGACTTCGCAAAAATAAACGTCCTTAAACGTCTCGACTGCAGTGCTTGGGATACCATTTGCTGCTGATGTCCATTGTAACTGGCATGACACTTCTACTATACAGACTGAAAATAAAGTAAAAGGGAAATGTTCAGCATTAAATTTGGATCACGGTTTGAAAAAGAGCAGACCCTAATTTCGTTTCGTTCGGTTTTTTAAATCCGGTTTTGTAAACACTACATTTGGGTCTGAGAACCACGTGCGATAGAAAGTGTCTACGTTAACTCTGGTTTTAACTAATCAGATCTTTGCCCTCTCCTGCGCTGGGATTTTGTTTGCGAACAATAGGTACATTCTAGGATTCCTAAGTGCTGTAGACTAGTTTATCAGGTCATTTTTTTTATCAAGGTAAGGTCAGAGTGCACGTAAATACTTTCTATCGCACGTGGTTCTCAGACCCTAATGTAGTGTTTAAAAACAGGATTTAAAAAAAACGAACGAAACGAAATTAAGGTCTGATTTTAATTAGACTCGAAAAAGAGTTGGGAACCATTGAGATAAACGCTGCTGCAGCCTGTATCATACTAGGTCTCGGATTATTTCCCATTCTTGACTATATACTTTTTTTTTCCATTTCGTATCGATTCGCCTCCGCTATGATCGCCATTTCATAAATAGCATATATTATGACGTTCGCCTCAAAAAATAAAAACATTTGAAAAAGTATTTTCTGGGTTTTTATATGAACCTAACACGTATTCCTCCTCCATTTCGATTTTTTTGCACTTTCATAATGACATAAACTCATTTTGGCCACATAAAACTGTCATTGTATATGACGAGGTGAACGTGTGTCACTGTCATTAAAGCATATGCAGCCTACAGGTGTTTGTCCTGTAGCGTCCTATTTTTATTAATTTGCACTCATCAAATCAAGCTGTCCTCGTTGATTTTTCACCAATTTGTCTTCTTCTGAAAGGTCGCTTTGACTTTTCTGAAGTTAGACACCCACCCATTACTGACGGGTTCGTTTTGCCGCATTGCCCAACTTGCCGCATTGTGCCCAATTGCACAAAAACGACATGCATAAACCGAAGTCTCGTGTACTAAAAAGACGTGCACGTTAAAGATACCTCGACAGTTGAAATCGAAAATAAAGTAGCTTTATGTCGCTGTCCTGGCAAAAATTATTGTAAATTGCAGAAGACGAAGAAAATATTAACGTAAAACTATATTTTGTTCCATGTTAAACCATAGAAATATATAAGACTGGAAGTCTTAGTCTACTCATCGTCTACTGCACTTCTGTTTCAATTTATAGTTGACCTAGTTTCTCCTCTAGGACAAGTTGACTCTAAGTGATACCGTGGCAAAGAGACTTGATGTTACGTTCGAATTAAATCTCGTTTATCATTGCTTTTAAATTAATATAACTTCTTGCAGAAACCGGAAGTTATGGGCATACCTTCAATTCAACGCATGCGTGCCAAGCATAAATCTTGTGTTAAAATTCCCTATCTACATTTCTATGGTTAAACATTTGTTACAATCGTGAACCACAATATCTAACAGTAAATCTCATTGGATTAAAATTTCTCTCGACCAATCACCGTTTAGTTTTAAACAACCTTTGCATTAAATTTTGTTAAATCAAGCAGCGTATAGTAATCAACGACTGAGTTAAAATTCGACCCAAGTGACACTGATTGGTGATAATTGGTCTAATCAGTCGGCACATTCTCAACCTTAGAGTCACAATTTGTTCAGAATTACTCGTATCTAACTCGACAAAAATCAGCAATTTAGTGAGAAAAAATTTCGAATTCGAAGTCGAAGTTTCTATGAAGAGTAGCATTTTGATTTGTTTACATATTTCCAAAAGATCACAGTTCGATTATTTTTAGTTCGTGAGTTATAAGGAGAAGTGTGCTTTTTGGTTCTTATTTTGTGAGCAAGTCGTTATTCGAAAGATAAATAAGAATAGTCGCGGTTGTACCAGGTATAAATTGTACGGCTTGGGATCTAATTAATCATAGTTTAGATCATCCAGACTCCAAACTTAGCACATATTGACATTTTGAAGCAGCGGATGTTGGAGAAATACCATTTCACCTGCCCCAATGTCATAGAAATACCCTTTCATCTATCCCAATGTAATGGAAATACCCTCTCGCCTACCCAAATGTAATGAAAATACCCTCTCACCTAACCTAATTTAATTGAAATACCCTCTCACCTATCCCAGTTTAATAGAAATACCATTTCATCTACCCCAATGTAGTGGAAATACCCTCTCACCTAACCCAATATAATTGAAATACCCTCTCACCTATCCCAATGTAATAGAAATACCCTCTCACCTAACCTGATGTAATAGAAATACCATTTCATCTACCCCAATGTAGTGGAAATACCCTCTCACCTAACCCAATATAATTGAAATACCCTCTCACCTATCCCAATGTAATAGAAATACCCTCTCACCTATCCCAATGTAGTGGAAATACCCTCTCACCTACCCCAATGTAATGAAAATACCCTCTCACCTACTCAAATGTAATGAAAATACCCTCTCACTTAACCTAATGTAATTAAAATACCCTCTTACCTGTCCCAATGTAATGGACATACCCTTTCACCTATCCCAGTGTAATTGAAATACCCTCTCACCTACTCCAATGTAATGGAAATACCCTCTCACCTACCCCAATATAATGGAAATACCCTTTCACCAAGACCAATGTAATGGAAATACCCTCTCACCTACTCCAATGTAATGAAAATACCCTCTCACCTAACCTAATGTAATTGAAATACCCTCTCACCTAACCCCATGTAATGGAAATACCCTCTCACCTACCTCAATGTAATGGAAATACCCTTTCACCAAGACCAATGTAATGAAAATACCCTCTCACCTAACCTAGTGTAATGGAAATACCCTTTCACCTACTCCAATGTAATGTACCTGTAGCACCGGCCTCAATTTATTTTCCATCCGAACGACTAGACGCTTTTTCCATGAAGAGTATGCGGCACTTATTTTTCGATTCTTAACTATCTATCGCTGGATCTTTAACGTAAGGTGCTTACAGAATACGAGTCCTTGGTATATTGGCCCATCCCAGCCAATGCTTTTTTTCTATATCCCTCTAGCCCAGTGGTTCCCAACCTTTTTCAAGCTGTGGCCCAATTTCACAAAGCTCCCAAAGCCATGGCCCCGTGTTCAATTTAAAAATAGGGAATATAGCGCAAAGGTTGTTGTCTTGTGCCTCCTCATCATCAGGAGGTCAGATGCATTTGATCACAAGCAACTAAAAATGCCTATATATAGCAAAATATAGTTAAAGGGGACCAGCCTTCATTTTTATTGGTTGATTTGGGTCCTGAATATATTTAAGTTTCCTTCAGAAGCACTAGAAATGCACGAAAATTGCGTATTTCCTTCAAATGTACCTTAAATTAGACATTTCTCCTTCTATTTCTATAGATGACTTTTCTATATATTGCATAGTATCGCTAATGTGTAGTAGGGCATTATAACTTCCAAATGCTAATAATTATGGATGCACATGGATTTGAAGGCTCAAATTTCAATGGTGAGTTGTGATAACCAGTACTAAATTGCTGAGCTAAAAAACCCCGTTTCCGAGACTTATCCAAATCGACCCGCGAAAATGAAGCCTGTGCCCCTTTAAATAAAAGTTAGGTTTGAGAGAAAATAATACGCATACTCTTGCCCCATGACCATGGCCCACTGCTCTAGCCTCTAGCCTCCCCTGTTGGGGAAACGAGGTGAAGCTGCGTCCCGGTGCCCTGGACCTTCATGTTAGTCAACGTCTTACTCCGCGTCTCCAATATTCCAATGTAACAGAATTAAAGATAAGCTTACCTGTGATTACGAGTATCGACTTTAACATCGTGGTTGGTGTATCTGTATAACAATCTAACACTTTAATAATTCTTCTATTTATATCACTGTGAATATATAATAATTTATGATGAATGAATGAATGATGACAAAACTGACATAGTATAGTCTGAAACTCTGAACTTTATTTGACTAATGATTGCCATCTTCACCGATTTAAAACATTTTAATTTCTGCATGTTAGATAGTTTGACACGATAGTTTTGTATGGTAGATAGTTTGGTATGTTAGATAGTTTGACACGATAGTTTTGTATGATAAATAGTTTGACACGATAGTTTTGTATGATAAATAGTTTGACACGATAGTTTTGTATGGTAGATAGTTTGACACGATAGTTTTGTATTCTAGCTAGTTTGACACAATAGTTTTGTATGGTAGAT
This sequence comes from Lottia scabra, assembly GCA_029955415.1. Taxonomy (NCBI): domain Eukaryota; kingdom Metazoa; phylum Mollusca; class Gastropoda; family Lottiidae; genus Lottia; species Lottia scabra. The sequence continues at coordinate 4,159,137 of JARJEI010000018.1, read as the reverse complement.
CATTTTAGACAATAGTTTTGTATTCTAGCTCGTTGGACACGAAGGTTTCTTATGTTAGATAGTTTGACACAATAGTTTTGTATGGTAGATAGTTTGACACAATAGTTTTGTATTTTAGATAGTTTGACACAATAGTTTTGTATGGTAGATAGTTTGACACGATAGTTTGTATGTTAGATAGTTTGACACAAAAGTTTTGTATGTTAGATAGTTTGACACGATAGTTTTGTATGGTAGCTAGTTTAACACGATAGTTTTGTATGTTAGATAGTTTGACACAATAGTTTTGTATTCTAGCTAGTTTGACACAATAGTTTGGAAGCTTGAAAGTTGGTCACGATAGTTTTGTATGGTAGATAGTTTTAGACGATAGGTTTGTATGGTAGATAGTTTGACATGAAAGTGTTGTATGTTAGATAGTTTGACACGATAGTTTTGTATTGTAGATAGTTTGACACGATAGTTTTGTATGGTAGATAGATTGACACTATAGTTTTGTATGGTAGATAGTTTGACATTACATTTTGTATTCTAGCTAGTTTGACACAATAGTTTTGTATGGTAGATAGTTTGACACGATAGTTTTGTATGGTAGATAGTTTGACACGATAGTTTTGTATGTTAGATAGTTTGACACGATAGTTTTGTATGGTAGATTGTTTGACACGATAGTTTTGTATGGTAGATAGTTTGACACGATAGTTTTGTATGGTAGATAGTTGGACATGATAGTTTTAGTAAGCTTGATGCGTTGACACAATAGTCCTGTATGGTATATAGTTTGACATGATAGTTTAGTATGCTAGATAGTTTGACATGATAGTCCTGTATGGTAGATAGTTTGACATGATAGTTTAGTATGCTTGATGCGTTGACACAATAGTCTTATGGTGGAAAGTTTTACTCTGTAGTTTTGTATGTTATATACATTTATTTTGACAAAATAGTTTTGTATGTTATATAGTTTGACGAGGTAGTTTTGTATGGTAGATAGTTTGACAAAATAGTTTTGTATGTTATATAGTTAGACACGATAGTTTTGTATGTGAGACAGTTTTACACTATAGTTTTGAATGTTATATACATTTATTTGACAAAATAGTCTTGTATGTTATATAGTTTGACGCGATAGTTTTGTATGTAATTTTAGTTTGACACGATAGTTTTGTATGTTATATAGTTTGACGCGATAGTTTTGTATGTAATTTAGTTTGACATCATAGTTAAAAAACATTAACTTTAATAGTAGAATTATTAACTTAATAATCAGATCATTAAAGTTAAGAGTTGAGTATTAACTAAATATTTTTATTATCAACTTTGCTGTTGATCATTAAATTTAGTAATAAAACTATTAAATGCGGCAAAATTACCATTAATTTGATAATATTCAGTTCATCAAATAGTTGATAATGCATTTCCTTCCTGGGAGTTTGGGATTCTAGTTAAAGGAAAATGTTCACTAACCGTTCGAACCTGAATTTTTTAGCTAACCTCATCCGTAATAATGTTCCAAATTCTTGAAATTAGCCTTCAAATCCCCGTGCATACATAAATATCAGCGTTTAAAAGTCAAAAATACGACTTGTCGTTTAGTAAGACTATACCTTATATTGAAGGCACATATACATTTGAAAGATAACTGTTATTGTACGAGTATAATTGAAGGGATATTTGCGATTTTTGGGCACTTCCAGTAAATCTGAAGGTTATTTACATAAATTCAATGCCCAAATTTATCCTCGAAAATGCTGAACATTCCTCTTTAATCATAAATGGTTTGCATGCTTGTTAGTTTGAAAAGATAGTTATGTATGTTAGCTCGTTTGACACGGTAGTGTGGTTTTGTGTATTAGATAAATTTCTATTTCTATAAAAGCTATAGTTTTGTATGCCAGATAGTTTGGCATAATAGTTTCGTATGCCAGATAGTTTGGTATAGTAGTTTTGTATGGTAGATAGTTTGACATGATAGTTTCGTATGTTAGATAGTTTGTCACGATTTTATATAGTTTTCTATGCTATTTAGTTTGACGTGATAGTTTTGTATACTACATATACTAAACCAGAATAGTTTTGTTTTCTAGTTGATCACAAAAGTTTTGCATTCTTATAAGTTTGAAACGATAGTTTTGTATGATAGTTTGAAACGATAGTTTTGTATGATAGTTTGGCACGATAGTTTTGTATATTAGTTTGACACGATACATTTTTATAAAAGCGATAGTTGGGTATGCCAGATAGTTTGGCATAATAGTTTCGTACGCTAGTTAGTTTGACACGACAGTTTTGTATACTAACTAAAGAGGTGCACGGTCACAAAAAAATTATCCTCTGAAATATGACCACAGACATAATGTATATTGGTCACAATAGTACGTACAAATAAAATATAATCTCTTCCCTCTTTAATCTATCAAAAAAAAAAGAATAAATAAAATATTAATTCAGCCCTGGGTTTAATTTACATTTAAGAAATTGATTAACAATTTATCATAAGAAATTAACATTTTTGCTAATCAAGTAGTTAAATTTTGATTCGCAATATTAATAAAAATCATTAATGCTGCGACTAAAAACATTATTATTATTGCGACTAAAAACATTATTATTACTGCGACTAAACACATTATTATTACTGCGACCTTGTTTCCTTATTACTGTGACCAATTACCTTGTGCCTTTATTACTGTGAATAAAATACCTTGTGCCTTTATTACTGTGAATAAAATACCTTGTGCCCTTATTACTGTGACCAAAATACCTTGTGCCCTTATTACTGTTACCAAATTACCTTGTGTCCTTATTACTGTTACCAAATTTCCTTGTGTCCTTATTACTGTTACCAAATTACCTTGTTTCCTTATTACTGTGACCAATTACCTTGTGCCTTTATTACTGTGAATAAAATACCTTGTGCCTTTATTACTGTGAATAAAATACCTTGTGCCCTTATTACTGTGACCAAAATACCTTGTGCCCTTATTACTGTGACCAAAATACCTTGTGTCCTTATTACTGTGACAAAGTTATCTTGTGTCCTTATTACTGTGACCAAATTATCTTGTGACCTTATTACTGTTAACAAATTACCTTGTGTCCTTATTACTGTGACAAAGTTATCTTGTGCCCTTATTACTGTGACCAAATTATCTTGTGACCTTATTACTGTTAACAAATTACTTTGTGCCACATTACTGTGAACAAATTACCATATTCCCTTATTACTGTGACCAAAATACCTCGTGCCCTTATTACTGTGACCGAATTACCATGTGCCCTTAATACTGTAACCGTAATACCGTGTAACCTTATTACTGTTACCAAATTACCTTATGCCATATTATTCTGACTAAATGACACTGTGTCCTTATTACTGTGACCAAAATACTGTGTTCCCGTATTATTGTGACTAAATTACCTAGTGTCCTTATTATTGTGACAAAATTACATTGTGTCCGAATTACTGTGACCAAATTACCTAGTGTTCTTTTTATTGTAACCAAAATACCGTGTGACGTGATTGTGAATTTCTGAGACCAAAATACCGTGTGACGTGATTGTGAATTACTGTGACCAAAATACAGTGTGGCGTGATTGTGAATTACTGTGACCAAAATACAGTGTGACATGATTGTGAATTACTGTGACGCGATAGTTTTGTAACATAGACAGATTGTAAGCTGGGATGGTTGTAACGTTCATTTTAGGTAGTATAATTCTTGTTCTAGCTAATTGGACATTTTCGTGTTTTTGCTGGACTAAGAAGGCTGACTCGAACTAAAAAATCCCACAATGCATCCCAATAATAATTTTTTTGCATGAAAATCCGGCTAAAGATGCGAGTAGACGTGATGCGGTGCTCGGTCCAGAATACAAGCGAATACACGAACTAGGTTTTCGGTCCAGGCACGATTTGCTTCTAATATTCTCTGCTGTATAGATATTCCGGACTGCACACTAATCGACCGGACACCGGAACGGACACTATGCCTCGACTATTTGCGGCTTTAGTCGAGTTTTTGACTTATTAATTTCGGAAATCATATAAACAGGCCTTCTCAAATTGCGGCCCACGACGCCCATGAGAATGTCCCCCCAGGAGTGACCACTTCCGCTAAAACGTTCTGCTGCCATGCTACCTATACTCTATTTGGCCCTTATTTTTTCCATAAAATGCATTTGGCCCTTTATAAAAATTAATTGAAAAGGCCTGATATAGAATAAGAGGCATCTAGGATGAAACTTCCTAGTAAACGTCCGAAAATTCAGTTTAAACACCTACCTTTAACTTCAAACTCCTCGGAGGACCTGTCACTTCAGTAATTTATGTGGTTTTATATAATAAACATTATTTGTGTTGTCTGTACAATCAGTTACGTGTTCACTACGTACATTGTGAAAGCTACAATTTATTCAATTTTATTCAATAGAAAAGCATTAATAACAGTGACACATTGACTTATTCAAACGAGTGGCCGGATATCGTTAAAAGAATAGGCCTACTACTTTTTAGATTGATCAAAAATTCTAAATTCTAAAACTCGGTCAATAGGATTTACAAGATAAAAAAAAGGAGTTTATACTTTATATTCATAAGGCATTATAAACGTACAACGGATTACCTGTATAATCTGATATATCCAGAAAACTACGTTTTACGTATTATTGAAAAACGCTAACAAAATATTTTAAGCGTTTTTCAATAATAACCTGTAATTTTATGGAAATTTACTTAGTTTTATGGTTTACTGGATTCTGGTTGCATATTTTTGACACCGTTGAAAAATATATACTCCTATTGGTAAATTTTGAGAACTTTTTTTGTTCATTTTAAGAGCTGCTATAGCTTTGAAAGAATACAACCTCTAAGAATGATAAAAAAAAAATCCACATTTTCAAAATGGCCAATAAGAGTATATATTCATCAAGCAACTTATCTAGCACCATAAACGTACAACGAATTACCTTATAAATCCAGAAAACTACCTTATATATAATTATCGAAAAACGCTTGATATTTTAAGTGATTTTCAATAATAACCTGTAATTTTATGGAAAATTAGTTTTATGGGTTTATTGGATTCTGTTTGTATATTTTTGACACCGTTGATGAATATATACTCTTATTGGCAAAGTTTGAGAACTTAAATTTTGTGTTCATTTTAAGAGGTGTATCGCTTTAAAGGTCAACATCCAAGAATTCGTTTTATATTATTGCAGTGCGTTCGATTTGTCGAACGCACTGCTTTGGTTTGCAATTGACTATTTTTTTTTTTGTCTATTTCTGGTCACGCTCCCCAGCCAAAACTGCACATACCACACATAACTTGACATCATTTCCTGCGATGATTAACTGCTCGGTGTTGCTTAAATGTAAAATGGCGCATTTTTGCCTAACCGGAAATGACGTATATTAAAAAGTCGTATTTCAGGGTTTTTCCATTTTCAACTAATTTTTCCAACGGATTGTGATCGGTCTTTTTCAGTTCATTTGTTTAACCCAATAGCTACAATTTGCAATTTTGAAAAATTCATATTGTGACTTTTGTAGCTGACTTTTGGGGCACTTTTTAAAGGATTTTTTTTAACTTTTGCAATTTCATTTCGATCGATCTGAAACCTTTCAATAACATAGACATATGAATTTCCGAAGAAAATCAATTTTTAAAGTTTCGATATCACTTCCGGTTTTGACGTCATTTGCTTCTAAACTTTCAATTTCAACTTCCGGAATATTGAAGATATTTGAAAAAAATGTTTTGTGTTATCATAGATTTGGTCATACATAAAAAATAAAATGATGAAATTTTATCCAGGTGTAAGGGATTAGCCGCCATCTTGAACTGACCTATGTTTCTTAAAATTTTAATTCAGAACCGAGGGTTAATCGGATTTTTTAAATTTTGAAATCTACGACTTCTGCAATCGATTGCAAAAAAAATGTAGGTTGTCGATTTTTGAATTTCGATTTCAATTTCTTTATATTTCCGGAACAAGAATTTCAGTAATGACCGAAACTTTCAAGGCTCATATCTAGTGACCTTGACCTTTGATGACCTCTTGACCTGTACAAAACTTATTGCCCTCGACGAGATCTATCAGATGATATATTCATTTCCGATTTCTGATGTTTACTTCCGGTTTTATCGCCATTTGAAAATTGCAATTTTTAACTTTAAAGAGCTCTGTCACGTGACCTAATTTACATACGTCACAAATTCTATTTCATTTTTACTATGCTAAATGTGCTCTTTCAAATGATATATAACACAATATATTTGAATCAAAATTGCGCTTTTTAAAACTTGCAAATTTTGTGTCAAATTCCATTGAATTTTTTTTGAAATTTTTTCGATCGATCTAAAAACTTACAGGTAGATAGACAATTTGATTCTGAACAAAAAAATATTTCTAGAATCTTTATATCACTTCCGGTTTTGACGTCATTTGCTTGTAATTTTAACTTCCTTAGTTTTGGAGATATTTGAAAATATTTGTTTGCATTATGTTAAAAATGGTCATCATAAAAAAAATAAACTAGAATCGTGAGACGATACTGGGCAGTGCGCATCCGGTTTCGTCCATGGGTGAAAAATAGCGTTTTCAATCCATACTGCGAAATTTACAGAACATACAAATCGGCATATAAATTCACCGGTATTAGCCTGTTTTTATTTTCTATTTCAAACTGTCGAGGGTCTTTAACGTGCTTAGTCAATAGCACACCGGACCTTTGTTTATTGTCCCATCCGAACGACTAGGCGCTTTTTCCATGTCAGCCCCTCCGATCTACATCACTGAGAGGCTGAAAAATCCGAAGGTGTCATCTCGACCCATGCCAGGATTGGGCTTTCAGGTTAACAAGTATGCGTCTCACTCACAGAGGCACCCTTCAATATATGATAGAGCCAATTCGTGACATAGTAAATAATGACATCAGAATACTGAGTGCTAACCTACACACACGCAGATTCGCAGTACAACTCGTATATTATCATTTTAACATAAACTTAGCAAAAAATCTATATTATTATTTTTTAGAAAATATTTTAATGGTCAACGTTTGTAGACATCGATTTTAAAACTTGTTTTTTAATAAATGACAGAACCAGATTTTTAGATCGGATTTTCTTCTTTTGGCATTGGATTGTTATATACTACATTTAGATTTCTTTTCATTTTTTTTAAGACATAATTTAAAACGTTAAAAACGCAAGTTACAATATAAGAAAGTTATGTGAAGCATGGAAGTGCAATTGTCAGTTGAAGGGAGAGAACTGTATTTAAACATACAGACAACAAACATTTGTCAGTTGAAGGGAGAAAACTTCATTTAAACATTTTAAAATACTACTCAAAGCATTGACCAGTGAGAAGCGTTAAAAGAAACAATATGGTAAATTGTAACTTTCTAGATGTTAGTATACTGACCATGCCATATGCACGTATGATGTGCTGAGGTAATGATTCGTTGTTACACAACAACGTAGACTCTACATGTCGTCAGATATGGTAGTATAGAATAAACCTCTCGAGGTTAAATCAAGATTAAAGCCTAATAGACCTTGCTGGTCGTTGGAAATAATAGAATTCGAAACATGAGCATTGAACGTTTCAGTCTTTACTAAAATTCTTGTACCAGAAATATAAAGAAATCTAAATTAACCAAACAGTTGCTACAAGGTTGTTGGCCATCGACCAAGGATTTCATAGACACTGATGTTATGCAAATCCGATTATCCCCTAAGGTCCTATTTTGAATTGTATAAAAATAAGTCACAACAACATGGCACCTTACATAGTACTTCCGGGTCGGATTTTATCATTTATATCTTTTATGATGACCATTTCTAACATAATGCAAATAGACATTTTCAAATAATTCGGAAACTCCAGAAGTTAGAATTTTAAGTTTACAAATAAATGACGTCAAAACCGGAAGTGATATCAAAATTTCAGAAATATTTTATTGTTCATTATCAAATTGTCTATCTACTTGTAATTTTTCAGATCGATCAAAATCAAATTTCCCAAAAACACGCACAGTTACAATGAAACTTGGCACAAAATTTGCAATTTTTAAAAAGCGCAATTTTGATTCAAATATTTTGTGTTATATATCATTTGAAAGAGCAGATTAAGCAGAGCAAATATGTCTGAAAATTTGTGACGTATGTTAATTAGGTCACGTGACAAAGCTCTTTAAAGTTAAAAATTGCAATTTTCAAATGGCGATAAAACCGGAAGTAAACATCAGAAATCGGAAATGAATATATCATCTGATAGATCTCGTCAAGGGCAATAATTTTTGTGCAGGTGAGGAGGTCATCAAAGGTCAAGGTCACTAGATATGAGCCTTGAAAGTTTCGGTCATTACTGAAATTCTTGTTCCGGAAATATAAAGAAATTGAAATCGAAATTCAAAAATCTACAACCTACATTTTTTTTGCAATCGACTGCAAAAGTCGTAGATTTCAAAATTAAAAAAATCCGATTAACCCTCGGTTCTGAATTAAAATTTTAAGAAACATAGGTCAGTTCAAGATGGCGGCTGATCCCTTGCACCTGGATAAAATTTCATCATTTTATTTTTTATGTATGACCAAGTCTATGATAACACAAAAAATTTTTTTCAAATATCTTCAATATTCCGGAAGTTGAAATTGAAAGTTTAGAAAGAAATGACGTCAAAACCGGAAGTGATATCGAAACTTTGAAAATTGATTTTCTTTGGAAATTCATATGTCTATGTTATTGAAAGGTTTCAGATCGATCGAAATAAAATTGCAAAAGTTAAAAAAAATCCTTTAAAAAGAGCTCCAAAAGTCAGCTACAAAAGTCAAAATATGAATTTTTCAAAATTGCAATTTGTAGCTATTGGGTTAAACAAATGAACCAAAAAAGACCGATCACAATCTGTTGGAAAAATGAGTTGAAAATGGAAAAACCCTGAAATACGACTTTTTAATATACGTCATTTCCGGTCAGGCAAAAATGCGCCATTTTACATTTAAGCAACAACGAGCAGTTAATCATCGCATGAAATGATGTCAAGTTATGTGTGGTATGTGCAGTTTTGGCTGGGGAGCGTGACCAAAAATAGACAAAAAAAAAAAAAAAAAAAAAAAAAAAAATAGTCAATTGCAAAACAATGCAGTGCGTTCGAAGAATCGAACGCACTGCAATAATGTAATGCGACCCGGAAAAAATATATTACAGTGGAAGTATTATAAAAATTACCAATTTTTGAAAAATGAAATATACTGAATAGAGTTTTACGTCCTGCTTTGCTTTTCTGCACCTATATTAAGGACGGGCAAACGCCATGCAGTGCGCAATGAGGAAAATTTTGCATTAGCCTGATATTATTATCAATTTCCATTTGTCGAGGGATCTTTAACATGCACAGCCAATTAGCACATCGGTTTATTTACATCCACGATTGAACGCCCTTGCCATGTCAGCCCCCGACTAGGGTTTGCAGCATTCCCGGATATCTCATTCCCGGGAATGGGAATGAAATTTATGCTATTCCCGGGATTCCCGGGAATCCCGGGAATCAATTTCAACATATAAGAGCTAGTCAAACTAGCAACTGTTACAAAAATATAGGACATAATAGCTAAAGCTATCTATGTAGTTTCATATCAAATTTTATTTTCATATAATTCGCAATATTTAAGAACTTTTGAACCCAAAATACCTCTATGCAAATAGGTTTTAGTATTGATTAGTGCCGGTGGAAGTGGATTAAGTTACCGACGAATCTAACCAATGTTTTAGGAAGACCAACACGCACTATGATTTCACCCCTAGGCGAGAGCAATTGCCTGCAACAGAAAACCTTAATCCGCTGCGACTGATTACGGATTGATTGACTTCAGAGCATTATGTATGAATTCCAGATTCGGTGTCATAGTCTTTAGGCCTATCTGCTCAAATGACCTAAATTCCCAAATGAAAGTGGTAATACATGTGTTCTCTTTCTGACATTACTTGTCCTCGTCGATAGTTTTTATTAGTTCTTTTTTCAAAGAAATTTCAACAGATGTCTCAGGTATCACCACCATCACTAACGTCAGGGGCGGATTAGGGCTCTGAGGCTTGGATGGGGGGAATTTTGGAGATTTGTATCCCTCCAGGTGACAGAATTTACCACTGTCAATGGTGAAATAAACGTGAACAAATTTATGTTCCCATTCCCGGGAATGGAGTGCTGTTCCCGGGAATGAGTACTCGCCAGAAACTCCGGGAATCCCTACCCCCGACCTGTATCACTGACGAGATTCATCCCTGGACGAGCAAGCGTCTTACTCACTAAGCCACCGCGGCCCCCTTCATATCATGAAACCTGCATCACTGACAGGGGGTATTAGTTATGGACATTCATTACCTTTTAAAATAGCATAGGAAGGGTCATTAAATCCTCCCATACCTGATGGCATGTGAGAGTCTACAATGTATCATCCCCTCAGCACGTCTAACATTTCATGATTAGTGTACTGTGTACAGTGTATTGTTTCATTTAACGCTTCTCACTGGTCAATGTTTTGATATAATGTACAACAAATGTTTTTTTTAATATCATAAAACTAAAATACAACAATGAAATTTTTGGGGGAGAATTGTATCCTACTAAACTATATTAAGAATTTTTCAAATGATCTGAAAAAACACTTGCTTGCAAAATATAAGATTAAAACTTACATGTTTGTTTTCTGTATGTTTAAATGCAGTTCTTTCCCTTCAACTGACAAATGTTTGTTGTCTATATGTTCAAATGCAGTTCTATCCCCTCAACTGACAATTGCAAGTGCTTACTTTCTTACATTGTCACTTGCGCTTTTAACGTTTTAAATTATGTAGTAAAAATGAAAAAATAAAATCTAAATATAGAAGATAACGATCCGATGCCAAAAGAAGAAAATTCGTTCTAAAAATCTGGTTCTGTCATTTATTAAAAAAAAAGTTTTAAAACTGCATGTCTAGAAACGTTGACCATTAAAAAGTTTTTTTAAAAAAATAATAATATAAATTTTTTGCTAAGTATATTAAAATGATAAGTTACGAGCTGAACTGCGAATTTTTATGAATGTTAACACTCAGAATTCTGATGTTATTTATATATCATATCAAGTAATGGTGTTATGATATGAAGGGGGCCGCGGTAGCTCAGTGAGTAAGACGCTTGCTCGCCAACCTGAACGTCCAGGATTGATTCCCGTCAGTGATGCAGGTCAGAGGGGCCGACATGGAAAAAGCGCCTAGTCGTTCGGATGGGACAATAAACCATGGTCCCGTGTGCTATTGGTTGTGCACGTTAAAGACCCCTCGACAGTTGGAAATCGAAAAAAAGAGCAGGCTACTGCCGCTGTCCTGGCAAAATTTCCCTAATTGCACACTGAATGCGTTTGCCCGTCCTCAGTTAGCCCATATAGGAGCAGAAAAAATAGGACGTAAACTCCATTCATTTCACTTCATTTCTTTCATATGTATGATATTACATATGAAAAATATTAATAAATTTTCTTTAACTATTCTACTTCCAATGATGTATAAAAATGTGCATAAATAAAAACAACGACTTTTTAATCAGATGACTTTTCACTACCGATCATACGCTAGTTATTCCATTTTTCACTGAACGTGAACTGGTTATTCTACTTTTCACTCCCGAATATAAACAATTTATATGTATGGATTGAAAATGACACTTTTCACCCATAGACGAAACCGGATGCGCACTGCCCAGTATCGTCTCACGATTCTAGTTTAAATTTATTTTTCGATTATTTAGACCTTGAATATATGTAAATAGCTTCCAGAAGTACTGGAAAAATTATTGCACAATCCCTCCATTTATACCCATACCCGAACATCTATCTTTCATTTTCTGTATAAAGCATAGTCTCAATGAAATTCGACTCTTATTTGGACATTCAATCGCTGATAATTATGGATACACGGGGATTGGAAGGCTTAAATTTCGAGGGAAGCCCTTGAACATTATTACGGATTAGATAAGCTTACAAATTCCAGGTTCTGATATTATTTTTATACGCCCACATGAAAATGTGGACGTATATTGCCGTCACCCCTGTCCGTCCGTCCGTCCGTCTGTCGGTCCGTCAACAATTTTTTGTGTACGCGATAGAGACCAGAGTTTTTATCCGATTTGAATGAAACTTTGTATTCGTCTTGATAATATCTTGAATGATTTCGAAAATGGCGTGATTCCATTCGTCAGTTTATGAGTTATTGCCCTTGACTTAGTGAAAAAACGTTAAAATCCACTGGTGTACGCGATAAAAGCTACAATTTCTATTCAATTTGAATGAAACATGGTACGTGTATTCATCTTGATAATATCTCGGATCAGTTCGAAATTGGCACCATTCCAGTCGTCGGTATATGAGTTATTGCCCTTGACTTAGTGAAAAACATTAAAATTAACTTGTGTACGCGATAAAAGCTAGAGTTTTTATCCAATTTGAATGAACCTTGGTAATTGTATTCATCTTGATAATATCTCAGATCAGTTCGAAATTGGCGCCATTCCAGTCGTCGGTTTATGAGTTATTGCCCTTGACTTAGTGAAAAACATTAAAATTAACTTGTGTACGCGATAGAGGCTAGAGTTTTTATCCGATTTGATTCATTTAAATATCAGCTCAGATAAGTGCGATGTATGGTGCCATCAAATTTTTTAAATATTCAAATTTGCTGAAGTGGGCGTATGTTATCTTGCCTGGCAAGCTATCTTTATTCAGTCTTATTGGTCTAACGCCTGGGTTTTCAACTGGTTTTCTCAAATGTCCCCTAAAATGCATATGGAAATGATCATGTCCCTTGAATTGTCCGCAGAAGTCATCAAAAACATGTAATTTCGAAGCATGATATAGTCACAGGATTTTTTGTTTCAATACAAACTTAAATTGTGGTCATAATACAAGATATAACATATTTTTTTCAAACCTATAGATCAGTTTGTGTCCCCTTGAGAATGTCCAAATGTCCCCAGTCTGGGACATGTCCCCCAAGTTGAAAAACCAGGGTCTAACGGATAGTGAACATATTCCTTTAAAGGGGAAGGTTCAGCATTTTCGATGATTTGGTCGTTGACACCTACGCGTGCATTCGGAACAGTTCATTTGTACTAAGACTGATTTTAGTTCAGACAAACTTATTATGACCAGCCGGTCTATTGAAATACAAAATGAAGTGGTCTTTTCTGGGCCATCGATTTGTATATTATATAAACTGGATAATTAGTTATTAGACCAAATGTCCCTTTTCTCAGATCATAATGACCCGGTTAATAACTTGTAAACATACCTTTTTCCATCAGCGATTTGGGTCTCTTTTTAGAAGTGAAATCCGGCACCCGGTTTGTCTACAATGACATGACAAATCATAGAGGGGCTATTCGTCAAGTCCGACGATTATAACCCTTAGAAATGAAATGAAATGAAATGGATAGTCCATGACGGTAGTTAGTAAGGGTGAGGTTGTTAGATGGAATTTGGGACTATGGTTGCAATCATTGATGTAGGATGGTGGGTGAAAATCTTAGATGTGAGACAGTGGGTGGAAATCTTAGATGTGAGACAGTGAGTGGAAATCTTAGATGTGAGACAGTGGGTGGAAATATTAGATGCGAGACAGTAGGTGGAAATCTTAGTTGGGAGACAGTGGGTAGAAATCTTAGATGTGAGACAATGGGTGGAAATCTTAGATGTAAGACAGTGGGTGGAAATCTTAGATGTGGGACAGTGGGTGGAAATCTTAGATGTAGGACAGTGGGTGGAAATCTTAGATGTGGGACAGTTGGTGGAAATCTTAGATGTGACACAGTGAGTAGAAGTCTTAGATGTGAGACAGTGAGTGGAAATCTTAGATGTGGGACAGTGGGTGGAAATCTTTAATGTGAGACAGTGGGTGGAAATCTTAGTTGGGAGACAGTGGGTAGAAATCTTAGATGTGAGACAATGGGTCTTAATCTTAGATGTGAGACAGTGGACAGTGGGTAGAAATCTTATATGTGAGACAATGGGTGGAAATGTTAGATGTGAGACAGTGGGTGGTAATCTTAGATGTGAGATAGTGGGTGGAAATCTTAGATGTGAGACAGTCAGTGGAAATCTTAGATGTGGGACAGTGGGTGGAAATCTTTAATGTGAGACAGTGGGTGGAAATCTTAGATGTGAGACAGTGGGTGGAAATCTTTCTTATGAGACAGTCGGTGGAAATCTTACATGTGAGACAGTGAGTGGAAATCTTAGATGTGAGACAGTGGCTGGAAATCTTTGATGTGAGACAGTGGGTGGAAATCTTTCTTATGAGACATTAGGTGGAAATCTTAGATGTGAGACAGTGGGTGGAAATCTTTCTTATGAAACAGTCGGTGGAAATCTTAGATGTGAGAGAGTGAGTAGAAATCTTAGATGTGAGACAGTGAGTGGAAATCTTAGATGTGAGACAGTGGCTGGAAATCTAAGATGTGAGACAGTGTGTGGAAATCTAAGACGTGAGACAGGTGACGGAAATCTTAGATGTGGGACAGTGGGTGGAAATCTTAGATGTGAGACTGTGAGGTGGAGACAGAGAGTAGAAATCTTAGATGTGAAACAGTGGGTGGAAATCTTAGATGTGAAACAGTGGGTGGAAATCTTAGATGTGAAACAGTGGGTGGAAATCTTAGATGTGAGACAGAGAGTGGAAATCTTAGATGTGAGACAGTGAGTAGAAATCTTAGATGTGAGTAGAAATCTAAGATGTCAGACAGTGGGTGGAAATCTTAGATGTGAGACAGTGGGTGGAAATCTTAGATGTGAGACAGTGGGTGGAAATCTTAGATGTGAGACAGTCAGTGGAAATCTTAGATGTGAGACAGTGAGTGGAAATCTTAGATGTGGGACAGTGGGTGGAAATCTTTAATGTGAGACAGTGGGTGGAAATCTTAGTTGGGAGACAGTGGGTAGAAATCTTAAATGTGAGACAATGGGTGAAAATCTTAGATGTGAGACAGTGGGTGGTAATCTTTGATGTGGGACAGCGGGTGGAAATCTTAGATGTGAGACAGTGGGTGGAAATCTTAGATGTGAGACAGCCAGTGGAAATCTTAGATGTGGGACAGTGGGTGGAAATCTTAGATGTGAGACAGTGGGTGGAAATCTTTCTTATGAGACAGTCGGTGGAAATCTTAGATGTGAGACAGTGAGTGGAAATCTTTGATGTGAAACAGTGGGTGGAAATCTTAGATGTGAGACAGTGGCTGGAAATCTTTGATGTGAGACAGTGGGTGGAAATCTTTCTTATGAGACAGTGGGTGGAAATCTTAGATGTGAGACAGTGGGTGGAAATCTTTCTTATGAAACAGTCGATGGAAATCTTAGATGTGAGACAGTGAGTGGAAATCTTTGATGTGAGACATTGGGTGGAAATCTTACATGTGAGACAGTGGCTGGAAATCTAAGATGTGAGACAGTGTGTGGAAATCTAAGACGTGAGACAGTTGGTGGAAATCTTAGATGTGGGACAGTGGGTGGAAATCTTCGATGTGAGACTGTGAGGTGGAGACAGTTGGGTGAATTCTTAGATGTGAGACAGAGAGTAGAAATCTTAGATGTGAAACAGTGGGTGGAAATCTTAGATGTGAGACAGAGAGTAGAAATCTTAGATGTGAGACAGTGAGTAGAAATCTTAGATGTGAGTAGAAATCTAAGATGTGAGACAGTGGGTGGAAATCTTAAATGTGAGACAGTGGGTGGACATCTTAGATGTGAGACAGTGGAGTGGAAATCTTAGATGTAGGACAGTGGGTGGAAATCTTAGATGTGGGACAATGGGTAGAAATATCAGATGCGAGACAGTGGGTGGAAATCTTTAATATGGGATGGTGAGTGGAAATATTAGATGTAAGACAGTGAGTGGAAATCTAAGATGTAAGACAGTGGGTGGAAATCTAAGATGTGAGACAGTGAGTGGATGGATATCCTAGATGTGAGACAGTGGGTGGAAATCTTAGATGTGAGACAGTGAGTAGAAATCTTAGATGTGAGACAGTGGGTGGAAATCTTTCTTCAATTCACATTGCTCACAAGTATCTATGCAACATCATTTTCAGAGAGTTCACAATTATTCTCATAGCATTTTTCAATACAAAATATCTTTTGAAGGGTGTTTACAATGTTCGTTATCCTCATTTCAAGCACAAGAAGTACAATAACAATAGATTTGGTAATAATTTTTTAATATTTTTTGGAATGAAATTTGTATTTATAAAAAAACTTAACATATTGATATCACAAATAATGATAAAGTCCCATTACGCTGATCTTTCATGTTATATAACCTCTTAGAATGACCCGAAAATCTAAATTTTCGAATTTGGTCGATAGGAGTTTATATTTATCAAGGGACTTTCCTGGTTGCATAACTATACAACAGATTACCTAAATAATCTGATAAAACCAGAAAAACAATGTTTATATACAATAAATGAAAAACCCTTAATAAAATTTAAGGCGTTTATCAATTATAATTTGTTATTATATGGAAATTTACATAGTTTCATGGGTTTTTTTTTTGCATTCTGTTTGCATACTTTGGACATCGTTGATGAATATACTCTGATTGACCAAGTTTGAGAACTTAATTTTTTTGTTCATTCTAAGAGGTTGTATCGCTTTAAAGCTGGGGACAGAATTAGGGAATTTTCAGGTCAAATCACCAGCAATCGCCAGCAAACTTCACCTAGTGTGTCCAGTACGACGACATTCGCCAAAGCTTCGGCCGAAGATAATTCATAGTTATTATTGCATTTATTCGCCCCGTGTGTCCACTGCACCAGCCGATTTATAGATTAGCCGAAGTACCGACGAATAAATTCGCTGGATTTGTCCTCAGCTTTAACAACAGTATACACAACCTTACCGATTGTCAAGATCGTATACCACTGCTTAAAGAACATGAGGGTCTCAGTTAAATGCTTGCTCGTTACGTTCCATGGTTCAATCCTAGGATAGGTCGTGATAATATCTTCAAATTTGTCCACCCATTTTCCCCCTGTTAGTGATGCAGAGGCAGACATGGGAAAAGTAACTAGTGAGTCAAATGGGAACATTAACCATGGACCTGTGTGCTATTGGCTGTGCACGTTAAAATGAAATGAATGAATGGAGTTTTAAGTCCTACTTTTCTGCACCTATATGGGCTAATTGAGGACGGGTGTGCACGTTAAAGACCTCTCGACATATATAAATTGAAAGAAGAGTAGGCTAATGCAACTGTCCGAGCAAAATGTCCTTCATTGCAAACTGGTTTGCCTGATCTCATTAGCCCAAACAGATGCAAGAAAAGTATTTCGTTCTTGAAGAAACAAATGTGTGTTGGATTTAAAACTCGTGTAAACATCTTCTATTTTAATTGTAGTAATAACTCGCAATGGACACTGTACCTTGTCTTTTTGTGACTGTATTTCTGAATTGCCTGCAAATTGTTTATCTTTGACCACATTTAACAAATAAATAAAGAAATAAATAAACAAACAAATAAACAACAAAACAAATAAAACTTAAAAACAAAAATAAATGTATCTTATTTACAAAATGAGATCGTTGCAGGATAAAAAAAATTCTTTAAAAAAAAATTGTGCCAATACTAGCCAACAGTCCACATAAGACTATTTATTGCGGTTTTGAGGCCGATATTCCAATTGACTAAATTCGATTTAACAATAAAAATGATTTTAAAGGGATTGTAAAGTGTGTGTGTATGGGGGACACTGATAGCATCAATTTGCGCCATTCCAATTTCCATTCCGACGTCTGTGGTTCTTGCAATTCCACTACAACTAACGCGTTTTATGACGTCACTAACAGTGATCTACCGGAAACTTATATTGATATCTATGCAGATCACTGTCAGTGACGTCATAAAACGCGTTAGTTTTAGTGAAATTGTAAGAACTACAGACGTCGAAATGGAAATTGGAATGGCGCAAATTACATATACAAAATTTAGAAAATCCCTTTACAATCTCTTTAAGAATTTAAAACAATCTGGTTCAATTCTGCAATAAAATGGATTGTATAGAATATTTTTTTTACACATATACACTTATAATGTGTATCCGATACACTGATAGCATCTATATGTATCATTTCAATTTTCAGTCAGAAGTCTGTGAATCTTGCCATTCTATGACAAAAAAGCTTTTTATGACTTTAAGAATTTCAGTGACATTACAGGCATCTTAAACTTCTGAGGGAAAAAAACTGAAATGATGCCAATAGAAGTCATGCAAAGTTAAGTCAGCCTCTTTCAAATTCTGATAAATCGACAGCCTCATTCTAGAAACTTAACTTAGATTAAAGATCAGGGGCCTTATTCTCGAAAACGTAACTAAGTTAAAATCCAGATTTTGAGAAATACAGTAATCTGATTGGATAATAAAGCTATATTTAAAATCAATTTTAGTGATTGTCCAATCAGATGACTGGAACACTTAAATCATTGTAAGTTTTCGAGAATAAGGTTCCTGATTTTAAGAAATCCAGTAATCTGATTGGATAATAGTTCTAAATTTAAAATCAATTTTAGTAACTGACCAATCAAACAACTGGACCACTGAAGTCTTTTTAAGTTACATTTTCGAGAATAAGGCCCAGATAGGAAGAATAAAAAAGTCGAATATTAAGAATTGGTTACCAAATGATTTCTGTTTGTGAGATATGCGAGGTAAAGAGAATGAATTTTTCAAGAAATATTTTTAAAAAAAAAAGAGGGAATAAGAAACAATAACAATGTTAAAAGGTAATATATCACAATTCCGTGGTAACAATTAACGAATCAGGGATGTCAATTTTCATTTTCGTATCCCCTGGATAACTTTTACGCCTTGTGTCCTTGAAAGCCTCTCTTTCATTGTCTTTCTGCTCGGTTGCCGTTAGCGATACCACAGGCAGTTCGGAACTGTCAGAACTACATTCGTGTAAAGTTGTTTGAACACTTCGTAAGTTTGGAAATTCTTGTCCCATATTGTTTGCCGATTTTGATTGGGGAAAACTATTTGGGCGTTTGGTTCCACGTGGAGGTCGTGATAAATCTAAACGGGGCACTGAAAGACGTGACGTTAAATTTTGTGGGGATAAAATTTGTTGACTGTACAAAGATGGAGGTTGTTTGTGTACTGGAAGATTGTCTGGCGACCGTTGTGCTAATCCTCGCGGAAAGTTGTTAGCACAACATGGTGATAATACCATATTTGGAATTGTCGTCTGCGTTTGATCATCCGATTTTTCATCACTGATATCACTGTTAATACTAGTCACTGAGCCAAGTAAATTCGGATTTTCACTGAGTATTTGATCAAAAGTAAAACTGGCCCGAGCCTGTGCCCCAGGAGAAGGGGTTGGGGTCAGCCCCGGTCCTGGTCCTCGCACTTCAGGCAACAGTAATCTGCCTGAATTGTTCAAAACTTTTAATAAACTTTCCATATTTGAACTGACTCGACGCACTTCAGTACTCAATGATTCCATTTTACGTTCGAGATTGTCCACACTAGTTCTGGTATTTTCCATTTCAACTTGTAAATTCTGTAACTGGTTTGATTCATCTGTCGGTTTATTGGCTGAAATAGAAAGCAGAAATAAAATGGTGAAAATTCTGTAACTGGTTTGATTCATCTGTCGGTTTATTGGCTGAAATAGAAAGCAGAAATATAGTGGTGTGAAATTCTGCAACTGGTTTGATTCATCTGTCGGTTTATTGGCTGAAATAGAAAGCAGAAATATAGTGGTGTGAAATTCTGCAACTGGTTTGGCTCTTCTGTCGGTTTATTGGCTGAAATAGAAAGCAGAAATATAGTGGTGTGAAATTCTGCAACTGGTTTGATTCATCTGTCGGTTTATTGGCTGAAATAGAAAGCAGAAATAAAATGGTGAAAATTCTGTAACTGGTTTGGCTCATCTATCAGTTTATTGGCTGAAATGGAAAGCAGAAATAAAATGATGTAAATTCTGCAACTGGTTTGATTCATCTGTCGGTTTATTGGCTGAAATAGAAAGCAGAAATATAGTGGTGTGAAATTCTGCAACTTTTGGCTCTTCTGTCGGTTTATTGGCATGGGTCAGAATTAGGTCCACTACGCCAGAGTTTGAAATCAAGACAAAATAAGAAATAAAATCATGAGGATGTGTAAAATTAAATGAAAGAAAAAAATCAATGACCTCAGGATGATATCTGAAATTAACTGAAAGAAAGAAATGCATGAGTTTGGGATGTCTGAAATATCTACTGATAGAAAGAAATTCTTGACTTCTGGCTGTCTGAAATTAATTGAAAGTAAGAAATCTATGACATTAAGATGTTTGGAATTAACTGAAAGAAATATGTGACTTAAGGATGATGAAGTCTGAAGTTAACTGAAAATCCTTCACTTTAGGATAATATCTGAAATTAGCTAAAAATAAGAAATGTATGTCAGAAATAATATGAAAGAAAGAAATCCATGATAATGTTTGAAATTGAATAAAAGATAAAAATACATGACCTCGCAATGATGTTTAAAGTTAATTGGAAGAAAACAATACGGGGTTTCTGGATGATATGTGAAATTAACTGAAAGAAAGAACTGCATGACCTCAAGATTATGTCTGAAAATAACTAAAAGAAAGAACTGCATGACCTCAGGATGATGTCTGAAATTAAGTGAAATAAAGAAATCCATGACTTTAAGATGATGTCTGAAATTAACTAAAAGAAAGAAATCCATGACCTCAGGATGATGTCTGAAACTAACTGAAAGAAAGAAATCCATGTTTTGGGATGTATTGATGAGGGTAAAAGCTTACCTTGATTTAAACTTGGAAGTGTTCTACATGGTCTTAGTTTGTGACTTCTGTTGTATCTATTGTGAAGTCGGGACCCCATTGAATTGGCTCTTCGCATTGCATTTGGATTAGGTGTGAATTTTTTTGGTGGTGCACTTTCTTGTTGAGTTGTGGAATTTTCCGTTCTGGAACACAAAAAAAATTCTTATCTGATCTTATATTTTTCGTAGACATTTCAGTGCTTAATTACCCCTAAAGAGTTCCACAATAATTCACATAAGCAGAGATTCAAACTGCTGCAAACAACAAATATTGTGATCTGAATTTTCAACAACAAACATTGTGATCTGAATTTTCAACAACAAATATTGTGATTTAAATTTTCAACAACACATATTGTGATCTGATTTTTCAAAAACAAATATTGTGATCTGAATTTTCAACAACAAATATTGTGATCTGAATTTTCAACAACACATATCGTGATCTTAATTTTCAACAACAAATATGGTGATCTGAATTTTCAACAACAAATAATGTGATCTGAATTTTCAACAACAAATATTGTGATTTTATTTTTCAACAACATATATTGTGATCTGATTTTCAACAACACACAATTGTGATCTGAATTTTCAACAACACATATTGTGATCTGATTTTCAACAACGCACAATTGTGATCTGAATTTTCAACAACACATATTGTGATCTGATTTTCAACAACGCACAATTGTGTTCTGAATTTTCAACAACACATATTGTGATCTGAATTTTTAACAACAAATATTGTGATCTGAATTTTCAACAACACATATTGTGATCTGAATTTTCAACAACACATATTGTGATCTGAATTTTCAACAAAAAATATTCAACAAATATTGTGATCTGAATTTTCAACAACAATATTATGATCTAAATTTTTAAAAACAAATATTGTGATTTTTCACAAAAGAATAATACAAAATACTTAACCAATTAAATGCACAACACTATACAAAGTTAATAGCTTAGAAAATATAAAATTTAATACAAAATGATATTATATAATTATGTGCTGTATGTACCTTCAAAAATTCAAAAATGCACTTTCGTATTAATGCACATGCACATAACACAATATCACTGTGCAAGAAAAGCTTGGAATAAAAAATCTAATGCATATAATGCTTAAAATTCAGAAGAGAAAAACAAAGCTATTTTTATTATTTTTAAGGGCTTCAAATAACATTTTCTGGTCTTTGTTCACATGTTTGGGAGACATTCTGAATGGTTAATTGGCAACTTTGCATTCTAGAAATCTCAATCCATTTTTACCTACATAATAGTTGTGATTATAGTGCTCATGCTTTCCTACCCTGGAAAATTTTATGTCACAATAAATAATGCTTACCCTGAAAACAATCAACAAGTATATAATCAAAAAATTTAGGTTTTTGGCCAAATACAAAATTTTAATATTATTTTATTCTGATCATAATTTGAGTCCATTTTTATTTATATACATGGCATATACTCTTTTATTGAGAAGCAACAAGACAAAAAAAAAAGACAAAAACTTTTTTGTCATCCACAACAATTAACTAAGCTAGGGTGCTTTGGGTAGGGTAAGATATCTCTTCACAGGAAATCCAATGCAAGCAATGGTGATATTTTGGAGGAATTCCCTCTGTCAAAATAAAAAATATATAAAAATTAACAAATTTCACAAGAAAGGGACTTAAAGGTTAGATAATTTGTTCATGGGAGACCTTTATGACCCCAAGGCCCGACGTGCACCAATGCACCTTTGGTACCTTCCTTAAGGTCACCTATGGCACTTAGAGTCTTCCCCCAAAATTCTCACTGGTGACGCCACTGATTGCAAGAGCTAGAGAGTCTCTGCAGAAATAAAACAAAGTGCCAGAGCTCTGCTGTCTCCTTTCAAAGAAAAGCTAAAAGTTTACATTGTTTGCAGAGCTACAATACAAAACTACAAGACAGAGCTTTAGATGTACAAACATTACAAAGCGAAGGAGAAGAGATATCTCTATATTAACTGAGAAAGTAGAGCAGAGAAGTTAAAGCAAGAGCTTATATCAACTAGATAATAGAACTACAGAGCATAGCAATGTATAAGACAGGACCACCCAGGGGCTAGGTCAACTCTGTACAGAGGCATACAGATTGAATGAATCATTTTCTAGACATATCTAATAAGCATGGGTGTATCTGTACAGGGATTATAAAGCAACTACATTTTCTGCAAAGAGGAAAACAGAGCTTGAGTTGCAGAGCCAGAAAGCAAAGCTGTGTACAAAGCTAAGGTTCAGTACTGTGCATAATAGGTATAAAGAGCTTATGAGAAAGGTGACATACTGAGCTAAGAAGCTAAGCTATTTTCTTTAAGAGAGCCACAAAAGTATACAGAGCTAATGAGAAAGGAGGCTTTTTTCTTGAAAGGAGCTACAGAGGTATGGAGCTATTGAGAAAGGAAACTTTTACACAGAGTTTTGAAGCATACTGAGCTAAGGAGTAAAGCTATGTTCTTTTAGAGAGCTAATAGAAGCATATGGAGCTAAGTAACAGTTGAGTATACATTAGCACAAAGTTATACAAAACTAACCTTTGGTCCGTGCACAAAGATATTATTTAGAGCTAATATTTTGTACAAAGAGGCAAAGACCTGAGCAAAAAGCTATATCTGCATAGAGTGCACATAGAAGCATAATTGAGCTCAGGAACAAAGCTACACAGTGAGCTAGCAGAAGCACATAGAGCTAACAGACAGTACTATTTTTACAAAGAGGAATGCACAGAGACATAATAGAGCTACACAAAGCTTTATGTTCATACATTTTAGAATGCACACAAAGCATATTTTGAAGCTACGAAGATAAGCTGCCTCTACACAGTAAGCTAACAGAGGTGTACAGAGCTAGGAGCAGAGCCTACCTGTCACCACCAAACATACTTCTGGTCAGATATTCAAACCTGCAAATTAGTTATCTCCCTTTAATTGATATTCACAGAAATTCTACCATTTCAAGATTTCTAAACCTTTTTGCTGATAAGCTGCAAGAATTTTGAACCCTTTCTGGGCATAACTAGATACTTAACCCATAAGCAATATTTGAATGTAATTTAGATTCAAAATTATAAAACTCGTTTTAGATGATTGTAAACAGAATTTGTTAATTTTGAAATCCCCTTCAATAAATCATTAGAAATTATAAATTTTGTATGATTTTTAGATATGATTTGCCATACATTGGATCTTATCAATTTCCCAATGATCTGGTGGTTTTGTTTATATTAAATTTCAGCCCAATAATATGGTGGTTTTTTTTATTAATAAATTCTGCCCAATAATCTGGTGGGTTTTTTTATTAATAAATTCTGCCCAATAATCTGGTGGTTCTGTTTATAATAAATTCTGCCCAATAATCTGGTGGTTCTGTTTATAATAAATTCTGCCCAATAATCTGTTGGTTTTGTTAATAATAAATTCTGCCCAATAATCTGGTGGTTTTGTTAATAATACATTCTGCCCAATAATCTAGTGGTTTTGTTAATAATAAATTAATAAATTCTGCCCAATAATCTAGTGGTTTTGTTAATAATAAATCAATAAATTCTGCCCAATAATCTAGTGGTTTTGTTAATAATAAATTCTGCCCAATAATCTGGTGGTTTTGTTAATAATAAATTTTGCCCAATAATCTGGTTGTTTTGTTACTGAATAAATTCTGCCCAATAATCTGGTGGTTTTGTTAATAATAAATTCTGCCCAATAATCTGGTGGTTTTCTTAATAATAAATTCTGCCCAATAATCTGGTGGTTTTGTTAATAATACATTCTGCCCAATAATCTAGTGGTTTTGTTAATAATAAATTCTGCCCAATAATCTGGTGGTTTTGTTAATAATAAATTCTGCCCAATAATCTAGTGGTTTTGTTAATAATAAATTCTGCCCAATAATCTGGTGGTTTTGTTAATAATAAATTCTGTCCAATAATCTGGTGGTTTTGTTAATAATAAATTCTGTCCAATAAACTTTTGTTTTGTTAATAATAAATTCTGCTCAATAATCTGGTGGTTTTGTTAATAATAAATTCTGTCCAATAAACTGTTGTTTTGTTAAGGGTGTTAATTGGGCTATTTGACGTTATGAAAAAATGGAATAAGTATATGAAATAATAATTTCTTGAGACTTGTTGTGCATTTGTTGATGATTTGGGGTCCTTCTCGATAGTTTAAGGTTGATTTCATGTCAATCTGATTTTTTTTAATGAGTTGACAGCCCTTTCAAACATGTCATAAAAATTGGACATTTCAAACCTTTGATACAAGTTTAAAAAAATGTGAATGGATCAATCTACATCAAACTTGGCATAAATGTAGACAATTACATTGCAAAGAAACGTACAGAGCGATTTTCCAAAAAAAATTATTATTTTGGTGGTTACCATGGAAATACGAAAATTTACGAAAATTTAAACGTAGGTACGGCAAACATTTTCCAGGGGCCAAACTGATTAGAATTTTCGAAAAAACTCTCTGTACGTTTCATCCTTATTGAATAAGCTTTCAATCAAGACCAAGATCGTAATTTTCCAATAAAAAATGGCTGAGAAATCTTGTATCAACCGGGACACATTTTGCTACTTTTTCCTAATTTTTTAGCAAAAACTAACGAAATACCTAATTTCTTTTCGTTTTTTTTCATTCTATATAGTTTACAAATAAAGTAATAATAATTATCTACAATCTGAGCCCAAAAATAATAAATAATTCGCAAAGCTTCCATCTCGTGTTTTTTTTCTCGAACGCTAGCCCAATCAATACCCTTAATAATAAATTCTGCCCAATAATCTGGTGTTTTTGTTAATAATAAACTCTGTCCAATAAACTGTTGTTTTGTTAATATTAAATTCTGCCCAATAATCTGGTGGTTTGGTTACAAAAAAATAAGCCCAATAATTTGTTGTTCTGCCCAAAAATTTGGTGGTTTTGTTAATAATAAACTTGTTAGTATGGACAAACATGACTATTCTAGTAAAAAATTCAACATTAGCAAACTTCCCTGGAAATCAGAGTTCTAAGGAACCGGACAAGGAAATAAAAATGGCAAGGATGAAAAGCCATAAATAGCCAGTATTTTGATGAAATGTAAAGAGGTTTTCTTAACTTTGTATGTGTATTGTGTATGGGACACTGATAGCATCAATTTTCATTCCAACATTAGTGGAATTGCAAGAACCACAGACGTCGGAATGGAAATTGAAATGGCACCAATTGATGCTGTCAGTGTCCCAAATACACATACAAAGTTTAGAAAACCTCTTTACAATCCTTTTAAAAATTTGGCTGCTCATTTATTTGAGGTCTTTGATTGGCTGTATTTCAAAGAGTACAATCCAATCGAAATGCTTCATTCACTGACTTCAGTTTTAGACAAGTGTCTAAAAATGTCTAACAATGCTTAAAATAGTTATGATGATCACAAAATACATATTTCCTTGTCCTGTTCATCGAAACTCTGACTCAAGTTAAAGTGAGAGTGTCTAAGTGCACATTCCAAGTGAACAGTGATAAAAGGTGATAAAACAAATTAATATACGCCCACACAGCAGCTATTTTAAAAATTTTGTATTCAATTACAGGGTAGACAAAAGTATGATACCCATTTTTTTTTATAAAAATATAGCTATTACATAGGAATAATGTACCATATTTTATGAAATCAAACCTTAAATTCACGTGGCTACTTTGAAAAAAACTCTTGGCAATGATCTTTCCTGGAGTATCTGTCATGAAAAGATTCTAGCGCTCTTATTGATTAATCTACAGACCATCCTAAAACTAGTGTTTGACCACAATGAGTTCTAAATTGCATTTCGCCTATTATTTTTGTATGAATTTGAAAATTCCTTGGCCATAGATCTTTCCTCCATTATTTTTACCCATACACAGCTGGGCTGAATGGAATAGTGAGTGAAGGTGTATTCAAGGTCATCAGACTTTCAAACCCTGATCGAAAATAGAACCACAACAACCCTCATTTGCTTATAACCAAGCAAATGATATGATGTTTGTATAGAACCTCATATACAAAAAATATCAATCCAAATTTTGAATTGACTTACAGACTTTCGAAAAGACAGACGGACTAATAGCACATGACAATATATACCCATATTTGGTGTTAGTGAAAAGAAACTGGAAATCAAGGATGGACTTTGATACCTCTTAGATGTAGCCGTTTCTGGCAGCAACCATTTTGCTAATTTGGACTGTTTCAGACTACCGCTTAAACTGTGCAAGCACAACGAAAACAATGGTCAGACAGAACAATATATATTATAGATATACAATACCAGCTACAAGTCTTCTTTATTAATTACCAAAAGCACTGGTTGTGGCGTCAAAATTTTGAATTATTTGAGGAGGATTTGCATCCGTACACCAGCCTTATTGTTTGGTCATAGCATTAACATTTTTCTTACTTGAGGAGGATTTGCATCCATACCTAATTGCCTGGCCATGCAATGAGAATTTTACTTGCTTGAAAAGATTTGTGCATCCTTACGAGCGCGCAGACCAAGCTATTCCAGTTATTCCACTATATGATATGCAACGGTCATGATATCATTTCTCTCGAGAAGGATTTAAACTCAATGCACGTTATTTCAAGCAGATGACAATTCAACTCTTCACTGATCAGTGCCTCGTCTAAGGAATTGTTACTGGGCGGCAGTTAATTGAACAGGCGAAGTTGAAAACTAGATCGCCGGAATGCAATCAGTGAAACAGACATCAAATAGTCTCTATGAAATGCGGCAATATTTGATATTTATTTGAAACTAAACATGGCGATAAAAACAACAGAAGAATTATTCCGAAACAACATATTATCCTTATTTCTGTTATGTTATGTTACTTATATTTAGATTTTCGATTGCTACCGATATTTTAACAATATAGGACTGCCGACCACGGCTGACTTTTGTGTTCACTGGGCGGCAGAATACCGCCACTGGGCGGCAGCGATGCCGCCTAGTCACAGTGTTAGTCGAGGCACTGTCACTGATTGAGCAATTCCACTTTCTTTTTTTATAGATACAGAAAATTAAGACACAAGATATTTTTGTCATTTCATTGGTTCAATAAAATTTATCAAAAAATCTAATCCTTTCGATATTTTTACTAAAGAAGACTTGTAGCTTAAAACAATATAAAAAGTATATTAAAAATATAAAAAAGACTGTTTATTAAAAATGTTGATTTGACAGAGATGTTTATATACATATTGGGAACGATTCGTAAACATAAACATTATTATTTCATTAAAATTTGTTTGGTGTCTTGATATGATCTAACAACTTTCCGGTCCAATTTAGTTTTGACTAATTGCATGAAAACTGGGTAAGGTTCTAAAAATAGTAATTAGCTACATCTGTGCTCTCAATGAATAAGTTAGCAATTTTATAAAAGATTTAGCCAATGCTAATTGGATGAGCCACTTAAGAGAAGAGCTGCTGATGCTAATTGGATGAAAAAGTGGGTCAGGTTCTAAAAATAGTTATTAGCTACATCTGTGCTCTTAATAAATAAGTGAGCCACTTTACAGAAGATTTAGCCAATGCAGGATGGATGAAAAATTGGGTTAATTTCAAAACTGTGATGATTACTTACTTTACGAAATGAAAAAGATTACTTATGTTTGTGTTCATGTTTATGAATGTTCTCTGAATGTATACAAACATCTCTGTCCCTTATGGAGAACTCTACTGTATGTTAATTTTATGGACCTAGCTACTGCCTAAAAAATCCTAGTAGGATCTTGGTATATCTAAGACTAGTAATTAGTTTAATGCACATGAAATGCACATGCTTTGACCTACTTTCCGTACATGCTGCATAATGTGTATATTCAAGACTTAGGGCACACCACTCTGGGATGACCGTTGGTGATCTCAGCATTTCTTTATGAAAGTCCCCTGAAGATCTAGCAGACAGATATGCAGCAGACAAAGTTAAAATTCACACAGAAAGACATTTTAAAATTGACTTACCTAGACATTAGGTCTCCATTGGAAAGTTTTAAAGATTTCGATCTAATCCTGGAAAGAAGCGGTGTTCCAACTGGGTCATTGTCATTTCCGTCATCATCACCATTTTTGGACAAAGGTGATGTTTTATCATGTTCTTCACCATCTTCTTCTTCTGCATCTTCAGATATTGACGGCAACGTGATGACTGGAACAGTTGGGCTGTCGTCCTCCTGAAAAACATAGAAATAAAATTGAAACTGGGATGGCAAGGTGAAATCTAAGATGGCAAGGTGAAATCTAAGATGGCAAGGTGAAAACTAGGATGGCAATGTGATGACTGGAACAGTTGGGCTGTTTGGGCTAAATAATTGTCAGAGGGGGGAGGGGTGGTGGCGGTAGGCTACCAGCACCAAGTATCCTTATGTAACATTATACAAATTTTCAAGACCGGGCCAGACTAAATTCAGACTGGCCCCCCACAGCCACGTAGAAACGCCACTGCTGGTACACTGACTATATTAAAAGACCATAAAAACATAAATTTATTAAAAACGTAAAAAGTCAAATTAGTAGGCAAAACTTATTTAATATTTGTGACTTAATTTTGGTTTTATTAGTATACAAGTGAAGAACTCTCCTCTCTGATGGTAAAGGAGGTGGAAAAAGTCACATCTCTCAATATTAAATTTTGACACTACCTACATCATCATTATATCAATACAAGACATTTGTTGGTCTAGACTAGCGGTAGATAGTTTTACAAACTAACAAATTGGAACAAACTAGCAAAAAAAAGTATATCCGTTTATTTGCTATAAGTTTTCAAAGATTTTCATTAGCGCAGTTGGTCTTAGCTAAATCCAATTTAAGGATAGAAACTTCAAAATACTGTCAACCAATAAGCCAATAAAATATTTGCCAGTTTATTAAAGGAATAGGGACATCTTGCCAATGACTAATTTGCATTTCAGATGGCTTGGGCCACCATTTGCATCTGACCCTAAGCACTCAGATGACTTGCAATAGTCCCTGTTTTTAAAGAAATTGTAAAGAGTATTTCTAAACTTTGTATGTGGATATGTGTACACTGATTTCCATTCCAACATTTGTGGTTCTCGAAATTCCACTAAAACTAACATGTTTTATGACGTCACTGACAGTGATCTACGGAAGCTCGAATTGATATCTATCTAGATCACTGTCAGTCATAAAACGCGTTAAGTTTTAGTGGAATTGCAAGAATGGAAATTGGATTGGTGCAAAGTGTCCTCGATACATATAAAAAGTTTAGAAAACCACTTTACAATACCTGTTATATGTTATAGGCCTATAGTAAAATCATGTGAAATTTATTTCAAGATTATCTACCTCATCAAATGTTAGGTTTATATCAATCTAATTAAAATTAGATTACATTTCGTTTCGGTTATTTTTTGATTGTCAACTCCATGTAATCTAAAGACTTGTATAAGGGGGTCATCTTCTGGTTACGAATAAGCTATTTATAGCACATGCCACCCCTCTGCCAATCAGAACACCGTTTATATTTGAATATTTTGTATTGCGTCATAATTTTCCCACAATGCATATCAATGCATAGACCCGCGATCTTGAAGGTAGTTTTTGATTGGCTGAAATTTTCGTCACTTGAAGATGACCTCCTTATACAAGTCTTTAGATTACATGGAGTTGACAATCAAAAAATAACCGAAACGAAATGTAATCTAATTTTAATTAGATTGGGTTTATATAAACCACTTTTCACATATTGTATTTGCTAGTTTTGTCTGGTTTGTTAGTTTGTAAAACTACTCCACCTGATGAAAGTACCATCTTGAAGTAAATTAGATCACAATAGCTATATCTGTCTAGTGAAATAGGTTATGTCTGAGTGAGCTATTGTCCCTATTAGGTCATGATGAGCTCCTTTAACTGTAGCAGTAATCAGATTAGCCTACTGGGGCCTTAATCTCAAAAATTTAAAGGGGAATATTCAGCATTTTCGAAGCTCATTTGGGCCTTGAATTTATGTAAATATATAGTCTTCAGATTTTTAGTAGAACTGTTAAAAAATCGCAACATCCCTTCAATTATACCCCTTACCTAAATATTTATCCTTCATTTTCTGTATATGTGTTGTCTATATAAGGCATAGTCTCACTATAATACAGGCCTTTATCAAAAAAAAAAGGGCCAAATAGAGCTTAGCTAGCATAGAGAGCATCTAGCATATCTAGCGTTTTAGCGGAAGGGGTCACTTTTGAAGGGCCATTCTCAAGGGCGTTGCGGGCCGCCATTTGAGAAGGCCTGTTATAGTACGAGTTGTATTTATGACTTTGAAATGCTGATATTTATAGATACACAGGGATTTGGAGGTTTAAATTTTGAGGGATAGATGGGAACATTATTACAGATTAGATAAGCTAACAAATTTCTGGGTTGTGTTACTAAAATTTATTGATCGAACGCATAGTGAACATATACCTTTAATTGTGAAATTTCTTGCATCTTCTTACTTGTCTGGGACATTGTCTATTTCCTAAGATATCTATTGTCTTCAAAGGTCATTATGAGCTTCTTTAAATGTTAACCAAATGAGGCTTCGAAGCTACAGGCAAGAATGACACTCATGTATGAGAATTTGAATCACTTCAGCAGACACAAAGTGTTTGGAAAGCGATGATATTTCATTTTGATTGGACACAACTCGCTTACTTTTGACATAAATTTCAGTGAAATCATTAAAGAAATTGTAAAGAGGTTTTCTAAACTTCTTATGTGTATCAGGGACACTGATAGCATCAATTTGCATCATTCCAAGTTCCATTCTGACGTCTGTGGTTCTTGCAATTCCACCAAAACTAACAGGTTTTATGATGTCACTGACAGTGATCTACTGAAAGCTACTATTGATATCTATGCAGATCATTGGTAATGACGTCATAAAAGGCGTTAGTTTTAGTCAAATTGCAAGAACCACAGACGTCGGAATGGAAATTGGAATGGAACAAATTGATGCTATCAGTGTCCACGATACACATACAAAGTTTAGAAATACTCTTTACAATCCCTTTAAAGTTGTCCACATGAACAAGACTTTTTGAAAAATCATGGACTTCTAAAAAAATTAGTAACTCTTACCTTTTCCTCATCTTCTCGACAATCTCTTAAATTATAGGTTAGATCGTGCTGAATATCCTCAGAAAACTTCTCGGCAAACTCCGGGTACAGTGCCAGAGCATCTAGTAGCCCTCGTATTGATATACATTGTAGTTCACAGTACGCTAGTGACCTCACGTCGCCATGTGATGTACTCACTGGTTCCGTAAAGCTGATGTCAGAACCAAATAAATCTCCTTTTCCTGGAAAGAAAAAATAAAACATGGCTACTGCAGAGAATTGTGGTCTGAAGCTATCTTCATTATTTAAAGGGATTGTAAAGTTGTTTTCTATTCTCTTTAAGTTTATTTGGGACACATACAGCATCAATTATCAGCATTCTAATTTTCCGTCAGATGTCTGTGGTTCCAGCCATTCAACTGAAACTAAGAGTGTGATGCAACCAAGTTCTTTCAGGTTGATCAAGCTGAGGATGAGGAAGTCAATCTAAATATTGATTCTTTAGAGATTGCAAAAATATTTTTTACCCAAAATGGCCACCACCATGTCTTCTTTCAGAACTTCCATGGATCCACTACAGAGATAATAGATATAATTTACAGTGTCTCCTCTTCGTGTCAAAAACTCGGCAGGGGCACAAAACACTCTCTTGGTTTGAAGAGAAATGGATTTCAAACATCCTTGCGTTGCATTCTCAAATATTGGCAGCGACAGAACTTCTTTATGGAGTTGTAGATTGATTTCTCCTCGCATTTCTTCTGGAAAATCTTTCAGGACCTGGAAAATATTAGGAATGGATAATTAGACTGTGTAGCTCTTTTTATCCAGTATTTTTTATATCACGCTGTTTAGAATGAAATGGCAGAAATGGAGTTTAATGCCCTATTATTTTTCACTTGATTGAGCTAAATCTATAACGGGCAACGCCATATAGTGTGCAATGAGGGAAATTTTGCCAGGACAGCAGCATAATTAGCCCACTATCTTTCAATGTCCAACTATCAAGGGAACTTCAAGTACACATTGTTCTCTTTTGCCCAATAAGTGCAGAAAAAGGGGACGCGAAACACCATTTCATTTAAAGTGCACAACCTATAGCACAATTCGTATTGTGAGGTATCGATTTAT
This sequence comes from Lottia scabra, assembly GCA_029955415.1. Taxonomy (NCBI): domain Eukaryota; kingdom Metazoa; phylum Mollusca; class Gastropoda; family Lottiidae; genus Lottia; species Lottia scabra. The sequence goes on along the minus strand of JARJEI010000018.1, from coordinate 4,126,013 downwards.
GACATTTGTTAGGTCAGCTACGGGATGGTGAACCCATGTTGAAATATATGAGGCACTCACCTCATTAATATCAATCCCATGATTCATAGACCACATGGTCTGAAAATATTCCTGCATTCGTTGTTTCAATTCTTTCGGGATGTGATGAGTTCGGAAAAAATCCTTGAGGTCTTTAGTTTTAGAGTGGAAATTGGCACGCCTGGCGTACATACGTTGAATTATTGCGGTTACATTACCAAACACTACTGCATGCATCATGGCTGAAAAGATCAAAGCGCATAAAAGGTCATGGTCAAACGCCCAAAAGAATTTGCTTTATTCATCAAAGAATTCAAATTTTTGGGGTTCAAAAAAGCAAAATTAGACCCTGAAAATACGAAATGAACAGCGATTTCTCTTAGTCTTATGTCTCTCTAAAAGGAACAAAAACCATGTGATAAGTATCAAAATTACACTAGAGATTTAACCTGTGACCTTGTGAACTTTAATACTTAAACAACCTACCTCCAATCAGCATTGCGCACACAGAGAATATTTTTTCAGCAGTGGTATTTGCGGAGACGTTGCCGAACCCGACACTAGTAATAGAACTACAGGTGAAATAGAACGCTGTCAGGTAAGATATGGTGACGTCTGGTTTTGTCTTGTTAATGATTGGTTCATCCAGTCTTTCACCAAGTTCATACAACCAGCCTGAAAAATACAACAGAGATAGTAATAAGAACAGTGAATCAGTGCAAGGCAGTCTGCATCATCCAGTCTTTCGCCAAAATTGTACTACCCCAGTCTGGAAAATAAGAAAATTAAATTAAAATTCTATTAAATGGTCTTGTTTATTTAGTCTTTCCAAATGTCCATATATGAGCACTCAACTTTGGAACTAGACTAGCGCACTAGATAACCTCATATACTATACGGAGATTGCCATATTGAATAAATTATAGTTCAGCCAATCCAAATATTCTTCAGAAAAAGAAAGGCATTTAAATTCTGATTCGAAAGCTAAGGACAGCGATTTTCCGCAGATATTTGGACAGATATGGCTGCGAGAGAGTCAGAAAAACTAGGCCTCAAAAACTTTTCCTCAAATCCACAAATCTTCGATATATTTTGAAAGATAGATGATTATGTAGTTCAATCATACCATCATTATCTCCCTATACCAAATAGGCCATGTATGCGAGTCCATCAATGTTTTTTTCTCGAGAAATAAAATCTGTCGGTTGCCATTGAATACTGCACACGCAAGGTGTGGAAAATCGCAAGTTTTTGTGGCCTAGTTTTTCTGACTCTCTCCCAACCATATCTGTCCAAATAGCTATCAGAGGCTGGGGAAAGAGTGAACAAGTTTCGGAATAGCATTTGCCCTGTGTGTCCATGGATCAGACAATTAAATTTGGAGATAATTACATTGGCTCAAGTGCTAGCGATAAAATTTGCTCACTCTTTCCTGAGTTTAAGAGGTAGTACTCTTTTAAAAGCCAATAACAACAGCAGTAACAGTCCTTGACATGGTGTAAAAAACATTTTCATTTCTTTTATCGTTAACCAAACAAACAACTTCTTCAAACTTTGTTTACTTTATTGACTGGCTCCTGAGATTTCCAATTAAGTGCGGAGCTGATTAGTTCTATTGAAAATTCAATTAGTACGTTTCAAGGACACGTCAATTTTCTTTCTTCGTTGTTTGCTTTCTTTTATTGGAAATTTATTTAGATTTGATGAGCTTGTTGAATGATTTAAATTATCGTCATTTTCGGGCTTTGAAAATTTAAAGATTTTTTTTTTCTGCGTCTATTTTTTTGCTAATGATTTTAGGTGTTCTTCCATGACAGCTGCATAAATCTGTTTAGGGATGTTTAAAGGGGAATTTTCAGCATTTATCTTTTATTTTCTGTATATATGTTTTCACTAAAATACGAGTCAAATCTTTTACTTTCAAACGCTGATAACTATGCACTTTGAAGACTTTAAATTTCGAGAGAGAGTTGTGACCATTATAATGATTGGTTTAGATACAAAATTCCAGGTTCTGAGACAAAAATTTGATTTGTGGAACACATGGGGGACATTATCTTTTTAAAGGAATGACTATGACTATGATGTAAGCAAGGGCGTGGATTTAGGGGGAGAGGGGGGATGTGTCCCCCTCTTGAACTCAGAAGGGGGGACGAAATGTCTCGGTCTCCCCCCTGCCCCAATATTTGATTAGATAGAAAGATTTTTAAGTCTTTTTTGCCAACTCAAATAACGAAATATCTTTCAGAATGCACCAAATTGATGCCATTTTCCATTTTTGCTCTAGGGCAAGGACCTTCTGTTTGAGCTTGCGATTGCTGCGCTTTGCTAGGCACTTTGACTCTACAAACCATCCTGGTTCGTCCCCCCAAAATTTTTGGACCAATCCATGCCCTTGGATGTAAGGATTATTTTTGTTGCGAATTACATATCTTTAAGGCCAAAATCAATCTCCCATTTTTGTCCTTTAAGCAAGATAAAATTCTATTCACATTCCATGAACTCTTCATACAATAGAGATAATTTGAGTATACCACAGAGCTAGAACTCTTTTACAATCATTTCCCAAAAGATAAAATAAATTTGATTTGCGATCTAAACAAACTTGGTAAAATGATAACCGTGCGAGTGTATAGCGCTGATGGTAAACCTCCAGAGGGTACAATTATTCCGTTTAATGCCAGAGTGACAAATCACTATTGGAATTTTCAGTGACAGGGAACGAATACCACATCTGATTATGCAAATGAGCTTTCTAAATTGCGTTTAATATTGTTTAATTACTGTAAATACGATTTATGTTCCAATAATATGTAATATTTTGGTATGTTTTGATCCAAGATGTATCGTTTTGCTCCAATATAGGTTCTCAGTGATCCTGTTCACCAGCTTGACCAAATGACCTTGGCATTGATATTTCTTGGATTATCTGCATCCCTTTTCAGATGGGTTGACCTGAACATATATGAGGTCAGCTCCATACCAGCCTTTTTTGTCGACAGAATAAACCACAAATTGTTGTCTGTAAGTTCAAATATTCAAGCGTGGTGCTTCAAAAATACAATGGACGCCAATTTATAAAAGCCATATTATTATTGAATATTTCAGCCAATCAAAAAACTTGTCTAAAAATCATTGAAAATTTCAGCCTATTTCAGACTTTTACCAAAATTAATATATGAAGTAACTTAGAGTCAATTTTTGATTATATTATTATATTATTTTGAAATTTGTAATGTACCACTCGTTGTATGATGCCATTAATGGGCGTATTTGATACAATAAACTTATCTATCTATCATTTGTCTGTCTAAGTGTTGCGGTTTTCCAATCCAATTCTTGGAGTGGCCTTCATAAACATTATTTACTGTACATGTAATGATAAACAATTTAGTAAGAGAAAAAAACAAGGACAGATAAACAAAAACAACAGAAGCATCCTAGATGACCTTGACGATTTTGATCAATGGCGTCAATTCTCCATGGACCAATCAAATGTTAATATTGACATTATGTTTTATTTCTAATTCAAACAATGTTTCCGTCAATTTTCTCCGTTTTCTGATTCCATCATTTCTATATTTTGCTGCGAATCTGGCATGGCGCTAATCAAAGCAAATTGATTCTGTTGAAAGAGAATTGGCTCCAGATCAATTTTCAAGCTTTGCTCGAGTTTATCAAGGGCAAAACATCGTCTAATTTTAGCCAATTTGATTTATTTTTAGAACTATTTTGACAATATAAAGAGATGGAAATCAATTTTGTGGTTTTTTTTATTTTCAATAATGTGCTAGAAATAGAACTTTTCAAGAACTTTTTTACTTAATCTCTACTATAAAAACAAATTTTATTTATTATTTGATTTTCTGCATTATTTGACAAAATTCTACTAGATTATTTTTTATTAAATTTTTTTTTGCCACATATCAAATTGATTTCTTTAAAGGGTCGCATTCACAATCTGTTTGATCAGTTTGTAAAAGGGATTTTTTTTTATCAGAGCTATAATCACAATTTCAAAATTTAAAGGGATATGTTCACTAACAGTTTGACCAATAAAATTTTTGTCTCAGAACCTGGAATTTTTTAGCTTTTCTAATCCATAATAATGTTCACAACTCTTATGTGTAGCCATAATTATGAGCATTTGAAATTCAAAAATACGACTCGTCGTTTAGTAAGACTATGTCTTATAGAAAAGACAAATACAGAAAATGAAAGATAACTGTTAAGGCAGGAGTATAATAGGAGGGATTATGTAATTTTTGTACGGTTTTAGTATTTCTGGAGGCTATTTACATATATTCAAGGCTCAAACCAACACCCGAAAATGCTGAACATTCCCCTTTAAGCCTTAGAATCCATAGTTATCAGCGTTCGAAGGTCGAAAAAACAACTCAAATTTTCATGAAGCTAAGTCTGATGCAATCAGTTCCAAATATACATAAAAATGTACACCAGCTTTGAACACCAACAGACAAAAAAATAAAACTTAATTTTCCTTTTTGAAATAATGGGATAGAAATTAAAAATCTTCCAAACCTAGACAAAAAATAAATTGAATTAAACGCATAATAAATTGAGAAAGAAGCGTATAATTTGTAAATGGACGCCATCAAAGGAAATCTTGTCATAAAAATCGTGTGGAGTCGTAAAAATTGATGAAAATGTCCATCAAAAAACTCAAAAGAATCTTATTTAAAAATTTATTCATGTTGTAGCGAATTAATTAATTTGGGAACATACTGTTTTAAGAGACGTCTTAAAAAAAATGCAATTTTGTTCGTGGATTCTAATCTCAGTTTGCCAATGAAAAGTCTGATGACTTTGAATAAGTCATCTTTACTCATTATTTCAGCCGACCCTGATGCTGAGTACTGAATAAGTCATCCTTCTTCTTTATTTTTAAACTCAGCTGTAATTGAGTACTGAATAAGTCATCTTTCTTCATTATTTCAGTCAACATCTGTAATTGAGTACGGAATAAGTCATCCTTCCTTATTATTTCAGTGAACCCAGATGCAATTGAGTACTGAAAAAGTAATTTCATTATTTCTGTCAAACCAGCTGTAATCGAAGTACTGGATAAGTCATCTTTCCTAATTATTTTCAGTCAACCTAGCTGTAATTGAATACTGGATAAGTCATGGTTCCTTATTATTTCAGTCAACCCATCTGTATGTTATTGTGTATATAAGTCATCTTTCCCCATTATTTCATTCAAGTACGCTGTAAATGAATACTGATTTAGTCATCTTTATTCATTATTTCAGTAAACCCAGCTGTAATTGTGTATTGATTAAGTCAACTTTTCTAATTATTCACTTAACCCAGTTGTAATTGAATACTGAATAATTATTTCAGTCCATCGAGCTGAAATTGAGTACTGAAAAAGTAATTTCATTATTTCAGTCAACCCAGCTGGAAATGAGTACTGAATAAGTCATCTTTACTCATTATCTCAGCCGACCAAGCTGTAATTGAATACTGAAAAGTCATCCTTCTTCATAATTTCAGTCAACCCAGCTGTAATTGTGTACTGAATAAATCATCTTTCTTCATTATTTCAGTTGAACTAACTGAAATTGGGTACTAAGTCAGCCTTCCGTGTTACCATCTGGTCCTGAGCCAAACTTTTGACCCGATACAGCTGGGTCAACTAAAAAAATGAAAATTTTTAACTTTTTTTAGTGCCTATTTATATCTAAGTATACTTAACCCTGGGAAAATCGAAAAATAATAGACTAATGCAGCTATCCTAGCAAAAATTAATCTGTTTTCTTAAATTGCATTGTCTCAACTCTTTAAGGCCATGAAAAGGTGCTGAAAAGTAGGAAGTAAAACTCCATTTTATTTCATTTAAAAATATTCATGTAAATTCCATTTATTATTCATTGACATCTGTCTAACAACTGTAACAGACAATCAGCGTAAAAAGTTTAATTGGAAAAAGCGTGAGGCAGTAATTTGGAAAATTGATTTGAGATTTGATAAGAATATAAATTTGTATGTCAGATAAAAATCTGCAGCATCAGCAAAACTAAACAGCTGATGTCACAACTTTGTCTGTTAGAATCTGATTAAATTGCAGATTCAGCTGTTTGTGGGCTTACACAGCATAGCTGAAGCATCTATTTGTTAAATTATGACATCATATTATGCTTGGTCATGTCGAACAGTGATTGTGAATTCTAATCGTGATCTATCCCAAAAGTTTTGACCGAGAGCCAGCTGGTAGAAGGAATTTGTAATCTATAGTTTTTCTATTTTTATTGCCATTCTTCAAGAGTTCTGTGCTACGCCAATGGCAACAGCAATTTTTTAATTATGGAGGGGAGACCCTGCCAAAAATTCATTGATTAAACTAATCAAAAAATAGGGGGAATGCAAAAAAAATCATTGTAGGGGATTCGGAAACATACTACCCATGTAGGAAGATGTTATTTTTTTAAAAATATAGACAGTTTTTTTGTTTTTTTTCTTAACACCCTGGGCAACTGCAACTGCATTTTTTTAATTATGGAGGGGGACACTGCCAAAAGATCATTGTAAGTAAATCAAAAATTAAGGAGAATGCAAAAAAGTCATTTTAAGGGAATTTAGGGATATTCTACCCATGTAAAAATATTAAAATTAAAAAGTTTAATAGCCTACAGCATTTCAGGCAATTTTCATGCAATTTATTTTTCTTTTGCCTTGGACCCCTTAGAGCCGCAAATAGTCCCATGTGATCTATAGACTGATAAAAATCAAATAGAACAAATACTTCTGTCATGTTTTTTATGTTATGTTTTTGTTATGTCAACATTTTTAAATCGGAAAGAAAAATAAACATTCCAAGTCATGTTTGCTTTATCAACAAATCCAATAGAAATACAGTGTAAATCATTATTACAAATCATACAAATCTCTTGTACTTTGTCAACATTTTTTTATTTGCGTAGGACTTCCTGCAGTCATGTTTAACATCCTTCTTAAGATGACTTGCAATGTGCAATGAGGGAAATTATACATATCTCTTGTAATTTGTCGACATTTTTTTATTTGTGTAGTACTGTCTGAAATCATGTTATACATCCTTTTTTATGATGCCTGTGCAACAGCTTGCAGTGTGCACTGAGAGAATTTTACCAGGATAGCACTGTTAGCCTATTTTCATGCAATTGTCAAAGGAAATGAATTTCCATGTCCTAATTTTATGCACCTATTTTGTCTTATGAGGTCAGGCAAGCACAATGGAGTGTGTAATGAGGCAAATTTCAACCGAACAGCAGAATTTTCCTGTTTTTTCAATCTTCAATTGTCAAAAGAACTTTAATATTCTCAATAACAAGAGCCTTTGGTCATGCATTCCCTTTGACATGCATTACTGACAAAGGGTATGATATGAAGTTTTACATCCTGCCATGCAGTGTGCAAAGAGGGAAAAATTGCAAGGACAGCTTCATAAGCCTTTTCTCCAATTGTAAAGACATCCTTTAGAAATGGAGCTCACAGGGCCTTGGTTTATGGTCCTGTTTCACTGACAAAACTTTTACCAAGTCTGCTCCTCCAACCTTCATCAGTCGCATATATGGTCAAACTTGAAATCTAAATGTAGATTATTCTGGATTTGCAGGGAGTTGAAGGCTTGAATTTTGATGATGAAATCACTATAACTGATTAACTAAGCTAATAAAATTGGTCCAACATATATTGAACATGCCCCTTTAAAGTTTCAAATTGAAAAAAAATCTGAGTCTTTACCATCAAAAAGGCAAATACAAATTTTGACTTACCCACAGACCAATTAGCTGGGTTGTTTTCCAGTTCACTTTGACCAATGGCGTACCATATACAAGCCAACCAATGAGCACCCAGGGCAAACATAGACATGAGTAAGGTAACAACAAGAATACTGTATTGAGAGTATCGATCTATTTTTTGAAATAATCTGGCGAGTCGTAGTAATCTGGCAACTTTCAGCAGATGGATAAATGTACCCTGAAATATAAAAGTAGAAAATTTGATTGGAATATCATTTAAAAAAAACGTAAAGAGATACTTCCTCTTGAAATGAGCATAAATATATATATACACAAATTTGGCCTATAAGAGTATAATATTTATTAGTGGTGTCGTAAGTAAGTATACAAAAAGAATTCAATAAATCCTCTGCTAGAAAATTAAAAAAAAAAACTTAATTATTTGCCTTCTAACACATAATTTCGGAATAAAAAATTCCTTTTTGGAAATTTGGGGTTGCAAATGGGGATGCAAGCTTGTTATCTGAAGGTGCAAATGCACACCTGAATATAAAGCAAAAGCTATGTATCCCAAATACATAAGCCAGTAATCCAAATTTGATGCCTTAAAAATATTGGACACAAAGCTGTATTATTAGAATAACCTTTCCCTATTTGGCCGAGAACTCATGATATCTGACCCTGTAAGCCACAAATGTAAGTTGTACCATATTAAAAGTTGTATTGAAAACTACTCAGTAAGTAATCAGTTGATTAAATACAACAAGAAAATTGGTAGTGAGTTGTGTTGAAAACTACTCAGTTATCAGTTGATTAAAGAATACAGCTCAGTAATCTAAATCTATCAATGATTATAAAATTGATAGTGAGTTGTATTGAAAACTACTCAGTTATCAGTTGATTAAAGAATACAGCTCAGTAATCTTAATCTATCAATGATTATAAAATTGATAGTGAGTTGTATTGAAAACTACTCAGTTATCAGTTGATTAAAGAATACAACTCAGTAATCTTAATCTATCAATGATTATAAAATTGATAGTGAGTTGTATTGAAAACTACTCAGTTATCAGTTGATTAAAGAATAAAACTCAGAATCTTAATCTACCAATGATACAACCTCCAACACATTTGGAATAAAATTAGCAAGTTTTTGTAAGACATCATCTTGTCTATTGGCAAATGGTAGATTAGGATATGATGCAAATAAGGGTCGTATGACTTTTTCAAATAAGCAAGGCGAGTCAGTTATAGATTACCTCTTATGTCCAGTGAAACTTTTTCCACTTATAGATAATTTTAATGTTCTTGACTTTAACAAATTTTCATCTCATGCACCAATTGCCTTTAATTTATGTGTCATAAGTTCTATAGAACCTCAATTAACTTGTGATATTTCTAGAGTGATCAGGTGGAAAGATGATTCTAAAGATCTGTTAAAAGATAGAATTTGTAGTTGTCTCCCATTATTGAATTCAATAGTGGATAATACTCTACCTGTATCTGATTCTATAAACTGCACAAGTAAAAGTATCAGTGAATTATTGTTTGATATTATTGATAATCTGTATGGCAAAACTGTTAAAACAAGACATAATTCTAACAAACATATACCTACACATAGCACTAATAATTGGTTTGATGCAAAATGTAAGTTAGCTAAGCTTAATTTCAACTCGTGTAGAAACGAATACAATAAGACGAAGAATAATGTAACTAGGGTAAATTTTGTACAAGCCCGTTCGAAATATGATAAAGTTAGGAAAATGGCAAAGCTGGATTATTCTATTAAAGAAGCAACTGAATTATGCAACTTATCTAAAATGAATCCCAAACGTTTCTGGCAACATATTAAGAAATCTCGTTCAGGCAACACAACTGAAAGTAATCTGAGTAATAACGATTTTTATAACTATTTTAAAGAAATATATGGTGAATTACCAACATTAACAGAGGAGGAATATAACTTTTCCATCCATCATGATTATAAAATTGATCATTTAGACAAACCCATTACTGATGAGGAAGTTTTTAAAATTCTAAAGAACCTAAAAAAGGGGAAAAGTTCGGGTATTGATAAATTGCCTTGTGAATTGTTTTCTGAGACAGCTGATATTTTATCTCCCCTCCTTGCTAAATTTTTCAATATTATTTATGATAGTGGTATATATCCTGAAGGCTGGACAGAATGTTGCTTGGTTCCTGTTCCTAAGAAAGGGGATGCTAATTTAGCAGACAACTATAGAGGCATTACTATTATATCTAACTTTGCAAAAATATTTTCTATTATAATCAATAATAGGCTGTCCCATTGGGCAGAATCAAATGATATTTTACCGGATGTTCAGTTTGGTTTTAGAAAGGGACATAGCACAATTGATTCTATCTTTATCCTACATAGTTTAATTAATAAGAATATTCAAAATGGTGAGAAACTATATACAGCTTTTATTGATCTACGTAAATGTTTTGATAAGATTGATCGTAATCTTTTATTATATAAATTGTTTTCATTAAATTTGAGTACTAAATGTGTTAAAATAATTAAGTCAATGTATTACTCAGTCAATCTATGTATTAAATATAAAGGTAATGTTTCAGAATTTTTCCAATGTCATTTGGGAGTTAAACAAGGTGAGCCATTATCTCCGTTGTTATTTCTTCTTTTTATACAAGACCTTGAATCCAATCTCTTTTCATCTGACTTAAATTCAACCAATTGTAATCTAGTTAATAACAGATTATTGTATATATTATTGTTTGCAGATGATACTGTCTTATTTAGTAAAAATCCAGCTACACTTCAATTATTATTAGATAAGTTTTATTCATATTGTTATAAATGGAAGATGCAAATTAATGAAGCAAAATCAAAAATTGTTATATTTAGGAAAGGTAGTTATAAAAATAATGTAAAATTTTATGTCAATGGATGCGAGTTAGAAATTGTTGACTCATATATTTATCTTGGTGTATTATTATATTATACAGGTCATTTTAAACAAACACAGAAGCGCATTGCAGATCAGGGTAATAAGGCACTTTTTGGTTTATATAAAGTTTTTAATGATCTTAGTTTGAATATTGATTTTAAATTGAAATTATTTGATAGTTTAGTTGGTGGGGTTTTGAATTATGGGTGCGAAATTTGGGGTTTTTATAATGGGAAAGATGTAGAATCTATGTATGTACAATTTCTTCGAAATATATTAGGTCTAAGAATAAGTACTAATCTAAATGTTATATATGGTGAATTAGGAAGACTTCCATTATACATTATAAGAAGATTAAGAATTTTTAAATACTGGTTTCATATTCTCAGTAATCAAGACAATTTATTATTTGATATTTATTGTAATATGATAGATGATTGTTGTAAAGGTAAAAAGAATTGGTCATTTTCTATTCAGTGCCAACTACAAGAACTAGGTCTGTCTGATATGTGGGAAAATCAATTTTCATTACATAAATCTAACTTTTCTATTGTAAAACAAAGAATTATTGATAATTTTACCCAACAGTGGTTTTCAGGAATAAACGAGTCCAGTAAATTATCACCATCCAATAGTTTCTTATTGTAATATTGGATTATATCCTTAATTTATTGTTAATCTATTATAATCTGTTAATCTTTTATATGTATTTATTGTTTGTTTCTAAGGTAATGTAAATGTATATATATGTAAACCAGAATGTAATTAAGAAAAAGATAGTTTAGACACGGACACCATACTGTAGGTAACATCCTCAGTATTGGCAAAGTGAGATAATAAATAGTATTGTTAAGTCCAGTATAAATTGTGTTATTTAAAGAGCAGCAGTGTTTTAATAATCCTAAAGAAGAAGTTGACGTAACCTTCCCAAGGAAGAAGTGTAACCACAAAGTCATATAGCTCAAATAGTTGAGTTAAAGTCTTGTCGGTTATAGATGGTGGAGATGCCGGGTAACTCACACCAATTGAGATGCTAGAGTTGAAAAACACGATCCAGGAACCTCTTACAGACAACAGATAACAGATGAAATAATAAAGAAACCAAGTACTAATGATCCGAACAAATGAAACTGATGCTTAACAAATACAGCAGAAAGGAGATGCAAGTTGGACAAGTTTAGAGAAATGGTTTAAAGAGATGAGGAATAGAAATTAGTAAGATAAATCAAATATTTCTAGTTCTATGCTCTGAAGTTTACAATTTTGTGTGAGATAATAATAATTCATATAATTTTTATTTAACCTATTAATAATTGTTGAAATTATACAACAAAGGTTTAAATTTATAAAGATGGGTAGTATTCACTCAAATGTTAGTAACACCAAACCTGTAAAACATGAACTAAATTTGGTAACACCCTTGAAAAATAGTTGTATTGACCTAAAAATACAGAATAATTTAGTATCTGGTCTAATTGACACAGGGGCATCAATATCTTGCATTTCCCAATCTCTGCTAATTAAAGTATTACCAAGTGCTATAGTATCATCATCTGATGTAATATCAATACTAACTGTAGGTAAAGATGTTATACATTGTGCTGGATCTACAGTTGTAGAACTATTAATTGCTGGCGAAATAATAAAACACAAATTTTATATCTTTAATAATATCCAACATGATTTGATATTAGGTAATGACTTGTTAGAAGGAAATAAAGCATTAATTAATCTTGATGATAAAACGCTTACTCTTCAAAAAGAATCAAGTAATAATCCATTTATATCAACTATTAATTATAAATGTATAAATGATAAAATGTATGTAAATAAGAATATGAAGTCAAATTCAAATAGTTTGATAAGAAGTATTTATGATATAAAAATAGATGCTAAATCTGAAATGACAGTTCCAGGAAAAGTCAATAAGTTACCAAATAATACATTAACTTTTGTACATCCTAATAGAGGTTTACAAAACAAATTTGATGTTTTAGGGGCTAAGAATTTAACAAATATTATTGATAATAAAGTATATGTAATGCTATTAAATTTGTCAGATAAACCAGTGTATATAAAAGCAAATTCTATCATAGGTACAGCTTATAAAATAACTAATGAAGAAATTATTTCTTTGAATGAAAATGAAACTAAAGATAAGAAAGAAATTAATTCATTATCTAGTGCTAACTGTCATTCTCGTAGTAAAAATGTGAACAAGGCATCAGAGATGAACTTCGACCTCCAGAATTCAGATCTCAGTGAAGAACAGAAACAAAAACTTTTAGACTTTCTTGGAAGATATCGAGATGTGTTTGCTACCAGCTTAGCTGAGCTTGGCAAAGCAAAAGGCTTTGCTCACAGGATCGAAACAGGCGATGCTGCTCCAGTGAGAAGCCCTCCTTACAGACAAAGTCCTGAAGGCAAGAAAATCACAGAGGAACTCACAAATGAGATGTTGAAACACAATGTTATTGAAGAATCCTCAAGCAGCTGGGCATCACCAATCGTCTTGATTAAAAAACCAGATGGATCGCACCGATTTGCAGTGGATTATCGCAAACTCAATAAAGTTACGACTCCTATGACCCATCCACTACCTTTACTCTCTGATACCATTGATGTAATAGCCGCAGCAAAAGCCAAGGTTTATTCAGTCATTGATCTTCAACAAGGATTTTGGCAACAAGAACTAGATCCAGAAACAAAGTGCAAGACTGGGTTTATAACACATCAAGGAACTTTTGAGTTCAATCGTTTACCATTCGGACTACGAAATTCACCCTGTGCTTTCCAAATGATGATGAACAGTATTATACGGGGACTCAACTGGAAAATTTGCCTTGTGTATGTTGATGACCTCATCATCTTTAGTTCAGATTTTGAAACACATTTAGAAGATCTTAACCAAATATTTTCAAGACTAAGGGAAGCAAATTTAACAATAAAACCATCAAAATGTCAATTTGCTAAAACACAAGTTAAATACCTTGGACATATACTCAGCAAAGATGGTATATTTGTAGATGAATCAAAATTGGATGCAGTCAGAGAATTCCCAGTTCCTAAAAATGTTAAACAGATCCGTAGCTTTTTAGGGATATGCAATTATTATCGTCAATTTATTAAAGGATATGCTCACACTGCTCGACCATTGAATAGACTACTGTGTAAAGATGTGAAATTTGAATGGACTGAAGACTGTAACAATGCCTTCGATATATTAAAAAGTCATTTGATATCAGCACCAATCCTAGTGTTTCCAGACTTCAGTAGACCATTTTCTGTATCAACTGATGCATCAAACGAAGCTATCGGATATGTTCTAGAACAGAAAGATGACAATAATAGGAGTAGAGCTATAGCATATGGTGGAAGAGCATTACATAAATTCGAAAAGAACTGGTCAATAACAGAAAAAGAAGGACTTGCTATTGTTGAAGCACTAAAAGCATATAGACCTTATCTTACAAATAATCACTTTGATGTCTATACTGACCATATTTCTTTAAAATGGTTAGAGAATATCAAAGATGCTAATGGTAGACTAGGACGATGGTCAATGTTTCTTCAGCCGTTCCTTTTCAAGATACATCATAAACCAGGAGCATCTAATGGCAATGCTGACGGCTTATCTAGACGAGAATACAACACCCCAGACCCAGATTAAGTTAGAGACCGGTAGGTGATAATCCCTAAAGCGAAAAAGAAAATCACCCAGTCGACAGAAAAGGGACAATCTCCGCAGTCAGCTCTATAAAGAGAAGCATGATTCAAAAAAGGTAATCAGTCACTTTGAAGAATGGTGCAAAGAAAGGCGTGATAATTCAACAACAGCAAATTCCTTGTCTGTGAACTCAAGTTCAGTTGTGGAAGTTCCAGAAGGTGAGAAGTCCTCGACATCAAAGTCTGCTTCCACAATTGTTCCAGAGAAGAAAATGGATCAGAATATACCAGAATGTCCAAGATCACAGGAAACAGAAGAATTATTAGAAAACATTAATTTTAGACTTAACTATTTAGAACAAAATGATGGGCTGGATAATTATATCGAACATAACGAAATAGTTACAAATAATAATACTTGTCGCCTTAATGATTTAGAAGAAACTATACAAACGCTTAAAATGATGACACTTGAACAATTGAAAATGACCATGTACTTAAGTATACTAACAATAGGACAGAATTCAGCACCAGAAATTAAGTCGTTTCTTCCAGGGATTGAAGACAACTTAAAGATGATAAGTGGTCGCACTTGGAAATAAGAATTGTATGAATTTCTAAATAATATCACAAGTATTCTAATTCAAATATTTGATCTAAAGTAGGGAGTGAAACCTAATCAGATTCTATTTTTTTATATTATTAAAAAACAAATTATTTTCACATTAATTGCGAGGACGCAATATTTTTGAAAGGAGAGGCATTTATCACCATCCAATAGTTTCTTATTGTAATATTGGATTATATCCTTAATTTATTGTTAATCTATTATAATCTGTTAATCTTTTATATGTATTTATTGTTTGTTTCTAAGGTAATGTAAATGTATATATATGTAAACCAGAATGTAATTAAGAAAAAGATAGTTTAGACACGGACACCATACTGTAGGTAACATCCTCAGTATTGGCAAAGTGAGATAATAAATAGTATTGTTAAGTCCAGTATAAATTGTGTTATTTAAAGAGCAGCAGTGTTTTAATAATCCTAAAGAAGAAGTTGACGTAACCTTCCCAAGGAAGAAGTGTAACCACAAAGTCATATAGCTCAAATAGTTGAGTTAAAGTCTTGTCGGTTATAAAATTATGTTATTATAGTATATTTAAAACATCCTTTACATTTGAGCCATACCTTAGTTTTATAAGTAATACAAAACACATTAAATTATTATGTCTACTAAGAAGTGGAAGCCTTAAGCTCGAAATTGAAACTGCACGATATACCAAAACTAAAAGGGAAGAAAGATATTGTAGATTATGTAACTTAAACAGTATTGAAGATGAGTATCATTTTGTATTAGTCTGCCCAGTATTTAACGATTTAAGAGTTCTATATTTACCTCAATACTACTATATATTTCATGATAAAAGAAAATTTATTGAACTATTAATATGTACCTCTGATACCTTAACAAAGAAATTATCAAATTATTTGTTTCATGCCTGGGAAAAAAGAAAAGAAATATTAAATTTATAATTATTCATCTAATAGCATATCTAAACTTTATACATTATTATATTATTAAATCTATGTTATATTTTCAATTTGTAATTTATTATCTCTGAATATTCTATATTTTGATATATTTTTAACATTATGTATATAATAGTTCTTAATTATAGAATGTCTGTGAGTAACTGTTTGATGTAATATTATTGTAAATATTATTTGAAAACTGTTATTATTCTACAACACTGTAAATTGTTTCCTGCAATTGATTTGTAATATAAAAATGTATATCATATTATTATATATAATATTTAATCCTTCACAATATCTGTATATAAGACTATTTTATATATTATTGTAAATGAATTGTAAATATGTTATGAAATATTTGGCTAAGGTAGCAATACCAGAGCCGTGAATAAACAATAATGATAAGAAAATTGATAGCGAGTTGTATTGAAAACTACTCAGTAATGAGCTGATTAAAGAATACAGCTCAGTAATCTAAACCTACCAATGATAATTAAATTGATAGTGAGTTGTATTGAAAACTACTCAGTTATCAGTTGATTATAGAATACAACTCAGTAATCTTGATCTACCAATGATAAGAAAATTGATAGTGAGTTGTATTGAAAACTACTCAGTAATCAGTTGATTAAAGAATACAACTCAGTAATCTAAATCTACCTGATATGGAAAATGTGTTTAATCATCGAATGGGACAATACCCAAAGGACCTGTGTGCTACAAACTGTGTTAAAGATCCTTGACAATTTGAAATGGAAAAAGAGTAGGCTCTTGCCACTTTCAAGGCAAAATTTCTCTCATAGCACACTGTGTGGCATTTGTCTGACCTAATAAGCCCAAAAGGGGAAGAAGTTGGACAAAAAACCTATTTAATTGCAATATTTTAGCTAAGATTGTCAGTACAGTGTTCACATTTCACATCAAAATATGAGTTTTCAAATCTATATACATGTACTTTCCGAACTTGTCTCGAAGTGTAGACATGAGAACAAATTTTACTTGTCTAACTTCAGTAGGGACGCAGGCTGAAATTAATCAGTTGTCTGAAGATCGCACTGCGTGAAATTCTGAGTAACAACATGTTTCAGGTTCTGTTTTAATATTTTTAATATTTCTATATCGCTCTACATTTAATGTATTGAGCACTATTTTAACAGTAAAAATATTTTGTTATTATTGTACATGTACATCTATAATCATCCATTTGAAAGTTTAAAATATGACTCATATTTAAAGCCACATAAGCCCAGACTTGGACATTGAGAAAAAGTCTTCTCATCGTTTTTTTTTTAAAGTGAGCACTTAAAAATGAATATTGAAAAAAAAAAATTCGATTCCCTTTCGTGGTTCCAATTCTACAGCCATTTGAAAGAAATATTGTTTGTTTACAATCAACACGTCAATAACTCACAAGCTCCGCCCACTACTAGCACGCACTACTTGAAATTGGTGTATGACCTCATTAGCATGTAATTTAATGGAAATCATTTTATTAGATCCCGACTTTAAATCCAGCGGCATCAAAGCCATCTGAGTACCCAAAGCCGTGAATTTTAGTTTTTTGACTTAATTAAACATCAGAGATTAAGCTAGAATGCCTTTTGTACCGAAATCCTGTTTTTTTCATTTTGTAAACAAACGAATCCCGCAATGTGGCTTTAAGTGTGACTACATAATATATAGAGTTCCATAAGGATCCTTTCTTTCAGCGGATCCTTGGCCAACACAAGCTCATATCCACAACAACCTCCAATTGCTTGTAACCAAGCAAATGACATCGTGTGTGTTAAGAGCAATGCTTTAACCGGCTGTGAATTAGAAAGAAAATTTTTTTTATAGTTTGAGGTATATTGGAAAAGGTTCGGCAATTTTCATGCAGTTCTTATATTTCTGAACACCATTTAATATTCAAGACCCAAATCAACCCCTGATGCCCTTTAAAATATTTCAACAAGCAGTCTTGTATTGGGAAGATTTGGAAGGGATATGTTCACTGACCAAAATACATTAAGTCTCAGAACCTAGAATTTTTTTAGCTATTCTAATCCATAATGATGTTCACAACTCTCCTTCAAAATTTAAGCCTTCAAGTTCCTGTATAGCCATAATTATGAGTGTTTAAAAGTAAAAAATACGACTCGTTGTTTAGTAAGACTATCACTAAATCACATTTACAGAAAATTGAAGATACCGGTAATTGTTAGATATAATTGAAGGAATTATATGATATTTGTGCATTAGTAGTACTTCTGAAGGCTATTTGCATATATTCTAGGTCCAAATCGACCCTAAAAAATGCTGAACATTCCCCTTTAAACTTAAATGAGTGTGAATAACATTTGCCGTAATCAAATTGAAAAGTTCCCGCAGTACCTAATAGACTTCTTATTTGTCGTAATGGAGAAAAGCTTTTTGTATAGAGGCTATTGAGTTGCCGTGACAATGGAGACATTACTGTAAATGACCAGTAATGATTGGCTGAATTCACCAGGGACAGGAAACAATAGAGGACATTATTGGATTTCTATTGTTACATTTGACAAGAACGATTAATAAGTTATGTCTACGTGTCGACCCAAAGATATACGAACTGAGTCAATGGCGTCGTAGGATGTCATGGGCGTGAAAATTTTCAAATTATCTCATTTGTAGGCAGAAAAGAGTAAATTTTTTCTATTTTTCTGGAGGAGATGCCACTCTTATCAGCTTTAAAGGGATTGTAAAGTGGTTTTCTAAACTTTGTATGTGTATCAAGGACACTGATAGCATCAATTTGCGTCATCCCAATTTCCATTCCGATGCCTTTGGTTCTTGCAATTCCACATAAAACTAACGCGTTTTATGTCTATTGTTTAACTGTGCACAATTTAGGTTCATTGTTACAAAATTTCTTTAACAAGCATTACATGTAGTTCCTGGGTTTTCAACTGGTTTTCTCGAATGTCTAAAATTACGCACAATTAAATGACCTCTGAATTGTCTGCGGAGGTTATGAAAAAGCATGATAAAGTCACAGCATTTTGCGTTTTAATACAGACTTAAATTGTTGCCCAGGTATATAGAGTCGTTGCAGGCACTGGATGTATATCCACCCAGGTAATCGAAATAACACTTATTTTTAGAATTATAGCCCTGGAAAATGTCCAAATATTCCAAGTCTGGGACATGTCCCCCAAGTTGAAAACTCAGGCAATAATATGTATATATCTTCTAGTGTTTTAATATCAAGTCCTAGTTCAATATATATCTTCTAGTGTTTTAATATCAAGTCCTAGTTCAATATATATCTTCTAGTGTTTTAATATCAAGTACTAGTTCAATATATATCTTCTAGTGTTTTAATATCAAGTCCTAGTTCAATATATATCTTCTAGTGTTTTAATATCAAGTACTAGTTCAATATATATCTTCCAGTGTTTTAATATCAAGTCCTAGTTCAATATATATCTTCTAGTGTTTTAATATCAAGTCCTAGGTCAATATATATCGTCTAGTGTTTAAATATCAACGTCCTAGTTCAATATATATCTTCTAGTGTTTTAATATCAAGTCCTAGTTCACTATATATCTTCTGGTGTTTTAATATCAAGTCCTAATTCAATATATATCTTATAATGTTTAAATATCAAGTCCTAGTTCAATATATATCTTCTAGTGTTTTAATATCAAGTCCTAAGTTCAATATATATCTTCTAGTGTTTTAATATCAAGTCCTATAGTTCAATATATCTTCTAGTGTTTTAATATCAAGTCCTAAGTTCAATATATATCTTCTAGTGTTTTAATATCAAGTCCTAGTTCAATATATATCTTCTAGTGTTTTAATATCAAGTCCTATTTCAATATATATCTTATAGTGTTTTAATATCAATGTCCTAGTTCAATATATATCTTCTAGTGTTTTAATATCAAGTCCTAGTTCAATATATATCTTCTAGTGTTTTAATATCAAGTCCTAGTTCAATATATATCTTCTAGTGTTTTAATATCAAGTCCTAGTTCAGTATATATCTTCTAGTGTTTTAATATCAAGTCCTAGTTCAATATATATCTTCTAGTGTTTTAATATCAAGTCCTAGTTCAATATATATCTTCTAGTGTTTTAATATCAAGTCCTAGTTCAATATATATCTTCTAGTGTTTTAATATCAAGTCCTAGTTCAATATATATCTTCTAGTGTTTTAATATCAAGTCCTTGTTCAATACATATCTTCTAATGTTTTAATATCAAGTCCTAGTTCAATATATATCTTATAGTGTTATAATATCAAGTCCTAGTTTAATATATCTTCTAGTGTTTTAATATCAAGTCCTAGTTCAATATATATCTTCTATATCAAGTCCTAGTTCAATATATATCTTCTAGTGTTTTAATATCAAGTCCTATTTCAATATATATCTTCTAGTGTTTTAATATCAAGTCCTAGTTCAATATATATCTTCTAGTGTTTTAATATCAAGTCCTAGTTCAATATATATCTTATAGTGTTTTAATATCAAGTCCTAGTTTAATATTTACATTTCTATTATCACTTCCTTCAATGAACCAGTTAAGAAAACTGGCGTTCATTTTTCGATGAACGCTAGTTTGTCACGTGACACTATGACGTCGTCAAAGCACAACAATGACGTAATCTAAGATTTTTTGGCAAATTCAAGCGAATTATCATATAAAAAGGGCAAAATTTGATTAAATAAAGTATCTGAATATAAATATAAGAATTAAACGTTGGTCTCATTAGCATTATTGGTGTGTAAACGCAATAGATCACGCCACAAACATACATAAATGACTTCGTCATTTATTCAGTTTGTCACGTGATCTATTGCGTTTACACACCAATAATGCTAATGAGACCAACGTTTAATTCTTAAATATATCTTCTAGTGTTTTAATATCAAGTCCTATTTCAATATATATCTTCTAGTGTTTTAATATCAAGTCCTAGTTCAATATATATCTTCTATATCAAGTCCTAGTTCTATATATATCTTCTAGTGTTTTAATATCAAGTCCTAGTTCAATATATATCTTCTAGTGTTTTAATATCAAGTCCTAGTTCAATATATCTTATAGTGTTTAAATATCAAGTCCTAGTTCAATATATATCTTCTAGTGTTTTAATATCTAGTCCTAGTTCAATATATATCTTCTAGTGTTTAAATATCAAGTCCTAGTTCAATATATATCTTCTAGTGTTTTAATATCAAGTCCTAGTTCAATATATATCTTCTAGTGTTTTAATATCAACGTCCTAGTTCAATATATATCTTCTAGTGTTTTAATATCAAGTCCTAGTTCAATATATCTTCTAGTGTTTAAATATCAACGTCCTAGTTCAATATATATCTTCTAGTGTTTAAATATCAAGTCCTAGTTCAATATATATCTTCTAGTGTTTTAATATCAAGTCCTAGTTCAATATATCTTCTAGTGTTTAAATATCAACATCCTAGTTCAATATCTTATAATATCTCATCTTACTTGTTTACTAGAAGAAGTTGTTATTGAGTCAATTTTAATTAGAAATATAGACTTGTGGAGTAATAAAACTCGGTTTTATATAATTCAATAACCGTTAATATTACAAACTACCATATAATCTAGCGTGACAGTTAATTTCATACGAGTCCGGTTTCTCATAAAACTTTAAATAAGATTTTATTAATATCATATTTCTTGGGAAATTATCTTTTTTTTTAAATTCTCATTGCATTCTAAGATCGCAATTTCGTACAATTTACGCATGATTTTTTCATATCATTTTCTTAGGTAAAATTTTCCATTTACGAATATTTTTATCAAAATTGTTAAAATATAAAAAATATGTTATTTTTCAAAAAATATTTCTTATTATTATCAGTGCAAAAAGCTTATGTGTTTAAAAAAAAAAAATCAGAATTGGACTCACAAAATAAGAAAGAATTTGATCAACAACAGTTTTAAGTAAGACAACCTCTTCACCTTGCTAACCTTAAAGGGATTGTAAAGTCATTTTCTAAACTTTGTATGTGTATCAGGGACACCAGTGATTCGCATAGATATCAATAGTAGCTTCTGGTGGATCACTGGTAGTGACGTCATAAAACATGTTAGTTCTAGTGGAATTGCAAGATCCACAGACGTCGGAATGAAAATTGGAATGGCCCAAATTTATGCTATCAGTGTCCCCGATACACATACAAAGTTTAGAAAATCACTTTACGATCCCTTTGAAGGTATTCTAAAAAAGTTTTCATAATTTTGTTTATATCAGGGACACTGATAGCACCAATAAAATATGCACCATTCTATTTTTCAATCAGACATCTGTGGTTCCAGCAATTCCACTTAAACTAAATGTTTGTTAGCATCATTAATTGAAAAATATGCTTGTAAAGTTGAAAGGCCTAAATTATCTTTGTATCATAAAAAATCATTCAATTATTAACTGAACACAAATTATATTTCTTAAATATTACAAAACAGAATAAATTTCTCTTTACAAAAATAGAAAAAAAAATAACGCAATATATAGTTGAATCGATAAAGATACTTTTTAATTCCATTCGGCTCAACCTTCGTCATTTTGTTTTTAAGACTATGTAGCCTAATGATTCGGTTATGATAGGTGGCCATCTTGCCCGGTAAATCGACAGGAAAAGACAACTCTTGTTGAAGATTGTTTTTGATTATCATTGTTATTTTATCCAGGAAAGACGACACTCTCTGAAGAATGATCATGATTGGTTAAACTTTAATTTATTCAATATGGCGACTAATGTATAGTATACAAGGTTATCTAGTCACTAATCTAGTTCCGAAATAGATACGAATGTTCTGAATTGATGAAGCGAAAGAAAAAATTGTACAAAGCAAAGAGAATTGAAGAAATATTGTATAATATAACAAAGGCCCATAATTCATAAACGTAATTCACAACATAATTCACAAACATAATTCAATTAGTAAAGAGTTTTCAGTGATCTATAATTCATAGAAAAATTAGTTTTTACATTATTACGTGTTTTTGTGTCAATGTTGAAAGCCTGACCTTTCAAGCACTACAGATATTTGTAATATGTTATTTTGCATCTTTTATGTTTTCTTTGTCCATTGTTATCTTAGCTTTATAAAGGGAACTGTCAACATTTTCAGTGTACCATTGTCGTTAGCGTTAAGCGTAGCCCACAAGCTTGCTAGTTTGAGCACTCTGGCATGGTACGATGGTATTACATAATGTGGGATCATCTGAGGTGGCTATGTAAAAGTGTACAATGTCCGCCAGTGGGAAATGTCTGGGGGACATTTTGCACTAGTGAAACATGTCCAATGGACATTTTTAACTAGTGATTAATGTCCATAACTAAATAAAGGACAGTTCTATCTAGTGTATTATGTCCAACCCGAGCATAAATACCCCCGGACATTATTTTCGCTTACAGCTATATAGCCAAACCTCAACTCCAGTTTCAGCACTGCACTGATGACGCCCAGAAGGCCGAAACAGTGCTGTTTGCAGTTAGGTCTTGAATATATGTAAATAGTCTTCAGGAGTACTGCACACAAATTGCATAATGCCTTCAAATTATATACCTTATACAAGAAATTTACTTAATATTTCACTAAATATTGAATAAATTATAGTTCAACCAATCAAAAATAATTCAGCAGAGAGTGTTGTCTTATCGTGCATTAATATCAGCCTATCAAAATCGATCTCCAAACCAGAATTGGTTTTTTTTTTTTTTTTGCCCATTTACCAATTACAAGATGGCCGACTATCATGGCCGTGTCTGCATACTGTTAGTCTCAAACATGTTTACTCTTTACTTCTCTTTGGAGTACTAGTCCACTGCTATTACTCTAGATTTTGCCATGTTTTTGGATGCGATTTTGATTAACAGAATTGTTTTGCTTGTATGGATTTTTATGGACAAAGGTTGAGCCAAAAGTAAAATATGTGAGTCGATTTTCTTGGAAAATTATTGATACGTGGGATTAGAGGGGGAGCTGTACACAATATAACTAAAAAAATCCCGTTACAGATGGTGAACGTGCTCCTTTAAGTCTTTTGATGTTTCAGTTGTTTCTATCAGAATGTAACGGCACTATCTCTTTAAAGGGACAGTCTGAATTTTTTTTAGGTCAAATTTTTTTTTTGCTCAAATTTGTGAAAACTTTACACCAAAATCTGTACCTATATGCCCTTTAATGTATCTGAAAGTTTTAACTAAAAAAATCCAGCCGTTAATTTTTAAACGATAAATACATGCTAAATTTTTTAATGTGTTATGTTTTTTTTTACGCTGATAGGAAACTACTGAACGGATTTGAGTAAAATAAATGCCTAATTGTAGAAAAATGTCCCTCTTGTGTATTTGAAAGGTTTCAGCTAGAAATATTGAGCCATTTAAAGGGCAAACACCAAAACTAGGTCAAATTTCTTAATTAACAATAAGTACTCCCTGTTTGTAATTAACCCTTTAAAACCAAATTCAGTTTGATCAAGAACATATAGAGATGCAATAAGCATACTTTAAAAATACTCTCAGGTAGCATTTGCGATTTTTTTTATATTGGAAACTTTTTTCAAAAAAGCAGAATGTCCCTTTAATGCTTATTAATGAATTGTTCTTGGTGTTGTCATTCATACCACAATAGAAATGTACTGAGATAGGATTCAATAGGATTCAATAGGCATATAGACAAAGGTAATCATGTTTTACAAATGTACATTTTTACAGGTCAAACCAGTTTATTTTATTGTTCTTTTATGGGTTTGTTTTTGAGAAATTCCTGAAAGTCATATTACAATACCAATGTAAAAAATCAGCCTAATATTATTTTGTCCACAGTGAATTGCTTCAACAATTGTTTAGCTATAAAAAAAACAGTAATAATCAGTATTTTACATTTATTTGTTAGGTCGAAGAAGATTTATAGGACAACCATTTATGATTTTCTTCTTTGATTTTGTTTATGGCATATTAGCATCACAAATTTGTAAACATAACCTTAACACCTGTGCCAGTGCCTTCTATTTGAATAGCAACTGGTTGCTTTTCTGGATTTGAAGGTTTAAATTTGGAGGGAGAGTTGAGAACACTATTACTGATTAGAATAGCTAAAAAAAATTCAAATTTCTGAGACTAAGATATAATTGTTCAAAGCCTAGGGCTAGTGAATGTGGCCATTAATATGTGCAAAAAAATAAACTAAAATATTATTAATAAATTTTATATTCTTTAACATTGCATGTGTGTGATTTTCGAATTACAAAATGGAGATATTTTGGAGTGTGCCAGAGAAGGAAAAAGTTCACTTTGTGCATTAAAAAGTGAAATAATTTCATAATTTATGCGACACCCACCACTAATATATTTGTTAACATCATGGGATACAATCAGATCAATTCATGTCTGACCAAACAAACCTGCCAAAGCGCAAGAAATAGATATGCAAGATTTAAAAACAAGAAAGAAACATCTATATTTTACAAGGGTAACAACTTAGGTTCCATGAGGATCCTTTCTCCCAGCTGGTCCTTAGCCAAAACTCTTGGCATTGATCTTTCCCGGATTATCCGTACCCATTTACAGCTGGGTGGACTGGAATTATGAGTTAAGATGACTTATTCAAGGTCATTGGACTTTCACACCCTGATCGAGAACCGAACTCTCAAACATAACGACCACCATTTCCTCGTATCCATGTAAATGACGTCATGTTTGTAAAGAACAATGCACTAACCACTGTGCTATAGAACCTCACAAATTTGAGTTATCAATTACAAACATGGCATTTGTTTACACATTCTAAAATGAGCAAGTTACCCACAGAAAAAAAAGGAAGCAAAATAGGAAAAGCTTTTTATTCAATTAGACCATCAAAGCAGTTATAGTGTGCTCTGCCACGCCCAGAAATTCCAAAAAAGTACCAAAGAATTGTGCTATTGACCCACGTGTCTACAAAATATATTAAAAACTTACAAAATTATTATAGACCTGCAAAAATTATTAATTGTTTAACTTAAACTCACAGCTAGCTGCTGTCCAATGGTGGATATGCCCACACAGCAGAACATGTTTCAATGTGAAAAATTCAAGTGAAAACGAAATAAAATGCAGTTTTATGTCTTACTTTTTTGCACCTTTTTAAGACTAATGAGGACAGGTAAATGCATGCCATGCAGTGTGAAATGAGGGAAATTTTCCCAAGATTTGTTCATTTCCAACATAGGTATCTTTATTGTGCACACGGTCCTTAATTTATTGTCTCATCTAAACGACAAGACGCTTGTTTCAAGTCAAGGGGAATAACGAAGAATTCCGTTGATCAAAAACTAGTTAAATGTTAACATTTTAACATCATACAGGTCGTGTTTTATGTTTTTTTTGTATATCTGAGACTTTTATAATTGTTTTTGAACCATTCTAAATCCTCTATCATTTGTGGCTCCTTACATTTTCTGCAATTTCAGTTTTATTGGCATCACCATTTCAAATACCATAATATGTTTTAATGGGACTGTAAAATAGTTTTCTAAACTTTGTATGTGTATCGTAGACACTTATAGCATCAATTTGCGCCATTCTAATTTCCATTCTGACGTCTGTGGTTCTTGCAATTCCACTAAAACTAACACATTTTATAACGTCACTTACAGTGTTCTGCATAGATTTTACCTACTGTTGCACGTTATTGTGTATTTAATTTTTCCTATATTACGAGTCGATTCGTCGTTTTATTTTTTAGATATCAATAATAGCTTACGGTAGATCACTGTCAGTGACGTCATTATTTAAACAGGTTAGTTTTAGTGGAATTGCAAGAACGTTGGAACGTAAAGTGGGATGGCGCAAATTGATGCTATCAGTGTTCCCGATACACATACAAAGTTTAGAAAACTGCTTTACAATCCCTTTAATACATACTATGAACAAGTTTAAAATTTTTTTGAGAAATTACTACCAAAAGATAACATAAGTATCTTACCGTATCAATCTGGAAAGCGTAGAGTAAATCAAAGGGTATAGCAGCTAGTAAATCCAATAAAAACCATCCTTTGATATAGTTCATAGCAATTAATCTCGACATATATACAACTTGCCCTCCTTTAGATACAAACGTAGTTCGGAAATTTAACAAAATATCTGAAAAATGAAATTAAATGGCTTAGTTTAGCATTGTATTTTTCTAAACCTTATTGGCTAATGAAAATAGACCATGCCATGCACTGTGCAGTGAGGGCAATTTTGCCACGACAGAAGAATGTTTCTCTGATTTTTAACAGCAAAATCTGTAGCACACAAAGCCTTGGTTTATCAAATTCAATGCCTAGAAGCTTTGGCTTTCATCACTGACAGGGGGAAACCGGGTTAAAAAATCCAAAGGTAATGTGTCAACTCATGCTTAGACCTTCAGGGTAGCAAAAAAAGCCTAACTTGCTGAGAAGTAGCCTAACTCGATGAGACAGAGCCTAACTCACTGAGCAAAAAGCTTAACTCACTGAGAAAAAGCCCAACTCACTGAGCATGAATCTAACTCACTGAATAAGAGCCTAGTAACTCACTGAGCAAAAGCCTAACTCACTGAACAAGAGTGTAACTCACTGAGCAAAATCTAACTCACTGAGCAAAAGCTTAACTCACTGAGCAGAAGCCTAACTCACTGAGCAAAAGCTTAACTCACTGAACAAAAGCCTAACTCACTGAGCAAAAGCTTAACTCACTGAGCAAGAGCCTAACTCACTGAGAAAAAGCTTAACTCACTGAGCAAGAGTCTAACTCATTTAGCATGAGCCTACCTCACTAAGAACCTAACTCACTGAGTAAGTGCCTAACTCACTGAGAAAAAGCCTAACTCACTGAGCAAGAACCTAACTCACTGAACAAGAACCTAACTCACTGAGCAAGAGACTAACTCATTGAGCAAGACGAGCAAGAGCCTTACTCACTGGGCAAGAGCCTAACTCACTGAGCAGAAGCCTTACTCACTGAGCAAGAGCCTAACTCACTGAGAAAAAGCTTAACTCACTGAGCAAAAGCCTAACTCACTGAGCAAAAGCCTAACTCACTGAGCAAGAACCTAACTCACTGAGCAAAATCAGATCCCAAACTTTTCTCAAAATCATCCAGCATCTCTTAACCACAAGAGTAATATTTCCCAAAAATTCAAGAAAGCAGAAAGGGGAGATTACTCACCAATAATAAACAAAATTTCAACAACAACATCAGAATATACAGAATCTCGCGACCTGTCACGACCTTGAAATGCTGCGTTATACGGCACCATTATAGCAATATAGAATGTACATAATAATATCAGCCAATCCCAACCAATTTTAAATATACCATAATGCACTATGATAAACCGCGATTTCTGCACTTCCTGTACTTTATATTCTGGCATGTTTCCAGAAAAATTTCCAAGCTGAAATGAATGAAAAAGAAAAAAAAGTTTAAAAAAGATTTATTAAAGTTTAAAGGCCTCGAATTATTATTCCTTCTGCACAACTAGTGCTTGTGGATGCAAGTCCTTCTGACCTACATAATGGAAAAAGGGGGAATGCCCAAGGGCTAAGTTTTGCTGAACCACCTCAGTCATGCAGGTTGGAGGAACTGACATGTAAAAAACATCAAGTTAAAAAACTTAGGCTACTAGCTCCAGATCCCTCGACAGTCTGATATCAAAATTAGAGTAAGCTTATGCTAATTTTACCATTCTAATTTTAATTCCGACGTCTGTGGTTCTTGCTATTTCACTAAAACGCGTTTTATGACGTCACTGACAGTGATCTGCATAGATATCAATAGTAGCTTTCGGTAGATCACTGTCAGTGACGTCATAAAACGCGTTAGATTTAGTAGAATTGTAAGAGCCACAGACGTCAAAATGGAAATTGGAATGGCGCAAATTGATGCTATCAGTGTCCCCAATACACATTCAAAGTTTAGAAATACTCTTTTCAATCCATTTAAGTCTATAATTACTGCTCAAGACAGCAGACGACAAATTTTCTGAGCACAAACCTGTTTTAACTTGTTCTTGGCTTTGTTGTTCTGTTTATTTTTATTGTCGAACTGTCCAGACAGTTGATAAAGAACAGCTCTGCTTCGCCGTCTGCCATAGTTATAGTTTTCTGGAAGATCGGTGTGGGGGGATAACAAGTCATCATCTTTCTCCTCATGGGAGTCTCCCGTATTATCTGCAACAGAAAAGAGACTGGTATAATCAAAATGGCTAGTATAATTTTGATAGAAAAAAGACTGGTATAATCAAAATGGGCTAATAATCTGCAACAGAAAAAAACACTGGTATGATCTATACTAGAAAAAATTTTGTACAGGAAAAAAGAGACTAATATAATTTGTAAGAAAAAGTGACTGGTTGATTGTGAAATTAAACAGATTTTGTAGCCTTGGGAATCTTGAGTATTTTTTAAATAAAAAAAGAGTCTGGTTCATATTAGTGACACAAACATGTTTCTCAGTTTTGGACCTTCCTGTTTTATCTGCAATAGAAACAGACTGGTTGATAAAGGGTTTCACGGCATTTGTGCGGCACAACCTTCTTCAATGTTCAACACTAAGATTATGACATACATTGATAGACAGCCATCTTGCCTGTTAAACTCAAAACCGCATAATCCAATCATATCGCTGCATCTAAGAATTGGCACATATTACAAGAAAAGTGCCTAATGATGTCAAGGTATTAAACTTATTGTTTTATGCATCTATCGCAGTAGGCCTTTAAGGTACCAAAAGACTGGGCAGATTTGAACGACAAATGTTTCGGATAAGTCGATCGCCAGGGAACTTTGATTAGTGTATCCAGTCTGAGCTTTGGCCAAAGCCATTTGCCTACATCAAGTTTATTTGATATTATTCGCTGCGGACTCATTTGGCAAGTTTGTCCACTGTGGCAAAGTTTATCATGATTTTGAAAAAATGAAAAATGAATTTGGTAGCAAATTGTTCAGCGAAAGAACCTGCACCTGTGTCCTCAGCAATTATGTATTATATTTGTCCTTGTATGACCTTGACTCTGGTCTTTTTTCCAATTTTTACCTTTTGTCTTGTTCACCATTTTCATATCACATTAAGATTCCTTGGCAATACGATATTGAAAGATTTGGTGACACTGTACTAATAACATTTCCCTCATTGCACACTGCAAGACTTAGTTCGGTCGTTAAAATCCCAATCATTTCAAATTATCCTACAGTATTCTTATCTCTTAACTATGCCTTTATGTCCGAAACACATCAGATTTGTATCCCTAGTCACTTGCTATTTTCAAAAGTTTAAAGACTGAAAAGTAATTTTGGAGTCATATTTTCAAACAAACTATCCTCACAGATTTTCCTGTCATAAATTTGACTTGTAACACATAATCTGTGATTTTCTTAAGTTTCTAGTTTGGAAAAGTGAATTTTGTGTCCTATTTTTAAACTAGCTATCCTCATGACATATTTTCCCGAATCTTTATCTTTTAGAACATTATAAAGATGTCTGAGTCCACTTGTTATTCCAAATGTTTCCGTTATTTAGAATATTTCTTAACATTCTTCTTTTACTTTCACACATTCAGTGCAGTGAAGTCACTTGCTACTCTCTAAAGTTAAAAGTCCAAAAAGCTACTTTGAGCCCTATTTTAAAGGTTCTCATATTGAATTTTCTAGAATCTTTGTTCAGTGAACTTCAAACATTCAAACACTAGCCTATATTTCCAAAACATTTTACACTCGACATGGATCCACACTTTAATCCATTTAAAAACTGAAACACTGTTTCACATTAACTCAAAGCAACATGGCTACCCTAAAATATTCAGCAGCATTCAAAACATCATGGCTAATTGGCAGGATTAAATTAATTTTTGATTGCGAGTGCCAATGAAGCGTTTCTGTCGCTAAGCATTTTGCATTGTCTTGTTCCGTTCCGCCATTTTAACCAATTCCCAATGTAATAGAAACCTGTTTGGTAGCAATATTCTAAACATGTTGGTCACAGTTCTGTGATTCCTGACAATGGCGCCATCATTAATATGTCATGATTCTAGTGACCTTTAGAATACTATGTTGCATGGAACTGGAAACTTAAAGGGATTGTACAGAGGTTTGCTATATTTTTATGTGTTTCAGGGACACTGATAGCACCAATTTGTTCTAATCCAATTTTCAATCAGATGTCTGTGGTTCCAGCAATTCCTCTTAAACTTAGTAATTGATGTCCTCACAAATAGAGGAAGTCTTCTGTGATTCAAGCACTTTGCAATTTGTAACATTTGTTATAACTCGACCTTGACCTTAATGTCAGCATTTTCAAATAAATGGAAATGACACAAAATGTTACCCCTCTGATTGGGCTGCAAAGGATTGACAAATCAAGCAGTGTGCAATAAGGGAAAGGATTGCCTTTTGTTTCAATTTTCAGCTGTCAATGGGTAATACATGTATACTCATACATGTGTAATCTCCCGATAATGTCGGGTTTCTACCGCTTTTGCATGCCATCTCCCGATCTACCGGCGGGAGGTCAAAATCTACCGCTTTTTCATTTTGTCGAAAGCATAATTTTTACGGGACCTACCGTTTTTCAATGTCCCAATTCTTTACCATAAATCAATAAAAAAAATCAATCATTATTAAATCCTGATGACCCATAACACGTGTTAATCTCATCATGTGACGTGATTATCATTGTCTTATTAATTAATCCCCTAATTAAGATGATAATTTGATCTATTTTCACACGATGATTGGCATTTTAAACACACCATAACACGTGACACATGTTTATAACAACATCCGGGTATTTCTACTTTCACTTTTACAATCGAAATTATACAGTAGCCTAATCTTTACCACCAAACGAAATTGTGAAGCCTTTTGAAGTTTTCTTATTATTAAAATAACAGTCAATCATCAATATGACGTCTGTAGACATCGTTTAGCATGTCCTTCCATTATCGGTAGATTATTATGCGAGACTGGGAGTACAAATTTAATATACCTGTAATTTCGTTTCATAAAATCAGTTTATTTTTTAATGTAGCCTGTAAACATTCAGCTCATGACTGCTTTTACAGGCCTACCAATACTTAGTATATACCTTTCAATGTCGGCTAAAAACTTCGCGAGTTTTCATCGACGAAATGATCGTCATTCATTCTGTTCAAGTTAAAAAATCAGGATAGGATCGTAAAGTTTTAAGAAATATGAATTACACTTGGGAATTTAGCTGTCAGTTCTTGCAGTACAAGAATAAATAGAACAGAGCAGGTACCATTTTGCAGTCATCGACATTGGTACTGCCATGCTGTCAAAGGGCTTACATTGGTTCAAAAAGTGTTCATTTCTTGAAATTTCATGAATTTACATGCTTTGATAAAGTCTCCCGATTTTTTACCCCAATCTCCCGACTTTTCATGGCTTGTCTCCCGATTTTTTCCCCTGACCTGTACACATGTATGTGTATACTGCCTGAAGCACGCAGAACCTCAGTTAGTTGAACCCCTTAGCCCTTAGCATGAATCTAATACAAATTTATGGTGCAGTTCAAATTTTATATCACAAGTTTTTTCTTTTCATTTCATGCGGAAGCAGGCAAAAAAAACTCTAAAAATTGTCGAGTGATACTCACCCCTTTGGCACTCACCATTGATATCTGTGACATTCGAATCGTTATATATAACTTTATCTCTGGTTATATCTTTATGTGATACTAAAAATAGAACTACTTGTCGCTTCTCATTTTTGATGGGAACAATGTCTAAAAGGCACCAAAATGGACTTCCTGAAACAAGAGCAATAATGAAACGGAATTTTACATTGTACATAATTATAATATTTCTGAATTGCCTTATGAAATAAAATAGAACTTGATGTCCAATAATTCTGCTCCTAATTGGGCTTTTGAAATTAAATGGAGCACATCTCTTCTGCTTCAGATTGCAATAATGAAATGAAATGGAGTTTAAAATCTCTCTTATCTCTTCTGATTATTGAAATAGAATTTAAAGTCCTTCTTTCTTGGCTTCAATTGTGCTAATGAAACAAATGAAAGTCATTCATATGAGATAGGCAAATGAAATGAAATAAAGTTTTAAATCCTACATTTCTTCCTGTTCATACAAAGTTGAGAGGATAAAGAAAACCTAGGTATGACTGTGTCAAGGCTGACATATGTGCGCACAACCTTGGTAACATTGATCCACATGACAGAACAGCTTGAAGATCAAGTGTAAGATCTAGTGGCCTGCTGCCTAACTCAGATCTAAGGACAACCGCAGCAGTTAAAAAATAAACTTAAGATCAAGTCAAGTCAAGTCTACTCCTCATAATGCTAACAAAATGAAAAGTAGTTGTAAATTTTGACAGTAAGCTGTGAACACTTTCACAGATTAGCTAAAACAATTCCTGTGTCTCAAACTGATGGTGAACACGCCCCTTTAGCTTACCATTTTTCTTATACATCATAATTTCTGTTTTTAGTTCCGTTTTATTCTGCAAGGCCTCCTCAATCTTTTCCTTTTCTTCTTCTTCTGTGTCGTTGCCATAGAGAAATTTACAGGCACTGCTCTTAGCCATGACTTGGGCACGGAAGTAACCAGTGAGTTCGCAGAATCCATCAGAACAGTACACGATAGGACCACCGGAACCTTGTGCGTTTCCCAGAACAAAATTACTATCTGAAAAGAGAAAATTTGCAAACATAAGTTTTTACGGCTTATTTTTTTTAACACAATGATGAAATATTTTATAATGAAATTCAAATTCATTTCATTCAGTTCAATTCGAACAGAACAAAGTCTCAAACATTATATTTCATAATACGCATAAGGTGCAAAACTTTATTTCATTACAGAAACCCAGTAAAGTACACAACAAAAAGACAAAATGTTCCATTTTATTTCATTAGTCCAGTAAGGTGCAGAACAGGACAGAATGTTCCATTTTATTTCATTAGTCCAGTAAAGTGCAGAACAGAAGGACAACAAATTCAATTTTATTTCATTAGTTCAGTAAGGTGCAGAACAGAAGGACAACAAATTCAATTTTATTTCATTAGTCCAGTAAAGTGCAGAACAGAAGGACAACAAATTCAATTTTATTTCATTAGTTCAGTAAGGTGCAGAACAGGACAAAATATTCCATTTTATTTCATTAGTCCAGTGAAGTAAAATAACAGGACTGCACTAAAAGGAAATAAAATTCAAATTAATTTCATTGACCTCTCAGGGATCAAATGTTTGACATAAAACTCAATTTCATTTCATTAGTTAAGTAAGTAAGATAATTTTCAAATACAATTTCATTTCATTGCAGAGAAGTGGATTATAAAAGCTCTAAATAAATTTATTTCATAATAAAGTACCACTAATAACTCTAAGGTATGATAGTTCAATTTCATTTCATTTTTTAATGCACTGCAGAGAAGTTGAAAATTAAAGCTCAAATTAATTTCATTATAAAGTACCACTAATAACTCTAAGATATGATACTTCAATTTCATTTCATTTTATTTCTTTGAAAGCAACAATATTGATTGGATAATATAGACAGAGATAGACCAATAAAATCACAGTATCTTACATTTGATTAGTGTCTAATGACCTTGAGACAATTGTAAAAGACTTTCAGGATTATAAAGAATCGGTTTCCATAATTAAAGAGGCACCAGGGAGTCGTGAAATCAGTCGTCATGGAATTACAGGATATGTTTGCTAATAGATTAGACTTTGGACCTAGTATCTACCATATCCAGGAAAAAAATCAAAAGTTCTAAGAAATTTTTGTTATTATTGGCATCAACATGGATTTCATCAATCATTGACAAATCACTATAAGCTTTATTTATGTTGTAAATAAGTTTTATGGTGATCATCACAAAAATCATAAGGTAATAACTATATGGTGACTAAGATCTAGGTTGCCATCCAAATATAGATGCTACTAAGTCTTTAAAGGGATTGTGATTTTCTGAACTTTGTATGTGTATCGGGAACACTGATAGCATCAATTTGTGCCATTCCAAATTCCATTACGATGTCTGTGGTTCTTGCAATTCCACTAAAACTAACTCGTTTTATGACGTCACTGACCAGTGATCTGCATAAATATGAATAGTAGCTTCCAGTAGATCTTGTCTTGTCAAGAGATTGATTAGACAGAAATCGAAAGAGAAAACTGTCAGGTGTACTTGCTTTAAAGTGCAATGCATATGATATAAAAGTGAACGAACTTGATTAATCAAATACACCTGAAAGTGCAAATTTATTTGCCGCTTTTGAAAACTGTCTAGCAGGGAACGTGTCCAATTTAAATATCTACGACTTAAGTATCTAATATCGATAACAATAAACATTATAAGGATGTATAGAAATATCAAGCGCAATAAAATTAACAAGTTTTTACATTAAGACGGGTCAATAAATCTTTAAAATTCTACTCAAATACTTCCATAATCTTATAAAGTTATACATAAAACATAAATCTTCAGATTCGGATATTGACGTCCTTGCTAGCTTTTATACACACACATGAAAATGTTGACATAAATGAAATGAATTAAAATGAAATGAAATGGTGTTTTTTTTAGCTAATGAGGACATGCAAATTCCATGCAGTGTGCAATGAGGGAAATATTTCCAAGACCGCTGCATTAGTATACTCTTCATACATAAAACATAAATCTTAACATTTCAGATATTGATTAGGACGTAAAACTCCATTCATTTCATTTCATTTTTCAGATATTGATGTCCTTGCTGGCTTTTATACACACACATGAAAATGTGGACATAAATCAGGGGCCGCGGAGCATTTATTTTATCTTCCCTGAGGGTACAGAGTTCAATCCCGGAATGGGTCGAGATGATACCTTCGGATTTTTCAACCCGGTTTCCCCCTGTCAGTGATGCAGGTTGGAGGGGCTGACATGGAAAAAGCATCTAGTTGTTCAAATGGGACAATAAAATGTGCTATTGGCTGTGAACGTTAAAGATCCCTCAACAGTTGGAATTCGAAAATAAGAGCAGGCTAATGCCGCTGTCCTGACAAAATTTCCCTCATTGCACACTGCATGGCGTTTGCCTGTCCTAAATTAGCCCATATAGGTGCAGAAAAGTAGGACGTTAAACTCCATTCATTTCATTTCATTTTTCAACCGTTGAAAGATCTTTAACATGCATGGCAGCTGTAGCACAAAGGGCTTTGATTTATTGTCCCATACAAACAACTTAACACTTTTTCCATGACAGCCCCTGCGCTCTGTATCACTGACACAGGGAAACCAGTTAAAAATATGAATGTATTGCATTGAATCGGGTTGGTGAGCAAGAGCTTAGTCACTGAGCCTGCATCCCTAATGAAGTTAGACAAATAGAACTTGTATTCTTGTGAGTTATTGCCTTTGACATTCATTCATTAATTCCCAGGGGGTTAGGGTGACGGGGGGTGTTGGTGCTGCTCCGCTGGCTGGAGCCCCATATTTTTGGCTGATTTTTGTCAGAACCCTCTAAAAATTTGCCGCTAACGCCATAGGGCCCCCTCTTTCTCTAAATTCTGGATCCGCCCCTGAATGTGGATGAGTAAACACCAGTGTGCAATAAAGTAAAGCATCATTAGTCTACCAACTATCCATCCATGAAGATAAAAAATAAAGTTCAATTAATCTTAAAAAAATATCAAGATTTTTAACATGAAAAAAAAAAATGTCTTCCATTAAAGTGGATTTGCTCACAACTTTACAAGCTAAAAGATCAAGGCTCATTTTTAATTAACACAAAAAAATCTTTCAGACACTTTTAATCCTTGTGAAAACAAAGTTTAATGAAAAACAAATTTCTCGGGAATTACATTGGAATGATTTTGAACCCACAAGTAGTATATATGTCTGGAAATGAAATGAAATGTAACAGTTTTTATTTTTCTAGAACTTTTCTCACACCTGAGGGAGAATTTGCCACAACAGCTGCATTCGAGAAATTATTCTAAATTTTTAAGTGTCACAGGACCTTTTAAGTGATACCACCTCTTAGAATGAACAAAAAATTCAAGTTCTTGGTCAGTAAAAATCATCAACGATGTTCAAAGTATACAAACAGAATCCAATAAACCCATAAATATATGTAATTTTCCATACAATTACAGTTTATTATCGAAAAACTCTGTAAATTTGAGTCAGCGTTTTTCAATTATTGTAAATAAACATTGTTTTCTGGATTTATCAGATTATTTGCTAAAATGTTTTCCCATTGACCTAATGTTAATTCGTATGGCAGTAATCTCGCAATAAATGCTACTGCCCACGCGATTTAACTTGACGTCATATTTGCTTAATAGATACGCCTAACAAAATGGCGGCATAATCTTTGATGAAGAAATAGTTCTCGGAAAATTTGATGACCTTGAGTTGAATTCCATAAAAATCCCATGTTTTCAAAACGTAAATATAAGCAATAAACTGTTACCCTATGGCGTGTATGGTCGTATATCAGGACACAGGTTGGCAACAAAATTAATCATAAATGCGCTAGCGCACATTCATTTAATGAGGACAATTTTTCCAGAACAGCAGCATTAGCTTAAACTTTTTTTTATAGACTTCTAACTGTCGAGTGATCTTTTACATGCACAGCCATTAGCACACGGAGCCTCGGTTTATTGTTCCATTCAAATGACTGGATGCTTTTTCTTGACCTATGCCAGATATGAACCCTGGACCTTCAGGTTAGCGAGCAAATGACTTCTAACTCACTGAACCACCACAATTAAGCTTTAATTAATAAGTGTAATAATAATCTTGTACAATATAGCCAAGGGGGACCCAATCAGTAGATATATACACTTCCGACTATCAAATATTAATAAACTCCCAGAAGATTTTGATATATCCTATTACAATATACTATAATACCATTTATCAGGGGATATAAGACAATCCAAATACATATCCCCTCTATACAACTCTGTTTTCAGTTCACTGATGGAAATACAAAAGATTTGACCTGTAAAAAAGTTTCCATTTGTTAAGATCGGACAAAAAGCTAATACAAATTTAATATAACCTTTTTAGTCATGACACGTCCCAAGGGAGTGGATTAAGTGGGGACAGGGGGGAAGTGTGTCCCCCCCCCCCCCTTGAACTCTGAAGGGGGGGACGAAAGGTTCTCAACCTTTTTGATAAACCCTATTTTTTAAAAGCAATCTTCTGGTACCCCTTCAGCCACCCTAAGTGATGTTAATAGCCAATATGGAAGTAAAAGGATATTTGTTGGAGTTTGATATTTAATCCATTCCATTATTTTTAAAATTGGCCAATAGGCTTCTCACGTAGGCCTACTCCTTGTGGTGTTCCCTGGTACCCCCAAGGATACTGAGGTGCTAGTATAAAGTCCCATTGTATTCCCTTCCTAGTATATCAAAGAGCCATAAATGCTTGTTGATGGAATAAAGTCTTCAAGATTTAACACTCTAACCAAATGAGCTACAACCCACCCTAGCATAACGAAGAGTCATTGTGATGATGTTGCAAATAAAGCTTTTATTTGTTTCAATTTTATGGGTCCCTTGCCTTTCTTATATTAAAGTCTATTGGGAAGGTATTATTACATTTTTTATGGCACGATATAAATATTTAAACATTATCTGTTTTATTGTACAATATAGATTTCACGTATATATTGTTCACATAGTCTTACATTGTCATGAAATCATTCTGCTCAACCTTTGTCAATGTTCGAGACAAACATTTTGACTCTGCCATGATAGGCGGCCATCTTCCCCGGTAGATGGGCAAGAAAAAACAACTCCTGTTTGAAGATGGATTTTGATGTCAAAAGCATGATTTTGATTGGTTGAACTATAATTTATTCAATATGGCAATCACTATTTAGTATACAAGGTAATCTAGTATGCTAGGTCTGAAGTTGATACGAGTGTCTTGTATGCCTATTCAATCGATTCTGAATAAGTGTCTAGTCATTCGGATGGGACAATAAACTAAGGCCCCTAGTGCTACAGTTTCTCATTTGTTCTACATTTATTGTATTGAGCACTGGTATTTCTATCCCTTTACAAAATATAGGCCTATTGAGCATAGTGATATTTTTATATCAATCTACAATAAATGTATTGAGCACTATTTTGATAGTGAAAATTCGCTAATGACTACATAAACTCAACTATATATAAATCCAAAATCAACAATCCAAACATGTATAAGGCTTATAATAACTCAACAATTTTCCATAAAATTGAATTACGAGAAAGCACATGACTTGAATCAACTGGGAACGAAGCAATAACAACAATCATTTCTCCATAAGACATCACGTTAAGGAGTAAATTGATGACCGACGCGCTGTCAACTTCAATAAATCGCCTTGTAAATGGTCAGTAATTACGTTGACGCGTCCATAGACTTAATTTACACACTACCAAATGACTATTGACTTATTTTACACACCACCAAAAGACCATTAGTTCAACTGTACAAATAAATTAACGTTAATACTAACTTGAAGTAATTCTACGTCAAATACGACAAAATTGATCCTATAAATACCCCTCCATGTCAATCAAACGCAACTTAGAAATTCATTATGTACCAGTCATACAATTTCAAGTCTATTTTGGTACTTATTTTGAACTTTGACCTTAAAGGGATTCCGACTTTTGTATCAGGGATTTTGATGGTTTTTGCAGTTGCACTAAACTAAGCATTTTATGAAAAACACTATCTCAAAAGCTGCAAATAATATCTAGGTAGGTCCTTTGCAACTTTGTTTACATACAATCACAAGAACCACAGACATCTGATTGAAAATTGGAGTGGTGCAAATTGTTGCTCTCAGGGTTCTGAAAACACATTTTTTACAATGAAAAATTTATTTTTGAGCAATAACATCCAAACAATAAAGCTTTTCAGAAAAGCATTAATTTCAAAAAGTGATTTCTTTGGGATCCTGCTTAGCTGGTTTTTGACCAATCTCTTGCTTGGCAATTGATCTTAAAGAAACCATCCAGATTCATATACAGAGGGGTGTAGCAGAATAAGGACATCAAATTTTCAGCTTCGATTGACTGAGCTACATAGATTCCAACCTTTGTTTTGGCCACTATATCCACTGGCACTGTTTATTGCCACCTGTATTCAACTGTCCATCAAGGATGACCACCTTGTTCAACTAAACCTAAAATATGACATCAAGATTTCAACATTCTAATTGAATGAGCTACAGTCCATGCTCATAGATTCCAACATAGGTTTTAACTACTGCCACTTATTTTCTGAAACATGCTCATCAATCAAAATATGTAGATTTTCCTAAATGAGTTATGTCCCTTTCATATTTGAGCCTTCTGGTAGTTAATTTGAATAAATACTGTGAAAAAGGCGGTAAATTGGATCAATTATATTTAATTGTAAGCAGAAGATAAGTGTTTCGTGCCTGCATTAATTCCAAATATGAGAGGTCGATCATTAGCCTAACTTTATAATGATTCCAGCGACTTCTAAGTAATCACCGTGATTTATCAATGAGATGCGTGTCTTTCACGTATAACCTTTGATCTACAAAGCACATAATTATTTTGTGGATATATCAAATGTAATTGTCTATGTTAAATATATATTTAAAGGTGCACATTCACCATTACTCGAGCAGTACTATGTAACCTTTTCGATTCCACATAAGGGGGCTCATGAGTTAGACTTGCTCGCTAACCTGAAGGCCCAGGGTTCAATCCCGACAAGGGTCGAGATGATACCTTCTAATTTTTCAACCCGGTTTCCACGTCAGTGATGTAGGTCAGAGGGTCTGACATGAGACATGAAAAAAGTGTCTAGTCAAAGCCCGGTGTCTTGCAGACCATGAACGTTAAAGATCCCTTGACAGTTGGAAATCAAATCAAAGTGCAAAATTTCCCTCCTTTATTGCGCACTGCATATGGTCTTCGTGCATCCTCATTAGCCCATAGAGGTGCAGAAAAGCATGACATAAAACTCAATTTCATTTCATTATCATTTCCCACTTGAATTTCTTTAAACAATATTCATCTTGCATTCCTTTAAATTATGTTCATCTTGAATCCCTCCAAATAATGTTCATCTAAGATGCCTCTAAATAATGTTCATCAGGAATACCTCTAAATCATGTTCATCTTGCATTCCTTTAAATAATGTCAATCTGGAATCTCTTTAAATCATGTTCGATTTGTACTCAGGTTTTAATGTAAATTATTTCTTTTTCATGAAAACAAATTTCCTTTGATCTAAAAAAGCCGCCATTTTCCGTTTCATTGAGGAGCAAATGAATTGTGGTGAAAACATGAAGTTCTTGTAAATGACAATCTATTGAATAGAGTGATTGAATTCTGTTAATCATTAGGCGTAAATACTAATCTCCGTTTTTTTATTGAAAGGGAAAGTAGTCGTCATTAGCAAGTCAACCTCGTTTCCTTAACGAGCCACTGACGAATAGATTTAGTCGTAAATGACTCGAGTTAACCTTACAATTCGCTAGTGGAGAGGTTAACCTGTAACTAGGGTCAAACTGATTGAACTCGAGGGATAAGATTTTTTAAGTTAAAAAAGACAAATGCACAAGCTTCTGGTTTTGGTTCTGGATGATTCTGTTACATAACAGCTTATAGTTATAAGTTATAGCACACGCACGATTCAACAGGGGTGGGGGGTGTTGGAGGACCGACTTGCCCTAATTTTAAAGATGTTTAGCTCACTGGCCCAATTTTGCCTTGTTTTCAATTTTTTTTTCCCATAACCATTTTCTCAATGCTCATAAATGTTAATCAGAAGCAATTTGTGTTTCACAATGTTCATAAAAGTTGTTTCAGCTACAAATCCTGTTAATTTTCATTACATAAAGGATAGCCGGAACTTCATCAGTTACGCTTCTTGACTGACCATTAAGGCATCAAGTACATCATTTTCCTGGCAGGAAGTGCCATTAGTTCTGACCCAGTTCCTGCAAATAGTCAGGCCATTCCAGCACAATATGACATAATTTAAAGGACCATTCTATAACAGTAATAACAAAAACCCAGTTTTACAAGAATAATAATTTCAGTTCATAAGGATCCTTTTTACCAGTTGGTACTTGACCAAACCTCTTGGCATCAGTGTTTCCAAATAATGTATACCCATTTACATTTGGGTTGACTTGAATTATGAAATAGTAGATTTATTAAAGGTTACCAGACCAATATTAGAACCCACAACACTCTATCAAACTTTCTACAGCCATATCTATTTTCAGCTCTTCCCCTGCCAAAATTCCCAATGGAGCAAATGATGGTTGTTACAGTTGTGGGTTCCAATCTTAAACTGTAAATCTGTACAGATAATCCTGGAAAGATCATTGCCAGGTGGTTTGGCAAAGTATCAGCTGGTAGAAAGGATCCTCATGGAACCTTAGTTGTTATCCTTATAAAATCTAGTTTTTTCGTTCCTTTTTGCTTGTCCTTGCCTATTTTCACTAATCCAATCAACAACCAAACGATGTAAAATTTGTACTTTGGAAGCTATGACACTTGAAGTCATTAAGTAGCTGGCGGCCATCTTGTTCAGATGATGTTAAGTATGAAATTTCAATTTAAGATAAACTTTGCGTTAGAGATTTTCCATTATTTTCAATTGTTCTCTGTCCTACTTGGCATTTTGTCATGAAAAAAATCTTCTCTTTTGACTTTCGCCCGATAACAAAGACTCATTGATTTTTTAATATGTTTTTTCATCGCGTCAATGCCCTTGTCGTAAACAATGTCTAACTATTGAATTCTTCTTCCATGTCCCATCAAATTTTCAGTGAATCTGTCAAGAGCTCGCTAATGATGAAATCATTTCTAATTTATGTTTTTTTTCTTCTTCTAAATATTCAGTTCAGATTGGTTTCATCATAGAAATGTAGATAGGGAATAATAACACAAGATTTATGATTGGAGATATGCCCATAACTTCCGGTTTCTGCAAGAAGTTATATTAATTTAAAAGCCATGATAAACGCGATTTAATTCGAACGGAACATCCAGTCTCTCTGCCACAGTATCACTTAGAGTCAACTAGTCCTAGGGGAGAAACTAGGTCAACAATAAATTGAAACAGAAGTTCAGTAGACAATGAGTAGACTTAGACTTCCAGTCTTATACATTTCTGTGGTTTGATGATGTAATTTTACATTAAGTCCAAAAAAGTCATCTTCCCTCATTATTCAAGTCAATTCAGGTGTAAATAATTACAAAACCCAAGCACGAAAGATCCCGACCGTAAAACAGATCTCGAAATCCATGTAAACACATTGGCAATACATTGGTAATTGATAGCGAACTTTTCATATGAGGAAGTATATGTATTTCATAATAAAAAGTGGTATAAGGTGTCTAGAAGTGTTAGCATACCTTACATTTGATGGATAGATTTAGAGATCAAGTACATGACCACAGGCTACTGGCTTTTTTTTTTTAAGATATACAATATAGTAATATACACAAGGTCATGACAAAGTCATTCTGTGTGCAATTGGGAAAATTTGGCCACAGTAGCATATGAGCATAAGTATGTATCTTTTTCAATTTCCAACTTTTCAGAGATCTTTAACATGCACAGCCTATAACAAAGCA
The DNA here is from genome assembly GCA_029955415.1 of Lottia scabra. Lineage (NCBI taxonomy): Eukaryota > Metazoa > Mollusca > Gastropoda > Lottiidae > Lottia > Lottia scabra. Next base: position 4,082,479 of record JARJEI010000018.1, on the reverse strand, counting down.
CTTTTTCCATGTCAACCGCTCTCTCTTCCAAAGGTATACTCACTGAGCCAAAACAAGCATCTAATTCACTGAGCCAAAACAAGCATCTAACTCACTGAGCCAAAGCAAGCATATAGTTCTCGCTAAATGGAACATCAAACTAAGGTCCCATGTACTGCAGGAAGCACAAAAGAGTAGGCTTTTTCCATGTCAGCCGCTCTCTCTTGCATCACTGACAGGGGGAAGCCGGGTTGAAAAATCCAAAGGTATAGCTCACTGAGTCAAAACAAGCAGCTAACTCACTGAGCCAAAGCAAGCATCTAGTTCTCGCTAAATGGAACATCAAACTAAGGTCCCATGTACTGCAGGAAGTACAAAAGAGTAGGCTAACCTTAAAGCGATACTACGTCTTAAAGAATGAACACAAAAATTAAGTTCTCAAACTTGGTCAATAAGAGTATATATTCATCAACAGTGTTCAAATTATACAAACAGAATCAAATAAACCCATAAAACTATGTAATTTTCCATACAATTACAGATTATTATTGATAAATGTCTTAAATTGGATTAAGTCATTTATCAATTATTGTATTTAAACATAGTTTTCTGGATTTATCAGATTATTTAGGTAATCTGTTTTATAGTTATGCCTTTAGGTTTGTCCCTTGATGAATATATACTCCTATTGACCAAGTTTGAAAATTTATTTTTTCTGTTCATTCTAAGACATAGTATCGCTTTAATTTGAACCAAGTAAAATAAAGAGCTTATTTATACAATCTTGTACATGTAAATAGACCCTACAGCTAAATTTCAATTCATTTCATTTGGTAATTATTAATTCCATCAACATATTTGTTTACTTTCATCCTCCTACCTATTTCAATAAGTCATAGGTAAACAACACGTACAAATAATCTTTATCGTGTAAACTTAAAAGGTAACATTCACTATCCTTTGTCCAATCGCACTCAGAAATTGGAAGTTTTTAGCTAAGCTATCCAGTAATTATGTCCACAACTCTCCCTCTCAATTCTAGCCTTCAAATGCATATGTATTAAAAGCAAGTGTTTGAAAGCTAAAATATGTCATTGGTTCTCAACCAGGGGGTATTAATACCCCTTGGGGGTACCAGCGAAGACCACAAGGGGTACCTGAGAAGCCTATAAGACAATTTAAAAAAGTATAGAATGGATTATATATCTAATTTCGTCAACCGACAAATATCCTTTTACTTTCATGTTGGCTCTTAATATTACTTTGAGAGGGTGTAGGGGTACCAGGAGATTGCTAGAACAAAATAGGGGTACGAAGAGTTCAAAGGGAACCGAGGGTCTACATCATATATAGTAATCATGTATAGAGATAGAATGTACAATTTATAGTTTGGGGATATTTTAAGGGATTAAGCATTTTCTTACAACTTTACTACTTCTAAATCAGTGGTTTCCAGCCTGGGGGCCATGACCCCGTAGGTAGCCGTGGGGTGTTTGTCAGGGGCCATGGGGCATGAGGATGTATATCATTTTTTCTCTAACCCAACGTTTATTTTACTATATTTTGCTGTGTATCTGTAATGTATCTGACCTCCTAATGATGAGGAGGCACAAGTCAACAACCCTTGCGATATAATCCCTATTTTGCCATGGTTTGGAATTAAACCGGGGGCCATGGCTCTGGAAGCTTCGTGAATTTGAGCCACCGCATGAAAAAGGTTGGGAACCACTGTTCTAAGTACTATTCATTTCATATGTATTCAAAACCCAAATCAACCACGAGAAAATGCTGACTATTCCCCTTTAATAAGTAATGAGTAAACAACTCGTACAAATATTCCTCATCATGCAAAACTTAACGAACGTTAACGAACTTGATTAATTATTAAAATTAACTACGATATTTTCCTGTGATTATGAATATCAGATTTTATAATCAAGTTCACAGGGAGTCATTGCGTTGTTCTGCTTGATCAACACTGCGCAGAAAATTGATTCTTTTAATTATTTTAAAAAATTATTCCATTAATGGGAGGTATGAAAAGTCATTTATTTTAATTATGTAATGAAATGAATTTTATATCCTGCTGTTATGTAACTTGTATTATTGAAATGAAATGAAGTTTTATATCCTGCTGTTATGTAACTTGTATTATTGAAATGAAATGAAGTTTTATATCCTATTGTATATGTTTATGTAATGAAATGAATTGTATATTCTACTGTTATGTAACTTGTATTATTGAAATGAAATGAAGTTTTATATCCTACTGTTTTGTAACTTGTATTATTGAAATGAAATGAAGTTTTATATCCTGCTGTTATGTAACTTGTATTAATGAAATGAAATGAAGTTTTATATCCTACTGTTATGTAACTTGTATTATTGAAATGAAATGAAGTTTTATATCCTGCTGTTATGTAACTTGTATTAATGAAATGAAATGAAGTTTTATATCCTACTGTTATGTAACTTGTATTATTGAAATGAAATGAAGTTTTATATCCTATTGTATATGTTTATGTATTTTTTATTTATGTAATGAAATGAATTGTATATTCTACTGTTATGTAACTTGTATTATTGAAATGAAATGAAGTCTTATATCCTACTGTTTTGTAACTTGTATTATTGAAATGAAATGAAGTTTTATATCCTACTGTTATGTAACTTGTTTTATTGAAATGAAATGAAGTTTTATATCCTACTGTTATGTAACTTGTATTATTGAAATGAAATGAAGTTTTATATCCTACTGTTATGTAACTTGTATTATTGAAATGAAATGAAGTTTTATATCCTTCTGTTATGTAACTTGTATTATTGAAATGAAATGAAGTTTTATATCCTACTGTTATGTAACTTGTATTATTGAAATGAAATGAAGTTTTATATCCTACTGTTATGTAACTTGTATCATTGAAATGAAATAGATTTTTACATGCCACTGTATGTAACTTGTTGAATAAATGAAATGGATTGTATATCCTCCTCTTATGTAACTTGTATTATTGAAATGAAATGAATTGTATATCCTACTGTTATGTAACTTGTATTATTGAAATGAAATGAAGTTTTATATCCTATTGTTATGTAACTTGTATTATTGAAATGAAATAGATTTTTACATGCCACTGTTATGTAACTTGTATTAAAAATGAAATGGATTTTTACATCCTACAGTTAAGTAACTTGTATTATTGAAATGAAATGAAATTTTATATCCTAACTGTTATGTAACTTATGTATTATTGAAATGAAATGAATTTTATATCCTACTGTTATGTAACTTGTATTATTGAAATGAAATAGATTTTTACATGCCATGACTGTTATGTAACTTGTTGAATAAATGAAATGGATTTTTACATCCTACAGTTAAGTAACTTTCTGATTTAAAGAAATGAAATAGATTTTTACATCCTACTGATATTTAACTTGTTGGATTAATGAAATGAAATAGACTTCATTTTCTTCTATTATGTAACATTGTAAGGACCCACCTCATTGGATAAATGAAATGAAATGAAATTAAATTTTAAACCCTACTGATTATCTTCCACTGATGAAATGAAATTTTCATAAAGAATGCAGAAGCAAATTTGCATAGAAAATGTCCTAAAAATTAAAATTGCAATCAAGACATGGCTGGTAAATACAGATAAAATCAGTATCCCTGTAATGAAATGAAATAATTAAAACAATGATGTGTGTGTTACAAATCTAGAATTTTTAGAAAAAAAATAAAGTCAATAATTTTGGAGCTCTAACCAGAAATGACTGGTAAATACATATAAACCAGTATCCCTTTCATGAAATGAAATGAAATACCATAATTAAAACGATGATGTGAAATGAAATAATTAAAAAGATGATGACTGTGTTAAGAATCTCGATGATAAACTAATGATAGGTCTACTAGTCTACTAGACTAAACGTTAATTATCTGTTTACGTGCCACGGATCACAGTCTGCTCGGACACAACGGGCATTATATGATGACTTAACTAGATAATGACATTAGACCTTAAAGGAATACAACCTCTTAGAATGAACAAAAAATCTAAATTTTAAAATTTGATCAATAGGAGTTTATATTCATCAAGGGACTTGCCTGGTTGCATTTAACTATACAACAGATTACCTAAATTATCTGATAAATCCAGAAAACAATGTTTATACAATAATTGAAAAACCTTAATCAAATTTAAGGCGTTTTTCAATTATAACCTGTTATTAGATGGAAATTTACATAGTTTCATGGTTTTTTTTGCATTCTGTTTGTATACTTTGGATATCGTTGATGAATATATACTCTTATTGACCAAGTTTGAGAACTAAATTTTTTTGTTCATTCTAAGAGGTTGTATCGCTTTAAAGGGATTGTAAAGTGATTTTCTAAACTTTGTATGTGTATCGGGGACACTGATAGCATAAATTTGCGCCATTCCAATTTCCATTCCGACGTCTGTGGTTCTTGCAATTCCGCTAAAACTAACGCGTTTTATGACATCACTGACAGTGATTAACAGAAGCTACTATTGATATGTATGCAGATCACTGTCAGTGACGTCATAAAACGCATGAGTTTTAGTGGAATTGCTATCAGTGTACCCGATATACGTACAAAGTTTAAAAAATCGCCTTACAATCCCTTTAACTGAAATAAAAAGGATTTGAGTTTTATGTCCTACTTTTCTGCACCTATGGTTAATGAAGATAAACTAATGCCATGCAATGTGCAATGGGGAAAAGGAAGGGGGCATTAGCCTTAACTTATATTTGATGTCCAACTGTCATGGGATCTTTAATATGCCCAGCCAAGCACATACAGCCTCAGTTTTCACATGACTAGACACTTTTTGGCCCCTCCAACCTGCTTCACTAACAAGGGGAAATCAGAGCTTGAAAGGCAATGCAAATGCAAGTGTGCAATGAGGAACATTTGTCAGGAAAGCGGTATAAGCTTATTTTTTTTACCATTTCCTACTGTCGAGGGATCGGTTTATTGTCCCATTCGAACGACGAGACGCTTTTTACTTGTTAGCCCCTCCGAACTCCATCACTGACAATGGAAAATGTGTTTCAAAATCTGGTATTATCACAACCATTGTCAAGATTGAACCCTGGAAATTCGCGTTAGCGAGCAAGTGACTTACAAAGTGAGCCAAAGAAAGAAGCGAAAAACAACTATATTTTACAATGATAAGATATTCTGTCCACAGAAAACACTTCTACTTAGCAAAAACTTCCTTAGAAATGACCTTTCCCAAATTGTCCTTTCAATCATCTTTTATACAGCTCTGTCTACTGAAACTATGTGTGAAGATGACCTTTTACATAGTGACAGAGATAAGAGCCCACAACCTTCATTTTTCGACCAATGCTTAAACCAACTGTGCTGTATAAAACCATAGAAATGTATAAGACTGGAAGTCTTAGTCTACTCATCATCTACTGAACTTCTGTTTCAATTTATTGTTGACCTAGTTTCTCCTTTAGGACTAGTTGACTCTAAGTGATACTGAGGCAGAGAGACTGGATGTTCTGTTCGAATTAAATCGCGTTTATCATGGCTTTTAAATTAATATAACTTCTTGCAGAAATCGGAAGTATGGGCATATCTTCAATTCAACGCATGCGTGCCAAGCATAAATCTTGTGTTATTATTCCTTATCTACATTTCTAGGATAAAACCTACTGACACTTCTCACTTGGGAGTTTGGTGTCGACGTGACATTCGTTTCAAGAGTCCACTGTTGCTAATAATGCTTGTTTGGCATTTTAATTTCGAAACCAACAGTGGCCATAAATCACCTTTTCTGTCTCCCAGATAGGAGAGTAATATATCTGAAGCGTGAAATATGAGTAGAATGACATTTTCAAACAACACGAAACACAAGTCATATTATAACTTGGACAATGGTTTTTAGGAATGCGACATCCTGAGAGAGTGGTACACCACGTAAAATATTTATATCTAACATTTTAACGTAATCCGTCAGGACTTCGTAAATTACGAGTTTTTTTTACCTTTGTACAGTAATCAGAACATATATTATTTATGCTTTGGGCTGATCAAGATGTATTTTTCTGTACGCAATGGGAGAAATTTTCTTTCTTTTTCTTCTTGATATAGAAGCAGACCATGCTTACTCTTTTCAAAACACCTGATGGTATGGGAAGTCCACTACTATATAATTATTGCATCCCATTTTGTCATGCTCTGGACAAGATTTTTTAATTGTTTTGCTTGTATAGATTTTTATTATTTGTACAAAAAACAGGGCTATCATAATTTATGAATAAATATTCCTGTAGACTAACCAAGATAAATGATGCTGTACAGTGTGCAATTATGGAAATTTTGACTTTTTTTTTAATACATCAAATTACCTTTGTACAGAAAACAGACTATGAACTGTTCCTGATTATGAAGACTTGCAACCTTCAAACTGCAACTGTGCCATTTTGATTTTACAACAAAAGCCAGCAAATAGCACATGGGTGGCTATTAAGTTTATGGTTCTTAACAAATTCTACACATCAGCCCTTCACTTCAAGACTATATCAGCAAGCCGCGGTGAGGTTCAGTGAGTTAGACACTTGCTCGCTAACCTGAAGGTCCAGGGTTCATTCCCGGCTTGGGTCGAGATGATACCTTTGGTTTTTTCAACCCGGTTTCCCCTTGTTAGTGATGCTGGTCTGAAAGGGCTGACATGGAAAAAGCGTCTTTTTGCGTTCAGATGAGACAATAAACTGAGGCCCTGTGTGTTATTGGCTATGCACGTTAAAGATCCCTCGACAGTTGGAAATCGAAAAAAAAAGTAGGTTAATGTCGCTGTCCTGGCAAAATTTCCCTCATTGCACATTGGATGGCGTTTGACCGTCCTCAATTAGCCCATATAGGTGCAAAAAAGCAGGACGTAAAACTCATTTTTGTTTCAATCCTATATCACTGACAGGGTAAAACCATATTGAAAATTCTGAAGATCAAAATCTATAGGTCTAGTTTAGATAAAAAAAAAAGCTTCACTGTTTAAGCAAAAATTTCCATCGTTGCACACTTCTTGGCATTGATAATGTTTTAACTCATAACAGATTAATAAATGTATGAATTTTTCCCTTTATAACTCATAAATAAAAATTCTGTGTCTTTTCAAACTATGGCTCACTTTTTTGATCAAATTGAATGCAAATGTTTTAGAGCTCACATGTGAAAGCTGTTGATAATGGTTTCCTGATGCAAGTTAATGAATAAATTATTCACGATATATTACATTGTATCAAATAACTTAATCGACAATATCACAACAATTTGAATATTAAATCAGTTATTCTAAATAGATGTCGGCAAAATTTAAATTTATGGCACAAATGACTTTGGCGTTTTTTTTACTTTTCTGCACTGTAAAAAAATGTCAATGTTAAACAATATCCCATAATGGCCAACACTGTGATCAGTGGCAGTGTCTACCTCCTGGCAATCACTAATGACACCAGAAGGGGTAGGTAACCCCCCTCCCCCACCCTTTTAAAACCAGGGCCCAGTTTCACAGAATTTTAACTATTACTAAGATAAAATCCAGATTTTAAGAAATACAATAATCTGATTGGATAATAAAACAATATTTAAAATTGATTTTAGTGATTGACCAATCAGAAGACTGAAACACTAAAATTATGTCAATCAGAAGACTGAAACACTAAAATTATGTCAATCAGAAGACTGAAACACTAAAATTATGTCAATCAGAAGACTGAAACACTAAAATTATGTCAATCAGAAGACTGAAACACTAAAATTATGTCAATCAGAAGACTGAAACACTAAAATTATCCTAAGTTAGAATTTTGTGAAACTGGCCCCAGTGAGTTTTGAGTTCATGAATGGAAGCAACACCATGTATTGTACAATGAGGAAAATTTTGATTTTGGTAGTCTTGAACTTTTGTATAAAATGGTACAAATTGATGCAATAAGAGAATCCAAAACAAATAAAAAATGCAGAAAACCTCTTTTAATTACAATTACCAAGAGGTTTAACTGTTAATCAGATAAAATTATTAATTAACATAACTTAACAGTTTAATTAACATAAATTTAATAAGGCGAGACCATTTCAATTTCATGTTTTACAGATTTTCTATGGAAAAAACTCTAAATGCAATATATAGGGGGAAAAACTCTAGACATATGGAAATCGAAAATAAGAGTAAGCACTGTCCTGGTAAAATTTTCCTCATCGTACACTGCATGGTGTTTTCCCATCCTGATAAGCCCCATAGATGTAGAGGATGTAAAACTCCATTTCATTTCATTTCTTCTAACTCTTCTAGGCACCTGATATCACTTTTCATTATGAAATATTTACTTATTGATTGATATACTTCCTCAAATGAAAAGTTCATTAGCTGCTACCAATATATTGCCAATGTGTTCACATGGATTTCGAGATTTGTTTTGCGGTTGGGATCGTTCGTGTTTGGTTTTATTATTTCATTATCGATTTATTTCTTATTTTGTGCATCAACATTTCCTTTTTCAGGAGTGAATGTTATTTTCATTTATATATGAGCCTTTTTTGATTTTTTTCTCCAAATTTCTAGAAAAATCAGGAAGCATCCATAAATTTAGAAAAAAAAATCTGGCCTAAGATGAAAATGAATATCATCCCAAAAATTCAGAATTTAATCAAAATGCTCTAACTAACTTTTAATTCTCGAGCCAAAAAAATTAATTAAAAATAACAATTAATTAACATAATTTAATTATTATAATTTTTAATTAGATTAGATTATTACATGAATTTTTTTTATAATTTTATGATTTTCATTAGATTATATAATTATATAATATAAATTTAGAATTTTAATAAAATGCACTCAAATACACGAACTTGAAAACACTCAAAAGTTTTTTTTTAGATTTTGTTTGTCTATCAGGGACACTTATAGCTCTCACTTGTACCATTTTAAAGGGATTGTTAAGAGGTTTTCTTTGTATGTGTATCGAGGTCATTGATAGCATTAATTTGCGTCTTTAGTTCTTGCAATTCCACTAAAACTAACGCGTTTTATGACGTCACTAATTATGATCTGCATAGATATCAATAGTAGCTTCCGGTAGATCACAATTAGTGACGTCATAAAACGCGTTAGTTTTAGTGGAATTGCAAGAACCACAGACGTCAGAATGGAAATAGCAATGGCACAAATTGATGCTATCAGTGTCCCCGATACACATACAAAGTTAAGAAAACCTCTTTTCAATCCCTTTTAGTTTCTGTTCGCTTTTATTATCTCAAAACCCCCTCCACCCGTCCATATTTTCCAGATTAAAATATAAACATGATAGCATGGCAGGTGCTAATTTAATGAATATTAATGAACTTAATTTGAATAATTGTGAATAAATTAAGTGATAATTATTAGATTTCAGAAGATAAGAGGAGAACTAGAAAATGTCAACTTGACATCATTATTAAGTCTATATGTACTTAACATTGTGTCAGGCCTTCTCAATTAATTTTTGTAAAGGGCCAAATGCATTTTATATATCGGGTGTCGCAACAAAAACGTCCCCAAGTTTGACGTTGGGTATCTCAGCTGTTGATGAACCGATCTCTTTCAAATTTCTCACGTTGACAGTGAGAGTTTATCAGGATGGAAAATGTTTGATAGACAATAGACACAGGTTGAAATGTGTAGTTTAGCTCTGATATTGAATTTTTTTACATGCTATTTTGTTCGAGGCAGTACTTGCACAATTTTTGTTCGATGACTTTCATATTTTCAGGGTCTGCCATGGATATGTTGAAGTAAATCTATGAGAATTTTGAAAGAGATCGGCTCATCAGCAACTCAGATACTTTTCGTCAAAGTTGGGGACGTTTTTTTTGCGACACCCGATATAAGGGCCGAATAGAGCTTAGCTAGCATAACGAGCAGAGTGTTTTAGTGGAAAGGGTCACTCTTGAGAGGCCATTCTCAAGGCCTGCTTTAAGTACTAATTGTAGTTTATTTGATTATAGTGTACTACCGTATAATTCCGATTATAATGCGCACCCATGTATAATGCGCACCCCTTCTTTACCCCATCAAAATCGGGGAAAATTCATTTACCCATGTATAGTGCGCACCCCTTGTTGACGAAAAAATTGAAGTTGGCATAACACAGACACCAAAATAGTGGCTGATAAAAAATCAAATTTCGCGTATCTACCTTACTTGACTAACATGGACTTTTTTTAAATAGAGGCTTCATTTGTACTTTTTATGATTTTATAAATTATTTTAAAATTAACGATAATTTTTTATTTTTTTCCCCTGACATTGAGTCTTAAGTCAATAGAAAACGGTAAATGTTTGGGGATGTGGTATATTTAGTTATGTGTATTCTGTATTCTATAACAGATGTAAGAAATTACTAACTTTAACTTAGTCATAAACTTTATTGATTTAAATAATATTTCTATTAGTAGAATAGATAGTTTAAAGGGGAATGTTCAGTATTTTTAAAGATTAAGTTGGGCCTTGAAATGTTAACAGCCTTCAAAAGTTCTAGAACTTCACAAAAATCACACAATCCCTTTAAATATTCCGTACCTAAACATTTATCTTTTATTTTCTGTATATGTATTTTCTATATAAGGCATAGTCTTACTAAACGACGAGTTGTATTTTTGGCATTCAAACACTGATATTTATGGATACACGGGGATTTGAAGGCTTAAATTTCAAGGTAGAGTTTGGAGCATTATAACAGATTAGATAAGCTTAAAAATTCCAGGTTCTGAGACTAAAAGTTTTTGGTAAAATGGTTAGTGAACATATCCCTTTAAAGGGGACCAGTCTTCATTTTCATTGGTTGATTTGGGTCTTGAATATACTTAAGTATCCTTCAGAAGCACTAGAAATGTACGAAAATTGCATATTTCCTTCAAATATATCTTAAATTAGACATTTCTCCTTCTATTTCTATAGATGACTTTTCTATATATTGCATAGTATCGCTAATGTGTAGTAGGGCATTATAACTTTCAAATGCTAATAATAATGGATGCACATGGATTTAAAGACTCAAATTTCAATGGTGAGTACTAAATTGCTGAGCTAAAAAAGTCCCCGTTTCTGAGACTTGGAAAAATCAACCCACGAAAATGAAGCCTGTGCCTCTTTAAATCAATATTATAGCAGACAAGATTTTCAATTTCAAAATGTGTTAATATTAACTCAAATTACAGCTCAAGACAAAAAATATATCAGATGACTCATGTATTGGTTTTTTATTATTTTAGGCCAGACTTATATATTATATGGAAAAAGAAAGTGAAATTTGTATGAAAGATTGAAGGGAGTATGAAATTTAAGTACAGTTCTAGTACTTCTGAAATCTATTTAAAGGGATTGTAAAGAGGTTTTCTAAAATTTTATGTGTATCAAGGACACTGATATCATCATTTTGCATCATATTTATTTTCAATCAGACGTCTATGGTTCCAGAGGTGCAAACTAATATGCTATCAGTGTCCCTGATGCACATAAGAAAATTAGAAAAGCTCTTTATATTTCTTGTTAAATATCGTTAAGACTGAAATCAAACCCTGAAAATGCTGAACCTAATCTACTTTTTATCCAATCAGCATTGCTTTATCTCAGTGAAAAGGCCCACTTATTCATTAAGATAACAACTATTTTGAGAAACTTATCCACTTATCATCCTATCAGAAGTGACTAAATATTCTATGAAATGCCTCACTTATTCATTAAGAGCACAGAGGTAAAAACAAACTATTTTTAGAACTTTATCCACTTAATCAACCAATCAGCATTGGCCTTATCTTCTGTGAAGTGGCTCACATATTCATTAAGAGCACAGATGTATATACAAATCTATATACAATCTACTTATTTATCCAATAAACATTGTCTAAATCTTCTGTAAAGTGGCTCACTTGTTCATTAAGAGTACAGGTGTATATATAACAACTATTTTTAGAACTTTATCCACTTATTCATCCAATCCGCAGTGGCTAAATCTTTGGTGAAGTGGCTCACTTTTTCATTAGGAGCATAGATGTTTTTATAACATTACTATTTTTAAAACTAAATCAACTTATACATACAATCAGCATTGGCTAAATATTCTATGAAGTGTCCCATTTGTTCATCAAGAGCACAAACTAATTTTAGAGCCCAACCCACCTAACCCTAATTCATCCAATCAGCAGAGGATGAAATTTGATTGATAGGTTTTAGGTTAGTTAGATAAAAAAAAACATTTTTTGTGAGACAATGAATTTTTTTATATATATTTTTAGATAAAATACCTATATATAATCATCATCAAAGGATTCATTTTGATATCCATAAATTTTGCTGAATACAGATAATAATAAAAAAACCCATAAAATAAACAACATAATATAAATAACTATGGAACAGGTGGTTATGTTTTGAAAGGAAATTTTTTTTTATGCGATAAATATTCAAATGAGTAAGTTTAATTTAAGCTTTAAACGGGCATGTTTAATTTAAAGGGATTGTACAATTTATGTACAGTTCCATGGACCCCGCCCCCACCCAGAATTTAGGCTGGCCTGGTCTTGCCTCCTAGCCCCATTCCTCTTTAACTTTACTTGATGAAAGACAAAGGCTTGTCTCGATCGGCAAGCTCAAAAGGTCTGGGCCCTGTTTCACAAAATTTTAACTAAGATAAAATCAAGATTTTAAGAAATGGAACTAAACTTACAATCAATGTTAATGTTTGACCAATCAGATAACTAAAATCATCTCAAGTTAAGATTTTGTGAAACTGGCCACTGCATTTTATTATTGGTTAATTATAGTCTGGATGACCAATCTGTATTACAATTTATATCCACTTGTATCAACTTCGGAACTAGACATGCAAGATAACCTCGTATACTGTACGGTAGTTGCCATATAAATTATAGTTCAACCAATCACAATTATTCTTAAGAATGTATCATTATCTTTCGCGGAAAAAACAGCCAATCAAAATCAACCTTGAAACAAGATGGCCGCCTATCATGGATGCATCATAATGTTTGTCTTGAACAATGATATAAAGGTTAAAGTCTGGATGACCAAGTCTGTATTACGAATATGTATCATGCCGTAGCATGACAAGCGATACCCATCACTCATTTAGAGAACAATGCAGATGTACTATTAACCATGTTGTCAAGGGAATCGCTCCGTGGCATTTAAAGGTCGAGCGATAACTATTCGCTACATGAGTCCGGGGGATTCTACGATAAAACAAACAAATTCGGATGTGGAAATCTTTCCTCAATTAGGTCTCTTCAAATATTAGATATTATTATGGTGTTATTCTTGGGCAAATAATATCTAACTAAATTTATATAGTTCCTAATTATCAGAGGTCGTATCCTACATGTTACTATTATTATCCTTGTTTGACAATATATTTCAGGAAATTATGATCAGATGATGATGATGGTATGAAGTGTGCACTAAGGGAAATTTTGCCAAGACAGAGCAAGATAAAGAAGTAGGCATATCTATTTAACATTATATGACAAAATCATATCAATTTTTTTACATTGATGTGGCAGCTCTGAATGAGTGAGTTTGACCTTGCTTGCTAGGTCCAGGGTTCAATCTCGGCATGGGTCGAGATGATATCTTTGGATTTTTAAAGTATTCCGCCCTGTCAGTGATGCAGACGGGAGAAGCTGACATGGAAAAAGTAGAAAGTCTTTCAAATGGCACAATAAGCCAAGGCCCTGTGTGCTCGATACAAATCGGTCCCTTAACAGTTGGAAACGCAAATAAGCGTGGTTTTACTATGGCTGTCATTGCAAAATTTCCCTCATTGTACACTGCATATAGCGTTTGCCCATCCTCTTTATCCAAAACAGGTGCAGAAAAGTGTAAAACTGTTACAGTAAATCTGAAGTCTATTTACATAAACTCATGGCCCAAATCAATCCTCAAAAATGGTGAACATTCCTAAAGTAAGCACCCTAACACTAAGAATCAAATAATTTTTGTCCCGGAATTATAAGCCTGAGAAGTTAAGCAGATCTTGAATCTTATATTCTGAATGGAATGCCAATGGCGCCATCGGTTCTAAGACTTTCTGTCAATATTGACTCATCTGATAAGGTAAGCTACTTGTCTATAATACCTTCCTTTTAATTTATATAATGTCTTTATACCCTGTAGGCTGGCTACCTCATTGCACACTGCATGGCATTTCCTATAGTTGTTAACTCAACAGGATCAGAAAATTAGGATGTAAAACTCCATTTCATTTCTTACCTAAAAGTGAGTCAATACAAAAAGACTTTCATTGACAATGAATCCAATCTCTCATTGCACACTGCATGGCATTGCCTAAACTCAAACAGGATCAGAAAAGTAGGATGTAAAACTCCATTTCATTTTATTTCTCATTTTAAGTTTGTCAGTACAAAAAGAGTACCTTTGACACCCAACCCAATCTCTGAGTGGATTTAGGGGGGACTCAGAAAGGGGGGACAGAAGGGTTTTGATCCCTCCCCCCATAATTTGATTAGTAAGAAAGATTTTTGGGGGATTAAATTTGATCAGATGAAAATCAGAGTAGGAAATATCTTTTAGAATGCACCAAATTGATGCCATTTTCCATTTTTTTCTTTGGGGTGAGGACTTTCTATTTGGGCTTGGGGCTTCGGCACATTGGCTTTGGCATACTTTGATGCTACAAACCATCCTGATTCAACCCCCCCACCAAAATTTTGTACAAATCCATACCCTTGCCTGCAAGTAGTTTGTAAGAAGCTCCAACAGAAAAGTATAGGATGTAAAACTCCATTCCATTTCATGTCTAAAAGTGGGTCAGTACTGAGAATTAGTCTTGACACTCAATTAAAAAAAATGTCATCTGCAGTATGTTCCTGACATATTGATGGATTGAAGTTAGAGTACATGTTTGAACCAATTCAGAAAGGACACAGAATAAAAAACCACAGACACAAATCGATAAAAAAAAATTTAAAGGGAGGAAGTTTTGGGGTGATTTTGGTCTTAAATATGTAAAAGTCTTCAGAAGTACTAGATCTGCACAGAAATTGCAATAATCCCATTTAACAATTTAAAGGGATTGTAAAGTGATTTTCTAAACTTTGTATGTTTATCGGGGACACTGATAGCATCAATTTGAGCAAATCCAATTTCCATTCCGAAGTCTGTGACTCTTGGAATTCCACTTAAACTAATGTGTTGTTTGACGTCACTGACCATGATCTGCATAGATATCAATAGTAGCTTCCGGTAGATCACAGTCAGTGATGTCATAAAATGCATTAGTTTTAGTAGAATTGTAAGAATCCCAGACGTCGGAATGGAAATTGGAATGGGGCTAATTGATGGTATCAGTGTCCCCAATACACATACAAAGTTTAGAAAACCTCTTTACAATCCCTTTAAACTAGAAATTTCACATTCTATATAAGGCAAAGTCAGATTTTAACATAATAATGGATACAAAGGAATTTGAAAGCTGAAATCTTGATGGTGAGTTGTGAACATTATTACTGATAACTTTGCTAAATAAATCCCCTTTCTGAGATTAAGGTATGATTAGTCGAACATATGGTGAACATTCCCTTTAAATATGTTATATAAGTTATATTTAGTTATAATTAGTTATAACAGTTATATAAAGTCATATAAATATCAAGAAGTCAAGAAAATCAATATATTTCTGCATGATTTCTTTATTTCTTTTATGGTTATAATGAACTTGAAACTTGTTGTGTCAATTACTAAATGGATTTTGAGTTTTTTATATCAGAGATTGTGGGTGGGAAAGAAATGAAATGGAGTTTTACATCTTACTTTTCTGCGATTTTTTGGGTGGTTTTGTGTGACATTTTAGTGGTGCTGTGTGAATCTCAGTGGTTCTGTGTGAATCTAGTGGTTCTGTGTGTATTCTAGTGGTACTGTGTGAATCTTAGTGGTTCTGTGTGAATCTAGTGGTTCTGTGTGAATCTTAGTGGTTCTGTGTGAATCTAGTGGTTCTGTGTGAATCTTAGTGGTTCTGTGTGAATCTAGTGGTTATGTGTGTATTTTAGTGGTGCTGTGTGAATCTCAGTGGTTCTGTGTGTATTCTAGTGGTACTGTGTGAATCTTAGTGGTTCTGTGTGTATTCTAGCGTTACTGTGTGAATCTTAGTGGTGCTGTGTGTATTCTAGTGGTGCTGTGTGACTTTCGTTTGTGCTGTGTGTATTCAAGTGGTGCTGTGTGACTTGCAGTGGTGTTGTGTAGTTTTGTGTGACTCTCAGTGCTCATGTTGTGCAACTCTGTGTGGTTTTGTGTGACTGGTTTTGTGTGTCTCTCAGTGGTGTTGTGTAACCTTGTGTGGTTTTGTGTGACTTTCAGTGGTGTTGTGCATCTCTGTGTGGTTTTGTGTGACTGGTTTTGTGTGTCTCTCAGTGGTGTTGTGTAACCTTGTGTGGTTTTGTGCGACTCTCAATGGGATTGTGTGACTTTGTGTGGTTGTGTGACTCTCAGTGGTGTTGTGTGACTCTAAGTGGTGTTTTGTAACTCTGTGTTGTGTTGTGTGACTGTGTGGTGTTGTTTAATCTTATGTGGTTTTGTGTAACTCTCAGTGGTGCTGTGTAATCTTGTGTGGTTTTGTGTGACTTTCAGTGGTGTTGTGCATCTCTGTGTGGTTTTGTGTGTCTCTCAGTGGTGTTGTGTAACCTTGTGTGGTTTTGTGTGACTTTCAGTGGTGTTGTGCATCTCTGTGTGGTTTTGTGTGACTGGTTTTGTGTGTCTCTCAGTGGTGTTGTGTAACCTTGTGTGGTTTTGTGCGACTCTCAATGGGATTGTGTGACTTTGTGTGGTTGTGTGACTCTCAGTGGTGTTGTGTGACTCTAAGTGGTGTTTTGTAACTCTGTGTTTTTTTGTGTGACTGTGTGGTGTTGTTTAATCTTATGTGGTTTTGTGTAACTCTCAGTGGTGCTGTGTAATCTTGTGGTAATGTGTGACTCTCAGTGGTGTTTTCAGAGTCTGTGTGGATTTGTGTGACTACAAGCGGTCTTGTGTGACTCTTGAGTGGTTTTGTGTGACTCTCAGTAATGCTGTGAATCTGGTTTGGTGTATAATGGTATTTGGTGGTGTATGTGTGACTTTCATTGGTGTTTTCAGACTCAATTGTGTTGTGTGAATCTCAGTTGTGTTGTGTGACTCTCAGTAATGCTGTGAATCTTGTTTGATGTCTAATGGTATTTGGTGGTGTTGTCTGTCTCTCAGTGGTGTATATGTGTGGGTATAAAAAATGGACAATGTTCAATGCATATATTTAAAAAAAAAAACCAAATTTGGTCGTCTGCTGAAAAGTGAGTCATTCATATCATTTATCTATATGACAATTTGACCATGCATTATCAGTGCGATATGGGTTAATGGTATAAGAATTGATGTTTTAATATATATTTTTAAAAAAAAAGTGAATCATTCATATTATCATTTATCTACATAACAATATGACCTTGCATTATAAATAACACTGAGCAATTGATACAGTTTCACCAGTGTTATTTACCATTGAAAACAGTATGTCTGTATTGATTATAACTCCCATAAAAAAACTCTATGTCACTTAGATAGCTGAATTGATTTGAAATTAAATTCCAGTCTAGCAAAAAATTTATCTGTAATTGTTAACATCAGGCAATTGCGATGTTTGGTGATAAAAAATTGGATTTTTTTTTTAATTATGACTTATATGTCGCAAATGTAAAAATACATGATGTAGGCTAAGTTCAAATTTTTTGAGAAATAAGTTATGCAGTTGAATTTATATGTCCTACTTTTCAGTGCCTGAAATGGAGTTTTACATCCTACTTTTCTGCACCTGTTTGGGCTAATGAGTATAGATAAATACTATGTGTGCAATAATTGTCATTCTGCCACTGACGTCACTTATAGTGGTCTGCATAGATATTAACAGTAGTTCACTGTCAGTGATGTCATAAAACGCGTTAGTTTTTGTGAAATTGCAAGAACCACAGACGTCGGAATGGAAATTGGAATGGTGCGAATTGATGCTATCAGTGTCCCTGATACAAATACAAAGTTTAGAAAACCTCTGTACAATCCCTTTAAATTAACCCCTGAAAATGCCCCTTTAAAGTTGTAGTTTAAGAGCAATCAACCTTTTGGTCATGAATTTAGTAGATGCTATCAACAACAACATAGCAATAATAATATCATCATTGGAAGAGAGGTGCTAACATTAAAGACAAATAAAAGATTTGCTTATTGTGGCATAAAGTCTGTGATTCCATCAATTCCTGATTCTGGGATTTAAATATCAGGATTTGATGGCACTGTTGTTGAAGAATTAAAGAGGGATGCTGATTTTATTGTTTTAGACAGTCATTTCATTTGTAAGCTATGATCATGACCATGAAACATGCATATTTTTCAAGGATAATAACTTAGATTCTCCCAGTTGGTCCTTGACATGACCAAACCTCTTGGCATTGATCTTTCCTGGAGTATCCATAGTCATTTACAGCTTTTTGAAGCATAAACTATGTGATTCCATTCCATAATATATGCCAGCATTGGTTGAGATGATACCTTCTGATTTTTCAACACTGTTTCCCCCTGTCAGTGATGCAGGTTGGAGGGGCTGACATGGAAAAAGCGTCGAGTTGTTCGGATATGGGACAATAAACTGAAGCTCTGAGTGCTACAGACTGTGCACGTTAAAAATCCTGTGACAGTTAGAAATCAAAAAAAATTTAAAATTTAATGTCACTGTTTTGGCAGAATTTCCCTTGATTCATATTGCATGGCAGTAGTCCAATAGGTGCAGAATAAGACACAAAATTTCATGACCAATTACGCCAATGTAATGAAAATATATGACAGGAAAAATTGACTGTTCTGTTTCCTTAGTTCAGTTTTAATATGAAGCACTGAATTTCCTAATGTGTCTATGGAAGACTGAATTTGCTTAAAAAATGCATTAATTTTCTAGTTATTAGACTTGCAAATATAGTCGCACATTTATATTATGATATATTAAAGGGAAACATTTATATGATATATTAAAGAGAAACATTTTATGATATATTAAAGGGAAACATTTATATGATACATTTATATGATATATTAAAGGGAAACATTTATATGATATATTAAAGGGAAACATTTTTATGATATATTAAAGGGAAACATTTATATGATATATTAAAGGGAAACATTTATATGATATATTAAAGAGAAACATTTTATGATATATTAAAGGGAAACATTTATATGATACATTTATATGATATATTAAAGGGAAACATTTATATGATATATTAAAGGGAAACATTTATATGATATATTAAAGAGAAACATTTTATGATATATTAAAGGGAAACATTTATATGATATATTAAAGGGAAACATTTATATGATATATTAAAGGGAAACATTTATATGATATATTAAAGAAAAACATGTATATGATATATTAAAGGGAAACATTTATATGATATATTAAAGGGAAACATTTATATGATATATTAAAGAAAAACATTTATATGATATTATTAAAGGGAAAAATGTATATGATATATTAAAGGGAAACATTTATATGATATATTAAAGGGAAACATTTATATGATATATTAAAGGGAAACATTTATATGATATATTAAAGGGAAACATTTATATGATATATTAAAGGGAAACATTTATATGATATATTAAAGGGAAACATTTATATGAAAGGGAAACATTTATATGATATATTAAAGGGAAACATTTATATGATATATTAAAGGGAAACCTTTATATGATATATTAAACGGAAACATTTATATAATATATAAAAGGGGAAACATTTATATGATATATTAAAGGGAAACATTTATATGATATATTAAAGGGAAACATTTATATGATATATTAAAGGGAAACATTTATATGATATATTAAAGGGAAACATTTATATGATATATTAAAGGGAAACATTTATATGATATATTAAAGGGAAACATTTATATGATGTATTAAAGGGAAACATTTATATGATATATTAAAGAGAAACATTTATATGATGTATTAAAGGGAAACATTTATATGATATGTCAAAGGGAAACATTTATATGATATATTAAAGGGAAACATTAACCATGTGTTCCCATAGGGAAGAAAGGCGGGGCACAAAATCAACTTTGACAACACCAAGGTATTGGCAATCAACAAGCATATCAATAAAACCAGAAGACTTCATGAAGCTATCAACATCAAAAGATACCAGCCAGACCTAAACAGAATTTCTATTTCAATTTTGACCCCAAAATTAGTGTCCTCCCTTCTAATTTTTCTTACCACCGTATAACAACATTTAAAGAAATATAACTACGGGACCCAGTGCTTTAACCTATGCAAAATAGATCTGTCTATACTATAGAAATATAAAATTCAAATTCCGAGCGAAAATAACTTTAAAGTATACTTTAAATACATATTAAGGGAAATAGCACACATTAAGGGAATACTTAATTCTATTTTTGGCCCAAATGGGATTCTATAATGGAAGGCTGTCAGTTTTGACCAAGATATTAAATCAAATTGCGTTTTATGTCCTACTTTTCTGCATCTGTATGGGCTAATGAGGACTCCATGTAGTGTGGAATGAGGGAAATTTTGCCAGGACAGTGGCATAAGACTACTTATATTTTCAATTTCCAACAGTCAAGGAATCTTTAACTACACAGCCAATAGTTTTGACCAAGATATGAAATGAAATGGAGTTGTATGTCCTACTTTTCTGCATCTGTATGGGCTAATTGAGGACACCATACAGTGTGCAATGATGGAAATTTTGCAAGGACGGTGGCATTAGCCTACTCTTATTTTCAATTCCTAACTACAGCACACAGGACCTTGGTTTATTGTCCCAGACAAAATCTGCTATAAATATCCAAAGGTCTTTGTTAAAATGACGTTATGAAATGCTAAATTTTGGGAAATTTTGGATTTACAAAAATCTGATTGAAACTTGGAATGGTGCAAATTGATGATAACAGTGTTCCAATTCTCATAAAAATTGTGGAAATTTCTTTCATATTATGACTGTGAAAGCTATGGTGGCTCAGTAATAAGGCACTTTCTCGCTAACCTGAAGGTCCAGGGTTCAATCCCAACCTTGGTCAGGATAATACCTTCAGATTTTTCAACCTGGTTTCCTCCTGTCAGTGATGCAGGTCGGAAGGGGCTGACATTAAAAAAGCATCCATGTAGACAGATGATGGGACAATAAACTGAGGCCCTGCAGCCTGTAGCACATTAAAGATTCCTTGAAAGTTTGAAATCGCAATAAAAGTATAGGCTCATGCTTCATACCACTATCCTGTCAAAATTTCCTCCATTGCACACTGCATTGCATCCCTTCATTTAATAAACCACCAAGAAACTTTAAAATTGATCAACGGGCCTCTATAAATCTCCTTCATCTATCATGACCTCTAAATTTGTTCAATGACCTAATTCTGACGGCAAAAAATTTGAATCATGGGAATTTAAATGATTAACCAATAAATGATTTAATATTTCTACGATATGATATTTATTTTAAATTTATCTCATATCCCTCGTTGCCGAATAAAATATCGTAATATAACGCGACCTGTCGATATATCTAGACCGTGTGGCTATAAACTACACGGATGCCACGGACCTATGATTTATTGCCCCACGGAGTATTTTTAGATAGTATTTTATCTGTTACATAGGAAAA
Source organism: Lottia scabra (assembly GCA_029955415.1). Classification (NCBI taxonomy): domain Eukaryota; kingdom Metazoa; phylum Mollusca; class Gastropoda; family Lottiidae; genus Lottia; species Lottia scabra. Next base: position 4,060,714 of record JARJEI010000018.1, on the reverse strand, counting down.
TAATACTGATATTGATATTTCTGTTCTAGAAATCTTCATTAGGAGTTCTTCCGTTCTGGAAATTCGACCAGAAATTAAAAATATTTGTTATTTAATATGTGGACTCTCTGAAAGAGGGAATTAAGATGCATTTACAGAATATAATATCACAAAAAATTCATGATAATCATAAAAAAAATTCATTGCAGACTGCATGGCACTAAAAAGATGTTAACAAGCAGGGAAAATTGGCGCTAATTTTTAAATCAATTCTGGCAATAATTAAGTTAGCAGGATTTGTGTCAATAGACTTGATCATACCAGTACTAATTTCCATCATTGTACACTGCAAGGCAATTATAAAACAGCACTAAACTAAATGAAAAGATGTTAAGCTTGGAAAATTGACGCTAATTTTAAAATCAATTCCAGCAATAATTAAGTTAGCGGGAATTGTGTCAATAGACTTGATCATACCAGTGCTAATTTCCTTCATTGCACACTGCATGGCAATAAAAAAATAAAATTTAAAACAGCACTAAACTAAATGAAATGTTTTGAACAAGCTAGGAAAATTGACACTAATTTTAAAATCAATTGCGGTAATAATTAAGTTAGCGAGAATTGTGTCAATAGACTTGATCATACCAGTACTAATTTCCATCATTGTACACTGCAAGGCAATTATAAAACAGCACTAAACTAAATGAAATGTTTTTAACAAGCTGGAAAAATTGACACTAATTTTAAATCAATTCCGGCAATAATTAAGTTAGCAGTAATTGTGTCAATAGACTTGATTATACCAGTGCTTTTTTCCTTCATTGCACACTGCATGGCAATAAAAAAATAAAATTTAAAACAGCACTGTACTAAATGAAATGTTTTAACAAGCAGGGAAAATTGACGCTAATTTTAAAATCAATTCTGGCAATAATTAAGTTAGCGGGAATTGTGCCAATAGACTTGATCATACCAGTGCTTAAGTTTCCTTCATTACACACTGCATGGCAATAAATAAATAAAATTTAAAACAGCACTATACTAAATGAAATGTTTTAAACAAGCTAGGAAAATTGAAGCTAATTTTAAAATCAATTGCGGTAATAATTAAGTTAGCGGGAATTGTGTCAATAGACTTGATCATACCAGTGCTAGTTTCCTTCATTACACACTGCATGGCAATTCAAAACAGCACTCTACTAAATGAAATGTTTTGAACAAGCGGGGAAAATTGACGCTAATTTTAAAATCAATTCCGGCAATAATTAAGTTAGCGAGAATTGTGTCAATAGACTTGATCATACCAGTACTAATTTCCATCATTGTACACTGCATGGCTCTAAAAAAAACAGCAGCATGCTAGAAAATTTTAAACAGCACTATACTAAATGAAATGTTTTAAACAAGCTGGGAATATTGACGCTAATTTTAAAATCAATTCCAGCAATAATTAAGTTAGCGGGAATTGTGTCAATAGACTTGATCATACCAGTACTAGATTACGTTTCCCGATGTTTTTTCACACTGTGATAATAATTATATTAGTCAGATTGTTATTGATCTGGCATTAGTTAAATGCTCCATTTTGTCTCGATTCCGCAGTTTTTTTTAGAATTTCCTGGGATTTGTTTTCTGATTTTTAGTGCCATGAAAAATTTCAAAACTATTTTTTTTCTGGGATAAGTTTCCATTATGGAATTTTCTGATTTCTTGGCAAAAAAAAATTATTAAAATTTTCTTACGTTTTTCAATAATGGCATTATAGTTAAATGCTCCATTTTGTCTCGATTTCAGATTTTTTTTTAGGATTTCCTGGGATTTGTTTTCTGATTTTTAGCACCATGAACAAAATACATGAACATTTTTTTTCTGGGACTTGTTTTCACGAAGGAAATTGTCTAATTTTTTAGAAACCAAAAGAATTTCAGTGACTGTTAAGATTTGAAAATAAACCGAAAACAAGTTTTATGTCCTTTTTAACTCCACAATGAATTGGATTGATGCTCCCTTAACTAAAGACTTTGGATCCAAGGTTTGATAGATTTTTCAACTCAGTTTCCTTAAGCATTTATGCATGGAAATGGAGAGTATGTCTTCAATCATATAACATCAGATCTGTCAAGACCAGGGCCTGTTTCTCAAAAAGTCTTACGATTAAAAATTGTCGTAAGTGTGGAATTATTCATTGCAAAATTTATCGTAAGATTTTTTGAGAAACAGGGGCCTGATCCTTTGATAGTTGAAATCAAACTATTCTTCGTCTCCTGCAAGCATTGGAGATGTTGTGGTGTCAAACATGGAGATGCTGCAGACACAAAATACAAAATATGTCACCACAACTGATGAAGATCTCGGGAAGTTGTCTTGGAAACTGATAGAGTTATGCTAGAAAACTCTGCGACTTCCCAAAGTACACTCAGACATCTTCGCAACCAGAAAAAACTCTGGGAAGTCTCCAAGTAGTCTAGACCAGTGACTTCGGCCATCTGGTCCTTGATCAAACCTCTTGACATTGATCTTTTCCAGAATTCCAACGTCTGTGGTTCTTGCAATTCCAATAAAATTAACTCATTTTATGACGTCGCTGAAAGTGCAGATCTTCATAGATATCAATAGTATCTTCTGGTAGATCACTGTCAGTCATAAAATACGTTATTTAGTGGAATTGCAAGAACCACAGATGTCGGAATGGAAATTGGAATGGCGCAAATTGATGCTATCAGTGTTCCCGATATACATACAAAGTTTAGAAAATCACTTTACAATCCCTTTAAACTATAATTTATTCAATATGGCAGTCATCGTATGGTATACAAGGTTATCTAGCACTCTATGTCTAGTTCCGAAGATGATACAAGAGCCATAACCCATTTACAACTGGGGTTGACTGGATAACTGTAGTCTGTAAATTGAGTTATGTTCTGGAAGATAACATAAGTTATGTTATATCTGATGTACTAACAAGATGTCCCTGGCATTAATTTGTCCATACATGGAACATTCACATATTTCTGACGCGTTTAAAAGTATTAAATGTCGTTATGGAGGAGTAATAATATCAAATATGTCTGAGTTTTTTTAATGTCATTTTTCAAATTACTCAAACTTGAAATTTCAAAGATAGTTGTAGACTTGGTTGACATGTCATGCCCTTAGCGTTTGGCTCAACTTCAACTTATCATGATAGGCAGCCATCTTGCCTGGTTAATTGGCAAGAGCAGACAACTCTTGCTTGAAGAAGGCTGAACTTTCTTCAATATGGCAATCACTGTATAGTATACAAGATTATCTAGTTCCGAAGTTAAATTGAGTAGAATGTGACAATGATAGGCGGCCATCTTGCCTTGTTAATTTGCAAAGAGCAAACTATTGTTTGAAGATGGATTTCTGATTGGCTGAACTTTATTTGATATGGCAGTCACTGTATACAAAATTATCTAGTTCCGAAGTTAGAACGCGACTATTATTACTCGGCCATGACAGGCGGCCATCTTGCCTAGTTAAAGGCAGACAGACAACTCTTGCTTGAAGATGGAATTCTGATTGGCTGAACTTTATTCAATATGGCACTCACTGTATAGTAAGATTATCTAGTTCTGAAATTAAGATATCATGACTCGTCCATGTGAGGCGGCCATCTTGCCTGAGCAAGAGCATTGTTTGAAGATTGATTTCGATTGGATGCTTTTAATGCATGAGAAGACAACTCTTGCTAAAGAATAATTCTGATTGGTTGAACTATTGAATATGGCAATCTTTGCACAGTAAACAAGTTACAATTTGACATGTCATAAAAAAAAACCCAACACAAAACACACTCAAAATAAGCCAAATTAAACGTTTCTAACCCAACAGCGAAGTAAAACTTGATTTAAAACATACAAGACAATTAAAACTAACATTAAGAGAGAAAAAATACTTGAGACAGGCCGTCATGTAAAATAATATTTAAGTATTGATTTTTAATTGTTTATATTTCATTCGAAAGGTTAACAATATATATTTTTCTATCTTCAAGAGTTTTTGACATTTTGTAAAGAGTTTTAAAATCAAGTGGAAAGGTTACGTAAAAAATACGGTCATGGAAACAGGAAGAAAAAACAAATTTAGTTTTGAATCTTACTTTTCTGCACTTAATTGAGCTAACTAATACAGAAATTGCCTTGCAGTGTGCAATAGGGGAAATTTTTGTGTGCACCGCCTGCAGCACATTAGGGCGTTGGATTATTACTTTTTGTCACTACATCCTACTGAGTTTTTGACATTTTTTAAAGAGTTTTTGAAGCGGAAAGGTCACATAAAAAATATGTTCATGCAATTGAAAGCAGGATGGTGATTTCTGTTAATGAATTTTTTATGTGCACAGCCTGTAGCACACAGTGCCTTGGTTTAATGTCTCATCTGAGCGTCTAGTCGCTTTTTCCATGTCAGACCCTCTGACCTGCATCACTGACAGGGGAACACCATGTTGAAAAATACCAAGGTACCATTTCTACTAAAGCCAGGACCTTCAGGTTAGCGAGCAAGCATCTAACATAGGCCACTGCGGTCTTTTAATGTTACAGCCTAAAGTGTAGTCTTTTCTGTACCAGCCCCTCAACATACCTCAACTGACAAGGGAATCTCGCTGTTAAAGTTTATTTACATAGTCTTTTTCATTCATTTGAATGAAGTTGAAGTCTTATGAATGAATAAATGAATGAATGAAGTAAATTGCATTTTAAACATTACAAAACGAGGCATGAATAAGGTCTATTTACACATCCAATAATAATTTCTGAAAATTTTCATATCTCTTTAATTCCCAAATCTAAATTGAGTAAATGAAAAGATACAGATCACTTCAAGTCATGATGGCGTCTGAAGTTCTCTTCTCCAACACAGAACATTTCAGTTAGTGGGAGGAAAGCTTGAAACATTTCAGACAAAATTAACAATATGTTCATTTCATCTGGACTTAAAGGGGCGGTATGCAAAATTTTCTTTATTAACAAAATTGTAAATCTAACTGAACATTCCCCTTTAAATAGTTTTGATGTTCTTGAATTAACAGCATAATATTATAAGACAAACTTTTCAGATAATTTAAATTTAAAGGGCATTACTTCAGATTTTGGTCTACAGTTTTCACAAATTAAGCACATAAATTTTCCAACTTGTTTAGTATCAGACCACCCCTTTAATGCTTTAAAAAAATATAAATCTAACTGAACATTCCCCTTTAAATAGTTTTGATGTTCTTGAATTATCAGCAAATTTTTCAGATAATTTAAATTTAAAGGGCATTACTTCAGATTTTGGTCTATAGTTTTCATAAACTTAGCACATAACTTTTCCAACCTGTTTAAAATCAGACTGCACCTTTAAAGCGATAACACCTCTTAAAATGAACAAAAAAATTAAGTTTCAAATTTGTCCAATAATAAGAATATATATTCATCAAAGGTCTACAGTATACAAAAAAAATCATCTAAACCATAAAACTAAGTAATTTCCCATCAAATTACAGGTTATTATTGAAAAAAGCTTAATAAAACGCTAAATATTTTCTATATCTTGAATATAAAGCTAATCTGTTATATAGTTATGACACTAAAAAGTTGTCTAGTGAATTAAAACTGTTATTCACCAAGTTTGAGAATTTGGCTTTTTTGATCATTCTAAGAGGTAGTATTCCTTTTAATGCAAAAAAATGTTTTCAGAAAAAAAAAAAACGAAATTAAAAGGATTTCATGCAGATCGAGGATAAATTGCGAAATTTTCTAAATCTTTTGACCTTTAACGAACACATGAAAAGCCGTTGGATGCCATTTGGAAATTTTAAAAGAAGCAAAGTTCAAAGGCATACTTTGTTGAGAATCGTAGGTGGATAACATCAAATAATCAAGAACCTTTTCAGATTTATAAATGGTAAAACAGTAGGATGTAAAACTCCTATTTTCCAGGATATAAAACATTAACGTGAAAGATTATATTTCGTTAGTACAATAAGGGGAAGAAAGATAGATGTAAAAATCCATTTTATTTCAAATGCCAAATAAAATTTCAAAAAGTAGGATATTAAACTCCAGTTTATTTCATTATCCAAAAAGATATAGAACATTATAGAATATAACGGTAAGATTTTATTTCATTAGTCCAATAAGGTTCAGAAAGATAGATGTAAAATTCCAGTTAATTTCATTAAACCAATAAGATTCATTTGCACAAATTAAACATTAATTCTTTTTTTACTCCATTTCATTTCATTCAAGAGTGGTAAGTTAACTTTATTACATTTCAAAATCCAAGAACAGTAGATTGAATACTTTATTTCATTTCTCAAACAAGAATATTAGTTAGAATTATAAACATTTCATTTCATAAGTCCACAAGATGAACAAGAATTTTAAGTTCTATTTCATTTCATTTCATTAGGCGAAAAAGATTCAAAATTTTCATTTCATAAACTCAAAAGGTTAATTAAGAATTTAAACATCTATATCATTTCAAAAGCCTACAAGATTAAAAATAATTTTAAACATCCATTTTATTTCATTTGCCTACAAAGTAAACAAAAAATGTAAACTCTATTTCATTTCATAAGCCCACAAGGTTAACTATCAGTAAGATGATTAAGTCCAGTTTATTTCATTAACTTACATGTTTCATTAATATTTTTAGTGTATCAGCAAAAAATTAATTGGAAATCGTTTCGATCAATTTTTCATTGAAATAACTAATCAAGTGCATCCTTTACAATTAAACATGTTCAACTTTATTGGAAATATTGTCAAGCGTATCCGCAAAGTAGAACACAATTTTGTAAAACAGCAGGGCATTAATTGCTTATCAATCAATTGAGAAAATTATCATTGAGAAATTTGTAGGACATTTGTTTTAAAACAAAAAAATAAACAAATTCTGTCCAATGGGCCAATGGTGTCAAACTTTCAGAAGCAATTGATTAAAAAAATCTTATATTAAAGAAATTAAGAAAATTGCGCAATCTATTCAAATATACGTCAAGAAATTAAGTCCGAAGAAAAAACAAGTTTTATTTTTAACTTTTAAGCACGATTAACATTGGATACACGTGTATTTAAAGGAATACAACCTCTTAGAATGATTAAAAAATCTAAATCTTCAAACTTGGTCAATAAGAGTATATATTCATCAGGGAACTTAATTACCTGGTGGCATAACTATATACAACAGATTACCTAAATAATCTGATAAATCCAAAAAAAAAATTTAAGTGTTTTTCAAGTATAACCCTGTTATCATATGGAAATTTACATAGTTTTATGGGTTTGTTTGATTCTGTTTGTATACTTTGGACATCGTTGATGAATATATACTCTTATTGACCAAGTTTGAGAACTTAATTTTTTTGTTCATTCTCAATGTGGTATCACTTAAAAGGCTCTTATTTCAATGGTAAACTGCTAGCACTTTTACTGATTAGCTCAGCTAAAAAAACAATTTCCATCTCTAAGACTAAGGTTTCATTAAGCAAACGCGAGTAAACGTGCCCCTGGACAAAAATAGGAATTTTCATAACTCGCATCGATTGACATCTGCAGAATAGTTTACAAACAGGAAGTGAAATTATCTGCTGACTATGTAATCAATCTTTTCTGCTGTACCACAGGAAATGAATAAAATAATTATTTCATTGATAAAATGTATTCTGCAATGTTGCTCTTGAAAGAGATTGTAAAGAGATTTTCTAAAAAAAATTATGTATATTAACGACACTGATAACATCAATTTGCATCATTCTAATTTTCAATCTGACGTCATTGAAGCGTATGATGATGTCACAAATCGCATCTTCTGTGATACGAGCATATTTTGAATTAAGTGACGTCATCAAACACGTAGTTTAAGGGGAATTGCTGGAACCACAAATGTCTGAAAATTGGAATGGTGCAAATTGATGCTTTCAGTATCCCCAATACCCATGCAAAAGGTCCTCTACACTCCATTATTCATTTTGTCAAGTGCAAAGAGTTGAGAATATTCAGCCTTTTCCCATTTAATATTCACAAAATACTAATAAAATTTCTAAAAAAAATGTTTACTGCAAACTGCAATTCATAAATCTTTCAAAAAATTAAAAAACAATTCCAAAACCTAATATTGACGCTATTTTCGCCACACTCGAACAATGACAGAAGTCAAATCGTAAATTTGTCAGCGTATAAAAAAAAATAGTAATAAAATCAGAAAATCTGAAATTGAGAAGCGCGAAACCAATAAAATGTATCATGTTTTCCATTAGAATTCATTTAAATCGGCAATATTTCTCTCGCGACAAGTGCAATAATCAAATGACTTTTCGAAAATGTCATTGCTAATCTTATCAAAGAATAAAATGTCGTATGAGCCTAAAAAATCTCTTAACTCTCTGTAACATCACGTTTTTTAACGTGTTTATTTCACACGCAACAAGTCAAATTAGTGTTAAAAACATTCGAGGGAATATCGTGAAATTAATTCCAGGCTTTTGGTCGTGTCGTGGTTTGACACTGACATGACTTTTATCAAATCCTGGGATGAATTGTAAAAAAAATGAAATGGAAAATTGAAATGAAATGGAGTTTACACACTACCTTTCTGCACTTGGTTGGACGACAGGCTAACGAAATGCAGCATGGAATGAAGGAAAATTTTGCCATGACAGGGGCATTAGTCTGTTTTTATTTTTGATATCTAACTGTCAAGAGATCTTTAGCGTGTACAACCTTGAAAATTAGGCCTTGTTTTATTTTCCCATCAGAACGGCTAGACTCTGTTTCCAGGTTCGCCCATCTGACCTACATCACTGACAGAAACCAGGTAGTGGTCATCTCAACCATTTACTAACGTAAAGACCCTTGGTTACTATAATAGTTTAAGTTGAACTGGAAGACCCACAGAGGTTTGATTGAAACATGAAGGCAATATTCGAACAGTGTCTCTGATATAAGTTCGGAAAACCTCTTTACAATCCCTTTAATTAATGGTGACTTATTTAAAGGGATTGTAAAGAGGTTTTCTAAACTTTGTTTGTGTATCGGGGACACTGGTAGCATCAATTTGCGCCATTCCAATTTCCATTCAGACGTGTGGTTCTTGCAATTCCACTAAGACTAACACGTTTTATGACGTCAATGACAGTGTTCTGCATAGATACCAATAGTAGCTTCCGAAGTCGCGTTTGTTTTAGTGGAATTGCAAGAACCACAGATGTCAGAATGGATATTGGAATGGCGCAAATTGTCCCCAATACACATACAAAACCACTTTACAATCCCTTTAAAGACTATTTACAGATGTAGGTTTTGAAGGCAAGCTGACACTAATGCCTCAAACTCTAATCTAAAATCTTTTAGTTGCTTATCGTTCCGAAATCTTAATCTTCAGCTAATCCCCTGTTTCTAAAACCAGGAATTGTAATGCTTCATGGCTTCAGGCAGAGATATTTGGTGACATAATCATTTAGTCAGAAGTTTTCATATTGTCATTTGTAATAACTGCATATGTGTTAATAATGCCCTGGTATTTCAATGGTATCTTTTGTTTATAAATTGTAAGAGTACAAGATCTTAATTCAAAAGGGGAATGTTCAGCATTTTCGAGGGTCGATTTGAATTTGAATATGTGTAAATGGCCTCCAGAAGTACTAAAACTGCACAAAAATTGTATAATTTCTTCAATTATATCTACCTAAACACTTATCTTTCATTTTCTGAATTTATGTTTTCTATATAGGGCATAGTCTTACTAAATGACGAGTCGTATTTTTGACTTTCAAATGCTCATAATTATGGCTACACAGGGATTTGAAGGCTTATATTTAGAGGGAGAGTTTTGAACAATATTATGGATTAGATCAGCTAAAAAATTTCAGATTCTGAGAGTAAAATTTTATTGGTCAAAAAGTTAGTGAACATATCGTTTAAAAAGATACAAATAGTTAAATTCAGTTCCATTTGATGTAAGAATATCAATAATGCCTTGTATCTTCAATAGTTCTTTTGTTAATTGTAAGAGAACTGCATTTCAGATTTTAATCTTGTAAAAAGGTACAGATGGTTAAAAATGAGTTCAATTGGATGGATTAGTTAATAAACTTGTTTTTCCTTGAGTTTCAGGTTATGAGATGATACCTTATTTTCAACCTTGTCTAACATGCTTAGGAGGATCTGACATTGAACAAGTATCTGCCATTGAACAAAGATTTGACAATGAACAAATATATGACATTGAACAATCATCTGACAATGAACAAGTATCTGATATTGAACATGTATCTGATATTTATCAAGTAGCTGACATTTAACAAGGATCTTACATTGATCAAGTATCTGATATTGAACAAGGATCTGCCATTGAACAGGGATTTGACATTGAACAAGTATCTGACATTGAACAAGGATCTGATATTGAACAAGGATCTGCCATTGAACAGGGATTTGACATTGAACAAGTATCTGACATTGAACAAGGATCTGATATTGAACAAGGATCTGCCATTGAACAGGGATTTGACATTGAACAAGTATTTGACAATGAACAAGGATCTGACACTGAACAAGGATCTGATATTGAACAAGGATCTGATATTGAACAGGGATTTGACATTGAACAAGTATCTGACATTGAACAAGGATCTGACACTGAACAAGTATTTGACATTAAACAATGATCTGACATTGAACAATGATCTGGCATTGATCAAGAATCTGACATTGATCAGGTATCTGACACTGAACAAGTATTTGACATTTAACAAGGATCTGACATTGAACAAGCATCTGACATTGAACAAGCATCTGACATTGAACAAGCATCTGACATTGAACAAGCATCTGACATTGAATCTGAGAATAATCCAGGCCCTTAGTGCTACAAGATGTGCACATTACAGATACCTTGGCAGTTGACATGGAATAGAATACAGCTGTTCTAACAAATTTTGCATCATTGCATACTGCATGACAATCAATTACGGTAACATGCCCCTTTAATATCCAGTCAGAATATGTGTACTAATAACCAGGATAAGGCGTCAAGTCTGACAACAGATTGTCACCAGATAACACCACTCCAACACATATCACTTCACACATGTCAACTATCACAACATTTTATCCAATATACAACTGACATGTGTCGTCTGACATGCTACATGATTAGTACAACATAAAGAGGCATTAAGAATCACTTTGTCAAATATGCAGGGGTGCACGCAGAACGCCTTTTCATTACGGGGGAGGAAATGAATGGAGTTTTACGTCCTGCTTTTATGCACCTATATGGGCTAATTGAGGACGGGCAAATGCCATGCAGTGTGCAATGAGGGAAATTTAGCCAGGACAAGAGGCATTAGCCTCCTTATTTTCAAATTCCAACTGTCAAGGGATCTTTAACATGCACAGCCAATAGCACACGGGACCTTGTTTTATTGTCCCATCCGAACGACTAGAAGCTTTTTCTATGTCAGCTCCTCTGACCTGCATCCCCTGATAGGGGAAAACCGGGTTGAAAAATCTGAAGGTATCATGGTACCTTCAGGTTAGCGAGCAAGCTCCCTCTTTTTTTTTATGGGGGAGGAGGCAGGGTCCAGTGTCATTTGTACTGATCGCATATGATAGATGAAAATAAGCCATCGATGAAATATGATTTTGTGTGCCCATTAGTAACGGTGCTTGTGTGAGTGAAGATGATTTGGGAAAGGAAGAAATGAGTTTTCTTATTATTTGACCATAAATTGTTCTAATATTGCCCTTACTTTGATGTTCTCGGATGCCAAACTGTGCCTTTTTTATGTCCATTACAGACACTCTACTCAACCCAGCTTGACCATTTGTTGGGGGGGAGGGGCACAGGGTATCAAGTTTTCTGGCGTGATCTGCGCCCATGCAGGCATCACCTCAACCAATATAAGATGAGCTAACATCACCTTTTTGAATCTAAGAACTTAAAGCATAACTCTACTAAATGATGAAATATGAGGCATCACATGTGTCATTATGACAATCGTTTACTTTAGTCCAACATACTATTTCATTAGGCATCACAATCTTTCTGCAAACAATGTGCTTTAAAAACTGTAACAGACCATATTTTGGGGGTTTATTTTGGCTTTTAAGTCTTCTTGCAAAGACTGAGAACTGCACAAAAAAAGTTATTTATTGAATTTTGGAGGCTAGACTGTTAACTTTTTGGCTATGAACAATATTACTGATTAGCTCGAAAAATTGTTTTTTAATTTTTGAGACTAATAATAAATTCCAAGCATGAAAAAACCCAAACAAAATAGCATATGAGAAAGTATCAATAACTGAATAAATATTTCATAATAAAAAGTGGTATCAGGTGTCTAAAAGAGTAAGCATACAAAGGTGATTTTTGGTCAAACAACTCCTTTAAACCCTCAATACAAAAAGTTTGCCATTTTGCCAACTCATCACAAATATTTTGTGTCCCTTAAGACATTGAACCAAAATTTTCATCATCTAAAAGTAATTTTCAGAACTGCAAAAACTCAAGGTTTATTTTAATTGAGTATCCAAGGAATGCAAAATCAAATTTCAAATCAACTATTTCGTGCATTAATCTATCAAATTTCAAACCCGTTTTCAAAGAGGATATTCCCTGCGGAGAAAAAAAAAACTCAATTGGTTGCATGTTTCAACTATCGATAATTCGTGGGTTTTAACTGTTTTTAACTAAAAACAATGCATAAAGTCCCACCAGTATATTTTCAATTTAAAAAAATAAAAGGATTATTTTAAGGAATGCGTGGGATCTAACTGTTTTTAACAAAAATTGATATTATTTCAATGTATAAAGTCCCACCAGTATATCTTTAGTTTTAAAAAATTAAAAAAATAATTTTGAAGAATTTATGGGATCTAACTGTTTTGAACAAAAATTGATATTATTTCAATGTATAAAGTCCCACCAGTATATTTTCAATTTTAAAAAAATTTAAAGGATTATTTTAAAGAATTTATGGGATCTAACTGTTTTTAACAAAAATTGAAATTATTTCAATGTATAAAGTCCCACCTGGGGCCTTATTCTCGAAAACTTAACTTGCAATGATTTTAGTGTTCAGGTCATCTGATTGGTCAATCACTAAAATTGATTTTAAATACAGCTTTATTATCCAATCAGAATACTGTATTTCTTAAAATCTGGATTTTATCTAAGTTAAGTTTTCGAGAATAAGGCCCCAGTATATATCTTTAGTTTTAAAAAAATTAAAAAATAATTTTAAAGAATTTATGGGATCTAACTGTTTTTAACAAAAATTGATATTATTTCAATGTATAAAGTCCCACCAGTATATCTTTAGTTTTAAAAAATTAAAAGGATTATTTTAAAGAATTTGTGGGATCTAACTGTTTTTAACAAAAATTGATATCATTTTAAAAAATCTCAATTTAAAAAAAAAAAAATTTTTTCAAGAATTTGTGAGATCTAACTGTTTTTTTTTCGGGTTATTTTATTAGCAAAAATTGAAACTATTTCAATGTATAAAGTTCCTCTTGTATATTCTCAATTCTCAAAAAATTTAAAGGCATTACTTTCAAGAATTTGTGGAATCTAACTGTTTTAACCAAAACTGAACACAATTTTACTTGGAATTTTGACAGATCATGGATGACCAAAGCAATAAAAAGTTTTATTAAGAAAATATTTCAACAGAATGTTTCAAAGTTAAACATAGTTTTAAATATTAATACTATTGGATTAAAATAAAACTGAACACGCTTTTACTACGAATTTTGACAGATCATTGATGACCATAGCAATAAAAAGTTTTACTAAGAAAATATTTCAACAGAATGTTTCAAAGTTGAACAGAGTTTTAAATATTAATACTATTGGATTAAAATAAAACTGAACACAATTTTACCAAAATTTTTGACAGATCATGGATGACCAAAGCAATAAAAAGTTTTACTAAGAAAATATTTCAACAGAATGTTTCAAAGTTGAACAGAGTTTTAAATATTAATACTATTGGATTAAAATAAAACTGAACACAATTTTACCAAAATTTTTGACAGATCATGGATGACCAAAGCAATAAAAAGTTTTACTAAGAAAATATTTCAACAGAATGTTTCAAAGTTGAACAGAGTTTTAAATATTAATACTATTGGATTAAAATAAAACTGAACACGCTTTTACCAAAAATTTTGACAGATCATGGATGACCAAAGCAATACAAAGATATTTCAACAGAATGTTTTTAAAGTCAGAATTGTTCTTTCAATCAATAACAGAATTAAATTACGACACATCAATTTGACTTCCGCACCGTTTCCCTCGGTTACCGTACGCTACAATTGTGAACAGTAACAACAGGAAATACGGTAAAAAGCTTTTTTCCCGACCAGATAATGAATCTTTTATATTTACAATAAGATTAGATAACTTAATTATTGTTTCAAACTAGGTCACCATCCAGTTTTAGCGATTTTCACATTATTCGGAAAATTAGGATTATTTGATTAATGCTGAAAAAAGTCGGTCGATGCGACAATTTTAAAGGGAGCATTCTTCATTTTTGGGGGTGATTTGGGCTTCTTAAATATCAGACTGTCTCAATTAATTTTTGTAATGGACCAAAATAAATGAAATATAAGAGCCAATTAGAGCTTAGCTAGCGAAGTGAATGAAGCGTTTTAGCAGTGCAGTCCAGGGACTTGAAGATTTAAGGTTCTACGCAGTTTTGGCACTAATCTTGAATCAAAATAGCTTTTGAATTCTATTTTTTTATGTATATAATATTTTGAAAAAATCGCAAAATTACCTCGAATTAGACATTTTCTATATAGTTTCTATATGTGTTTATATATCGCATAGAATCACTCAAATACAGTACGAGCTGTATTTTGAACTATCAAACGCTGATAATTATGGATACACATGGATTTGAAGGCTCAAATTTCGACTATGAACACTGTTACAGATCAGATTAGCCAACGGTTAGTGCCAGCATAACAATATTCAAAAAAACATCGTTCGGAAGGGACAAAAATGAGCTCCTGTGTGCTACAGGCGGTGTGCAAGTTAAAAATCCATTGACAGATGGAAATCAAAAAAAGAGGTTTATGTTGCTGTCTTAGCAAATTTTCCCCCATTGCACAATGAATAGCATTGTCTGTCTTAACAAACTGTTTGCAGAAAAGTAGGATGTTAAAATCCATTTCATTTCTAGACCATTATTCAGATATCTTACCACGAAAATTGGTGCATGTCTAAAAATTGATTATTTTATAAGTCAATATTCTCTGTTTTTGTCATGCTGATTTTTTTTTTTTAACTTTCTGAATATGTCAGTTTATCAGCTAATGAACATTGACATACTTTGAGTTTTGATATGTCAATTTTCTCATTCTCATTAAGGACGTTGACTCGAGGTTCATGTCTGAAGAACAAATCCATTTATTTCTACTCGAACAAGCTGTATTATAAACGTATAAAAAAATCTGCTTTCCTTTATCAATAACCTTATCTCATAATGACATTTACGACTTCCACCCGAACACGACAAAAAATTAACACTTCTCCAAAACACAAGTAATCTGATTGATAAAAAAAGTGTAGAATTGATTCGGAACGATTTCAACATGACAGACAGATGTAATTTGATAGCGCTACAAGTTCGAAATTTAATCAGGAGAAAAAATTCCTGAAGATAGTTAGAATTAGACCTGACATGCTTCTGGCTTCATCAGATTGCTCATTTTATTTCGCAGCCATCAATTCTCTTCAATTTCGTTTTTTTCTAATTTTTTACAAATGTTAATTCTGAATGGAATTGTTTAAATGAATGAAAAGAAATTGACATCCTTTGTTATCAAGATTGAGCCAATGAAGAGCCCTGTATTGTGCAATGAGGGAAATTTGCTATACAAGCTATAGATTAGCCTACTATTTTGTGACGGTATATAAGTTCCACTATAATAAGCGTTTCAAAGAACATTTATTATGTAATATTTTTTTCCATTTGGAACTTTTATTATATAAAACTAGTCCTAACCCTAACCCTGATATTATATGATAAGAGTTCCTGAGATCATTTATTAAAATAATCCTCTCAAATTTTGACTCAATATGAATATCACCTAGCAGTTTGCAATGAGGGAAATTTTGAAAGGGCTGTTGAATTAGCCAACTTTTTTATGATGTTCAATTGTGAGGGATCTTTTGCTACATCCAACATAGTATGTGGCATGTGCTGGCATTGTATAATGTCCCATCTGAACAAGAGACATTTTCTCCATTTAAAGGGATTGTAAAAGAGGTTTTCTAAACTTTTTTAGTTTATCTGGGACACTGATAGCATCAATTTCAGCCATTCAAATTTTCAATCAGATATCTGTGGTTGTAGCAATTCCACCATCAAGACTGTCTGTGATACAAGCATATTTCACCATTAGTGATGTCATCAAACAATTATATTGAAATTTCAGAAACACTACAAACAATTTACTGTTTGATCATTGGAATGGTACAAATTAAGCTATCAATGTTACCGATCTACACAGAAAAATTTAGATAACCATTTATACATTCCCTTTAAAGGAATACAACCTCTTAGAATGAACAAAAAATCTAAATTTTCAAATTTGGTCAATAGGAGTTTATATTCATCAAGGGACAAATCTAGTGGCATAACTATAAACAGATTACCTAAATAATCTGATAAATCCAGAAAACAATGTTTATATACAATAATTGATAAATAATCTGTAATTGTATGGAAAACTACATACTTTTATGGGGTTTTTGCACTTTGTTTGTATACTTTGAACATCGTTGATGAATATATACTCTGATTGACCAAGTTTGAGAACTTAATTTTTTTTGTTCATTCTAAGAGGTAGTATCGCTTTAAGTACATTATATAAGAAGAGAAAAAAAAAACAATAAAAGACCAAACATATGATAGAAAGGCAATATGTTTGTATTAATAACAGAATCCATCACAATAAAACTACATAATCAAATTATCGTTATATATAACTTATTGTTTTTGTTATTTCTGCAGATCTGGCTTTTAAGTTGGCTTTTAACTTATGATGATAGCCGACATATAAAAAATATCAAAGTTCAGAAGTCAATGTCCTTAAGCTGATATGATGAAAATTTATTTATTATAAAAATTCCATTTTCAGAAGTTAATGTTCACAGAGAGCATTAACACATCAAAACCTGCTTTCAAAATTGACATAGCAAAACACTAACTCAGAATTTAATGTTCTAAAGTTGATAAGAAGAAAATCGACATATCAAAACCTCAATTCAAAAGTCAAAATCTTAAAGCTGACAACAAAATTGACATATCAAAACCCCAATTCAGAAGTCACAATCTTCATGTTGGTAGTAAGAATAACATTGACATATCAAAACCCCAATTTCAGAAGTCAATGTCCTTTAGCTGCCAAGAAGAAAATGGACATATCAAAACCCCAATTCAGAAGTCAAAATCTTAAAGTTGGTAAGAAGAAAATTTACATATCAAAACTCCAATTTCAGAAGTCAATGTCCTTTAGCTGCCAAGAAGAATTTAAAATTGACATATTAAAATACCATTTTGAGAAGTTTATATGCTTTTAATAAAGAGAAAATCGACATATCAAAAACGCACTTCAGAAGTCAATGTCCTTTAGCTGACAAGAACAGAACTGACATATCAAAATACCATTTTGATTAATAAGAAGTAGAAAATTGACATATCAAAAAAGCAGGGAATATTCCAAATTAGATGGATGAAATTTACATATCAGAACCCAAAATATATCAATGTCAGTAAGGCAGGGCTGAGCATGAAATCCGACATATAAAAACCTCAAAAGTCAATGTCCTGAAGCCGACATCTAGAAATTGAAATATCAAAACCCAAATTTAGATATTAAACTTCTTAATAATGGGACAATGCAGAAAAAATTAAATACAAAGCCCATAATAGCATAACGAGATCAAAGGTGATATTTCCAAATTCAGAATTCAAAGTCCATCAAAGCCATATTAAATGAAAACTGGCATGTCAAACCACAATTCATCATACAGTATATAAGCTGTAGGCTTTAAACTTTGAACTACAGACCACCCCCTGATTAAAACCAAAAGTTTCTAAGAACAAAGAATAGTTAGGTGATGTCTGATGTTTCTATAAACAGACAATAGATAGGTGATGTCTGATGTTTCTACCAACAGACAATAGTTTCTAAACAGTCTCTAAACAGACAAAAGTAAGGTGATGTCCATAGGCGTACGAGCTGGGGGTGCAGGGGGGGCAATTGCCCCCCCAGTAATTGTCATGAAGGAAATTTAAAAAAATAAAATCGTTCGGAAATGATGTAATAAGGCAGATGGCGAGAAGTTTTTGGAATTAGGGGTAGGGTAGGGGTCGACTTGTCGGGCATATATATTTCATTGTCGGGCAAATTAGCATTAGTTGTCGGGCAAATCGGTTTTGCCCCCCCGCTCAACTAAGGCTCCGTACGCCTATGGTGATGTCTGGCGTTTCTAAAAACAGACATTAGTTAGGTGATGTCTGGTGTTTCCATAAACAGGCAATGAAACGCCTCTAGAAAATAACATAGATTTAGGTGATGTCTGGCGTTTCTATAATAAGACAATAGTCCATAAACATAGAGCATATCACACAGTGATGCTTTAAAATCTAACAACAGTCAGCCATCTTGGATTCTGAATCATATTATTTTGGTAACGTAAAATCAGTTAAAAGTTATTGAAAAAGACAAATTGAGTTTATGCTTCTAAAATCAATCAGAACTCTCTAAAAAAGAAAACCCTATTTTTACCGACAACGTTCTAATTTGATTCCGAAAATAACGTTACGATATAACAGCATCAATATTCCAAATAATCCATTACAAATTAATGGCGTAATTTGCTGCAGAGCGGTATAATGAGTTTAGCCTGCGGGTCGTTTGATTCTGTTCCTATCAATCTCGATATTCATCTTAGTTCTCAAATACGTACTTGTTGACTTGATAAGATTACAGAGCATTGTCCTATTTTCTAAATTGCTAGCTGTCTTTTAGATCTGGTGTGCAATTACTTGCTATCTTTTTACTTCCTGATTCATTTTTTTTAACCAGGTTAACAGAGGATCCTATCTATCAGTTCGTCATTGGTAAACATTGGTATTTTACAGGGATTGTTCACAAGCATTCTGTATACCATCTGATCCTGGTCACAAGGATCCTGTCTTACATTTGCTAATGGTTCCAAGGATCCTATCTACCAGCTTGTCATTGGTAAACATTCATATTTTACAGGGATTGTTCAACAGCATTCTGTCTACCATCTGATCCTGTTCACAAGGATCCTGTCTTACATTTGCTAATGGTTACAAGGATCCTGTCTACCAGCTTGTCATTGGATAACCATTGATATTTTACAGGGATTGTTCTTAATGAGCAATACGAGCATCCTGTCTACTATCTGGTCCAGGTCACAAGGATCTTGTCTACTGGCTTTTCTTGGTAAACATCCATGATAACAGCTTAAGTTCATGAAGATCCTTTCTACAGTTTCTGCTTGGCAAAATGTAAAGTCGCTTGCTACCACTTTTGTGACGTGGTACTTTAGAAAGAGGCAATTTATAGCATATTTTACTAGGATAAATTAGGTTCAAAAGGATCCTGTCCACTGTATTGGGAACAGTAGGCCTATTGTGTAAGGTTGATTTAGGTTTTTGAATATGCAATGAGACTTCAGAAGTGGACCTTTCTGGAAAAAACTCACTCAGTATTCTCATCCAGAAATTTTACATTCAATTTCTATATAAATGTTCCCCATAAATGGCGTAGACTCACTAAAATACGAGTAGTATTACGAGTAGTATGGTAGGATTGGTCGTATGGTAACCATTTCTCTTTAAGCAGGACAACCAAAGACACAAAATGAAGCAGACGTTGACATACACCAGCTGGCCAACTGAACTAAAAAAAGTCAGCCAACACGCAGTCAAGCATGACAAAAGGTAATTCACTATTAGTCACTAATAAACATTTATACATAAATCTTTCAAATTTCATTCCCTCGGGATTCAACCCATTTAGTAACAGAAATTCCACAAAAAAAGTGAAATGGCATTTCCCGTCCGCAGGGAATTTTTATTGTTAAAAAACTTGTGGAATTTAAGACAAAAACAAAACTATGACTGCAATAATTGTCAAACACTTAGTACTTTTGTAATGGTATTTCACACATCTTCTGTTCCTTAAAGGGATTGTAAAAAGAGGTTTTCTAAACTTTGTATGTATATCAGAGACACTGATAGCATTAATTTGCGCCATTGCGCTGTCTGTGGTTCTTGTAATTCCACTAAAAGTAACGCGTTTTATGACGTCACTGACAGTGATCTGCATAAATATCAATAGTAGCTTCTGGTAGATCACTGGTAGTGACATCATAAAACTTTAAGTCATGAAGACAGTTGTGCCATGCAGTGTGTGATGAGGTAAACTATGCCAGTATAGCAGCGTCAGTCTGCTCTTCTTCGATTAATCGATGTAGAAAAAAAAATTGCGATTTACAAATAAAAAGAAAGGAAGAATTTATTTTACAAGGAATTCAACTGAGGATCCTTTCTACTAGCTGCTCCTTGAACAAACCTTTTGGCATTTATCTTTCAAAGATCAACTGTATACATTTACAGCTGGTTTGACTGGAATTATGAGTGAAGATGAACTTATTCAACGATGGGTTTGTTTTGCCGCATTGCCCTACAGCATTGTGCCCTACTGCACAAAAATGATTTATAAAACGAGACCAGAATGGTCATGATAGATTTAAATCTGTTGTCCCGCTTTGATTTTGTTTTTATCTATAATTTGAACCTGTTAAGGAAATCGAAACAGTAGTTTTATGGTAAAATCTGGATTAAGGTGATTGAATAAGGTTGAATCTGGACCAAAGACAAACGATTAGAACCGTAAAATACCCAATACATAAACTTACACGGTGGTTTCCCAGGAAATACTTTCAAAACTAATCAGAAACCCTAAGTTTCGTTTTACAAGTCGTTTTTGTGCAGTTGGGCAGGAAGCGGCAAGTTGGGAAATGCAGCAAAACGAACCCATCGCTTATTCAAGGTCAGCAGACTTCAGACTCCATTGAAGAGTAGAATTTATGCTCGAATTTGTTTGCTTGCTAAGTTTCTTAGAAGAGCGAACTTTGACATTTTAGGTACTTCTGATTCAACACGCAATTTCTTTCCAATTTTACTTGTTCATCAATTTCCGTGACCAATTTTAGACACACTGATTAAATTATGCGAAGTTTTAAACCATCTGCATTTCGTCTGCTTGGATAATTGAATAAATAAATGTACAAGATAAAAATAATCTACCTTCAACTTAAAGTCGAACTGTCTCCATTAACTAAATTTTTTTCGTCAAGTTAAAACTTTCGTCCATTCCACTTGATTTGAGAACAGCCATTTTGAATCCAAAACGAGGCTCATAACAAAACAATGAAAACTGCAGTTGCAGTCAAACGCTTTGACAATTTAACGTTTTATATTTCATTAAAAAGCAATAAAGAAACCAAGTACTACCACAAAACGAAACCCGAAATCGAAAAAGACATTTTGACGAAACACAGGTAACAGCTTATGAACTTTTCACATGAGGAATAATATCAATCATACATAAGTATGAGTGAGTATTTCATAATGAAAAGTGGTATCAGGTGTCTAGAAGAGTAAGCATACCCTGCCTAGCGCCACACCCGTCCTAGCTGTAAATCATATTTCAAAATTGAAATGGATTTATTTAAAAATTTGAAAATTGGAATGGATTAAGCTATTTAATGATTCTATAAATCCCTTTACATACCCTCACATATTTCTTAGAATGGTTTTAAGCCCATTTTCACTTCAGGTTACTTTTTTTAACAACAGGACCAAAAAATTTGCTGTAATTTCAATATATTTTCATTGAAAAATTTAAGCATCATCAGGCTCACCATGCCCACACCACCCACCCACTTTAAACAATTTCTCTTTAACAGTACCTATATCCAAAATCTTTTTTCTGCGGACAATTCTAGGTTGTCATCCTTTAAATGGTAGACTATATCGTGTACATAACATAACGAAAATCAAATTATGATCGATGATGCTTTAAATTCTTAGACTGAACCAGCCAGAAATAATGGAGTAGTGAAATAAGATCTTTCAGCTCGTCAAGGTCAACATTATGACTCAGCCATGATAGGCAGCCATCTTACTACGTAAATCAGGCCTTCTCAAATGGCGGCCCTCGAGAGTGACCCCTTCCGATAAAACGCTCCGCTTTCTATGTTAGCTAAGCTCAATTTGGTCATCAGAAGGCCTGACGTAAATGGACAAGTGCAAAGAGCTCTTCTTCTAAGATTGATTTTGATTGGCTGATTCAAACACACCAAAAAACAACTCTTTCTGAAGAATGATTTTGATTGGCTGAACTATAATTTATTCAATATGGCGATCACTGTTTAAAAAAACGAGGTTATCTAGCATGTTAGTCTAGTCCAAAATTGATTTGAGTGGAAATACGATATGATTACGCCATAAAAAGAAGTCCTAGAAATTACTACACCAAATGGCGTCTGGGTCTGGAAATAATTTGCTGAAACAATAAAAAACATCTGCTTTTTTTAATTATTATTATTTCTGCTGCAAGACAGATTTGTCTGATAAAAGAACATTCACTTAAAGGAGAACAATCAGCAATTTCAAGGGTAAATTTTTATTTTAAATCACACAAAATCACTTAATCCCTTAAAGGGGACCAGTCTTCATTTTTATTGGTTGATTTGGGTCTTGAATATACTAAAGTATCCTTCAGAAGCACTAGAAATGCACGAAAATTGCGTATTTCCTTCAAATATACCTTAAATTAGACATTTCTCCTTCTATTTCTATAGATGACTTTTCTATATATTGCATTGTATCGCTAATGTGTAGTAGGGTATTATAACTTTCAAATGCTAATAATTATGGATGCACATGTATTTGAAGACTAAAATTTCAATGGTGAGTTGTGATAACCAGTACTAAATTGCTGAGCTAAAAAATCCCCGTTTCTGAGACTTATCCAAATCGACCCGCGAAAATGAAGCCTGTGCCTCTTTAAATATACCTCAACTTTAAAATCAACTAAAGACACACCTGTAGCCAGTGCGGGTTTGAGGGATTAATATGAATCCTCTCTTTGAAAACAAATAAGCACTGTTAAAGTCGACGTTCTGAATTGTAAAACTGTTAAAGTTGATGATTGCTTCGCGAGTCCATGTTAACCCAACCCCCCCCCCCCCCCCCCCCCCCCCCCCCCTTGGAAATTCCTTTCTTTGGGCCTGAAGGATTAAGGCTTCCTCTCCTGTTTCAGCTTTTAAATCTAATTTTTTTTAAAGAAAGCATTTACAATGTTCATTTAGTGTATTTGCAAGAACCACAGACATCAGACTAAAATTTGTAATGAAACAAATTGATGCCATCAGTGTCCCTGGTACACATAAAATTTAGAAAACCACTTCACAATCCCTTTAAAGACTAAAGAACCATCCACATCAGGGCTTTAGATTACCTTAATTTGGGCACAACCTGTATTGGCTAAGCAGAGCGTCAAACATATAGGGCAGGGCTCCTAAATAAGTCTACAGAAACATTTTCATCAATTTAGAACCCACTAGGGGTTTAAATGATTTGATTTATGGAAGTGTCATTATCAAAGTTGTTGACATTTCTGGCTCTTGAGTGCTTAAAGGGGCACAGGCTTCATTTTCGTGAGTCGATTTTTCCAAGTCTCAGAAACGGGGACTTTTTTAGCTCAGCAATTTAGTACTGGTTATCACAACTCACCATTGAAATTTGAGCCTTCAAATCCATGTGCATCCATAATTATTAGCATTTGAAAGTTATAATGCCCTACTGCACATTATGGATACTATGCAATATATAGAAAAGTCAACTATAGAAATAGAAGGAGAAATATCTAATTTAATATATATTTGAAGGAAATATGCAATTTTCGTACATTTCTAGTGCTTCTGAAGGATACTTAAGTATATTCAAGACCCAAATCAACCACAAAAAATGAAGACTGGTCCCCTTTAAATAGCATAGAGGGAAGACCCAGTTTTGTTAATTTGAGCACAATTATTTGGGGGCTGCTAACATAGTCGTAGGAGACAGGGGGGCAGGAGGGGCAGCTGCCTCCCAAAATTTTATGCTTTTGGGCAAAAAATCCCCAAAATCAGGCAAAATATCAATTAAATTTGGGCAATAAGTCGGTTTGCCCCCCTGTTTAGTCGTGGGCCCCTACGGCTATGCACATGCTCCATGCCCCCCTGACAAATACCCTATGGCTCCCAGGTTGGGAATCACTGCTTTAAAGACTACAGTACCATCCACATCAGTATGTCAGAATCTAGAAAAAATCCCCTGCAAAAAAATGTCCGTTTATAAAAATTTCAAACAGCATCCCTGATTAATTACTTGATAAATTTCAACAAATATTGATCTCCATATCTTATAACGCCATTATTTTTTTCAGATGAAAAACTTTTAATGATTTATTTTGTGTAAGATTTTTTAACATTTGTGATCAATCAATATTAGATGAAAATATAAACTAAGTACAAAATGGCTTCCATTTAAATCTTGAAAAGAATCCTGACTATTAAAGATCAAGCAGTGGCCAATGAGGGAAATTTTGCCAGGACTGCAAAGGATGGAAACTTCAAGCAGTGTGCAATGAGGAAATTTATTGATGAAAATATAAACCAAGTACAAAATGGCTTCCATTTAAATCTTATTATTGAAAAGAATCCTGACTATTAAAGATCAAGCAGTGGCCAAAGAGGGAAATTTTGCCAGGACTGCAAAGGATGGAAACATCAAGCAGTGTGCAATGAGGAAATTTGTTGATAAAAATGTAAACCAAGTACCAAATGGCTGCCATTTAAATCTTACTATTGAAAAGAAAAAAATGTTGCAGTTGGTTTATGTTTATTGGGGAATGTTCAGCATTTTCTAGGATCGATTTGGGCCTTGAACTTATGTAAATAGCCTTGAGATTTACTGGAACTGCCCAAAAATTGTACAATCCATTCAATTATACCCCTACCTTAACAATTATCTTTTATTTTATGTATATGTGTTTTCTATATAACGCATAGTCTTACTAAACGACGAGTCATATTTTGACTTTCAAACGCTGATAATTATGGATACACAGGGATTTGAAGGCTTGAACATTATTACGGATTAGATAAGATAAAAAATTACAGGTTTTTAGACTAAAAGTTTTTTGGTCAAACAGTTAGTGAACATATCCCTTTAAGCATAATAGAGGCAAAACCATGCAAATGCCTCATTTTTTAAACAACAACAATACAAAATGTTGCAATAAAAAATTTTCTTTTTGTATGTCTATCGACACTGATAGCATCAATGTGTACATTCCAATTTTCGATCTGTTCTTCTAGCAAGTTTTTGACAAGAAAGAATGTGCCAGTGTCCTTAATCTAGAGGTAAATGCTCTTCCAGTGTCCTTAATCTAAAGGTAAACACTCTTCAAAACTTTGTTTTGAAAACAAAAACAGTATCCAGGAAGATGCATTATGGGGGGTTAAAAATGTTTTTGGGCCCCTGGGGTGAAAATATTAAAAGATGTTTACTTGTACGTACTGACAAATCAATCGAATAGCGTCTTGAGGAAAAAATCATTAAAATTTCTTTGATGGCTAATATTAATATTTTTTAAATCAATTGAAAAAATATTACACATATATTCCACCTATCAATCCATTGAAATAGTTTTTAAATAGCTATAAATTTTAATGAGCGAAAAACTATAATTGGCATTTACTTCATAAAAACTAAATTAAAGGAATAAAACCTCTTAGAATGAACAAAAAATCTAAATTTTCAAATTTGGTCAATCAGAGTATATATTCATCAACGATGTCCAAAGTATACAAACAGAATGCAAAAAACCCATGAAACTGTGTAAATTTCCATATAATAACAAGTTATAATTGATTAATGCCTTAAATTTTATTAAGGGTTTTTCAATTATTTTATATTATAAACATTTTTTTCTGGATTTATCAGATTATTTAGGTAATCTGTTGTATAGTTATGCAACAAGGCAAGTCCCTTGATGAATATTAACTCCTAATGATCAAATTTAGATTTTTTGTTCATTCTAAGAGGTTGTATTCCTTTAAAGAAAAACAAACTTATTTTTTCATTGTCAATCGTTTGCAGTACAGTAGGATATAAAACTCAAAATTAATGCTATAAATGTAGCGAATACATATATAAAGTGTAAAGCGATTCCACATCTTAAAATGAACAAAAACTGTAAGTTATCAAACTTGACCAATAAGTATATATACAATATGTATTTTCAATAAATATACGAAACAGAATCAAATAAACCATAATTTTCCATAATATTACAGGTTATTATTGAAAAATGCTTGACAGTTTGAAATGGAAAAAGAATAAACTAATGCTGAATGTATTCTGACAAATTTTCTCTCATGGCACACTGCATGTTTTCATTAGTCTAATTAAGAAAAGTAGGCCATAAATCTTCATTTTCCGTTACTAAGAGAGTCAAATCTATGAGATAACATCGCTTCCTTCGTAGTTACCACTCCTACAAGATGAAAGGCTGAGTTTGATTACCATCAGTATGAACAGCAACGAGATAAAAGGCCTAACTTGATTGCTATTCATTTCTACTTAAGCCGCGGTTTAAACCCCAGGTCAAGCTCATAAGATATCGGGACTTTATAACAGTTATTAATTCTACTTCGCAATCAGTGGAACTCTCCTTACTTCTGAGGTAATCAGTACCAAATAAACTTCTCAGACTGACCTTTGACCTTGAGGTCAGACTAGAGGTCATTATATTTACTGTTTAAACCAATCAAAAAGATTAATGAAAAAAGTGTGTGATGCAATTCTTAAGTTCTAAGAAGCGATTTTTAAAGAAATAACTAAATCCAAACTTTGGCATTCCAATAATAAAAATCCGAACAAGCAAAACAATTCCGTTAATCAAAAATCTCGTCAAGAGCATGACAAAATCGGGTACAATAATTATATAGTATTGGACTACTCCAAAGAGAAGTACCATCAAGTGCTTCGAAAAGAGTAAGCATGGTCTGCTTGGCGCACGACACCCACCACTACTATAAAGATCAAAATCATGAGGTGCAACGAGATCAATTCATGCCTGACTAAACAAATCCTCCAAAATGCAAGTAACAGATTTGTTGTATTTGACAAGGAGTTCTCTGTAACGACCATAAAATTTTCTCCAAGAAAAAAGTTTGTGTGTCAAGTAACCCTTTTTCAGTAATTTCACGGTTAATATTCGACCCCTTGCAAGAAAGTCCTTATAAAAAGAACAAGCTCTAGCAAAGCGGATCAGTTGTGAAATATTTGGTGAAAATGTCTAAAGCAGGCCTTCTCAATCAATTTTTCTAAAGGGCCAAATGCATCTTATGAAAAAAATATAAGGGCCAAAGGGAGCTTAGCTAGCATAGCAAGCAGAGCGTTTTTGCGGAAGGGGTCACTCTTGACGCTATTTGAGAAGACCTGGTCTAAAGTTCCTGTGATATTAGTAATATTGGAACATTCAGCATTTTTGAGGGTCGATTTTGGGACTTTTATATGTGTAAATAGCCTCCAGAAGTACTAGAAATGAACGAAAATCTCACAATTCCTTCCCTTAAAGCCTATCCCCCAAAAAGTTGTGAGGCCCTACGACTAAGTCTCTGAAACTAAATCATAATCGATCTACTAGATGATGAATGTTTCTTCTCTTTAAAAGAATTAGCGAACCTATTTTTGGTTTCATGTATCGGTTCATTTAACTAATAAATAATAATGAGAAGCCACTAATCATAATAAGATCATTAAGATCACTAATAATTCAAACTTTTATTATTTAGTAGTGGTGGCACCTGTTGGGGTACAGGGAGAGGGGGAAGGGGTCATTTGGGCCCTCAGAAAGTTAAAACTATATAATCCTATTTACACCTACAAATTGTTGAAGAATTTTTTATACTACCGGTAATTTAAAGTTAAAGAATGCACCGCATCATTTTTTTTTTTTTTCTGAAAAACCCCTAGACACCCCACACAAGTCTTGTGCAAATTTAAACCCCCTTTTTTAAAAATTCAAAATTGACATTTTTATACACTTTTCCCCCAAAATAAGATGTAAGAATGCACTTTCTCAATTTTACTTTTCAAAATGTTTCTGGGGTGGACTAGACCCCTCTGGAGTCTTTTACCTTTGATTCTTTCATATCTGGAGGAGGGGGGAGGGCTTAGGTACCTCGCATCTCCAGAAAAATAGTTCCTTCCCCCATTTGCACCCCCAAATGTTTTTTTTAATTCTTCAGATTACATTTTTTTACACTTATTCCAAAACAAGTGCCGGATTGCACTTAATAAATTCAATTTTTCATTTTCATGGAGAGAAAAACGCAGACCCCCTATAAACTTGCCCTTTTTACTGATCTATATATTCAATCCAGGCAGTTGTCCCCCTATGAATCCGTCTTTCCCTTATTTGCACCCCCAGACATTGCCGTAGGGAGGGGGGGGGGGGCAGACCGACATATTGCCCGAAATTTAATGATATTTTGCCTGATTTGGGGGATTTTTGGCCTGAAAACCCAATATTTGGGGGGCCCCCCCTGCCCCCTGTCCATGCCCCCAGTTCCAGGTAACTGGCGCCACCACTGACGACTTCTATCATCTAAGTCATATTGTTAAGGTTCGTTAAGCCTCACAACTCATTAACTAATTAAAATTTACTAAATATACGCTTAAAGCTAATGTATATGATCATTTTATGATTAAGCATATAGATTTTTCATCAATTATATTGCCATTATGGATCATTTCATTAGGCACTCGCTCGCTGCTCAGGAGGTCTAAATTGAAGTTATATGTCCTACTTTACTTCTTTGATTGAATTGTTCATGAAGACTAGGGCTGGGTATCGATTAACAAATTGAGATCGATTATCGAAGGCAGGTTACCGATCAATAATCGATTAATAATCGAAATATTTTAATTGGGAAATCTTGGTATCTTTGTCTGTTAATGTACGTTTTTGTACCTGAATGTTTGTTATTTATCAAAATCTGGTATCGAAGACAAATGAAACTGAAGTAATGTCAAGAAAACCGGCCGTTGTCAAGTGACGTCATACAATGTTAACGTAATACACTTTAAAGAATATTGCTGGGAATTCAGGGTATATGACGTTTTAGCCAAAATAAGTCAGGGTTCAAAGGGTTAATGTATGATAGGTCAAAAGTTTGTAAGCATGCCCCTTAAAGCAGGCCCGTAGGAAGCGATTTCATGGGGGGGGGGAGGGGGTGTCAAATTGTACAAAACTCATTCCCCAGGGATAGTGCAGAATTCAAGGCCCCCTCTCCCCAATTTCCTGTTCCTGCAGGCCTGTTAAAGGGATTGTAAAGTGGTTTTCTTAACTTTATATATGTGTATCGGGGACACTGATAGCATCAATTTGAGCCAATCCAATTTCCATTCCAACGTCTGTGGTTCTTGCAATTCCATTAAAACTAACGCGTTTTATGACGTCACTAATAGTGATCTGCATAGATATCAATAGTAGCTTCCAGTAGATCACTATTAGTGACGTCATAAAACGCGTTAGTTTTAGTGGAATTACAAGAACCACATACGTCGGACTGAAAATCAGAATGGCGCAAATTGATGCTATCAGTGTCCCCGATACACATACAAAATTTAGATATCCTCTTTACAATCCCTTTAAGTCAAAATTCCCACAAGAAGGTAATAAAAGTAATTTTGGCTGCGTTAAAACAAAGTACAGTCTTGTCTTTGATAATGAAACAATAGAAGACAATAGATAGAAGAACTGTGGGAGCTCGTTAAGGTAAGGAAGATTAATGGTATTAATTAGTGATGTGATTAATTAACAAACAAAGACAGTCTTAACACTATGTTTCGCACCACTAATAGACTAATGAACACTTTGATCACACTGGGAGATCTTTATGCCACTCTTCACTTGAGCCTTTCAATAGTAGCCTTGTTCAGAGAGTTAGACACTTGCTTGGTAACCCGAAGGTTCATGCAGTGGCGTTTTTATGGGGGGTCCAGGCTATTCGGTTTTGCCCCCTCCACTTTGAAATTTCGTATAATGTAAGAGGTAATATTCCTTTAACACTTATGAAGGGCAGAAATTAGCCAGACAACAATTGTGCAATAGTGATGAAGCAGTAAAATTCAATAAAAATTTGTAATAAGCCCTTTCGTTATTATAAATATATAGAACAATATTACTTGTTGCTCGTTAGGGTAATTAGAGACCAGAATTAATTAACAGTTCACAGTTCACATATCATTATCACATCATTAACAACTTGGTAGTTATTGGAATGGGTCGATATATACTACCTTCATATTTTTCATATCACTTTTTCTAGGTCATTGAGTACATATAATATCCCTAAAATATCTTGTGAACGGTATGAGAAACAAACTGAGACCTAAAGCATGTGAAAGATCTCTTAAAAGTTTGACTAATACAGGGGCTGTGGAGTGTCTCTGGAAGTGGGGGGTCCCTGGTTGAAAATGTTCAAAATCCAACTCTGACCCTCACCCCCAAAATAAAAACTCCTCAGATTTGGTCACACGATTTTCGGATTTACCCCCCTCCCCCCTCATGTTCCGCATCCTATCATTCCTTTTATTCTTTATCAAGAGCAAAACAGTGTGAGCAAAATCTTAAATAATTGCATTTCATGGTAGCCCGATGGTAGGGGAGCTAGGGGAGCGGGCGGTATTTATAAATTTTGTAGCATCTGATAGTTGCCCATGGGAGGGAAGAGAGGTGCATTTAAAGATTATAACCACCCTACAAACCCTCAAAACTATTTTTTGACTGATGCTCTGATATAATGGCAGGTCTGTGGAGTCATAAAGACGAACCCCCTCTGAAAAATTTCAGTCTCCCCCTTTCTTATCATTTGCGCTATAGCTACGAACATCGTTTCATATACTTATTGCTTTGCTCATCTCAAGGTCAAATTATTTCTATTTCAAGGTCATCGATATGGAAAAGATTTTCTTGTATTTTTGGGTCAGTTGTGAAGATACGTAAAATGAAAAGGTCTCAATCGAATGAAGAAGGATAAGCCTTGACATTAAACAATAAAATAAACTTACAGAATTGTAGGCATTTCATCCAATTTCAAATTTCCCTGTTCATTCAAGCTTTCATGTACCGAAGAAGGTTTGACTAGTGTGATACAAGTCAAATCGGTCCCAAAGTGAAAAAATGGTCTAAACCGACCCTTATTGTAGTCAAAAGAGACCCCTTCACTAACAACCCACAGTCGACAAAAAAGTCTAAAACAAGACGGGCTACGGATACCAACAGGCCTGAAGGAAGCAATTTCACATTGAAGGTGGAATGGAGGTAAATTGTACAAAACTCATTCTCAAGGGTGGAAGTTCAGAATTCAAGGCCTTGCCCTCCTCATTGCCCCCCACCCCTTTGTTCCTACGTGCCTGACAAATATTTGGAGTCTCAATCCCAAAAGTTGTCTCCCCATTAACCATCTGTCATATATTTTTGCCCCAGATCCACGAGATTAATTGGAGCTGTACTGGATGTGAGGAATTTTTGAAGCCGGACATCAAAATTGAAGATTTGAATTTGATGGGTGAAGCTATAATATGGGCTCTCCTTAGATATCCGTACGTTTGAAATTATTGGAGTTCCGAAACATAAAAGAGCGACAACATCTGTGGCAACCCCAAACACACCCCCCCCCCCCCCAAAAAAAAACCCCAGTGACACACATATATGATAACGACCTAATCCGTCAACCATGATCTCACAAATTTACTATGTAACATATGTTCTAGATCAATAAGATATTTAACCAATGAAAAATACTATTTACATACAGAGTAACCTACAAGACGTGAGAAATTAAAGGATATCAATGAGAGCGCCCGCAGAATTTTTGATATGGGGAGTTTGAGAATTACCTCATCCTCAACCCAAGCCGGAATTCATCCCTGAACCTTAAAGGGGAATGTTCAGTATTTTCGAGGATCGATTTGAGCCTTGAATTTATGTTAATATTAATGTTTATGTTTATATATTATATTTATGTATATATTATGTGTTTTCTAAAAGTCACAGTCTTACTAAAAGACGAGTCGTATTTCTGACTTTCAAACGCTGATATTTATGGATACACGTTTAAGAGTTTAAGGGTACGTGCCCCCCCCCCCCCCCCCTTCTGCCACCCGTTGTGCAGATCAGCCCAAGCTCTCAAATCAAACCAAAAATAACTTTGTCAGATCAAGTATGGCTTAGTGTAGTAACCAACAAAAAACGCCACAAATTGACAAAAATCTTAAGAATAATAAAGTAGATTATTAACACAAAGCAGTATCTAAATGACATTAAAGCTAAAATTCCATAACCTTGTGAACGTGTCTGGAATAGAGTTTAACTTGTAAACTGATATCGCTGGTGATATTGGTCTAACTTATCCAATTAAAAGGTAACGGAAAGTGTGGCGATGTAATGGGAAATATAGTAAACGTGGGCTCAAAATCATACTTCTATATTTTTATGGTAAATCTTTTATGCTGATAACGACGTAACGTCAACGTAGTCGTAAACGATGATGGTATAGGCGTTGCGTTAACGTTGCCATTCCACGCTGATGAAGACGTTACATCACGTTGCAAACACGATTCAAAAATGTCGTAGTCGCCTCCATGGTGGTAAAGACGTAACGTTAACGTTGTCGTTAACGCCTGAATTATGATAACTGGTAAAGATAATATTAATACATGGAAAGCTTTGTAATAACTCTATCGTCAACCCTATTATATCCCACCATCGATTTCTAAAGCCGCGATAATAACGACCTATGGCTATTAGACATTCGCCATATGAGTTGAGTTAATACCATCTTAAAGAGAATAATTTTCTTCCCGTTTGTTTTAATTCATATGGACCAGTTGGTTAGGATTAGGAGCCGATATTGAATGATTTTACCGGTGTCGTGTCAGGGTTTAATCACACTACAGACAGAGCCGGGCGGAGCAGTGAAGCGCAGAACAGCGTATCGCTTTGCTGTGCTCTCCACCAACCTGAGTCGTCCCGCTTGCGATGTAAACAGCTGAGCTTCTGTACATTTTAAAACATCTGTACATTCATGCTGCTACTAACCGCTTTGCTCCGCGCCGCACAGCTCTGCCTGTAGTCTGATCGAACCCTTACGATGAGCTGTTTGGTGATTCACTGTTGTACTAAAGTGGTTTACCGTTGTACTATCGGTTGTTTATGGAAACAATAGATATAACCTACTAACATTGATCTACTGTTGTTCTATTGTCTTTTAAAGCCACATCAGACATCACCTACTTTGGATTAGGTGAGTGGTTCAATATTCTCTGTTCAAAAAGAAACACCAGACATCACCTAACATTGATCTACTGTTGTTCTATTGTCTTTTATAGCCACATAAGACATCATCTACTTTGGATTAGGTGAGTGGTCCAATATTCTCTGTTCAAAGAAACACCAGACATCACCTAACTCTATGATATATTTCAGAGAGTGATTCACTGTTGTAATATCGTCTGTACTATATTCGAGGTGGTGGTTCACTGTTGTACTATTGTCTGTTTATAGAAACACCAGACATCACCTAACTCAATGATATATTTCAGAGAGTGATTCACTGTTGTAATATCGTCTGTACTATATTCGAGGTGGTGGTTCACTGTTGTACTATTGTCTGTTTATAGAAACACCAGACATCACCTAACTCTATGATATATTTAAGAGAGTTATTCACTGTTGTACTATTGTCTGTTTATAGAACACCAGACATCAGATATCACCTAACTCTGGGTTATATTCTAGAGAGTAGTTCACTGTTGTACTAATATTGGTTTACAGCAGTGGTCACAACCTTTTCGAATTCACGAAACTCCTAGAGCCTTTGATTTGTGTTTTTATTGTCATATTTCAATTTTCTACATTGAAAGCACTGCCAGAAGACTTAAAGATTTGGGTCAACTATTACCTGAAGATCTATCAGACTATCAGCTCTTTGGGCTAGTTACTGAACCATCCCAGCCTTGAGAAGCTTTTCCTCCACCTCGCCCACCCAAACACAGTATGACGAGACGTTTGTTGAACGCCAGCCCACAGGCTCTTGACATTCAAGCAATAAAAATAGGAGCAATGGGAATAGAAACGCGTATTACCAAACCAACATCATAGTACCATCCGATTGAACAATCCAACTACCAACTACTACGACCACCAACAACTACATAGTTTGCGATATCAGCATCTGCTGGAAGCGAACGTTAACTTGTCATCTAGAATACCATCTGATTAAACCAATACAACTACCAACAACTACGACTACCAACAACTACCTAGTTTGCGATATCAGCATCCACTGGAAGCGAACGTTAACTTGTCATCTACCAACCTAGAAACGTATATACAATGCGTATGACGACAATTTGAAAGCAGTTAATGAACTCCTAGAGGCATGTCGAGGACAATCCTAAAAGTGTGTTTGCTCCTAGAAACGAAATACTTGTTCATGTAGCTATAAATGTCAACTGGGAAGCTAAACCAAATCTTGATGGTGGTCCATGGCAAAAGCCCATGTTCATTTCTGAACCAGAAATAATTCGATTCAGGGCTTCTGAAATTACCAATCCTCCACTGCTCTCCAGAAGGTGGCTCACTGTGTGCTACTACATAGTTTTATGTTAGTCTTCTAAATTGACACTTTCGATAATTATTCGTTCGCTACAACTTTACAATTTATATGAATAATGATTTTCCTTGGTTGAAGTTATACCGTGTAAATGTTGCCGGTCGGAGGAGCTGACATTAAAATGGCTACTCGTTAGAGCCCATTAACTGAAGCTCTGTGTGCTACAGGCTATGTACGCTAAAGCTCGCTGAACAGAAAGAATTCGAAAAAGACAAAATTTCCCTTATGCTATATTCCACAAACAACTCCGTTTTACTTTTAAATTAGGGTTTGTACCCGGGATTCCCGAAGTTTCTGACGAGTACTCATTCCCGGGAATAGCACTCCATTCCCGGGAATGGGAACATAGATTTTTTCACGTTTATTTCACCATTGACAGTGGTAAATTTTGTCACCTTGAGGGATACAAATCACCAAAATTTCCTCCATCCAAGCCTCAGACCCGTAATCCGCCCCTGACGTGGTGGTACCCGAGACATCTGTTGAAATGTCTTTGGAAAAACTAACGACGAGGAACTCAAGTAATGTCAGAAAGAGAATACATGTATTACCACTTTCATTTGGGAATTTAGGTCATTGAGCAGATAGGCCTAAAGACTTTTACATCGAATCTGAAATTTATACATAATGCTCTGAAGTCAATCAATCCGTAATCAGTCGCAGCGGAATAAGGTTTTCGCCTAGGGGTGAAATCATTGTGCGCGTTGGTCTTCCTAAAACATTGGTTAGATTCGTCGGTAACCTAATCCACTTCCACCGCCACTAATCAATACTAAAACTATTTTCATAGAGGTATTTTGGGTTCAAAAGTTGTTCTTAAATATTGCGAATTATATGAAAATAAAATTTGATATGAAACTACATAGATAGCTTTAGCTATTATGTTCTATATTTTTGTAACGGTTCCTAGTTTGACTAGCTCTTTCATGTTGAAATTGATTCCCGGGATTCCCATTTCATTCCCATTCCCGGGAATGAGATATCCGGAAATGCTGCAAACCCTATTTTAAATACAGACAAACCCTGCGGCAGTGGTCAATACCCTAGCCTTATCAGTGTTAATTCTATTTTATGTAGTTCAGAATGGTTTAGACGTGTTGTTCGCTAATTGAAGGAGAAATAAAACTAAATGAAAAACATTGATAAAGGATCTAAAGTAATGAAGACAAGCTTTATTCGTATTCTTACTTAATTATCGTCGAACATAAACTTACTTTGACTTATAAAAGAGAGTACTTGGCCAACGTCGGAGGCAATGGTACTCTGGCTGCGAGCTCAGACACAACTTTCAGAGCCCAACGACTTCAACAACACGAGAAAAGCCTAAATTGAATTTCTTACTTAATTATCTACGAACATAAACTTACTTTGACTTATTGAAGAAAATACCGGCGCGGACCAACGTCGGCGTCAACAGCATTATTTTTTTGACGAGCTTGCACCAAATTTTCAGAACTCTCGCTCCCTCCATCGAAGACAGTCTGTTTCATTAAAGAGAATACTGGCTGTGACTAACATTGGTATCAAGGCCTTTCTTATATGGGCGAGCCAAATTGTAATTTCTTCCACCAAAGGCTGATAAAATAATCTGCCTGTCACATCGAACCTCCCGACCTTTCCCTGACCGCTATGGACAAACTCTTATGTACATGTAAAATCGATTCTGGTGCGGGCCTTGGGGATTGGGCGTATCACACATGTCTTAGTAGTCGGTGCACCCAAAGTCTCAAAAGACAAAGCTCGATATACTTGCAATATATAAACCTCTTATAAAATTAGACGCCCGTCTTAAACGCTTTACTGCTTAAACCTTAGCTATGATATATAAACATTAATGATATAACTTTCTTTTGAATTCCACGGCGCCCATCCCAAAACCAGACCTCCAATCAGCAACACTTTATCGAGGGTTAGGGGACAGAAAAGGGTAGCAGGGGATATTTACGTCGTTCGTTCGCTGAACCAAACAAAGTTCTATCTAAAAGAAGAAAACCTCGTGATCAGCATACGAAGTACATCACAGGAATGAGAGACCGGATTAACACTTCGTAGGTACACGAACGCGCAGCACCACATCCGATCCTTCGAATAGAATCCATAAAGAGTGTGACACACTCAGCCCTGCCAAGTACGTGTATAGTTGTGAGTTCTTCACCGCAATTGTTCTCAATCCTCAATGCCATGCTAATGCCACACTTGATAGTACTTCTCTTTTGAGGAGTACACTACTATACAACTTTTACTCCCGAATTTGTCATCCTTTGAACATGACTATTGATTTTTGACGGCATTTTCTTGCTTATTTCTTTTACTCTAAATGCACTACGTGTGATTCTACAACAGAAGATGAGACATTTTGATCCACTTATTTAAGTCGCCCATAAGCTTACACAGTTACACCCTTGAGCTACCAGACAATAACATTGCATAGATATAATCCTTCTTTTATAACATTTTATTCTCTAGCATTACTTATACAATGTCTTCAATATTATTGAGTGGCCTTGCTCGTTAACCCGAAGTTTCATGGTTCGAACCGGCGTTGATGGAGAACATTTTCAACGCAGTTTTCCTATGTCAGTGATGAGGAGGGGCTGATATGGAAACGGTGTTGGGGTTGGGTAAACAATTGAGATATCTTTTACTACAAGTCGTTGGTTGTGGGGAGGAGGAGGGGGTGGGGGTGAAGTAAGGTTGGACCTCTCAATTCATTGAGCTGTGGGCCTCTCTTGCCCCCAAACTCGGCCCCTCAAACCACTGATGGTTTCCCCCCGTCAGTGATGAATGTCGGAGGAGCTGACACTTGGTCACAAGTCGCTTGGATGGGGCATTTAATCGAGACCTCTTTTACTACAGGTAAGACGGAGAAGAATGATGAGCGTCCCCCTCTCCCCATTCATTGGGCTGTGAGCCACCCTTGCCCCTAAAACTCGGCCCCTCAACTCAAGTTTCATAGACTTAGTTTGGATCAAAATCACGTTCGTCCATGCAAAACGCCGCATAATTCAATATTCGCAACGTAAGCAAAGCCCATAATGCCAAACGTAGGGTGATTTTATTGAATTCCATACCTTACCATTTCGTGCCAAGCTGTTGTAGAGAATTTCCAACTATCTAATGGCCTTTTAGTGTATAGATACGTCCTGATAAGCGCCCACTGAATAATTTATCTAGTCATTGCTATATAGAGAAATACGCTTCCCGTAATGTCCGTTTCATATGGAGGTATAACGTTGCCAATATTGTCGATTGTGTCGCAACGTTAAAATACCAATGTCGTAATTACAAAATGCATTTGTCAATGCTGCAAAGTACAATCGTCGATGTGTAAAAATGCAAAATGTATAAATATTCTCAACAATCCAATGAAATGCAGCTAACAATTTACTCTTTGCATTATGCATTTAGCATTAGGCACTTTTACATTATACATTCTGCATTAGTCACTTTGCATTACGCACTTTGTATTATCAAACCTTGCAGAATAGACTTTTACACAATAGAACATATACCTTATATGGAATGATGGCGTATATTCATTTGCATACGTAAATACGGCGGAAATGTACGGAAATTAATTAATATGCATGCGCATTGAAACATGTCCTTGTTGACACTTAAAGACGAGTTCTCCCTTAAAGATAAATATCTCCGTATTATTTAAAATTTGGAGTCTTGGGAATTATTTCAAATTGATAGTTAATAATGTGTAATATTATGTTAAATATAGAAATCTAGACCCAAGTTCTTCTAAAAAATGGAGGAGGGGGGGGGGGGGGGTGCAAACTTTGTGAATTTTTAAGTTTTGCAGTGGTTAAACTCTATTTAGTTATTGCTACCTGTATTGCTTCAAGGGTGGAGTCTTGGAACCCCCTCTAGAATATTTAAAAAGAAACTCCCTGAAACGTTTTGTCCTGACCAATTTAAGGTTTATTTGTATAGGGGATCACAAGAAGAAATTGTTAGGAATAAGAAACCTGGAAATGCAAATTTCTGAAATATCTGAGAGACAGATTTAGACAATTTTGAGAACTAGACTCGATCGAACGCAATTTACGGACATTTTTTGACGAATTTAAGTTTTATTTGTATAGGGGCAGCAATGTCACCAGAAGAAAAATTTATAATTTGACGCATGGAAAGTTGGAAACGCTAAATTCTGACATTTTCAACCGAATTTAAGAATCAAAATTATTGGTTTAGGGTCTGAGGAATTTAGCCTTGAAAATGTTGAGAAATAGACCCCACAAAATATGAAATTTCCTGACAAACTTGTGGGTTGTGGGATCACCGGAAGAAAATTTTGAGAATACAGCGCCTGGATACTCAAATTATTGACATCTCCCACCGAATTTAAGATTCAGAATTATTTGCATATAGGGGCTCAGGTATGTCGCTTAAAAAATTGAGAATATAAACATTTCCTGACATTTTCCGATGAATTTAAGTATCAGAATGTGGATGGGAGAAAATGCGCTTACAGGCGTCCAGTACTCAAAATTGTCAAGGTTAGGTCCCTCAGAAATTTCAGAATTGTGTTTCCAGGCGTCTAATTCCTGACATTTTCTTCTTTTAGTCCTGCATTTTCAGTCCCTTTAAAAATAAACCTTAAATTCGTTAGAAATAAATAACGTTTCATTTGTTTTAATTTTCTAGAGGGGCTCCCTAGAAACCAGACTACCAATGAGCACCCTTGAACCAATACAGGTAGCAATAACTCAATTTGAAATAATACAGAGATATTTATCTTTAAAGGAGAACCCATCTTTAAATGTCAAAAAGAACTTGTATCAACGCGCATGCATATTAATTAATGTCCGTACATTTCCGCCGCTTTTTACGTATGCAAATGAATATACGTCATCATTCCATATAAGGTATATGTTCTATTGTGTAGAAGTCTATTCTGCATGGTTTGATAATGCAGAGTGCGTAATGCAAAGTGACTAATGCAGAATGTATAATGCAAAAGTACCTAATTCAAAATGCATAATGCAAAGAGTAAATTGTTAGCTGCATTTCATTGGATTGTTGAGTATACTTATACATTTTGCATTTTTACACATCGACAATTGTACTTTTCAGCATTGACAAATGCATTTTGTAATAACGACAATCGACAATATTGGCAACGTTATACCTCCATAGTTACACGGTCCAGTACCTTCGAAAGTCGGCTGGCTGGAATTTTTTTTATCATTATTGAAAGCGGTACTGTCGTCTACGTGATAACTGAAGTGAAAAGGAGTTTTACGTCCTTTTCAAGGGTAATAGTGACTGTATGTTAAGTACTGTACACACAGCATACAGACAGCTAAGTACATACAGACAGCATTTTCGACAACATGACAGCATTTTCGACAACATGTTGTCGAAGCAGCAACGAGTTGCCCAACATGTTGTCGAAAATGTTGTCAGTGTGTACAGTACTTTACTTTAAGAAAAATTTTAAGACCATTTTGTTAATCGGCATATTGATTCCCAACCGTTTTCACAAAATATTTCGCTTCAAAGAATCTAATTGGCCGAAAACTAAACCTTCGACCAATCAGAATGAAAAATTCAAACAGGGTTCTATTACAGATCTCACAAGAATCTCTTCAACACAATATGTTGCTTTTATGCCTTGTGTATCAGATAACTGTATCAAAGGTTAGTTGTCGGAGTGACTCAAACACCGTTGATGAATCATGATGACTTAAAGAGCGTTATTTATTAAATTTTAATGGTAATTATAAATCCTTCTTAATGTAAACCTATGTTCTATTGTTCGCTATTGTTAACCTATTCCTATGGGATGCAACCTCTTTCGTCGTTTTGTAGTTCGTTGACCGTATTTCCAATTTTCAAAACACGTCTCTAATAGGCGACCTAGGCGCAAAATGTTTAAGTTCATTTTTTTTCGAAATTTCATTGGCATTGCAGTGTACAATGAGGAAAAGTAATCCTTTTTTAGGGGGGGGGGGGGGAGGGCGGTATGTTTGCAGCCTGTTTCACGTTGGACTCTGATGTTTTGGGTCCCTTCCGACAGTTGTAAATCGAAAATAAGAGTAGGGTAATGCCACTGTCCTGACAAAATTACCATCATTGCACAATGCATGGAGTTAGCCCGTTCTCGATAGAGCAATAGGTGCAGAAAGGTGGGCGTGGAACTCCATTTCATTTCATTTCGTTTTGGGGTCAGAGCGACTAGATAATTCTATGCTCAAATGATTAAGTCTTTTCAAGGGACCGAACATTACTAACCGATTTTGCCCAATGCAGCGTGTTCTTTAGCCTTCAAATTCAATCCAAGTACATGTTTATCCATAGTTATCGGTGTTTAAGAGTTAAAAATACTTCAAAAAAGATATAGAAATAGCAAGTGAAATCCTCATATTAAAAGTTCATTAGCTGCTACTAATATGTTGCCAATAATATGTTTACATGGATTTCGAGATTTGTTTTACGGTTTAGATCGTTCGTGCTTGGGTTTTATTATTCTAGTTCGGGGGTATACATTGAAGGGATTTTTGTACAGTACTTCTGGACACTTCAATCTCGTGTGGTTACCCTACGAAAACAACACGAAACGGAATCTCAGTATCTGCATTCCAATCAGCTAGTTATAATTGTCAATATGCCATGGAAATGGTATTCTTAAAGGAATACAACCTCTTAGAATGAACAACAAATCTAAATTTTCAAATAGGAGTTTATATTCATCAGGGGACAAACCTAGTGGCATAACTATACAACAGATTACCTAAATAATCTGATAAATCCAGAAAACAATGTTTATATACAATAATTGAAAAACCCTTAATCAAATTTAAGGCGTTTATCAATTATAATTTGTAATTGTATGGAAAATTACATAGTTTTATGGGTTTATTTCATTCTGTTTGTAAACTTTGGACACCGTTGATGAATATATACTCCTATTGACCAAGTTTGAGAACTTAATTTTTTGGTTCATTCCAAGAGGTGATATCGCTTTAATATAGAGGTCTCTCATTTCCTAGTCACTCTATTAAAACTGGCAATGTTATTTCCTTTTCTTCCCTTTGGCTTATAGTCTTATATGAGCCAATATATAATATCATTCCAATCGGCCGCGTTATACGATCATGTTACGTTTTTTCTATGTATAATATATTACATGGATCAGACAAGATGAATTATATACGCAGTAACATTTTACATATTATAGGAGCGGTAATATTTTACATTTCAGTAACGTAATATTTTGCACAGTTGTATAGTATTTTGCATATTAGAGTATTATTTTTCATAGTGGAATCATATTTTGTATAACAGATGGCATGACGATGTAATACTTTGCATAACGGCGTGGTATTTTGCATAATGACGGTGTTTTTGCATTTTAGCGTAATATTTTACTTATATATGTGCGTCATATTTTACATATTATGATCGTAATACTTTGCATATAATCTTAATATTTTGCATTGTAGCGTAATATTTTGCATGTCATCGTATTTTTCTTCATATTCTCTTTTGCATATTTTACACATCGCGGGGGTAATATTATTTACATGTGCGTAAAAGTTTATATAATGGCGTATTATTATCAATTGTTTGCAGCGTAATATTTAGCATAGTAGAACAATTTTACATATCTAGAAACATTTTACATCATAATATAGTAAAATTTTGCACCATAATGGGTAAATATTAGGGGAAGATATGCCCTTTTTTACACCTTTTAGTAATGCTGGCTAAATTTGTTGCGTGCACCATGTATATGTAATCCAGAATTGGAGATAAAGCTTCATCATAAAACAAAATATTGAAAAATATATTAGTTCTATTGAAATTATTACAAAAACAACTAATTGTTACAATTTTTTATTTATGAAACTAGCACGTACTCTTTTTTAATATATTACAATAATTTTTGTTATAATTTCAAGTAATTTCATCATAGGTTATGATTGTCTATTTCGAAATCTCCCTTTCGAAATCCTACTCTCCATGGACATGTGGTTTAATTGGAATAAATTCACACAGATTTTCTGATGTAGCAAGGGGTATGAAGCCGAACCTACTCTTGGCATACTCCCCAGACAAAGACACAATTAAAATGCCTTAACGTCAACGATTCCCACTTAACGCTGGGTTGGAACACCGTCTTATGATCTGAGGTATAGCTCAGTCGGAAGTGAGTTGAATAGTCGTCTGCTAGGGGAGTATGTGCATTCGATTAGATCTTCCTATACGTAAGAAAATTATGATGTCACGACCAGTGCTTTAGAGAATCGGCCTTATGTCCACTTATAGTATACCCTTATCATTTAACAGTAGAATAGCTCAATCGGTAGCGAACCGGATTGTCGTCTGTTTAGCGATTAGGTGGGTTCGAATCCTCAAGATATGTAAAATTATGCTGTCACGACCAGTGCATTTGAGGTGCCTGCTTTTCAACCTTAGTCGTCGGTAGCGAGCCGTATTGTCGTCTGCTTGGATTTTTTTTTTTTGCAATGAGTTTGAATGCCCCTCAAGTTGAGAGAAATCATGATGCCAGCCACTAAATTCGACAGTCGTCCATGAGAAGCCTTTTACCCCATCACCTTAGGCACGGATTGTCGTCTGCTACATGCAAGGTATAAAGTACCATGAGTTAGAATCCCCTCTAGATGGAGAAAATCATGATGCCACGGTCTGTGCTTCAGTCACTTCTGGCAGTCGGGATGTTTCCGGTTTTACCCCAAACACACAAGGCATTAATTGTAATCTGTTATATGCAGGTTATAATGTGCATTGGGTTCGAATCCTTCTCAAAGTGCTTCTGAGAGTCGACCTAGTGTCGTCTTAGCCTAAGAGTCATCTAGGCCTTAGTTCCCAAGGCAATGCTTTAAGCATGTCAAGATATCTTATTCAGTTATTCTTGTAAACAAATACCACTGTTGACTGCAGGCATTGTCAGACCTATCGATGTACATGTATACAGGATCGACTATCATGCGAAATGAAGCATGTTTCCAAAATTCAAAATTCAGATTACAACTCTGCTTGCGTATTTATAGTGGCTAAACCCAAAGGAAGTCTCACCCAGAAATAAAATACATGGGCCAGTAAAGTTTTCACGTTAAAGAATCGCAAAAACATAATAATTATTGTGTTTGGAAATAACTAACCATTACATAAAGTTACACATACACATACTTGCATATAAAAACCTTAAGACTCATGTGCAAACACCCATACTCATGTGCATATACACATTTATAAATTGAATCATGTGTATAAATTGAATCATGTGTATTTATAAACACATTCATAGATTCATGTGCATAAACATATAGACCCATGTGCATAAAAAACATAGCCCAATTTTCATAAACACATAGAATGATCAATGATGTACATAAACACATAAGCCAATGCATTACGTTAAAGCTAACTCTTTGACTGCCAGAAAAATCTGTATTTAATCAACATCATTAATATAGCTGGCCAAAAACTAGGGAAGGGCAATGTTCCATTGAAATATAGCCTGTCCCTTTCGAAAACATTTCCAACGGCCACCCATTTCAATAATACGATCACTGCGTTGTCCCCCTGGATAAAAGTTGCCGCAAGAACAAACAAGCCTGGTTAGAGGACTGGTATGTAAACAACTATATTGTTCCAACGTATGTACACAATTTGTTATACACCATTGCTGTGTCCTGTGGAAATATCGCGGATGAATGTGACAAGAAAAGGATTTATCAAATCAAACAGTGGTCGCGTACGGGATAATTCTAAGATCAACCCACAGGCATCCGATTGCGATAAAAAAAAAATCACCACACAATTATCATAATTATGATAATGTTGAAATGTATTGTTTTAATAATTGATCATTTTTTAGTAAATG
The DNA here is from genome assembly GCA_029955415.1 of Lottia scabra. Taxonomy (NCBI): domain Eukaryota; kingdom Metazoa; phylum Mollusca; class Gastropoda; family Lottiidae; genus Lottia; species Lottia scabra. The sequence goes on along the minus strand of JARJEI010000018.1, from coordinate 4,015,989 downwards.
CCTGTGGAATTAACAATTTTGTGGACATAAAATCAAATTCCTAAAATTGATTTTTCAAATACAATCGGAGAAAAATCAACATGAAATTGTTTTTCGGAAAGCAGCTGGTAACGAAAAAACACCTGTCAAAATGCACCTTTAAATAATACAAAATAGAACAGAAAATATACAAAATATAACTTACGTATGCCGTCAAATCTAGTCGCAATCGTATCCAAAAACGTGTTTTGATTCAGCACGTGCTTTTTAGGCATTATGAAGGTGTCCGTAGACGATATCCACCTGTTAATCCTAAATCCTAATCCACTTGTTTAAATCCTGAATTCGAGCGATGCCATGTCAGTGAGTCCCTTTGTTTTATGTGTCACTGTCCAATAAGCATGTCAACACTATGTATTATTAACTAACAAAAGACGCATTTGAAATTCATTTACTGGTATGCAATTTTCAATTGCTCAATATACTATTTGAAATTTTTTTCGCAATATTTTTTTTCATTAATATATCAACTGCGATATAAAAAGCGAACACCGTATATGATGACATTCACACACAATAGCATAGTAGAATCGTTCTGGCTTCAACCATTGACAAGGACTCGCATCACGTGATGCGTGACATCACGTCGTTTAGCACGCGCAAGGCCCAATCGTATACAGTAGTAAAGTGTGGATTTATCAGAGCGATGCTATTGTATTCTTCAATATTATGATATCAATATAGCTATAACAGTGCTATTGTGTTTCATTATAAGGGAATTACTGTCGATATCAGCTTTGGAACGGACTCGAATTCCACTGTAAACATGATTTTCATAGACAAACAGGAAATACGCGGAAACTTTTTCCGATTTTTTATTGTTCAAACAATTTAGTCACATATACAAAAGGAAAATATGAAAAATAAGGTTTAAAAATTCAATGATTTAAAGATAGATTCCCCAGTATTTTTTTTTCAAGGGCGGTGTTTAGTAAGTCAGGATGGATAGCGAGGAACACAATTTTATACACCTAAAAAAAGTATTTAAAGGTTCACGTTCACTATACGCTACGTTCGACTAATACCCTAAACTTAAAAAAGGAATATTTCAGCAACTTTTAGCAGTAATATTATTCACGGATTTCCTTCGAAAAATAGGCATTCAAATATGTCTATCCATAATTATCACCGTTTGAAAGTCAAAATTACGAATCGTATTTTAGTTAGACTGTGCCTTATATAGAAAACACATATACAGAAAATGAAAGATAAATGTTTAGCAGAGGTATATTTGAAAGAATTGTTCGATATCCATGCCTGTTCTAGTATTGTTTTGGGCTCTTTACATGTATATTCAAAACCCAAGTCGACCCTCGAAATATCAGAATGTTCCCCTTTAAATTAAAATTCAAACAAAGTTTAAACTGTGCAAACACCAACATTTCCTGTTTTTTTTACCAAGCAAGTCGGGTTACTGCGTGTGACTTAGTGTGCAGTTGGTTTAATTTCCTTATTCGAAAAAATCAAAATCATGCCACGGCCTGTGCCTCAGAGAGCTGACCTGGTGTCGACCTTTTCTTCCACTTACTATAATTTAAGGGTATAATAACTTCGGTTCACGCAAGCGCCCTTCCTACCCACTGATCCTTTGCTACACATTTTGCATTGATCTTTCACGGATTATCCATACCTCGACGTAACAAAACAAATGACGTCATGCCATAACCGACGTCTTAACCGACTGTGCTACAGAACTTCACAAAAACGGCATATATCATTTTTTAAGGTAAAGACTTATAATGGATTATCCATACGATAGAGATCACAATGGCGCAGGTGGTTTGCAGGCGATTAGCTGTCACTAATAGGTTATGGAATTATTTCTATTTATATGATGGATTGTATTTAAAGCTCGTAATTAATCCACTCATTCATTCATAAAAGTTCTTAGTCATTCATTCGTTCGCTTCGTTTTCAGTCTGGTCCGGTCCGTTATCATTCACTCGTTCATATGTTCGCGCGTTCGTTCATTCCTCGCCCATTCATTCAAAGGTTCGTTAGTTGTTTTGTCATTCATTCATTCATTCATTCATTCATTCAAAGCAGCCATTCTCCCGTTCGTTTGTTTATTCATTCATTCATTTGCACCTAAAGTAGGAATTCATTCATTCATTCATTTAAAGCAGCCATTCTCCCGTTCATTCATTCATTCGTACTCTCATTCATTCCTCCGACCATCGTTTGGTCGCCCCTTCATGCATCCATTTATTCATTTATCCATTTATTCATTCGCTAAATAAAGATTTTCAAGCTCGTTTCGTTCATTCACTGTTTTAAGTAGAAACATTAAGACAAAGGCTTTGTAATTTTTTTTATTAATTCTTTAACGACAATGTAAAGAAAATAAAGTGTACATGGTAGACTAAGATTCTATTGTTCGTAACCAAGACAGCTGTAGGTTATGGAGTTAAAACTAAGTTCATATTGTCTACGAACTTCTTACTTCATTCTTATAATGACGACAGAAATTATTATATTCCCCAGATAGGTTGATGAGTTCAGATTTATCAAACCGTTTGCACTTTTCACAATAAACCGAGGCCCCGTGTGCTATTGGCTGTGCAGTGTGCACGTTAAGATCCCTGGACAGTTGGAAATCGAAAATAAGAGCAGGCTAAGCCGCTGTCCTGGCAAAATTCCCCTCATTGCACAATGCATGTTTGCCCGTCCTCAATTACCCCATATAGGTGCAGAAAAGTAGGACGTAAAACTCCATTCATTTCATTTCATTTTTTGCACTTTTCACTCTAGCTAGATTAACTTATCAAAATGCATATCGGGTACCAATAGGCAAGTTTTTTTTGAAGATTGTTGGGTTACAGATGGACAGGTCCTGTAGCCTTCTAAATTCTTGAAGGGGGGCCATCGTGCCATCAAGATGGGGGGTGGGGGCAGTTTAGGTATCCACCCCCTCACTTCATGGAAAGCTTTGTGAACTGTTAAAGGGGACCCTGCAGTCTTCATTTTTATTGGTTGATTTGGGTCTTGAATATACTTAAGTATCCTTCAGAAGCACTAGAAATGCACGAAAATTGCATATTTCCTTCAAATATATCTTAAATTAGACATTTCTACTTCTATTTCTATAGATGACTTTTCTATGTATTGCATAGTATCGCTAATGTGTAGTAGGGCATTATAACTTTCAAATGCTAATAATTATGGATGCACATGGATTTGAAGACTCAAATTTCAATGGTGAGTTGTGATAACCAGTACTAAATTGCTGAGCTAAAAAATCCCTGTTTCTGAGACTTGGAAAAATCGACCCACGAAAATGAAGCCTGTGCCACTTTAAGTAATTACACTATTGCCCTATGTAGAGTTATTTTATACCTTTATTGGTGCAATCGGTCTGGGAACGAGGTTTTCTGAAGTCTGAGGACCTTAACTAGAAAATCTGGAGAATTTGACTCACTGAATCGCGATTTCCTGATATTTCCCGATAAATTTATGGTTACTAGTAATTTGTATAGGAGCTGAGGGAACCTGACATTTTCCAAGATTTATGATTATTTCTAAAGGGTCAAAGGGATCTTGTCTAACATTTCCTGCATGACTCAGTAAAATGAATTAATGTATTTAAAAAATAACAATGAACAATTTTTTTGGGGATGGGTTGGGGTGGGGGGCAATATTGAAATTAGGGCCTGCAGAGTGGAAATACAAGCAAATTTTCTGCAAATGCATCAACTCAGATCCTGTACCCTAATAGCGCCCCACTTAACAGCAGCGACCGACGGTGGCGCAGTCAATTTAATTAAAATTAGATTACATTTCGTTTCGGTTATTTTTTGATTGTCAACTCCATGTAATCTAAAGACTTGTATAAGGAGGTCATCTTCTGGTTACGAAACAGCTATTTATAGCACGTGCCACCCCTCTGCCAATCAGAACACCGTTTATATTTGAATATTTTGTATTGCGTCATAATTTTCCCACAATGCATATCAATGCATAGACCCGCGATCTTGAAGGTAGTTTTTGATTGGCTGAAATTTTCGTCACTTGAAGATGACCTCCTTATACAAGTCTTTAGATTACATGGAGTCGAAAATCAAAAAATAACCGAAACGAAAATGTAATATAATTTTAATTAGATTGTGGCGCAGTGGGAATCATTTTAGAGGTTGTTGTCCTCGTGATTACCACAATTAGCGCTTATTTTGTTTGATATGGAGTTGGTTTGGGACTAGGGTTGTCTTACTAGTTCCCAACCTTCAGCGGTCCAACTTCATGAAAATTCCAGAGCCGTGCAGGTTTAGAAAACCTCTTTACAATCCCTCTGGGTTACATGGAAAAAGCCTCTGGTCTTTTGGAAGGAACAGAAGAACAAGGTCTCTGTGCACATTAAAGATACCTAAACCAGCAGGTTTCCTCTTCCCCTGCATGCCGTTGATCATTTTCATTAGCCCAATCTGGTGCAGAAACGGGGGACGTAAAACTCCATTTCATTTACTGTCCCTTTAACTCTCTCGTTGGTTGATACAATCACAATATTGCCCGTAATACGTCTATGTCCGTATTGCAGAGACACGATCAATTCCCTGGGTGATACTGTTTTATTGTGTCTACTACTTCCATTTGTAACGAACATACAGATAAAACATGAAAAATATATACAAAATGCCATTGTAGGATGTTCAAAAGGCTTTGTGCAATGGCGGACGATAACAAGCGGTGTATAGGGAAATCGTTTTGTTTGAAAATGACTGTGATGTTAATTGCTATTTCTGTTCGTCTATATAATTCAGTGTCCATTACTGAGCCAGGCCCCCCTATTTTTCTATTTTTGGCCGACTGGTGCTGTTGAAGCATGTTGTATTATAGAGCCTCTCCCCTCTCTCTCTAAATCCTGGATCCGCACCTGCAGCACCTTCCAAGGATTAGCTCGTACCCATATTTGCACCCCAAATACTTTTATACTTTTCCCCCAAAAATATTTGACTGAATGCATCAAGTCATTTCTATTTTTCAATTTTCTTCTGGGACGATTCCCTCAGACTCCCCATTGGAGGGTAGCGCGTTTGAATCTTGCATATTCGGAATTTCAACCCCACAGTAAACCGGAAGTAAAACCGCGTAACACAATAGAGTTAGTTATCTCTCTTGAATTCATCGTGTCAGAGACTAGGCAAATGACCATTCGACTCAACCTTCGTCATTGTTCGAGACTATATAATGACTCGGACATGATAGGCTGTTATCTTGCCCGGGCAAGGAAAGACAACTCTTGTTCAGAGACTGATGTTGATTGGCTGTTTTTACCGCGAAAAATTACAACACTCTCTGATGGATGTTTGTGATTGGTTGAACAATAATTTATTCAATATGGCGATTGTCGCGCAGTGTACGAGGTTATCTAGCACGCTAGTCTAGTTCCGAAGTTGATAGAGTAGTCAAGTGACCTAGTATTGGGAATATTTCCATTTTTGAACAAGCATGTTTCATACGCATCTTAAAATTCGGAACTAGCTTGCAGACAAAATCATCGAAAAATGCTGCACTTTAAGAGAGTTGACAAAGCTAATAATGATTTAATTTCATTTTTTAACTGAAAAATCAAAAATAACTTGTAGCTTCCTGGAGGACTGATTAAATTTCACAGACTCCGATCTTTATGATTTCGAGTCCTCCTCCCACATCCTTGGCACCAACCTCATCTATTCCACAATTTCGTATGTTATAGTCCGAAACTCTTAACCTTTTTCATTTATTTTATATGAGAGGGTTAAGAGTTTTACCTTTGTATCTGCACCTGTTTTAGCAAGCGAAAATGGACAAACGTGATGCAATGTGGACTGAGGCAAATTAAGAAGAAACTTGCAAGATTTTTATAGATGTGTCCAATGCATGTATAGAGCACAGATTTCAAGATCTATTCATTTCTTACTCACTTCCCAAACCCACCATTATATATTTTTAGAAGATAAACATTGAATTTGGAACAGAGCTCATTAATGTCATGTGATTTTCAAACCGACCAATCGTAACGATTTTATGTTTTGTTTTACAATATGATCACACGTTCGAAATTCGTCGTTTGCTGGCCCCCATCAACTCAAAGACTTAACAGATTATGACTAGTAATTGGCCCGAAGATTGAAAACCCTGAATCATATCCCACGGTAGCCCGAAAAAATATGACCCTGACCCTTATGATGATCAATATGAACCCCCTCCAAATTTCACTTTGGAGGCACTGGTCAAGTAGATATGTCTGGCTAATCCCAGGGAAATCAAATCCAATTACACGTTTTGGACTACAGCCTGAAAGTCTGCACGGCACTGATCAGTGTTTTGAATAACACTGATGATGAATTACATTTGACAAGTTTAGTGTCACGTGATCCGTCATATTGTATTGAAAGAAATCGTTTGGAAAAAATCTCTGAATCTCTTTTTGATCTGATAATGCACGCGATTGTTTCTTTTCTTTTTCCCGATCTATTGCGTTAAAGCGATACAACCTCTTAATATGAACAAAAAAATTAAGTTCTCAAACTTGGTCAATAAGAGTATATATTCATCAACGGTGTCCAAAGTATACAAACAAAATGCAAAAAAAAACATGCAACTATGTAAATTTCCATATAATAACGGGTTATAATTGATAAACGCCTTAAATTGGATAAAGAGTTTTTCAATTATTGTATATAAACATTGTTTTCTGGATTTATCAGATTATTTAGGTAATTGGTTGTATAGTTATGCAATCAGACAAGTCCCTTGATGAATATAATCTCCTATTGACCAAATTTGAAAGTTTTGATTTTTTGTTCATTCTAAGAAATTGTATTCCTTTAAAGGGACTGTAAAGAGGTTTTCTAAATTTTTATGTGTATCAGGAACACTGATAGCGTCAATTTGCACCATTCCAATTTTCAATCAGACTTCTGTGGTTCAAGTGATTCTACTTAAGCATAAGTGTTTGGTGACTTTACAATTCGCGAAGTCTTCAGTGATAACAAGCATATTTCTCGATTTATGACGTCATCAAACACTTAGTTTGAGTGGAATTGTTGGAACCACAGACATCTGATTGGAAATTGGAATTATGAACATTGATGCTATTAGTGTCCCCGATACACATACAAAGTTCAGAAAACCTTTGTACAATCCCTTTAAGAAGGAAAAGTGTTAGTAAAGTACATTAATGCGATACTCGCGTGATGCTAACAATTTGAACTTTGCAAGCACTAGGAAACTAATTGGCAAGGCGGAAATAAATAACATCATTGCGTCATCACTTTTTGTGGTCATGTAACACACTTTAAATCGTAAAATTACACAATCGTAAATTATTTATAAAGAAAAAAAACGAATGCTTTCATATTGTATGTTTTAAATATTCAGTTATTGCAAAGAGATTTTTAAAACGTATGTAGCGCCACTCACATTTCCGTTCAAATGTATGAGGTTCTCGCAATGCTACTATCGGAAAGAGCCTTAATTATTATGTAATGAATGTAACGTCATCAAAGGAACCACAGGCATAGCTAGCATGTCTGAGCTAGCATGCCTGTGGTTCCTTTGATGACGTGTGACAAAAACGACCAATGATAACGGCATATAGTATGCAATGAGGAAAATTCTTCGCATCGAGGGATCTTACACGTACACGAGACTGTAGCCTCGAAGGTCCTTTCCGAACCATAAGACGCTTTCCCATGTCAGCCTCAACTGGAAAAACCATATAAAAGAGAACATTGCACATCGAGCAAACGTCTATTTAGCCGAGACAAAATGCCAGAGATAAAAATTTCTAGGACCGTTTTGTCAACACGACCCCAGTTATATAAAACTGCATTAACACGATTCAATTCCTCTGTGAATCTTTTAACCATTTATGAATATTACATCTGCATATTCTGCTCGTTCCATAGTTCAGACCTGTCAAGAGCGACTATGAGTAGACATGTTCAATTAGCCAAATGCCACTGTAAGTGAGTGATTTGGTAACACAATGCCATTCACTCGATGCGATGTCATGTACAGCACTTGTATAGCATATTACACAACATGTTCTTTCAAGTGTTTACGACGATAAAGATCCGTAGACAGTTGGAAATTAAAAATAAGAGTAGGCTAATGTCACTGTCCGGGAAAAATGTCCCTCGTTGCACAGTGATCGGTCCGAAGTGCAATACAGATACTTACGGATTTTCAAATCCGGTTTCTCATCGGTTCGAGGGGCTGAAGTAGAACGGCCCTGGGACGTTCGGATGAGACAATTATAATCCAAGGCCCCACGTGCGATGTACACATTTAAGATCCCTTGACAGTTAGAAAATTTGGCAAAAATTTCAAACATTACACCCTGCATGGTGTTTGCCTGCCGTCATTGGCTCACACAGATGCAGAAAATATGAACATAAAACTATATTTCATTTAATTTTATTTGTGTGAGCAAGCAAGCAAGACAATTGGAAATCGAAAATAGGCTGTCTCTGTCTTGGTGATATTTTTCCTCATTACACACTGCATAGTGTTTGCCCATGCAGAAGCAGAAATCTGGGATCCACTCCCCTTTATTATCGAAGTTTCATGTAGAACATAATATTCAATAAATATCTGTAAGCCACATCCTAGTTGATTCAATTATTCTTTCCATTGTATTGTCTGTTGACTTCCGTTGCAAACCGGAACCGGAAGCTGCTATACCGGACTCCAAAACAAAAGAGTTCATAGAAGAATAAGTGGGAGTAATTATTGACTATGTTATAACGTTAAACAATTAAAATTAAATGGAGTTTTCCGCCTTTACCTGATTGTACTAGGAATTGGTGTTATATAATTTGTATTTCTTGGTTGTTTTATGTTTTAGTACATGCGAGTTTAGGAAACATCCTTAGAACTATAAGCGGGCAAGTTTTCTGTATGGAAGACGAACTAGCTCAAAATACAATCTCATGGGGTTATGGCAATAGTTTTGAAGAATGAGACACTTTTGATGTTATTTTTCGGGAAAGCGATTGGTTTAATAGGTTAAGATTCAGAAATTGGTTCTATACTATTTGATGCGGAATTGTACTGTACACACAGACAACATGTTGCCGAAATGACATGTTGTCGAAAATGTTATCAGTGTGTACAGTTCGGAAACATTCGGCAACATGTTGTCTTAGTTTTATAGACCCCCAGTCCGATGCCTTAACCTCTACTTAATGCTCTCAAATAATCTTTCTTCCCGACACCCCTTCTAGAAACCTGATACCACTTTTCATTATGATATACTTACTCATGTATGATTGATATAATTCCTCATTGAAAAGTTCATAAGCTGTTACCTATGTTTTGTCAAAATGTCTTTTTGGATTTCGAGTTTCGTATTGCAGTTCGGATCGTTAGTACTTGGTTTCTTTATTCTATTCAGTATATTATGTAGTGCGGTTATTCTGCACTTATTAACAACGTTATCAAATTGTTTTCAAGAAAAATATCGGATTCCATGTCAATATTTTGCAAGGCGTGGGACGATTGATCTATTGTCAATGCTCTTTGATTTTTCATCAGTAAAACGCAATTATCATTCTCACTGACAAAGGGTTTGGATCTGAATTCACGACGGTTGTTTTCATTACACTTAACAATTAATGGTATCATTCCTGTTCAAACAAACCGTTGTTAGTTTGTCTGAAACTTATGGCTACATTGTTCAACCACAACGTTTTAATAAACCTGAAATTATTTAAAATGAGAACGTCCAGTTTTTCTGCACCTGTATGGGCTAATGAGGACTGAAAAACATCATGCAGTGTGCAATGAGAGAATTTGCCAGATCAGTGGCATTAGTCTACTTCCCAGTCTAATCAAAATCAGACCCTAATTTCGTTTCGTTCGGTTTTTTAAATCCGGTTTTGTAAACACTGCATTAAGGTCTGAGAACCACGTGAATATAAAGTGTCTACGTTAACTCTGGTTTTAACCAATCAGATCTTTACCCTCTCCCGCGCTGAGATTTTGTTCGCGAACTATAGGTGCATTCTAGGATTCCTAAGTGCTGTAGACTAGTTTATCAGGTCATTTTTTTTAACAACTACGCAAACGTTAACTTGTTGATCCACAAAAAGTTTGATCTGAAAAGCTTTTCGAATGGCACACAAAAACAGGCTGCATTCAATACATATTTAAAGGGATTGTAAAGCGTATTTCTAAACTTTGTATGTGTATCGGGGACACTGATAGCATCAATTTGCGGCATTCCAATTTCCATTCCGACGTCTATGGTACTTGTAATTCCATTAAAACTAACGCGTTTTATGACGTCACCTACAGTTATCTGCATATATATCAAAAGTACCAGAAGGTAGATCACTGTCAGGTACCACAAAGACGTCTGATTGAAAAAAGTTCGCATATGTATTCTATCAATGTCCACGATACGCATATAAAATTAATAGAAGATTTAAAAACACTTTTAGGCCTACGAGATTCTCTGATTCAGATTCTGGAAACTGTGTGCCGAATTCTGCAAAGATTCCTCAAATGATAAATGTAAAGAAAAGCAAATCAGACGCCATTAAACTTGGCCTATAATCTACTAAAGTATGTCAATCGAATACCACAAGAGAACAACAGGAAGACGACTTATATATTGCCGCCATTAACATAAATTACAGATAAAAAAATCGATTTCAAGTTCAGAAGAAATTGGACAAGCGTACAATACCTTTTAAACCAATGAAATAAATCACAAAACCTTTCAACAGCCGCCATTTTGTGGTCGTCTGATGCTGACGCTAATTGGCGGGAAACAGATTTATTGACTCTTTAACGACCATCATTCCTGAGTTTTGGCGCTAAAATCGTTAGTTTCCGGTTCGTAAGTATTACATACTGCTGACATTAATTGTGGAAACTTTAAGTGAACGTCGAGTTATACGGAGAAATAGATTTATTTTATTCAGGTTTTCAAATCTGGTAGTTGTATAATATAGGCTGTATTGTTGAAAAACATTCACTTGGGGATATGAACCAAAGCCTGGAATACTAAAGACTGTGTACATTTTAGATGCCCCATCTTCTTTTAATAATTTCAGAATCTATATAGTTATGAGAAGGGATAAGAAGTCTACCTTTGTGAGTTACGTTAAGATTTGATTATAGAATTCGTCCAGGTAAAATGTTCTTGATTGCTAGCCTTCCATTACGCTACTCAAGGTTTATCAATTTAGAGTTCAAGATAGAGATGAATGACGTACCCTAGTGTAAAACAAATGCGTGCCTGGCTCCGATTAAAAATTCTGCACATGTGCCCGCCATTTTGTCTCTTCGTGGAACTTTTGTAATCTTTTAAGTTAGAGAGCGCACGCTTTTTCCATTTAAGTCTGGTCCAGATCACAGAACGTGTGTAAAAAGACGTTTTGACTGGAGCCAGACACCGATCCGGGCCAGGCTAGTTTTTTCGGGGCCGAGTGTAAAAGGGATATTAGTCTAAAAACAAATGGTCTTCGTGAAAATTACGTTAGAGGTCTGCAACATCTCGGCACGAAGTATTGTTTTCGGAAACTGCCGAGGATTGCCAAATGATCTCGAAATTTCACAATTGTAGCATTTGTGCAATGTAGAACTGGACTTCTCAATTAATTTTTGAAAAGGGCCAAATGAATATTATCAAAGAAATAAAAGGGACAATTTGAGCTTGGCCAGCAAAGCGAGCGGAGCGTTTTAGCGGGTGAGATCCAGGGCCCTGAAAACTTTGAGGTTTGCACGAAAAAGCTTTGAATTGTATTTCATATTTATATATTATATTTTTGGTAGTAATGTCTGCGGGACACTCTCAATGGCGTCGCTGGTCAACTTTGGCCCGCGGACTGCCATCTTCGAAGGTCTGCTGTAGAAGAGTAACATAACATGTAACCTACATGGCTCTCTGCCAGTCTGTAACGAGAGAAGATAAAAATGTCTGTCGCTATTCGAGGGTATAAATTGATGGAAATTGACGGTCAACTCGACAAATTGTCGAGAAAACAGACACAAATCAATTCAGTATCAAATTAACAGCAAATTATCTTCGCCATTTCTTATTATACTTTTAAAGGATTCTGTCACAAATGCCACACACTAAAGCCACCTTCACACTTGTTTCATGGCCTTGTTCTTAGTCCACAGACGTACTTAAAGTACATTTTTCCAACGTAGCTTACTAAGACCATTCTGTGACTTTAAAGTACTTTTCCAAGGTCGTACACCAATCGTAAATATGTCGACCATTCTCGCTACGTCTGACAATAACCTCGTATGCAGCTGGTGAATAAAGTGCACTACTTTCAAGTCTCCATTGTTGACTTCTGACTAGTCTCTGACACCCAGACATCTTCTGACTACGAAAGATAATGTACAAGGGAGGTAACTAGCATGAGCTGAGGAACTATTTTTTATAGTCTACTTCCGCCCAATAATCTTGGAAGGTTTTCTTCTATCTGCATACGAGGTTATTGTTAGACAATGGCCGCCGTATATACGATTGGGTTGTACACGTAGACCTTAGGCCAACGTCACACTTTAAGCGATTTATCCTAAAGTCATGCACTGTCCCATCGTGACACTTTGAGCGCCTTTTGTCCAAGGTCATGCGTTAGAGACATTAAGGCCCTATTCGTTTAAAACTAATCTGAAACTGGATTTCGAATCCGTGTCATTCGTTTACAACGGTTTGCCCTGAATCCGAATCTGGAATCGAATCCGTGAATCTGCTTCCTTTTTCGCATTCGTCGTCAATCAGCGGAAAATCGTAATTGGTTGAAATTTGTATTTTGCCAAAGATATCATGCCACTTATCTGATATCTCAAACCAGTTTCGGATTTCTTGTTAATTCCACTCGTTTACAACACAAATCTGACGTACCGAACCAATTTCGGATTTCTTGAAATCTAGCAAGGCTTATCTGTCACTCTTTTTTTAAGGTCGTACGTGTAGGCGTCGTTACTCGTTAAACTTTAAAAGTTTGATTAAATTGTCTCACTTAAGCGCCCCTTCCAAAGACCTTGTACTTCAACCATCGTCACACTGAAAGCGCATTTTCAAGGTCGAATATTACACAGTGGCGTTTCTACGGGGCCCAGAATTTAGGCTGGCCCGGCCTTGACACCCCCCCCCCCCCACTTTGAAATTTTCGTATAATGTTAAATACAGATGGTATGTGCTGGTAGCCCCCCCTGACAATAATTTGGCCCCAACGCGGCCCCTCCATCTTAAAATTCCCAGAAACGCCACTGATATTACAGCCATCTCTCACATGAACAAGGTTTATTTTCAAGGTCGTACGCGTTAAATCGTCGTTACACTTGTTTGTTTTTCATTGTCACACTAAAGGCTCCCCAATTTTTTGAATTAAGGGTATAAATAATTTGGGTGACAAATCCCTCCTTCGAAACCTACTGGAGCAGCCATAGTCCGAATCTTGTTGACTCTATTCCCAGCCTTTGATAGCTATTTGGATGTGGCTATGGAAAAGTCAGAAAAGCCACACAAATTTGAGATTTTCTACACCTTAAGCACTCAGCCTTCCATAGCGACCGACAGATTTAATTTCTTGGGAAAAAAAACTTTGATGGAACTACATGGCATGTATGGTGTAGGGGGACAATGATGGTATGAAAAAGGTCTGGAAAATCCAATCTATTTTGTGGCTAAGTTTTTTTCTCAAAGCCATATCTGTTCAAACAGCTATCATAGGCTAGGAATAGAGTGAGCAAGTTTCGGAGTAGTGCAGCCAGTTAGTTATCACCGGAGCCACGGCATATTTTCCCATCCGTAAAACAAGATTCATGTCCACATCAGTTGCAATTAGTGTATTACGAAATCTCTTAATGAACTTAACGGAACTCATATCATGTTTCTTGTAAAAAGTCGAGCAGAGGATCATCTTAACAAATGGAAACTTTCAGTAACGTGGAAATTACGTGTTTAAAACGAGAATCATAGACGTAAATATTGAACATTGGCTAAGGCTAGGATTAGGGGGACTTAAAAGAATCAGTTTTTCGGCTCCTAGGATCGTGTTGAATCATTTAAAATTTGTTAAGTATAATTCGTTAATACGAAATCAAGATCAAAGAGGATTTTAAATGGAAATTAAAGGGGCATGTTCACTGTCGTAATTTGAGCCTTTATCTAAGTGTATTCGCGTTTTAAAGATTAAAATACGACTCGTATTTTAGTGAGACAAACGTCATACATATCTGACATATAGAAAGTAGAATTTTCAATTGCTTCTACACAAAACGTTACATAGCTAGCAGCAGAGTACGATTACAGCGGTACAAATCCAGTCATCAAAAAAAAAAAAAGGGGGGGAGGTGTATTTTAAACAATGTCGGTGGTGAAATTCCAAGCATGAAAGACCTAAAGACGCAAGCCACTTATTTTTATCAGTAAAAGCCATTAGTAGGTAGACTATAACGGCGTCAAAAAATCGATTAATGTGCGCTGGCTTACGACAGCCCTACGACAAAATCGGGAGTGATCGGGAGATATTTAACATGTCAAATCGAAAAACGTCTTGACGTGGCTTATCTTCTAGTGTACGGGTCATTCCGATAATTTATCGTGACCTGGATTGAAGTCAACCAATTGAATTTTAGGTTTATATTTGGCGCCATATTTTTTACGACAAAATATCAGAAAACGACCGCTAGAAGTTCCCCAGTCGCGATAAAAAGTCGGTAAGTGTGCTTTGACTGCACGCTCCAATAATTTGACGCCTTCAAAAAATCGTAGGGCGTTCCGTCCAAAAATCGTTCAATGTGCGCCGGCCTTAAAGTGATAATCCTCCACCAGATTCTAAAAACCAAAGGTACAATTGTTCACATGTAGGGACAAAACCGTAAAAAATCAGATTTTGAAATAAAATTTGGATATGAATGGGATCGAGAGTATAAGCTAGTATTCTATGGTATCGTCGCTGCTTTCCTTACGACAACTTCCGTCAATTAAATACCAGGAAAACCATTCTAACGCCATACAGTTACTTTCCAACACTTTATGTTACAGACACTACATATTGAAATCAGCAAAATGTTCTCAAACTTGGTAAATTAAGGTATATATATATATTCAAATATATACAAACAGAATCCAATAAAACTGAGTACTCATGCATAGAATTACAAGTTATTATTGAAAAACGCTTAAAAATGTAGTAAGCGTTTTTCAATAAGTATATAAAACACAGTTTTTTGGATTTATCAGATTATACGGGTTATATGTTTACGACACAAGGTAAGTTCACTAACATACCCTTTTTAACCAAGGTTTAGAATGTAGAATTGCATTCTTAAAGAGATATGTTCACTAACTGTTCGAACAAAAATATTTTAGTCTCAGAACCTGGAATTTTTTAGCTAATCTAATCCGTAATAATGTTCTAAACTCTCCTTCAAAATTTAAGCCATAAAATCCCCGTGTATCAATAAATATTAGCGTTTGAAAGTTAGAAATACGACTCGCCGTTTAGTAAGACTATGACTTATATAGAAAACACATATACAGAAAATGATAGATAACTGTTAAGGTACCGGTATAATGGAAGGGATTGTGTGATTTTAGGCAAATTCCTGTAAATCTGAAGACTATTTACATAAATTCTAGGCCCAAATAGATCCTCGAAAATACTGAACATTCCCCTTTAATGGGACTATTTCTTTGCCAACTAATTTAAAAATTTAAAACCGAACGAAGCCAATGAAAGAATCAAATGAACTGGAGACCTCAAACAAGTTTGTCTTTAAAATATAAAAGACTGAAAAAAGAGTTTTAATGATGAAAATCGATTCATCACAGCGTCTTGTTAAAAGTGTCATTTTCTGAGCAAGTTGATGAAGTATCGACGGGATGTAATTAGTTCAGATTCAAGGCCCTATTACACCAACGATAATCTTTCTTAAGGCAATGGTTTTTGTGGAAAGAAAGAAAACACATGTATTATATAATTTACAAGGATAATAACTTAGGTCCGTGAGGATCCTTTCTCTCAGCTTGACCAGATCTTGATGAACTAAAAGTAGCTAGTAAAAGAGCATTGAGACAGACCTTCGTTCGGGAATGCTCGACAGTGTCCGCAAACTATGATAATCTGTCTCGGTAATGAATAGTAAATTTCGTTGTGTCTTCTGAGACTCTTTACTTTGACGCTTCACCGCTGTTTTTTCACTTGTATCTGTAAAAGATATAGATTTCCAAGCTTGAAAATGGAAAGGGTTGGAGGCAATGCTCTGGGAATTTCATGAATTTGTGCCACAGTTTGAAAAGAGTTGGAAACCACTTCTCTAAGGGATAATGCTAAAACATACTTAAACGTTTTAAGCTATATTTACCAGTGACAGATGGAGCCTTGACAATGTTTATCAGCCCAATATTGAAAGCTTCTCATAAAACGGGGAATAATACCCGTAACCATTTTGGAATTTGAGTAGCACGCTCTAAGAGTCCAAACTTTGTTGGTGTATCTTTTAGATCCTGCGTTTTCAACTTGTGGGGCATGCCCCAGATTGGGGACTTTTGGACATTTTCCAGGGGACACAAACTGAGCTATGGTTCTGAAAAATATATATATAATATTTTAAATTTTCTGAGTGGATATGCATCCAGTGTCAACTGCCCGCAACGACTCTATACTACAATTTAAGTTTGTATTACAAAACTGATGTGACTTTATAATGCTTTGAAATTGCATGTTTTCGATGACTTCCTCTGACAATTCATGGGACATGGTCATTTCCTTGTGGGTAATCGGGGTCACTTGAGGAAACCAGTTGAAAAACCAGGTTTTAGATGCTCAGTCGCTCAACAAGGATGTGTATTAAACACCAAAGCATTTGAGCCATGGGGTGTCTGTCATGGGGTCATGGGACATGAAAATGTCTTTTTTTCTCTAGGCCAACTTTTATTTATACTATTTTAAATTAAAATAATGTATATATTTGTGTAGATAGGGTCTGTAGTTGCTTGTTGTCAAATGCATCTGACCTCCTGATGATGAGGAGGCACAAGACAAAACCCTTGCGCTATATTCCCTATTTTGCCCCATTTTGGAATTGAACAGGGGGCCATAGCTCTGGGAATTTAGTGAATTTGGGCGACTGAGTAGTTGGACCTTTACAACCCTCATCTTCATACTCAAAATACCCCAAAACTTGATGAAATTGAATAATCAGCTTACAACACATACATTGGCATCGATCATCTTTGAAGTAGTTGGACCTTAACCAAGCTCATTATCGAGATATGGTGAAAATGTCTTTGAGCAATATATGACATTGGGGCGAGAATAAATCACAGTTTCTACCTTGTTAGTGTCATATTAATAATGATAGTCTACATGATTTAAACTAGGGTCTTTAGAGAGTCCACGGCCTCGACCTGTACCTCTGTGGATTAGGTAATTGGTCATTTTAGACGCAGAATCTTTTAAATTGGTATAATGGTTTAAACCTATGTCTTTTGGGATGTGGCTTCCTCGACCTGTACCTCTGTGGATTAGGTTTAAACCTATGTCTTTTGGGAGGTGGCTTCCTCGACCTGTACCTCTGTGGGTTAGGTTATTGGTCATTTAAGAAGCAAAATGATTTAAATTTGTATAACGGTTTAAGCCCATGTCTTTTGGGATGTGGCTTCCTCGACTTGTACCTCTGTGGATTAGATAATTGGTAATTTTAGATGTAGAATATTTAACTGGAAGCGTGGTTTAGAGGTTTTGGCCTCGACTCGTACCTCTGTGGAATAGATTTTAGATATAGTCTCATGGAAGTCAAGATCACGACCTGCACCTCTGTGGCCTAAATAATTAATCTCTTTAGTTGCCAAGTGATTCAAACTTCATTATATCTACGATTCCAATTCTCCATCCGAACAAAAGTATTGGTTCAAGGGTCGAGTTTAGAAAACTCTAACTTCTTTGGATTACGTTGTGGTTGGTGGCCAGTGTCTCCATGAACAGATTATGGTTGACGGAAACTGCCGAGTATTGCCGATTGGGTTGGTGGTTGAGTCTTCGTGTTTTCACACGTAACCTGCAGCACGGACGTGTTATCTGACGCCTCACAATTCCAACTAAGTAAATGGTCTAACAAACATAACTGGAATTTCTTTATTGGGCGAATTTGCCAAAGTAAATAACCGAACGTGTTAAAAACTCCTTGTTCCAACACGAGCAAAGCACTGGTGGTCACTCTCAGGCCATCGAACTCAGATTGATCGCAGGAATGAAACTCTCAGTGTTTGTTTTGAAAAATGTGGCCGATATGAGTTCTCTGAAGTAGAAATATACCAAGCCAAATCTAAATTGGTGTCGGAACTAAAAGGAGAAGGTTAGATTGTGGTACTGTTTTCTGTTTATAGAAACACCAGACATCACTTTACTATTGTCTGTTTATAGAAACATCAGAAATCACCTAACTATTGTCTGTTTATAGAAACACCAGACATCACCCAACTATTGTATTTGTATATGAACACCAGACATCACAAGCTCTGTATTATATTCTAATGGTGGTCCACAGTTGTACTTATAGGCGTACGGGGCGTTAGTTGAGCAGGGGGGCAAAACCAATTTGCCCAACAACTAATGCTAACTTGCCCGACAACGAAATATATATGCCCGACAAGTCCACCCCCACCCCAACCCCTAATTCCAAAAACTTCTGGCCATCTGCCTGATCACCTCATTTTCGAACGATTTTATTTTTTTAAATGTCCTTCATGAAAATCACTAGGAGGGTGGGGGGGGGGGGGGGCAATTGGCCCCAGCCCGTACGCCTATGGTTGTACTATTGTCTGTTTATAGAAACATCAGACATCACTAACCTTTATTTATCTATTAAACACCCGACATCACTTAACTCTTCGTTATATTCTAGAGAATGGTTCACTGATGTACTATTGTATGTTTTTCAGAAACACCAGATCTCACGTATCTCTGTATTCTATTCTAGAGTGTGATCTACTGTTTTTTAGAAACACCAGACATCACCTAACTTTGGGTTATATTCTAGGGAGTAGTCTACTGTTGTACTATTGTGTGATTATAAGAAACATCAGACATCACCTAACTCTAGGTTATACATGTATTCTAGATAAAGGTCCTCTGTTGTACTATTGTCTGTTTATAGAAACATCAGACATCACCTAACTCTAGGTTATACATGTAATCTAGATAAAGGTCCTCTGTTGTACTATTGTCTGTTTATAGAAACATCAGACATCACCTAACTCTAGGTTATACATGTATTCTAGATAAAGGTCCTCTGTTGTGCTATTGTCTGTTTATAGAAACATCAGACATCACCTAACTCTAGGTTATACATGTACATGTATTCTAGATAAAGGTCCTCTGGTGTACTATTGTCTGTTTATAGAAACATCAGACATCACCTAACTCTAGGTTATACATGTATTCTAGATAAAGGTCCTCTGTTGTACTATTGTATGTTTATAAGAAACACCAGACATCACCTAACTCTAGGTTATACATGTATTCTAGATAAAGGTCCTCTGTTGTACTATTGTCTGTTTATAGAAACATCAGACATCACCCTACTCTGGTTTGTAATTTCACAGTGATGTACCATTGAATTGAAGCGCTGTCAACTAAATGAAGTATACATTACTAACTGTAATTATTTAGAAAATGTACCTCATTGACCACAGACGTGTCAAATGCATGGTTATTGATATGTGTGATCAGTGAATATTGAATTCTCTAATGGCACCGACCTGGTTCCTGAGTTTGTCATTCCTGTAACGATTATCGTAATTTCTAGCAGAACAGCAATAACTTATAGAATAATAGCTTGTCTCAAGGCTCATTTGTCAACGGTCAATGGCTCTTACACGACAATTTCATCGTCTAATTTCACTACCATTGATTTCTATAAACATACAGTCTTAAAGGGACTGTACATAGGTTTTCTAAATCTCGAAATTGAAAACATGGTTGCGACTGTTGTTGAATAAGATTGTGGGCAAATTGAATACAGAATGAAATTTGTAAGTTGGCTTGATAAGTTGTCTTGATAAGTTGTCTTGGTAAGTTGTCTTGGTAAGTAGTCTTGATAAGTTTTCTTGGTAAGTTGTCTTGGTAAGTTGTCTTGATAAGTTGTCTTGGTAAGTTGTCTTGGTAAGTAGTCTTGATAAGTTTTCTTGGTAAGTTGTCTTGGTAAGTAGTCTTGATAAGTTGTCTTGATAAGTTGTCTTGGTAAGTTGTCTTGGTAAGTTGCCTTGATAAGTTGTCTTGATAAGTTGTCTTGGTAAGTAGTCTTGATAAGTTGTCTTGGTAAGTTGTCTTGGTAAGTAGTCTTGGTAAGTTGTCTCGGTAAGTTGTCTTGATAAGTTGTCTTGATAAGTTGTCTTGATAAGTTTTCTTGGTAAGTTGTATAGGTAAGTTGTCTTGATAAGTTGTCTTGATTGTCTAGGTAAGTTGTCTTGATAAGTTGTCTTGGTAAGTTGCTTTGTTTTGTAAATTGCTTTTGACATGCTATACTAGTACTAGTACGATTTTTATACGATATTTTTCATATTTTCAGGGTTGGATGACAACTTCTTGAAGTATAGCTGTAAGAGTTTTTAAAAAGATCAGATTATCAACAGCTAAATCCGTCCGTCCCGTCGAATTCGGGGACGTTTTTTTGGGGAGACACATAGATTTTCATGAAGGAAATTTAAAAAAATAAAATCGTTCGGAAGTGATGTGATCAGGCATATGGCGAGAGGTTTTTAGAATTAGGGGTTGGGTGGGTGTCGACTTGTCATATTTATTGGTAACTAAGGACGCAACATATTTTCAAGACTATTTCCCAAAATACCTAACAAAACATTTCATTGATACTTCTTCCAAGTGTATAAAGGTAACGCATTGGGTTCTAATATCAGTCAGCTTCTCTGAAAGAAATGCTATCTTATTTATTGGTAACTAAGGACGCAACATATTTTTGATACGTCTTCTAATTATTGCTTAAAGGGAACGCACTGGGTTCCAATATCAGTCAGCTTCTCTGAAAGAAATCTTATTTATTGGTAACTAAGGACGCAACATATTTTCAAGACTATGTCCAACAAACCCTCACAGAGCATTTCATTGGTTGAATATTTTGGATACTTCTTCCAAGTGCAACTTACGCACTGGGTTCTAATATCAGTCAGCTTCTATGAAAGAAATGTTATCATATATGTATTCGTAACTAAGGACGCAACATATTTTCAAGACATTTCATTGAAACTTCTTCCAAGTGTATAAAGTTAACGCACTGGGTTCCAATATCAGTCAGCTTCTAAGAAAGAAATGTTATCTTATTTATTGGTAACAATCGAGGATTTAGTTTCCTGTCGGTGTCACTTTAAGAGTTATGAGTTCTCGTAATTTTGTTTTACGACCATTGGTTGATAACGGAGATCTTGTTAAATCGATTAGAACTGTCGTTTTCACTCCTCATTACTCGTTACTTTACTCAGACCAAACCTCTTTAAATATAAGCATGGAAAAAGCGTCTATTCGTTCGGATGGGACAATAACTGTGTTTCCACTGACATAAAAAGCCGGCTTTAAACCGAGGTCCCGTGTGCTATTGGCTGTGCACGTTAAAGATCCCTCGACAGTTGGAAATCGAAAATAAGATTAGGCTGATGCCGCTGTCTTGGCAAAATCTCCCTCATTGCACATTGCATGGCGTTTGCCCGTCCTCAATTAGCCCATATAGGTGCAGAAAAGTAGGACGTAAAACTCCATTCATATCATTGTATTTAAATATAAGCTGGGCAAAACTGGGCAGAATTTGGCTAACCTGAGGTTCTAGGATTCGATCCTAGGGTCGAGTTTATACCTTCAGATTTTCAACCTGCTTTTCCCCTGTTAGTGATTCTAGTCGCCCAAACACATCTTAAATACCTCAAACCAGAAATTTCGATAGTGTTTTCTATATACATGTATTTTGTAATCGCACTAAAATACGAGTCGATTTTTAAAGGAATATGTTCACTAACTATTCGACCAAAAATTTTTTTGTCTCAGAATCTGGAATTTTTTAGCTTATCTAATCCGTAATATTGTTTACATCTCCACTACGAAATTTAAGCCTTCAAATACGCGTGTAGACATAAATATCGCCGTTTGAGCGTCAAAATTACGACTCGCCGTTTAGTAAGACTATGCGTTATATAGAAAACAAAATAAACAGAAAAGGATATAATTGAAGGAATTATATGATTTTCGTGCATCAGTAGTACTTCTGAAAGTTATTTGCATAATTTCAAGGCCCAAATCGACCCTAAAAAACGCTGAACATTCCCTTCCCCTTTAACTTTCAAACGTAGATAATTACGGAAACACATGAATTGGAAGCTTTATTTCGACAGTGGATTTAAACACATTACTGATTAGCAAAGGTGAATAAATGGTGAACAAATGGTGAACATGACCAGGCCCGTAGCCAAGGGGGGGCTTGGGGGGGCTTTGCCCCCCCTAATTTAAATCTTGCCCCCCCTAAAAAAATCTCAAGTGTTATTTTTAAAAGATACATTAATTCACTTTACTAAGTCAAGGGGTGCCTTTATAGCAGGAAATGTTAAGAATTTTGCGTTTTCAGGTATCTGATTCTCCAAATGTTCCAGGGTTCGTCCAGCAGTCGCGTTTCCTGGAGTCAAATTTTCTAGAAGAGATCCCGACTTCAGGAAATCGTGTTTCGAGGCAGCTCAGACCCTATTTAAATAACCCTAACCCTGTCTGAAATTCGCGTCTAAATCTCTTTTTTTTTTAGATAGGATCTCCTTGACCCCATAGAAATAGTCTTGAACCTTAAATTCGCTGGGAAATATCAGGAATTTTTCATCTTTTTCTTGATTTTGCTATGTTTTAGTCACAATATTCCTCTACAAGTAAACCTTAAATTCATCAGGAAATGTCAGGAAATCGCGTTTCAGAGAGTCAAATTCTCAAAATTTTCTAGTAGAGACTTCAGGAAATCGTGTTTACAGATTTCCAATTGGCGTTCTAGGCAGCAAAAAAGGTGTGTAATTCTCAAAATTTTCTCAGTGACATACCTCAAACCCTATTCAATTAACCTTAGACCCTAAATTCGCCTGGAAATATCTTTAATTGGCGTCTAAATCTCAAAATGTTTTCAGACAAGAATCCTTTGAACCCAGAGAATTAATCTTGAACCTTAAATTAGCTGGAAAATATCAGGAAGTGTCAGGATATCGCGTTTCAAGGAGTCAAATTATCTAAATTTTCTAGGGGTCCCCAAACTTCAGAAATTCTCATTTCCAGGCTACCGACTGCACCAATACATGTAGAAATAACTCTACAGATGGCACTGTAATGGCGTAACAATGCATTGCAATAACACAAAGTTCAGAAATTCTCATTTCCAGGCTACCGACTGCACCAATACATGTAGAAATAACTCTACAGATGGCACTGTAATGGCGTAACAATGCATTGCAATAACACAAAGTTTTCCATAAAGGGGTGTGGGGGTGTTTTTGGGTGGATATCTAAACTGCCCCCCTTCATTGGACGTTTGCCCCCCTAAAAGTACTTGGCAGGCTACGGGCCTGAACATGACCCTTTACGAGTACAGTTTCAAGGTCGAAAAATCTCTTAAAAATGTTGTTGGATTTAACTCAGACGGTTTTTTAATGTTAAAATATCAGTTAAGCTAGATGAGATCAAATTCGGGACATGAAATTACCAGTTGTCTGAGAAACGTTTCGGATTTAAAATGAAGGTTTTGTCTATCAGCGTTTAGAATTACAATCATCAAAGTGAAGGCCAGACGAAATACCGTGACTAACTCGCTAGTAGATTACGACACGATATCAGTAAGCCGCCATATTGATCTAGAACGTAGTGATACGACATTGATTTTATGTCGTATTAAGACGCCCTTTAAAGGCATGTAAAGAAGTTTTTTGATTAAGAAATAACAGTTTTTTAATGGTTTTTATCTGTATCGGAGAGACTTCGTCAGTTTTCGCCATTCTAAGGTCAGACGAAATACCGTGAATATATGGTTGGTAAATTACGACACGATATCAGTTAGCCGCCATATTGATCTAGAACGTAGTGATACGACATTGATTTTATGATTTTCTACTGCTCTAATATTTTATGAGGGTTTTAAAACACATTACCCATACCAAAATACAGTGACCATTTAGCTAGTAGATTACGACACGATATCAGTAAGCCGCCATATTGATCTTGAACGCAATGATACGACATTGATTTTATGATTTTTCTACCTCTTTAATATTTTACGAGGGTTAAAACACATTACCCATACCAAAATACAGTGACCATGTAGCTAGTAGATTACGACACGATAACAGTAAGCCGCCATATTGATCTAGAACGTAGTGATACGACATTAATTTTATGTCGTATTAAGACGCTCTTCAAGGACATTAAAGAGGTTTTCTAATCACCATTCCAATTTGTAATCATATGTCTGTCGGTGTCACAGATTGCGAAATGTGCTTGTATCATAGTCGACTTATTCGATTTATGATGGCATATTTTGTTTTTATTACATGTAAATGTAGCACCCACTCGTGAATTATCGTGACCAACTAGCGAACAGATTGTAACACGGTAGCAGTGGTACACCATTGATTGTGTGCGTTAAAGGGTTCAAATTATAAAACGGTTCTGGAAAATTAAGACGTAAATTCCGCTTCGTTTCTTGTGACAAAAATCGGATTCAAATTATTTGATATAATCTAAACTAATCTGCTTAAGGTTTTCTACATTTTGGTTGCAAAAACTACACAAATCCATTGCTAACAGAAACAATCCGCCGAAAATTCACAAAGCCCTTGCTAACAGGGTGACAAATCCGCCAAACTAGCTTCGTCAAAAAGATATTACTTGAAAAGCTTTCTAATTGACTGCAGCTCATATAATACTGTCGACACGTGTTTTGGATAAATAGTGTTCGTTAGGATAATCCTATCTTAATATTACTTATTGAGTTAATTGGAGCAAAGGTTACAACAGTTAACAGCAGTCTGATTAAAATTCCGATTAAGACCCATCCATTCGAGTAATCAAACCTTAGTCTCAGAATCTGGATTTTGTTTTTGACTAAGCTAATCAGTAATAATGTTCCAAACTCTCCCTCGAAATTTCAGCATTCAAATCCCTGTGTAGCCATAATAATAAGCGTTTGAAGTCAAAAGTACGACTCGTCGTTTAGTAAGACTATGCCTTATATAGAAAACACATATACAGAAAATGAAAGATAACTGTTAAGGTATGGGTATAATTGAGGGGATTGTGCGATTTTTGGGAAGTTCCAGTAAATCTGAAGGCTATTTACAAAAATCCAAGGCCAAAATCGATCATCGAAAATGCTGAACATTCCCCTCAAATCAAACCTCAGTCTCAGAATCTGGATTTTGTTTTGTCTAAACTAATCAGTAATAATCTTCCAAACTCTCCCTCAAAATTTCAGCATTCAAATCCCTGTGTAGCCATAATAATAAACGTTTGAAGTCAAAAGTACGACTCGTATTTTAGAGAGAATACGGTCTATATATAAAATAACATAACTTTCGGCCTTCTGGGACTCATCAGTGCAGTGCTGATACTGGAGTTGAGGTTTGGCTATATAGCCACCTCAGATGATCTAATGAAAATGAAAGATAAATGGTTAGGTAGGGATATAATTGAAGGGATAATTGATATTCGTGTTGTTGCTTTAGTGCTTCTAGAGACTATTAACATATTTTTAAGGCCCAAATCGACCCTCGATAATTCTAAACATTCCCCTTAAAACATCCCTCGCAAGCTGTAATTCGACAAAAAAGTGGGCTAAATGATACTGTTTTGGAACAAAAGGTTTCCTTCATTGCACACCAGGATGGTTTTGTCGTCTTTCAGCCTAATCCAGGTGTAGATAAAGAAAGCGTTGATATGCATTGGTCTATTGAGGATGGACAACGATGTGCCATGAGGCGAATTTTGCCTAGACAACGGCATTAGCTGACTTTTTTTTAATTTTCAACTGATGAGAGATCTTTAACCTGCACAGTCTGAAGAACACGTGTTCAGGCCCGTAGCCTGCCAAGTACTTTTAGGGGGGCAAAAGTTCAATCTAGGGGGGCAGTTTAAGAAACGCCACTGTATCCACCCAAAAACACCCCCACCCCCCTTTTATGGAAAACTTTGAATAATTGCTATACATTGTTACGCCATTACAGTGCCAGTTATTTCTACATTTATTGGTGCAGTCGGAAGCCTGGAAATGAGATTTTCTGAAGTTTGGGGACCCCTAGAAAATTTAGATAATTTGACTCACTGAAACGCGATATCCTGACATTTCCTGATATTTTCCAGCGAATTTAAGGTTCAAGATTATTTCTATAGGTTCAAAGGGGTCTTGTCTGAAAACATTTTGAGATTTAGACGCTAATTAAAGACATTTCCTGGTGAATTTTGGGTTTACGGTTATTTAAATAGGGTCTGAGTTATGTCACTAAGAGAATTTTGAGAATTACACACCTTATTTGCTGCTGAAAACGCCAATCGGAAGTCTAGAAACACGATTTCCTGAAGTTTCTTAAAGAAAATTTTGAGAATTAGACTCTCTGAAACGCGATTTCCTGACATTTCCTGATGAATTTAAGGTTTACTTGTAGAGGAACTGTGTGACTAAAGCAGCAAAATCGAGAAAAAGATATAAAAATTCCTGATATTTCCCAGCAAATTTAAGGTTCAAGACTATTTCTGTAGGGTCAAAGAGATCCTGTCTAAAAAAAAAGAAGAGATTTAGACGCGAATTTCAGATAGGGTTTAAGGTTATTTGTACAGGGCTGAGCTGTCGAGAACGCCAATTGGAAGCCTCGAAACACGATTTCCTGAAGTCGGGGGATCTGTTCTAGAAAACTAAGGAGTAGTATACCATAAAAATTGTGTTCCGTTATTCTAGAAAACTGAGAGAATTTGACTTCCGAAAATTTTAAGAATCAGATACCTGAAAACGCAAATTCTTAATATTTCCTGTTATAAAGACACCCCTTGACTCAGTAAAATGAATTAATGTATCTTTTAAAAATTACACTTGAGATTTTTTTTAGGGGGGCAAGATTTAAATTAGGGGGGGGGGGCAAAGCCCCCCCCCCCCTTGGCTACGGGCCTGCACGTGTTATTGTACCAACCGAACGACTAGACACAGTTTCTATGTCAGCATATTCGACCGTTATCATTGACAAAGGGTGTGGGGGGGGGGGGGATCAGGTATCAGCTCGACTCGTGCCAGGTTTGAATCCAAAAACTTCATGTTAACGAGTGTCACTGAGTCACCACGGCTCCACTCGAAATCTTAAAGACAAACATAAGTGGTAATGCGAAATGAAATTGAGAAATCAGGTTCAAGAATCTGGAGTTATTAAATCATATTAAAGTAATAAAGAAAGAGGTGGTATGACAATCACTTATTCTTTATAACGGCTTTTTCCTTTTATAGCATCAAAAGTGACTTACTAGGCTTTGTTATTGGACAACAGATAAGTAGTAATGCAAAATGAAATGGAGAAACCGGGTTGAAGAATCTGAAGGTATCTAAATCATATTAAAGTAATAAAGAAAGAGGTGGTATGACAGTTGAAGTTTTAATGTGTATCAAGTCTGAGTGATCTCCGCCAATTATTGATGATTCATGATCTTAAAGATTTATAGTTTGTCCATAGAATAAAATTGATTTCATTGACACACATAACTTCACAAGTACACAGTTATAAAAATCAGAACAAGAAAGTGAACAAAACCGAACTAAATCTGGAAAGTACGTTCAAAACTAAATAACGAAAGTACGCTCAAAACTAATCGGGAAACTATGCCAAAAACTAGTTAAGAACGCTCAAAACGAATCGGGAAACTATGCCAAGAATTCAATAAATCGGTAAAGTAAGCTCAAAACTAATCGGGAAACTATATCGAAAACCGAACTTAATCGGCAAAGAGCTTCCAAAACTAATTATGAATCGGGAAAATACGCTCAAAACTAAATAACGAAAGTACGCTCAAAACGAATCGGGAAACTATGCTCAAAACTAAATATAAGTCTGCAAAGAACGCTCAAAACTAATTACTTGTAGGAAAGTTCGCTCAAAACTAAATAACAAATCAAGAAAGTACGCTCAAAACTAAATAACAAATCTAGAAAGAACGCTCATAACTAAATAACAAATCAAGAGAGTACGTTGAAAACTTCATAACAAATTAAGAAAGTACGCTGAAAACTAAATAGAAAATCGGGAAAATATACTCAAAACTAAATTACGAATCTGGAAAATACACCCAAAACTATATAAAAAATTGAGAAAGTATACTCAAAACTAAAGAACAACACAGGAAAGTACACTCAAAACTAAACTACGAATCGGGAAAGTATACTCAAAACTAAATAACAAATCTGGAAAGTACACTCAAAACTAAACTACGAATCGGGAAAGTATACTCAAAACTAAATAGCAAATCAGGTAAAGTACACTCATTACTAAACTACGAATCGGGAAAGTATACTCAAAACTAAATAGCAAATCAGGTAAAGTACACTCAAAGTTAAATTACTAACCGGGGAAGTATGCTTAAAACTAAATTACTAATCAGGTAAAGTACACTCAAAACTAAATTACTAACCGGGAAAGTATGCTTAAAACTAAATTACTGGAAAGTACACTCAAAGCTAAATTACTAATCTGTGGGAGCAAATGTCTCTCCCTCTGCCTACTCTTTCTATCGCCGCTATCTTAGATACTAAATTACTCAGAAATTCCTCCATTCTGTTTTATTATGAAACAATTTTGTTCTATCAAAGATTTTTTGTTATCTCTCATCTCAAGAGGGATCAAAGAAATTACTTTATTGAAAATCACTTATTCTTTATAACGGCATTTTCCTTTTATAGCATCAACCTTTATTTAGATGTAGTCTCATTCAACCAGACTGTACGATCAATGAAGTGAGAACAGGAAGAGATTAGGACTGAATGATCGAGACAAATCGATCTTGCTGAAAATAGATATTTGATGTCTAAATCGGGATGTTTTGTTACTATAAATAGATATTGATACTAATCGGGACTAAAGAGGAACAGGACGTCTGTAGCCGAGTTAGAACTCTCTAATACAGAGGTAAAAATGGTAAACATTTCCTATGGAATAATAGAAAAATTTTCACTATTTTAATGGTGGATGCTTTTATTTATAATAACTAAAAGCCTTATAAAATCGCACTCACAACAGGCTCAAACCCATTCAGTTCCACCTTCGTCAATGTTTGAGACCATGTAATGACTAGACCATGATAAATGGACAAGGGAAGATAACTCTTAAGCACCAGGTATCCGTATGTAACATTATACAAAATTTCAAAGACCGGGCCAGATATGGGCGTATAAAAAGAAAGCAAGGTGGCAATTAAGTTTTTCCTATTTCGAATGGCTACTACTGTGTGATACTGTGATTCTAATACGACTAAGTGTTGAAATTTTCAACCATAAAATTCCTGAAATTGAGTATTTTCGCATTATAGTAGGTGTTCTTGATGGACCACCATCCAAAAAAATTGATGACACTTAAATCTTATCTTATTTCGATTAAGTACTAGTGTCACATACTATAATATTTACATTTCTACTATCACTTCCTTCAATATACCAGTTAAGAAAAGTGGCGTTTATTTTTCGATGAACGCTAGTTTGTCACGTGACACTATGACGTTGTCAAAACACAACAATGACGTAATCTAAGACTTGTGGCAAATTCAAGCAAATTATCACATTAAAAAGTCAAAATTTGATTTATAAAAGTATCAGAATGTAAATATAAGAATTAAACGTTGGTCTCATTAGCATTATTGGTGTGTAAACGCAATAGATCACGCCACAAACATACATTCATTTATTCAGTTTGTCACGTGATCAATTGCGTTTACACACCAATAATGCTAATGAGACCAACGTTTAATTCTTAAATGAAGATTTTTAAAACGTTTCTATGACGGATAAGCGTTGAAATAACTTGTGAAATGCTACAGTATGAAAATACCAGCACTTGCCAGACAAGGCAAGGTAACACACGCCCACTGGCAGCTGTCGGAAATGATAATATCTAAATTAATGATAATGCAAATTTTATTATATCAAGAGAATAAAAAGTCAAGGGCAATAACTCATGTGTATCATTTGTGAGGTTCTATAGCACAGTGGTTAGCGCATCGTTCTTTACAAACATGACGTCATTTGCTTGGATACAAGGAAATGTTGGTCGTTATGTTTGAGAGTTCGGTTCTCGAGCAGGGTGTGAAAGGCCGATGACCTTGAATAAGTCATCTTCACTCATAATTCCAGTCCACCCAGCTGTAAATGGGTACGGATAATCCGGGAAAAATCAATGCCAAGAGGTTTGGCCAAGGACCAGCTGGGAGAAAGGATCCGCACGGAACCTAAGTTGTTATCCTTGTAAAATATAGATGTTTCTTTCTTTCTTTTTATCGTGTGCTTTCACATGAACATTAAAATGTTATTTATTCGTAAAACAATTACGTAAAGGTTTTAAAGACATTGTATAGTTTTTGTATCAAATGTGTATTTTCACATGAATTTTAAGTTTACTCATTGTAGAGAAACACTTTTTACAAATATCACATTGGTAATGTTTCTCTCCAGTATGTGTTCTTATGTGACGTTTAAGATCATGTGAACGACTGAAACACTTTTCACAAACATCACATTTGTACGGTTTATCTCCAGTATGTGTTTTCGAGTGAGCATTTAGGACACTTGACGTGGTAAAACATTTTTCACAAACATCACATTTGTACGGTCTATCCCCTGTGTGTGTTTTCGAGTGAACATTAAGAATATTTGAAGTAGTAAAAGACTTTTTACAAACTTCACATTTGTAAGGTCTAACTCCAGTATGTGTTCTCATGTGATCATTTAAAAAACGTGCTCTTATAAAATCCTTTTCACAAACATCACATTTGTAAGGTTTATCTCCAGTATGTGCTTTCGAGTGAACATTTAGGGCACTTGAAGAGGTAAAACACTTTCCACAAGCATCACATTTATAAGGTTTATCTCCAGTATGTATTCTCATGTGAACCTTAAGATCACTTTTATACGTAAAACACTTTTCACAAACATCACATTTATAAGGTTTATCTCCTGTATGTGTTCTCATGTGAACATTTAGGGCACTCGAAGTGGTAAAACACTTTTCACAAGCATTGCATTTATGAGGTTTCTCGCCAGTATGTGTTCTCATGTGAACCTTAAGATGACTTGAAAAAGTAAAACACTTTTTACATACAACACATTTGTGTGAATTTCTGCTTCTGAGAGGTTTATCCATAATTGGTAACTGTTAAATATGGGAGGATAAAAACATAGAAGAAAGTTTGATGTTAACACGACTTGCTTTACTAATTTAAATATAATCCTTTTTCCACTTTAACAACAAAATTCAACCTTCTATAACTTTTACCATAAATCTTGTATTTTTCTTTTTTAATTGTAAACAGACCAAACTGAACAATTTATTAGGTTATCCCTGTACATAAACTATTTCTTAATGCAATAATCTTAAAAGAAAACAATCAAAGAAGGGAATAATATAGTAAATAGAGGATTCGTCACTCGTGTTTTTGAATACGTGAAATATCAACCGAGTCAAAGATAGAGAAAAATACCGATTATCTTAGACGAGGTTGATATTTCACGTATTCAAAAACACGAGTGGCGAATTCTATTTATCATATAACCTCACTGTACCCCCAATTAAGGTATTTTTGACCGTATTATAATTATGTAAGAAAACGTTGACATATGAAACTTGACTGTGTATGAATACATACTCTGTAAAATGTGCCTTGCCAATTACAGTAGTGTTATTGCGCGACCGATAAAAACATGTGATATTAAAATCCTGTTAAAAAATAAAGACAAAATACATTGAACACTGTTTAATACAATTATTAAAACAAATACGAACAGTAAACAAGGTTCAAAACTTTAGAAAATGAGGTGGCAGTTTTTTTTTCTATTTCGAATGGGGACTATTGGTGTGACACTGTGATTGAAAATCGAATACGTTCTATTACGACTAAGTGTTGAAATTTTCAACTATAAAGTACCTGAAATTGAGTATTTTCGCATTATAGTAGGTGTTCTTGATGGACCACCATCCAAAAAAATTGATGACACTTAAATCTTATCTTATTTCGATTAAGTACTAGTGTCACATACTATAATGAAGATTTTTAATACGTTTCTATGACGGATAAGCGTTAAAATAACTTGTGAAATGCTACAGTATGAAAATACCAGCACTTGCCAGACAAGGTACCGTAACATACGCCCACTGGCAGCTGTCGGAAATGATAATATCTAAATTAATGATAACACAAATTTTATTATATCAAGAGAATAAAAAGGCAAGGGCAATAACTCATGTGTATCGTGTGCTTTCACATGAACATTAAAATGATTTTTTTTTGTAAAACACTTTTCACAAACATCACATTAAGATTTTTTTCGAGTATGTAAACTTTTAACAGACATTGTATAGTTTTTGTATCAAATGTGTATTTTCATATGAATTTTAAGTTTACTTAATGTAGAGAAATACTTTTCACAAACTTCACATTTATAAGGTCTATCTCCAGTATGTATTCTCACCCGATTCGTCCATTTTTAGCTGCTCAGAGCAAAAAATTGTTAGGGTTCTATTATCGCCCAGAGCATTAACAAAGGCGCCTTTCTGTCCTCAGGGACTAATGTTTCTTGCTACTAGCAGATAACAAGGGCAAACGAGAGTACAATAGAGAGTATAATAATTTTCTGCTCACAGCAGCTAACAAAGGTCTAACAATTATATTGCTGAGAACAGCTAACAAAGATGAATTTAAAAAAATTAAAAATCATAATTTAATTGCAATAATTATTATAACCAAAACCTCCACTAATGAACCCATCTGAGCCACTTATATATATTTTATGGTACCAGGTTATTATAAAAATTGACCACCGGGCTATTGATACTGGGCTACTATGCGGTTTACTGTTACGGGGGCACAGGTCGCACCTTTATTATCGCCGGGCCACTGGTAGTACCAGGCCATTAGATCCAGCCTTTTGTTACTGATCACTAGATATTGATTCTAGGTTATAGGTAGCACCGAAACATTAGTATTTTGTATACAGGTACTTGGTTTTGTTACTAAGCCTGGTTATTATTATTTGTTTACCCGCTTATTCTTACTGGAACACCAGTTACTGGGACTCTGGGTTATTGATACTGTACCACTGGTAGTACTGGCTTATTGATATTGCACCACGGACGTTATTGCTACTGAACCATTGGCACTGTTGTAACTGGATCATTGCTAGTACCATTGCTAGTGGTACCCTGCTTTTGTCACAGGTAGTAGGCCTACCAGGTTAATGCTACTGAACCACTTTTAGTAAAAGGTTGTTGCTACTGCACCACTAGTAGTATCAGGTTACTATTATTGGGTCCCTGGTAGTACTGGCACTGGGTAATTAATTGCCACTGCACCACTGGTAGTACCAGCAGGTTATTTATATTGGACCATTTTAAGTTTTAGGTTTTTAATACCACTGCCACTTATTTTAGGCTACTGGGTTATTGATTCTGAACCACTATTAGTGCTATGTTTTTAATATTGCACCACTGCAGTCGAAATCGATATTGATCACAGATTTTTGTATTAATGGTCTGGACGATGTGGCCTGTGGACGATTTTGTTTGGAACTATTTTGACCTAGATAATCTGACTCAATGCCAAGGTCATCATCTCACAATTTCTGAAATACATGTACTGAATTTTAATTTTAAAAGTTTCGCCTACACTGTTCGCGGTACGGCTTAACGACACTACTGGTTGGATTAGGCTAATAAGAGTAGCCTTGTTGTATTGCTGTCATTCGTCTTTCAGTAGGCCTAATGATCTAATGAGAATCGGGTAAAAAAAAAAGGTAAGCCATTTTTATGTAAAAATTTGTTTCTGTGCAAGTTGAAAGTTTTTTTGAATTTTTTGCCATGGTTTTGAAGAGAATATTAGCCTGATCGTAGTAGCTTACTGTTAGTCTTATATATTACAGTTCTATTATGGTCTTAGAATGTCTTTGGAGCCGCAGTGGCTCAGTGAGTTAGACGCTTGCTCGCTAACCTGAAGGTCCAGGATTCAATCCCGGCATGGGTCGAGATGATACCTTCGGATTTTTCAACCCAGTTTCCCCCTGTCAGTGATGTAGGTCAGAGTCGTCTAGTCGTTCGGATGGGACAATAAACCTAGGCCCTGTGTGCTATTGGCTGTGCATGTTATTAAAGATCCCTCGACAGTTGGAAATCGAAAATAAAAGCAGGCTAACGCTGCTGTCCTGGCAAAATTTCCCTCATTGCACACTGCATGGCATTAGCCCGTCCTCAATTTGCCCATATAGGTGCAGAAAAGTAGGACGTAAAATTCCATTCATTTTATTTAGAATGTCTTTGCTTTGACTTATAATTTGATATAATTTTTTTACATTAAATGGAAATACATTTCTCTCCTAGAAATTTAAATAAAAAGAAAAGGTTACTATTTTCAGCTGAAAATTTTCCGCTGTAAAAAAAAAAATATGTTTATATAAGCTTATATAATATTTTATATAAATAAGCTATAATTATGATATTTATATTTTCATCAAATCAAAGACATTCTCCAAGACATTCTCAAATAGAATTATGGCAAAAATTCATAATTTTTTCAACTTGCACGTAGACAAATAGCATTTTATACAAAGAGTATCATCTTCAGCATTAATGATGATCCATTTGAGCAATAGATATATGTGAATAGCCTCCAAAAGTACTAGAAGAACTGTACCAAAATCATCTAATTCCTTCAATTATATATTCCTGCCTTAACATTTATTTTTTATTTTCTGTGTAATATACTATATTATGTGTTCTCTATATATGGCATGGTCTTACTAAACAATGAGTCATATTTTGACTTTTAACATTCTTAATTTGTGGGGAGAGTTGTGAACATTATTATGGATTAGAATAGCTAAAATAATTCCAGGTTCTGAGATAAAAATCTTGTTGGTCGAGCTGTTAATGAACATATCCCTTAAATCCTTAAAAATTATAATAGGTTTTGATTCTTGTCATTTAGTTCTAGTGAGTGCACATGTGTATATAAGCTTAATGTCAATGACAAATGAATACAAATGGTTGCCTGGCAAGATAAGCTCACTTTCCTGGTTAAATTTCAGTATGATAAACCGAAACCCCTGCCACGAGTGTTAACCCCTGTTAAAAGTGTCTAATCGTTTAGATGGAACAATAAACTGAAGCCCTGTGTGCTACAAACTGCCCGTTTCAGATTCCTGACAGTTGGAATTTAAGTATGTTAAAAAATGTCAAATCAGATCAAGAATAGAAACTGTGTAATCATTATTGAGTAAGCTTATTGTTTGTGCAAGTTAATGTTTTTGAATTTTGTCCATAATTTGGAATACCTGTTTTTGAGAACTGGACTAGAAGTCTAGAATTTTCGAAATATGCACTTTATGATTGGTTAAAAAATAGCAAATTTCACATAAAAAATAAGAAACCTTCTTTAATGAAACAAACCTAATATTGTTTCACTGCAAAGCAAATGGTAAACCTATATAAAATTCTTAGAGAACTATAAAATTACTCTAAATATGATATGATGTATTAACTACTATGATATGATGAATTTTGTTATCGAAAAATGAATTCAGACTTATTTGAATATAGAAGATTATTTTGTTAAAATGTTATATCCAGATATCTGTTAAACATGACGTCATTTGCTTGGAGTTTGGTTCTCGATCAGTGTGTGAAAGTCTGATGACCTTGAATAAGTCATCTTCACTCATAATTCCAGTCCACTCAGCTGTAAATGGGTACGGATAATCTGGGAAAGATCATTTCCAAGAAGTTTTACCAAGGACCAGCTGTGAGAAAGGATCCTCACGGAACCTAAGTTGTTATCCTTGTGAAATGTAGATGTTTCTTTTTTTTTCTTTCTTTAAGATTACAATCATTAGAATATCTTATGATACAGTACTTTAGAACAACCACCCAATGAAATTTTCAACCAATTTCAATGACAATCTTATAATGCAGCCAGTGTCTACCTGTATTTCACCTACACCTTTCCTTTATTCAACAATTATACTTGTTCAATTTGGTGGAAATTTTTATAAATTTTCTGGATTAACTTTCATATAATAACTGGATATTATATGCAAATAATAGTTCATGCATTACAACTGATTACTTTATGAATCTTTTATCAAATATTACTGTTATCTATTTTTAGCATGGTCCATATACCAGATCAACATAGGGAGGACCAGATAAACATAGCATATCAGTTTGTGTTTTCATATCCCCATTGTATGGTACAGAAAGAAGAGTTAAAAGGTAAGTTAAATTTTTTAACATTAGATTCTCTTTTATTTGTATGATATAAAAATGTGTAATTATGTAATGTGCCACTTTAAATTCACATAATATTGTTAAAGATAGAATACCACTTAAAATGAACATACAAAAAATTCTCAAACTTGTCATGCTTGGATGTTGCTTGATGCCATAAATGTCCAAATAATTATTAGTTTGCATGGTAGCACTTTTCTACTTATAAAGATATAATGATACAAAAATACTAAAAATGAATATTTTATTTTATTGTAGGTTGATATGTTAGTGATGTGGTGATATGAGAATCCTGTAGAAAATCTAAAGGACACATGATTCAATAGCAAATTTATAATTCTTAATAGACCAAACATTTATTGTTTGAACTCTTACAACTCATCATTACACATATACATATTTTAATTCATTACTTTGATCCATGTATTACCTATATCCTAGTTTGATCAGGATATACAGAATGTGAGACTAATGCAATGAGGAACCAATTGATTTTGAGTGTAGAAAAACATGTAAATGACTCATTACCAAAATGACATACATGCACACAGCTACATATAATTGTGCTGGTTACAATGGTGGTTTGCGTTGTCAAAATTGCAAAACTATCTTTTAAGAAGAAGTTATGGCTTGTTTGATTTATGAAGAGTTTCTTGAAAGAGGTCAAGCTTTGACATTTAAATAGTGTTACTTGACACAAAGACTTCAAACTTCTTCAGGAAAGTTTATAGTCGTACCAGTAAACTCCTGGACAATAAGACTGTTTCTTGTATCATGATGTTGGCTTACATAGTAGTTACCAAGTTCAGTACTATGCAACCTTTGATGAAAGTAATGAAATGCAATGTTACTATTTATATTATGTAAAATGAAAAAAAATGAAATAAATTATTGATAATTAAAACTCTCTTCTGTACCGATGATAATAGCATTTGGGTTGAGGTGATGCTTATTAACAATATTAGGTTACATTTGAGTGTTGATATGCCTACTAAAGCTACAGAATGTGCAATAGCCAGAATAAAACCAAATGTTGGTTGGTCGGATACACACATGGCGCAGATCCCTGAGGACAGGGGGGCATGTCCCCCATTACCCCTGTCAGAAAACCTGGGGGACATGATAACCTGAGTTGAGTTGGGTGTCTGTTATGGACGTTACTGGCATTGAAGCTATATATTTTCCCTTGACGCCTGTTTCAAGATCTTATCCTTTTATCAATATGTTCAATTTCGAAGAACTCTAAAATGCTCATTGGGATTTGGCACAAAAATATTAACAGAATGTGTCCATAATAGCCGAGTTCACAGCACAACAAAGGATAAATCATACATAGCTTTGTAAACATATAAACACACTGTACATCTATCAAATGCAAAACAGGTAAAAATAATAATTATGTGGCAGAATAAATTCGTTTCTCAAATACATTTGTTATGAGAATGTGCAATAATTATAATATGTAACAACAGGAATGAAAGGTACAGTGCTCATTGTGTACATCTATGTATCGACAGTAAGGGACACAGATGTTTTTAAAATGTCTATAAATAAGATTTTCCAACCCCTTGCTTTCAATGTCTGAAAATACGTTCAATTCGATACAATTTCTCCTGTTCTATCTGCAAGTATTTGAAACTTGCATTCAAGGAAAAAGATAGTGCATTAGTATACATAAGGATGTCCACTGTACAATGTATTGAAATAATGTATTTACCAAAGCAGATCATAGATTGTGCTCGTTATTATGTAGGCCTATACATGTGTTTTAACATTTTCTGGAAATAGGCCCAATGTGCTCAATGTGTAAAGATATGCAACGTTTTTTTTTTATCTTTATCTTGTGTGCAAGGTTCGTGAAAATGCATTAACACATTTAAAGAATATACGTGTAGACTTACTTATTTATATAATTCGTGAACGGTATATATATGCCCTATTTGGTATTATTCCAATTTAAAAACGTTTTCTGGTGTGGTATGCTCTAAATTATGTTATTTAATTATTATATTTCTAGTTAAATCGACTTTGGCTTTCCTAATATCCTACCATCGAAATAACAGTTCCTTCTTGTGCAAAACGACAATGTCACATAGCCACTTTCTTTGGAAAAAGACTATAGTGTATAAAATACTTATGCTGGAGAGGTACTATAATTGATAGAATGGTCTGTTTCTGAAGCAGTGATAATCATATATACTCATTTGGGATGAATTTAGGACTTTTTCAGTTCGTTTTGCTTATCAAAATAATAAAGTCGGAATGGTGTATAATTGCGAGCATAATGCGCACTTTTTCTTACCTGAAACGTCATATATTCTCAGGAATGTTTCAATGGCTTTAGTTATGCTTTCAGGTAGTGCAAGGTGCAAAACAGTTTGAAAACCTACATTCATTGTCTTACAAATCAGTTCTGGTTTGTATTTGCTAAATGTAGCTGGATTTCAGTATCAATATAAATTCAACACTATTCCAGTGCGTTCTTTTGAATAGTAAATTATTACCTTTCAAATAACCTAACATCGAATTTATTCAGTGCCAGACCTAAAATGACTACATATTTTTGTGAACACTGCTTTAACCTTGCGTCAACCTTGTGTCAGTGCCTTCTGTTGAATAGTAACTTAATATCTTTCAATCACCCATACCCGATTTGTATGTCTGGCTTATTCGTGACAATTGGGCATTTTTACTTATGAAAAATAAAAATGCTTATTGTACACAGGAAGCTCCTTACTCATTTTTTTTTAAAATCAAATGACAAGTGCACTTGTTTAAAGATATTTTTTTATTGTGGTTCGTGATTTAAGAATCAGAACATGGCAGAATTAATAAGTATCAAAAACATTGTAATAATCTATTAAACAATTCTAATCTAAATCCCTGTAAACTAGGATTGATAGAGTCACGTTATGTACTTCACAGCCTCCCTAACATCCACTCATGATCACTGTTTGCTGGTTGTGATCATAAACTTTGAATCTTGCCCAGCTCTGTATGTGTCGCAGATAAACGACACAAACCTAATCACCAGCCATGACACCAACGATATTGGTTGAACGATAAAGTATGCTTCAAATTTAATATTACAACGTCTATATCAGTTCTTAAGTTCTTAGATGCTAAAAATATTCAAAATTTTAACAGTGTGTATTAACTGAAGAAGCTGCAGTTTAGAACTATGTCCTGAAGGCATGGAGGCGTATTTGGGTTTTGAGACTAGAAACCAGAAAGACGATTAAAGACATTTTGCACCATTATGAGTTATTTTGACCTCATTAACATCAGTCTGCTTCAAATTTTATTTTTTATTCACTTAGTATGGATCAAATAAAATACATTGTCTTCATATGTGTTTGTATAAATTGGTTTGAGTGGTGTGGAATCCATCTTGATACTTTTGGTTTGTTTACATTAAGTCGATTTGTCTCACTTTTGGTCTCCAAGAGAAAATGTTTGAGTTTAAACTATTTAAAACATGGCTGGTCAATATGTCAGAGATATATCTCCGATAGGGTTGTGATGTATCTCCAAATTTACACTTTATGCACACAGTTCCTACATCTTCTGAAAAAAAGATAAGAAGTAAAATATTCAATATTTTGAGTAAATCTTTATAAATATACACATAAAGCTATGGTTACATTCACAAGTTACTGTTTGTTAGTAGATAAAAGAGCAACCACACTCACACCATCCATACATATGAACAATTCTGAGAGAAAACAATCATAAATTCATGATCCATTACAAGCAAGCCAGAAAAATATAAGCTGTCAAATTTTCATTCTCAGACATACCTACCTCATTTATAACTGTATTTGTGTAGATTTGGTTTAACAGCACTAAATATTATTTATACCATTAGCTTAACAATTACATGCATTCTTTCCACTTCAGTCATGTAGTCTTTCTCTTACTATAATAAAAAAAAACCCGTAAGAATTAATATTTTGTAATTAATAAAGATACTTCAGTAATTTTAATTTTATGCTCATTCTTGTCTTATCAGAGAGATACCTTAATATATCCTCAATATATCATGTTACTTTCTATTTAAGTAATGGCTACCTACCTTGCCCACTTAAAATCCTAATTTGCCTGTCATTAAATGTAACTTCATCAAAAATTTCATAGGGTAATGAATTATATGTCTAAGCCTGGAGTCATGCTCTTTGAATACTGAAAAAGAAAAAAAAATATTCTTTGAACTTTAACGATTATGTCAGGTGAAAGTTTACATATTATGAAATAACAAAACTAGTCCAAATTAACAAGAACCATTATGGCCACTGAATGTTTCAATAACTAATTCTAATTTATGGCAACTTGTGATCAGCTTCAATTGAACAGTAAGTTAACTTTAGATAACAATAATTTATGTCATTGAAGAAATCATTCTTTGAATTTTTCTACCAAAAATTTGATTAATTGACTACTCTCTGACCAAAAGTGTCAATTGAATTCCGTTTGTTGTAGAATGCCTTTGGGGCTATGAAAATTTTGAACATAAATTAGGTTAATTTGTTTATTTATAAAAAAAAATATGCTACTTTATCAAATACAATATTCTAGAGAGTAGGCTAAATTTTTCAAAAATATCACTGATATTTGGAATGATTTCTTAAAGTTTTCTGCATCATGTCTTGTTTTGGGAGCCAAAAAGATTCAGAAATAAGGCATGCCTGTTAAGACTCTATCCAACTAAATTTAGATTTCTCATTATAGATTTCTTTTGGTGCTCCTTACTCATGCACACCTCTGAATCCACTGATTGAAATTTCCAAAAAATATTCATTACGACAAATAAATATTATTAAAATAAACAGATCTCCCTTTCGAAAAACCCTACCTACTCTCTGACCACATTGAGATCAGAATTCCATTTTGTGTATTATTTTAGTATGAATTAAAATATTAACCTGTAAATAATTCAGAGAGTCTTAGATTGTCATAGGTTTGATGAAAATGGCAATAATTCAAACAAAAAATATGTGTAAATATTACTTGGGTGTGGGTCAATTTTTAGGAATTTTTGTACTCTAATTATATTGTATATATTTTAATTATCTGGAAATATGTTTAAGCGTACAAACAGGGAGTGTGTGCAAAACTACTTTAGAAGATAGCTTGCCAGGCAAGGTAATATACGCCCACTGGAGGCTTTGTTTAAAAAAGAACATTTGGCAGAAAACAGCAACCATCACAACCATGAAATATTCAACCTGTAGTCATAGGCCTACATTTCGTACAGAACTTGAATTAAGTGTTGCCTAAATATTTTTTTTTTCTCGATTTCATCAAGGGTTCAGCATTCATCAGGTTTAGTCAAAATCCTTCTGCCTTGTAGAGTGTTTCTGAGCTTAAAACTGAATGTATTTCAAAGAAGAAGGCCAATAACTCAAATCAAATATTTTTGATTATCGATAGGGATTATCGTGTGATTATAAACTATTTCAATAGGTTTCTTTCAAATCGTTGTGCCTTCTAGAGTGTCAACAAGCTATATATATCAAAAGCGTTTTAAAGAACAAGGGCAATAATTCATATATTATATTTTCAGTTTTTTATTGATTTTAAATAGGGTTCATCCTTTGGTGATAATAAACAATTTCAGCAAATTTTGTCAAAATCTGTAAAGAATTGTGACCTGTAGAGTGTTAACGAGCTAAAAATCAAACGCGTTTTTAAGAACAAGGGCAATCATTCGTATTAAATATTTTACGATTCTTTTGATTTTAAATAGGGTTCATCCTTGGGTGATAATAAACAATTTCAGCAAGTTTCGTCAAAATCCGTAAAGAATTGTGACTTGTAGAGTGTTAACGAGCTAAAAATCGAAGGCATTTTAAAGAACAAGGGCAATAATTCATATTAAATATTTTCCGATTCTTTTGATTTTAATTAGGGTTCATGCTTTGGTGATAATAAACAATTTCAGCAAGTTTCGTCAAAATCCGTAAAGAATTGTGACTTGTAGAGTGTTAACGAGCTAAAAATCGAAGGCATTTTAAAGAACAAGGGCAATAATTCATATTAAATATTTTCCGATTCTTTTGATTTTAAATAGGGTTCATGCTTTGGTGATAATAAACAATTTCAGCAAGTTTCGTCAAAATCAGTAAAGAATTGTGACTTGTAGAGTGTTAACGAGCTAAAAATCGAACGCATTTTAAAGAACAAGGGCAATAATTCATATTAAATATTTTCCGATTCTTTTGATTTTAAATAGGGTTCATCCTTGGGT
This sequence comes from Lottia scabra, assembly GCA_029955415.1. Taxonomy (NCBI): domain Eukaryota; kingdom Metazoa; phylum Mollusca; class Gastropoda; family Lottiidae; genus Lottia; species Lottia scabra. The sequence goes on along the minus strand of JARJEI010000018.1, from coordinate 3,973,216 downwards.
GATAATAAACAATTTCAGCAAGTTTCGTCAAAATCTGTAAAGAATTGTGACTTGTAGAGTGTTAACGAGCTAAAAATCGAACGCGTTTTTAAGAACAAGGGCAATAATTCATATTAAATATTTTCCGATTCTTTTGATTTTCAATAGGGTTCATCCTTGGGTGATAATAAACAATTTCAGCAAGTTTCGTCAAAATCCGTAAAGAATTGTGACATGTAGAGTGTTAACGAGCTAAAAATGGAACGCGTTTTAAAGAACAAGGGCAATAATTCATATTAAATATTTTCCGATTCTTTTGATTTTCAATAGGGTTCATCCTTGGGTGATAATAAACAATTTCAGCAAGTTTCGTCAAAATCCGTAAAGAATTGTGACTTGTAGAGTGTTAACAAGCTAAAAATTGAACGCGTTTTAAAGAACAAGGGCAATAATTCATATTAAATATTTTCCGATTCTTTTGATTTTCAATAGGGTTCATCCTTGGGTGATAATAAACAATTTCAGCAAGTTTCGTCAAAATCCGTAAAGAATTGTGACTTGTAGAGTGTTAACAAGCTAAAAATTGAACGCGTTTTAAAGAACAAGGGCAGTAATTCATATTAAATATTTTCCGATTCTTTTGATTTTAAATAGGGTTCATCCTTGGGTGATAATAAACAATTTCAGCAAGTTTCGTCAAAATCCATAAATAATTGTGGCTTGTAGAGTGTTAACAAGCAATTGTGGACGGACGGACGGACGGACGGACCGACCGACGGACGGACGGACGGACGGACCGACGGACATGGGTGACGGCAATATACGCTCCACATTTCATGTGGGCGTATAAAAAGGGGTTCTATTGGAGGCCTATTTCTATGCTGTCAATGGGAACTTGGTAAAAAGGGTGTTCCTAGCCAATGCCATGGGCATGACATGCCAATGACAAACATATTTTGAATATAAAATATATAATGTAAAGTAAGAGTAAATGAAATGGTATTTCAGGTCTCACTTTTCTGCACCTAATTTTGTCAGGACACTCCTGGTACGGTACTACTCTTTATTTCGATTTCCAACTATCGAAGGATCTTCAAAATGCACAGCCTGTAGCAAGGGCAAGCGGGTTAAAATGCAATTCACAACAGCACATCAACAAATTTGAAAAAAAAAATTATATCTGCTAGCCTAGGCCTAGCCTTGTCAGATAAAACCTGCCATGACTGGTAAGGCCTAGCCTAACTAAATTAAATAGGCCTAGTAAGTAAGTAAGTAAGCTAGGTAGCTAGGCCTACTCTTGACCCGCTCAACGACACCTAGTGATGATAATTTTGTAAATATGTTTGTTACGATTAAGAATAGTAATAAATGTAACTTACCCAAACTACTGTCAATTTACGGCATCGGAAACATTAAAGAGTCGATAAAATAAAAAAGATCTTCATAATAGACTCGAAATTCAAGACTCTATTCAACGACGTTTTTATCAACGAGACTGATACAATCGAGACTTATCTGGCGCGAATATTTCAGTCAAATTACTTCTCTTTATCTAGGCCTAAATAGTAAATAGTCCCCAAGAAAATCAACGATAGCATGTCCAAAGACATTTTGAATGAAATTACGTAAACTGTTTTTCAACAATTAATGATTTAATGATAATCACTCTAAGTCATGGCCAATAAATGAAGATATTCTAAATTTTATTTAGTTTCATCCGCTTTAAGTCATTTCGCCCCAAGACATACAGACAGCAGTATATATTTTGGGCCCATTGTTGAATGAAAGGGTCCGTAGTTGAATCATTGAATCAAATCGTTCCGATTCTATTCTGACAGAATCAGGTTATATATACAAAGTAATATGAGTAGGACGGCGTTTGCATCAACATTCGTGTGCATTATCTCAGTCAGTGACCAAGTAACGTTACCTGGAACAACCAGTGTCGACCCAGTAAAATAAGGTTAACCAAGTACTACCAGTAACTAGTAACAACGGTAAGGTATAACCAGTGATCCAGTCATTATTACCAAGTACCACCATTGAATAAGTAACAAAACCTAGTACTACATACAGTAACAATGTTCCCTAATATATACTACCAATGGCCCAATATTACTGACCCAAAATACTGCTACATGAACGATAGCCTAGTAGGCCTTCTAGAGCTGTCTATTGACAAAAACCCGTTATAAAGTAACCATAGACTGGTCCATACCCTTAATAATGAATGTCCTTGTCTAGTAATAACGAACTGGTACTAGCTACGGCCCAGTAACAATAACCTGGTACAACCAGTAACCTAGTTAAATATCCTGGTATTGTCAGTGGCCCAGTGACAACGACCCTGGTACAACCAACGCAACGAATAAATTATATCTGTATCGGTACCCGGTACAACCTGACCAGGAATTCAACTAGCCATATAATAATACCCTGGTGGTCAATTTATAATAATCTGCGGTCTACAAGGTTCATTGTATCATAAAATATAATATAAAAGTGGCCCATTTACAAGGCGGGTTCAATAGTGGAGGTATGGTTGTAATTATAGCAATTAAAATATGATTTTCATTTTTTTTTAAATTCATCTTTGTTAGCTGTTCTCAGCAATATAATTGTTAGACCTTTGTTAGCTGCTGCGAGCAGAAAATTATTACACCCTCTATTGTACTCTCGTTTGCCCTTGTTATCTGCTAGTAGCAAGAAACATTAGTCCCTGAGGACAGAAAGGCGCCTTTGTTATTGCTCTGGGCGATAATAGTACCCTAACAATTTTTTGCTCTGAGCAGCTAAAAATGGACGAATCGGGTTCGGGTGGTATTCTCATGTGACGTTTAAGATGATGTGAACGACTGAAACACTTTTCACAAACATCACATTTATAAGGTCTATCTCCAGTATGTATTCTCATGTGACGTTTAAGATGATGTGAACGACTGAAACACTTTTCACAAACATCACATTTATAAGGTCTATCTCCAGTATGTATTCTCATGTGACGTTTAAGATGATGTGAACGACTGAAACACTTTTCACAAACATCACATTTATAAGGTCTATCTCCAGTATGTATTCTCATGTGACGTTTAAGATGATGTGAACGACTGAAACACTTTTCACAAACATCACATTTATAAGGTCTATCTCCAGTATGTATTCTCATGTGACGTTTAAGATGATGTGAACGACTGAAACACTTTTCACAAACATCACATTTATAAGTTTTCTCTCCAGTATGTGTTATTTTGTGATTATTTAGGGCACTTGATGTAGTAAAACACTTTTTACATTCATCACATTTGTAAGGTCTAACTCCAGTATGTGTTCTCATGTGATCATTTAAAAAACGTACTCTTATAAAATCCTTTTCACAAACATCACATTTGTAAGGTTTATCTCCAGTATGTGTTTTCGAGTGAACATTTATGGCACTTGAAGAGGTAAAACACTTTTCACAAGCATCACATTTATAAGGTTTATCTCCAGTATGTATTCTCATGTGAACCTTTAGGGCACTCGAAGTGGTAAAACACTTTTCACAAACATCGCATTTATAAGGTTTATCTCCAGTATGTATTCTCATGTGAACATTAAGGGCACTCGAAGTGGTAAAACACTTTTCACAAACATCGCATTTATAAGGTTTCTCGCCAGTATGTATTCTCATGTGACGTTTAAGATGACTTGAAAAGGTAAATGACTTTTTACATACATCACATTTGTGTGAATTTCTGCTTCTGAGAGGTTTATCCATAATTGGGAACTGTTAAATATGGGAGGATAAAAACATAGAAGAAAGTTTGATGTTAACACGACTTGCTTTACTAATTTAAATATAATCCTTTTTCCACTTTAACAACGAACTTCAACCTTCTATAACTTTTACCACAAATCTTGTATAAGTCACGGTGAAAGCCTGACCAATGCTTAAAGATGGGTTTTCGCATTTTTTATGGGTCAAATCAAGCTTACTAATTGATTAATTGGTGTTTCTAACGAACAATCCATGTATTTGTAAGTTATTTAGCCGTATGTGGACGTAGAAAGACATGGGGAATTCATTTGACTTCATCAGTTTCAAAAGCTAAATTTAGACTCCATGTTTGATTACGTGACCAAATGACGTCATATGACGTCGTGTGATTGAAGCTGTATAAGAATTAATTTTCGTATTTTATTATCATTAACTAAATCTATTCAAAAGGAGAAATGGTGAGTTTAAACTGATTTAGATTAATTAATTATCTAATTATTATTTGAAAAATGATATTTGAATAAATTTAATCATTTCCTGTTGCTTGAGAAAATACCAAAATACACGAGAGGATATCGGCACATTCTTTTAAAAATAATAGCCAATCAAATTGAATATTGGAAATCGGGCCGATCGGAAATGTAAACATGGGGATTCCCTCGGTAATTAGCTAATTACAAGTTAATTAGGGACCGCACAGATTAACTTTTGTACTCGGAAGTCGTTAGGATAACTGGCCAATCGATTTATATAAGAGTTTGACACACAACAAAAATTTGAAACAAAAATGAATGAAACCATCTTTAATGTCACTTGAAAACTTAAAAACACATTGTACATGAAAGGAAGAAAACAAAAGCCTAAAACTAGAGATTGAGAAACATTTTCTAAATTGGTGAACTGTTTTTACATCCACCCAGCTGGTAAGAACCCCACTCAGCCAAGTGAAAACTTTAAAGGTAAATTGATGAACTGTTTTGAAACTCCACTTATTAAGTGATGTTAACATTCTATTACTAGAGATCATCTACTATCTGTGCAAGTTGAACATTTTTTTTTAATTTTTGCGATTATTTTTACGAGAATTGAAATATCAGCCTGACAATGCTACTGTTAGTCTTAGAATGTCTTTGCTTTGATAAAAAATATAATTTTTGTAAGTTTACATTAAATGAAAATACGTTTCTCTCCTAGAAATTTCAACCAAAAAGGGTCACTAATTTTGACTGAAAATTGTCCTCTGTAAAAACAAATTTTGAAGACATAAATTGTGTTCCTATTTCCTTTTTCATCAAAGCAAAGACATTCTAAGACTAAAAATACTAATTTGAAGCTTCTTTTTCAGTTCTCAAAAAAATTATGGCAAAAAATCAAAAGCAAAAAACTTTTTAACTTGCACAGACAGTAGTTAAGAAACAAACAGTTTTTATATGAGTGAACTGTTTTTTAAATCCACTCTGCTGAATGAACACAAGTTACAACTCTACTCTGTCAAGTGATTGATGATATGTAGGTAAGTGATGTTAAGTGATGTTCAGCAGAACTCATTTAGTTAAGAAACGAACATGTTTTTAATTAGTGACCTATTTGCTGTGAAAACACAGTCAAAGAAAACCGCAAAATTCAATTTTAATTAACCTCTACTTTAAGTTAGATTGAACTCTGACCTAACCTTATAAAAATGACATGATAAACAAGTCTACAGCATTAGAGAACCTTAGAACGTACTTTTTGTTCGCGTCACAAATCCGAGCGCTGGAGGTTAGGTCAGAGTTCAAACTGACAGTATTTCCTTAAGGACCTGGTTAGACCCTAATGTATTAGCCAAAAAAAAAAAAAAAAGAATTTTAAAAGCAGATCAAATCGAATGGGACCCATAACTCCATTTATTTCATTTCATTTTACTTTAACCGCTTAATGGAAGATGTCTAAAGTTTTCGTTCGCTCTGTCGTGTTATCAATAACACTCACTGATTGTGACAAGAAATTATTTTCTGAGAAGGTTGACATTTTCAACATGACAGCATAAACTGTTGAAGTTGTTTTTAAAAAAATCTCTCTTGAACAAGATCGACATATACGTAATGAGGCCTAAAGTTATACAACAGTTTAAGATAATTTGGAATATAACTTAGCTAAATAGACCTAGAATATAAACAGAATAGTTAGGTGATGTCCGGTGTTTCTATAAACATACAATAGTTAGGTGATGTCTGGTGTTTCTATAAACATACAATAGTTAGGTGATGTCTGGTGTTTCCATAAACATACAATAGATAAGTGATGTCTAGTGTTGCTATAAACAGAGAAGAGTTAGGTGATGTCTGATGTTTCAATAATCAGACAATAGTTAGGTGATGTCTGGTGTTTCTATAAACAGATAATAGTTAGGTGATGTCTGGTGTTTGTGATGTCTGGTGTTTCTATAAACAGACAATAGTTAGGTGATGTCTGGTGTTTCTATAAACAGACAATAGTTAGGTGATGTCTGGTGTTTCTATAAACAGATAATAGTTAGGTGATGCCTGGTGTTTCCGTAAACAGAGTTAGGTGATGCTCGGTGTCACACCAAGTTTTAATAAAATTGGATGAAAACTGAAGCTTCTAGTGTGTTAACGAACAATTTTGACGCGTTTTATCAAAGTCAAGGTCAATGGCTTAAAAACCGTTAATCAAACAAATTTGAGCGTATATGGGGCACTTTACGTTATCACTTGGCTGAGTGGAGTTCCAATCAGTGTTCACTTAGTTGAGTAGATTTAGAAAGAGTTCACCAATTTAGAAAATGTTTTTTGATATCTAGTTTTAGGCTTTAAACATCACTCACTAACAATCTACATGTAGCTATATTATGGTTTCGTTTTCTTCCTTTCATAGACATTATGTATTAAAGTTTTCAAGTGACAGTAAGCATTGGTCAGACTTTCACGTGACTGTAACAAGATTTGTGGTAAAAGTTATAGAAGGTTGAATTTTGTTGTTAAAGTGGAAAAAGGATTATATTTAAATTAGTAAAGCAAGTCGTGTTAACATCAAACTTTCTTCTATGTTTTTATCCTCCCATATTTAACAGTTACCAATTATGGATAAACCTCTCAGAAGCAGAAATTCACACAAATGTGATGTATGTAAAAAGTGTTTTATTAATTCACATAATCTTAAATGTCACATGAGAATACATACTGGAGATACACCTTACAAATGTGAAGTTTGTGAAAAGTGTTTTACTTCTTCAAGTCATCTTAATGCTCACATGAAAATACATACTGGAGATCGACCGCACAAATGTGAAGTTTGTGAAAAGTGTTTCATTAGTTCTTATAATCTTAAACGTCACATGAGAATACATACTGGAGAGAAACCACATAAATGTGATACTTGTGAAAAGTGTTTTACCACATTAATTCATCTTAATGTTCACATGAGAACACATACTGGAGATAAACCTTACAAATGTGATGTTTGTGAAAAGTCTTTTACTACATCAAGTCACATGATTGTTCACTTGAGAACACACACTGGAGATAAACCTTACAAATGTGATGTTTGTGAAAAATGTTTTACAACTTCAGGCAGTCTTAATGTTCACAAAAGTACACACACTGGAGATAAACATCACAAATGTGATGTTTGTGAAAAGTATTTTACAACAGCATGGTATTTAAATGATCACATGAGAATACATACTGGAGATAGACCTTACAAATGTGAAGTTTGCAAAAAGTCTTTTACTACTTCAAGTATTCTTAATGTTCATTCGAAATCACACACTGGAAATAAACCCCACAAATGTGATGTTTGTGAACAGTATTTTACAACAGCATGGTATCTAAATACTCACAAGAGAATACATACTGGAGATAAACCATTCAAATGTGATGTTTGTAAAAAGTCTTTTACTACTTCAAGTCATCTTAATGTTCACATGAAAATACATACTGGAGATAGACCGCACAAATGTGATGTTTGTGAAAAGTATTTTATAAGGGCAAGTGATCTAAAGGTTCACATGAGAATACATACTGGAGAGAAACCTTATAAATGTGATGTTTGTGAAAAGTGTTTCATTCATTCACATAATCTTAAACGTCACATGAGAATACATACTGGAGATAGACCTTATAAATGTGATGTTTGTGAAAAGTATTTCTCTACATTAAGTAAACTTAAAACTCATATGAAAACACACATTTGATAAAGTTTACATACTTAAAAAAATACTTTAAGATGAAATATGTTTGTGAAAAGTGTTTTACGAATAAATAACATTTTAAAGTTCATATGAAAACACATACTTCAAAAAGAACTTAATATTGTGATGTTTGTGAAAAGTGTTTTATTGATAAATGTCTTTCTTATGTTCATATGAAAACACATACATGTACCTGAAATGTATTATGAAATATAAATGTTTTATGTGTTGTTTGTGAATAGTGTTTTACGAATAAATTTCATTTTGATGTTCATATGAAAACACATTATGAAAAAAAATAAAATAATAATGTGATGTTTGTAAAAAAGTGTTTTAGTTTTACATGTTATTTTATGTTCATATGAAAACATATATTTAAAAAAAAAACATTAACAGTGTGATGATTGTGAAATTTGTTTTATTAATATATGTCATCATAAAGTTCATATGAAATCACATACTTGAAAATAACATTTTTATTTGATGTTTGTGAAAAGTGTTGTACGAATACATGTCATTTTATGTTCATATGAAACGCATACTTGAGAATAATGTTTTTATGTGCTGTTTGTGAATTGTTTTTTTACTAATAAAAGTCATTTTAATGTTCGTATAAAAACACACATTCCAGTATAACCTTAATAATGTGATGTTTGTGAAAAGTGTTTTACTAATAAATGTCATTTTAATGTTCATAATATGGAAACGCATACTTAAAAATAACGTTTTTATGTGTTGTTTATTTATCAATAAATATCATTTAATGTTTATATAAAAGCACATACTTAATAATGTGATGTTTGTGAAAAATGTTTTACGAATAAATGTCATTTTAACGTTCATATGAAAACACATACTTGAAAATAACCTTAATAATGTGATGTTTGTGAAAAGGGTTTTACTAATAAATGTCATTTTAACGTTCATATGAAAACTTGAAAATAACGTTAAAAATGTGATGTTTGTGAAAAGTGTTTTAATAATAAATGTTATTTTTAATGTTCATAAGTTGATTTTATAAATTCTCTTGAACAAGTGATATTTCTATTAACAAATAATATTATGCAACAGTGGATCATTTTCTAGAATAGGAGGTTAGGAGGTGATATCAGGTATTTCTAATAACAGACAATAGTATAGAACAGTGGATCACCTTCTAGAATATAACCCAGAGTTAGGTGATGTCTGGTATTTCTATTAACAGACAATATTATACAACAGTAGATCACCTTCTAGAATATAACACAGAGTTAGGTGATATCTGATATTTCTATAAACAGACAATAGTATACAACAATAGATCACCTTCTAGAATATAACCCAGAGTTAGGTGATGTCTGATATTTCTATTAACAGACAATAGTATACAACAGTAGATCACCTTCTAGAATATAACACAGAGTTAGGTGATATCTGATATTTCTATAAACAGACAATAGTTTACAACAGTGGATCACCGTCTAGAATATAACCCAGAGGTAGGTGATGTCTGATATTTCTATTAACAGACAATAGTGAAAAGCTTTTAACATCACTCACTAACAATCTAGATTTGAGTGGAGTTTCAAAACAGTTCATCAGTTTATCTCTGACGTTATCACTTGGCTGAGTGTGGATCCAATCAGTGTTCAGTCAGATGAGTAGATTTAAAAACAGTTCACAAATTTAGAAAATGTTTTTTGATATCTAGTTTTAGGCTTCAAACATCACTCACTAACAATCTACATGTAGCTATATTATGGTTTCGTTTCATTCCTTTCATAGACATTATGTATTAAAGTTTTCAAGTGAAGATGTCCAAGATGGCGTCAGGTGACAAGTCGGTGTCGACTGACCGCTGATTTGTTTGGAAATTCGGCGAATGGATTCTTAAAATGGATACATTTTGGGTCTACTATGTGCTAGAATATCCTTGGATTAAGGATCTATAGGGATATACAAAGAGAGACAGATAAGTTTATCAAAATAACATTTTTTCTTTCTTATATTTACATTAGCAACAAAATGTAAACCTCCGATTGAGATAATCCGGGACTACTGACCTGGTAGTGCCCTAGTCTGAGTCACTGAACTTTAATTTTTTTTTTTTTTTTTTTTTTTTTTTTTTTTTTTTTTTCTGATAAATTTGATATGATTAGATAATTACAGCCATGTCTATATACACCAAAAAAGTAACATTCACAGATAATGGAATGATACGCCAGAACACGTTTAAGAGAACGAATACAGTTGCTATATGGTTAGCAGAAGATACCAATGATAGAATCAAATCAATCGACATCCTATATACAATACAAAATGTAAGTAGCAGTTCGATTCAAACCATTAAATGCCTTCAAAATGTGGAACCCAACTGCTTTTATATGACTTTTAACAATGAAACCAACATGCATAGATTCATTGAGCAATTTACTGATAATTTCATGGTTAATGGCAAAAAGCTTATCATTGATGAGTGCCAGGAAGAAATATGGGATGAACCAGTTGATAATATTACTATTACTGTGTTCGGTGCACCATACCAGCTGGACGCAGTCGAAATCACCAAGAAGCTAGCGAAATACTGCACTGTCATAAGTGCTAGAAATACAAATTTTGGGGAATTCCCGTCTATAAATAGTGGCACGAGGCTGGTGTATGTAAAAAAAATAACTAAGCCTATCCCCACAAAGTTATTTGTCCAAGGCAAAAGACTTACCTTCAAATATGAAGGTCAGCCCAAACCACAGCGAAAATGCTACGGTTGTGGCCAGTATGGACACAACGCCGACGAGTGTCCTGAGGACCAAGTTCAAAATAACGAGCCAATTAGACAGGAAGAGACCCCAGGTATGATCACTACCATCTGGGGAACCCAAATCCCGGCCCCTTCACCATCTCAGCCTGAACCCTTGCAGCATGAGCCTATACCTCAAGAGCCTGAACGGCAACTACCCGTGCAACCTGAACCCCCTTCAATCCAGGCAAAACCTAACCCAACCTCAACAATACAACCATTTGAAAATAGATTAGAGATGCTTGATGTTTTGTCAAAAACTCTCAAAGAATTGGAGGAATTCACACCATCCACCTCCACTCCAAAACGTCTAAGCGACCTGCCTCCCCCCTTGCCAAAGCTTCCTCCCCCATCAATGGAAGAGGAGACTAGTCAGTACTCTGGGGACAGCAAGTCCAAAGAATCAGAATCCCTGTCAATGTCTGACTTACACAGCTCAGACATTAATACGTCGCCTAGTACAGTCACCTCGGTGGGACAGTGCAGCGACAACTCTTCATCAGATAATATCGTCTCTGAAAGTTTTTTACAGATATATGGTGAAGAGCTAACAAATAAAAGAAAAAAAAATAATTCAAATAGTTATAGTTCTAAGGAAGAAGTTACAGAGAAGAAGGTGAGGACTATCTCACCGGTACAAACTGAAGTTTAGTCTTCTAAAGGTAGATCATACTAACAACTTACTAAATACATACACCCTTTAAAACCCCCCTTTACACCCTCATTATGGCATTAAACTTCTTATCTCTCAATATCAACCATCATTTAAACTTCAAATACAATATTTTAACTTCTACATTTCATAAATATCAAATACTAAACTTACAAGAAACATCTACTCTTACCCCATATGAAATTAACAACCTACAAACCAATTCTAACTACAATATATACTGTAACAATGGAACTTATAAATCCAGGGGAGTGGCCACCCTGATTCAGAGACACCTTACAGCTAAGGATTTAACGCCTCAGGGCTTTCTGGAGGGGAGATTCCTACACCTGGAACTTCAAATATCAAACAAAACCTTTCAGATTATAAATTTATATGCACCCAATGATTACACAGAAAAACACATATTTTATGATAACGTCCTAGATTACCTACTAATACATCTCAAACCAAGCCATGAAACCTTACTCTCAGGTGATTTCAATTTCATATTAGAACATATCGATACAAAGAGACAACTTCAACTTTACTCTCTCAAACAAAAAACTAAGCAATATTTTCAAACATCTATCAACGCTCTTAACCTTACAGACGTCTTCAGACAAACATTCCCTACAACCCATTCATACACTTACAGCAAAACAACTACAGGAGCAGCTCGACTTGATAGAATATATGCATCCAAAACTCTAACACCAAACACACAAGAAATCAAACACCTGCCACAGTCCGTCAGCGACCATAAGGCCGTCAGTCTAAAACTTAAACTTAAAAGAAATCGCTGGGGAAAAAGTTACTGGAAGATGAATACTCAAATTCTCAAAGATCAAAATTATAGGGACCATATCATTTATATACTAGAACATTGGCACAATAATACACAATTTGAAGATCAATTAGGAAGGTGGGAAAATCTCAAAGAAACAATTAAGGGCATTTCAATAAAACATTCAATTAGGATACATAAAGAAAAGAAACTATTACTTGAAAAACTATACTTAAATTTAGAAACATTAGAAGAAAACCACAACTCAAACCATCCAGATATAACAAAAACAAAATCAGAAATATTAGAACTAGAACAGGAATTTAACCTCGGTACCATCATAAGATCAAAGAAAGAATTTACAGGAAGTGACATCTCCAATATAGAAATATACAAACTATTTGAAATTAAAAACTCCTCCAACAAAGAAATACAAGAAATCGAAAACGATGAGGGTAAAGTAGTATCCGCTAAAGAATCAATCTTATCTACTGTCCAACACTTTTATTCCAATCTCTACTCCACTCAAAATATTTCACAAAACACCATTGATACTTACCTCTCTACCTCAAACCTATCCACTCTTTCTATACAGCAACAACAGCAGCTCTCTCTCCCTATCACTGAGGATGAGGTCCGTGCTGCACTGGACTCGTTTCACAACAACAAATCTCCTGGTGTAGACGGTATCCCTAAAGAGTTCTATCTAGAATTCTGGCCTCAGATTGGCGAGGAACTTACTAACTTAATCAATAATATTTACATGCAACATCAATTAACACCTACCCAAAAATCAGCAATAATTACTATATCATATAAAAACAAAGGCAGCCACAAACAACTAAAAAATTATAGACCTATTTCTCTATTAACAGTCGACTACAAGATCATCACAAAAATCCTCGCCAATCGGCTATCCGGGGTTCTAGATGAACTCATATTGCCCATTCAGACTGGGGCCGGAAGAGGTAAAACCATACTGGATAATTTACAATCTATCCACTTCATTTTGCAATACATGGAACAAAAACAGATAAAGGGTACCCTTGTCGGTTTCGACCAGGAGAAAGCATTTGACAGAATAGAGCATAATTACCTATACAGCCTTCTCCAAAATCTAAATTTTCCCACTTATATTCTCAACTGGTTCAAAATTCTATATCATGATATCAATAGCTCAGTTTTGGTCAACGGTGCGTTCACCTCTAAATTCAAAATTACTCGGTCAGTCCGACAAGGATGCCCTTTATCAATGTTACTATACTCTTTGGCAATCCACCCTTTGGCATTAAAAATATTGCAAAATGAATCCATAATTGGCCTCAAAATTCCCAACTTACCATCCCAAATTAAAATATTTCAGCACGCAGACGATATTTCGGCCATCTTAACATCACAAAATTCCCTCACAGAAATCGTTGCTGAAATTAACAAGTATGGCACTGCTTCCGGCTCCAAGCTGAATGTGGACAAAACAGAATTGATCAACATTAACGGGTTCAGGTCGGCTACGGATCTTGTCCCCAGTGATACCATTAAAATACTAGGCATCTATTTTGGCAAAAACTACATCAACAAAAACTGGATTACCATAATCAACAAAATCACAGCTATGCAATACACTCATATTCAACGTGCTGGGAATCTCTCCTTTAGGGAACGCCTGATGGCGTTAAATACCTACCTAGTCAGCCTCACTCAGTATGTGTTAAAGATAATTCCTCCACCTCCTGATATCATCAAACAGTTAAATACCCTTATCTTTAGATTTATCTGGGCTGATCAACCTGAAACCATCAAACGAGAAACTCTTATGCTGCCTCTGGATCGGGGTGGCCTTAGCATCACAAACCTCAACAACAAAATCCAAATCAACTTCATACAGCTCATTAATAAATTCGCATACTCACCTTCATTCCAACATGCCTGGATGGCACTTATGAAATACTGGCTTGGTGTTCCTCTCCGTAACATTCATCCACTCCATCCTTCACATACCATTACCATCTTAGAACCTCCTCTTCTGAAAAAAATAAAACAAACATATCAGCAATACCCAAACATCATCAACTACCAACAAAAAACATCCAGCAAAATCATAAATACTAAACTTATACATCTATCAGACCATAAACCTAAACTTCTCATAGAATACCCTACTACAAATCTTACTCAAATTTCTAAATTTCAACAAAATATCCACCTTAACAACAGACAAAAAGACTTTACTTACCTTCTTCTACATTCTGGCCTCTTTACTAAAACAATACAACAATCTAGAACTTTTTATATCATCAATACCACCTGTAATTATTGCCACAATCAACCTGAAACACAACCTCATTTATTTGAATACTGTACTTACCTTATCCCACTCCGTCATTTCTTCACCACTCACATTCAAACTATTACTGCTGATAAAAACTTTACTCTCCCTTCACCATACCACCTTATCCATACATACCTACCTTCACAGCAAAAATACATCATACAGCTTTACATCCTTATCTGGAAAAATAGAAATAACTCGCTCAGCACTCAAGACTTAATATATTACCTCTATAACGAAATTACCTAACTTACTAAAACCCACCAGCATTACCACCCCCCTCCTTATTCACCAGCCCTGAACACCAGCCCTTTCTTATTCACCTCAGCACAATGAATATATCAATAAATAATTTACTTAGTGAAAAACAAAACCCTCCCAAAAAAAAACTTATGTGTGTACGAGAATGTAAGTGTGTGAGAATAAAAGTGGTGCTGTGTGGTGAACATGTTTTTATACGTGCGTCAGTGTGTGGATGTTACAGCAGTGTGTAAGTTGAATGCTGGGCACAGTGTGAAAGTAGTACTCGAGTGTTAGTTAGAGTGAATGACCCCAGTGTGAAAGTAGATCTGTGAGAGAAAGTGAATATAAATAAATTGTAATTAACTTATGTAAATAAATGTATGTACATAAATGTAAATACTATACTATATAGTATGACTTGTAAATAAATGTAAATATAAATATAAAAATATAGCACAATGATGATAAAAAACAGTACAACGGTCGTTTACTATCGTCAATTATTTCTTTATAAAATTCACCCTTTTTAGGTCTTAACTCACTAACAATAGCAGGTAATAAAAAAAAAAGTGACAGTAAGCATTGGTCAGACTTTCACGTGACTTACACAAGATTTGTGGTACAAGTTATAGAAGGTTGAATTTTTTTGTTAAAGTGGAAAAAGGATTATATTTAAATTAGTAAAGCAAGTCGTGTTAAGATCAAACTTTCTTCTATGTTTTTATCCTCCCATATTTAACAGTTACCAATTATGGATAAACCTCGAAGAAGCAGAAATTCACACAAATGTGATGTATGTAAAAAGTGTTTTATTAATTCACATAATCTTAAATGTCACATGAGAATACATACTGGAGATACACCTTACAAATGTGAAGTTTGTGAAAAGTGTTTTACTTCTTCAAGTCATCTTAATGCTCACATGAAAATACATACTGGAGATAGACCGCACAAATGTGATGTTTGTGAAAAGTGTTTCATTAGTTCTTATAATCTTAAACGTCACATGAGAATACATACTGGAGAGAAACCACATAAATGTGATACTTGTGAAAAGTGTTTTACCACATTAATTCATCTTAATGTTCACATGAGAACACATACTGGAGATAAACCTTACAAATGTGATGTTTGTGAAAAGTCTTTTACTACATCAAGTCACATGAATGTTCACTTGAGAACTCATACTGGAGATAAACCTTACAAATGTGATGTTTGTGAAAAATGTTTTACAACTTCAGGCAGTCTTAATGTTCACAAAAGTACACACACTGGAGATAAACATCACAAATGTGATGTTTGTGAAAAGTATTTTACAACAGCATGGTATTTAAATGATCACATGAGAATACATACTGGAGATAAACCATACAAATGTGATGTTTGTAAAAAGTCTTTTACTACTTCAAGTATTCTTAATGTTCATTCGAAATCACACACTGGAAATAAACCCCACAAATGTGATGTTTGTGAACAGTATTTTACAACAGCATGGTATCTAAATACTCACAAGAGAATACATACTGGAGATAAACCATACAAATGTGATGTTTGTAAAAAGTCTTTCACTACTTCAAGTCATCTTAATGTTCACATGAAAATACATACTGGAGATAGACCGCACAAATGTGATGTTTGTGAAAAGTATTTTATAAGGGCAAGTGATCTAAAGGTTCACATGAGAATACATACTGGAGAGAAACCTTATAAATGTGATGTTTGTGAAAAGTGTTTCATTCATTCACATAATCTTAAACGTCACATGAGAATACATACTGGAGATAGACCTTATAAATGTGATGTTTGTGAAAAGTATTTCTCTACATTAAGTAAACTTAAAACTCACATGAAAATACACATTTGATAAAGTTTACATACTTAAAAAATACTTTAAGATGAAATATGTTTGTGAAAAGTGTTTTACGAATAAATAACATTTTAAAGTTCAAATGAAAACACATATTTCAAAAAGAACTTAATATTGTGATGTTTGTGAAAAGTGTTTTATTGATAAATGTCTTTCTAATGTTCATATGAAAACACATACATGTACCTGAAATGTATTATGAAATATAAATGTTTTATGTGTTGTTTGTGAACAGTGTTTTACGAATAAATGTCATTTTGATGTTCATATGAAAAAACATTATGAAAAAAAATTAATAATAATGTGATGTTTGTAAAAAAGTGTTTTAGTTTTACATGTTATTTTATGTTCATATGAAAACATATATTTAAAAAAAAACATTAACAGTGTGATGTTTGTGAAATTTGTTTTATTAATATATGTCATCGTAAAGTTCATATGAAATCACTTGAAAATAACATTTTTATTTGATGTTTGTGAAAAGTGTTGTACGAATACATGTCATTTTATGTTCATATGAAACGCATACTTGAGAATAATGTTTTTATGTGCTGTTTGTGAATGTCTTTTTACTAATAAAAGTCATTTTAATGTTCGTATAAAAAACATACATTCCAGTATAACCTTAATAATGTGATGTTTGTGAAAAGTGTTTTACTAATAAATGTCATTTTAATGTTCATAATATGGAAACTCATACTTAAAATAACGTTTTTATGTGTTGTTTATTTATTAATAAATATCATTTAATGTTTATATAAAAGCACATACTTAATAATGTGATGTTTGTGAAAATGTTTTACGAATAAATGTCATTTTAACGTTCATATGAAAACTTGAAAATAACGTTAAAAATGTGATGTTTGTGAAAAGTGTTTTAATAATAAATGTTATTTTTAATGTTCATAAGTTGATTTTATAAAAATTCTCTTGAACAAGTGATATTTCTATTAACAGACAATATTATGCAACAGTGGATCACCTTCTAGAATATAACCCAGAGTTAGGTGATGTCTGGTATTTCTATTAACAGACAATAGTATACAACAGTAGACCACCTTCTAGAATATAACCCAGAGTTAGGTGATATCAGGTATTTCTATAAACAGACAATAGTATACAACAGTAGATCACCTTCTAGAATATAACCCAGAGTTAGGCGATATCAGGTATTTCTATAAACAGACAATAGTATACAACAGTAGATCACCTTCTAGAATATAACCCAGAGTTAGGTGATGTCTGGTATTTCTATTAACAGACAATAGTATACAACAGTAGATCACCTTCTAGAATATAACCCAGAGTTAGGTGATGTCAGGTATTTCTATAAACAAACAATAGTATACAACAGTAGACCACCTTCTAGAATATAACCCAGAGTTAGGTGATGTCTGGTATTTCTATTAACAGACAATATTATACAACAGTGGATCACCTTCTAGAATATAACCCAGAGTTAGGTGATGATATCAGATATTTCTATAAACAGACAATAGTATACAACAGTAGATCACCTTCTAGAATATAACCCAGAGTTAGGTGATCTCTGGTATTTCTATTAACAGACAATAGTATACAACAGTAGATCACCTTCTAGAATATAACACAGAGTTAGGTGATATCTGGTATTTCTATAAACAAACAATAGTATACAACAGAAGATCACCTTCTAGAATATTACCCAGAGTTAGGTGATGTCTGGTATTTCTATTAACAGACAATAGTATACAACAGTAGATCACCTTCTAGAATATAACCCAGAGTTAGGAGGTGATATCAGGTATTTCTATTAACAGACAATATTATACAACAGAAGATCACCTTCTAGAATATTACCCAGAGTTAGGTGATGTCTGGTATTTCTATTAACAGACAATAGTATACAACAGTAGATCACCTTCTAGAATATAACCCAGAGTTAGGAGGTGATATCAGGTATTTCTATTAACAGACAATAGTATACAACAGTAGATCACCTTCTAGAATATAACCCAGAGTTAGATGATGTCTGGTATTTCTATTAACAGACAATAGTATACAACAGTAGATCACCGTCTAGAATATAACCCAAAGTTAGTTGATGTTTAATATTTCTATTAACAGACAATAGTGAAAAGCTTTTAACATCACTCACTAACAATCTAGTTTGAGTGGAGTTCTGAAACAGTTCATCAGTTTATCTCTGACGTTATCACTTGGCTGAGTGGAGATCCAATCTGTGTTCACTCAGTTGAGTAGATTTAAAAACAGTTCACAAATTTAGAAAATGTTTCTTGATCTCTAGTTTTAAGCTATAGACATCACTCACTAACAATCTAGATTTGGTTATTTTTTCTTCCTTTCATGTACATTATGTATTAAAGTTTTCAAGTGACAATAATCATTGGTCAGACTTTCACGTGACTTACACAAGATTTGTGGTACAAGTTATAGAAGGTTGAATTTTGTTGTTAAAGTGGAAAAAGGATTATATTTAAATTAGTAAAGCAAGTCGTGTTAACATCAAACTTTCTTCTATGTTTTTATCCTCCCATATTTAACAGTTACCGATTATGGATAAACCTCGAAGAGGCAGAAATTCACACAAATGTGGCTTATGTAAAAAGTGTTTTATTAATCCACATAATCTTAAATGTCACATGAGAATACATACTGGAGATACACCTTACAAATGTGAAGTTTGTGAAAAGTGTTTTACTTCTTCAAGTCATCTTAATGCTCACATGAAAATACATACTGGAGATAGACCGCACAAATGTGAAGTTTGTGAAAAGTGTTTCATTAGTTCTTATAATCTTAAACGTCACATGAGAATACATACTGGAGAGAAACCACATAAATGTGATACTTGTGAAAAGTGTTTTACCACATTAATTCATCTTAATGTTCACATGAGAACACATACTGGAGATAAACCTTACAAATGTGATGTTTGTGAAAAGTCTTTTACTACATCAAGTCACATGAATGTTCACTTGAGAACTCATACTGGAGATAAACCTTACAAATGTGATGTGTGTGAAAAGTATTTTACGTCTTCAAGTGCTCTAAATGTTCACGTGAGAACACATACTGGAGAAAAACTTTATAAATGTGATGTTTGTAAAAAGTCTTTTACTACTTCAAGTCATCTTAATGTTCATGTGAGAACACATATTGGAGAAAAACCTTATAAATGTGATGTTTGTGAAAAGTATTTTACAAGAGCATGCCATCTAAATGATCACATGAGAATACATACTGGCAAAAAACCTTATAAATGTGATGCTTGTGAAAAGTGTTTCACCTCTTCAAGTCATCTCAATGCTCACATGAGAACACATACTGGAGATAAACCTTACAAATGTGTTGTTTGTGAAAAGTATTTTACAAGAGCATGCCATCTGAATGATCACATGAGAATACATAATGGAGATAGACCTTATAAATGTGATGTTTGTAAAAAGTCTTTTACTACGTCAAGTATTCTTAATGTTCACATGAGAACACATACTGGAGATAAACCTTACAAATGTGATGTTTGTGAAAAGTGTTTTACAAGACGATGCAGTCTAAATGATCACATGAGAATACATACCGGAGATAAACCTTACACATGTGATATATGCAAAAAGTCTTTTACTACAGCATGGTATTTAAATGATCACATGAGAATACATACTGGAGATAGACCTTACAAATGTGAAGTTTGCAAAAAGTATTTTACTACTTTAAGTATTCTTAATGTTCATTCGAAATCACACACTGGAAATAAACCCCACAAATGTGATGTTTGTGAACAGTATTTTACAACAGCATGGTATCTAAATACTCACAAGAGAATACATACTGGAGATAAACCATACAAATGTGATGTTTGTAAAAAGTCTTTTACTACTTCAAGTCATCTTAATGTTCACATGAAAATACATACTGGAGATAGACCGCACAAATGTGATGTTTGTGAAAAGTATTTTACAAGGGCAAGTGATCTAAAGGTTCACATGAGAATACATACTGGAGAAAAGTGTTTCATTCATTCACATAATCTTAAACGTCACATGAGAATACATACTGGAGATAGACCTTATAAATGTGATGTTTGTGATAAGTATTTCTCTACATTAAGTAAACTTAAAACTCATATGAAAACACACATTTGATAAAGTTTACATACTTAAAAAAATACTTTAAGATGAAATATGTTTGTGAAAAGTGTTTTACGAATAAATAACATTTTAAAGTTCATATGAAAACACATACTTCAAAAAGAACTTAATATTGTGATGTTTGTGAAAAGTGTCATTTTATGTTCATATGAAACGCATACTTGAGAATAATGTTTTTATGTGCTGTTTGTGAATGTCTTTTTACTAATAAAAGTCATTTTAATGTTCATAATATGGTAACGCATACTTAAAATAAAGTTTTTATGTGTTGTTTATTTATTAATAAATATCATTTAATTAATAATAATGTGATGTTTGTAAAAAAGTGTTTTAGTTTTACATGTTATTTTATGTTCATATGAAAACATATATTTAAAAAAAAACATTAACAGTGTGATGTTTGTGAAATTTGTTTTATTAATATATGTCATCGTAAAGTTCATATGAAATCACTTGAAAATAACATTTTTATTTGATGTTTGTGAAAAGTGTTGTACGAATACATGTCATTTTAATATGTTCATATGAAACGCATACTTGAGAATAATGTTTTTATGTGCTGTTTGTGAATGTCTTTTTACTAATAAAAGTCATTTTAATGTTCGTATAAAAAACATACATTCCAGTATAACCTTAATAATGTGATGTTTGTGAAAAGTGTTTTACTAATAAATGTCATTTTAATGTTCATAATATGGAAACTCATACTTAAAATAACGTTTTTATGTGTTGTTTTTTATTAATAAATATCATTTAATGTTTATATAAAAGCACATACTTAATAATGTGATGTTTGTGAAAATGTTTTACGAATAAATGTCATTTTAACGTTCATATGAAAACACATACTTGAAAATAACCTTAATAATGTGATGTTTGTGAAAAGGGTTTTACTAATAAATGTCATTTTAACGTTCATATGAAAACTTGAAAATAACGTTAAAAATGTGATGTTTGTGAAAAGTGTTTTAATAATAAATGTTATTTTTAATGTTCATAAGTTGATTTTATAAAAATTCTCTTGAACAAGTGATATTTCTATTAACAGACAATATTATACAACAGTGGATCACCTTCTAGAATATAACCCAGAGTTAGGTGATGTCTGGTATTTCTATTAACAGACAATAGTATACAGCAGTAGACCACCTTCTAGAATATAACCCAGAGTTAGGTGATATCAGGTATTTCTATAAACAGACAATAGTATACAACAGTAGATCACCTTCTAGAATATAACCCAGAGTTAGGCGATATCAGGTATTTCTATAAACAGACAATAGTATACAACAGTAGATCACCTTCTAGAATATAACCCAGAGTTAGGTGATGTCTGGTATTTCTATTAACAGACAATAGTATACAACAGTAGATCACCTTCTAGAATATAACCCAGAGTTAGGTGATGTCAGGTATTTCTATAAACAAACAATAGTATACAACAGTAGACCACCTTCTAGAATATAACCCAGAGTTAGGTGATGTCTGGTATTTCTATTAACAGACAATATTATACAACAGTGGATCACCTTCTAGAATATAACCCAGAGTTAGGTGATGATATCAGATATTTCTATAAACAGACAATAGTATACAACAGTAGATCACCTTCTAGAATATAACCCAGAGTTAGGTGATGTCTGGTATTTCTATTAACATACAATATTATACAACAGCGGATCACCTTCTAGAATATAACCCAGAGTTAGGTGATCTCTGGTATTTCTATTAACAGACAATAGTATACAACAGTAGATCACCTTCTAGAATATAACACAGAGTTAGGAGGTGATATCAGGTATTTCTATTAACAGACAATATTATACAACAGAAGATCACCTTCTAGAATATTACCCAGAGTTAGGTGATGTCTGGTATTTCTATTAACAGACAATAGTATACAACAGTAGATCACCTTCTAGAATATAACACAGAGTTAGGTGATATCTGGTATTTCTATTAACAGACAATAGTATACAACAGTAGATCACCTTCTAGAATATAACCCAGAGTTAGGTGATGATATCAGATATTTCTATTAACAGACAATAGTATACAACAGTAGATCACCTTCTAGAATATAACACAGAGTTAGGTGATATCTGGTATTTCTATAAACAGACAATAGTATACAACAGTGGATCACCTTCTAGAATATAGCCCAGAGTTAGGTGATGTCTGATAGTTCTATTAACAGACAATAGTGAAAAGCTTTTAACATCACTCACTGACGATCTAGTTTGAGTGGAGTTCTGAAACAGTTCATCAGTTTATCTCTGACGTTATCACTTGACTGAGTGGAGTTCCAATCTGTGTTCACTCAATTGAGTAGATTTAAAAACAGTTCAAAAATTTAGAAAATGTTTCTTGATCCCTAGTTTTAAGCTATAAACATCACTCACTAACAATCTAGATTTGGTTTCGTTTTCTTCCTTTCATGGACATTATGTATTAAAGTTTTCAAGTGACAATAATCATTGGTCAGGCTTTCACGTGACTTACACAAGATTTGTGGTACAAGTTATAGAAGGTTGAATTTTGTTGTTAAAGTGGAAAAAGGATTATATTTAAATTAGTAAAGCAAGTCGTGTTAACATCAAACTTTCTTCTATGTTTTTATCCTCCCATATTTAACAGTTACCAATTATGGATAATCCTCTCAGAAGCAGAAATTCACACAAATGTGAAGTTTGTGAAAAGTGTTTTACTACTTCAAGTCATCTTAAACGTCACATGAGGATACATACTGGAGAGAAACCATACAAATGTGATGTGTGTGAAAAGTATTTTACTTCTTCAAGTGCCATAAATATTCACACGAGAATACATACTGGCGAAAAACCTTATAAATGTGATGTTTGTGAAAAGTATTTTACAAGAGCATGCCATCTAAATGATCACATGAGAATACATACTGGCAAAAAACCTTATAAATGTGATGCTTGTGAAAAGTGTTTCACCTCTTCAAGTCATCTCAATGCTCACATGAGAACACATACTGGAGATAAACCTTACAAATGTGTTGTTTGTGAAAAGTATTTTACAAGAGCATGCCATCTGAATGATCACATGAGAATACATAATGGAGATAGACCTTATAAATGTGATGTTTGTAAAAAGTCTTTTACTACGTCAAGTATTCTTAATGTTCACATGAGAACACATACTGGAGATAAACCTTACAAATGTGATGTTTGTGAAAAGTGTTTTACAAGACGATGCAGTCTAAATGATCACATGAGAATACATACCGGAGATAAACCTTACACATGTGATATATGCAAAAAGTCTTTTACTACAGCATGGTATTTAAATGATCACATGAGAATACATACTGGAGATAGACCTTACAAATGTGAAGTTTGCAAAAAGTATTTTACTACTTTAAGTATTCTTAATGTTCATTCGAAATCACACACTGGAAATAAACCCCACAAATGTGATGTTTGTGAACAGTATTTTACAACAGCATGGTATCTAAATACTCACAAGAGAATACATACTGGAGATAAACCATACAAATGTGATGTTTGTAAAAAGTCTTTTACTACTTCAAGTCATCTTAATGTTCACATGAAAATACATACTGGAGATAGACCGCACAAATGTGATGTTTGTGAAAAGTATTTTACAAGGGCAAGTGATCTAAAGGTTCACATGAGAATACATACTGGAGAAAAGTGTTTCATTCATTCACATAATCTTAAACGTCACATGAGAATACATACTGGAGATAGACCTTATAAATGTGATGTTTGTGATAAGTATTTCTCTACATTAAGTAAACTTAAAACTCATATGAAAACACACATTTGATAAAGTTTACATACTTAAAAAAATACTTTAAGATGAAATATGTTTGTGAAAAGTGTTTTACGAATAAATAACATTTTAAAGTTCATATGAAAACACATACTTCAAAAAGAACTTAATATTGTGATGTTTGTGAAAAGTGTCATTTTATGTTCATATGAAACGCATACTTGAGAATAATGTTTTTATGTGCTGTTTGTGAATGTCTTTTTACTAATAAAAGTCATTTTAATGTTCATAATATGGTAACGCATACTTAAAATAAAGTTTTTATGTGTTGTTTATTTATTAATAAATATCATTTAATTAATAATAATGTGATGTTTGTAAAAAAGTGTTTTAGTTTTACATGTTATTTTATGTTCATATGAAAACATATATTTAAAAAAAAACATTAACAGTGTGATGTTTGTGAAATTTGTTTTATTAATATATGTCATCGTAAAGTTCATATGAAATCACTTGAAAATAACATTTTTATTTGATGTTTGTGAAAAGTGTTGTACGAATACATGTCATTTTAATATGTTCATATGAAACGCATACTTGAGAATAATGTTTTTATGTGCTGTTTGTGAATGTCTTTTTACTAATAAAAGTCATTTTAATGTTCGTATAAAAAACATACATTCCAGTATAACCTTAATAATGTGATGTTTGTGAAAAGTGTTTTACTAATAAATGTCATTTTAATGTTCATAATATGGAAACTCATACTTAAAATAACGTTTTTATGTGTTGTTTTTTATTAATAAATATCATTTAATGTTTATATAAAAGCACATACTTAATAATGTGATGTTTGTGAAAATGTTTTACGAATAAATGTCATTTTAACGTTCATATGAAAACACATACTTGAAAATAACCTTAATAATGTGATGTTTGTGAAAAGGGTTTTACTAATAAATGTCATTTTAACGTTCATATGAAAACTTGAAAATAACGTTAAAAATGTGATGTTTGTGAAAAGTGTTTTAATAATAAATGTTATTTTTAATGTTCATAAGTTGATTTTATAAAAATTCTCTTGAACAAGTGATATTTCTATTAACAGACAATATTATACAACAGTGGATCACCTTCTAGAATATAACCCAGAGTTAGGTGATGTCTGGTATTTCTATTAACAGACAATAGTATACAGCAGTAGACCACCTTCTAGAATATAACCCAGAGTTAGGTGATATCAGGTATTTCTATAAACAGACAATAGTATACAACAGTAGATCACCTTCTAGAATATAACCCAGAGTTAGGCGATATCAGGTATTTCTATAAACAGACAATAGTATACAACAGTAGATCACCTTCTAGAATATAACCCAGAGTTAGGTGATGTCTGGTATTTCTATTAACAGACAATAGTATACAACAGTAGATCACCTTCTAGAATATAACCCAGAGTTAGGTGATGTCAGGTATTTCTATAAACAAACAATAGTATACAACAGTAGACCACCTTCTAGAATATAACCCAGAGTTAGGTGATGTCTGGTATTTCTATTAACAGACAATATTATACAACAGTGGATCACCTTCTAGAATATAACCCAGAGTTAGGTGATGATATCAGATATTTCTATAAACAGACAATAGTATACAACAGTAGATCACCTTCTAGAATATAACCCAGAGTTAGGTGATGTCTGGTATTTCTATTAACATACAATATTATACAACAGCGGATCACCTTCTAGAATATAACCCAGAGTTAGGTGATCTCTGGTATTTCTATTAACAGACAATAGTATACAACAGTAGATCACCTTCTAGAATATAACACAGAGTTAGGAGGTGATATCAGGTATTTCTATTAACAGACAATATTATACAACAGAAGATCACCTTCTAGAATATTACCCAGAGTTAGGTGATGTCTGGTATTTCTATTAACAGACAATAGTATACAACAGTAGATCACCTTCTAGAATATAACACAGAGTTAGGTGATATCTGGTATTTCTATTAACAGACAATAGTATACAACAGTAGATCACCTTCTAGAATATAACCCAGAGTTAGGTGATGATATCAGATATTTCTATTAACAGACAATAGTATACAACAGTAGATCACCTTCTAGAATATAACACAGAGTTAGGTGATATCTGGTATTTCTATAAACAGACAATAGTATACAACAGTGGATCACCTTCTAGAATATAGCCCAGAGTTAGGTGATGTCTGATAGTTCTATTAACAGACAATAGTGAAAAGCTTTTAACATCACTCACTGACGATCTAGTTTGAGTGGAGTTCTGAAACAGTTCATCAGTTTATCTCTGACGTTATCACTTGACTGAGTGGAGTTCCAATCTGTGTTCACTCAATTGAGTAGATTTAAAAACAGTTCAAAAATTTAGAAAATGTTTCTTGATCCCTAGTTTTAAGCTATAAACATCACTCACTAACAATCTAGATTTGGTTTCGTTTTCTTCCTTTCATGGACATTATGTATTAAAGTTTTCAAGTGACAATAATCATTGGTCAGGCTTTCACGTGACTTACACAAGATTTGTGGTACAAGTTATAGAAGGTTGAATTTTGTTGTTAAAGTGGAAAAAGGATTATATTTAAATTAGTAAAGCAAGTCGTGTTAACATCAAACTTTCTTCTATGTTTTTATCCTCCCATATTTAACAGTTACCAATTATGGATAATCCTCTCAGAAGCAGAAATTCACACAAATGTGAAGTTTGTGAAAAGTGTTTTACTACTTCAAGTCATCTTAAACGTCACATGAGGATACATACTGGAGAGAAACCATACAAATGTGATGTGTGTGAAAAGTATTTTACTTCTTCAAGTGCCATAAATATTCACACGAGAATACATACTGGCGAAAAACCTTATAAATGTGATGTGTGTAAAAAATGTTTTACTTATAAAAATGATCTTGTGGTTCATATGAGAATACATACTGGAGAAAAACCTTATAAATGTGAGGCTTGTGAAAAGCGTTTTACCTCTTCAAGTTGTCTTAATGCTCACATGCGAACACATACTGGAGAAAAGCCTTATAAATGTGATGCTTGTGAAAAGTGTTTTACTAATTCAAGTCATCTTAATGCTCACATGCGAATACATACTGGAGAAAAGCCTTATAAATGTAATGTTTGTGAAAAGTGTTTTATTAATTCAAGTCGTCTTAATGCTCACATGAGAACACATACTGGAGAAAAACCTTATAAATGTGATGTTTGTGAAAAGCGTTTTACCTTTTCAAGGCGTCTTAATGCTCACGCGAGAACACATGCTGGAGAAAAACCTTACAAATGTGATGTATGTAAAAAGTGTTATATTAATAAAAGTAACCTTAATGTTCACATGAGAACACATACTGGCGTGAAACCTCACAAATGTGAAGTTTGTGAAAAGTGTTTTACTACTTTACATAATCTTAAACGTCACATGAGAATACATACTGGAGAAAAACCTTACTAATGTGATATTTGTAAAAAGAGTTTCTCTACAATGAGTAAACTTAAGATTCATATGAAAAAACACATTTGATACAAAAACTATACAATGACTATAAAAAGTTTACATACTTAAAAACAACTTTAAGATGTAGTAGCCTATTATTGTGAAAGAGTGTTTTACGAATAAATAACAATTCAATGTTCATATGAAAACACATACTTCAAAAAGAACTTAATATTGTGATGTTTGTGAAAAGTGTTTTATTGATATATGTCTTTCTAATGTTCATATGAAAACACAGTCTTTCATGTACTTGAAAATTACGTTTTCATGTGTTGTTTGTGAATAGTGTTTAACGAATAAATGTCATTTTGATGTTCATATGATGAAAACACATTATGAAAAAAAAACACATTAATAATGTGATGTTTGTAAAAAAGTGTTTTAGTTATACATGTTATTTTATGTTCATATGAAAACATATAGTTGAAGAAAAAAAAACATTAATAGCGTGATGTTTGTGAAATTTGTTTTACTAATATATGTCATTTTATGAAACGCATATTTGAGAATAATGTATTTATGTGCTGTTTGTGAAAAGTTTTTTACTAATAAATATCATTTTAATGTAAATATAAAAACACACACTTGAGTATAACCTTAATAATGTGATTGTGTTTTACTAATAAATGCCTTGAAAACAAATACTAGAAAATTCACATAATCTGAAATGTCACATGAGAATACATGCTGCAGAGAAACCATACAAATGTGATGTGTGTGAAAAGTAATTTACTTCTTCAAGTTCCCTAAATATTCACTTGAGAATACATACTGGCGAAAAACCTTATAATTGTGATGCGTGTAAAAAATGTTTTACTTATAAAAGTGATCTTAAGGTTCATATGCGAACACATACTGGAGAAAAACCTTATAAATGTGATGCTTGTGAAAAGCGTTTTACCTCTTCAATTCGTACGTTATAATGCTCACATGCGAACACATACTGGAGAAAAACCTTATAAATGTGATGTTTGTGAAAAGTGTTTCATTCGTTCACATAATCTTAAACGTCACATGAGAATACATACTGGAGAGAAACCTTATAAATGTGATATTTGTAAAAAAGAGTTTCTCTATATTAAAGAGGCACAGGCTTCATTTTCGTGGGTCGATTTTTCCAAGTCTCAGAAACGGGGACTTTTTTAGCCCAGCAATTTAGTATTGGTTATCACAACTCACCATTGAAATTTGAGTCTTCAAATCCATGTGCATCCATAATTATTAGCATTTGAAAGTTATAATGCCCTACTACACATTATCGGTACTATGCAATATATAGAAAAGTCATCTATAGAAATAGAAGGAGAAATGTCTAATTTAAGATATATTTGAAGGAAATATGCAATTTTCGTACATTTCTAGTGCTTCTGAAGGATGCTGAAGTATATTCAAGACCCAAATCAACCAATAAAAATGAAGACTGGTCCCCTTTAAGTAAAATTAAAACTCATACGAAAACACACATTTGATACAAAAAGCTATAAAAAGTTTCTATACTTGAAAAAAATTAATCTTAATAATGTGATGTTTGTGAAAAGTGATTTGCTGATAAATGTCTGTCTAATGTTCATATGAAAACACATACTTGAAAAAATTCATTAATACTGTAATGCTTGGTTGAAGAATCCGATGGTATCATCTCGCTAGACCCAGGTCGGGATTGAACCCTGGATCTTCAGATAAAGCCCGGCGCACATTAAACGATTTTTTTCATGAAAATCGTCTAATGTGCGTTGTCTTACGACAGTCTTACGATAAAATCGGGAGTGATCGGGAGATATTTAACATGTCAAATCGAAAAACGTCTTGATGTGTCCAATCGGCTAGTGTGCGGGTCATACCGATAATTTGTCGTGACGTGGATTTAATTCAACCAATAGAATTTCAGATATATATTCGGCGCCATATTGTCTACGTCAGAATCTCTGAAAAAGACCGCTAGAGGCGCCCCAGTCGCGATAAAAAGTCGATAAGTGTGCTTTGACTACACTCTCCGATAATATTTGACGTGATTTAAAATTCGTTGGGCGTTCCGTTCAAAAATTGTTAGGGGTCTAACTCACTGAGCCACCGACGTTTGAAGTGCAACAGGCGGTCAATATCATACAGTGTGCATTGCGAGTTATTGACAAAGCGAAAGAGCTGAAAAAGGGCATAGATGAATTTATATACTGTTTTATGCCTTTATAGGTTAATATAACAACATACAGTGTGCAGTGAGGTTAATAGAGACGATAGATCAGTAAAGAATGGACTTCCTTTAAAGGGGACCAGTCTTCATTTTTATTGGTTGATTTGGGTCTTGAATATAGCCTACTTAAGTATCCTTCAGAGGCACTAGAAATGTACGAAAATTGCATATTTCCTTCAAATACATCTTAAATTAATCATTTCTCCTTCTATTTCTATAGATGACTTTTCTATATATTGCATAGTATCTCTAATGTGTAGTAGGGCATTATAACTTTCAAATGCTAATAATTATGGATGCACATGGATTTAAAGACTCAAATTTCAATGGTGAGTTGTGATAACCAGTACTAAATTGCTGAACTAAAATGAAGCCTGTGCCACTTTAAAATAAAGGGTTGAATTGAAATGAAATTTTACGTCATTCTTTTCCGCAACTGGTTAGGTTAATATAAGCAACACAATGCAGTGCACAATGGGTGTTATTGATATTGCGATAGGTCGTAACAAAATTGAACTCCTTTGATTCCATAATATTTACGTCAACAAATAATCCGCTAAATTGAATAGTTTCGTTTTGTTGTATGAAAATCTACGATTCTTAAATTTTACAATACTCATTTTAGCGCATTTTGTTCTTTCCGGTTTGCCGGTGGTCGGTAGGCTTTTGAAACCCACCCGGTTAGAAGGTAAAAGTAGAAATGAGTTAAAATGGAATTTTATGTTTTTCTGCACTTGACTACACAGCAAACAGGTCACCAATCTAAAAATGTTCGTTTCTTAAAGGGAAATGTTCAGCATTTAGTGAACATATCTCTTTAACTAAATGAGTTCTGCTAAACAGAACTTAACATCACTTGCCTACAAATCATCTATCAGTTGACAGAGTAGAGTTGTAATTACGGTTCACTCAGCTGAGTGGATTTAAAAAACCAGTTCACCAGAGCTCTAGTTTTATGCTTTAAACATCACTCACTAACAATCTAGTTTGAGTGGAGTTTTGAAACAGTTCATCAGTTTATCTCTGACGTTATCACTTGGCTGAGTGGAGTTCCAATCAGTGTTCACTCAGATGAGTGGATTTAAAAACAGTTCACCAATTTAGAATATGTTTCTTGATATCTAGTTTTAGGCTTTAAACATCACTCACTAATAATCTAGATTTGGTTTCGTTTTCTTCCATTCATGTACATTGTGTATTGAAGTTTTCAAGTGGCAGTAAGCATTGGTCAGACTTTAACTTGACTTACACAAGATTTGTGCTAAAAGTTATAGAAGGTTGAATTTTGTTGTTAAAGTGGAAAAAGGATTATATTTAAATTAGTAAAGCAAGTCGTGTTAACATCAAACTTTCTTCTATGTTTTTATCACCCCATATTTAACAGTTACCAATTATGGATAAACCTCGAAGAAGAAGAAATTCACACAAATGTGAAGTTTGTGAAAAGTGTTTTACTACTTCAAGTCATCTTAAACGTCACATGAGAATACATACTGGAGAGAAACCATACAAATGTGATGTTTGTGAAAAGTGTTTTACAAGACGATGCCGTCTAAATGATCACATGAGAATACATACTGGAGATAAACCTTACACATGTGATGTTTGTGAAAAGTGTTTTACAAGACGATGCCGTCTAAATGATCACATGAGAATACATACTGGAGATAAACCTTACAAATGTGATGTATGTAAAAAGTATTTTACTACTTCAAGTCAGCTTAAT
Source organism: Lottia scabra (assembly GCA_029955415.1). Taxonomy (NCBI): domain Eukaryota; kingdom Metazoa; phylum Mollusca; class Gastropoda; family Lottiidae; genus Lottia; species Lottia scabra. Next base: position 3,941,264 of record JARJEI010000018.1, on the reverse strand, counting down.
GTTCACATGAAAACACATACTGGAGATAGACCGTACAAATGTGATGTTTGTGAAAAGTATTTTACAAGAGCAAGCTATTTAAATAATCACATCAGAATACATACTGGAGATAAAACTTACAAATGTGATGTTTGTGAAAAGTATTTTACTACTTCAAGTATTCTTAGAGTTCACTCGAAAACACACACTGGAGAGAGACTGTACAAATGTGATGTATGTGAAAAGTCTTTTACTACTTCAAGTCATCTTAATGTTCACATGAGAATACATACTGGAGATAGACCTTATAAATGTGATGTTTGTGAAAAGTATTTCTCTACATTAAGTAAACTTAAAACTCATAGGAAAATACACATTTGATACAAAAACAATACAATGTCTGTATGTAAAGTGTAAATACTTAAAAAAAACTTTAAGATGTAATATTTTTGTGAAAAAGTGTTTTAAGAATAAATAAAATTTTAAATGGATTGTAAAGTGGTTTTCCAAACTTTGTATATGTTCCGGGAACACTGATAGCATACATTTTCGCCATTTCACAAACATCACATTATAAAGGTTATTTTCAAGTGTTTGTTTTCATATGAAATTGACATTCAATCATATTATCATACAATGTAAATCAGTTCAAAATAGCCACTAAAATAACTTTGTAGTCTGTTTGATTTGTGAGGGAAGTAACTCTTATTCGTAACATAGCGAGTATATATCAACACAACGACAGATATGTATACAATATTTTTATATGCTGTAATGTTATCATAATTCCTGAATATTGGAAATAATGTTTATTCTATATAGCGACATAAGGATTCTGTGTATGGAAAATGAAACCATGGACTTTTTTCATAAGTTCCTATTACAAGTTATCAATGATTCATTTTCTTACCTGTACCTCCATTTCTATTGTTGTAAAAGACAAGGACGGCCATATTTCTTCAACAAGTATGGCGACTGCTAGTAGTAAATATGGCTGCCAATGGCGGATTGCTTGAGTGATTTAAAAAAAAAAATATATATTTATTTTTAGTGTAATTAGAGCATGATATCTTTAACAAAAATCCGCAAAATTTTAATAGTTTCGTTTCGTAATATGAAAATCTACAATCCATAAAGTTAACAATACCCATTTTAGACTCATTTTTATTTTTTTCCCGTATGCCGGTATGTGGTAGGCTTTTAAAACCCACCCGGTTAGAGGGTTAAAGTAGAAGGGAATTAAAATGGAATTTTACGTTTTTCTGCAATTTGACTGGGTTTACACAGCAAACAGGTGACCAATTTAAAAATGTTAAGATTACGTAACTACAAATCATATATCACTTGACAGAGTTGAAACTTGTGTTCACTCAGCTGAGTAAAAAAAAAAAAACAGTTCACCAATTTAAAACATGTTTCTCGATCTCTAAATTTTGGATCTGTTTATTTCCTTTCATGGACATTATGTATTAAAGTTTTCACGTCACTTATACAAGATTTGTGGTACAAGTTATAGAAGGTTGAATTTTGTTGTTAAAGTGGAAAAAGGATTATATTTAAATTAGTAAAGCAAGTCGTGTTAACATCAAACTTTCTTCTATGTTTATATCCTCCCATATTTAACAGTTACCAATTATGGATAAACCTCTCAGAAGCAGAAATTCACTCAAATGTGATGTATGTAAAAAGTCATTTACTTCTTCAAGTTATTTAAATATTTACATCAGAACACATACTGGAGAGAAACCTTATAAATGTGATGCTTGTGAAAAGTGTTTTACTTCTTCAAGTCGTCTTAATGCTCACATGAGAACGCATACTGGCGAGAAACCTCATAAATGTGATGTTTGCGAAAAGTATTTTACAAAAGCATGCAATCTAAATGTTCACATGAGAATACATACTGGAGATAAACCTTACAAATGTGATGTATGAAAAAAGTCTTTTAGTACTTCAAGTCATCTAAATGTTCACAGGAAAATACATACTGGAGAGAAACATTATAAATGTGATGCTTGTGAAAAGTGTTTCATTCATTCACATAATCTTAAACGTCATATGAGAATACATACTGGAGATAGACCTTATAAATGTGATGTTTGTGAAAAGTATTTCTCTTCATTAAGTAAACTTAAAACTCATGTGAAAATACACATTTGATAAAGTTTACATACTTAAAAAAAAATACTTTAAGATGAAATATGTTTGTGAAAAGTGTTTTATAACTTCAGGCAGACTTAATGTTCACATAAGAACACACACTGGAGATAAACCTTACAAATGTGATGTTTGTGAAAAGTATTTTACAAGAGCATACAATCTAAATGATCACATGAGAATACATACTGGAGATAGACCTTACAAATGTGATGTTTGTAAAAAATCTTTTTCTACTTCAAACATTCTTAATGTTCATTCGAAAACACACACTGGAAATAAACCCTACAAATGTGATGTTTGTGAAAAGTATTTTACAAAAGCACGGTATGTAAATACCCACAAGAGAATACATACTGGAGAAACACCATACAAATGTGATGTATGCAAAGAGTCTTTTACTACTTTAAGTATTCTTAATTTTCATTCGAAAACACACATTGTAGATAAACCCTACAAATGTGATGTTTGTGAAAAGTATTTTACAACAGCATGGTATCTAAATGCTCACAAGAGAATACATACTGGAGAAACACCATACAAATGTGATGTATGCAAAAAGTCTTTTACTACTTCAAGTATTCTTAATGTTCATTCGAAAACACACATTGTAGATAAACCCTACACATGTGATGTTTGTGAAAAGTATTTTACTAATAAAGTGATCTTAAGGTTCACATGAGAACACATACTGGCGAAAAACCTTATAAATTTGTTGTGTGTGAAAAGTGTTTCACCTCTTCAAGTCATCTCAATGCTCACATGAGAACACACACCGGAGATAAACCATACAAATGTGATGTTTGTGAAAAGTATTTTACAACTTCAAGTAGTCTTAATGATCACATAAGAACACACACTGGAGATAAACCTTACAAATGTGATGTTTGTAAAAAGTCTTTTACAACTTCAAGTCATCTTAATGTTCACATGAGAACACATACTGGAGAAAAACCTTATAAATGTGATGTTTGTGAAAAGTATTTTACAAGAGCATGCCATCTAAATAATCACATGAGAATACATAATGGAGACAAACCTTACAAATGTAATGTTTGAGAAAAGTATTTTACAAGAGCATGCCATCTAAATGATCACATGAATACATACTGGCGAAAAACCTTACAAATGTGATGCTTGTGAAAAGAGTTTCACCTCTTCAAGTCATCTCAATGCTCACATGAGAACACACACTGAAGATAGACCGTACAAATGTGATGTTGGTGAAAAGTATTTTACAAGGGCACGTGATCTAAATGTTCACAAGAGAATACATACTGGAGATAAACCGCACAATTGTGATGTTTGTAAAAAGTGTTTCATTGGTTCACATAATCTTAAACGTCACATGAGAATACATACTGGAGAAAAACCTTACCAATGTGATATTTGTAAAAAGAGTTTCTCTACATTAAGTAAACTTAAAACTCATATGAAAATACACATTTGATACAGAAAAAACTATACAATGTCTGTAAAAAACTTACATACTTAAAAAAAATCTTTAAGATGTAATATGTTTGTGAAAAAGTGTTATACAAAAAAATAACGTTTTAAAGGGATTGTAAAGTGGTTTTCCAAACTTTGTATGTGTTCCGGGAACACTGATAGCATAAATTTGCGCCATTCCAATTTCTATTCCGAAGTCTATGGTTTTTGCAATTCCACTAAAACTAACGCGTTTTATGACGTCATTGACAGTGATCTACCGGGAGCTACTATTGATATATATGCAGATCACTGTCAGTGACTTCATAAAATGTGTTAATTTTAGTGGAATTGCAAATTGATGCTATCAGTGTCCCCGATACACATACAAAGTTTAGAAAACCTCTTTACAATCCCTTTAATGCTCATATGAAAACACATTTTGTGTTGTTTGTGAAAAGTGTTTTACTGATAAATGTCATTTTAGTGTTTATATGAAAACACTACCTGAAACCTGACTGAAAATGACGTTTTTATGTAATGTTTGTGAAAAGTGTTTTACTGATAAATGTCATTTTAAATTTCATATGAAAACAAACACTTGATAATAACCTTTATAATGTGATGTTTGTGAAAAGTGTTTTACTAATATATGTCATTTTAATGTTCATATGAAAACACATACTGGAGATAAACCTTACAAATGTGAACATTTTGTTCTACATTGACTTATATTTTCCAAGATGGCGTCTTACCAACTGCCCCACCCCACCACAAAAAAAGAAACAATAAACATTAATATTTTATCGGGTATACATCCCGACTGAAATGTATCATAATGGCATTGTCATTTTATGTATAGATGACACGTCCAAATAATACAATATAAGGATGTAAACCATTTATTCCTATCTTAGAAACGTTACAAACATTTTAGATGCCATTACTAAAGCGGAAGTTAAAAAAGTAATGATGCTCCAGAGTTGATTTATTCGATTAACCTATATCGATTTGATTAGCTGCTACAATAAATGCGCTTATAACTAGAATCAAATTTGATTTGATACAGGATAAATGGTTTTTAAACCAAATCAAATCAGATTAACCCAGGATAAATACGGCTTAGGGTCTAACCACGTCCTCCTTTACACGATGTAAGGGAAGTAAGTCGGCTTATATCTTACATTCTTTTTAAAATCAGACTACACTAATTCATTGGTTGGTGATCTCTTGAGCTAACTCTTTCTGGGACACCTGGTATCGTTTTCTATGTGGTTTGTTAACTTGGCACCTCTTTAAATAATACAAATATCTAATTTTGTTTAATATAAAATTTAATATTTCAACAGTATAACATTTACATTTGCACTTACTCAAAATTTTCACTATATCATATTTTTTGCACTTACACGTATACAAAATTTTCATTTATTAATCATTTATTTACCCACTAACATCTAAAAGCAGATCCTGCTCAATCTTGCCAAAACACCTGATGTCACTTTTCTATGTAGGAGTCCATAACCATACAACTGTTGCTATGGATTTTGTTATCATTTGAAGATGAATTTTGTTTGTAGGGATTTTAATGAGTAATTGCCTTACTCAAAGTTACTCACAATTGCACTTACTTGTATTTACTCAAACTTACAATTACTGACTCTTGCGATTACTATTTGTTCTCACATACGTAATAAGTCAAATATACACTCAATATTTTCAGTTACTCTTACACAGTTACTCTTACACATTTTTACTCGTACACTGTAGTTCTTACACAGCAGGCTCTTAAACAATTACTCTTACCCAGTTACTCCAACACAGTTATTCTTACACAGTTACTCTTACACAGTTTTACTCATACACAGTTACTCGTACACAGGGTGCGTAGCGTACGGGGGGGGGGGGGGGGTGTCCCACCCCTCCACTTTTGATGACCTTGTCGGTAAAACGCGGTATCGGTCGGTAAAAGACTGGACCTGTCGGTAAATCCGATTGGTTAACCAAGAGACCATAAAAGGTGATTTTTACTAAACTTGTCGGTTAATCGAGGTCGATAAAAACTGTAATGGCTGGAGCCGTCGCTAAAAACCGATTGGTTAACCGACAGAGTTAAAATCTTGTTATTGGTAAAACGTTGATATCCATTAAAGGTGATTTTTACTGAACTTGTCGGTTAAACGAGGAATAGGTCGTTAAAAACTGTAGTGGCTGGACCTGTCGGTAAAACCGACTGGTTAACCGACAGAGTTAAAATCTTGTTATCGGTAAAATGTTGATATCCATTAAAGGTGATTTTTACTGAACTTGTCGGTTAAACGAGGAATAGGTCGTTAAAAACTGTAATGGCTGAACCTGTCGTTAAAACCGATTGGTTAACCGAGAGAGTTAAAACCTTGTTATCGGTAAAATGTTGATATCGCTGAAAGGTGATGTATTACTGAACTTGTCGGTTAAACGAGAAATAGGTCGATAAAACGGTAATGGCTGGACCTGTCGGTAAATTAGTTGGTTAACCGAAAGAGTTTTTTAGTGAATAGATACTTATGTGTGTAATTATGAAAATGGTGTTTATGTGCAAATAATTATATAAAGATTAAAACACAAAGCTATAACGATTGAACTAGATGTGCGAATTCTTTTCGAAAAGGCATCAAATGCAAGGAACTTTGACCTTAATTTTCAAAATTTTGTTAAATCCTCCATAATCCCTCCAACGATATCAGGAAAGGCCTCAGATGCAAGGAATTTAATTCCATTTTTCAAGATTTCCATAGGGTTCAGTCCGTCCAAATCGCTTGCTTGTCCAAATTTTCAAATTTTCTTATGATACAATGCCCCAAACCGTATTCACTAGATGTGCGAATTCTGTTCGGGAACCTTGACCTAATTTTCAAAATGTTCTTGGAGTAGGCCTACAATGCCTCCAAACCCTCTTCAAATGTGATGTCGTTCTCTAAGAGAATTCTGTTCGGAAAGACATAAGATGCAAGGAACTCGGACCTAATTTTCAAAATTTTCTTGGAGTAGGCCTAAAATGCCTCCAAACCCTCTTCAAATGTGATGTCGTTCTCTAAGAGAATTCTGTTCGGAAAGACATCAGATGCAAGGAACTCGGACCTAATTTTAAAAATTTTCTTGGAGTAGGCCTACAATGCCTCCAAACCCTCTTTAAATGTGAGGTTGTTCTCTAAGAGAATTCTGTTCGGAAAGGCATCAAATGCAAGGAACTCGGACCTAATTTTCAAAATTTTCTTGGAGTAGGCCTACAATGCCTCGAAACCCTCTTCAAATGTGAGGTCGTTCTCTAAGAGAATATTCTGTTCGGAAAGACATCAGATGCAAGGAACTCGGACCTAATTTTCAAAATTTTCTTGGAGTAGGCCTACAATGCCTCGAAACCCTCTTCAAATGTGAGGTCGTTCTCTAAGAGAATATTCTGTTTGGAAAGGCATCACATGCAAGGAAATCACCCTGATTTTCAAAATTTCCCCCCCCCCCCCTAGTTTTCATTTGCTTTTCTACAGCCATGTGAATATATATGATTTAGTGCCAGTTGGGTTTTTGTCCTCTGAAAACCACGTGTTCGTCGGTAAAACATGGACCTTACACCCCCCCCCCCCCCCAGTCAAATTGGTCACGCTACGCCCCTGCTCGTACACAATTACTCTTACCCAGTTGCTCCAACACTGTTTCTCTTGCACAGTTACTCTTACACAGTTACTCTAACAAGATTACTACAGTTACTGGTACACAGTTGCTCTTACACAGTTACTCTTACACAGTTACTACAGTTACTCTTACAAAGTTATTCTTACACAGTTACTACAGTTACTCTTACAAATTTTCTCTTACACAGTTACTCTTACAAAGTTACTCTTAAACATTTACTACAGTTACTCTTACACATTTACTTTTACACTGTTACTCTTACACAGTTACTCTTAGGAACAAAAAATACATTTACTCTTACATAGTTACCTTATACAGTTACTCGTACACGGTTACACTTACACATTTACTCTTGCACAGTTACTCTTACACAGTTACTCTTACACTGTTACTCTTACACTGTTACTCTTACACTGTTACTCTTACACAGTAACTCTTACACTGTTGCTCTTACACAGTTACTCTTACTCTTACACAGTTACTCTTACACTGTTACTCTTACACTGTTACTCTTACACTGTTACTTTTACACTGTTACTCTTACACAGTAACTCTTACACTGTTGCTCTTACACAGTTACTCTTACTCTAACACAGTTACTCTTACACTGTTACTCTTACACTGTTGCTCTTACACAGTGACTCTTACACACCCACTCTTACACAGTTACTCCTACACAGTTACTCTTAAAAAATCATCGAGTTATATTTTAAAGTCTTGTCTACTTGGAGAGTCAGAAAACGCTTTTTGGCACGCTCCACGATGACACCATTTTCTTTATATTAGCCCAAATGCCACATTCGAAAATTACGCAAAATACTCCGTGATTTGTCTTTGTGATGATAGTTTCTAATGATGTTACTGCTATAAATTCTTTAGAAAAACAAGTCTATGGGGTTGAAATTTATCTCTACATAGAGGACACTCCGACTGAAAAACAAAAAACAAAATTGAGGAATCATAAAAATGGAAAAAGTTGCTAGGCGTTTTGATAAGACGATCAACCGTTAAAAGGGAATGTTCAACATTTTCACAGATCGATTTGGGCATTGAAATTATGTAAATAGCCTAATCGCACAATCCCTTCAATTATACCCGTACCTTTACAGTTATCTTTCATTTTCTATATAAGTCATAGTCTTACCAAACAACAAGTCGTATTTAGATTTACCAAAAAATCCAGGTTCTGAGACTAGTTTTTTTTGTCGAACATTAATGAACATATCCCTTTAAAGATTCTTTATTTCAAACTGCAACTCACTGTAAGGGGTTGCCCGTCTTGGACATCTTCTTGAGTCCAATTTCAAGTAATTTTCTTTTCACTAAAGATATGTCTTTCAATTTCTCAATGTATTTTATATCCCACATAAGGCATAGTGTCACTAAAATTCGAGTTGTATATTATACTTCCATAAGCTGATAATTATTGATACACGTGGAATTGAAGGCTCAAAAATCGGCAGTCAGTGATTAGTTTCGGTAAAAAATCCCTTTTTTGAGAAAAGAAAAAAAGTGACCATCCACATTATAACATACCTTAGTCTGGCACCAGGAATGTATACAATTCCAACAGAAAAGATGACCACATGGTGCAAGGGTTGGAGATTGAATACCTTCTAAACACAATGAACATTTTCTATAAACTAGACCTTGTCTTTTCTCATCTAACGTGCTGGAAATATCAAGATACTAACCATTACCTATGGCAGTCCAAATAATTTTTGAAAAGGTCGAACCGGCGAAATGAATTTAATGAATGAAAAAAAAGGCCAATTATAGCTTAGCTAGAGAAGCGAGCGGAGCGTTTTAGCTGGTGAGGTCCAGGGATTCCTGAAACTCTAAGGTTAAACAGAAATTTGGCATTAATCTTGAACCAAAAAGCATTGAATTATTTTGTTTTTTCAATACTAGTATTATATTTTTCAAATTTATTTTGTACTATTGTCTGCCGGTCACTCAATTGTTGCGGGCCGCCATTTGAGAAGGCCTTACTTATGGCTACCCAGTCCTTACCCTAGGTACTTTAGATACCTTTTTTTGAATATGTATCAACATATACTCAGAAGGTTTCTCAATGTTCGAATACAAAGTACATGGGTAACTTAGGATTGTTTTGGTACCGATGATACCGATCATTTTTTGGCCTTCTGTCTTTTTTTTATCGATAAAAAGAGTGAGAACCGACGGTGTCTGGCGTCATCGTCTCAATCCTACGAGGTTCAGGTACCGAAAAAGTTGTCGGCTACTTAAAACCTTCAGTCCCTTGGTCGTTTGAGGGTCTCCCTGTCACTTCCAGTTAAAACTATTGAACTATCGAGTGGGAGTAGTGCTTATTTTGACTGGGTACCCCCACCAGAACCTCGGACGACCTACAAACATGAATCCGGCATGTGACCGACCACCCAGTACTGCTTAACTCGATCTTAACAGAATAGAAAAGGATAAAAGGTCTGACACGATTTGTAATCTCAAAACACCCGATTTCCGGTCGGCCATTTTGATTTATCGGGAACAATCTGATCAAGATCGGGCAAAACAGTGGGCGATCACTTTTCTGAAGCCTACCCTTGGAAGACTGAGACGATCGCTTGAGATCTTTCACGAATGTTAAGGGCAGCTTCCCGACTATTTTGCAAAAATGCGGCCGATCAAACAGAACATGGATCGGATACTATAGGGACGAAAACAATGAATTCGAACATCGTAAATTTCGAACATATCTTGATCTATTTCATCTTTCCACATTAAATTCAAATCTGATAAAATTTATCGCGCTGACAAGATGATTCAAAGTATTTTCGGGGCAATAACTCATAATACCTGTTAGAAAAATGTCAAAGTTCAAAGTCTTATTCTTATTACCTTTCCAAGGCCTGGCTCTGTGGTGACGAACTTCTATAAGTAGACTGATAATAATTGTACAGTTGTAGAAAGGCAGAAAGAGTTATCTGCCCTAATGACAGCCAGGCTAGATATTTAAACGTCACCGTAGATACGTCTGATGAAGGTGATTTGTTACCCATGTATTTTATCTGTAATAAATGAAATAAGAGTGGGATTTCCAGCCTTCTCGAGAGCATCTTCATAATGTCAAGCTACATGTATTACGAAATATGCCCAATATAAAATCATTGAACACTCACGGTCATCTGGTAGTAAAATAGGCATTAATTTTGTGCAGTTGTATTACTTCTGAAGGATATTGATATATTCAGTGACCCTCCAAAATGCTGAACATTCTCCTTCAATATTTCTTTTTATTCTTTATAAAGTACACTTCGGTGGTTATATCAAAAGGATAGTAATACCTAGATTTTGGAAACCTTAGTGGGTTGGGATCCAAAGTTACCCTACCGATAAATCCACTTACATAATGTACACCAGTAATCCGTTTTGAAATATGATAAAAGACTCCACGCAGGTAGAAAAATCCAAGATGGAGTCGATGAAGGTAGACTAAACACTGCTGGAGAACTGGAATGAGTTTTAAGATCTTGTCTGTCTCTTCTGATCGATGTGGTGCAGTCTGCAATGTCTTTTCCAGGTTTTTCAAAGCTTTCTGCAGGATGTAAGGACTGGTCACATGAAGCAGTACCATTAAAGCTCGTCTCTGAAAAGAAAAAACATTTTGTTTTAAAGACAGGCAACGCCAGGCAGTAGGGAAATTTCATCATTTAATTGTATAGCTCCCTTCCATGTAAAATCAAGTATCAAAGTTTTTCAGTATGTTTCCTGATAATGGCAAAATAAAATGATTTGTCGAAAAAAAAAACTATCGACCAATGGATTATAATGACGAGAAAGTGTGTCATGCAAGCAACGGTTAGATCGGTCAGATCGTATATACCGTTGCTAAAAGAACAAGATATGAAAGGGACACAGGATGTAAAGCACAGAGAAAGAAAGCATGTTGAAGGTAGACCTACTGTTATAGATGGAATGTGTCGTTTGGTGGAATCAACCTGTACTATATTAACATACTCTTCACCGACCGTCTGGTTACCAGAGAGTGTCGTCAACAGGAAGTAGCCCAAATCTGACAACACATCCAGTTCTTTTCTCCATTTGATCCATTTCTTGGCACCTGAAATATAATTTTAAGGGATTAACTTCTTTAAAGAACCGGTCCCACGGATGTCGGCCGAATCATACAATCATGCTTTACGAATATTGCAGAGATTTAGCGAATATAAACATCTTTGCCGGAGAAAATAATTTTTTACCCCGATTACTCCGTTGCAAAGCAATCAATAAATGACAAGAATGTCTTATCAAGAGAGCAACGGATTAATGAAATGAAATGAAATGATAACCTTTGCTCAAGGAACATGTACCTACCTGCAAGTAGCTGAAATGTCTCAGCAATAGAAGTTCTCAGATAAGTCAAATAATAATCATCTTTCTGATGTGATCGTAATATTTCTGGTGTACCGGCTGCTTTAAACATCTTCCTGACATTTAATCCTACTACTCAATTTGTGGCTGGAATTGGAGTAATTGGCCGCACACCTGTATAGAAAAATCAAAAAAAATCAAAAGGATAAAGGGATATATTCTTAGGAAATTAAATGATATGTCATTTAACGTTTTTTTTTCTTCAAATGCGGTCATTGAGAGCACGTCATATACAGTGTGCGAAATGGAATGGAATTTTACGTCCTGTTTTTCTGAGCCTGTATGGTCTAATGAGAACGAGCACAAACGTCATGCAGTGTGCAATGATGGAAATTTTGTCAGGACAGCAGCATTAGCCACTCGCTCCAACTCTTATTTTCGATTTCCAACTGTCGAGATATCTTTAACGTGCCTGTAGCACACGGGGACTATGTTTAACGTTACATCCGAATGACTAGACAAATGTGTTTTTTTCTTCAAATTAAGGTTTGCATTTTTATTGAAAGAGTGCAGCTCTTTTTAAGTCCTTAATTGTTAAGGCTTTGGTTTAAGGTTTTGAATAGTTCTTTACCGTAAAATATGTTAAGTCTGTAGGTATTCATGTGCAGAGTGTGGATGAAGTGCTCAACCTAATCGCATGTCGTTTTCCCCATGGCAGCATTGAAAATCGGAGGGGCTGTCAAAAAATGGCGGGATTTTTTGTGGTCTGAGGCAACAGAACTGAGAAATTTAGCTGTGGTCTGTATCCTAGGTTAGAAACATTGAAGGGAGGTAACTCGCTTTATTCAGCGATGTGTTTTCATCCTTTTGTCAAATTATATGCCATTAGTAAAAAAGACAGTACCCTAGAAATTTGCCAAGCACCTCTTTGCTGAGAAAATGTTCTGAAAGGAGTGATATTTCATTCAGAAATCCAAACATTTGATCTAAATAGCGAAAATGAAAGCAGCCATTTCTTACCTCCTCGTTTCGATATCAATGAGTAAAGGGACGATACTCAATTTTGAATTAACTAAGACCACAAATAACTTTTGTATAGACAGGCTCTGTTTCTTTGCGAATAAGAGTATTTATTCATCAGGGGACTTGCCTGGTTGCATAACTATACAACAGATTACCTAAATAATCTAATAAATTCAAAAAACTATGCTTATATACAATAATTGAAAAATGCTTAATCAAATTTTAAGCGTTTTTCAACTAAAACCTGTAATTGTATGGAAATTTGCATAGTTTTATGGGTTTAGTGGATTATCTTTTTATACTTTGAACACGATTGATGAATATAATACTCTTATTGGTCAAGTTCAAGAACTTTATTTTTTTGTTCATTCTTGGTATCGCTTAAACATTCGCAAATTAAATCTTAAAATCTAGTGGTTGGCGTCCACCAGTTACCGTGGAATAGTTCAGTCGGTAAGGCGATAAGGTATCATGGGTTCGCCTTAGAAATAGTAAAAAAAATGACAAAGGTGACAGCATATTAACAGCATACCGGTGTCTTATTTTTCTATTCATAAAGGCCCCACTTTGGTCACTAAACAAACAAACAACGCCTTGCAATATGCAATGAGAGCTATATGTTCTCAGGTAAGGGACACCTAAGGAAATAAGACTGCATTTTTAACATATTTCAAATAAAAATAGGCATGTTCCTGGTTCATATTGTGTCGACGACGGCAAGAAACTGACCTGAAGTTACAGGCGATATCTTGACACTATGTTCGTACTAAGTCAAGTACGCCCGTCAGTGTAATGGCCGCTGGTAGTTGGTTATACATTGCAAGGTCTTCTTCGAACCTGTTTGTTTTTAACGTAACGTAAAAATACCATGCACTAGGTCATCTTGGTATTGAAAGGTGTTCGAGTCAACTCGCCCTTGATACAACAGCAGGCCCGTAGGAACAGGGGGGGGCAAGGGGGGCATTCGCCCCCCCAATAATTTTGACATTAATGACTGAAGCAATACAAACAATTTTTTTTAAAGATAAAACAAGAAATTAGTGGTATGTTGTTAGGGCCAGTGAAAGCAAAATTGCTTTATATAGGCAGGAGCAGCTTTGAATTCTGCACAACCCCAGAATTGGGGGTGAGAATGAGTTTTGCACATTTTGCCCCCCCAATATGAAATTGCTTCCTACGGGCCTGAACAGAGTGATATTCTCGTCAGTTCACCGAGACCATTCCGTGTCATCTTAGTTTTGAAAGGTGTTCGAGTCAACTGGCCTTTGATACAGCAGAGTGATATTCTCTCCTCCGTTCACCGAGACCATTCCGTGTCATCTTAGTTTTGAAAGGTGTTCGAGTCAACTGGTCTTTGATACAGTAGAGTGATATTCTCGTCAGTTCATGGTTAAAGACCAGGTCGTCTTGGTATTGAAAGGTGTTCGAGTCAACTGGCCTTTGATACAGTAGAGTGATATTCTCGTCAGTTCATGGTTAAAGACCAGGTCGTCTTGGTATTGAAAGGTGTTCGAGTCAACTGGCCTTTGATACAACAGAGTGATATTCTCGTCAGTTCATGGTTAAAGACCAGGTCGTCTTGGTATTGAAAGGTGTTCGAGTCAACTGGTCTTTGATACAGTAGAGTGATATTCTCGTCAGTTCATGGTTAAAGACCAGGTCGTCTTGGTATTGAAAGGTGTTCGAGTCAACTGGCCTTTGATACAACAGAGTGATATTCTCGTCAGTTCATGGTTAAAGACCAGGTCGTCTTGGTATTGAAAGGTGTTCGAGTCAACTGGTCTTTGATACAGTAGAGTGATATTCTCGTCAGTTCATGGTTAAAGACCAGGTCGTCTTGGTATTGAAAGGTGTTCGAGTCAACTGGCCTTTGATACAGTAGAGTGATATTCTCGTCAGTTCACCGAGACCATTCCGTGTCATCTTAGTTTTGAAAGGTGTTCGAGTCAACTGGCCTTTGATAGAGCAGAGTGATATTCTCGTCAGTTGATCGTTCATCGTCATCTTGATATTGAAAGATGTTTGAGTCAGTAACTCTCCAGCTAACCCTTGATATAGAAGTCCAATATCTTCACCAGTTCACCAGTTCACCATAGAAGACCAATATGTGTCATCTTGGTATTGAAAGGTGTTCGAGTCAACTGGCCCTTGATAAAGCGGAATATATTTTTGTTAATTTACCTTTAAACGACCTGTCAGTGTTATTTTGGTATTGAAAGGCGTTATAGTCAACTATATAGCCACTATCCTTTGATAAGCAAGCAAATATCATTTGACTGAAAAAAATTGCATGGTGAGGTGTACTGTTGCAAATATATCAATGCTGTAGCAACTTGTCAAAGGGTATTCTAAATTTCATTGTGTAGCGGGACACTAATAACTTCGATTTGCACTTTTTAGATTTTAACAATTTAGGCCAATAGGAACAGGGGGAACAGTCCCCCCCCCCCCCCTCCAATAATTTTAGCATTAATGACTGAACTAATAATTTTTTTTTTTAAGATATAACAAGAAATTACTGGTATGTATTGTATAGCCAGTAAAATCAAAATTGTATTATATAGGCAGGAGCCGCCTTGAATTTTGCACCACCACCCTTGAGAATGAGATTTTGCACAATTTGCCCCCCACCACCACCTTTGCGACAGTGACGTCATATACCGTTAAGAAGTTCTATACTTGTAATAACAGGAACCACAGATATCTGACTACTGTAAGAAAATAAAGGAATCCGTGACCCTGAGGTGATTAAATTAGTGTGACATGATAATGTTTAAATGTTATTGATAACAATCAAGCTTGTAAACACGTTGGCATTTCCACAAGCAAAGAGTTCAGGTGTATGACTCGGTGAAATTTTTTGAGGGGGCTGCCGTGGCTCGGTGAGTAAGACGCTTGCTTGCTAGCCTGAAGATCTAGGGTTCAATCCCGGATTACTCCTCAGTTCTGAAACCCGATTTTTTTTTGTGTGTTCACTGGGTTGGAGGAATGGCATGGAAAGCGCCTGACTTTGTAGCCTATAATTGTATTTTGTATCACATACAGTCATAGTTTCTAACATGGTGCCAGCTAAAAAAGGGGTCCCAATAGGTGTAGACTGATCATTGAAGATACGACGACCAGGACTACTTAACTATTCCCGCGAGGGTCTGGATATGGGGTATTTTGACATGAATGGGGTTTTTCAAAATATTTTCGAGGAGGTTTGGGGTGGGGTACCCTTTTATTTTATAATTATCTGGAAAAGATCAAGTCTAAAGGCCCGTTCACACCAAAAAACGTCACGAGGAACGCGACGTCGAAAAAACGCGTGTTTTTGATGTGAACGGGCCTTTAGATGTTTTAGGACCAGGCAGATGAGTTGTCAAAAATGATTGTTCCTTTCTTTCTTCCTACTTTTTTATTAAATTTTTTTAAATATGATTTGTTGTACATCAGTTTTATATTACAGACAATGATTATTATGTCTGTTGGGAAAATGTCTGAAAAAAAACCCCAATAAATCTGAATCCCCAAAGCGAGATCGCAGGTTTACACCCTACTTTTGCTTCAGATTGAGTTTATGATGACGGGAAAGGCCATATAGACAGAAACAGAAAGAAAAAGAAAGAAACATAAATATATATTTTACGAGGTTAAAAACTTCCATGGGGATACTTTCGCCCAGCAGCTCCTTGGTCAAACGTCTTGACATTGATCTTTCTTGGATTATACGTGCCCATTACAACCGGGTAAACTGGAATTATGAGTGAAGATGACTTGTTCAAGACTTGCACACCCCGATCGAGAACCGAACTCTCATCCACAACAACCTCCATTTGCTTGTATCCAAAAAAATTTAAATGACGTTTATAAAGAATAAGGCAGACTCTCTTTCGATTTTCAAGTGTAAAGGAATCTTGAATATGTATCGGGGACACCGACAGCCTCAATTTGCACCATTCTAATTTTTAATCAGACGTCTGTGGTTCCAGCAATTCAACTAAAACTTAGTGTTTGACGACGTCAAATCCCATTATCTGACCAGAAATAATAAAAAAAACATAATTAAATGATTTTTTGATGCAATATTAGTTAAAAAAAACTGTGTAAAACCTTAGAGATTCCGGGCCCTCGGACCCCAGCCGCTGAATTGCTTCGCTAGCTAAGTTATATTTAGCTCTTATATTTCATTCATGAAATGCATATATATGACCCTTTTCAAAAATTATTAAGAAGGCCTGTCCTATATTTGGCAGTGTGTATCACAGTAGAACTTCGGTCCTATTGATATGTGACGACATCAAACACAATCTTGGCAATTTGCTAGAACCAAGGAAATCTGACTGAAAAAAACCACACTGTTGCAAAAATTATATGCTATCATGGCCCCGATAACATAAATAAATATATAAAATAGCTCTAGCTTACCATCTGATTCACCTGAAATTTATATTGCAAAAAACAAAGCAATTTTCAGGCCCGATGGAAGCAATTCATATTGGAGGGCAAATTGTGCAAATCACATTCTCAAGGGTGATTGTGCAGAATTCATGGCCTTGGGCTGGGATTGACAGCCAAAATTACCCCCCCCCCCCCTATTCTTACGGGTCTGATTTCATCTCAGGATTGTCAGCACTATATCGATGTTTTCCTTCAAATTGTGAGCAACCATACAAAACAAAATGACGGAACACACCCTTTATAATTTCGGACGACTTTGTCAAGAGCATAACGAGGTTTTGTTTGCTGTGATAGTGTTTAAAAGGTCAACGACGACCAGCTATTTTCCCTAGCTCTTCGACTAGTCAGAAATTTGTCCATCATGGCTAATAGGACTAGATTGAACAATGGCTATCATACTACTCGAATATATAGGCAAATAATACAATTAAACAGTGCGCCTACAACATTTCGTCTCGGAATATTTATCTTATTACTGTAAAGTATTCTAAACGGAAAACGAAGATATAATTCCTCTTAGTATTGTATTGCAAAATTTCATCTCCATCGAGAATTGTGACATTCTGGAAAATTCCGTAAGATGTCTGAGTCGAAATACAGAAACCAGTTGACAATCACTGTCTTGTGATTGGTTAAAACAACGTCACCGAGTCAAGATGGTGGATGAAGATAACCGTGTTAGCTACGATCATCCACTTCCGGTTCACTACTTTTCTTAGTTCTTCAAGTTCAAATCAGTCTCTAATAAGAACTATTGTTATATTCGCTTCTGAGAAGTTTTGTCGATAAACTTTACAAATTAATTACCGCTCATTTGAATCACTTAACGTCAATTACACACTTGGCAGACGATCGAGATGTCCATTGTGCATGCGCATTAAATATTCTGACGTCACGACTGGGGTATTGTCATGTTGACACCAGAGACTTTTGGCGTAATTGGCCTTTAATTTAATTTGGGAACCTTTAAAGGGATATGTTGACCAAAAAACTTTTAGTCTCAGAACCTGGATTTTTTTTTAGCTATAATCTAATCCGTAATAATGTCCATAACTCTCCCTCGAAATATAAGCCTTCAAATCCCTATGTATCCATAATTATAAGCGTTTGAAAGTCACAAATACGACTCGTCGTTTAGTAAGACTACGCCTTATAAAGAAAATACATATTATACAGGAAATGAAAGATAAATGTTAAGGTACGGGTATAATTGAAGCCATTGTGCGATTTTTGGGCAGTTCCAGTAAATCTGATGTTTTTTTTACATAAATTCGAGACCCAAATCGATCCTCGAAAATGCTGAACATTCCCTTTTAAAGATGTGTATAATGCTAATGCCAACGAGTAACCGATCAAGAATGATCAAAAAGTATTTTCTTACTCATCTGTATACACGCATGTACATTTAGTTTTGGTTTAATCTCTTATAAGATGTGTATCCTCATTTTAATTTAAAAAAAAAATATATATTTATCATTTTCTAGACTAGAATTTGGCCTTGTAAATATGTAAAAACTGTACGAACATCGCATAATCTCTTCAATTATATCCCTATCTATATATTTATTTTTCATTTCTGTATAATATGTATTTTCTATATGGTCTCACTAAAATACGAGTCGTATTTTTGACTTTCAAACGCTGATAATATTATGGTTTCACTTCGACGGAGAGCTGTGAACACTATTATTTCAAGCTAAAAACAAATCCAGTTTCTGAGACTAAAGTTTGATTGGTCGGACTGATAGTGAACATATCCCTTTAAAGGGCTATTCTGCTTTTTTTAAAAAAAGTTTCCAATATCAAAAACATCACAAATGTTACCTGAGGGTATTTCTAAAGTAGGAATTATTGTATCCCTATATCTTCTTGATCAAACTGAATTTGTTTTTAAAGGGTTAAGTACTTATTGCTAATTAAGCAGTTTGACCTAGTTTTTGTGTTTGGCTTAATAATGGCTCGATATTTCTAACACATAGTCAAGACATTTGTCTACAATTCGACGTTTATTTTACTCAAAACCGTTCAGTAGTTTTCTATCAGCGTCCATAAAACATAACACACTTAAAAACTTACGTAAGTTTTTTTTTAAATATTTTAGCATGTTTTTAGCGTTTAGTGGATTTTTTAAGTTAAAACTTTTAGATACATTTAAGGACACATAGTTAGAGATTTTGGAGTATAGTTTTGTATAGTTTGAAATTTTTTTTTTGACCCTTTAATATAGTGAAAAATACGTGATTAATTTATGTGAAATTGATTAAAAATATTTGACTAAAATTGACATCAAAATAGGAAAACCCATCTTTATAAAAAAAAAACGTGCGGAGACGTGTCCGATTCCAATATAAAAACTAGAGCTGTGAACAGCACTGAGCGTGGCCCTTGATACTTTGCCTGATAGCTGTAAGACTTTTTGAACTTCAAACCCCTAAAGTCTGGTGTTCACTCCCTCATTTTTAGCAAAAAGTTTTGTGAAAGGGTAGATTCAATATTATATCAATATTACTTATAGTATGGTAATTTTTATAGCTTCTTGGTAGCTATAATATACAGGTATGTGTGAAATGTGAACATTATGTGACGGAATTCCTTTACTGATATAAATATGATCTATAAGTGTTTCACCTTCATTAGTATAATGCTGAACAAGTTGTTGAAAACCAAATTTTTGAAAATAATTATGTATAGACAAATGACCCTCCAAGATATTTTGATTGAAATCTCCCATAATAACATACACCAGATTCTTGTAATTCAACTGGTGATCTTTGTAACATTGGGAGAAATAATTCTAATCGATAAACAGGTGGTCTATGGATAACAATTACGTTAATATTCTTATCCAGAATATCCAAAGCCATGTGTTCTATTTCTAAAACTCCCAAATTTAAGATATTGACATTTTTTTCTTCTTTAAAATATATTCCTAATCCTCAATGCCCCTTTTCTTTTAAAAAATTGAAATCTTTAGTGTCATCATAGCTGCTGCTTCGAGGATGGTGGTAAAGGCGGAAACGATTTAACTTGAGTTTTGTTGGAGTTATTGAATCATTTAGCCACGTTGTTAAACCAATGATATTATCTAGCATTTTAGTGTGTTTCTGTAGATCTCGTATGTGAATAGATGTAAACCCTGAACATTGTGTAAAATTATATTAGTATCAGTCGATATGGTCCTACTTTCAGGCTGTAATTGCTCCTAATGCTGATTATATTTTTTCATCACATATATGTTTTTTTCCTTAAAATCTTGTATTGTATGACCCTGTAATGTTTTAACTCTGCTTAACGCAACATAGGCTTGACCAGCTTGAAATATTTTACGGAGAGATATTACGCCTCTATCGACCAGACGATAAAAACTGGTTATAGTCAATTGGGCCCCTATCCAAAATGGCCCCTCGTTTGGTCAAAATGGTCCCTGATAAATGGTCAAAATGGTCCTCAAAAAAGGTCAAAATGGTCCTTCCAAAAAGTCAAAATGGTCTCAAAATAATATTTTTATTACATTATACATAATATATTTTTTTTATAATCTTTTTGAGAACTGGAACTGGAACTTCAAATTAATATTGTAAGTCTTAGAATGTCTTTGCTTTGATGAAAATATAAATAGGAACACAATTTATGTCTTCAAAATTTGTTGTTACAGAGTACAATTTTCAGTCAAAATTAGTGACCTTTGTTAGGGTTAAAATAGCTTCCAACTATTCCTTTGATTATCATCATATAAGCTACAATTTATAAAAAAAAAATCAGGGACCATTTTGACTTTTATTATTTTGGCCATTTTGACCATTTTGTCCTCAAAAGGTCATTTTGACCAAAGAATTGGTTGAAATCAAAGAATAAATACAGAGTCCATTTTGACCAAAATAGGGGCCATGGTGACCGGTCCATTTAGACCAAAATAGGGGCCATGGTGAATAGCCATTTTGACCAAATTTAACTGTTATGGCCATTTTGACTAGGGGCCATTTTGTATAGGGGATATACCCCCTTCCCCAACATTCGAACTGTGTAAACGTCAATATTTTCCTTTAATGCTGAGTTGAAATACTGTCTTTTGTTTCAATGGATTGGAGCAGTCAATAGCCAGTTGAATTGATGTATGTTAGTCAATTAAGTGTCGTGGGTAAGAAGCACCCTCAAAATAAGAAAAAATCTGATATTATATCAAATATAGCAAACACTCGAAAAACATGTTAATTTTTATAAAGTTAACACAATGTGAAATGAGATTAATTTATTTTTGACCTATAATAATCTTAGCAGACGATAAAAAAAGTTTGAGCGCTTACTTTTTTATTGCAACGGATTAGCGCAGACGCGTAAACAGCCCCTAGAGTTAAAAGATTATGTAGTCTGACTAATTTGTTTATGACCTTTAATAACCTTAGCAGACGACAAAAAGAAAATTGGTCTTGTAGAAAGAGTTCTATCAATGGTAGAGGAAAAATTCGAACAGGTTAATGTATCAAAAATTCACTGCTCTAATTGATTGTATGTAAAATTAATATAAGTGAAAATTTTGCAAAAAAATGAATAAATTTTTGATACTTTTTAGAGTGTTAAAAGATTACATAATCAGATTAATCTGTTTATGACCTAAAATACTTCACACCTCCATGTGAAAAGTTCATGTCAATAGTTTTATTACCATATTATATAACCTGCTATAACCCTGTCAATCATTTTAATCCTCTCTACTAGGGCCTACTTTATTCTCAGAAAAGGGGTATCCTATGCCTATTTTCACTTTAATGGATTTTGTATTAAACTGCTCATGTCATATATCGTTGAAAAGAGAAAATTTAGTACATACTGACTATACACACCATATTGATATGAGATAATTGCTTTGTAAGTTTGAACCCTCAGTCGAAAAAAAGCGCAATATTTTGAAAAAATATTTTAATGGGTTATTGTCATATATCGTTTAAAAGATAATCAAATCGGCATTACAAAATTGAAAAATTTAATTCTCTGCGTTGATTAGACAATGCAATATAGATGTCCAAAGTTGACAAAAATGTCAATTTTCAAATGTCCATAAAACCAGAAGTTAATATTTTTCAATTAATATCAGCATACCTATGGATATCTGAGGTCAAGGACATCCTTCATTGGAATTTTCAAGGTCATCAAAGGTCAAGGTCACATAATATGGCCTTTTGAATTTTCCAAAAATTAAAACGAACATAAACAAATTTCAAATTCGAAATTCAAAATTCTGTTCCAACAAACTGTAGACAAGGTTACAAGGTTTTGATAGACACCAAAATCATAAAAATCGGATAACAAATAGAGGACTTATTGATTTTTTGCTGAAATGTGTCAGTCTGTGACGGCAGCTTATGCAACACTTCCGGTTTGGATTTTTTATGCTAAGTGCATTCTAATTATGACTGACAGACAATATATGTAGTTTTTGTCAATATCTGAAATTTATACCGGAAGTGAGGCTGCTAGGCGATATTTTGAAAAACCGGAAGTTCTTACGTCAAAACCGGAAGTGATGAAAAAATTTTGATTGAGTAGTTTTATTTCTATGGACATTCTGTATACGTCCTGTAAATTTCCGGTCGATCGGATAATTAGCGGCTGAGTTAGAAATTTTGAGCTTTTTTGAAAATTTTGGTTTCAAATTTTTTGGACAAAAATATTTAAAAATTGAAATTTGTGTAGTCCCATCTGATACTTCTTTTTACAATGAAGATATTAAAGAAAATTTCAGCCAAATCGGTCCATAAATAAACCCTACAGACTAAGTGCAAAATAATTGCATATTATGCAATAGCCCACTCCTGATTCAGCAAAAATTGAGTTTCAGATATTCATTTTTGATTCCAGGTCATTATATAATGTTTGGTGGATACAATTATGCTACACCATTTTCGATTTTCTCTAAAAAGTTTCCCAAAAAAAAAAAAAACTAGAGCCACATGTGGCACAGAGTGGGACTTTGCAAATGTGCAAATTGCTAAGGGAAATTTACAAAAAATGGGCACTGAACGTAAATCCGAAGTGTCAAAGAAGTCGACAACATTTATAATTTTTGAATTTTTGGAAAGATTGTGAAACCGGAAGTAGTCACCAGACCTAACATTTGAACCTAGCAGCTGAAAACCTTTATTAATAACCTTCAACCCACTGAAGGTCAAGGTCACTTAAGCTCAAATTTACGAGAAACAAGTCTTTCAAATTTGGACATGCATACAGTAATAACACCGGAAGTTGACGCTAGACATCAAATATGAAAGTATAAATGAACAGCCAAAGTCAATGACCTTTGATCCTAAAGAGGTCAAGGTCAACAAAGATCAAGGTCAAAAACGAAAAAAAAAATTGTTTTTAACCTTGTTCCCTTTTTTGAACTACAAAGCCGAAATCTATGATCCTTTAACATAGGATGACTAAAGCAATGCTGTAACTGTATGCAATGTCATTTTTGAAAAAAAATTTAAACTTTTCCATTTTTGGGGATAAACAAAATTTTGACAAAAACAAAATTCTACCCGGATGTGCCACGCCCACGTCAGATTTTTTTTATGTGACTTAATTTATATTAATATTATCTTACTATGGCTATAGTATCAAGCCTTTGTGTCTATTGCTTAACGAGATATACAATCATTAATGTCAAAAAAGGTAAAAATCTACAATCGTAAATTTTGAAATTAATAAACCTTGTTCCTTTTTTTGAACTATACAGCCGAAATAGCTGAGATTTTGATATAATTGAGTTAAAGTAATGAGGTTTGTGTGTGCAAAAGCATTTTTCAAAAAAATGTAGTCTATATGCATTTTTCCAGACAACAAAATGTTAACAAAATTAAATTTTAACCCGGATGTGCCACGCCCATGTCAATTTTTTTTTATGTATACATTTATATGGGGTATGTTTAATTGTGTTATAATTTTCAAGCCTCTAAACTTAATAGATCATAAACTATGCATATATTAAAGTCAAAAAATTCAAAAAATCGGGTAAAAGTTTTCACAATAGCAAAAATTTAAAGAAAACTAATTTTGCATTACAATACATTGTAATATATCGTTCGAAAGAGCTCATGAAGCCCATTCAGAATATGCAAAAATGAACTCTCTAGGTTAATTAGGTCACCTGTAGGAGCAGTACAAAGTTGCGAATTTGGCTATTTTTGGACACCTATAAAACCGGAAGTTGATATCGGAGGTCAAATATTAAAGTGTCATCAGGTAGCCAAGTTCGATGACCTTTGACCTACTAAAGGTCAAGGTCATTAAAGATCAAGGTCACGAGATATAAGCCTTCAAAAACTGAAAAAATTCAACCGGAAATTGCAAAAAAGCAAAATCGAAATTCAAAAATCCACTTCCTAGAGTTTTCTCCAATTTTTATGTTCTCTCATATGACACCAAAATTTTGAAATTCGGTTCAGCTAAATTGGCTGAATAAAAATCGAAGAGTTTCAGGGAAATCAAAATGGCGGCTAAAATATCATTGCAATTTTCGATCTTTTAACCGCACACTTGTCCCATAACTAGAGCTATCGATCAGTACAAGTTTCGTTAAAAAATATCAATCACAGCGGAAGTGGGTCAACCGGAAGTTTGCACCCTTATAACGTGTAAACCGGAAGTGGCGCAAAACTTTTGACTGCGCAGTTTTATTTACTACCTTGTTCTCTATTTTCAATAAAAATTTCGGACGAATCGGACAAATAGCAAAGAAAATAGCAAAAATGGCCAAAAATTGCAAAAGTTTAGATGCAAAAAGTGTGCAACGAATATTTGAAAATCAATTTTTTTGAACTCATAGTTGATTGGGATTTCGCTACAGATTCTAAAAATGAAAACCCGAGCAAAATCGGTTCAAAATTGCACCTTCCAGGTCCCAAAAACCACTTTTTGCACATTTTGCAAATGCACTACTTCCAGTTTTGCAAAAATGTTTCAATTTATATTCATTAAGTACCTAGAAAAAAAGTAACATATAGGATTGTAAAACTGTTGCTACAGCTGTTGCAGTTAAGGCTGTGTGCCCTGTGTAAAAAACGAAAAAAAAAAAAAACTAGAGCCACATGTGGCACAGAGTGGGACTTTGCAAATGTGCAAATTGCTAATTTAGAAAAATAAATAGGCCTTGAACGTAAATCCGAAGCGCCAAAAAAGTCGACAACTTTTAAACTTTTTTGTTTTTTTGAAAGGTTGTGAAACCGGAATTAGTCACCAGACCTAACATTTGAACGTACCAGCTAAAATCCTTTATCAATGACCTTCATCCTACTGAACGTCAAGGTCCCTCAAGGTCAAATTCACGAGAAACAAGTCTTTAAAATTTGGTAATGCATACTGTAATAACACCGGAAGTTGACGCTAGACATCAAATATGAAAGTATAAATGAACAGCCAAAGTCAATGACCTTAGATCCTAAAAAGGTCAAGGTCAACAAAGGTCAAGGTCAAAAACGAATTCTTTTTAACCCTGTTCCGTTTTTGGAACTACAAAGCCGAAATCTATGAACCTTTAACATACGCTTAATAAAGCAATGCTGTAACTGAATGCAAGGCCATTTTTTGAAAAAAAAATTAAACTTAACCTTTTTTTGGGATAAACAAAATTTTGACATAAACAAAATTTTACCCGGATGTGCCACGCCCACGTCAGATTTTTTTATGTGACTTTATTCATAATATGAATATCTTACCATGGCTAAATTATCAAGCCTTTGCATCTATTGGTTAATGAGATATACAATCATAAATGTCAAAAAAGGTCAAAATATATAATTGGAAATTTTGAAATTAATAAACCTTGTTCCCTTTTTTGAACTATACAGCCGAATTAGCTGAGATTTTGATATAATAGAGATAAAGTAATGAGGCTGGTGTGTGCAGAAGCATTTTTTAAAAAATGTAGTCTATATGAATTTTTTCCAGACAACAAAATGTTAACAAAATTAAAATTTAACCCTGAGAAACTCAGCATTACGGATCCGAAAAAAATATTGCTCTATCTATATTAGGGCCCTCGTAAAAACGCTTTAAAGATGCAAAATCACCCTTGAGTCACACCTCTAAAACAGAAAGCACGTATCGGACATGAAAAATGAATACATCAAGTTAAAGCTCTCATAAATCTTTATGAGATCTGTAAATATCAAGGTGATCTGAGGTCAAGTTCTCGAGATAGAAGCCTTTAAAGTTTGATCAAAATCGCAACATTTTCTTAAATTGAATTTTGACATCGCCAAATCTGATATTATTTGAAACTTTTTAAAGAGTACATTAAAAATCAGCGAACATTAGGGTGTTATTCCAGTTAAGTTTTGCGCTACAGCACTGGCAATATGCTAAAAAAGCCATGTTTGGAGCCCTATCAAATAGGTTATAATTATCTGACCCCAAAGGTCAAAGGGTCATCAGAAGGTCAAGGTCGCAAGGTATCATTGTTTGTCATATTAAGGTCATCCAAGGTCAAGGTCATGTGATACAAGCCTCTAAACTTTGGAAAAAAACATTACGTTATACAAAAAAGTTAAAATCGAAAATCGAAATTCGGCTCTCAAGAAACTGTTCAAAAATCTTTAATGCTCCGATTGACATCAAAATCATAAATGTCTAGATACAAAGTTATTCTGAATAAAAAATTTGGAAAAATGACTCTAACCAATATGGCGACCAAACTATAACTTCCGGTAAATATTTTTTTGGTCATAACAGTTTGTAATAATAACATTAAGATTATGCATATCCTAATTTTATCATAAATAAGTTTTACCGGAAGTGATGTAACCGGAAGTGATATCATCAAAACCGGAAGTGATGCAAAAATTTTGAGTGTGGGGAATTATTTGCACTTGCCGTAGGTCTACATCATAGAAATTTCATATTGATCCGTTAAAAATCAAACAAAAAATCATACTTCGATTAATTACGGCAAGAAAAAGTGACGAACGATTTTCATGTAATCGAATATTTTAAAGTTCTATTATGTGTCCTTTGTTACAAGAAATACGATGAAAGTAATTTGAGCAAAATCGGTTGATAAATACGGTCTCTAGAGGCCATTTTATGTTTGTTGCTCGTGTCGCTTTCTGTTGCTCTGATCAATTTCGTTTTACATTCACTAGTTTTTGGGAAGCGAGTTAGAAAACGTCATGAAATCTGTTTTTCCATACATATTACCATTTCCGAGTAATAGGCCGGGCCGTGGACGAAAAAAAAAAAAAAAAAAAATAATCAATACGAAAACAAAGCAGGGCGTACGAAGTACGCCCTGCAACTAGAACTGTTCAGATAACAGTACTGATGCAGGGCTTGTTACGACACAAAGGTACGATCGGTGCGGCAATATTTCTTGTGCATGCCCTGTATTCATACTCTTATAGCACATGCGACACCAGATTTTGAAGAAATTCGGATAAGAAATAAGGAAGTTTGCGATACGCATGCGCATTACACAAATTCAATATATCCATGATATTTCGAATCTAATTATACACATACATGTCAATTTTGAAGAAATTCGGATAAGAAATAAGAAAGTTGACGATGCGCATGCGCACTACACAAATTCAATATATCCATGATATTTCGAATCTGATTATGCACATACATGTCAATTTTGAAGAAATTCGGATAAGAAATAAGGAAGTTGGCGATGCGCATGCGCACTACACAAAATCAATATATCCATGATATTTCGAATCTAATTATACACATACATGTCAGTTTTGAAGAAATTCGGATAAGAAATAAGAAAGTTGGTGATGCGCATGCGCACTACACAAATTCAATATATCCATGATATTTCGAATCTAATTATACACATACATGCCTATTTAGATGAAATTCGGATAAGAAATAAGAAAGTTGGTGATGCGCATGCGCAGAACCAAAATCTAACATTTCCCCTGAATACGCAATCCGATAATGCATATACGTACCAATTTTCATATAATTCGGATGAGAAATAAAAAAGTTGGAAAATTAAGTGGAAATGTACCTTTAAATGTGGTTCCGTATGCATAAATTACAGCATTACGCTGTTCAATGCAACCTATAGTGTTCTTATATGTTATAACTGGACACATGAAATAGTTATCAGTAAATAGTGTGAACATAGCTTTAACACCCTTAACTTTGATTTATATCTGTGTTGACAGGGTCACTGACACTAATTAACCGAAATACCTCTATTGAAATTCATTGCACCTAGGAATTTAATGCCACTTTGAAAAATATGCGTGAAAGGTATGCATATTATACATCATTGGATGCGTCTTGATGCGTAGATTACGAATATGCAAA
The DNA here is from genome assembly GCA_029955415.1 of Lottia scabra. Taxonomy (NCBI): domain Eukaryota; kingdom Metazoa; phylum Mollusca; class Gastropoda; family Lottiidae; genus Lottia; species Lottia scabra. Next base: position 3,912,926 of record JARJEI010000018.1, on the reverse strand, counting down.
AATTATGATATTTGCACAAAAAAGGGTCGCTGCTAGAGCTATTTAAAACAAATTTTAAACTATTTTCAATTGCTTATAAAACCGAAAGTTACGGTCAAAAACAAAAAATGAAAATACCAGTGGATAGATATTGTCGAGAACTTGGTGTCTTGAGAAATTCAAGGTCATGGGAGGTCAAGGTCACGAGAAAAATGACTTCTAATATTGAGCAATCTAAAAAAAATTCAATTAAAAATTGCAAGAAAGCAAAATAAAATTTCAAAATTCGGATCCCTAGACAATGGTCTTAAACTTATAACCGATTTAAGAAATGTTGGTACTATCCAAGATGGCGGAAGATTTGACGTTTCCGGTACAATTTTTTTTTGCTAAATCTGTGTCTAATGATATGTCTAGTTACATGCATTTATTTATTTCCGTGTATCTGTGATAGGTAAAAAGTTGAATATCGAACTTTAAGTGCAATTTTTGCAAAAACCAGAAAAGTTGCAAAATTTCTGAAAACGGATTTAGGTTTATCATTATGATAGTATTATATACTTAAAATTTCAGATCGATTGCATTATAAGTAAACATTTTAGAACAGTACTAAAATAGTTTTGCTACAAAAAGTTGCAAATATTTTTGCAAATTGACATTTTTTATAAATCGATACTATGTTGTTAAATATGTACAATACAATGCAAGAAACTCTATGCAAATCGAAGTGTAAATACGACTCCCAGTACTGTCAGAAATATTTCATGGATGCATAATTTATGCATAACCATATTTGCATAACTGTTCCGTAATACATTTAAAATCTAATGAGCGTGTTTTACAAATATGACATGGTACGAACATTACCGTACTATGTGCCGTTTCGTCCCTGTGCTCTGTCAAGAAATCAAAAAAAAAAAAAAAAAAAGAATAATCATTTGCAAAACAAAGCAGGGCGTACTTGTAAAGTACGCCCTGCAACTAGAGCCACATGTGGCACAGAGTGGGACTTTGCAAATGTGCAAATTGCTAATTTAGAAAAATAAATAGGCCTTGAACGTAAATCCGAAGCGCCAAAAAAGTCGACAACTTTTAAACTTTTTTGTTTTTTTGAAAGGTTGTGAAACCGGAATTAGTCACCAGACCTAACATTTGAACGTACCAGCTAAAATCCTTTATCAATGACCTTCATCCTACTGAACGTCAAGGTCCCTCAAGGTCAAATTCACGAGAAACAAGTCTTTAAAATTTGGTAATGCATACTGTAATAACACCGGAAGTTGACGCTAGACATCAAATATGAAAGTATAAATGAACAGCCAAAGTCAATGACCTTAGATCCTAAAAAGGTCAAGGTCAACAAAGGTCAAGGTCAAAAACGAATTCTTTTTAACCCTGTTCCGTTTTTGGAACTACAAAGCCGAAATCTATGAACCTTTAACATACGCTTAATAAAGCAATGCTGTAACTGAATGCAAGGCCATTTTTTGAAAAAAAATTAAACTTAACCTTTTTTTGGGATAAACAAAATTTTGACATAAACAAAATTTTACCCGGATGTGCCACGCCCACGTCAGATTTTTTTATGTGACTTTATTCATAATATGAATATCTTACCATGGCTAAATTATCAAGCCTTTGCATCTATTGGTTAATGAGATATACAATCATAAATGTCAAAAAAGGTCAAAATATATAATTGGAAATTTTGAAATTAATAAACCTTGTTCCCTTTTTTGAACTATACAGCCGAATTAGCTGAGATTTTGATATAATAGAGATAAAGTAATGAGGCTGGTGTGTGCAGAAGCATTTTTTAAAAAATGTAGTCTATATGAATTTTTTCCAGACAACAAAATGTTAACAAAATTAAAATTTAACCCGGATGTGCCACGCCCACGTAAATTTATTTTTGATGGATACATTTATATGTGGTATGATTACTTATGTTCAAATTTTCAAGACTCTAAACTTAATAGATCATAAACTATGCATATATTAAAAGTCAAAAAATTCAAAAAATCGGGTAAAGGTTTTCAAAATTGCAAAATTTAAAGAAAACTAATTTTGCATTACAATACATTGTGATATATTGTTCGAAAGAGCTCATGAAGCCCATTCAGAATACGCAAAAATGAACCCTCTAGGTTAATTAGGTCACCTGTGGGAGCAGTACAAAGTTGCGAATTCGGCTATTTTTGGACGGCTATAAAACCGGAAGTTGATATCGGAGGTCAAATATTAAAGTATCATCAGGTAGCCAAGGTCAATGACCTTTGACCTACTTAAGGTCAAGGTCATCAACGGTCAAGGTCACGAGATATAAGCCTTCAAAAACTGAAAAAATTCAACCGGAAGTTGCCAAAAAGGAAAATCGAAATTCAAAATTCGGCTTCCCAGGTTTTGGTCGCAATCGACTGTAGTTTCCAAAAATACAAACATCACACACGTCACACTTACCACCAAGGCCCCATTTTTCGTTTTATAAAAATGTATCAAATCAACATGGCGGACAAAGTATTTTTTTCGGACTAAATTTTATTTTAAAATCGGCTGTAGAATTACGATTAATAACGATATACATAATTTCGTTGAAATATTTCAATTACGCCGGAAGTTATTCAACCGGAAGTGAAAATCGATTTTCTTCATTAACCGGAAGTGACGCCAAAATTTTGAATACGTCAAATTGTTTACATTTGCGACATGCATCTTTTATTAAAATTTCAGATTAATCCGAAAAAAACTGAAAAGTAGTCCAAAAATTTCGAAAATCGGCCAAAAAATGTATACTACGAATTTTCGAAATTTGAAATTTTTTAACTCGTATCACATCGGAATTTAGTCACAGATTCCAAAAATGAAAATCCGAGCAAAATCGGCCCAAAAATGTGGCTTCCAGGGTCAAAAAACCGGTTTTTGCTGATGTTGCAATGTGCAACTTGCACTTTTGCAAAAAATTTCCAATTTATATTCATTAAGTACATCGCCAAAAATGGACCTCAGAAGTTGTAAAAAAGTTGCTGCAGCTGTTGCAGTTTAGGCTGTGTGCCCTGTGTAAAAAACGAAAAAAAAAAAAAAAAATGGAAACATTTCGAAAACAAACTGGGACTTTGCGGAAGCAAAGTCCCACAACTAGAACCATGAATGGTACCATGCAGTGCGCATCCGGTTTCGTCCATTGGTGAAAAGTGACATCTTTCAATCCATGATGTCACGTTTTAAAACGCACAATTTTGAATTCGGTAGTGAAAAGTAGAATAACCAGTTCACACACGGTAGTCAAAAGTGAAATAAACATTTCATGTTCGGTAGTGAAAAGTCATCTGATTAAAAAAAGCGTAATCACAGTTTGATATACATCAATGGAAAACGCATATCACAAAATTTCTAAGATTTGTAAATAAGGTCTAAAGTGCAAGAAAGGACACATGAAAGAGTCAAATCTCAATTTAGAAACGGACTGCACAGTATTCATACTTCACAGTTTGAAATACAGATCGAATTTTATCAATGCATAATTCATTCAAAGAAAATATATATTAATGTTTCTTTTAAAAAAAGTACATTAATGATAACTTATCGCCCAAACGCAAGTTAATGGGAGAGGGCGATCGCCCAAACGCAGCTTTATGTCAAAATGTAGTACTCTCCCTTCAATTGAAATTTGAATTTAATATTTTACAAGCAGATGGAATAACTAATTTTCAAAATTCAAAAGGCGCTATTTTCATTAAAAAAATATTGTGTTGTATATAATTGAAAAAGTAGATTTAGCATAATTAGATTGTGAAAGAATTTGTGACGTACTTGAATAAGGTCACGTGTCAGAGCTCTTTAAAGTAAAAAACTGCAATTTTCAAATGGATATAAAACCGGAAGTAAACATCGGAAAACCTTAATGAAAGTATCCGTGCATAGGTAACATTAATGCCAATGAATTTTTTCAGGTCACATGGTCACCGAAGGTCAAGGTCACGAGATATAAGCCTTTAAAATTTTGACAATTACTGATTTATTTTAACCGGAAATTAAAATGAATCAGAATTGAAATTCAAAAATCGGCATCTCATGTTTTGATAGCAATTGACTGTAGATTCCATAGACATCTTAATTATGCAAATTCTATAACACCATGAGGCCCCATTTTGCCTTTTATAAAAATATACCATTTCAAGATGACGACTGATCTGTTACATCCGGGTCAAATTTTATCATTTGTATACTTTTGTGTCTACATTACAAACATATTGCAAAAAGAATTTTTCGAATATCTTCAAAATTCCGGAAGTTGAAATTTCGACTTTGAGAGCTAATAACTTCAAAACCGGAAGTGATATCAAAATTTTGAAAACATATTTTTGTTCGCCATCAAAATGTCTATCTACCTGTGAGTTTTCAGAACGATCGAAATAAAAATTGAAAAAAAACACGCACAGTTTCAATGGAAATTGACACAAATTTTTCAAACTTTAAAAGGCGGAATTTTGATTCAAATACATTGTGTTGTATATCATTGGAAAGAGCAGACATAGCCTAGTACGACGGTAAAAGAAAATAAGACATATGTAAATTAGGTCACGTGATAGGGCTGTTTAAAGTTAAAAATTACAATTTTAAAACGGCTATAAAACCGGAAGTAACCATTGGGCATCTGAAAAAAATATGTCATTGGATACATCTAATCAAGGGCAATAACTTTTGTACAGGTCACTAAGTCACAAAAGGTCAAGGTCACAAAATATGGGCCTTGAAAGTTTTGACAATTACTGATTTATTTTTACCGGAAATCAGAAAAATTCAGAATTGAAATTCAAAAATCGGCTTCCCATGTTTTGGTCGCAGTCGACTGTTGATTACATAGACATAAACATTATGCAAATTCCATAACACCCTGAGGCCCCATTTTGCGTTTTATGAAAATATACCATTTCAAGATGGCGCCTGATCCGTTACATCCGGGTCAAATTTTATGATTTGTATAATTTTGAGTCTACATAACAAACATATTACAAAAAGAATTTTTCGAATATCTTCAAAATTCCGGAAGTTGAAATTTCAACTTTGAGAGCGAATGACGTCAAAACCGGAAGTGATATCGAAATTTTGAAAATTGCTAAATGTTTGCAATCAAAATGTCTATAAACATGTAAGTTTTCAGGTTGATCAATATAAAATTGCAAAAGTTGAAAAAGTGGTCCAGAAAAGGTGCTCCAAAAGTCAGCAAGATTTTTCTCAAAATGATATTGTTAAACTTTTGTATCATGGACAATCGATTAGAGAAATAAGCAAAGTCAGTCCGATCGAAATCGGTTGAAAAACAAAGGAGATAATAGCCAAAACATCAAATCCGATATGTTCTCATACCTCATTTCCGGTTGGTAGTGCATGCGCCATTTTACATTTAAACAATACCGAGCAGTAGATTATCGTGGGAAATCTTGAGAGATGGTGTGTGGCATGCATAGTTTTGGCTGGGCGCTCTGACCAGAAAACGGAAAAAAAAAAAAAAAAAAGACATTTGCAAAACAAAGCAGTGCGTTCGAAGAATCGAACGCACTGCAAAAAAAAGAAACATTTCGAAAACAAACTGGGACTTTGCGGTAGCAAAGTCCCACAACTAGAGCCACATGTGGCACAGAGTGGGACTTTGCAAATGTGCAAATTGCTAACAACTTTTAAACTTTTTTGTTTTTTTGAAAGGTTGTGAAACCGGAATTAGTCACCAGACCTAACATTTGAACGTACCAGCTAAAATCCTTTATCAATGACCTTCATCCTACTGAAGGTCAAGGTCACTCAAGGTCAAATTCACGAGAAACAAGTCTTTAAAATTTGGTAATGCATACTGTAATAACAACGGAAGTTGACGCTAGACATCAAATATGAAAGTATAAATGAACAGCCAAAGTCAATGACCTTAGATCCTAAAAAGGTCAAGGTCAACAAAGATCAAGGTCAAAAACGAAATTTTTTAATTTTTTTTAACCCTGTTCCGTTTTTGGAACTACAAAGCCGAAATCTATGAACCTTTAACATACGCTTAATAAAGCAATGCTGTAACTGAATGCAAGGTCATTTTAAAAAAAAAATTAAACTTGACCTTTTTTTTTGATAAACAATATTTTGACAAAAACAGAATTTTACCCGGATGTGCCACGCCCACGTTAGATTTTTTTATGTGACTTTATTTATATTAATAATATCTTAGTATGACTAAATTAGCAAGCCTTTGCATGTATTGGTTAACGAGATATACAATCATAAATGTCAAAAAAGGTCAAAATCAATAATCGGAAATTTTGAAATTAATAAACCTTGTTCCCTTTTTTGAACTATACAGCCAAAATAGCTGAGATTATGATATAATATAGCTAAAGTAATGAGGTTGGTATGTGCAGAAGCATTTTTAAAAAAAAATGTAGTCTATATGGATTTTTTTCAGACAACAAAATGTAAACAAAATCAAAATTTAACCCGGATGTGCCACGCCCATGTCAATTTTTTTTTGATGGATACATTGGTATGGAGAATGTTCACTTATGTTCAAATTTTCAAGCCTCTAAACTTAATAGATCATAAACTATGCATATATTAAAGTCAAAAAATTCAAAAAATCGGGTAAAGGTTTTCAAAATAGCAAAATTTAAGAAAAAACTATTTTTGCATTACAATACATTGTGATATATCGTTCGAAAGAGCTCATGAAGCCCATTCAGAATATGCAAAAATGAACCCTCTAGGTTAATTAGGTCACCTGTAGGAGCAGTACAAAGTTGCGAATTTGGCTATTTTTGGACACCTATAAAACCGGAAGTTGATATCGGAGGTCAAATATTAAAGTATCATCAGGTAGCCAAGGTCGATGACCTTTGACCTACTTAAGGTCAAGGTCATCAAAGGTCAAGGTCACGAGATATAAGCCTTTCAAAAACTGAAAAAATTCAACCGGAAGTTGTATAAAAGGAAAATCGAAATTCAAAATTCGGCTTCCCAGGTTTTGGTCGGAATCGACTATAGTTTCCAGAAATACAACCAGCTAATACACCACACTTACCACCAAGGCCCCATTTTTTTTTTATAAAAATATTTCAAATCAACATGGCGGCTGAAATATTATTTCGATTCCCGATCTTAGAATGTCCAGGTAAATCCCATAACTATGGCTACCGATCAGTATAAGTTTCGTTTAAAAATATTTATTACAGCGTAGGTGGGTCAATCGGAAGTTTGCGCCCTTCTCCCGCTTAAACCGGAAGTAGCGCAAAAATTTTGACTACGCAGTTTTGTTAACTACAATGATCTCTATTTGTAATAAAAATTTCAGACAAATCAGACAAAAAGCAAAGAAAATAGAAAAAAAGGTCAAAAATTGCAAAAGTTTGGATGTAAAAAGTTTGCTAAAAATATTTGAAACTTTTAAATTTTTAACTACTTATGAATTGGAAATTCGCTACAGATTCCCAAAAAAAAATTTGAGCAAAATCGAGCAAAAATTGCATCCTCCAGGGTCAAAAAAGCACTTTTTGCACATTTTGCAACTTTACCAAATCGGTTTTGCAAAAATGTTCCAATTTATATTCATTAAGTACCTCGCCACAAATGGACACATAGAGTTGCAAAACGGTTCCTGCAGTTGCAATAGTTAAGGCTGTGTGCCCTGTGTAAAAAACGAAAAAAAAAAAAAAACATTTCGAAAAAAAACTGGATTTTGCGGTAGCAAAGTCCCACAACTAGAACCGTGCTAACGGTACTGAGCAGTGCGCAAATTAAACATCCTTGAACGGTTGCATTTTAGTCCTGCATATAAATTAGGTCATGTGACAGAGCTGTTTATAGTTAAAAATCTCAATTTTCAATCGGATATTAAAAGTAAACATCGGAAAACACAAAGTAAAACATCATTTGATAGATTTTATAGCTTTGGTTCAGATCAAAAGGTCATCAAACGTCAAGGTCACGTGTTTTGAGCTTTGAAAGTGTTTTCTATTGCTTTTTATTTCTTTAACCGGAAATAGACAAAACTTTTAATCGAAATTAGGAAATCGGCTGTCACCATTTTGTTAGTAATATATTGAAGATGACGTAGACATCAACATAGACAACAAAAATGAAATCACCATATTGGATAGATCTCATTTCGGGCAATCACTTTTGTTCGGATCATAAGGTCAACAAATGGTAAGGTCACAAGTTATGAGCTTTAAAAGTGTTACAATAATTGCTGAATATCTTTTACCGGAAATAGACAAACACCATAATCGAAATTAGCAATTCAGCTGCCCTCATTTTGTTGGCAATAGATTGAAAATATCATAAACATCAAAATTATATAAATCGGATGTCGATTTATAGAAAACATGTTCATTTCAAGATGGTGGCCAACGTGTTACTTCCGGTTACGATTTTGTCATATTTATTTCTTTGTTAGTCATGTTCTTTCATATCTTAAGAAGAAATTGTTACTTATCTTATGAAATCCGTAAATCAGATAACACGTGTTTTTTCCCGCCAAAAAAACACGCAGAGTTACTATAGAACAAAGAACAAAATTCCATTTGATCAAAATATTTAGTGTTATATATCACTGGAAAGTGGAGATAAAGCTTAATAAGAAAAGAAGATATTTTGTGACGTGACGTCACGTGACAGAGCTGTTCAAAGTTCAAACTAACAATTTTTAAATGGCTATAAAACCGGAAGATCAAAATATTGGACAACAAAAATGAATACACCGTTGGGTAGATCTCATCATGGGCAATAACTTTTGTTCAGGTCATAAGGTCATCCAAATCCAAGGTAACGTGTAATGAGCTTTGAAAATTTCGGCCATTTCTGAATATTTTTTACCGGAAATAGGCAAACATCATAATCGAAATTAGCAAATTGGCTCTCATCATTTTGTTGGCCATAGATGGAAAATGCCCTAGACATCAATATTATACAAATCAGATGATACCCTGTTCACTTCTCTCGATTTAAAGAAAACATGTTCATTTCAAGATGGTGGCCAGCGTGTTACTTCCGGTTACGATTTTATCATATTGTTTTCTTTGTTAGTCATGTTCTTTCATACCTTAAGACGAAATTGTTACCTATCTTATGAAATCCGTAATTCAGATAACACGTGTTTTTCCCGCCAAAAAAACACGCAGAGTTACTATAGAACAAAGAACAAAATTCCAAAAATCAATTTTGATCAAAATATCTAGTGTTATACATTTTTGGAAACAGGAGATAAAGCGTGATTATAATAAAAGATAATTTGTGACGTACATGAATAAGGTCACGTGACAGAGCTGTTTAAAGTTAAAAATTGCAATTTTCTGACGGCCATAAAATCGGAAGTAAACATTGGGCATGTAAAATGATTATACCATTGGATAGATCTCGTCAAGGGCAACAACTTTTGTGCAGGTCACAAGGTCACTTAAAGTCAAGGTCACAAGATATGAGCCTTAAAAGTTTTGACTATTTCCGAAAATTCTAAACCGGAAATAAAAAAAATTCTGAATCGAAATTCAAAAATCGACTTCCCATGTTTTGTTAGCAATCGAAATTAAATACGTGATTAATTTATGTGAAATTGATTAAAAATATTTGACTAAAATTGACATCAAAATAGGAAAACCCATCTTTATAAAAAAAAAACGTGCGGAGACGTGTCCGATTCCAATATAAAAACTAGAGCTGTGAACAGCACTGAGCGTGGCCCTTGATACTTTGCCTGATAGCTGTAAGACTTTTTGAACTTCAAACCCCTAAAGTCTGGTGTTCACTCCCTCATTTTTAGCAAAAAGTTTTGTGAAAGGGTAGATTCAATATTATATCAATATTACTTATAGTATGGTAATTTTTATAGCTTCTTGGTAGCTATAATATACAGGTATGTGTGAAATGTGAACATTATGTGACGGAATTCCTTTACTGATATAAATATGATCTATAAGTGTTTCACCTTCATTAGTATAATGCTGAACAAGTTGTTGAAAACCAAATTTTTGAAAATAATTATGTATAGACAAATGACCCTCCAAGATATTTTGATTGAAATCTCCCATAATAACATACACCAGATTCTTGTAATTCAACTGGTGATCTTTGTAACATTGGGAGAAATAATTCTAATCGATAAACAGGTGGTCTATGGATAACAATTACGTTAATATTCTTATCCAGAATATCCAAAGCCATGTGTTCTATTTCTAAAACTCCCAAATTTAAGATATTGACATTTTTTTCTTCTTTAAAATATATTCCTAATCCTCAATGCCCCTTTTCTTTTAAAAAATTGAAATCTTTAGTGTCATCATAGCTGCTGCTTCGAGGATGGTGGTAAAGGCGGAAACGATTTAACTTGAGTTTTGTTGGAGTTATTGAATCATTTAGCCACGTTGTTAAACCAATGATATTATCTAGCATTTTAGTGTGTTTCTGTAGATCTCGTATGTGAATAGATGTAAACCCTGAACATTGTGTAAAATTATATTAGTATCAGTCGATATGGTCCTACTTTCAGGCTGTAATTGCTCCTAATGCTGATTATATTTTTTCATCACATATATGTTTTTTTCCTTAAAATCTTGTATTGTATGACCCTGTAATGTTTTAACTCTGCTTAACGCAACATAGGCTTGACCAGCTTGAAATATTTTACGGAGAGATATTACGCCTCTATCGACCAGACGATAAAAACTGGTTATAGTCAATTGGGCCCCTATCCAAAATGGCCCCTCGTTTGGTCAAAATGGTCCCTGATAAATGGTCAAAATGGTCCTCAAAAAAGGTCAAAATGGTCCTTCCAAAAAGTCAAAATGGTCTCAAAATAATATTTTTATTACATTATACATAATATATTTTTTTTATAATCTTTTTGAGAACTGGAACTGGAACTTCAAATTAATATTGTAAGTCTTAGAATGTCTTTGCTTTGATGAAAATATAAATAGGAACACAATTTATGTCTTCAAAATTTGTTGTTACAGAGTACAATTTTCAGTCAAAATTAGTGACCTTTGTTAGGGTTAAAATAGCTTCCAACTATTCCTTTGATTATCATCATATAAGCTACAATTTATAAAAAAAAAATCAGGGACCATTTTGACTTTTATTATTTTGGCCATTTTGACCATTTTGTCCTCAAAAGGTCATTTTGACCAAAGAATTGGTTGAAATCAAAGAATAAATACAGAGTCCATTTTGACCAAAATAGGGGCCATGGTGACCGGTCCATTTAGACCAAAATAGGGGCCATGGTGAATAGCCATTTTGACCAAATTTAACTGTTATGGCCATTTTGACTAGGGGCCATTTTGTATAGGGGATATACCCCCTTCCCCAACATTCGAACTGTGTAAACGTCAATATTTTCCTTTAATGCTGAGTTGAAATACTGTCTTTTGTTTCAATGGATTGGAGCAGTCAATAGCCAGTTGAATTGATGTATGTTAGTCAATTAAGTGAATTGGTTGAAATCAAAGAATAAATACAGAGTCCATTTTGACCAAAATAGGGGCCATGGTGACCGGTCCATTTAGACCAAAATAGGGGCCATGGTGAATAGCCATTTTGACCAAATTTAACTGTTATGGCCATTTTGACTAGGGGCCATTTTGTATAGGGGATATACCCCCTTCCCCAACATTCGAACTGTGTAAACGTCAATATTTTCCTTTAATGCTGAGTTGAAATACTGTCTTTTGTTTCAATGGATTGGAGCAGTCAATAGCCAGTTGAATTGATGTATGTTAGTCAATTAAGTGTCGTGGGTAAGAAGCACCCTCAAAATAAGAAAAAATCTGATATTATATCAAATATAGCAAACACTCGAAAAACATGTTAATTTTTATAAAGTTAACACAATGTGAAATGAGATTAATTTATTTTTGACCTATAATAATCTTAGCAGACGATAAAAAAAGTTTGAGCGCTTACTTTTTTATTGCAACGGATTAGCGCAGACGCGTAAACAGCCCCTAGAGTTAAAAGATTATGTAGTCTGACTAATTTGTTTATGACCTTTAATAACCTTAGCAGACGACAAAAAGAAAATTGGTCTTGTAGAAAGAGTTCTATCAATGGTAGAGGAAAAATTCGAACAGGTTAATGTATCAAAAATTCACTGCTCTAATTGATTGTATGTAAAATTAATATAAGTGAAAATTTTGCAAAAAAATGAATAAATTTTTGATACTTTTTAGAGTGTTAAAAGATTACATAATCAGATTAATCTGTTTATGACCTAAAATACTTCACACCTCCATGTGAAAAGTTCATGTCAATAGTTTTATTACCATATTATATAACCTGCTATAACCCTGTCAATCATTTTAATCCTCTCTACTAGGGCCTACTTTATTCTCAGAAAAGGGGTATCCTATGCCTATTTTCACTTTAATGGATTTTGTATTAAACTGCTCATGTCATATATCGTTGAAAAGAGAAAATTTAGTACATACTGACTATACACACCATATTGATATGAGATAATTGCTTTGTAAGTTTGAACCCTCAGTCGAAAAAAAGCGCAATATTTTGAAAAAATATTTTAATGGGTTATTGTCATATATCGTTTAAAAGATAATCAAATCGGCATTACAAAATTGAAAAATTTAATTCTCTGCGTTGATTAGACAATGCAATATAGATGTCCAAAGTTGACAAAAATGTCAATTTTCAAATGTCCATAAAACCAGAAGTTAATATTTTTCAATTAATATCAGCATACCTATGGATATCTGAGGTCAAGGACATCCTTCATTGGAATTTTCAAGGTCATCAAAGGTCAAGGTCACATAATATGGCCTTTTGAATTTTCCAAAAATTAAAACGAACATAAAAAAATTTCAAATTCGAAATTCAAAATTCTGTTCCAACAAACTGTAGACAAGGTTACAAGGTTTTGATAGACACCAAAATCATAAAAATCGGATAACAAATAGAGGACTTATTGATTTTTTGCTGAAATGTGTCAGTCTGTGACGGCAGCTTATGCAACACTTCCGGTTTGGATTTTTTATGCTAAGTGCATTCTAATTATGACTGACAGACAATATATGTAGTTTTTGTCAATATCTGAAATTTATACCGGAAGTGAGGCTGCTAGGCGATATTTTGAAAAACCGGAAGTTCTTACGTCAAAACCGGAAGTGATGAAAAAATTTTGATTGAGTAGTTTTATTTCTATGGACATTCTGTATACGTCCTGTAAATTTCCGGTCGATCGGATAATTAGCGGCTGAGTTAGAAATTTTGAGCTTTTTTGAAAATTTTGGTTTCAAATTTTTTGGACAAAAATATTTAAAAATTGAAATTTGTGTAGTCCCATCTGATACTTCTTTTTACAATGAAGATATTAAAGAAAATTTCAGCCAAATCGGTCCATAAATAAACCCTACAGACTAAGTGCAAAATAATTGCATATTATGCAATAGCCCACTCCTGATTCAGCAAAAATTGAGTTTCAGATATTCATTTTTGATTCCAGGTCATTATATAATGTTTGGTGGATACAATTATGCTACACCATTTTCGATTTTCTCTAAAAAGTTTCCCAAAAAAAAAAAAAACTAGAGCCACATGTGGCACAGAGTGGGACTTTGCAAATGTGCAAATTGCTAACAACTTTTAAACTTTTTTGTTTTTTTGAAAGGTTGTGAAACCGGAATTAGTCACCAGACCTAACATTTGAACGTACCAGCTAAAATCCTTTATCAATGACCTTCATCCTACTGAAGGTCAAGGTCACTCAAGGTCAAATTCACGAGAAACAAGTCTTTAAAATTTGGTAATGCATACTGTAATAACAACGGAAGTTGACGCTAGACATCAAATATGAAAGTATAAATGAACAGCCAAAGTCAATGACCTTAGATCCTAAAAAGGTCAAGGTCAACAAAGATCAAGGTCAAAAACGAAATTTTTTAATTTTTTTTAACCCTGTTCCGTTTTTGGAACTACAAAGCCGAAATCTATGAACCTTTAACATACGCTTAATAAAGCAATGCTGTAACTGAATGCAAGGTCATTTTTAAAAAAAAATTAAACTTGACCTTTTTTTTTGATAAACAATATTTTGACAAAAACAGAATTTTACCCGGATGTGCCACGCCCACGTTAGATTTTTTTATGTGACTTTATTTATATTAATAATATCTTAGTATGACTAAATTAGCAAGCCTTTGCATGTATTGGTTAACGAGATATACAATCATAAATGTCAAAAAAGGTCAAAATCAATAATCGGAAATTTTGAAATTAATAAACCTTGTTCCCTTTTTTGAACTATACAGCCAAAATAGCTGAGATTATGATATAATATAGCTAAAGTAATGAGGTTGGTATGTGCAGAAGCATTTTTAAAAAAAAATGTAGTCTATATGGATTTTTTTCAGACAACAAAATGTAAACAAAATCAAAATTTAACCCGGATGTGCCACGCCCATGTCAATTTTTTTTTGATGGATACATTGGTATGGAGAATGTTCACTTATGTTCAAATTTTCAAGCCTCTAAACTTAATAGATCATAAACTATGCATATATTAAAGTCAAAAAATTCAAAAAATCGGGTAAAGGTTTTCAAAATAGCAAAATTTAAGAAAAAACTATTTTTGCATTACAATACATTGTGATATATCGTTCGAAAGAGCTCATGAAGCCCATTCAGAATATGCAAAAATGAACCCTCTAGGTTAATTAGGTCACCTGTAGGAGCAGTACAAAGTTGCGAATTTGGCTATTTTTGGACACCTATAAAACCGGAAGTTGATATCGGAGGTCAAATATTAAAGTATCATCAGGTAGCCAAGGTCGATGACCTTTGACCTACTTAAGGTCAAGGTCATCAAAGGTCAAGGTCACGAGATATAAGCCTTTCAAAAACTGAAAAAATTCAACCGGAAGTTGTATAAAAGGAAAATCGAAATTCAAAATTCGGCTTCCCAGGTTTTGGTCGGAATCGACTATAGTTTCCAGAAATACAACCAGCTAATACACCACACTTACCACCAAGGCCCCATTTTTTTTTTATAAAAATATTTCAAATCAACATGGCGGCTGAAATATTATTTCGATTCCCGATCTTAGAATGTCCAGGTAAATCCCATAACTATGGCTACCGATCAGTATAAGTTTCGTTTAAAAATATTTATTACAGCGTAGGTGGGTCAATCGGAAGTTTGCGCCCTTCTCCCGCTTAAACCGGAAGTAGCGCAAAAATTTTGACTACGCAGTTTTGTTAACTACAATGATCTCTATTTGTAATAAAAATTTCAGACAAATCAGACAAAAAGCAAAGAAAATAGAAAAAAAGGTCAAAAATTGCAAAAGTTTGGATGTAAAAAGTTTGCTAAAAATATTTGAAACTTTTAAATTTTTAACTACTTATGAATTGGAAATTCGCTACAGATTCCCAAAAAAAAATTTGAGCAAAATCGAGCAAAAATTGCATCCTCCAGGGTCAAAAAAGCACTTTTTGCACATTTTGCAACTTTACCAAATCGGTTTTGCAAAAATGTTCCAATTTATATTCATTAAGTACCTCGCCACAAATGGACACATAGAGTTGCAAAACGGTTCCTGCAGTTGCAATAGTTAAGGCTGTGTGCCCTGTGTAAAAAACGAAAAAAAAAAAAAAAAACATTTCGAAAAAAAACTGGATTTTGCGGTAGCAAAGTCCCACAACTAGAACCGTGCTAACGGTACTGAGCAGTGCGCAAATTAAACATCCTTGAACGGTTGCATTTTAGTCCTGCATATAAATTAGGTCATGTGACAGAGCTGTTTATAGTTAAAAATCTCAATTTTCAATCGGATATTAAAAGTAAACATCGGAAAACACAAAGTAAAACATCATTTGATAGATTTTATAGCTTTGGTTCAGATCAAAAGGTCATCAAACGTCAAGGTCACGTGTTTTGAGCTTTGAAAGTGTTTTCTATTGCTTTTTATTTCTTTAACCGGAAATAGACAAAACTTTTAATCGAAATTAGGAAATCGGCTGTCACCATTTTGTTAGTAATATATTGAAGATGACGTAGACATCAACATAGACAACAAAAATGAAATCACCATATTGGATAGATCTCATTTCGGGCAATCACTTTTGTTCGGATCATAAGGTCAACAAATGGTAAGGTCACAAGTTATGAGCTTTAAAAGTGTTACAATAATTGCTGAATATCTTTTACCGGAAATAGACAAACACCATAATCGAAATTAGCAATTCAGCTGCCCTCATTTTGTTGGCAATAGATTGAAAATATCATAAACATCAAAATTATATAAATCGGATGTCGATTTATAGAAAACATGTTCATTTCAAGATGGTGGCCAACGTGTTACTTCCGGTTACGATTTTGTCATATTTATTTCTTTGTTAGTCATGTTCTTTCATATCTTAAGAAGAAATTGTTACTTATCTTATGAAATCCGTAAATCAGATAACACGTGTTTTTTCCCGCCAAAAAAACACGCAGAGTTACTATAGAACAAAGAACAAAATTCCATTTGATCAAAATATTTAGTGTTATATATCACTGGAAAGTGGAGATAAAGCTTAATAAGAAAAGAAGATATTTTGTGACGTGACGTCACGTGACAGAGCTGTTCAAAGTTCAAACTAACAATTTTTAAATGGCTATAAAACCGGAAGATCAAAATATTGGACAACAAAAATGAATACACCGTTGGGTAGATCTCATCATGGGCAATAACTTTTGTTCAGGTCATAAGGTCATCCAAATCCAAGGTAACGTGTAATGAGCTTTGAAAATTTCGGCCATTTCTGAATATTTTTTACCGGAAATAGGCAAACATCATAATCGAAATTAGCAAATTGGCTCTCATCATTTTGTTGGCCATAGATGGAAAATGCCCTAGACATCAATATTATACAAATCAGATGATACCCTGTTCACTTCTCTCGATTTAAAGAAAACATGTTCATTTCAAGATGGTGGCCAGCGTGTTACTTCCGGTTACGATTTTATCATATTGTTTTCTTTGTTAGTCATGTTCTTTCATACCTTAAGACGAAATTGTTACCTATCTTATGAAATCCGTAATTCAGATAACACGTGTTTTTCCCGCCAAAAAAACACGCAGAGTTACTATAGAACAAAGAACAAAATTCCAAAAATCAATTTTGATCAAAATATCTAGTGTTATACATTTTTGGAAACAGGAGATAAAGCGTGATTATAATAAAAGATAATTTGTGACGTACATGAATAAGGTCACGTGACAGAGCTGTTTAAAGTTAAAAATTGCAATTTTCTGACGGCCATAAAATCGGAAGTAAACATTGGGCATGTAAAATGATTATACCATTGGATAGATCTCGTCAAGGGCAACAACTTTTGTGCAGGTCACAAGGTCACTTAAAGTCAAGGTCACAAGATATGAGCCTTAAAAGTTTTGACTATTTCCGAAAATTCTAAACCGGAAATAAAAAAAATTCTGAATCGAAATTCAAAAATCGACTTCCCATGTTTTGTTAGCAATCGACTGGAGATTCCATAGACATCATTTTTATTCAAATCGAATGATTCCCCGATTCTGAATTTCGATTTAAAGAAAAATCAGTCATTTCAAGATGGCGACTGATATGAAATATCTGGGTTAGATTTTTTCATTTCATTTTTAGTCAACGGTTATTTCTAGCACATCTCAAAAAGATTTTTTTGAATATCTTAATTATTCCGGAAGTTGAAATTTCAACTTTACAAGCGAATGACGTCAAAACCGGAAGTGATATAAAAATTTTGAAAATACCATTTACTTAGAAATCAAAATGTTTACACACCTGTAAGTTTTCAGTTTGATCGAAATAAAATTGCAAAAGTTAAAAAAAACGGTTAAAAAAGTGCTCCAAAAAGTCAGCAGAGAATATCTAAAAGTGCATATTTGTTGAGAGCTATTATGTAGACATTAGAATACCGAAATAAACAAAAAAAGTTCCATCAAAATCGGTTGAAAAACAGAGGTAAAAATGGTAAAAAAACATAACATGGGTTTTTCTGTCATATGTCATTTCCGGTTAGACAAAAAACCGCCATTTTACATTCACCCAACACCGAGCAGTTATATATTGTAGGAAAACATGTGAGATAAGGTGTGACATACTCCCTTCATACCGAATTAGCGTGACCAGAAGTAGACAAAAAAAAAAAAAAAAAGTCATTATGAAAACAAAGCAGTGCGTTCGCTAGAACGCACTGCAAAAAAAAAAAACTAGAATCGTGAGACGATACTGGGCAGTGCGCATCAAGTTTCGTCTGTGGGTGAAAAGTGACGTTTTCAATCCATACTGTGAAATTTACAGAACATAAACATCGGCATATAAATTGGTTATATTCGGGAGTGTAGAATAACCAGTTCACGTTAGGTATTTACAAATGGAATAACCGGTGTATGTTCGGTAGTGAAAAGTCATGTGATTAAAAAGTCGTTGTTTTTATTTATGCACATATTTATACATCATTGGAAGTAGAATTGTTAAAGAATATTTATTAATATTTTTCATGTGCAATATCATACACATGAAAGAAATGAAATGAATGGAGTTGTACGTCCTAATTTTCTGAACCTATATGGGCTAACTGAGGACGGGAAAACGCCATGCAGTGTGCAATGAGGGAAATTTTGCCAGGACAGCGGCATAAGCCTACTCTTATTTTCGATTTCCAACTGTCGAGAGATCTTTAACGTGCACAGTCAATAGCACACGGGACCTAGGTTTATTGTCCTATATGAACGCCTAAACGATTTTTCCATGTCAGTCCCACCGACTTGCATCACTGACATCGTGAAACCGGAAGGAAAATTCATATCGTCCCAGGATTTTACCCGGGGCTTTCAGGTTAGTAAACAAGCGATTACCTCACTGAGTCACCGCTGTCACTACATATGAAAGAGCTAACTCTCATGACATCAGAATACTGTCTGTTAACTTCCTTACACTGAAGTTCACAGTATAGCTCGTTCAAAGTCATTTTAATAAGATGTATCCAAAAATCTGTTTTATTATCTTTTTTTAAAAACATTTTAATGGTCAACGTTTTTAGACACGCAATATTTTTTGAATAAATGACAGAACCAGATTTTTAGAACAGATTTTCTTCTTTTGGCATTGGATCGTTATCTACTACATTAATTATTAGATATTTTTAAACTTTTTTACTACATAATTTAAAACGTTAAAAATGCAAGTTACTATGTAAGAAAGTCATGTTAGTGCAATTGTCAGTTGAAGGGAGTGAACTGAATTGAAACATACAGACAACAAACATTTGTCAGTTGAAGGGAGAGAACTGCGTTTAAATATGCAAAACATTGACCAGTGAGAAGCGTTAAAGGAAACAATATGGTAAATTGTAACTTTCTTGTAATTGTTAAGCTGGGCTTGAATTATATGATGTGCTGTGGGAAAGAAACGTTGTAATTCTACAACGAAGACTCTCGCATATTATCAGATATAGTAGCATATATCGATATTATTGAGGTGTGTAACACTTAAATGAAGGTTAAATGCTTACTAGTCACTTCAACTAATAAATGTAGAGATTGAAGTCTTGAAAGTTTCGGTCATTACTAAAGTTCTTGTTCCAAAACTATATAGAAATCGAAATTAAAAAATCAGTTGTCATAAGGTTGTTGGCCGTCGACTAAGGATTTCATACACACCGATATTATGCAAATCCGATTATCACCTAAAGTCCCATTTTGAGTTTTATTAGTCACAACAACATAGCACCTGACATAGTACTTCCGGGTCGGATTTTATCATTTATATCTTTTATGATGACCATTTCTAACATAATCCAAAAAACAAAAAAAAAATCCAAAATAACTCCATAAATTAAAATTTCAAGTTTATAAACAAATGACGTCAAAACCGGAAGTGATATCATTATCAAATTGTCTATCTACTTGTAAGTTTTCAGATCGATGAAAGTCAAATTTCCATAAAACACGCACAGTTACAATGAACTTTGGCACAAAATTTGCAAGTTTTAAAAAGCGCAATTTTGATTCAAATATATTGTGTTATATATCATTTGAAAGAGCACATTTAGCATAGTAAAAATGAAATAGAATTTGTGACGTATGTAAATTAGGTCACGTGACAGAGCTCTTTAAAGTTAAAAATTGCAATTTTCAAATGGCGATAAAACCGGAAGTAAACATCAGAAATCGGAAATGAATATATCATCTGATAGATCTCGTCAAGGGCAATAATTTTTGTACAGGTCAAGAGGTCATCAAAGGTCAAGGTCACTAGATATGAGCCTTGAAAGTTTCTGTCATTACTGAAATTCTTGTTCCGGAAATATAAAGAAATTGAAATCGAAATTCAAAAATCTACAACCTACATTTTTTTTGCAATCGACTGCAGAAGTCGTAGATTTCAAAATTAAAAAAATCCGATTAACCCTCGGTTCTGAATTAAAATTTTAAGAAACATAGGTCAGTTCAAGATGGCGGCTGATCCCTTGCACCTGGATAAAATTTCATCATTTTATTTTTTATGTATGACCAAATCTATGATTACACAAAAAAATTTTTTCAAATATCTTCAATATTCCGGAAGTTGAAATTGAAAGTTTAGAAGGAAATGACGTCAAAACCGGAAGTGATATCGAAACTTTGAAAATTGATTTTCTTTGGAAATTCATATGTCTATGTTATTGGAAGGTTTCAGATCGATCGAAATAAAATTGCAAAAGTTAAAAAAAATCCTTTAAAAAGTGCTCCAAAAGTCTGCTACAAAAGTCAAAATATGAATTTTTCAAAATTGCAATTTGTAGCTATTGGGTTAAACAAATGAACCAAAAAAGACCGATCACAATCTGTTGGAAAAATGAGTTGAAAATGGAAAAACCCTGAAATACAACTTTTTAATATACGTCATTTCCGGTCAGGCAAAAATGCGCCATTTTACATTTAAGCAACAACGAGCAGTTAATCATCGCAGGAAATGATGTCAAGTTATGTGTGGTATGTGCAGTTTTGGCTGGGGAGCGTGACCAGAAATAGACAAAAAAAAAAAAACTAGAATCGTGAGACGATACTGGGCAGTGCGCATCCGGTTTCGTCTATGGGTGAAAAGTGTCATTTTCAATCCATACATATACGTAAATTGTTTATATTCGGGAGTGAAAAGTAGAATAACCAGTTCAAGTTCGGTGAAAAATGGAATAACTAGCGTATGATCGGTAGTGAAAAGTCATCTGATTAAAAAGTCGTTGTTTTTATTTATGTACATTTTTATACATCATTAAAAGTAGAATATTTAAAGAATATTTATTAATATTTTTCATATGCAATATCATACATATGAAAGAAATGAAGTGAAATGAATGGAGTTTACGTCCTATTTTTCTGCACCTATATGGGCTAACTGAGGACGGGCAAATTTTGCCAGGACAGCGGCAATAGCCTGCTCTTTTTTTTCGGTCTTTAAGCCAATAGCACACGGAACCATGGTTTATTGTCCCATCCGAACGACTAGGCGCTTTTTCCATGTCAGCCTCTCCGACCTGCATCACTGACGGGATTCAATCCTGGGCGTTCAGGTTGGCAAGCAAGGGTCTTACTCACTGAGCCACTGCGGCCCCCGTCATATCATAACACCGTTACTTGATATGATGTATAATTAGCGTCAGAATTCTGAGTGCTAACTCTCATAAAAGTTCGCAGTTCAACTCGTAATTTATCATATAATTGTACTTAGCAAAAAATTTATATCATTATTTTTTTAAAAAACATTTTAATGGTCAACGTTTTTAGACATGCAGTTTTAAAACTTTTTTTTTAATAAATGACAGAACCAGATTTTTAGAACGAATTTTCTTCTTTTGGCATCGGATCGTTATCTTCTATATTTAGATTTTATTTTTTCATTTTTACTACAAAATTTAAAACGTTAAAAGCGCAAGTGACAATGTAAGAAAGTAAGCACTTGCAATTGTCAGTTGAGGGGATAGAACTGCATTTGAACATATAGACAACAAACATTTGTCAGTTGAAGGGAGAGAACTGCATTTAAACATACAGACAACAAACATGTAAGTTTTAATCTTATATTTTGCAAGCAAGTGTTTTTTCAGATCATTTGAAAAATTCTTAATATAGTTTAGTAGGATACAATTCTCCCCAAAAAATTTCATTGTTGTATTTTAGTTTTATGATATTATAAAAAAAACATTTGTTGTACATTATATCAAAACATTGACCAGTGAGAAGCGTTAAATGAAACAATACACTGTACACAGTACACTAATTATGAATTGATTGACGTGTTGAGGGGATGATACATTGTAACACAACAACGTAGACTCTCACAATACCCCCCTGTCAGTGATGCAGGTTTAAAGTATGAAGGGGGTCCCGTTGGCTTAGTGAGTCAGACGCTTGCTCGCCAACCTGAACGTCCAGGGATGAATCCCGTCAGTGATACAGGTCGGAGGGGCGTTCAATCGTGGGTGTATATAAACCGATGTCCTAATTGGCTGTGCATGTTAAAGATCCCTCGACAAATGGAAATTGATAATATCAATCAGGCTAATGCAAAATTATCCTCATTGCGCACTGCATGTCGTTTGCCCGTCCTCAATATAGGTGCAGAAAAGCAGGACGTAAAACTCTATTCATTTCATTTCATTTTTCCACTGTAATATATTTTTTCCGGGTCGCATTACATTATTTTTTTTTTTTATGATGACCATTTTTAACACAATGCAAACAAATATTTTCAAATATCTCCAAAACTGAGGAAGTTAAAATTTCAAGATTACAAGCAAATGACGTCAAAACCGGAAGTGATATAAAGATTTAGAAATATTTTTTTGTTCAGAATCAAATTGTCTATCTACCTGTAAGATTTTAGATCGATCAAAAAAATTTAAAAAAAACACGCACAGTTTCAATGGAATTTGACACAAAATTTGCAAGTTTTAAAAAGCGCAATTTTTATTCAAATATATTGTGTTATATATCATTTGAAAGAGCAGATTTAGCATAGTAAATATGAAATAGAATTTGTGACGTATGTAAATTAGGTCACGTGACAGAGTTCTTTAAAGTTAAAAATTGCAATTTTCAAATGGCGATAAAACCGGAAGTAAACATCAGAAATCGGAAATGAATATATCATCTGATAGATCTCGTCAAGGGCAATACTTTTTGTACAGGTCAAGAGGTCATCAAAGGTCAAGGTCACTAGATATGAGCCTTGAAAGTTTCGGTCATTACTGAAATTCTTGTTCCGGATATGTAAAGAAATTGAAATCGAAATTCAAAAATCGTCAACCTACATTTTTTTTGCAATCGATTGCAGAAGTCGTAGATTTCAAAATTAAAAAAATCCGATTAACCCTCGGTTCTGAATTAAAATTTTAAGAAACATAGGTCAGTTCAAGATGGCGGCTGATCCCTTACACCTGGATAAAATTTCATCATTTTATTTTTTATGTATGACCAAATCTATGATAACACAAAACATTTTTTTCAAATATCTTCAATATTCCGGAAGTTGAAATTGAAAGTTTAGAAGCAAATAACGTCAAAACCGGAAGTGATATCGAAACTTTGAAAATTGATTTTCTTTTGAAATTCATATGTCTATGTTATTGAAAGGTTTCAGATCGATCGAAATAAAATTGCAAAAGTTAAAAAAAATCCTTTAAAAATTGCTCCAAAAGTCAGCTACAAAAGTCAAAATATGAATTTTTAAAAAATTGCAATTTGTAGCTATTGGGTTAAACAAATGAACCAAAAAAAGACCGATCACAATCTGATGGAAAAATGAGTTGAAAATGGAAAAACCCTGAAATACGACTTTTTAATATACGTCATTTCCGGTTAGGCAAAAATGCGCCATTTTACATTTAAGCAACACCGAGCAGTTAATCATCGCAGGAAATGATGTCAAGTTATGTGTGGTATGTGCAGTTTTGGCTGGGGAGCGTGACCAGAAATAGACAAAAAAAAAAATAGTCAATTGCAAACCAAAGCAGTGCGTTCGACAAATCGAACGCACTGCAACTAGAATCGTGAGACGATACTGGGCAGTGCGCATCAGGTTTCGTCTGTGGGTGAAAAGTGACGTTTTCAATCCATACTGTGAAATTTACAGAACATAAACATCGGCATATAAATTGGTTATATTCGGGAGTGTAGAATAACCAGTTCACGTTAGGTAGTGAAAAATGGAATAACCGGCGTATGTTCGGTAGTGAAAAGTCATGTGATTAAAAAGTCGTTGTTTTTATGTATGCACATATTTATACATCATTGGAAGTAGAATTGTTAAAGAATATTTATGAATATTTTTCATGTGCAATATCATACACATGAAAGAAATGAAATGAATGGAGTTGTACGTCCTAATTTTCTGAACCTATATGGGCTAACTGAGGACGGGAAAACGCCATGCAGTGTGCAATGAGGGAAATTTTGCCAGGACAGCGGCATAAGCCTACTCTTATTTTCGATTTCCAACTGTCGAGGGATCTTTAACGTGCACAGTCAATAGCACACGGGACCTCGATTTATTGTCCTATATGAACGCCTAAACGCTTTTTCCATGTCAGTCCCACCGACTTGCATCACTGACATCGTGAAACCGGAAGGAAAATTCATATCGTCTCAGGATTTTACCCTGGGCTTTCAGGTTAGTAAACAAGCGATTACCTCACTGAGTCACCGCTGTCACTACATATGAAAGAGCTAAGTCTCATGACATCAGAATACTGTGTGCTAACTTCCTTACACTGAAGTTCACAGTATAGCTCGTACAATGTCATTTTAATAAAAAATTAGCCAAAAATCTGTTTTATTATCTTTTTTTAAAAACATTTTAATGGTCAACGTTTTTAGACACGCAATATTTTTTGACAGAACCAGATTTTTAGAACAGATTTTCTTCTTTTGGCATTGGATCGTTATCTACTACATTAATTATTAGATATTTTTAAACTTTTTTACTACATAATTTAAAACGTTAAAAATGCAAGTTACTATGTAAGAAAGTCATGTTAGTGCAATTGTCAGTTGAAGGGAGTGAACTGAATTGAAACATACAGACAACAAACATTTGTCAGTTGAAGGGAGAGAACTGCGTTTAAATATGCAAAACATTGACCAGTGAGAAGCGTTAAAGGAAACAATATGGTAAATTGTAACTTTCTAGTAATTATTAAACTGAGCTTGAATTAAATGATGTGCTGTGGGAAAGAAACGTTGTAATTCTACAACGAAGACTCTCGCATGTTATCAGATATAGTAGCATAGATTGATCTTATTGAGGTGTGTAACACTTAAATGAAGGTTCAAGAACTAGTCAATTCAACTGATAAATGTAGAGATAGAAGTCTTGAAAGTTTCGGTCATTACTAAAGTTCTCGTTCCAAAACTATATAGAAATCGAAATTAAAAAATCAGTTGTCATAAGGTTGTTGGCCGTCGACTAAGGATTTCATACACACCGATATTATGCAAATCCGATTATCACCTAAAGTCCCATTTTGAGTTTTATTAGTCACAACAACATAGCACCTGACATAGTACTTCCGGGTCGGATTTTGTCATTTATATCTTTTATGATGACCATTTCTAACATAATCCAAAAAAAAAAAAAAAAATCCAAAATAACTCCATAATTTAAAATTTCAAGTTTATAAACATATGACGTCAAAACCGGAAGTGATATCATTATCAAATTGTCTATCTACTTGTAAGTTTTCAGATCGATCAAAGTCAAATTTCCATAAAACACGCACAGTTACAATGAACTTTGGCACAAAATTTGCAAGTTTTAAAAAGCGCAATTTTGATTCAAATATATTGTGTTATATATCATTTGAAAGAGCACATTTAGCATAGTAAAAATGAAATAGAATTTGTGACGTATGTAAATTAGGTCACGTGACAGAGCTCTTTAAAGTTAAAAATTGCAATTTTCAAATGGCTATAAAACCGGAAGTAAACATCAGAAATCGGAAATGAATATATCATCTGATAGATCTCGTCAAGGGCAATAATTTTTGTACAGGTCAAGAGGTCATCAAAGGTCAAGGTCACTAGATATGAGCCTTGAAAGTTTCGGTCATTACTGAAATTCTTGTTCCGGAAATATAAAGAAATTGAAATCGAAATTCAAAAATCTACAACCTACATTTTTTTTGCAATCGACTGCAAAAGTCGTAGATTTCAAAATTAAAAAAATCCGATTAAAACTCGGTTCTGAATTAAAATTTTAAGAAACATAGGTCAGTTCAAGATGGCGGCTGATCCCTTGCACCTGGATAAAATTTCATCATTTTATTTTTTATGTATGACCAAATCTATGATAACACAAAAATTTTTTTTCAAATATCTTCAATATTCCGGAAGTTGAAATTGAAAGTTTAGAAGGAAATGACGTCAAAACCGGAAGTGATATCGAAACTTTGAAAATTGATTTTCTTTGGAAATTCATATGTCTATGTTATTGGAAGGTTTCAGATCGATCGAAATAAAATTGCAAAAGTTAAAAAAAAATCCTTTAAAAAGTGCTCCAAAAGTCAGCTACAAAAGTCAAAATATGAATTTTTCAAAATTGCAATTTGTAGCTATTGGGTTAAACAAATGAACCAAAAAAGACCGATCACAATCTGTTGGAAAAATGAGTTGAAAATGGAAAAACCCTGAAATACAACTTTTTAATATACGTCATTTCCGGTCAGGCAAAAATGCGCCATTTTACATTTAAGCAACAACGAGCAGTTAATCATCGCAGGAAATGATGTCAAGTTATGTGTGGTATGTGCAGTTTTGGCTGGAGAGCGTGACCAGAAATAGACAAAAAAAAA
This sequence comes from Lottia scabra, assembly GCA_029955415.1. Classification (NCBI taxonomy): domain Eukaryota; kingdom Metazoa; phylum Mollusca; class Gastropoda; family Lottiidae; genus Lottia; species Lottia scabra. Next base: position 3,886,093 of record JARJEI010000018.1, on the reverse strand, counting down.
AAAAAAAAAAAAAAAAAAATAGTCAATTGCAAACCAATGCAGTGCGTTCGACAAATCGAACGCACTGCAAAAAAAAAAAAAATAGTCAATTGCAAAACAATGCAGTGCGTTCGAGAATCGAACGCACTGCAAAAAAAAAAATAAAAATAAAAATAAACATAACGAAAACGAATCGTGACAAATCGATAGATTTGCCACGCAAAAAATAAACATAACGAAAACAAAGCGTGACAAATCGATAGATTTGCCACGCAAAAAAAGGTAACATTTCATTTATACCGAAAGATTGTGTCATCCTCTGGGATAACTTAATGCTCGCTTTCGTAAAGAAAAGCGTATTATTTTTATGAAATTTGCTTCCAGTGGTGCAAAAAATGTCGCCACGTTATGGCTTACTGCTTACTTTTAAAAGAAAGGCCTACATGTAAATCGGATTTTATCATTTAATTCCATGTGAATTGTAATAAAAGCTTTTAAACAGTATTACATTTTTTAAATGTCACAGACTTTTATTGATGGAAATACCAACATTGGCATTGGCATATTATAACATTTTAAAATTTCATTCACACTTACATAAACTCTTATTGGCCAAGATTTCCTTTTGATCATTGTGATTTTTTGATCAATCTAAGACCTGGGTTTTTAACTTGGGCATAGCCGTAGGGGCCCACCACTTAACGGGGGGAGGGTGGGGTGTTGTGTGCAAGTCGACTTGCCCAAATTTATGTTTGCCCAGTTTAACAAAACAAAACTACAAACAGGGTGAATTTGAGGGACAGGAAACCAAGAATGGTTAAAACCTATATATAAACAAATATATAAGGTTTTTTCTTTAAAAACTGACAAATTTCTTGTATGCTATGAGGTCAGCTGCATACCCAGCCTTTTTTCGACAAAATAAACCACTTATTGTTGTCTGTAATCTAAGTTAAAATATTCAAGCGGGGTCCTTTTTTTTTTTAAAAAGATGAATGCCATGATATAGAAGCCAAATTGTTATTGAACATTTCAGCCAATCAAAAGACTTGTCTCAAAATCATTGAAAATTTAAGCCAATCAAAAGGCTTTTACCAAAAATAATGTTTGAAATCACGTAATACCAATAACGTCAATGCATATACAAAATTTCATAATATTAACATGCTTGGTCGTCTGTCCATAAAATATGAAATAATTTAGAGTCAACTTGTCGGTCTACCAGCAATCGTGATTGCATTTTTTTTTACTTCCGCAGACAATTTCTGTTCAGGGGACAGGGTAATTTCCTGATGTGTAATCGAGACACTTAAAGCGATACAACCTCTTAGAATGAACAAAAAAATTAAGTTCTCAAACTTGGTCAATCAGAGTATATATTCATTAACGATGTCCAAAGTATACAAACAGAATGCAAAAAACCCATGAAACTATGTAAATTTCATATAACAGGTTATATAATTGATAAACGCCTTAAATTTGAATAAGGGTTTTTCAATTATTGTATATTATAAACATTGTTTTCTGGATTTATCAGATTATTTAGGTAATCTGTTGTATAGTTATGCAACCAGGCAAGTCCCTTGATGAATAAATACTCCTATTGACCAAGTTTGAAAATTTAGATTTTTTGTTCATTCTAAGAGGTTGTATTCCTTTAAGAAAACCAGTTGAAAACCCATGATCTAAAGCTTCGCCTCAAATGACGATGTTATGAAGAAATGTTTAATCGTGTAGACGGCTTTCCCAACAACGTTGAACATGGTCAAACATTTATGACGTTGTTCAAATGTTTAGATGCATGTTTCATTTCATCAACAAATGTTGGCAATATTTAAATTAGTTATCAATTTTTAACAAATCAGCTGCTGTATAGAAATCATGTGACCTTGTTCAAGCTTGTTGTGGATTTCTGTCCACACTGTCAAACATCATCAAACTTGATCCAACATTGATGGAAATCAGGAAAACTATCCAGTGATACTTAAAGGGGAATGTTCAGCAATTTCGAGTGTCGATTTTAGCCTTTAATGTATTTAAATAGCCCCAGGAAGTACTAGAACTGCACAAAAATCGCATTATCCCTCCAATTATATCCCTTCCTAAACATTTATCTTTCATTTTCTGTATTTTTGTCTTTTCTATATAACGCATAGTCTTGCTAAACGGCGAGTCGTATTTTTGACTTTCAAACGCTCATAATTATGGCTACACAGGGATCTGAAGGCTTAAATTTCGAGGGAGAGTTGTGAACATTATTATGGATTAGAAAAGCTAAGAAATTCCAGGTTCTGAGACAAAAAAAATATTGGTCGATAAGTTAGTGAACATATCCCTTTAAATGAATTCCTCAAAAGAAAAGTACCATTAATATTATAAGACCGACTGTTTTGAAACTCATGTCCGATTCACTCACAAAAATCTGCAAAATGCGGCTTACTTCTGACAAAAGTGTAGAGGCGGCAGTGAAGATATAGTTGAATATCTTTTTTTATCAATTCCCCAAACGATGATAATGTGACGTTATGTTTGCAGTCTATTCGTATATTTCCGTTCAAAGGTTCCGGAATTCGAATTTGCATCCCGAAGTAGCTCTGTGTAGTTGCAGATAAATCGGCTGGGGAATACAAAATTAAACCATAATATCCTTTGAAAGTTCATATAAATTTAAATTTATTGTAAATATATTGAAAAAAAAATATACTGCTATTTCAAATCGCATGATATTCAGTATTAAAGGGATATGTTCACCATTCGTCTGTTCAATAAAATTTTAGTCTCAGAACCTTAAATCTGTTAGCTTATCTAATACGTAATAATGTTCCCAACTCTCCCTCAAAAGTCTTCAAATCCCCGTGTATTCATAATTATCAGCGTTTGAGAGTCAAAAATACAACTCGTTGTTAAAAAGACTATGCCCTATATAGAAAGCGCATATATCATACAGAAAATGAAAGATAAATGTTAAGATACGGGAATAATTGTAGGATTGTGTGATTTTTGCGCAGTTCTTACAAATCTGAAGGCTTTTTACATAAAACAATGCCAAAATCGATCCTCGAAAATGCTGAACGTTCCATTTAATGCACTTTTTTTCAAACTCAAGTCACACCTGTTTAGAATGGAATAAATGTCCGCATTCGAAAGTTAGAAATGTGATTCGTGATTTAGTGGGGTATTTGAAGGGATTTCGCGATTTAGTGCAGTTTTAGTACTTCTGACGACTATATACATAATATTCATAACCCATATAATATGATAAAATTAACCCCTTGAAAATACTATATCTTCCCTTCCCTTTTAACATCGTGTACTTTGTAAAACTAAATTTTCAAAGACAACAATATTGATGCGAATTAAATTCTAATATGTCGACATTCGTTTCTAAACACAGAAGAGATTAAAATAGTGAAAAATTATATTTGAAAGAAATTTTATAAGCCAATTCAAGAAGAGTTTCTTTATTCATATTTCAAATCAAACGAAAGTTTCTCAAATAGATAAATAATTTAGTTTCACGTCACTACAAAGAGGGGCATTACAAACCGTCCAGTCATCATGCTTCTACATAATCATATTTACGTTTTGTTTTGTAAAAAAGAACACATGCACGTATGAAGAGGTACATTTAGCATTTAGAGTCGATTTTGGACTTAAATATACCACGAGAATAGCTTTAAAAGTACTAGAAATGTACCTCAAAATAAACATTTGTCTTTCAATTTTTATATTGGTGTTTTCAATATAAGTTACAATCTGACTCTAGTTCCAGTCGTATTTGTGACTTTCAAACGCTGATTTTTATGGATACACGTGGATTTGAAGGCTTAACTATTATCGCACAATCCCTTCAATTATAACCCATACCTTTACAGTTATCTTTCATTTTCTGTATGTTTTCTATATAAGATATAGTCTTACTAAACGACGAGTCGTAATTTTGACTTTTAAAAGCTGATATTTATTGATACACGTAGATTTGAAGACTTAAATTTTGAGAGAGAGTTTGGAACATTATTATGGATTAGATTAACTAAAATAATTCCAGGTTTTGAGAAAGTTTTTTGGTCGAACGGTTAGTAAACATATCCCTTTAAGCTTATCAGTAATAGTGTTCGCAACTCACCGTCGAAATGTAAGACTCCAAATCAACGTGTATCAATAATTAACCGCAATTTAAAGTTAAAAATACGACTCGTATTTTAGTTGTAATGAAATATGGGACCATTTTAACATGACACCCAATTTGCCAGAAGTCGTTATCCGACACCGCCATTATCCCAAACAATACATGACAAGTTCATTTACAGTTCGACTGTTGTTTAAAACACGTGGAAATCCAATACACCATTTTTAAATCTGGTTTAAAAAGCCGGATTAAAACCATCACGGTTTTTAATACGCTAATGACATGTACGCTCAGGCGGTGTCGGATTCTAATCCTGGTCTTAGAGAAACATTTCATCATAAATAGTGCCATATAACTCATTCTACCGAACACGTCAATGGTAAAATGGAGCAATTAAATTCAATGAGTGCTAAAAATGCGAGATTGTCAATTGCCATTAAGGTTATAGCTCTAACAGTATGTGCAAAAAACATCCAACTACCAACTTCAACGATTACCAGCAACTAACTTGTGATATTAGCATAATTTATGCGGGAAGCGAAAGGTGAATGGCTGGTAAAGAGGTCTTCTAAAATTTATATGTATAGGGGATACCAAATAGCATCAATTTGCACCATTCCAATTTTCAACGCAATTTTATTAAAACTAATAGATTTGATGACACCCGCGAAATATGCTTTTATCACTATCACTAACCGGGAAAAGCACAGTTTTATATACATGCCCAAAAGTCCTTCTGTATCTTTCTTGGGGGGTCTAAATTTCATGACTCTCGTAGCTTTAGCATTGGTTTGAAATATTGGTCTAGGTAGTGTAACTCGACACCGCTCATAAATAGAATCCAAATAAATTGTACTTTATTTCTAATATTACTTATAAATCATCGTTGGCTAGACGAATAATCCAAAATGGCCGCATTCTTGCAACATATCTGTGATTGAAAACCACCTTTCAGTGTTTTCGGTTCTCAAAATCAGATTCAAATATACACATCATGTTCCTGTAGCAACGGTGTACGATCTTACCGTTGCTTGCATGACAGAATTTTCTCGTCATTAATAACAAATAACCCCTTCGCGTTAAGCTATCCAATTGAAACTTGACAGAAAGATACCACTATATGTGTCTTAAAAATCCATTTCAAGTTTCAGCTTATTCTAAAGCCCTCTTCCATGTAAGATCAAGTTTCAAAGTTTTCAGATGAGATATTTATCGTGATAATGGCGAAATGGAAGGGTGACGTCTTCCCGCAATAATCTTTTTACAGGAATATGATTGGTCGAGAAAAGTATAATGACCAGAATAATAATATAGTGTAATGCAAACAATTGTAAGATCGGTTAGATCGTATACCGTTGTTTAAAATATATATATATATAAAGAAAATAGAACAATAGACCTATGAGATCATTTCGAAAAGCCCCATTTAATTTTAAGTGAAGAAAAGTATGACTTCCGGTAAATTGTCAGGAGTAAATTTTGATAGGCTTATTTCAAAACAGGAGCAGACAACTCTGTTTGATATTTTCAATATTTAAAAAATCTCCCTATATCGTAGACGGTTATCCAGGATGCTAGTCTAGTTCTGGAGTTGAGACTGGTCGTTTGAGACCAAAATTGTTTGATACAACGCAATTTATTACCGAAACGGATTATGCAATATGAAAACAGTCCAAAATTAAATGAAATTTTGCTTTTCTGCATCTGTTTTGGCTAATGAGGACGGGCAAACACCTTATTTTCGATTTCCATCAGTCGAGGGATCTTTAACGGGCACAGCCTGTAACACACAGGGCTGCACCACTCGTATCAACTTTAGAACTTGACTACCGTGTTACTAACCTCGTATTATATACGGTAGTCACCATATTGAATAAATTATAAGGAGTTCCGGGCAAGATGGCCGCCTATCATAGGAGTCTCGAACACAATGACGAAGGTTGAGCCGAATGGGAGCTGTACAGCATTGCCGATTTCTATTTTCCTTACCAAACTGATTTGCCCGAAAATGTCAAAATCCATCATCATTTTCATTTCTCGACATAGGGACGACTTCAGTGGGAGAGCATAAAATTCCAAACCGAAGTCCTAACAGTTTGAAAATTTCCAAATTCAAACATTAGAAATCCTTAAAAGTAACCAAAGCGTCTAGACTTTACGACAGGCCAATAAAGTATTTGTGATCTCGAAGAGTATATAAGGGAACTTAAAAGGGTATCGCATCAGTTGGTTCTTGCTTTCAATTTTGGACGAGTCCAGCCCAGAGCTCTGTGCTTTCCATAAGTTCGACGGTTCCTGAAAATTCTCAGAAATGGTTCTCGACAGGCTTATAGCTCTTTTGATGGTTTCTGGAATCTGGAGTGTGACAAATATCACTTCCCTACCACTGTCCGGTGAGTTCTTTTATTATTTCGTTCAATTACAATTAAGTAAGTAGAAACTGCATTAAACGACCGCTCATGGGAACTAAACAAAACGGTCGCTTACTGAAGGTGGTCTCTTAGCAGAGGATATCATCAGTAAGGTCATACTAAGCACCAGAGCTTTTTGGCGTTGTGTGTCATTTCATGTCTTGTTGGGTTAAAAGCGATCGGATTTGGACATTTAACCCCTGTTTCATCTTACGTAAAAGATCGTACAATTTTTCAAGGTACACTAACTTGTTCAACGAAACATGATGTTATCCGATATATCTGTTGCTCCAAAAACTTCCAATTTCAAGCAATTCTAACACCCCCGTCCATGAAAAAAGTTTTAGGGATTTTTACCAAAAGGAAGGGGATAATTTAATCAGCAATAATTTGTTTGAATTGAATGAATATGATTGGTCAAGAATTAAAATTTCTACCAATGAAAGCTACAATGACGAGAAAATCGTGTTTTGGGATAAATGGATAGATGTGAAAAACGTCGTATTCCGTTGCTAAAAGAAACATGAACGTAACCGTGATCTAAAAAATCTTAAATGGATTGTAAAGAGGTTTTTAGTGGAATTGCAGGAACCACAGACGTCGGAATGGAAATTGGAATGGCGCAAATTGATGCTATCAGTATCCCCGATACACATACCAAGTTTAGAAAATCCCTTTACAATCCCTTTAAGAAGAACAGGTCTGTTTTAAATTCAAGAAGATAAAGATCAAACTTATGCAAAAATTTGACTGTGAGATTTTTGAGAAAGGCGTCAGACCGTGGTCACACATACGTAGGTCAAACCTTGGAGTAATGACTGACTGGAGGAACCTCGCCTATAGAAAACTATAGCGTGCGTCGAATAACAGTGCCGCTGCCAATCAACGCGTCACGTGAATCGGCTCTTAGGCGTTTTTGTTGGCCGATTCGAGTAGGTCGATTGTGCATTTGTGAGCCAGATTGCTAAGGCTAATTGGTACATTTATGAGACAGTTTACCTACACTGATTTTTAAACCTAATCGTCTCAGGAGGTGATTAGTAGACGATTCGATTAGGCTTTTCCAAGACGGCGACATGTGGAAGTCTTTCATTGGTTGTCATCGGAGGCAGGCATATTGCCAAATCGCCGATTTACATTTAGCATTTGTCGACCACTGCCAATCCGAACCAAATTGCACCAAATCGTACTACCTAATCGAATCGGCCAACAAAAACGCCTCGTTTCTTTAGCGTGTCACGTGATATAGTTTCAACATAGTCGACAAAAACTTTTCAAGTAAGAATGGTCTTCCATACCTATAAAATATAATACAGGCATATAGATAATAATTGACCTATAATTATAGATAGTAGGATATAATTTTACATTATATGTCTGGCGGTAGACACCATTATTGTTCAGAACGCTTCCGGTTTTATGACGTTAGTTAGTTTAAGTGGAACCACAGATGTCGGAATGGAAATTGGAATGGCGCAAATTGATGCTATCAGTGTCCCCGATGCACACACAAAGTTTAGAAAACCTCTTTACAATCCCTTTAAGTTACACCTACTTCGGAGGTAACTTGAAACCTGGCTTGGAAAAATAAGCTGGCTTAGTTTTAGTCGTCTGAATGCACTATTAGAATAACTTCGGTCCGCAAAGGCTCGCACTGCTCATTGAAAATGTTCCGTTTTCATTGTATTTATATCTTTCGAATTATGATTATCATTTATTCATATGATTATAGGCACTCACATTAATTGATGTCTGGGTGCGCATACATCCTGAAATATCGTAAAATTGTTTTTAACCCGCTTAACTCTACGTAGCAACACGCTCGATCCTTGGTTCCCAACCTTTTGGACTCTTCGTACCCCTATTTTGTTTACGAAATCTCCTGGTTCCCCTTCGTCCACCCTAAGTAACATTAAGTGCCAACATGAAAGTAAAATGATATTTGTTGGTTGATGTAGTTTGATATTTAATCCATTCCTAGCCACTATTACAAATGTAATAGTGTAAATTATATGGTGGAGTGATTAATATTATAAAACATTACTTTAAATTGTCTAAGAGGCTTCTCAGGTACCACTTGTGGTTGGGAACTGAGGCGCTAGATCAGTAGCGACTACGATTGTAACTGAGATGCGCATGCAATTTTATTGGTTTTTTTTTAAAAATCGATTGAAAACTAAGGTTGAGTTGATGGATTTAAACAATTCTACGTGGATACTATATCACGTGACGCATTGAATGACAGCGGCACCACACTCACCAGATTCGGGTAAAAAAAAAATGTATAGTTATATTGTATAAGATAATAAAGGTATGAAAGCCGCCATCTTGTTTTCACAAGAAGGTGAAACGCAAACGGTCTCCGTGAAAGTTACGCTAGCGCTCTGCAACATATCACGGCAATGAACAGCGGACTACATCAAAGTTGTCACGTCATCTCGTGGTTTTGGTAGTTCAGAGGCTGACCATTCGAGGCTACAAGTATTTGTAAACCAAGAACATGAAAACAAACAGACATGTATTTAAAATGATAATAAAATGCGTAATTGGTTAACAGATAGTCGAACGTTGTAGCATCAAATGCACGAGCAAGTGTCAGAATATTCCTTCATAAATTATATTGCTATGAACTATATTTTGTCGCGACGTTACAAGCTACTGGTAAAGCGTCAAAGTAAAGAGTCTCGCGCATGAAAACACAACGGAAAACACAATTCATTACCGAGACAGATTATGGTTTACGGAAACTGCCGAGGATTGCCTATTGGGTGAAACGTTTGTCAACAAAGATGTTTCTCCAGTCAGCCATTACTCCAAGGTCAAACGAATACGAAACTATGCAGGTTTCATTTGATTTAGTTTCGTATTCAACTGACAGATAAAAATAAATGGACATTTACGTACACTAACGTAAGTATGTCTGACCACGGCCTAAAAGTATGTTTTTGACTTTGTAGATTTACGGAATGACTGTCCAGAAGATTGGTTGAAATACCATAACGAATGTTACCATCCTCTACCAGAGTTCTTGAAGATCTATTCTCCTGAAGCCAAGGAAAGGTTCTGTCGAATGGTGCTCTCCGCTGATATTGGTTACGTCAATGGCGTTTTGTGCTGCATACACGGTACGTTACTGGTCTTTAGTTAAAGGGGAATGTTCAGCATTATTTAGGGTCGATTTGAGCCTTGCATATATGTAAATAGCCTCCAAAAGTACTAGAACTGCACAAAATAGCATAATCCCTTTAATTATATCCTTACCTAAACATTTATCCTTCATTTTCTGTATTATGTGTTGTCTATATAAGACTAATCGATGAGTTGTTTTTTTTTTACTTCAAGCGCTCTTAATTATGGCTACACGGGGATTTATATTTCTTGGGAGTTGTGAACATTATTATGGATTAGAATAGCTAAAATATCAGAGCATTCGATTAGTACAATCCAATTAAATCGCTGCATAAGATATTACGAACTCTGTGTAATACCCTGATATCATCAGATATATGTTTTATTGTATCACTACCAACCAGCATGGGTTGTATCGTCCAAGTATGTCGCGAAGCGCCACAACCGCAAACCCATTCTGATAAACAGAGAAATTCTACCTATCGGAGATATTACTCTGACCTATTGACCAACCATGTTTTAAATAGTTCACGCGTAGAAATTTTTCTCTCGGAAATCAGAAGTGAGACGAAACGACTTCATGTAAACAAACCGAAAGTTTCAAGATTGATTCCACACCATCAAACCAATTTTTTACAAACACATATGAAGAGAATGTATTTTATTTTTTATTTAATCCATACTAAGTGAATAAGAATAGAAATTTAAGCAGACTAATGTTAATGAGGTCGAAACAACTCATAATGGTGCGAAATGTCTTTAATCGTCTTTCCGGTTTCTAGTCTCGTAACTGAAATACGCCTCCGCTATTAAAAATAGTTCTGTACTGCAACTTCTTCAGCAAATACACACTGTTTACTTTTGGAATATTTTTAGCATTTAAGAACTTATTGATATCCTATAGACGTTTTAATACATGTATTAAATTTGATGCATACTTTATCGTTCAACGAATATCGTTGGTGTCATGGCTGGTGATTAGGTTCGTGTCTTTATCTGCGACACATACGGAGCTAGGAAAGATGCGAAGTTTCGTATGCTGCAAACCCAAACATAAGGTCCTCGCCCTAGTGATCGATTTTGATTCTTCAAAAAATCTATTTTATTATCAAATTATGGGGGGACCAAGACCCTTTCGTCACCCCCCATCTGAGTTCAAGGGGGGTCCCCCCTCCTCTAAATCCACGCCCTTGACTGCAGTCTCTCTGTAGAAGGCCTTGATTCGCTCTATCCATTAGCGTACAATCCAATCATTTATAATCTTGCTTGCTTGTGTAAAATTGCATTTAGAATAATATTTAGACAATTACATCATTTCAGATATGAAGGCTACCAGCAATGTTTTGGTCAAGATTTTAGACACCAGTGTTAACAAACGAGGTGGGTTTAATAGTTCAGTTTAAAGGGGAATGTTCAATATTTTTGAGGGTTGATTTGGGCCTTGAATATATGTAAATAGCCTACAGATTTACTAGAACTGTTAAAAAGAATCACACAATGCCCTCAATTATACCCCTACCAATTATGTATATTTCAATTTATGTATAATGTGTTTTCTAACAGCAAACAGTACTGTTTCGGCCTTCTGGGCCTCATCAGTGCAGTGCTGATATTGGAGTTGAGGTTTGGCTATATAGCCACCTCAGATGATCCCACATTATGTGATACCATCGTACCATGCCAGAGTGCTCAAACTAGCAAGCTAGCTAATGTGTTTTCTATATAGTCTCACTAAACGACGAGTCGTATTTTTGACTCTCAAACGCTGATAATTATGGATACAACTGGATTTTTTAAAGAACAAAAAGGAACAAAAGTAGCAGGGCGTAAACCTATTTTGGACTTTTTTCAGCATTTGGTAACGAGGGATGGTCGTCCAGAAATGGTAAATAAGCTCATGGTTTCAACAGTATTTTCTTCATCGTCCACAACAGCCCGCTTCTATCCGTCATTTGTCTCATATTAACATAATAAAAAATTGAGTATTGAGGGTTGTTGCTTTTATGTTGTGTCTTCTATACTAATAGAGCTCAATTTCAGCTGTCTGTTATACTTATCAGATTCGAAATTGGCATAGGTGTCTTGGGAAAATATGTATTGTCTCTCGCACTAGGTGGACACAATGAAATTAATATGAAATGTTTATGCTAATACCCCGGGAGTTAAAAATACAAAATAAGTGTATGCTTATGCCGCTTTCGCGAAATTGTACACTGCATGACGTTTGCCCGTCCTCAATTGGCCCATATAGGTGCAGAAAAACAGGACGTAAGACTTCATTCATTTCATTTTCGAACAGGCGAAGAAAAGCGGGCGTAAATTTCCAATTCATTTCATTTAAACATTGCCTTGCTTATATGAATTACCTATAAGATGAGATGAAATGAAATGAACACGGGGAACATCTTAACACTTGCAATGAAATACAGACTTGAGCCTACTTTTGCACATTAAAGTGTTGAGGTTGCGTGAATTTTCCCGATTACGGAATAATGCTAAGAGAAATTAAAAATCATTCTGACCTACACTCAAAATGTAACGAGATCGCTTATTGGATAAATAAAATGTGACGTAGTGTTTTTAAAACGATTAATTGTTAATGACGAGAAAACCCCGTCAATCCAGCAACAATAGATAATGCAAATGTCTAAAGTTGCTGAAGGAACATGACTTTTGCACAGCCTGTAACAAATGGAAGGTTGCATTTTAACGACAAGTGGCGTTTGCCATGCATTGTAAAATGAGTAACATTTTAAGAAAATTTAACATACTATGACGCAAACTGTAGGACTTGCGATATCTGAGAATGTTTAATATACACAGTCAAGGGCGTGGATTTGTCCAAAAAATTTTGGGTGAGGCGGGACCAGGATGCTTTGTAGAGTTCAAAGACGTCGCAAATCGCCACTGGCACAAGCCCCTAAAATAAGGTTCTCCCCATTAAGAAAAAAATAAAACATGGCATCGATTTGGTGCATTCTGAAAGATATTTCGGTATTGGAGTATGCAGTTAAGACTTCCTACTTTGATTTACATCCGATCGATATGTTTCTTCCTTAAATCTTTCTTTCGATCAAATTTTGGGGGGGCCGAGACCCTTTGGTCTCCGGGGGAGCAATGGCACCTGCCCCCCTCTAGCTACGCCACTGCGTCTCTTCCCCCCGTCTGAGTTCAAGGAGGGACTTTTCCCATCGTCCTCCCTAAATCCACGCCCTTGTACGCAGCTTGTAGCACACAACTTCTCTTTTCCAGTCAGACCCTCCTACCGCGTTTGAAAATAACTGCAATCTTTAGATGCTAATGCAATCCACGACCTGTTATTCAATTCAAAACAATTAACGAACAAAAGTAAATTAACTTCACTTTGATAGCAGTTAAACACACTTCTAAAGAAGTTCTCATAATATAGACACGTCAATCGAACGCCTTCGTTAAGTCGTGAAACAATCTGTATAAGCAATATGGTATCGAACGCCTCCATAAAACAATCAGACGGCTGCTGTATATAGAAGGCGCGAAAGTTGGCAGACGATAGTGCTCTATTCGATTGGCAGAGACAAGCAGTAAACATAAGCACTCGGAAATTGGAAACAGCAACCGTAGACGAACGGAACAACTTTTCCAGAACGACTTTTTCAACTGGAACGTTTATCGTACGACAAACGGTGTGTTCGTAACGGAAGGGTGCCGTAAAATCTCTGCCGGAGTGAAGCCAAGTGACTAAAACTTTATTTAAAAAAAAAAACAGACTATAGTATGGATTTACAGCAATTTGTTACAGTTATGTTTTTTTCATCTTTGATTTTTCTTCGATTGGTCACATCACAGAATTCCCTTTCAGGTAACAATTTTGACATTTTTTCTTTTTCCTTTTTGTATTCAGAGAAAGGAAATAATCTTATGTCTGTTTAAATTATTTTATTATTTACAGTTTCATTTAAAGGGGATCGTGAACGAATGTATATAGTCTCCAGATGTACCTGAACTATACAAAAATTGCATAATCCCTTCAAAAATTACCACAAACTAAAAACTTCACTTTTAATTTCTAAAGTGATAAACGTTGGGTTAAAGGGATACGTTCGCTATTGTTTTTGGCCAAACTCATCTTAGTCCCAGAACCTGGTATTTTTTATCGAAGCTTATCAGCAATAATGTTCACAGCGCTCTCTCGAAATTTAAGCCTTCAAACCCATGTGTACTCATAATTATCAGCGGTTGATACACCTTTTGTGAAACTATGCCTTATATAGAAAACACGTATACAGAAAATGAAAGATAAAAGTTTAGGAAGGGGTATAATTGAGGGGATTGTGGGACTTTCGTTCAGTTCTAATAATTCTGAAAGACCTTTAATGGAGAGGGTAAACGCCTTGCAGTTTTTCACGAAGAAAAGTTATGTGTTCTTTTCATTAGAAAACTTTATTTTCTTGACAACCGATTTGTTTGATACCTTAATTTACGTAAACTGAATTTCCAAAACTCAGAACTTTTTTTTTAGCTGAAAAAATATTCTTAGAGAAGGTTTGTTATGAATCACAAAAGAAATTTCAGTTAAGATTCAATATCTTGCTGTGACGATTGTTTCGATTTTCAATCATTATGGAAACAGAAAACACAAAATGATATATTATTGTATAACATACTTCTTTGATAAGAAAACATTAATATTGTTATCATTAAATCTCATTATTCTAACGTTTACGCCTTCTTCAATGTCAAACTGTTCGAGAAATATTGACGGTTGTCTGGAAAACTCTTACGGTTGTTTTGAAACCTTTTGGTAACTTTTGCAGTTGTTTTAATGTTGAAACCACTTTGCCAACTTTTACGGCTGTTTAAATTGATACCGTTTGGAAAACTCTTACGGATGTTTTGAAACCTTTTAGTAACTTATGTAGTTGGTTTACTGTTGAAACTATTTTAGAAACTTTTACGACTGTTCAAGTTGAAACAGTTTGGGAAACTTTTACAGTTGTCCAAAGGTTTACACCGTTTGGCTCACGTTTACGGTTCTTTAAATATTGAAACGGTTTTGATAACCTTTGCAGTTGTTTTAATATTGAAACCACTTTGCTAACTTTTACGGTTGTTCAAATATTAAAAACGTTTGGAAAATTTAGGATTGTTTAAATGTTGAAACAATCTGAGCAACTTTTACGATTGTTTAAATGTTGAAACAGTTTTGGAATCTTTTGCGATTATTAATATGTTGAAACCGTTTGGCTAACGTTTACGGTTGTTAAAATGTTTGAGAAACTTTTACGGCTGTTCAGTGTTGATACCGATTGGTAAACTTTTACGACTTTAAATGGTGAAACCGCCTGGCTCACTTTTTCGCTTGTCTATATGTTGAAACCATTAGAGAAAATTTTATGGTTCAAATGATGAAAATGTTCGAATACTTTTACGGCAGTTTAAATTTTAAAACGATTCAGGAAACTTTTACAGATTTTCAAAAGTTACATCTGCATGACTTACTTTTACCGTTGTTCAAATGTTGTAAACCGTTATAGAAATTTTTACGGATATTTATATGTATATGAGAAACTGCTAGTCTAAAGTTTACGGGTGTTTAAATATTGTAAACTAAGAAACTGTTACGGCTGATAAAAGTGAACGGTTTTGAAAACTTTTACTGTTGTTCAAATATTGAAACTTTGTAAAAAAAAAGAAGCTTGCCAGTCTGGAAATTGAGAAACTTTGACGGCAGATGTTGAGAACATTTAAAATACCATTTCTAAGAAATATTTAGCTTTACTGTTAATTACCTTTTTCTTTTAAATGGAGTTTTTACAAAACGTTTGAAAGAGGCGTTTCGTCTTCCCTAAGTTAAAGGGTTTGAGCAGAAGATTTGAATACATAAACAGAAGCACTTTACACATTTAACTCTGGCTTATTGGCAACTTTATTTGCAACAGCATTTTTAAAAGTCGATTTGGGTCCTAAATATGTAGTCAAATAGCCTATTAGAATTTCACGAAAATCGCATGATTCCTGCAATTATACTCCTACCAAAACAACATTTATCTTTCATTTTCTGTATGTGTTTTCTATGTAAGGCTTAGTCTCACTAAAATACGAGTCATATTTTCTAGTTTCAAACGATGATGATTATGGATACACGTTGATTTGAAAGCTTAAATTTCGATTAGCTTAACAAAATAAATTCAGGTTTTGGGACTAAGGTTTGATTGGTAGAACGGATAGCAGTCTAATTAAAATCAGACCCTAATTTCGTTTTTTTTCGGTTTTTAAAATCAAAACCGGAGTTAAAAAACCGAACGAAACGAAATTAGGGTCTGATTTTAATTAGACTGGAACGGATAGTGTACGCATTCCTTTAAGAAAAAAAAAACATAAATGTAATCTTTTCGAAACGTCTCAATGACTCCAAAAAACTTTGGTGGAAAAAAAATCAACACTGCTTGCTATCATTGCTGTGTAACATTTTGTACAATAACAACTTATTAAAATGTTGCTGTTGCGAATCAGCCTCGAGAAATTTCGCCTCGGGCCATCCTCATTATGAAATTGAGAATAAAATGTCTAATGGGTTTTGACCTATTCCAGGGTAGCCTTGACATCTGTGACATTATTTGTTATTTTTAATTAATAATGCACCGAATAATATGTCTGTCTAAAAATGCATTCTTTGACTGCGCATGAACGTGGGCGTGAGCAATACTTCCGGAAGTAGACACGATTAATTATAGTGTCACTGGCAGTCGATTAAGTTCATAATGTGATTATTTTTGACAACCTTCGTCAATGTTCGAGACTATATAATGATAGGCGGTCATCTTGTCTGGTAAATGAGAAAGGATTAGACATCTCAACTTAATGTCGAAGAGTTTGATTGGCTGATTTTAATGCAGGAGAAGACAACTCTGTGAAAGGAGACGTTTGCTTGGTTGAACTATGTTTTGAATATACAAGGTTGCCTAGCACACTTGTCTAGTCTCAAAGGTAATACTGGACGGGGTGGATGGATAAAAGGGTTCAAATTTTGACACTTACCTGTGAATGCTTATCTAACATTTTCCAGTTCCTTATACCAAGAACAAAAAAGTGTCAATAAACCGAGGCCCCGTGTACTACAGGCTGTGTACGTTAAAGATCCCCCGACAGTTGCTTTCCTGGCAAAATTTGCACACTGCATGATGTTCGTCAGTCTTATTAAGCCCAATTGGTGCAGAAAAGTGGGACTTAAAACACTATTACATTTTATTTTCTTATACTAAGATACAACAGATGACGAAAATGCCTCTTTCAGATGATTTTTTTCTAGCTTTTAATATTGAAATTTTAGACTACAATTCTTTAGATTAGATTAATGGGTATAATTGGTGTTTCATTAAGCCTGAAGCCAGCTCCTCGAGGGAGGGGATTGACCTTAAGTCTCTCCCATTGTTGGCTATTTCAACATGAAGAATTTTCTTCTCAAATATCAAGGTCCAAAGCTAGTGTAAACAAATCATAGTAAACTCAGATTACGCTACGATTAAAAGAAATGGAGTTTTACGTCCTACTTTTTGAAGCCTTTTTGGGTTAAAATATAACGTGCAACGTCATGCAGTGTGCAATGAATGGTATTTTGAGAGTACAGCGTCATTTAGCAGCTAAATTCCTAACGACTAGAGGTTTTTTTCCATGTCAGCCCCTTCGACCTCCAGATTGGCTCTTATTTGGCCACTACGGCCCCTCTCTTCTGTCACAGGAGAAAATTAAAAGGGGATAATCAGCATTTTTGAGGATAGATTTGGGCCTTGAATTTATGTAAATAGCCTTTAGATTTCACTTGAATTGCCAAAAAATCACACAATCCTTCAGCAGCTATACCCGTACCATAACAGTTATCTTTCATTTTCTTATATGTGTTTTCTTTATAAGGCATAGTCTGACTTAATTATGGATACACGGGGATTTGAAGGCTTACATTTTGAGGGAGAGTTTTGAACATTATTACGTATTAGCTAAAAAGTGTTTTGGTCAAACGGTTAGTGAACATATCCCTTTAAAGCTAAGATTCCATATATGCGTCAAACGGATCCGTCATCAGGTTGGTTTTGGAGGGTATGATTCCATATATTCGGTAGCGGTATCCGTCAAATGGTCTCCGTCATGCGTCAAAAACCATTTTTAATGCGGACATCCATGGCCCTTGCGGATCAGTCTTGCGTCAAATATGATTCCATATGTGCGTTAAACGCATGCGTTATCATTCTTTTGATGCACGAATTTTTAGACAGATGGATGCTTTGGCGGCAAAATACGTCACATTTTGGGAGATCTCCGCGTGGAAAGGCGTCCAGATGCGTCAAAAATCGCTACACCCGGCGATTTTTTTTTATGCATGACGGAGACCATTTGACGGATACCGCTTCCGCGTTATATTATGGAATCATACCCTCTTTAACTAATAACCATTTCGATTTTTAACGCATGACGGATCCGCATGACGCATATATATGGAATCTTAGCTTTAAGCTAACGAATCAAATCAAATAAAATCATAGAGCAACAATCAATGGATTTTTCAATCTTGCAATTTTATTTCATTTTATTGTATATTTATTTTTACCGTGTATATATTTTTGAAAGTTAATTTGTTACAAAAGTAGGATTTGTGTTATTTTCAATTATAATTACCTTTGTCGTAATATTTAAAGAGTTTTTAAAAATACCGCTTATGTCGCAATAATCTTGGAATCATTTATAATTCCCTTGAACACAGAAAAACGACATTAATGATACATGTATAAATTCAGATGTAATTTGTGTGATATGATAAATTGACTAAGACTTTAGCCAATAATCTTAAGGGGATTGTAAAGTGCTTTTCTAAACTTTGTATGTGTATCTGGGACACTGATAGCATCAATTTGCGCCATTCCAATTATTTCCATTCCGATGTCTGTGGTTCTTGCAATTCCACTAAGATTTACGCGCTTTATGACGTCATCACTGACAGTGACCTGCATAAATATCAATAGTAGCGTCCGGTAGATCACTGTCAGTGACATCATAAAACACGTTAGAATTTAGTGGAATTGCAAGAACCACAGATATCGGAATGGAAATTGGAATGGCGCAAATTGATGCCATATCAGTGTCCCCGATACACATACAAAGTTTAGAAAACCTCTTTATGACAAAATGATTATCAAAAATCATTCACTAGCAGGCGAAAAAATAATTTTATAGCTGAGGACAGACTGAGCGAACATTCATGGTTCGGGCGAGCCAGCGAACTTCTCCAAGGTGTGTCTTGTACGACGACATTCGCCAGAGCTTCGGCCAAAGCCGACTCGCGGTTTTTGCTGCATACATTCAACCTGTGTGTCCACTATATCAGCGGAATAAATTCGCTAAGTCTGTCTTCAGCATAATTAAGCATTTGCGAATTTTATGGCGTTTTTTGTTCTTGAATCAAGATTGAAACTTGAGTCTGTAGCATTTCAATGTTTTTCAATGAAGGTTACATATTATCACCTTAGAGCCTAGGTTTTCAATTTGGAGGACATGTCCCAGACTGGGCACATTTTGACATTTCAAGGGGACACAAAGTGTATTTTCTGGGTGGATATACATTTTGTCTTCACTGCCCGCAACCATAGCCGTAGGAGCCCACGACTCAACACGACTGCCCGAATTTAAGTGATGTTTTCCCATTGATTGCCCGATTTTTTGGAACTCGCTGCCCCCTGCACGCCTGTCTCTTACGGCTATGCCCACAACAATTCCATATACTTGTATATGTCAGTACACTTATAGACTTCAGCGACAATTTCTGTCTATGGGACCTCGCAATTTCCTTATGCATTATTGGGGACACTTGAGAAAACCAGTTGAAAACCCAGGCCTTAAAGTCTGAGGTAATAAATATCCATGTTGTCAGTTGTCATGTGATTTTCAAGCCGACCAATTAACGAGCATATATAAATGCATGAATTAAATCTTACATAACACATATGTATTAAACAATACGTCTTAATGGCATCAAAGGGTGACCCATGCAGTCACTGGCGGCACCACGGGGGGTGGGGAGCGACATTTGACCTTCCAGACAAATAGTTGTGCCCTTATTCACACTTTATTTTCAATAAATTTTTAAAAAATTATATATATTTTGTGCCCTTTTTTTTATGGGGCGGGGTAACTAATTTATATCTCAAGTTGACACTGTCGTCCTTCAGTCTACTAGCTAATGATTTCATTGAAATAACGCCCTTTGTGGGCGGCATACAATTATGAAATAGTATTAAATGCTTGTGTAGAGTTACATTTCATTGCAGTTGTAGACATGTTAATTTGAATTTTTTAGCGTATTATTATCATATTTCAAGCTTGACGACTTTCTGGATTTCAATAACTTGAAAATATGACGGGGGCTGAAAAATGTCTAGGAATATGACCAACTTATTCCTCTCGTGTATTGGTGGACATATATATCACTTTAAAAAATATTAGTCTGGCGAATCCCTATTTAGATTTAAAGGGGATTAATGCCCGAGTTTTCTGAACCCGATTGAGCTAATGGGACCGGACAATGATTTGCAGTGTGTAATAAGGGAAAATTTGCAAACGGCTGCATTAGCTTACTTATTTCGATATCTATTTCCTGCGGAGGATGCATTAACGTGCACAGCCTGTAACACACATGATTTAGTTTAAACCGGCTTAATAAATCCGAAGGTTTCATCTTAACCAATGACGGGATTGAACCCTTGTACTTGATATGAAATGAAAAAGATACATGGGCGTGGATTTGTCAAAAATTTTGAGGGGGAAGAACTAGGACGGTTTGTAGAGTCCAAGTACGTCGCGAAGCGCCACAGGTGCAAGCAAGGTCCTTTCTTTGGAGAAAAAAGTAAAATGGTGCATTTTAAATCATATTTCGGGGTTAGGATGTTGAATTCGCGATTGATTATCAATTAATTCTTCCAGAAAACTTATTTATGTAAAAACCGGAAGTTCAAATAAAAAGAGGAGGTAGAAAAAATGGCGCTGAAAAAAAAAATTACATATTTACTCATTAACCAACACCTCTCATCCCCTAAAGCAGGCTTTCTCAAATGGCGGCTAGCGACGCCCTCGCGAGTGGTCCGCTAAAATGCTACGCCCACCTAGCTTGCTTCGTTACTTAAGCTATTTAGCCCCTAAATATCATTCATAAAATACAATTTGTCTAAAAAAATGAATTGAGAAGGCCTGCCCTAAGGATATTTTCATAGTAAATATCATCATATTTGATTCATTCGAAAACCGGAAGTTGAAATCAAATCAGGAGGTGGAAATAAAGTAATGGCGCTGAGAAACTTCCGGACTAATAAAACTAATAGCTTTTGTTTAGTGATATTTGTTTATTGTGTATAATATTTAATCCAATAATTCCATTGATAAATATTAAACATTAATGTAATTGGATGGACGATAGTCTAGAAATCTAAGCCTAGGGGAAGGCTTTTTTGATGATCGATTTGGGCCTTGAATCTATGTAAATAGCCTTCAGATTTACTGGAAATGCACCAAAATCGAACAATCAATTAAAACCCGTTCCTTAACAGTTATCATTCATTTTCTGTATATGTGTTTTCTATATAAGCCATATTCTTACTAAACGACGAGTCGTATTTTTGACTTTCAAACGCTGATATTTATTGATAAACGGGGATTTGAGAGCTAAAATTTTGAGGGAGAGTTTGGAACATTATTACGGATTGGATTAGCTAAAGAGTTTTTTTTAATATTCGAATAGTCAGTGAACATATCCCTTTAAGCCTAAGGGGGGGGGGGGGCATACTGAGAGTGGATCCAGTCGTTTGGCTGGACAAAAACTGAATTTCCTTGTGCTATAGGTTGTGCAAATCCCTTTTCTCTTAAAAATATACCAAAAAAAACCTCATAGAACACTGTTGGCATTATCCTAATTCAAGATACTGCATCAGAAAGACGTGCTTTCCAATTCTCGAATATATCAAGTTTCAAATGACTGGCAGAGGCGCACTCGTATCAACTTCAGAACTAGACTGGCTAGATAACCTGGTACACTGTACGATAGTTACTATGTTGAATGAATTATAGTTCAACCAATCACAATCCTTCTTCAGAATGTATCATCATCTTTCCAGCAAACAGCTAATCAAAATCAACTTTGAAACAAGAGTTGTCTTTTCCTGCCCAAATACCGGGCAAGATGGTCGCCTATCATGGCCGAGTCATTATATAGCCTCGAACATAGTCTCGAACAATGACGAAGGTTGAGCCGAATGGCAGAGGCGGTCTGGCTCCGATGGTGGATTAATGTCTTGAATATTGAACAAAAATTACATAATAATTGATTCTCAGAAAGAAAGAGAGAAACAACCATTTTTACATGCATGATTTAGAGTTTTTGGGATCCTGTCTAACAAATAACACTTTTTATAAGCCGTAATTTGTTTGCAGTCGATGCAATGAAATTGCTTCTGATTTTGTCTTTTACAACGTTAATTAGTTAGATACAGAAAGCCTTTTGTTGCTTCATGAGTACGAAGATACCCAATAATCCCCATGCAGTAGGCTATAATTTTTCTAGAATGACGTTTATTTAAATTGTGTAATTACTAAAAATTGGGCTGATTTACTGAAAAATTACATTTGAAATATTTGCCGGTCGACTGATATTTTCATGTCGGGGTACTCGACCTCATGAAACATCAAAATGCTTTTCTGTCCCATGTACCTGTGGTAGGTAGGCGCATAGCCATAGGGGCCCACGACTTAACAGGGGGGCATACCGACTTATTGCCCGAATTTTAACAATAGTTTGCCCGATTTGGGGGATTTTTTGGCAGCTGCACCCCCTGCCCCCTGTCTCCTACGGCTATGGGTAGGCGACAACTTAACGTCCTCTGATTAAACTGAAGTAAACTGATATTGCAAACATGGTAGTAGTAGAAGTAGTTGGTAGAAGGATCAGGATAAATTGAAGGGTACGGTACTGTACTGTTTGGCAGTTGAGTAATCGCAAGAATGATACGGTGGTGGCACTCGGCCGTTAATTGTATCGCAAAGTCAAACTTATCCCATATTAAATACGATATTAAACGCTGATAAAATTCGGATACACCGGAAAATGAAGGCTTAAATTTCGAGGGAAGGCTGTAAACGGATAAGATTAGCAAAAATAATATTACATGTTTTAAAAATAAAATTTTACTCTCCGAACGTGTAATATTATAATCTATAATAATCTTACAACTCCCCCTTGAAAATAAGAGCAGGCTAATGCCGCTGTCCTGGCAAAATTTCATGGCGCACACACTACATGGCGTGTGCCCGTCCTCAATTAGCCCATATAGGTGCAGAAAAGTAGGACGTAAAACTCCATTCATTTCATTTCATTTTTCGAAATATAAACTTTCTTTTTCTCGTGTATCCAAATTTTATCAGCGTTTAAAATTAAAAAAGTCGACTCGTATTTCATTTAGACTATGCCTTATACAGAAACACGCATACAGAAAATGAAAGATAAATATTTAGGTAGGTGCATGGTTGCATGAAGGGATTATGCGATTTTTGAGCAGTTCTGGTACTTCTGGAGGCTATTTACATAATTTAAGACTCATCCACCCTTGAAAATGCTGAACATTCCCCTTTACGGTGACGCAAAGATTGAATCAACGATCTAAACAATTTCTCTTTAAGCAACGTCATGTTTGTTATTTAAATATTATGAGAATATTCCATTGAGGATGTTTGCTGAATACGTCTAAAAAGAACAATAGCCTTAATCAGGAAGAACAAAGATGACTAATACCGACTGGTTTCAGGTCGGGTTTTGATTCAGCCTTTGAAATAAGTTGATTACGCCCGCCATTATACAGTTATTAATGGTTTGAAAAACAGAGGAAACGTAATTTCATTAATACGCTTTAATAACTCCTTAACTTTTCATTAAACATATCTGGCGAATCTCGGGCACTTTGTTCTATTTATATCATCAGCAGAAATAAACAGGTTCAAAGAAAATGGGAATCGAGGTCAATATTAAAGGACGATGGTTATGTCACTTCCGGTTTGGTTTTATTCGATAGTAACCTATTATATTATAGAATGGCTTATATCAAGGCCGGTTCATTGCATTGTTATCGTGTCACGATCTGATAAATAGATGGACACGATAGTTTCTTATGATAGTTAGGATACGATAGTTTCTTATGTTAGCTAGTTGGACACCATAGTTTCTTATGATAGTTAGGATACAATAGTTTCTTATGATACTTAGGATACGATAGTTTCTTATGTTAGCTAGTTGGACACGATAGTTTCGTATGTTAGCTAGTTGGACACGATAGTTTCGTATGCTAGCTAGTTGAGCACTGTAGTTTCGTATGCTAGCTAGTTGGACACCATAGTTTCTTATGATAGTTAGGATACGATAGTTTCTTATGTTAGCTAGTTGGACACGATAGTTTCGTATGTTAGCTAGTTGGACACGATAGTTTCGTATGCTAGCTAGTTGAGCACTGTAGTTTCGTATGCTAGCTAGTTGGACACGATAGTTTCGTATGCTAGCTAGTTGAGCACTATAGTTTCTTATGTTAGCTAGTTGGACACGATACTTTCGTATGCTAGGAAGTTGGACATGATAGTTCCGTATGCTAAGAAGTCGGGCATGATAGTTTGGTATGTTATTTATATATGAACACGCTTGTTTTGAATGCTAGATAGTTGGACACAATAGTTTCGTACGCTAGCTGGTTGGACACGATAGTCATGTATGCTAGCTAGTTGGACACAATAGTTTGTATGTAAGCAATCGGACAAAGATAGTTTCGTATCGTCTGCTAGCTTGTAGGACAATATAGTTTCGTATGCTAGCTTGTTGGACACGATAGTTTCGTATTTAGCTAGTTGGACACGATAGTTTCTTATGATAGCTTGTTGGACACGATAGTTTTGTATTTAACTGGTTGGACACGATAGTTTCGCATTAATCAAGTTGGACACGATAGTTTTTATGCTAGCTAGTTGGACACGATAGTTTCGTATGCTAGCTAGTTGAGCACTATAGTTTCTTATGTTAGCTAGTTGGACACGGTAGTTTCGTATGCTACCATGTTTGTTGGACACGGGACACAAAGTCTTACAGTCCTAGCCTATTTTGTTGATAGCTAATTGAATACGATAGTTTCTTATGTTAGCTTGATGGACACGATAGTTTCGTATTTAGCCGGTTGAACACGATAGTTTCGTATGCTAGCTAGTCAAACAAGATATAGTTTCGTATGCTAGTTAGTTGGACACGATAGTTTCGTATGCTAGTTAGTTGGACACGATAGTTTCGTACGCTAGCTCGTTGGGCACGATAGTTTTGTACGCTAGTTTGTTGGACAAAATAGTTTCGTATGCTAGCTTGTTGGACACGATAGTTTTGTACGCTTGTTTGTTGGAAACAATAGTTATGTACAGTAGTTTGGAAAGTTTTGCAAGCTAGCTATTTGGTTATAAATGCTTGTTTTGTGTCGTATAATTTTTGACGACGTGATATCCTACATTAGCTTCTTGGACACGATAGTTTTGTACGCTTGTTTGTTGGACACGATAGTTTTGTATGCTAGCTTGTTTGACACGATATTTGTGTACGCTTGTTTGTTGGACGACGTAGTATGGTAAACTGGCTTGTTGGACACGATAGTTTGTATGTAAGCAATCGGACAAGTTTCGTAGGCTGGTTTCTTAAAAATATAGTTTAAAATTGAGAAATGTAAGCTATATAAATGAGGATATAACGTGCTAGTTTATAAATCTAGACGTAGACAATCTTGTAGTTAGAAAGATTTGATATACACACGGGATTATAATTTCATAATAAACCAATAAAACATTTTCTTGCTTTGACATTTATATTTATTTTAGTAAAAGGCATTGTAAAGTAGAACAGTCGGTCGGCATTTTTATGGCTTGATTTGGGTCTTGAATGTATGTAAATAGTCTTCATAAGTACTAAAACTGTATTGCATAACCCAGGCATTCTCATATGGCGGCCCGCGACGCCCTCAAGAGTGGCCCCTCAAAAATGACACTTTCCGCTTATACGCTGTGCTCTGCTCGCTATGTAAGCTAAGCTCTATTTGTCCCTTATATTTCATTCATAAAATGCATTTGGCCCTTTACAAAAATTAATTGAGAAGGCTTGGCATAACCCATTCAAATATATCTCAAACCAAAAGTTTTACTTTATATCTATATATGTGTTTTCCATATTGCATAGTCTCACTATAATACGATACGAGATGTGTTGTGCACTTTGAAAAACTGATATACATTTCGGCGGTTAGATATTAACTCTATTACTGATTAACTCTGCGACCCTTTGAGGTTGTGCTAGCGACCCAATTTTTGGTCGTGACTCGTGATTTGAAGACCTGGCATTTAAGTAAGTCCAAGTCACGAAATTGATCTTTAGGCTAGGAACTAGGAACTATGGAGTTTAAACACCGACTTTCCTATCCAACATACAACATACTCAACATTCATGCGAGACATACAAAATATCATTCATTCATCTGGTTGCGTTTGTCCAATCTTGTAATGGCGGTGTCGTTCTGAAGCAGCCATGTTTACTTTTTTCGAAACACCTGATGGCACCCCTTTAAAGAAGTCCACTATATAGCCTATTTATTTCTCCGATTTTTCCAACAGACGGCATTTTTGATTTACCTATTTTCTTTTTTAGATTCTTAATTTAATTAGATTTAAAAATTCTGTGGTTTTTAATTTGTCTGGTTCAATATTTACTGTGATAATATTCATATTAATGGCAGAGATTGCGACATTTTTTTTATTACTGATATAATTATAAAAATATATTTTCATTTTCTGTCTCGTTTAGAAACATCACATTTTACTATTATTATTGAACTAATTAGCGACGAGATCAAAAAAGCATCCACATTCTTGACATACGACCTTTGTTAAATAATCACATGAAATGACCAAAAAACAATAATTTTATAGTGTTCTGAGTCGTTATCATCTTTATTATTATTATCATTATCATTGTTATTATTATCATTATTTTTATTGTAATTTTCGTTAAGTTAGATTTTTGGATCCATTTTTGATCTACATTGATAGCACTCATTTGACTTTAAAGGTTTAAAGGGAATGTACTTTGTTATCACCATTATTATCATTATCATTGTTATCATTAATATCATTATTATTATTATCATTATTTTTATTGTAAGTTAGATTTTTGGATCCATTTTTGATCTACATTGATAGCACTCATTTGACTTTAAAGGTTTAAAGGGAATCACCATTATTATCATTATCATTGTTATCATTAATATCATTAATATCATTATTTTTATTATCATTATTTTTATTGTAATTTTCGTTAAGTTAGATTTTTGGATTCATTTTTATCTACATTGATTGCACTCATTTGACTTTAAAGTTTTAAATGGAATGCAATTATGTTGTATTTGGGTCATTCTTTTTTTGTTATCACCATTATTATTATTTTCATTATTATTATCATTATTATTATTATTATCATTAATTTTGTTGTAATTATCACTAAAGTATTTTTTTCCATTTTAATCTACAAAAAGATTTTCTATCATTTTGGGGAATTTTTAACTTGCCTTTGGGACATTAATAGCTTTAATTTTCACTCCCAAATTTTAAGTCAGACGTGTAGAATCCTGCAATCTTGCAATTCCAAGAATACTAAGCATATTAGTCCCTTACCTATATAAAAAAAGAAGATTTAGCTATTTGTTTCATCAAACATCGATTAGTTTTGCAAGAACCACAGACGTCTTATCGAAAATATGAGTGGTGCAAAGCGAAGCTATAAGTGTTGTCAAAACACAAGTCGAAACCCGGGTCGAAGTGGTTCTCGTGTAAAACGGCCTTTAGTACGGTGATAAACGCAGATAGCAAAGGAAATCATGGTGGTCCGAATTGTGTTTTGCTTTTGACGATATACAATGTATTTTATCATTGAAATTCCAGGCTCTCAGCTTTTTTTTGTCAGTTATCGATTTTTCACACCTCTAATTAAATAATTAAGTTAAATACATATTTAAAATTTCCATATTTCCACCTTTTAACATTTCTACATTATGCCTTTTATGTTTTTTGATGTCATTAACTTTTACCGTCGGTTAATTAGCCACACAATAGTGCTAAATGGAAATTGTAAATTTTAGATTTGTTGTGCTAGGCATGCTGATTATAAAAAGCAAGAATAGTTGATGAACTAACAAGGGCGTAACCTACTTGTTTGACTTTATAGGGGTATGGAAGCTGACTGCGGACATATCCACTCTCGCCCTCTCGCCCACGAAGTCGAGCATTTGTTGTGCTAGGCATGCTGATTTTTTATTTATTAAAAACAAGAATAGTTGATGAATTAACAAGGGCGTAACCTACTTGTCTGACCTTATAGGGGTATGGAAGCCCACTGCGGACATATCCACTCTCGCCTTTTCGCCCACGAAGTCGAGCATTTGTTGTGCTAGGCATGCTGATTTTTTATTGATTAAAAACAAGAATAATTGATGAATTAACAAGGGCGTAGCCTACTTGTTTGACCTTATAGGGGTATGGAAGCCAACTGCGGACAAATCCACTCTCGCCACGAAGTCAAGATTAAATGTCCGCAGTCGGCTTCCATAAAGGGGATATGAGTCTAGTATTCAGAGGCATTGCAATATTCTTCTCCCAGAAGTACCTGACTTTTTTTGTCGATTACTTTTTGGAACAGCGAGCTCTTACGAACACTTTTCACGATTGCCACGGTACTCCCATGGTCCTTCAGCAACGTTAGACATTGGTAATGAAATGAAATGATAGCCGTTGCTAAAGGAACATGCGGTACTCCAATGGTCTAGTGCTGATATGTGATCGGCTACTGTTTTTGACCAAGACGACCATGGATGAGCGTTTTTTTTAAACATGTTTAAAAACTTTGTTGAAAAACTAGAAGCTTTTGAACCCTGGACCTCCGTGTTAGCGAAAAAGTGTCTATCTCCTTGAGCCACACCAAATGACGTGAATTTTTGGGAGAGGATATGCGGGGACGGGCACAGGTCTCCGCCCCTGCATAATTTGATTGTTAACAATGATTTTGTGAAGATTGAGCAGATGAAAATCCTACCTGACTTCAACATCATATGTCTTTCCTATTTTTTTTAGGAAAAAAGGGGTCTTCTCTAGGGGTTCTGCATACAAGCCTGGTTCGTTCCCCCAGTATTTTGGACAAATCTTCGCCCTTGGCCACTGTGGCTCTACATTTAAATTCCATCATAACTACCAGGCATATTCTAAGACCACCCCATTCCAGACTATGCCCCTATGCCCATTAAAACAGTACGAAAAATATAACTTTTGAAATTTGTTTTGCTAGACATGCCGAGTATTATTAAATATTTGTCAACCAGAATGTGACTTTTAACTGTTATTAGCCCAGCCAGACTGACAAAACATAATGAAAACTGACAACTTTTTATAATAAATAACTTGAACGAGTTATTTCTGACTTATTTACTAATTGAAATTTTATTATGAATCGAAATAATTAAATAGTTTTTTTGTATCGATCTGTAAAAGGCTTTTTCAGCATCCGTTATTGACAAAAAAACCTGTTTGGTGTTTCGCATTGTGCAAGCGTGTACGTTTTCAAGGGAGCTCATTTCAATGAGGTCCAAAGGTCATAACCTAATTTGCATGTGTGATTTAAAAAGTGAAACGGTCCCACTCGTATCAACTTCGGAACTAGACTAGCAAGCCAGTTTGGTTGGTGGATGACGAGTTAACGTTTGCTTCCAGCGGATGTTGATATCGCAAACTAGGTAGTTGTTGGTTGGTTTGTAGATGACAAGTTAACGTTCGCTTCCAATGGATGTTGATATCGCAAACTACGTAGTTGTTGGTTGGTTTGTAGATGACAAGTTAACGTTCGCTTCCAGCGGATGCTGATATCGCAAACTATGTAGTTGTTGGTTGGTTCGTAGATGACAAATTAACGTTCGCTTCCAGCGGATGCTGATATCGCAAACTACGTAGTTGTTGGTTGGTTCGTAGATGACAAGTTAACGTTCGCTTCCAGCGGATGCTGATATCGCAAACTATGTAGTTGTTTGGGAGCGTTAGTAGTTGGTAGATTGGTTCAATCGGATGGTACTGTGATGCTGGTTTGGTAATTTGAGAATTCTCAAGATCTTGTCGGGTCGAATGACATGGCAGTGAAACTTGGCCCTGAGTAGTGTGGCGTGATTTACTTCTTCATTCTTGGTTGTGATCATGGTTATTCTTCTTGATGGGGGTAGTCGAATGGTAGTTGTTGGTTTGGTTTGGTTAGATTATTTGGTAGATATTGAACTAGAAAATCTCGTATACTATAAGAATGTCGCCATATTGAATAAATTATAGTTCAGCCAATCACAATCATTCTCCAGAAAGAGATGTTTTCTTGTGCTTAAATCAGCCAATCAAAATCGGTCTCCAAGCAAGAGTTTTTCTTGCCAATTTACAGGGCAAGATGGCATTCGAGACTATATAATGACTCGGCCATGATAGTCGGCCATCTTGCCCTGTATTTGGGCAGGAAAAGACAACTCTTGTTTCAAGGTTGACTTTGATTGGCTGTTTTTTCCGCGAAAGATGATGATACATTCTGAAAAATAAATGTGATTGGTCGAAGTATAATTTATTCAACATGGCAACTACCGTACAATGTTCTGGCTATCATGTCCGAGTCATAATGTTAGTTCCGAATGGAAATTGTCTGTCATGTGAGTGCAAAATGGGTACAAAACAACATTGCATAGGTGGAAAAAATGAAATAGCTATTTCCAATATTAAAAATATAATATTTTTTTAAACGTCAATTTCCTATAATACGCCATTAAATTTGACTGGAAGATCGCGTGTTCGAGACGAATCAACATTCCATCATTGTCAAGTCTCAATTCTTTTTAACAAATTGATTGCTTTAATAGTTCCATTTAATTTTTAAAAATATTGACAGGACGACTTTATGTCTTTGATTAATTTCCAGGATCCATTCAGTGGACTGTTAGATTGTTCAATGAGTTCGTTAGGCTATACTTAACCTTTGATACATTACATTAATATTCTCGTCATGTAGGAATAACAACTCTTTATGATGTTTGCGTCATTATTCATTATTACTATGTGCACTTTTTTTTATTTTCAATGAATTTGATCAAACCGCCATTATATAATCTACGAAATTGCTGATCTGCTCAGTGCAGTGTAGCAGCGTGCAATGAGGTACCGTTTTCAAAAGCAGGGGCACTATTTTTTCAGTCTGCCTCAATGTGCCCGACCTGAAGCACACGGGCCCTTATTGTATTGTCCATCTCAACGACTCGATGCATATCTAAATCCGTCTTTCGGATTTGCACCATTGAATGCGAGCAATAACGGGAAAGTACCTGATGGTACTTCTCTTTGGAGTAGTCCACTATTGTACAACGATTACTCTCGATTTTGCCGTGTTTTTGGATGAGATGTTGATAAACGGAATTGTTTTGCTTGTACGGATTTTTATATGACCATACGCCATACGATTACGTAAAATCACTCAAAATTTTGTGTCAAAATTCTCTAAATTAAATCTACGAATTTCATTTTGTACCCTTTTCCCGGCCCCTCTACCAAATATATCAAACTACCCCATTTTTACCCCGTTACCGCCACTGCCAAAGCAAGAATATAAACCGGTTTCATGTATAAGACATCATTTGAAATTCGAGACCAAAATCTGTATATAAATTTGATACCGTTAGAAATAATGTTTATAGCTTATTGGGAATTTATTGGGATTTGTTTTCACTTACTGGCATTTTAAAATATAAGCTATAGTCTCATTAACGATATAGTATTCGGAATTATTTCAAATGCCAAAACCGTGTCATTGAACGGGTGGGTGTGTTTGAAATATCAACTAACGTTTTCGTATGTACCCAGTATTTTGGCTTACAATTCCAGACAAAATGAAAGGAATCGTAGTAGGGAGATGTCCCAGCCTGGTGACATTGGGACATTCTCAAATGGACACAAACTGATCTATAGGTCCGAAAACAATATGTTATATTTTGTATTATCTTGAAACACCAGTGTCCACTGCCCGAAACAACCACAATTTAAGTTTGTATTAAAACTAAAAATATTGTGACTTCTTCACACAATTCAGGGGACATGGTCATTTCCTTATGCATTTTCGGGGACTTTTGAGAAAACCAGTTGAAAACCCAGGCTCTAGGTTCATAGGTTGGCTTACTTCTTACCAAACAAAACGAACGGATAAACGTAGAAGGCACACGCGGATGCAGAATACCGTTGTCTTCTTATAAACTCTCTAGCTTCATAGGTTGGCTTACTTCTTACCAAACAAAACGGAAGGAAAATCCTAGAAGGTACTCGCAGATGCAGAATAGCGTTGTCTATTTCATAAATAAGAGCACAATTTACCACATTGCACACTGCATGGCGCTTGTGTGTCCTCATTAATCGAAACAGATGCATCATTTCATCTCTTTCATGCACAGTCTGTGGCATTGAAGTCGTCATTTCTTATCTGATCCAAACGACTTTCCATTTCATTCCCTTCTATCTGCATCATAAATATCTATGATATTACATTCTGAATGTGTTGACTGTCGCCGATGTTTTCACTTATTGCATGCAAACTGTAATTCAGATTGTCATTTTAAAAGATGAAAAAAAAAGAAGAAATAAACGTATCACATATTATATATTTTACAAGGATAACAACTTAGGTTCTGTGGGAATCCTTTCTCCCAGTTGGTCCTTGGCCTAACCTCTTATGTGACACATTGCTGCAATAAATATATCCTTCTGAAAAGAATTTGTGATTAAACGACTATAAGCAATTATATGTCAGTACTTTGAAATTTCGTAACTTGTATTTGAACCTAACTCACTTGTTCATCCAATCAGTAAGGGTTGAGTGGTTCACTTATTGATTAAGAGAGCAATTGCATATTATAGCAAATATTTGTTAGAAACTAACCAACTTATTCATCCAATCAGCATGGGTTTCATTTAGAGCATAATTGTATATAGCAAATATTTGTTAGAAACCTAACTAACTAACTCATTCATCCAATCAGCTTTTGATAAAATTTGATTGACGGGTTTTAAGAAAGTTAGAATTCGTTCTTTCCGCCCATTTCTGAGTCACATAAAGGATCGTTCGTGCTTGGATTTAATTATTTTTGTTACATAATATGATTTAACTATGGCATAGGGCAATAGAATCTAACGATCTAGAAAATGGTCCCTATCAGCAAAACTATTATTTAAATGTCATTTATTTCGCTTGGATATAGAGTTTAGTACAGGGGCTTCAAGCAAACAAGAGGGCTTTGAACTTCCTGCTTTATTTGTTTGAAATCTTACGCTATATTGACCAGAAATCATGCTCCTTTAGCAACGGCATACGATCTTACTGATCTAACCGTTGCTCACACAACACGATGTTCTCTTCAATAAGGGCTAGTAAACCCTTTGCGTTGAGCTATCGATTCGATACTTAACAGAAAGATACGACAATGTATGTATCCTAGATATACACTTTAAATTTCAGCTAATTCTAAAGCACACATAAAGTGTGTCATGCAAGCAACGGTTAGATCGATAAGGCACATGGCCAGAAATGTATAATGTAAGGACATCGATGTCAATGCCTTAAAAGGCGTTCAGTTAGATAAGGTATTTGCCCTTGTGATTTAATATAGTTTATATATGTCAGTTTTTCTTATTATATAAATTATGATATGTCAGTTTTTCTTATTATATAACTAATGATATGTCAGTTATTTTTTCCTGTGATAGAATAATGGTTTTGAAACGTATCTATCATTTTCTTCATGCAATTTGAATAAGTTTTGATAGGTATATGCCAGTTGTCTATTTGCGATTTGAATAATGGATTCAACAGGCATAGACCAGTTTTGACATGCCAGTTTTACATCGCCCCCGCCACCTCCGTCATTGATGCAGGTCGGAGGGGATGACATTGAAAAAGTATCTATTCGTTCGGATGGGACAATAAACCAAGGCTCCGTGTGAAACAGGTCTTTCGACAATTGGAAATCAGAAATAATTGTAGACTAATGTCGCTGTCCAGGCAAACTTTTCCTCATTGCACACTGCATGGCGTTTGCCCGACCTCAATTAACCCAGACAAGTGCAGAAAAGCAGGACGTAAAACTCCATTTCAATTCATTTTATCTCTGTGATTGCTTTTTGAGAAGTGCTGAATTTTTTTTAGTTAAATGTAAAGTTTAAAAAACCATTCTACTTAAAGGGGGATTTTCGACGGTTGATATGAGTCTTGAATATACATGTATGTAAATAGCCTCCAGAAGTTCTAGAACTGTCTTAATGCAATACGAGTCGTATTTTTTTTATTTTTAAACGCTGATAATTATGGATACACGGGGATTTGAAGGCTAAAATTTCGGAGAGTTTTAAACATTATTACGGATTAGATTAGCTAAAAATTCAAGGTTCTGAGACTTAAATTTTATTGATAGTGAACATATCCCTTTTATCTTGAGCTACATATGTTTACGAGAATTATTAAGCCTACTCACGGTTGTAAGACGTCAGGTTGCCAGGCACCCCCGGAGCTATAAATACTAGTAGTAAGGTCCAGTCAAGTGTGTATAGTGACCTGCAGCCCGGGGGTAGAATAATATGTTATATTAATAATAGTATTAGTAACCCTTGGCTTCCAGTTTACGGTCACTTTGACCGATATGATTTACAGATATACTGCTTGGTTCGTTTCGTGAATAATCTATGAGTCACTTCACTCATTCTAGATGTGAGATTGGAATTTGTCATTTTCAGCAGGTTAATAAATCTCATTTCGTTATTTTTCTTTGGGTCGATTTATTCATTCAAAAATTAACGTATTTTAGGAGTCAATGCCATATATAGAACAAACCGATACATAAATAGAAAAAATACTTCTAGTTGAGGTTGTTTGAAGGAATTGTGCAATTTTTGTACATGTCTAGTACATCTGAAGACTATTTACATATAATCAAGACCCAAACCTGAATGCAAAAAACTAAATGTTCCCCTTTAATGTTGAGTTTCTAGGAATGACTTCTTTCCTATAATGTTTTATAGAATACCTGACAATTTCACCTCACCTCATTTCCATCACATTTATTCATTTTCTAAGAGTTCATTGGATATTTAACGTTACTTCCGGTGTACATGAGCGATACCGGAAGTGAAATATGTACGTATGTAATGATTGTAATTAACCCTGGTTCAGAATGATTAACCAAGCGTATTTAAATCATTTTACTGGTATTCTGTGTCTATGTATTGAATCAATTTGTAGCTCAAGATAACTACAATTGTAATATGAAACCCCTTTTCATTCTGAATGGATTTTTAGTCGACATAAAGTTATATTGATTGGGCTAATGAATACCTGATTCATCAATCGGAACTACCGAGGTCAATGTCTTACAATATAAACCTATGGCGCGATGCTCTGTCGGCAAAGTTGTCAGTGGGCGTATGTTATTTTACGTAGTTATCTCCTATTATCAATGCATTAAACTTCTTTCACTTTTCAAGGCATTATTATCCAGACCACTGGAAAGTCCACTCGTATCAACTTCGGAACTAGTACACAGTACGGTAGTCGTCATATTGAATAAATTATAGTTCAACCAATCACAATTATTCTTCAGAATGTATCATCATCTTTCGCGGAAAAAAACAGCCAATCAAAATCAACCTTGAAACAAGAGTTGTCTTTTCATGCCCAAATACCGGACAAGATGGCCGCCTATCATGGCCGAGTCATTATATAGTCTTGAACATAGTCTCAAACAATGACGGAATATGGAAAGTCGTTGCAGTTCATTTTTTGATTATCCAGACATTTCCTTATTTTTCAGATTTAAGGTCGAATTGTCCAGACGGTTGGTTAGAAGAAAGAGACCAATGCTATCGACCTATACCCTCCTGTCTAAGCCTATACACTAATGAAGAAAAAGAAGCTTTTTGCCGGGCGGTGCTTGGGGTAGATATAGGCTACGTGAATGGGGTTTTATCTTGTGTCTCTGGTAAGAATATTTTAGTTACGAATGATATTCATCTATCCATCAACCACTCGTATCAGCTTTGGAACTGAACTGTCGTGCCACATAACCTCGTATACTTTACGGAGATCGCCATATTGAATAAATCATAGTTCAATCAATCACAACCATTCTTCGGAGTGTTGTCTTCTTTCGCGGTAAAAACAACAAAAAAGTGGACCTAACGACCCCTACCCTCCCTCCCCGTCTTTTAAATGAAAGCACTAATAGTTAAATGTTGTCTTGTTTCAGATTTGAGAATTCCAGACAGCGTTTTAATGCAAATATTGGAACCAAAATCCAGTAATTCTCTTAGCAAACGAGGTTAGTCAAGACATATTGTCTTTGAAAGATAATTATGTGTGTTTTATAAAAGATAAGTTCTATGCACATTTGGTTTTTAAAGTAAATTCCCAAAATTGAACGTCGGTAACTACTGCCACCACAAAAGCAACAAAAAGATAGCTGTTTTTTAACTACGTACGCACAAATGTATTGAGAAGCACTAGGGCCTGGGTTTTTAACTGGTTTCCTCAAGTGTACCTGAATACGCACGAGGAAATTACCATGTCCCCTGAACAGTCCCCTGAACAGAAATTGTTCGAATTTCTGACACTTTGGTTGACTCCCTTCCTCTTCTTGACGATTACTTGTGCGCATGAAAATTGTGGCCCAGATATAAAGATGGTCAGTCGACACTGGATGAAATATAATATATTACATTTTTTCAGACATATAACTCAGTTTGTGTCCCCAGGAAAATGTCCAAATGTCCCCTAAATTCAAAACCCAGGCACTAGGGGAAGCTGAACTGAAATTTACCGAATTGCAAATTGAAACATGGCTATTCACAAGAATTGCAATAAAAATAACGCGGTGTTATTATTTACTTCAGTTTCGATAACACTTTTGCAATCTTCTCAGTTTCAGAAAAAAACATCTTTTGTTTTTATCTTTTCCGTTAATTGAAAATCGAAAAAGTGACTATCGAGGTTGTTTTGATTACACTTTCTCTAATTGCACACTTCATGACATATGCCCTTCTTATAAAGTCGAAACAGATGCTCAAAAGTCTATTTCTTTTCAGTATAAATAGATTTTTTTTTGTTATCTTTTCAGTTTTTGGTAACTCTGGATTCGGAAGATAAAATAACAGTCATCATCTCGGTTTACGTCATTTCCGGTCCAATGATGAAATGTTGAATAAAATTGTTTAGAGAGTTTTATATGTTGTAGTCTGTTCACTTTGAGTAAATATGACCCAAAAACGTTCATTTCATCCCCCATCCAAACCACGATAAACCGGAAGTAGACATGCCAAAATTCGCAGTGCCAATATTAAGGATCATTATGTGGCACCATGTAAAAAAAAATTTCATTTTAAGAAAAAAAAAAAAGAAAAGATATGATACCACATAAATTCTACCCTGATATTTAAAGCGATACCACCTCTTAGAAAGAACAAACATTTGGTCAATAAGAGTATATATTCATCAACAGTGTCCAAAATATACTTACAGAATCCAATAAACCCATAAAACTATGTAAATTTCCATATAATTACAGGTTATACTTGAAATTTGATTAAGCGTTTATCAATTACTGTATAAAAACAGGATTTATCAGATTATTTAGGTAATCTGCTGTTTAGTTATGCCACCAGGTAAATCTCCCGATGAATAAATACTCTTATTCTCCAAGTTTGAAGGTTTAGATTTTTTGAACATTCTAAGAGGTTGTATTCCTTTAATGGACTGCAAGCAAGCAAAATAGCGACCGGTTGTACACGAATTTCTTTGCAAAACTATACATGCCTATTTCACTCTTCCTTCATATAAAACAACGAATTCTACAATAAGTTCACAAACCTACAACAAATTAGTCAATATTAAAATTAAGATTAAAAAAAAATAGCAAAAAGTAACATCAAAATTCGGTGTTCTTCAATGGCGAGAATGGAAGGTAGAAAAAACAAAAAAGTAGGCTTGGAAAAGTAGAGCTGAAGGAAGACGAGATATGAGATGTAGAAACAGGAGACGACTAAGAATGAAACAGGTTAAGAAGGAAGCCGTAGGGGCAGGGAAAGAGGACGAAGGAGAGGTGACAGGAGAAGTAGTAAAGAGAGAGAGGCGACAGGAGAAGTAGTAAAGAGAGAGAGAGGTGTCAAGAGAAGTAGTAAGGAGAGAGAGAGGTGACAGGAGAAGTAGTAAAGAGAGAGAGAGGTGTCAAGAGAAGTAGTAAGGAGAGAGAGAGGTGACAGGAGAAGTAGTAAGGTGGCAGGAGAAGTAGGAAGGAGAGAAAGAGGTGACAGGAGAAGTAGTAAGGAGAGAAAGAGGTGACAGGAGAAGTAAAAGAGGAGACAGGGGTAGAATTAGAAAATATGACTCAGGACGGGCTACGGGGATACTCTCTTATATTGTGAGGTACTTTATATACCTCCGTGCAATGCTTCGAATTACAGTACTCCGAAGACTTATTATTGATCGTCTTTACTTTTCCTTTACTTACCTGTTTTTTCACAGTGTCTTTAAAATTCATAATTAGTCTCAGTGGTTAACAAAAAAAGTAAAAAACATTACAGAGAATTACCTCCCTTAGCGTTACGTATATAAATCGTTGATGCTCATCTTTTAACAAAAAACCCGTAGCATTTCAAAACGTCTCGTTAAAGACTTCAGATTATTTCGTTAATGACTTTTAAAGCGATACCACCTCTTAGAATGAACACACAAAAATAAGTTCTCAAACTTGATCAATAAGAGTATATTATATTCATTAACGGTGTTCAAAGTATGCAGACAGAATCAAATAAACCCATAAAACTATGTAAATTTCCATACAATTACTGGTTATAATTGAAAAACGCTTTATTTGAGTAAGAGTTTTTCAATTATTGTATATAAACATAGATTTCTGGATTTATCAGATTATTTAGGTAATCTGTTGTATAGTTATGTCACCGGGTAAGTCCCCTGATGAATAAAAAATACTCCTATTCACCAAGTTAGAAATCCTGCAATATGATACCGCTTAAAAGGAACCTTGTTTCAGTAAACAATATTAGTACAAGTATGTAGGCTGTTTATTAGGTTTATTAGGGTAGTTAAAATTAGACTATCAGTATTATTAAGTTTACCATTATTAGGTTTATTATGACACTACTTAGATCTATTACCGTATATAGATAATAAACCCAAATAAAACAGGAAGATTTTCACGCTTGTAGACAGTATAACAGAATATGATGCTTCACGCCGTAGTCTGCAATAACTACCATATGCGTGTTATAGGGGAACAGTTGGCAATTGAGGGGGTTTGTTTGGGTGTTGAATATATGTAACTGCAAAAAACAGCGTATTATCCCTTCAAATACGAGAGGGAGGGGGGGGGGGGCTGCAAAGTTCATAGCCTGACTAGGAAGGAGTTATGTCAAAGTGATGAAACTTGGCATGCATTAAATTCAACATTTTCTGATACTAACGACATGGTAAATTTTTCAACATAGTCTCCCCTGCGGTCTACAAACTTTTTCCAGCGGTGTGGCAGCGCTTGGATTCCAGTGGTATTGAAGCTCCCACCCTGATCACCAAAAAAGTCCTCAACAGCAGATATGACCTCATCATCAGTCCGGTACCGCTTCCCAGCCAATGTTATTTCATGTTCGAGAACAGAAATAGTCAGATGGTGCCAAATCAAGAGAATATGGGGGATGATCAACCAGTTCAAAGCCACGGTGCCAAATTTATCCATATTCACAAAATGTCTCTGGTTCTGCTTTTCAAACACTACATCAGCGTCAATTAATCTGAAAATAAGCTATGCCGTTAGTATCAGAAAATGTTGAATTTAATGCATGGCAAGTTTCATAACTTTGATACAATTCCTTCCGAGTCAGGCTATGAACTTTTCAGCCCCCCCCCCCCCCCCTCGTATACCTCTAACTAGAAATTTCACATATCAAGACAATAATTTGTTATTAGAGAGGACAATTTTGAGCCGAAATCAGTGACTTTTAGATTAAAATTTCTACGAGAGAAAATGTATTTCCATTTAAATGTAAACGTTATATTTTGTATCAAAGCAAAGACATTCTAAGACAAACAGTACCATTGTCAGACTGATATTCAAGTTTCAAAGATCTAGATTTTAGACATCGATCGAGATGACATTCCACGACCTTGATATTTGGTTTTATATCTGAAATACATCTTACATAATAATTGGTTTGAAATTTTGATAATTTTTCGTTCTTTTTTTTAGAATTCTACATATTAGATTTATGCTGTCATCAACTCTTTTTGGGAGAAAATCCGAAATTAATCTATTATTAGCCTTGATATTTTCTGAAGAAAAGTTTATGAAATCGTAAATCAATTTAACTCTAAAAACAATTGAAACGCATATTTCTTTTTATACACAAAACTCAATTTCAACAGGTAAGGATCAGACAAATCGAATTTTTAAAGGAATGAATAGATTTATAAACGAGTAAATGAATGAGTGAGTGGGTGAATGAATGAATGAATGAATGAAGAAATGAAAGAATGAATTTCGTTCTAATGAGCAAAGTTGATTTCAATTCATTAGTATCCGGTTGCCCATAATGAAGACCATTCAAACCCACTTCCGGTTTGTGCTAGAAACAAAATCAGCTTTCTAAAATGAAATGAAATAATTCAACGTCCTATTATTCTGCACATTATTGGGCTAATTAACCTAAATCCAGAGTCCAGGTGTCTCCATGTCAATGATGCAGATCAGAGTGGCTGACCTTGAAAAGCATTTCGTCGTTCGGATGAACCAATAACCCAGGCCCTGTGTGCTACAGGCTGTACACATATAACGTAAGAGGCCAAAACCCCTGTCCTGACAAATTCATTGCACACTGCAGGGCGTTCCCCGTCCCCATTAGCCAAAACATGTGTAAGAAATGTGACGTAAAAGTCCATTTCAGTTTATTTTTGTAATAAAACGGAAGTAGCTGGCTTTTTTTTTGGTTTACTTTCGAACAACCAGGCTAATGTGGTACATAAAGACTCGTAGGTGTAAGTCACAGTTTTCCAGACTAATCCTGTCCATAAGGAAAAATCTTGAATAGTATGTGACTGTAGAAAGCACAGATTTTTATAAGCAATGTGGTAGATTACAGCTTACAATTACCATTGGGGGTGCCTTAATAAAAAAATGTCTGCTATTCCTGTAGTCACTTACATACAGACTATTTATATATTCGTATTGTCGTATCAAGTATTTGGAACTGGATAATAAAGTATGAAAAAAAAAAAAAAAAATATGAAGCGCGTTCTGTCTTTTTAAAT
This sequence comes from Lottia scabra, assembly GCA_029955415.1. Lineage (NCBI taxonomy): Eukaryota > Metazoa > Mollusca > Gastropoda > Lottiidae > Lottia > Lottia scabra. The sequence continues at coordinate 3,844,959 of JARJEI010000018.1, read as the reverse complement.
TTTAAAGGTATTGTAAAGAGGTTTTATGATTTATTTATGTGTATCGGTGACGCTGACGGCACTAATTTTCAATTTTCAATCAGACGTCTGTGGTTCCAGCAATTCCTTTTTAAACAAGACCTTGATCGCATCAGCAATCGCATAATATGCTTGTTTCTCGGAAAGCCTTCGAAGTTTGAGATGTTATCAAACTAAATGGTGCAAAACGATTTTATCATTGTCCCCGATACACATAACAAATTTAGAAAACCCCATTTCAATCCCTTTAACATATAATGTCTGTGGCCATGGCCATATTTCTTTGATTCATGGCCAATGTACAAGTGAATTTCAAATTGTTTCAAATAGACGTGGTGGTCAAAACCTCTGCTACCAGGGATATTAATGCAGCATAACAACTAGAAGTGCGGTGCATTGTAGATGTGGAACCATTTATACTGAGCCACGAATCATGTTTAGGGGTGACACGCAAGAATGAATGACAAACAATCCTAACATCTTCCGATGCATCACCCTGATAACAAAATCTGAGCAAGGAATGACAGACATCTGTTTACAGAAACGCCCCAAAAAGAAACAGTATCGCCAAAATTGGAGCATGAACAGATGAAAGTCAGTCTTCAGAATAACAGCAAGACAATGATGGGGTCTGGAGATGCTGTCTGCCATCTTGTCGGTTTGTAATGAAAAAAGCAAAAGAAATAAAATATATCAGCTCATTAGTGGAATTGTATTGGCTTTCATCCGACTAATCCGTATAACCCAACTAATCCGGATTAGAAAAATTTAATCCAGATAATCTGCCGGGAAAGTGGGAACTACCGTAAAACTTCAGTAACTTAGTGTACAGTGGACGCTATTTTGATAGAACATGAGAATTAGCTGTCATGGGACCAAACGACTAGATGCTATTTCCATGTCAGCCCCTATCACGTACAGAGGAAAACCGGATTGAAAATTACCTCGATTTATGCCAGGATTGGATCCTGGACCTTCAGGTTGGTAAACAAGCGTCTAACTCAGGCCTTCTCAATTATTTTTTGTAGTGACAAAATATAAGGGACAAATAGAGATTAGCTAGATCAAGCTAGGGGTCACTCTTGAGGGGCCATTCTCTAGGGAGTCGCGGGCCGGATTTGGCCCGCGGGGCGCCATTTGCGAAGATTTGGTCTAACTCATTGAACCATCACTGCTTTCATTCAGCTGGGTTCATATAAGACCTCTTTAATTTTAATTCAAAACAGTTTTAGATAAGTTTACATTTTATTTCTTAAGATAATAATACGATTCCTATTTTTCATTCAAAATCTCAAGGGGTATCATATTGCCATGTTCTTGAATGTTTATGATACATCATTTTAAAATTGTATGCTACATAACAGTTTTTCGTTTAATCTGCGTTGTATTTAAATTGACGTAAAAGTACTCTTTAGGCAATGGAAATTCACAAAACTCCATTTTCAATGGCTTTCAATTCTTGCGCATTCAGTGGCGTTTCTAGGAATCTGTAGGTGGGAGGGGGCCGAGTTAGGGCCAAATAATTGTCAGGGGGTGGGGGGCTAACAGCACCAGGTATCCGTACGTAATACTATACGAAATTTCAAAGTGGGGGGGGGGGGGCAAAGACCGGGTCAGTCTTCTACAGACTCCCTCCCGGACCCCCCGTAGAAACGCCACTGGGCGCATTCAACCCTTGATCACATCGTCGTCGTCTACATGCACACAATTTATGTGTCCCTATCTAAATGGTCACATAATGTTGTATCTAATAAACGAGTTTTCGTCATATCCGGTTATCATCGGCATAATATCCGATTGGTTCTACGTCACATCCGGTTTGATCACGATATCCCTGTTACAACAGAGCATTCATGAGGTTTCTAACAAGCTTCGGTTAATTTAAATATCGAAAACATCACAATTTCGAAACAATTCCATCAATTTACATGTACTTGATTGGTCAAAATATCATCTATACACACAAGACTGACCAATCAGATGTCTTGAAATTATCAACCAATGATTTCATCTGATTCTCATTTACAATTATTCTTATTTACACACAGTTACCCATTCGTCGTACTCGCAAGTCTTACACGTAACGTAACAACACCAGAAGAATTTACAATGACAACGTTCTGTGCGTATGACACGCAACGTATTGTACCCACGGCCGCAACACAACGTTTCGCAATTGTTTATCCCACCGCTTGTCTTATTGCACAATCGTCCGGTCGTACCCGGTGAGTCCACTAACGGATTCGGATCGCAGAAATTCGGAGATTTCTCGTAAAACAACAGTTCTAAGTGTTTGGGTTTGCGTCCATTGCGTTTGATAAGTTTTGTATTGGCACTGTTGGTGATGTCGACCTGCAAAAGAAAGATGTATTTCATTATAAGATATACAGGAAAATAATTTCGGCTGTCTGTCTTACATTTTAAAATGAAAATTCAACATCACGTTCGTCTACAAATAATTGGTGAAACTTAAAAGCAAGTTTTGAACATATTATATATTGCAATATGAAGTTGTTAGCGATGACGTCATAATATTATCAAAATCTGCAAAATAACATAATATCTATAATGTTTATAATGTTTATGTCATATTAAATTTATGAAATTCGTCGCCAAGGCTCGGGGAATATCAAATCCAGAAACTCATTTCATAAATTTGATATGACATAAACTCTCGTTTAAGATCCTCTATATACGGCCCCACATCGAATGACGCAGACCCGTTAGGTACAAGATGGAGGCCGCATGTAAAAAGGAAAAATGGCCTCCTTCAAACAATCTAACACGTGCAAACGTATAATGTGCAAACGCCAATAAATTTTTGAAAGACACTATCGATTCGTTAGACGTAAATATAATTGTTTGAAAATTTGACGAAAGCCAGCACATCGTAATTTTCTTCTTAAAATATATTCTCCCTTTAAAAATATGAACACTGAAATACATGCATTAATTGACTTTTTTGATGAAAAATCAATGTTTTTTTAAAGTTTTTTTTTTATTCAAAGCAAATATCAACTTGTCACATGTCATGGCATGTAATTTACATAAACATGAAAAGGATTATTTTATTTTCAGAACTAATAATAGGACAAGATAAATAAGTCAGCTTTAATTTACAATCGATCCAAACTTAAAAATTTTGCATTTAACCGATACAGTACTTGATTATAAGTTCACGAGAGTGCAATTTCAGCCAAATACGTCATTCTCAGAAAAAAAGAGAAACAGTCCGGAATGGGTGGTTGACGTGGGTCTATAACAGTGGTTCCCAACCATTTTCGAACCGTGGCCCAAATTCACGAAACTCCCAGAGCCATGCCCCCTCCTGTTCTATTCCAAACTAGGACAACATAGGGAATATAGTGCTATTGCTTGTGCCTCCTCATCATCAGGAGGTCAGATGCATTTGAACACAAGCTACTTCAGACCTTACATAGCAAAATATAGTTAGATAAAAGTTGGGCTAGAGAAAAAATTATATACGTACATCCTTTTTGCGCCATGGCACCCTGACAAACACCCCATGGCTCCAAGGTTGGGAATCAATGGTCTATAATGTATTATATTCATGTATATTTTAATGTATATATTACTACGCTGAATTATGGATACACGTGGATTCTTAGAAGGAGCTATCAACTAAGGTTCTGAGACTAGCTTTTGGTTGGAGGTGAACATAATATCCCTTTAATAACGCTTTCAAGAAGTCGTGTAAACAATTTAGCTAATCATCTAATCAGTTCGTTAAAAATTGATATCTTAGATTGGAACAACCAGATTTTACTTCTAAAACCTGATATTTGTGGCTGAAATGGAGTTTTACGTCCTACTTTTCTTCATCTGATCTTACCAATAAATACAGGAATTCAAAAAGAGTGTAGAATTATGTCCAATCTAATTAAAATTAGATTACATTTCGTTTCGGTTATTTTTTGAGTGTCGACTCCATGTAATCTAACCACTTATATAAGGCGAGAGTCTTCTGGTGACGAAAATTTTAGCCAATCAAAAACTACCTTAAAGATCGCGGGTCTATGCATTGATATGCATTGTGGGAAGACAAAACAGAAAGTAAAGCGACACAGCAGTCCAAATTATGACGCAATACAAACTATACCAATATAAACGTTGTTCTGATTGGCGGAGGGGTGGCACGTGCTATAAATAGCTTATTCGTCACCAGAAGATTCTCGCCTTATAAAAGTGGTTAGATTACATGTCGACAATCAAAAAATAACCGAAACGAATTAATTTAATTAGATTGAGATTGGAACAACCAGATTTTACTTCTAAAACCTGATATTTCTGACTGAAATGAAATTTTACGTCCTACTTTTCTTCATCTGATCTTACCAAAAAATACAGGAATTCAAAAAATGTAGACTTATGTCATGTATTGCACACTTCATGCCATTAATCGTCTGTATAAACCCAAGCATTATTTTTTAGGTTTTTAAATTTCCAACTGTCGAAGGAGTTTTCAAAAACCGATTATACAAGATTAATGTAGGGCATTATGAAGCGTAGGAGAGGAAATTCTTAAGGGACTGGATATAACAGCGCAAAAAACAATCCATCTGTCATATACTGAGACTGGATAAATGTCAAAATACCGCCTAAATGTACTTTCACAGTGAGCTTAAACTTCACAATGTCAAATAATTGCGCACTTTGTCTTAATCCTTGGCATCATTTTAATGTGGAAGTTCATAAATGCAGCAATTTAATTGGATTATACGTAAGCGAATACGACCAATTATAGCCCTGAATAACAAAAAGCAGCAAAATTGCTTGAATTTTTCTTTCGAGGTCTCTGATTGGTGTATTTTCTACCGTGCAATCCAATTGAATCGCTGCATTTAAAATGCCTAATAATGTCAAGGGTTTAGATTTCGGGGAAGTTTTGCGTCCTGCTTTTCTGCACCTATATGGGCTAATGGAGGACAGGCGAACTCCATGCAGTGTGCAATGAGGGAAATTTTGCCAGGACAGCGGCATTAGCCTGCTCTTATTTTCGATTTCCAACTGTCGAGGGATCTTTGACGTGCACAATCAATAGCACACGAGACCTCGGTTTATTGTCCCATCCGAACGACTAGACGCTTTTTCCATGTCAGCCCCTCCGACCTGCATCACTGACGGGGGGAAACCGGTTTGAAAAATCCGAAGGCATCATCTCGACCCATGCCGGGTCAAGGGTTTAGACAGAGCTCCTAATACATTGACATTCTGAAGACGAATAAGCTCAGAATTAAAGTTTTTCTGTTATTTCTTAAAGCGATACCACCTCTTAAAATGAACAAAAAAAAGTTATCAGATTTGGTCAATAAGAGGTTATTCATCAACAGTCTAAAAGAATACGAACAGAACTAAATAATTTACAAGTTAAAAACCTAATTTCCCATCAAATTACAGGTCATTGTTGAAAAACGCTTTGATTATTTTGTAAACGTTTTTCAATTATGTTTATGATAAGATAAATTGCCTAATGATTATAAACTATTTTTTGCCAAGTACGAGAATTTAGATTTTTTGAACATTGTATGTGTTATGCCTTGAAATGAACCTGTAAACAGAGTAAAACTTCTGAAAGCCCCTTTTAAGAATTTGTACGTGTCAAGGGAAGCAACCACTAATGTTGTAAAATGAAAAGTTGTTTGCTTCCCTTGGATCGTAAAAATTAGTGCGAAGTCGTTATTGTACATTGCTTGACGCTACCTTTTATCACTAACTATTTTCAGAAGACGCAAAATGTTAACTGTGGAACACTTCTCTGCTACTAGACCCTTGCGCCGACTTATTTTGTAAAAAGTGACTGGCTAGCAGATGAAACCGACTGGCTAGCCATTTGTTTTCGATAAGCCGGTTTTGAACTGGCTGAATTGGCTAGCAAAACAAATCGGCGGTTTCCGGCGGCTAAAACGGATTTCCTTCATTAAACATTTGAGTTCTAATGAAGGAACATACATTATACACTACAGGTATCATAAACAACTGGTGTTTGTTATCAAGTTATTTATTTCTCAATAATCAACCCACAATTCAAAATTTTAACCAAACTGCAATAGTTTTAAATTATCTTGGATGAAAGTTATCATGTTCAGCATGGTAGGTCTAAGTGACGATCGTCTTGAATTCTTTACAAAGTGGCAGAAATCGGCTGACATAAATCGGCGGCGCTTTGTTTTCACAACTGGCAGATTATGGCTGTAAAGAAATCGGCGGCGGCGGCTAATGGCGGCGGCGCAAGGGTCTATCTGCTACGTAGTGTTCGCTACAGCCTTTAGATCAAAAAAGGAAGAAATAGTTATTCCAGCACAAAGCCACAGATTTGGTGGTAGTCAAAAGATTTCAGAAAAGAAAAGTAAAGCTTTATATACCTCTAAGCAAGATATTAACAGCAAAGAGAACAACACCACATTATAATAAATATCATTTCATGATATATGAAAAAACCTTAATACTAAAACCAATATTTAATATAGAAGACACTCAAGATCAAGGGCGTGGGTTTGGATTTTTTTTAGGGGGGGGGGGATCAGCTAGCATGGATTGTAGAATTCAAGTACGTTGCGAAGCGCCGCAGCCGCGCCATAGCTCTTAGAAAGACGCCAAGACTCATCAACACAATGCCCATGTGAAAGTAATTTAGATAAGAGCTAATCTTTTCCATAGCTTTCATTACCATGAAGTCCTTTAGCTCTTGGATAAAAGCTATGATACTCAAATAATGGTATAGCTCAGACCTTTTCAATTACTTTTTGTAAAGGTCCAAATGCATTTTAGAAAAAAATATAAGGGCCAAAGAGAGCTGAGGTAGCAAGCGTGTAGAGCGTTTTAGTAAAAGGGGTCACTCTTGAGGGCCATTCTCAGGGGCGTCGCGGGCCGGATTTGGCCGGGGCAGCCATTTGAGAAGGCCTGGTATAGCTCATGACGCCAAGACGGCTTCAGCTCAAATCCCTTAGCAAAGACACCCAAAGCTTCACATATCATATCATTCCCTATGCTCTTGGAAAGACGTTAAAGAGGCTAAAACACAACACCTATAGATCCGGAAAGATGCTAAAGCACAATACCCATGCTAAAAATGAGAATCAAACAGTACCTGTACCTTGGTCGCCCTATCGTACTTCTTCTTTAGTATAGTACCCACCGCCCGGAAATCTGGTGCGGCTTTCCAGCAGGTTTTCAGTTCACAACTACCAGACATACCATGACATTTACACTGTTTCCGTACATGGCGGATTATAGCCTGAAATAAAGAACGAACACTTCAGGCTATTTGGTAAATACAGTGATCAGTAAGTCTCAACCTAAAACGGATTGTGATTTTCAGATGCTAAGATTCAGGTGTGTTGGTGAAAGAAACAACAAGGTTCCGATTTTCAACGGAATTTTGGTGTTTTCCAGCGGCTCAACCAGATGAGTATGGCCAGTGGACTTAAGTGGGTTGGAGCATATTGCCAAGGGATCCTTGTGCATATTCCTTCAGAAATGTTTTATGTTTATGTTTTATTTTTAATCTTGTTTTTTTTCTATGAAGGACTCCTTAAGGATTTGGCCTGTTTACGTGATGTACTAGTAGAGTCGCTTTTCAAATTTACTCCACTAAAAATATTATATAGATATGCGTCCATTATACATACGATCGAGTTTTCGACCAGGTGGGTCTCAAATATACCATAATTATTATGTGGCATTACTAGATTCTTAAGATCTCAGGATACCCAAGACACACCTGAAGAACTATAAGGTTCACAACTTACCAGTCTACCAGCTCTGTTGTTATGAAGGTTAATTTGAGCATGAATATCACGACTGGTACGCTCTTTGGAATCGAGGAATTTGGAGGCATATTTGGCCCCGAAATTGATGTTGTGACTGCAACCACCCCATTCAAAGTTCTGTTGATTGCCATACACACTCATGTCGCAACCACAAGACTTCAGCTTTCCCATACTACACGCTTTGGAGACTTGATGCGTCACTCCGGCTGACGATATGGCGTAGGCGAATGACGTTTCTTTATAACCTGCAACAAATAATACGGTTTTCATTTATCTCATGCTAGACCCTTGCGCCGATTTATTTTTGTAGAAAGTGACTGGCTTGCAGATGAAACCGACTGGCCACCTATTTTTTTCAGTTAGCCAATTTTGAACTGACTGAATTGGCTAGCAAAAGCAAAAACAAATCGGCGGGATTTCGGCGGCTAAAACGAATTTCCTTCATCAAACGTATCTAAATTATTACATGCGAGATGCACGTGTGTGTAACTACTAATATCAATCACGTGATACACATCATACATTACGAAATCTATCATGTGGTTGCGATTGTAGTTTATATCGACATTTGTGTGTATATAAATGGATTATGTTTTTACGGACTACATAAGAACTGGGTTAACTTAACTGGGGTTATGTGATGATTACATTTACAAACTGGCAGAAAATGGCTGTAAAGAAATCGGCGGCGGCGGCGTCTAATGGCGGCGGCGCATAGGTCTATCTCATGCAAAGAGTGGCACCCGATAAATCTAAAGAATCAGCATTACCCGTCTCTCTAATGTAAAAAGTGAGAGCTGAAAACTTAAAAAATAAATGATTCATTCTAAATTGTTACCACCTAGTTCGATTTGGGTATTGTATCACCGATAGAGAAATTTCTAAATTTATTGACGCAGATACTTATTTTTTGCCACCCTATTTCCCACTGAACGCATTGTTACCCATCACGATTTTACTATACCTATAACAAATTTTGAATGCACATTTTCCCTGATTGCTGCATACACCGTGTGTGTTTTTAAACCCACCCACAGATTTTAATTCGCAAATCACGTAAATTGCTGTAGACTATTATCATAAGTTTGAATGGAATTTTATATAAAACATGGCATCGATATTAAAAGGGTTAATTCAGTGCTCAAAACAGTGAACGTCAAAACCACAAAGATAAATAAAGAAGCTAGAGGGCACCACAATCAAAGGAAATCTTCAAAAAACAAAATGGCGTGCCACGAAGTTTTTTAAACCGCAATGACCTTCTTCTTATAACACACACATATTGTACTTGAAACATGCTGCCGGCAATTTCTTAGAATCAAAACACATACTGATGTATGCTTTCTTTATGAAATTTTAAAACATATTTAGACTGGAAATGACGCAGGTTGTAGGAACATTGTGACATTTTCTAGACAGAACAGTACAGTATGTTCACTAGCCGTTTAGGTCATAGGTTTTAATTAATTAAAAAAAAAACACCATCTGGTCTTTGAGGACTCAAAAGGGTATAGCAGTAGGCTATCGAGATCCATTCTACTAGCTAGTCCTCAGCCATATCCTCTTGACATTGTTTTTTCCCGGATTATCGGAAGTAAACATTCATTATGTTATTTCCGGGCTTGTTCAAATCCCTAAATTTGATTGGTCGAAATGATTTTTTTGACAATGGCCAATCAAACCAGAGAATGACGAAATACTTTTGTACAAATTTGCGACTTGATATAGCTTGTTACTTCTTTATGTGTTGAAAATTATGGTTTTTATAAAGATGATCATTTATTTTTTGCTATCAAGCTCAGCTGCCTGTGTACAAGACAGTGGTAGCCCCATAACAAACCAAAACAGGTATCACCGACTGGCTTCAATCAGTATAGTACTGACCAATAGCCAGGTTGGTAAGAAAAACAAACTGACGGTAGACCCTAACTCTCTAGTGAGATCTCAATTGTTTATATCTAGTATATTTTCCCACTCATATTTCAACTCAGGAGAAAAATAAGTGTTATTTTGATCTTCTGATACATCAAGCGTGGGAGTCGATACTTGACCAAATTTTCAGGTTTCGATTAACGTGTACAATATCAAGAGCGTGGAATTTTGGTTTAGGGATTGTTAAGTGATTTTCTAAACTTTGTATGTGTATCGGGGACACTGATAGCAATTCCACTAAAACTAACGCGTTTTATGACGTCACTGACAGTGATTTGTTTGGATATCAATAGTAGCTTCCGGTAGATCACTGTTAGTTACGTCATAAAACGCGTTAGTTTTTGAAAATCACTTTACAATCTGGTGCCTTATTCTCGAAAACTTAATATAGATAAAATCAAGATTTTAAGGAATACTGCAATTTGATTGGATCATACAACATGATTTAAAATCGATTTTAGTGATTGACCAATCAAATAACTAGAACACTTAAATCATTGTAAGTTAAGTTTTTGAGAATAAGGCCCCAGAACGATTTGATGCTCTTCCATGTCGAGCCCGATTTTTTTAAACCTTTTTGAACTTTCGAATTTTTCAAAGTCGTGTGTACCACAAGTGAACAAAGGATAAATGAAATAAGTATAAAACCTCAAAGAATGAATAAAAAAAGAGAACAATTACCTTTAGATAGCAATGGACTAGAATGAGGGTTTTTATTCTTTCTCTCTAACGATGAACAATTCCACCGATATTCAGCTAGTTGAAACTGACATTCATGAATGGCAACCTGAACACCTTGAATAGCAGACGCTGTCACATCCGGGTATTTACGACACAAATCGTATTGAGCTTCCGACAAATCAGGATACGTTTTACAAACTGTGTTAGGGTCGAGTTTGGGTATTTTTGGTATTTTCAATCTAAGGATACTATTTGCTGAACTTCTGCAATAAATGAAAAAACCATTGGAAAAAAAGCGTTTAGAGAAAATAGAATACGGAAGGGGGTTGCTGTAAAAAAGAAAGAAATTATTTATTTACAATAGAAAGAAAGAAAGAAAGAAAGAAAGAAAGAATTAAAGAAAGAAAAAATAAATAAATAAATAAATAAATAAATAAATAAATAAATAAAATCTCCTTAAGGTTACTAAAAACTACGTTGATCATTTAAAAAAATATTTATACGACTATGCCCCTTTAACCATTGCTAATAATAGGCTATATTTGGTTTGTCGCCGTACATTACAAGTTATAATAGATTTTATTACCGTACATTATATAAATTATTGTATTGTGACAATAAAAAGCTATGTCAACTATGCCGTTAACTCGTCATCGCAAGATCACAATCTATATTATTTTAAAAACGCCTATCAAGGTACACTTAATGCTTTAGTACAAACAGGCGTGCGTTCGTAACAAATGGTGTGCTCGATTCGCCCATCCGGAACCATACCTAGACGCCGCAATAACTATGACCTCAGTCACCCTTTTGATAGAGTTAATGATTTGCAAGATGAACTAAAGATGAAGACTTGGTTACCCAAGATGCTATCTCTACATTAATTGCCGAACAATTCAGCGACAAGCACGAGTATTGTCAAATTAAAATTACTATTTCTTGCTGCCGATATCAGTTGTGTAAACAGGGTGCAAATTGATTAAGGAGACAAAAGTAGGATTGGGATTTCGAATATGGTAGAGACGAAGGCTTCAGTGTCCCTTGAAGGGCCTGAGAAACATAATAATATACATATTTTTGGCAAAAACATAAACAAAATAACATACTTTATGTATATTGAAATTTCTAAAAAATAAAATTCTTAAATGCAAATTGGGTACGGTACTTAATATTGTTCGATTGAATGATTTGTGAAGACCCTTTTTCAATTTTTCAAATATTTCAGAAATTTGGAATGGTCTCTATTCTTAGAATTATGACGTTGATTTCGAGATAACGAAAATTTCGAATTACTTACTGTATGAGTGGCAAGCTAGCCACAAATAAAACAGACACAGCTAGGAGCATCTTCAACCTCGCATTATCCATACAAATATCTTCATCTTTTTCAATGAACACGTCTTCATTCTACGATATTTTGGCCGACATGGCATATCATATCGAGAGGCTGATGTATTTATTGTACGTGCTCCTTAATAGGGAAATGTTATAACACCCCGTATCACTTTACGATTTAGAACAGCTTCCAACTTCCACGGGTTAAGATAAATATCCAAAATGTCCAATGACGTTCTCACTGATCTCAGACAATGTGCGATATACCTACACTTCCGGTACAACTTCAACCACGTTGCAGTTGCGCTTGATAATTATTATCATCAAAATCTTCGTTGATTCGACTGATAGATGGACGTTACAAACGAACAGCAATCGAACACAGCACTAAAGCACTTCCGGTTAGTTAAAATGTAACAATGTAACTTATAATGCTGTGTGTGGTTTTCCGTAATCAATAAACCAAACTTGTAAGGGTCAATCCGATGATCTGATTTTCTTCTGATGCAACTTTTTCCACTAGTTCGATATTGTTCTTGAAATTGCGTCAAAAAGATGTTGATTCCAGTAAAAATGGATAGTTTCCTGTTTTTTTGTACAAATCTGAAACGTAATATTCAATTTCTTCTAAGAACAGTAACAACTAAATGGAATCTTGTCATTTGATTCGATTATCTCAGGTCTGACCAAGAGAATAACACATTCGAAAATTTGTCCAGTTCGAAATTCTAGGTTGATTTCATTTTCGTATTAGAACACAAACGTCGAGCGCTTGAGAGAAACACTTAATCACTCACAGTCGTTGCTTATTTCGTCAGGTTAGACTTCCCCCGAATTTATAAACACTCTATTACATATCATCCTTTCAGAATCATCAAAGTGTATCCCACACAACGAGGCGGATTATCGTCCTTTGTTTGATAAGATCCTATCGCTCCGATGACCCTTCCTTAAAATCATCAATAGCAATAAATTGGAAACATCCGTTCGTAGGTAGGTTTGGATTACGATATAAATAAGTAGGTTCACGTCACAGAGTGTGATTCATCCTAGCACATTACACTTCACAGCCGTCAATTTCACTTTTAGCAGCTGAAATTTGAAATCAGCCTAGCAGACGATCCGGCTAATTTTCAATAAAAATTAGGCTAATTTTCGTCTCAAAACACAACACATACGTTGACGAAGTTCCAAAATATACACAAAGCGTCCCTTTGAAGTTTAAGACTAACTTTCTAAGATTTCTCCGATGATAAGCATATGTATGTAATCTTCTTTCTGATATATTTTTGTTTCGGGGTTAAGATACTCTTCTTACTTCCGGTTGCAGTCAAATTCAGTTCAAATTCCATTAATCTGAAACGAAATTAATAACCTAAAATTAGCTTATTAATTCAAAAATTATCGAAATAAAATACTTCGTTTCGTGTTTAAATTTTCAGAATACTCGCCCGACTTCCGGTTATAGTAAAATGCAGTAAATTCCGTTATTCTGAAACGATGTAATTTATAAGAAGATGTCTAGTGGATTTTTAATGGCTTCATATTGAGGCTAATTAAAGCTTGGCTAAAGAAGGCGGGAGATGAAAGATAAAAATATAACGGTTAATTTAATGGAAATGAAGATATACGGATTGGCGGCCATGAAATTGATACCCAAATTATGTTTTTAACTTAATCAGACTGGACTAATAGTGTAGGATAAGTAGCAAATTAAAAAGTAACATAATATAATTTTAAATAATCCTTCAATGGCATATAAGAAGCAAAACTAATAGAAAAATAACACAAATAATGTTATAGATAGATTAGATTATAATATTTATTTATTTCGACGTTTCAGTATGGTTCTCACAATTTCTGGTTAATAATTTTCTAGAAGAATCTATCTTTAACATTATTTGTGCTTATGTACAAGTTGTGCTTTTTACAGGTCATCTAGGGCTTATATATATTATGTTATAAACCTTTCATATATTGACATTGACGAAATCCATAAATATAAACTTAGGTTATTCCCATTTACCTAGTTCCACAAAACCTAGGATATTATAATGATATTAGACCTACCTTTGAAGATTTCCAAACATTAATACGTTGGCCCTGTCAATATCCTTGTAAAAAGATATATCACATTAAAAACAAATCATTTACCAAAATCTACCTTGCCGAGTTCCATGAATTAAAAACCTACGATATTATATTGGTAAGAAAACTACCTTACCTAGATCCAAAATTTAAAAACCTAGGAATATAATATTGATATTAAACCTAACTTGTCGATTTCAAAATACGTTTACATGTCAAATAGCGATACATCACTTTAAAAACATATCCCATTCCTACATCGAAGAGTTCCAAATAGACAAAACCTACTTTAAGAGCTTCACAAATTCAAAATCTAGGAATTGGACCTACCTTGACGCCACTTGACGGTTTGAAAACAATAATACAAATCAATATCCTAGAATAACCGTGAAAAACGTTAAAAAATATTACATTACAACATTTTTTAGTTCAAGATACTCAAAAACTACCTTACGAGCTTCACAAATTAAAAACCTAGGAACTGAACCTACCTTGACGATTTCCAAACATTAATACACATCAATATCCTAGAATAAGGATATTTGGATATTTGAATTTGGATAGCTTCAAACACTCAAAACCTACTTTGCCGAGTTCCACAAGTTAAAAACCTAGGATATAATATTGACGGTTTCCAAAAAAAGACTACATATCAATAACCTAGAATAACCATATATTACGTTAACAAATATTACATTACAACATTTTCTAGTTCAAGATGCTCAAAACCTACCTTACGAGCTTAACAAATTAAAAACCTAGGAACTGGACCTACCTTGACGATTTCCAAACACTAATACACATCAATATCCTAAGAAAAAACGATAAATCACATTAAAAACCTATCCTCTTCCTATAAATTTATGGTATAATTATTTTAAACCTTATAGTATTACTGCTAGTCACGTGATCAAAACTAACATGGTTATTATAGTATCATAAATTTTAAGTTCAGTTGAGTCTAACAAATAATAAACGAAAAGTACAAAATAAATATTTTCCCTAAATGAGAACGACTTGGGACAAATCGTCTGATCGTTCGGACGAGGCATAAACTGTATTTAAATTTTGACACCAGGCAGTAGTTTAGTGTAGTTTATTATGCTATGTTGACGATGCCAGTGGCGTTTCTAGGAATCTTTAGGTGGAGGGGCTGAGTTAGGGCCAAATAATATTGTCAGGGGGCTACCAGCACCAGGTATCCGTATGTAACATTATACGAAATTTCAAAGTGGGGGGCCAAGACCGGGACAGCCTTAATTCTGGGGGGCTCCGTAGAAACGCCATTGGACGATGTCCCTTTAATTAAAGAAAAAGTTAATCCTCAAATAAAGGTTTCAGCCCCCAAAGTTTATCACCGTATATATTCAAATTTAAAACAATGGGCACATACTACTCCGGCTTATACTCTTTAAACTTTTATAGATCTTGATAGAACGTGACAGTGCATCAGACCTGGATACAGATGTGAACATAACGTGAGCGGTTCCACCAAAACACATCAAACCGTAAGTACACATTCATCCCTGGTAGCCCACGGCTCAAACCTTAGTGAACCTAAGGAGCTGCTAAATCGGCCATACGTCACGAATATCGTGATTAACCGATATAATTCTTTTCAAAATCCTTCGGAGCAATACGTCTTCGGTCAAACGGGATTGTCGTGACCGCTAAGAACAAAGTGTAAACCTAGCAGAACATTTCCGTCATTTAAGAATTAAACGTTGGTCTCATAAGCATTATTGGTGTGTTAACGCATTAGATCACATGACAAACTGAATAAAAGTCATTTATGGCGTGATCTATTGCGTTTACACACCAATAATGCTTATGAGACCAACGTGTAATTCTTATATTTATATTCAGATACTTTTATTGATCAAATATTGCCCTTTTCATATGATAATTTCCTTGAATTTGCCACAAATCTTAGATTACGTCATGGTTGTCCTTTGACGACGTCATAGTGTCACGTGACAAACTAGGAGTTTATATTCAGCAAGGATTCAACAGATTACCTAAATAATCTGATAAATTCAGAAAACTATGTTTATATGCAATAATTGAAAAACCCTTAATCAAATTTAAGGCGTGTATCAATTATAACCTGTTATTATATGGAAATTTCCATAATTTTATGGGTTTTTTGCATTCTGTTTGTATACTTTGGACATCGTTGATGAATATATACTCTGATTGACCAAATTTGAAAATTTAGATTTTTTTGTTCATTCTAAGAGGTTGTATTCCTTGAATGATAGTTCAGGCAAATTTTATCCTGATATTATAATATATCATAAGCATGATATTTTCTCATATTCCAATCGAGTATATGATAAGCATCATTTCTCAAAGCTATTAACATTCCGTGGCTAACGAGCTACTATCTTTAATTCAGAACTTAAATTTTTATAATTAATTTTTATTAGCAATAACAAATTTCTTAAAATTCCAACAAATTTAATTAAAATTTAGCTTTGTGAATGCTTCAAGTTGTTTTCTTTTGCAGTAAATGCAACTGTCGGATGTTGAAATTCAAACTTTGAGCCAATCTGACAAATATTTTGGACGAAAATCATACTCTAAAATTACGTAGGAAAAAGCTGACCCCCCTGCCCCCTGTCTCCTACGGCTATGGTTGTTGAAATTAGACACCTAGATGTAAATGAACACACAACTCGCTGATAGAGCCCAATTTCAACTACTATCTTTTAGTTGGAAAATAATGTCCAATATTGCATTTTTTTTAATATTGGCTTTTATTTCTAACTGTCTGTCTTTCAATTGTAGACGAACGAAACGTCAGATTTACAATTTGAATATTTACTTGAACATCTGATTTGAATATCGCCACTTCCGCTTGTTTGTTTTTCCGATTGCAGACGAACGAAACGTCCTAAAATTTGAACATTCATGTTTTTATCAATTGTAGACAAATAGATTTCATATTTTCAAACAAAAAGTGAAAAAACGATCAAATTCCTTAAGGTAAGAATTCGCCATGTTAGAAGTATCCATTACCGACTGAAGAAACCACAAAAACTGATCTGCATGTTCACGCCAATCATCTTCAAAGTATCAGCAGAAACTCCCCGAATTTGAACATAAAAACTATCGTAAAGTGACACATCCCGGGTCTTTGATCTCGTTACACTGGTGAAATATAGGCTGGGCAATTAGTAAGTCATAAAACACTGGGTCAGTTTACAGACTTGAGTCATCGCTCATCCTTTAGATTACTTGATAAAATATATACATTATCTTTTTGTATAGCAAAAGCTCGATGGATATGTATTGTGTCCCTCGTGTATATGTGTTCGTCAACGTGTAAATTAAAATGATATTTTCGATTTCTATCTCTCGAGGGATCGTTAACGTACAAAACCTGTAACACTCAGGGCCTCGGTTTATTGTTCCATCCTACGCCAAAGTCTACTCCTATAACAACAGGGGAAGCCGGCATAAACATAAAAAATCCAAAAATATAGCTTCAAATAGCCTTCCTGCAATGTGTTAAATAGCTAAAACCCCAGAGCTTCCGAGGGCTTTGCCCCCTCGACCCCCACAAAGCTCAGGCTACGCCACTGGTAATAAATGCCTCCGATACTATAATAAAAAACCTCTCGACTACGCGTTAAAGGTACGACAGTACAAACTTTAGTATAAAATAACAAAAATTCTAAAAATGTATCTTATTTTGCAGACTGGGTAAGAATTACTGTAGTGGTTTAAGTAAATGAAACATTTAAAAAAGGATGAAACACACTTAGTGCAGAACGCGGGAAAATGTATAGTAAATATTCAAGTAGTTTCTTTGATTTTAACCACTTAAAACGACTGTTATATAAACAAGATTACTCGGGTGGCGAACTGACAGAATATGGCGGGGTATCCGTGGCAAAATCAAAAAGTAATAAGCACAGTGTGCTTGTGGGGAAAATCATCGAACTATATATTTGTAATAATATTATATAAATGACGAAAAAATGTTAGGTGATGTTGGGTGGTTTAATTATAGACTATGGCATGGAAACTGTGTCAAAATATAAGTACTGCAACGGTGGCTTGGGAGTTATTCAAATTGGGTGTATTGATTGAAATAATGCAATGATCTAATGAGTAACTCATTCTTTCTTACAATTTGACAAAATATGACCAAACACACTGGTAAAAAGGATCTTATTAGGAAAAAGGAAAACAGGAAGGCTAATCGATTGTTTAAGCTATGGCAAAGGTAACTGAATATTGGACAAAGCAAATCGGGGACGAAATAATCGATCATGACAGGGGATTAGGGGATCCATGACAGAAATACCAAACTGTTTACTTGTTGACGAACTTTAGTCATTGCCTTATTTCGTGGCAAAATCACGGGAATTTTTTAGGCTGATAATGTGTACATGTATTTTCGAAAAATAAAACTCACCCTTTATTATCAAATTCATCCAATTGAATATCCAGTAGAAACTTTGCTTCAGTCCTTAAAAAATGTTCCTGAGCTTTGAACATCAAGTTACTCACCATTCATCGGATTACAAATTAATCAAAAATCCAACCCAGTATTACAATCTAAAATCTGTAAAAGCTTCCAAAACATCTAATAACCAATTTAAATGAAATATATAGATATCCAAACTCAAAATCAAGAAGTCCAGTTCAAAAGCATCCACTTATTTTTAGATTTTAGATATGCTATAGTGTCCAGCACAAAATTATTAACAATTGTTAAACCTGTACAGACATCAAAAACATCTAATAGAAAAGTTGGTTTAAATGTTAATCAAAATCAACAAATCCAATTTGGAAGTATCCGAAGAGATGAATATGATATACTTTCCAGTTCCACCACACAATAAACCAATTTAATTCGTAAAGCAACCACTCATCAAAGATACAAACATTGTTAGTCGAGCTCAAAATCAACAAATCAATGCATCAATGTTAACAATTCCAATCAAAAACACCTAATAGTGAAATTGCTCATAATGATAACCAAGTGAGATTATATGAATGTGTTATGTTATAAACTGATTGAAGTATTTCTCCAACTGTTGATAAGAAGATAGATATAGGAAGGTCTCCTTGATGCCTACCATATGGCCAGCACTATTTTAACTACCCATATCAACGGTAGCTTTACTCTGCCGAGTTCATGAACGTAAATGTAGGAACTGTGTTTGATAGAGAAAGAGGGGGGGGGGGGGGGTTGACGCTATTATTGCTTGGCTCTTTTTTTATGTAAGTATATTATTTTCTTGCCCATTCTATCCAAAATATACCGAGGATTGTGGTTTTGTTTTCAAGCACAAACGATCACAACCATATAACAAATCTCAAAATCCAAACACATTGGCAACACAAAATACATTTGTAGAAGCTAATGAACTTTTCATTTGAGTAAGTATATCAATAAATGCATAAATTTTAAAATGAAAAGATGTATCAGATGTATAGAAGACTTTCAAATTGAAAACGACATGCCGGCAAACTCTGCTATCCGTAATATTAACAAGTGATTTAACACCAAAAATCACCCCATCTTACCAACATTTTTATAGTTTTTTCTCTTAAAACAGAAATGAACCTGCCAATAATAAGTTAAATTGTTTTGATTTTGTGGAATTTAGCACGTATCATGGGAGGTATTGCATGCCTTTGTACTTAAAGGGATTGTAAAGAGGTTTTCTAAACTTTTCTAAAACTAACGCGTTTTATGACGTCACCCCCACTGATCTGCATATATATCAATAGTAGCTTCCGGTAGATCAGTTGGAATGGAAAATTGAAATGGCGCAAATCAGTGTCCCCGATACACATACACAGTTTAGAAAAAAACCTCTTTACAATTTCTTTAAGCGTTCAATTCTTCCATTCAACATGATAAGAACACACAGCCATTAAAACGTAGGCCACGCATTTATGTTTCCAAAAAAATTATGCCTTATGCAACGAAAAGCATTATCTTTCAAAAAGTGATAGCCAAACATTTCTGTTCCTAAAGTTTCAGATAAGTATTGCTGCTAAGCGACAGTTAAACATTGCTGTTCTGAAACTGCCAGAGAAAAAGTTTTAAAGGCGAATGTTGGATTGCCAAGAGAGAGAGCTTTTTTCGTCAGTAATGTTACTGTATTAAGTTAAAACTTAACTTTGAGGTTTTAAGGTGCAAAAGAATTTTGAAAATGTTATCTCAAACACACGATTAAGAGGATGGTTGTGTTCTTCAGCACCAATGCTTTTAACCTTCAATGAGTTTGAAGAATCATACAGGTTTTTTTAAGTACACCCCAACACCAAACCCCCCTCCCCCACCCCCCTGGCATGTACTTAGCCAATAATGCATTATAACAAAACATGAGACAATATTATGGAAGATAACACTTTTATTTAATCAGGTTAGGTACATCCGATGACGACACATGTATATTGTGTTGACATTGTGCCTAACTTAATTAAAGCTGTGTGTTATATTCAATAATATTGTCATGTTAGTTGATAACATTACCTGTATGTGTTTCGAAACGTAGTATGTAATAAATGCAGAAGTAGTATATCTATGTTACATTTAAATGTAATCTTCCTACTTCTATGTGTCTTCTAAACAAAATACTGTCATGTGTTTTGTAATATATTATGTGTTATGTGTCGTTCAAATCATAATAGGGAGCCTCGGTGGCTCAGTGAGTTAGACGCTTGCTCGCTGACCTGAGGGTCCCGGGTTCAATCCCGGCATGGGTCGAGATGATACCCAACCCGGTTTCCCCCTGTCAGTGATGCTATTGGCTGTGCACGTTAAAGATCCCTCGACAGTTGGAAATCGAAAATAAGAGCAGGGTAATGTCCTGGCAAAATTTCCCGCATTGCACACTGTATGGCGTTTTCCCGTCCTTAATTAGTTCATATAGGTGCAGAAAAGTAGGACGCAAAACTCCATTCACTTCCTTTTCATGTTCAAATGTTATAATAAAAGCATTAAACTATTTTTACTGAAATATACCCCAAAATACAAGGTGTTGAAAAATCCATAAACCCACTTCTACATCCTCAATGTTGACTCACGTATTTTTTTCGTCTAAGAAATGAAAAACGACTTGGTATTTTTGACACAAAATCTCCCTTTCTTAATTCAATTTCCCGGTCAAATTGCGTATACGTGGGAAAACGAATTTACACACAATAGAAGCTTTAGTTAATGGCCCAAAACATGTCCAACCCTTAACTGACTTGACTATATAACACCTATTTTATGACTTGGGTTGGGAGGATTGAATAAAACATCGAACATATTGTGCGGATTCTCTTAAAGGTATTCTCAGTTAACAACCTGGACCACTAGGATCAAGGGTGTACGGAATGCAGTGGTGGCGCTAATTTAATTGGCCACCCTCATCTTAGGAAACAAGCTTTTACCCCATATTGCACCATATATTCTTGATTTTTTTTCGATTGGAGTACCTCAATCATGCGACTTAATGTCCTAGGATAAGATCAATCGACTGTTTGAGATAAACTAGAATGTCCTATAGAATATGCGATAAGTGAATAGTCAAGAGTCAAACTTTTATAAGAACATTTGTCTGTTAAGGACTGAAAGTGCAAATCTTATAAGATTTGCTGTTCAACAGTAGCAAGATAGGACACGAGGCAGTCGAATCCACAAAATCAGTAAACCGAGGAGGTACATTTCAGTCTTAATAGACAACAAACTTTCAGAATAGTGTGAAGCGCAAAGTGCAGAACAAAAGGTCGTAAAATTTCATATTCATTTAATTTTAACTAATCTACCACTCTTCCAACGAATCGATTTGAAAGGAAAAATAAACCGGGGATTTTAAGCTACGCACGTTAAAAAACACAAAGAATGCCTCTGTCGAAGCAAAAAATTATATTTTATGGCGTTGGATCGTCGTCGTGCAGACAAAATAGTATGTAAAACTCCATCTCAATTCATTTTACTTTAACCGATCAAAACCACTGTTCAAACGAAACTACGATTAGTCACACTGCAGATTAAGGTACGTGAATAAGTAAAATCTTGTACCACTCACCTTTTAACCCTTGGGGATGACTGTTTATATATTTAGCTCTTCCTTAAAGATTGGGGGCCAGCGCCTTATAATCCCACTAAATCCCGGTCCTTTATGATGCACACAAAAGCGTATAATAACTTCGTCATACCTTCCTACACCCAAACTCCGAAATTTAAACAGAAGCTCGCAACTAATTAAAAAAAAGTGTGTTTACACGTAATACTGTAGCAGCGGATACTGATGTTCTTGATAGCCGTGGTTCATGGGTCAGCCGAGAAACCATCCTAAGTTTTAGGTAAACATCGTTGTAACTCTTTATAATAGGACTGTTTCAGACTTAAGACGGGCGGATACTTGTCGTGGGAATAGGCAGTGGCTTACTATAACTACCACAAAAAACAGATTGAACCAAGTTCACGGCCTCCACGAAGAAGGTCCCAAATGCCCAAAAAGTTCAAAAGCATTGTTTTAAAATATTTACCCTGAAATCCTTTTAGAGAGGGACCCCAACCACGACCCCGCCACTAAGGGGTCCGAACCCCCAGAAAGAAATACGAAATCAGAAACATAATGTGTAAATGTACATGTATGCCCATAAATCTCTCTAGCTAGGATCCCCAAACACGATTCCATCACTAAAGGGTCCCAAACCCAAAAACGAAAGACAAAATTAAAAAGCATGTAAAAATATATGCCCAAAAATCCTTCTTGCAAGAAACCCTAACCACGGCATCAGCTAAGGGACCCAAAACATATTTGCCTCGAAATCCCCCTAGCAAGAAATCTGGGTACTTGTCTTGAAGATAGTTCTGCGATCAAGTGTATGTCTTATGATTGGTAATCTGGCTGTATTTTCCGGACATGCCTCTCAGTTCGAATCCTTTGTCGTGACCTAGCCTTGACGTCAAACAACTGAATTCCAGGCATGTATCAGGTGCTCACGTCACTGATTCTGTGATCTGAGCAGAAGGTAACTTGAAGCGCCACATTCGGGATAGGACAGGGGACCCAATTGCATCTCGGGCAAGGGAAGGCGGGAAACGCCATACCGTGTACAAGAAGGGACATTTTGCCAGGACAGAGCCTACTTTTTTTTAAAATCTCCAACTGTCGAGGGATCTTTAACGTGCACAGCCTGTAGCCGAGGGGCCTCGGTTTATTGTCTTATCAGAAAGACTAGACACTTTTTCCATGTCAACCCCTCCGACCTGCATCATTGCCAGGGAAGAACCTAGTCAGATAAAACCTGCCGTTGAGCGGGTCATAGGGCGAACCGGGTTTAAAAAATTTGAAGGTATCATCTTGACCTATGCCGGGACTGAATCCTGGATTGGGGACCAGTGGTGGCTAAGCGAGTTAGACGCTTTCTCGCTTAGCCACCACTGGTCCCCAATTAAGTTTTAACTGTCCATCACACCCACTGTGAAATGCTGCAGAGTGATTTTTTTATTCAATTTTCTGTCACGGACACAATGGATATCACTTAAGTAATATCCATTTTTTATCAATTTTCAGGGATTTACCACTTCAATGGAGATATTAAATTTTACTTTAAAATTTCAATTATGTTCATCAAGCGTTGAATTATTTTCAATAAAGTGTATCATATCGCTTCATCAGCATACACCAAGTGATCACACTTTTTTGTACACCGCAAATATGGGAGTCAACAATTTTCATGGTACGCAAAGACACTGTTTTAAAACTTCGAGATCGACGGCGTCAAATAATCGTCCCTAATTCACCCCAGAGGATGAAATTCTCAATAAATTCCCCGACAATTTAATGTGATTTTTCTTAATGAATATATGGTGTCTACATAATTGAATTTTTTTAAATGCATGAAAACAAAAGTATCCATTGATAATAATTGTTGAACCAAATCGATCTAAAATTTGAAAATAATTTTTGAGGACAGTCTGATTTTTAAGTAGGCTTGAATTGTTAAAAACATAGATAAAATTTTTAAAGATGTATCCCTTGCCATGTCTGAAATCTTCAACTAATTTTTGAATTGATGTTTTTTTTTGGGGTTTTTCCTGATTTCTTTAGGACTAGGTTTAGAACTATAATGTTTTTCAAAATATCGGATATTATGCATAGTAGGCCTACATTTTAAATACATTATCTTAATTTCATTTTTGAATTAATTTTTTTTTTTTTGGTTTTTCCTGATTTCTTTAGGACTAGGTTTAGAACTATAATGTTTTTCAAAATATCGGATATTATGCATAGTAGGCCTACATTTTAAATACATTATCTTAATTTCATAGTTTTTTTTTTCAAATTACATTGTCATACTTGCAAAACTGTAATATTTTGCTTTTTCAAAAATGATATGCGTATTACATAATGTCACTTATTGTAAATATTACTGGTTTTGAATTTTAATCATTGTAAATATTACTTGTTTAGAATTTTGATCATTGCAAATATTAGGCCTACTTGTTTTGAATTTTGTTTATTATAAATATTACTTGTTTTGAATTTTGTTTATTATAAATATTACTTGTTTTGAATTTTGTTTATTATAAATAATACTTGTTTTGAATTTTGTTTATTATAAATATTACTTGTTTTCAATTTTGTTTATTGTAAATTCTGCTTATTGTACGTTTTGATTACCGAAAACATTTGATACCTTGAGTGGTCACCCCTTAAATTTTTCTTATTGTAAATATTACTTAATCCTTGATTTTGTATATTGTAAATATTACTTATCATAAATTTGATGTATTGTAAATAATACTTATCATAAATTGTGCTTATTGTAAATATTACTAATATTAAATTTTGCATTTTGTAAATGATACTTTTTAATAAATTGTGCTTATTGTAAATATTACTTATTGTATATTTTTCTTTGTGTAAAATTTGCCTATTGTAAATTTTGTTTACTGTGAATTAAGCATATTAATATCTTAAAAAATGGGTATATGTTTAGTCTATAGTTAATTTTGCTTATTGTTTATCGCAATTTTTATAAATTGTGTTTGCAGTGTACATTTTGCTTATTGTAATCTTTCCCCACTGAAGAAAACATCTTTTGACACTGTATCTCCAGATATGTATGGCGTAAAACTCCATCTAATATCAAACCCAGGTGAGAAAATGAAATAAATGGAGTTTTACGTCCTTCTTTTCTGCACCTATATGGGCTAATTGAGGACGGGACATTTTTCCAGGACAGCGGCATTAACCTGCTCTTATTTTCGATTTCCAACTGTCGGGGGATCTTTAACGTGCACAGCCAATAGCACACGGGACCGAACGACTAGACGCGTTTTCAATGTCAGCCCCTCCGACCTGCATCACTGACAGGGGGAAATCGGGTTCAAAAATCCGAAGGTATCATCTCGACCCATGCCGGGATTGAACCCTGGACCTTCAGGTTAGCGAGCCTGCGTCTAACTCACTGAGCCACCGCGGCTCCCGAAGCCACTAAGAACCTGTGACTTATGTATAGTATAAATTTCAAGTG
This sequence comes from Lottia scabra, assembly GCA_029955415.1. Lineage (NCBI taxonomy): Eukaryota > Metazoa > Mollusca > Gastropoda > Lottiidae > Lottia > Lottia scabra. Next base: position 3,819,607 of record JARJEI010000018.1, on the reverse strand, counting down.
TATATACAAACCTCGTGTAGTCTGTTCACACCTGGTTGTTAGTGGTGTATATTGAAATTGAGTATGGAAATATCGTTTGAAACAAACACGAGTTACCTTTCTTGTTCTTGTGATTTTTTTTATTTGAAATTTGTTAAAATTGCATTGGTAGTTTCTGCACTTAAAGGCATATTGTCGTCTAATTATGTCAGGTTAATAGATGGTAGAACTTTCTATGTGTATTGTGCCATTCTAATTTCCATTCCGACGTCTGTGGTTCTTCTAAAACTTTTATGATGTCACTACCAGTGATGTTCCGGAAGCTACTATTGATATCTATGCAGATCACTATTAGTGACGTCATAAAACACGTTAGTTTTAGTGGAATTGCAAGAACCACAGACGTCGGAATGGAAATTTGATGCAAATTGATGCTATGTCGCAAATGTCCCGATACAAATACAAAGTTAAGAAAATCACTTTACAATCCCTTTAAGGATATAATTTATATTTGACATTTGTTCATCTACAATCAAATGAGACGCATTGAACATTTTCTTCAGATGCAGACGTCAATTTCTATTCTGAAAAGTGATTAGACAGTTCTAAGTCAACAAGAGTAACCGTTCTTGTTCCTTAAATATATAATAAAAATAAAATAATAAAGATGGCAGACAAAGTTGATATTTTTTCCACTAGGTTAGAAAATGCGAAGAAAATGCTTGGTGTCAGCTTTGAATTAAAAGAAAAACAGCTGGAAATTTTGGAAAATTTATATTCTGGACGGGACTGTATCAGAAAATACATTTATTTGCGGTTTCTTCGCTAAAGCGAAAGCCTGTGTTTCGGCCATTTTGTACTATCACTTGAGCAATATATCACGTGAAATATGACGTAGTAAAAGTTGTCCGGAGAATTAGCTTCGATTATCCAGACTGCAAGCTCCCATTCAAGGCCGTGATCTAAAAACAATACAATACGATCACGGTGGGCCGTATGCCCCATTCCATACTGCATGGTGTTTTGGTGTTTGCCTGTGATAAGACAAATGCAAAAGGAACCTAAAATTTTGATTCATTTTAAAAACTATTATTAATCATGCATTTTAATATCAAAATGTAGTTCCATGGTTGTTTATGTGGAACTGTTATTTTTTCAAACAAATAAATCATTGCTTTTGTTTTGTTCATCAAATATGAAGACGACTGCATTATTTTTATATTTGTCCACTTTAGATGGAATGTTTAAAATACATTTTTACGTGCTAAATTAAACCTTCCCTTTTGAAAATGATGTTCTATTCGAGTTATGTCCCCTTCACTATAGCAGCGTAGAAACTTCGCTCCATTTTATACCATCACTGGATTATACAAGTCCACGTAGTGATTTTCTATGCGTTATCACCAACCTATACTTTAATTCTTCTACATGTGTCCTTGCGTATGATTGTTTTTGAATTTATAGAAATATAAAGTTTGAATTTTCATAATTAAATAGTTTACATATTAGAAATGCTTCGTCGAAAATAACTTTTCACGCGAGTTCATGCATATTCCAAAGAACGAATTTATATTTTAATTATCTTTTGGGCCAACTATTTTCAAAAACATCTCTCTACTTTATATGCATGTAGTAGATTTTGCTTTAAATGGAATAGTTTCCTACTAACAACAAAACTTTTAATTACTTTTAGGGCAGGATTTTCTTGTATATTTTCTAGGAGGAAAGTGTGTTTATGTTAAATTCAAGATTTTCAAACAAATTTTCACCCAGGACACATTTAAATCAAAAGAATCTATTTTCAAAATATTTTTTAGTATAACAAAATGATATAACGTTTATAAATCTGGAAAAATATCAATAAAATATCTCAAAATAACAAAATAGCATAAAGTTTATAAAATTGACAAAAAATCTAACATTTAACAAAATGACATTGTAAATTTGACATAATACGGAACCTAAAATATAAACAAAAATTACAAAATAACATCATGATGTTTATAAGTTTATCTTACATATAACAAAATTACATTGTAAATTTGACATAATACGATACCTAAAATAATAAAATAGCATAAAGTTTATAAAATGGACATAAAATCTAACATATAACAAAATGACATTGTAAATTTGACATAATACGGTACCTAAAATATCACAAAAATAGCAAAATAACATGAAAATGTTTATAAATTTGACATTATACTTAATATATTACAAAATAACATAGTAAATTTGACATAATAATTGTAAAATATCACAAAAATAACAAAATAAAATTATAATGTTTATAAATTTGACATTGCCTAAAAATATTACAAAAAATAACAATAATAAATTTCACATAAATCATAACATATCATATCAAAATATCCTTATAAATTTGACAAATAATAATAAAAGATCATAATAATTTTATAATGCTTATTAATATAAATTTACATATTTAATTAAATCGTATTTATATTATTCATAAATTAATATCACATTTCCAGTTCCAGTTACAATTATTAAAATCACAAAAATGAAATCATAAAAATAAATCAACAATTTTTGAAACCTATTATTTATATGTAGGCCTACCAATACCAAATTTATTGCATAAATCCAAATGCTATTTTTAATATTAATTCCTTGATTATAAGTGCACATATGAGAACAGTGTTATTATAAATTTCTATCCCAGTCTTATAATAGAACTACATGTATATATCTGAGATCTAGAGCGTTTATCCAAATCCAAAAGATCATTAATATCACAAACATAGTTTTCTTAACGACAACAACAGTTTTTCTCAGTCCAATCTCTTTCAAGAAGAAAAAAATGTCTCCTCGATAATCAAACTGATTTCTAGTTATCTAGATTCTAGAATGATTTTGTTAAAACTATTTAAAAATATAGCCATTTGTGATCTCAAAAATCTTTCTCTTGATAAATAACGATATGTCTTGCATGATCTTAAAGATTTATATCCCATCATGTACCATCCTAGAACGATTCGCCTTGTATGATCTGGGACGGTTTCCCTGTACCATTACAACGATTTATCCTGTATCATCCAGAACAATTTTCCTTGTACCATTTAGAACGACTTCTCTTGTAACATCTAGATCAATTCTCCTGTACGATCTAGAACGACTTCTCTTGTAAAATCTAGATCAATTCTCTTGTAACATCTAGAACGACTTCTCTTGTAACATCTAGATCAATTCTCTTGTAACATCTAGAACGACTTCTTGGTATCATCTAGAACGATTTGCCTTGTATAATCTAGAACAATTCTTCTTTAACCGTCTGAACGGATTTTCTTGTGTACCATCAAGAACTTTTTCCTTGTTTTCCTTGTACCACATCGAACGATTTCCTTGTACCATCTGGAACGATTCCCATTGCATGAACTGGAACGATTTCTTTCAACTATACGATGATTTTTCTCCGTACGAATTTCCATATTCCATCATTTCACAAATCTACGGTTCGTTTTCTTTTTTCACACAGGGCTAACCCATCTTTAAACCTGTAACGATAGCATTGTTTTTTCATATTACCTCATTATCACAACAGCCGCACATCGAATTAAAAACCCACATACTAGCGCCATCAAATTTGATGCCAAGACTTGTAGCTGATATTTCCCATCTCAAAGCAATAAAAGTGTCTCTGCAATTCACTTGCTGATCTGGGTGAATGGAAATTCCATCAAATTCAAATTTTTTCTTCAACGTGAATGGGGCGAAATCGGAAGATTTATTTTTCGTTCTATTCTCTCAGGTCGTCCAAAATATCTGAAAATATAAAAATAAAGCATCGTAAATATTCGGCAACGTTTTGACACCTGACAGCGAACGTCTGGAAAAATTCTTTGACATATAAAGTGCAGCGAACGAACGAGGTCAAAACGCAATTGACAGACTTTGCTGTTGAAAGATGCAGAATTTGGCAATCCTTAGAATATGTAGCTCTATTGGAATTTCGTGTATTCCACACCTTCGTTTTCGTGAGAAAAGATCGATGTTGAAATAGAGAACATTCTTACATAACAAGTGTACTAGTTATATGCTAACAAAGGCAATAAACTGACTTTTGTCCTAAAAACCAAGATCAATATTGTGTAATGTAACCTTCGGTTGAACAATTGAAAATGTTCTGCAATTGTTCTGCAAGATGATAGAGCCTGGGTTTTCAACTTGGGGGACATTTGGACATTTGGACATTTTCCAGGGGACATAAACTGGGCTATGGCTCAAAAAAGTAATTATCTAGGTTGATATGCATCAAGTTTCAACTTCCACAATGACAATGTATATGTTCGTATTAAAAAGCAAAATACTGTGACTTAATCATGCTTCGAAATTGCATGTTTTCGATGGTTTCTGCCGATAATTCAGGGGACATGGTCATTTTCTTGTGGGTAATTGGGGGCACTTGAGAAAACCAGTTGAAAACCTAGGTGATAGAGCAACACACTCTAGAATATAATACAAGGTTGATTTTTTAATTCAAAACTGTATTATTCATGACAAATTGAATCAAAACAAATTTGCAACAATTGAAAACAATATATCATCACAAATCAAAACAAATTGCAATCATCCAAATCAATATGAAAAAGTATCTTATCACGAATCAAGACGAATTTGCAATCATCCAAAATCAAAACAGAAATGCATTTTTTGTTCACGAATCAAACAAACTTGAAAGCATCAAAAACAATAAGAAATACACCTTATCACCTATTAAACAGATTTGAAAACAGTAAATAAAACGTCTTATCCTATGAATCAAAATAAATCATTCAAAACAATATGAAAATCCTTATCACAAATCAAAACAAATACGTAATCATCCAAAAAAAGTCGAAATACATGTATGTCTTTAGATGAATCAAAACGAATTTGCATTCATCCAAAACAATATGAAAATGCATCTTATCACACATCAAAACAAATGTGCATTCATATAAAACAGTATGAAAATACTTTTTACGAATCAAAACAAATTTCCCATATTCAAAACAATATAAAAATTTATCTTATCACGAATTAGAACTATGTAATCATCCAAAAAAAAAGTGAAAATACGTCTTTAGTTGAATAAAAACAAATTTGCAATCACCGAAAACAATATGAAAATGCATCTTATCACAAATCAAAACAAATTTGAAATCGTCCAAAACAATGTGAAAATGTTTTCACGAAGATATAGGTGCTAGAAAAAAAAAGATAAAATTTTTAAAATAAGTGCGATTCATCATGTAACTCAATTAGGATTTGTCAAATTATCTTATTACTATTTATCATTTAAATGGGATATTTATCATTTTTCTACTAATAATAATGATAAAGTGTAATATATCATATCAGTATATTATTAAAAGCCCTACACTACATCCGTTGTACCAAAGAGTCAAAGCAAACTCAAATAGTTTAACGTGATTGTAAAGAGGTTTTCCAAATTTTCATGCGTATCAAGGACATAAAATCGCACTATTCCAATGTTTAATCAGACGTCTGTGATTAATGCAATTCCACTTAAACTAAGTGTTTGATGTCGCCACTAATCGCAAAATATGCATAAGGCTTTCTAGATTAGTAACTTCATCTAACACTTAGTTTAAGTGGAAAGTGCTGGAACCACAGACATCTGATTTAAAATATCAGTGTCTCCGATATACAAAAAAGATCTATGTTTTTGGTTTGTGTTGGAAGACTAATATACAAATTCAGGCAAAATAAAAACACTGAATTATAGAGAAAAAGGGTCTCTTGCTTACTTTGGAGTCTGAAACTAAAAATATCCAACCGTTCAAAGGCAAGGAACCAAAAATGTTTTAACTACTTTTTATGTAGCTTCTCGCCCAGAGAGTCCAAAAAACTTAATAGTATTTAGATTTTTCAATTTCTTTTCAGATTAAAAATTGTTATTCATAAGTGTTTCAGATTGTCAAATTGACATTCCCTTAGATGTTGTTACCGCAGTTTGACATTCCAAAAATCTGACATTCTTAAATTGACACTAGTTTCAGTGGTATGGTACATTATAAAAATAGCAGGAATCACTCTCAGAATAACTGCATGTAGAATATAATGATTATGACACGTTGATAGGAACAAAATACACAGAAAATTTACAGAATTTAGTCTAGACTTTCAAACGCGTAAATAATTCGCTAAGAAGTACAACTTTAAAGTCACGGTTTGCTTACAAAAAATCTTTTATTTTCAAAACCAAAACAAATACTGATTCTAGATAAACAAATACAATATGAGGATATGAAAATAGATAAGTTTGCTCACATTATTCGAAATATTCAAAACAAAACAAAAGAAATCAAAACATTGTTCTACAAAAACAAATACTATATTTTAGTTATTAATGCAAACTAAACTGCACTTATTTAAATATAGACGAGAAATAAAACATTATTCAAAAAAAAAACTAAAAAATAGTATTCTAGAAAAACAAATACAATATGATGGATATTAAAATAAATTTAACTGCTCTCATTTAAGCATATTCGAGTAATAAAACATTATTCAAAACAAACCAAATAAAAACATTCTTCGAGAAAAACAAATACAATATTTCAGTTCATCAGTGTTAGTTAGTGCACCCTCATTTTAGTTCATGATTAAAAAAAAAAATACAAACTGAGACATAATTTTAAGAAATACAAAATAATACAAATTGGATACTTCTAAAGGAAAACAAATATAAATTTGTATATTTCGAAATGAAAACAATTCCAAAATTGGATCACAATAAATAGGAAAGAATGCACAATTTTGACAGTCCGAAATCAAAACAAATACTAATTTTGATACTTCGAAATCAAAACAAATACTAATTTAAAAATCAAACCTACAGATTTATGTTGTCTTCGAATAAATCAAACAGATTCAAAATTATAGACACAATCAAAACAAATAATGAATTCTGTTAGTAAAAACAAATTTCAGAAACATTCAAATCCGACTTTCAAAAAAATATTGCTGAATCAAACTTTAACTTTACATTGGCGTTTGCAGATGCAAATCAAATTTATGGTAAACAATCATAGATTTTTGAAAGAAATTTTCATAAAACCTAAACTATGACTTTAAGAAAATATCTGGGCTAAGAACAGGTAGTTGAATCGCTGCTTCTCCGGTTACCTCATCGCAATAAAACTGTCAACGACTTTTTCAATCCCAACTTTATCTCGAATACACACTTCTTAACACTTTAATTTACATAACAACAGTCAAAATAACAGACAGTTTCAGGCTGTGCCAATAGATTGCTGCTGACACGATGCACACTTCACATGGAATCACTCGTAGCTGAAGCGACCCAAGCACAGAGCGGTGACTCGGGCATTACAAGACTGTCGCCATCTTGACAGAGGCCATTGATGTAGAAAGTTGTTCACAACGGCGTTAATGCAGCTGGACAGATGCATATGGAATCACTAAAGCGACCCCAGTACAGATAAAGCGACCCAAGTACAGAGCGATGTATCGAGTATTACAAGACTGTCGCCATCAGTCAGCCGTTTGTGTAGAAAGTTACTCTCAGCGGCGTTAATGCAGCTGGACAGATGCATATGGAATGACTCGTGGCTAAAGCGACCCAAGTACAGAGCGATGTCTCGAGTATTACAAGACTGTCGCCATCTTGACAGAGGCTGTTTGTGTAGAAAGTTGCTCCCAGCGGCTTTAATGCAGCTGGACAGATGCATATGGAATCACTCGTAGCTGAAGCGACCTTAGAACAGAGCGATGACTTGTCCATTACAAGACTGACGCCATCTTGACAGAGGCCATTGATGTAGAAAGTTGTTCACTGCGGCGTTAATGCAGCTGGACAGATGAAAACCATGTTACGTTGGATTTTTTAATTTGGTTTCCACTGTCAGTGATACAGATCGTAGGGTCTGACGTATAAAAGGTGTCTAGTCGTTCGAATGGGACAATAAACCGAGAAACTGTGTTCTACAGGCTGTGCAATTTAAAGATCTCTCGAAAGTTATAATAGAAAAGGGTATGCTACTATCGCTGTCCTTGCAAAATTTATCTCAAGGCATTGCGTGGCCCTACTTCATCTTATCCTTTTAGCTTTAGAAAAGTAGGACGTAAAACTCCATTACATTTCACATGCACGTAAATGGAGATGCTGAGAATGTATATTCTAAGACAATACTTGCATGAACTCTTCGTATGAGAACCTTGTGGACAAACGGTCTCCGTGAAAGTTACGCCAGTGCTCTGCAACATATCATGGTAATGAACAGCGGCCATTTGACCAGACTACATCAATTCTGGTAGTTGAAACCTCAGAGACTGGTCATTAGAGACTGCAGGTTTTTGTATGCAAGATAAGTATTTAAAATGATAATGAAATGCGTAACTGGTTACCAGATGGTCACGATGTAGCATTAAATGCACGATTTTGTGTCAGAACATTCCTCCAAAAAATTCTATAGCTATGAACTATATTTATGTCGCGACGTTATAAGCAAGTAGTAAAGCGTCAAAGTAAAGAGTCTCGATCATGAAGACACAACGAAAAACACCATTCATTACAGAGACCAGATTATGGTTTATGGAAACTGCCAAGGATTCCAAGACTCTTCAAAACAAATCTAAAGCAACATACTATCATGATTTCTAACACTAGTATTTTGTACTCTTAACAGAAACAGCCGAGTGTGGGCGAGTGTGTTTCAAATGGAATCAAGTTGATACGATTAAGGAACGTTTTATGTCGTAGTTAACAACTAAATTATGTGCAAACTATTGAATTATTCCCTCCAATCGCTCGATTCACAACTTTTATAGCCCACCGTTATACCAATCAAAATTCAGCACCGCGGCTGTTATCGCTAGCATGGTTTCCATCCAAGAGTAGGGATACCATAAAATTGTAATGTTTTAAAAATTATCGTGGCATTCGATACAGACTCGTCTTTTTATTGAGGCCACAAAACTCAGCGATTAAAAATATATTTAACTTTTTGAGATTTATGGGCTAAAAATTAAATATCATCGTCGTGTTTTTTTAACACCACCTGACGTCCAAATTAAATTACCGTGGATTTTTTACGACCACCCCACGTAGGTCGTTATCAGCGAATATTAAATAGGCTGTCCTAATTTGAATACCAGCGAGAAATTCAACTTATAAAATGATTCACGACTGGTTGCGAGTTTTAACGTCGTAAATTAATGAAACGGAGTTTTACGTCCTACTGGGACCTATTTTATTGGTTTATTACAATGTGTTAAATACGCCTACATGTCAGAAAACAATAATTGATTTAACTTGCGAAAGGCGAGGATGCAGAAAGTAGAAAAAACGAATACCGTATTTATTCTTCTTAAAACGTATAGTACATTGCTTAAAACACAATTTGATTCCATTGCACTTATCTTGCACAGCACATCAGACACCGTGCCTCAACTATTTGCAAATAAACAAAAAAAAACTGCCAGCCAATCTAGACCAATGAGTTGTCTTATTTCTAAATTTTGCGACGTCACAAGAGTGTACTTGGCAAGACTGAAGGTGCATACCAAGGATCAGAATTTCCCTCGTTGTACACTGAATAGCGGCTGACCGTCCATTTTCGTAAACACAGCTGCAGAAAAGCTAGACGTAAAATTCTTTTCTGTACTTTTCAGGCACAATAACGTCTGACGTTAATAGACCGGAAGTGAGCATGTGTACACATCACCTGACAATCTGATCTAGTCTAAGTAACGGTTAACCAGGCGTAAATAAAAGACTAATTTGATTGACAGTAATGATAATGAAGATAAAATAGTTAATAAAAACACATATCGATCGATGGCATGAAGAGCATGCTGACAGTCGAAACTTAGACAAAGCAAAACAACATATCAGACTGTTGGATTTTGTCATGCGAAATTATATATATGACTTTGTGAAAAAAAAAAAAGGCATGAGGCAAAAATAAATTCGGTTACAACTTGACATAAAAGTCTTCTTTAAACCTATATTTTTTTTTATCAAAATATGCCACTGTCCAGATCTCCTGTCGTTGTGCCTACCCAGATATCAAATGACCATTTTAACAAGCAATCAAAAATCGGCATGATATTTTATATTGAAGATACATGTATATTGTCTAAAAATGAAACAAACTCTATGCCGTAAAATTAAAATTTCATTCAAATCTAACATAATACCTCTCTCAGGTCCGTAGGTAGAAATTTCATATTGGGGGATACCATTAATTTCTAAAACCTTGAATTTCTTTTAGCTATTCTAGTCCATAATAATATATAGAAAACACAAATACAGAAAATGTTTAGGTAGGGATATAATTGAAGGAATTATATGATTTTTGTGCAGTTCTAGCACTTCTAGAGGCTATTTACATATAATATTCAAGGATCGACATCATATTTTATATTGTAGATATATTGTATTTTCTAATAATGTACCAAATTCTAGGACGTAAAACTCCATTTTATTCAAACCTATAATAGTAGGCCTACCCTACCCCAAAATATCCCCCCCTCCCCCTAAAAAAAACAAGAAATACAAATCGACATCATATTTTATATATTGAAGATGTATTGTCTAAGATACAAGACAAGAAATCTTAAACAAAACCTCAAACCATTTGAAAAGAAAGGAAAGAAAATTGGCCTTATCCCAAACTGTTCATACACACGGCTAACGAGTCAAATCTAACCAAAATAGTCAAGCGTGGCCGCCAATTCAATGCACACGTGTGTCGGTTTCCTTCTAAAACAAGGCGATTTCAATCAAACTCGGAAACTGTGGAAACCGATCTTCGATCAGCTGGGAAAAAAACCGGAAGTGATATTTGCTGCGGAACCATTGATACTCTCTTATCTCATCACTGGCCGTCGCCATTCAAAAACCCGGTATATTGCCTCGTTTTCGTGAATACCCATGTGACCTCAGAAAGCAACCGTGACCTATTCGTCGAATCCGTCTGCTACGGACTATATAGTATCAAAAATATATTTTTTATTTAACGTTAATCTTTTCAAGCGGATTTTTTAATTGTTAGTGGTAAAAAAAGGAAAAAAGATATTGCCGAATTTTTGTAAAGGATTCTTCTGAAGAATACTCGCCACTGAAGGAAAAATTAAAAGGTTTTAACCGAACGAGGAGATCTAAAAAAGGTATGTTAAATTTTATTTTTTCATTTTCGTTGATGAATTTATGCATATACGTCATTTTTATTAATTGAATACTGTATATTCTTTTTGTTTTAATGGCGAAAATATGTAACTTTTAACTTCACTATAATATACCTTCAGAAACGCACAAGTCTCATATCTTGAGCGAAAGGCAATTCATATATATCATATTATATGCAATATATTTTCTTTGATCTTGCCGCAAAGTTTAATATATGTCAGATTTGTCGGCATAGATCAAATAATTTATTTGACCTATTTAATATCTCTCTTAAAATTTAATATGTTATGCTTTTTAGAGATTTGTTTTTCTGTGAAATTGCATAATTATTCAATTTTAATTTATTTATTTTTTATGTTATTCATTTATTCTTTCATTCATTCATTTTTTTTTACATCCATTCATTCATTCTTACAGTTATTCACTTATTCTTTCTAACATTCATCCAGTTATCCATTCTTACATCCATTCATGTATTCATTCTAACATTCATTCATTTATTCATTCATTATTCATTGTTATATTTCTTTCATTTTAATTTAGTTCATTAAGTTCTTCATTCATTCACTTTGTTATATTCATTTATTCATTCATGCTGTCCATTTCATTCTTTTGACTGAAATTATCATCTCGAAATATTTTTGGTTAGTTCAGAAAGCTGTAAAATGATATATTTGAAAAAAATTCATTAGCATTTTCTTCTATTCATTCATCCTTTCGATCATAATTAATTCATTTATTCAATCATATCCCCTTTTTCCTTCATTTCTTAAGGGATTCAACAATATTTTTATCCATGTCGGAAATTCCACTTATATAGCATTGTTTTTGTTTAATTATATAAATCCATTTTATTTTTAATGCAATTTTCATAATCAGTTTTATTCATTTTCATTCGATTAATTAATAAATGCATTATTGATTAAATTCTCTGATATCATATAGCTATTTATTTAATATTGTAGATGAAATTCATTCATTCATTCATTCATTCATTCATTCATTCATTCACAGTTTGACTTATTCTCAATGAATAAATGAATTGTACTTTTACTTAACTAAATGCATAAGTGAATGACCGTTCTAAAATGAACGAATAAAAGGATAACATCAAAGAATCATTTTCATTTCTTGAAAATGGATGAATGAATGATTTCGACCCTTCCTAAAAATAAAATGAATCAGAAAACAATAAAATGAATATGGGGAACGGTTTTTTATGATTTTTATCGCAAATTCGATCAACTTTTTTTTAAAAGTGATTGACTTTTATTATAAGTGTGTGAAAATGAATGAGCCTCTGGGCAATGACATACTTTAAATCGAAAATAATTTATGAAGGCTTAGCCAAAAGCATTTTTTCTCCCAAAATACGTCTTTTCAATCAATTACAAGTTGTACTTGTGTCTAGTCCGTTTTTTTTCTATTTTTTTGAATGATGAAAAATTGACGTGCATTGCTAATTTGGTGTGATAAGAGGTTTTGTTGTTGTTTTAATCGAATATTGTAGAATAGGACGAATATTATAATAGGACAAACTAATAAATGTAGCATACAAAATAGGACAAAATGTAGCATACAAAATAAGACAACAAGTAGCATACAAAATAAGACAAAATGTATCATACAAAAAAGGACAAAATGTAAGATTAAGATAAGGACAAAACAAAACATATAAAATAGGACAAACTGTAACATATAGAGTAGGACAAACTGTACCATATAGAATAGGACAAACTGTAACATATAGAATAGGACAAAATGTAGCATACAAAATAGGACAAAATGTAAGATTAGGATAAGGACAAAATAAAACATATAGAATAGGACAAACTGTAACATATAGAATAGGACAAACTGTAACATATAGAATAGGACAAACTGTAACATATAGAGTAGGACAAACTGTACTATATAGAATAGGACAAACTGTAACATATAGAATAGGACAAACTGTAAGATATAGAATAGTACAAACTGTAAGATATATAATAGGACAAACTGTAAGATATAGAATAGGACAAACTGTAACATATAGAATAGGACAAACTGCAACATATAGAATAGGACAAACTGTAACATATAGAATAGGACAAACTGTAACATATAGAATAGGACAAACTGTAAGATATAGAATAGTACAAACTGTAAGATATAGAATAGGACAAACTGTAAGATATAGAATAGTACAAACTGTAAGATATATAATAGGACAAACTGTAAGATATAGAATAGTACAAACTGTAATATATAGAATAGGACAAACTGTAACATATAGAATAGGACAAACTGTAAGATATAGAATAGTACAAACTGTAAAATATAGAATAGGACAAACTGTAATATATAGAATAGGACAAACTGTAAAATATAGAATAGGACAAACTGTAAAATATAGCATAGGGCAAACTGTAACATATAGAATAAGACAAACTGTAATATATAGAATTGGACAAACTGTAACATATAGAATAAGACAAAGTGTAAAATATAGAATAGGACAAACTGTAACATATAGAATAGGACAAACTGTAACATATAGAATAGGAGAACTGTAAAATATAGAATAAGACAAAGTGTAAAATATAGAATAGGACAAACTGTAACATATATAATAAGACAAACTGTAATATATAGAATAGGACAAACTGTAACATATAGAATAGGTCAAACTGTAACATATAGAATAGGACAACTGTAAAATATAGAATAGGACAAACTGTAAAATAAAGAACAGGACAAACTGTAACATATAGAATAGGACAAACTGTAACATATAGAATATGACAAACTGTAACATATAGATTAGGACAAACTGTAACATGTAGAATAGGGCAAAATGTAACATATATAGTATGGGACAAACTGTAACATATAGAATATGACAAACAGTGACATATAGAATAGGACAAACTGTAACATATAGAATAGGACAAACTGTAAAATATAGAAAAGGACAAAAAACATATAGAATAGGACAGACTGTAACATATAGAATAGGACAAACTGTAACAATAGAATAGGACAATCTGTAACATATAGAATAGGACACATTGTAATATACAGAATAGGACAAACTGTAACATACAGAATAGGACAAACTGTAACATATAGAATAGGACAAAAAACATATAGAATAGGACAGACTGTAACATATAGAATAGGACAAACTGTAACATATAGAATAGGACAAACTCTAACATATAGAATAGGAAAAACTGTAAAATATAGAAAAGGACAAAAAACATATAGAATAGGACAGACTGTAACATATAGAATACGACAAACTGTAACATATAGAATAGGACAGACTGTAACATATAGAATAGGACAAACTGTAACATATATAATAAGACAAAATGTAACAATAGATTAAAACAAACTGTAACATATAAAATAGGACAAACTGTAACATATAGATTAGGACAAACTGTAACATATAGAATAGGACAAAATGTAACAAATAGAATAGGACAAATTGTAACATATAGATTAAGACAAACTGTAACATATAGAATAGGACAAAATGTAACAAATAGAATAGGACAAATTGTAATATATAGAATAGGGACAAACTGTAACATGTAGAATAGGACAAACTGTAACATATAGAATAGGACAAACTGTAACATAGAGAATAGGCCAAACTCTAACATATAGAATAGGCCAAACTGTAACATATAGAACAGGACCAACTGTAACATATAGAATAGGACAAACTGTAACATATAGAATAAGACAAACCGTAACATATAGAATAGGACACAATGTAACATATAAAATAGGACAAAATTTGACTACTTAATAGGACGAGATGTAAGATATAGAATAGGACAAACTGTAAGATATAGAATAGGACAAATTGTAACATAGAATAGGACAAACTGTAAAATATAAAACAGGGCGAAGGGTAGCAAATATATTAGGACAAAATGTATCATATAGAATAATTAGACAACCTATAGAATAGGACAAATATAATGTACTAAATAAACTCTCAGAAAGTGGGTAGAGCACCACATAAAACCTTAAAAGCTATAAAGACTCTCTGAAAGGGATGCAGGTATGACAAATTAATTGAAATTTCATTGGAAAAGTGAAAAAATGTAAATAAAGTGTGGACTAAAACCAAAGACCAATCAATCCAAATCTAATTAAGAACATTTATCAATTAATGACAATGTGTTAATTTAAGATTTGAACGACATATAGAAGCGAGGAGCACATATAACAAAACACAAGACAATATTTGTGCTTAACTGTATTAAAGAAGAATGTTATATTCCATAATATTGTCTTGTGTTTTGTTAAATGTGTTAATTGTTTCTTCTATTGATGTTGATTTGTAAGCGAATGATAAAATGCCAATTCATTGTGCGTACATACGTCATTAATATCACTTTTATGCCACATTTTAACAGAAAGTGTTCAGATTGTGTTTATATTGTTAATCAAATCGTAATTGTTGTATAATGTTAAGTAATTCGTAATTGTTTTATGTTGTTGCACAAAGCATTACGAAATATTGCAATTCATTGCGACGGCAAATGCATTCTTCCATTTATTCATAAAAATATACAAGCAAATGGCATTGGGATTTTGAAACTTGTAACGACTGCGATACGGTATATCCCTAAAAGGCCTAACTAAAGGGTACAAAAAATAGTTTTTGTGCAATGCCGTGCACTTTAAAGACTAAATTACACTAAAATACGCTCTATATGTTGTATCAACCCAAGAAAACAATATAAAACATCTATTCTGTTTAAATAGACAACGAATTGGCCATTTATTAAAAACTTCAAAGAGAACGAAGCAAAACACAATATCACCCACGTTCGTGAAATTCATTTATAGTAAGGAGAGAAACTTAACATGCTTGTGTGTAATGTACTTATTTGAATTCTTAAAAAATCTCACATGTAGCGATTAAAGTAGTCCTGCGAGGACGTTCCCCGAGAGCTTTGCAGGGTAGTTTCTTAGACCCTTTCACCATCCGTTCATACCTTAGTCTCAGAAAATTATTTTTGTCCCTGAGCTTATCAGTAACATCAAAATTTCAGCCTTAAAATCTAAGTGCACACATAAATATCCGCGTTTGAACATAAAATATACGCCATATATTGAAATGGAAAGCGATTGGTTTAGTTCGAGGTATATTTGAAGGGATTATGCTATTTCCATACATTCAAGACCCAAATCTATTCCCGAAAATGTTAAATGGAACATTTTGTAAACGCCTTAGTCATAGTCTTACTAAACGTAGTCATAGTCTTACTAAACGACGAGTCGTAGGCCTATTTTTGACTTTCAAACGCTGATAATTATTGATACAATAGGATTTGAAGGAAAAATTTCGAGGGAGAGTAGGAGTTAAGCCTATAACATAATATTTTTCATAACATAATTATTATCTTTATCAAACGATGTAATATTGTCGAAACGTTGCAGCGTAAGAGATTGATTTATTGAATGATTGTTCACAGTTCGTTACAAAGTGAAAATTCTAAACACTTTTATTCTCTATTTTGAGCATTACATTCGGAAAATCCTTAAAAGTTTAACTAATTTAGTCATTTGTTAATTTAGAATTAATGAAAAATCATTACCCCACCCCTGTTTTCTCTCTTAAATTGACTTAAAACGTCTTAATTGAACAATATATTGTTCAGAAGGCGAATAACACTGCCCCAACAATTCAATTGTATTCTATCGTTTCAATACAAACAATTACTTTTAGCGTCTTGTTTTGTCCTTTGTTTAAGCTTTTAAGGAGATATTTGGTAGGTAATTTTAGGCTATACGTAACAATTAAAGAGATATTTTATTGTATACATTACCTATGTCATTTAATTGGAATTTCCACATGTTACGGATATTACAGTAAGTGCACTTTATAGTACAATCTAATTAAGATAAAGCCCTAGATTTTGGTTTGTTTTTTGCAATGAGGCGGATTTCTTCTGGTTCGTTTACCTTTTTCATTCATTCATTCATATTAAAGGGGAATGTTGAGCTTTTTTGAGAGTCAATTTGGGCTTTGAAAATATGTAAATAGCCTTCAGAATCACCTGAACTTCAACAAATCGCATAATCCATTCAAATTGAACCCGTACCTAAACATTTATCTTTCATTTTCTGTATTATTATGTGTATTATCTGTATAAGGCATTGTCTTATTAAACGACGAGTCGTAATTTTGACTTTCAAACACTAATAATTATGAATGTGCGCGGATTTGAAGGCTTAAATTTTTGGGGAGAGTTGTGAACAATATTACGGATAAGATAAGCTAACAAATTCGAGGCTCTAAGACTAAAATTGTATTGGTCGTAGAAATGTGAACATATCCGTTTAAGTGACCATCGTAAGAAATAACAAAATACACGAAAGATTCGATTAATTTTAAAAATATACTAAAAATAAAGCTCTAGCTATTTATATTGGATTCCATTTTCTTAAGCATACGATATTCATTTAAATTGTACAAAATTTAATAATAAAAACCTAAACGAAATCGATTCTTGTTTTCATCCAAATAAAATGGAAAAAATATATTTCCATATTTCGTGAATTTTTCTTTGATATTTTCTAGATTATAGTGGTCATTTAGAACAAAATATTCCAGATTGTCTTAGATTTTATTATGTTTTCCATAAAGGATATTTCTAGATTTGTAATTTGTTTTTTGGAATTATAATTCTAGATTTATAGTTCTGCTTTTTTTTTTTTTTTGCACTGGTGTTTTCTAGATTGTTAATTTTGGTTATTTGGAATGATATTTTCTAGATTTTGAATTTGGTTATATAGAACGACATTTTCTAGATTCTTAATTTGGTTATATTGTTTTTGATATTTTCCGGATTGCTTAAGATTTTATTTGTTTTTCAACAATATTTAATATTTAAATTCAATCATTCGGTTTGAAAGTTTAATAATTTTAAAATTTATTGTGTTTGCATTAAAATTGTATTGCTTATTCATTTGATAATTTTTCCAACTATGCTTTTTTGGATTTTTAGTCAGACTTTTTTTAATTGGTAATTTGAAGATTTTGGTACATATTCTTCTCAATTATTAACTTGTTTTTTGGAATGATATCATTCAAAGTATTAATATAAGTTTTTTCTGATGATAAATAAGTAATTGTACGTGCATTTTTTTTAAGTTTTAATGATAATGAAATATCACACAATACAAAGGATATAATAACATAAATGAAAAGTTTTTACAGAAATGAAAGGAATGGAGTATGCTTTCCTGATTTTCTGTCCATGTTTGGACAATTTGGGAAATTTTATTCAGACGGTGGACTTTGTTCCTGAGATTTGGTTAACAAATAGTTGATCAATCAAGTTATTATTATTAACGGGCAATAAGAGTAAATGTTATCAAAAGTACAAAAGTTCTTGTAGTTTCGGTCCTTTTAAACAGGCGTTTTTCCATATCAGCCCATCTGACCAGCATAATAAGCGCTTATCTTAGTTTTCACTAATTTTGCCTTAAAGGGGACCAGTCTTCATTTTTATTGGTTGATTTGGGTCTTGAATATACTTAAGTATCCTTCTGAGGCACTAGAAATGTACGAAAATTGCATATTTCCTTCAAATATATCTTAAATTAGACATTTCCCTTCTATTTCTATAGATGACTTTTCTATATATTGCATAGTATCGCTAATGTGTAGTAGGGCATTATAACTTTCAAATGCTAATAATTATGGATGCACATGGATTTGAAGACTCAAATTTCAATGGTGGGTTGTGATAACCAGTACTAAATTGCTGAACTAAAAAAGTCCCTGTTTCTGAGACTTGGAAAAATCGACCCACGAAAATAAAGCCTGTGCCACTTTAACCTCCAAATGATACATGCGGTAGGGCTACATCTTTCACAAAAATTTCATTAATTAAAAAAAAATACACCAAGTTCATTGAATCTTCGCCCTTTTCATATGAAGGCGTACAACTTTAATATTTTATGATGGATTTTGACTGTGAAAACTAATAAAACATATTTGTTACTTTTTTATGTGCTTTCAGAAAAAGAAGGGGACCTTTCCAGATCGCTGATTTCCGAAATCAAACGTGTGATTTCACGATTTACGATGGCCACACACGGATTGAGAGATTTGTCACAGATTTAATGCGAATCAACGACGAAATTTTGAAATGGGAGTCACTACAACGAAGAAATTTTCCACCGAATTAAGTTCAAATTGGAACGGGCTTGCCTTAGTGGAAACGTCATTCAGAATTATGATTTTGGACCCATGCTAGGAGTTAACAAGCAAGTGGGCAGAGTTTAAGCCTAATGAGTTCACCATGTAAAACGAAGGTGGGACAAACCCCACCTCTTTAGAAATTAAACTTAACTAAAGGAACCGACATAGAAATTTTTATGACCTATACCCCAATTTGACGCAACTCACAAAAAGTTATAAAAAATAATTTTGGCTCGGGTCTTGATGATGCATCGATGCAAGTTCTTAGTATAGACGCGTCTGAGAAAGTTCGGCATTTCAATTTTCATTCAATGCGATTATATCTATTTCTTTATTCATTTGGCAATTGAGTGCTTAACTTCTGGCAGTAGGTATACCGTTTCTTCAATTTCCATAAATATTCCTGATTTCTCTTGGAGAATTCATTTTCATGTGAATTGGCATCAATTATACAAACAAGAAAATTCTTCAAATTCATCTTTCAAAATTTTAATTATGTCTGATAATTTTCAAGTATCTTGGAATTAAACGAAATCAGGAAAAATTATTGACGCTGAGCAAGTGAACTTGAAGTCAACGGTGTCAAAATTAAATCTTGGATTTTTTGTGCTTTGATGTTTCAATTTGGAAATTTGATATTGTGTTTTTGAGTTAAGAATTTTTGATCAATGTGAACAAAAATCATAAGTGGTGTGTTTGGATTAAATCGAAAATAAAGCAAAGAGGTGGTATATAATCAAAGTGATAGTATCAAATCGAAGTGATAATATTAAGTCAAAGTGATAATATCAAATCAAAGTGAAACTATATAATAAAATTAAAGTGATACTATCAAAGTGATAAAATCAAAGTGGTACTATCAAATTAAAGTGAAACTATTAAATCAAATCGAAGTGATTTGAAGTGATTCTATTAAAATCGATGTGATCAATATTAAATCAAAGTTATAATATCAAGTTAAAGTGAAACTATCAATCAAATCAAAGGGGTACTATCAAAGTGATAAAATCAAAGTGGTATTATCAAATTAAATTTTTACTATCAATAAAATCAAAGTGATACTATCAATCAAATCAAAGTGATACTATCAATCAAATCAAAGTTGTACTATCAATCAAATCAAAGTGATACTATAAATCAAATCAACGTGATATAATCAAAGTGAAACTATTGAATCAAAGTGAAACTATTGAATCAAAGTGATACTATTGAATCAAAGTGATCAGTGAACTATCAAAGGAAAAGTCTGAAAAAAAGAAAAGCGAGAAGTGAAGGAGAGAATTGTGGATAGCGATGCGTGTACAAGGTGTTTTGATTGGATTATACTTCTATCTTATTTTCCCTGCGAACATTATTGGTCTGTGGTGGTGAGTGCTTATTCTTATTTTGGTGACCTATGGGT
This sequence comes from Lottia scabra, assembly GCA_029955415.1. Lineage (NCBI taxonomy): Eukaryota > Metazoa > Mollusca > Gastropoda > Lottiidae > Lottia > Lottia scabra. Next base: position 3,798,817 of record JARJEI010000018.1, on the reverse strand, counting down.
TAAACGGGTGGGGTGGAAATTTGGGTGTCTGGGATTGATATTCAGGCACGAGGGTGGGTCAATGGAGTGGGGGAGGGGGTTGGACGGGATTGTATTCAATTAGATTTCCCTGCTAACATTATTGGTCTGTGGTGGTGAGTGCTTATTCTTATTTTGGTGCCCAACGGGTTTAAACGGAAATTTGGGTGGATGGGACTGATATTCAGATGCGAGGGTGGGTCAATGGGATTTAGGGATTGCATTCAATTAGATTTCCCTGCGAACATTATTGGTCTGTGGTGGTGAGTGCTTATTCTTATTTTGGTGCCCAACGGGTTTAAACGGGTGAGGTGGAAATTTGGGTGGATGGGATTGATATTCAGATGCGAGGGTGGGTCAATGGGATTGAGGGATTGCATTCAATTAGATTTCCCTGCGAACATTATTGGTCTGTGGTGGTGAGTGCTTATTCTTATTTGTTGGTGCTCAATCGTGATGCAGGGAAGGTCTGGGAAAAGATATAGGGTTTAACATTCCCGGATAATATAAATGGTCTGTGGTTCCGAGAACTTAAGTGCAGCCCCAGGATTTAATACGGTTGAAGTGGGTAACTTTGCTCGTTGGAAAGTCTTCGGGGATAGGGAAGGGAAAAGAACGGTTGGTCCAACATCACCAGTTTGCGCCCATTGGGTTAACAGTTTGGTTGGGGATACGGGCTCTTTGGTGGAACTATGGATTGGGTGAAAGGATGACACTGAATTAAAGTTTCCGACCAATGTTCATATTCCATGTTTTTTTTGGTCTGTAATATTGGCTTTTTATGCTTGCTAATCCTTATATTAGAAATAAGTGGGATTGAATATGGGGTCTTAATTCCCGGGATGGTTGCATATTGCATATGGAGAAGACCTGCCAATGTATTGAATTGTTGGTCGGTGAGAGAGGCTGGATGAGAATTCAAGTCTTGGACTTAAGTTACCATATCCCCTCTTACGCTACGAAGACTTTAGCATCCTCTTCGCACGCTAAGGGGATTTTAGCATCCTTGTCGCGCGCTAATAGTACTTGCATCCTTGTCGCACGCTAAGAAGACTTTAGCATCCTCGTCGTACGCTAAGAAGACTTTAGCATCATCTACGCACACTACAAAGACTTTAGCATCCTCGTCGCACACTACGAAGACTTTAGCATCCTCGTCGCAAGCTAAGAAGACTATGGCATCCTCCTCGCACGCTAAGAGGACTTTTGCATCCTCTTAGCACGCTACGAAGACTTTAGCCTCCTATTCGCACGCTAAGAGGACTTAAGCACCCTCGCCGCACGCTAAGAAGGCCTTGGCATCCTCGTCGCACGCTAAATGACAATCTCTAGTACGTAAACCTCCTTCCAAGAACTAAATTTCAAGCACCCTTGTCAAAAGGAAGAAAACAACAATATAAAGTTATTCGGTCGATTGTATCAAATTAACATTCTACCTGCCTGTATGTAGTAAAAAACTTCTGTAATTACGCTAGGAATTACCTCTCAGAAAGTCATGAAATTCTTGGAAAAAAACATCCTAATGAAATTAACATTTTAATAAATGCTCGTAGCGAAGGTTAATCAGTTTAAAAACATTATTAATGCCATTATCAAGTCTGTCTGTAGTCTAGAGTTCTCTTATTGTTGTCGTCTTTTGAATCGGTATGAAGGCTCGGTGGTTCAGCGAGTTAGACAAATGCTCAATGACCTGATGATCCATCGTTCAATCCCAGCATGAGTTGAGAATATACATCTAAAGCAGGCCTTCTCAAATGGAACCTCAAGAATGACCCCTTCCGCTAAAACGCTGTGCTCGCTATATTAGCTAAGCTCTATTTGGCCCCTATATTCGGGAACAGCGAATTACGGTCTAATTAAAATTAGATTGAAGCGAATGTTTCACCTCTTCAATGCTTTTTCTCAACGTCACAATAAGATTGGAGGCGTTGGCCAGCATGGGCTATTTCCCACGGACTGGACGAGTGAGGTCAAAATCAAACCGTCGCTCCCATAGTACACTGGCAATCGAACAAAAGACTTGAGTCTTATTTTGGTTCGTTTTGAACTGTGTCTCGCCGCAAAGACTTAGCACCTCGGAGACGAGTCTCAAAGTACCAACACAAACTTGTACCTTGTGTAGGTGTAGAGTTAGTCGGGATCATCCAGAACTAATAAAACTCTAATATCCAGTCAATACCGCATTCTTCTACATGTCTTGTGCAAACAGTTCATTTCAGCGTCTTGGTTTACTCGCGGATTAACACGGATTAACTCCCATACAAACCGACAAGAGATGAAAGAGTTTTCGGATTATGACGATTACAAAAAGAAGGTTTAAGAACGCCATAACGAGACTCCCATCACACGACCGACAAATTGTAATTGAGAAAATATTTCAATAATTCTAAAAATAATTCGAATCTCGTGTAAAATTTGACCCCCGCCCTGCCGAAGGATCAATGACAATGTGTAGCATTTTAAAAACGTCATAAATATGTGTCCTACGCGTGTATCGACAGAACATCAAAGACAATCCGATTTGGGATAATTTCTTTATTGACACAAATTGAGTCGTAATTGGTTGAAGCATGTAATCGGCAAGTTAGATTCGTCGCCTTTGTTTGATAACATTGATAATGTGTTTTTGATAATGCCAGTGGAATGATAAGGAGAAAATTGACATAACAGAACTGAAAATTTACTAAACGCCATTATGCTACTCGCAGAAAAATGACATATCAAAATTCACAAGAATAAATCTGACAAAATTATTAAAACCATTACATGTATTCAAATCACAAGGAAACATAATGACATATGCTAATCAAAACCATTATTCATATCACAAGGAAAAACTGACATTATACTATTCAAATCCATTATTCACATCACCAGAAAAAATGACATATACCGTTCAAAACCATTATTCATATCACAAGAAGAAAACTGACATAAACCATTCTAAACCATTATTCATATCACATGAAGAAAACTGACATATACCATTCTAAACCATTATTCATATCACAAGAAGAAAACTGACATTATACCATTCTAACCCATTATTCATATCACAAGAAGAAAACTGACATATACCATTCTAAATCTTTATTCATATCACAAAAAGAAAACTGACATATTATATACTATCAAAGTATATGCATATCACCAGAAAAAAAATGACATATTATACCATTCAAAACCATTATTCATTTCAAAAGGAAAAACTGACATTGTACTATTCAAATCCATTATTCATATCACCAGAAAAATGACATATACCGTTCAAAACCATTATTCATATCACAAGAATAAAACTGACATATACCATTCTAAACCATTATTCATATCACAAAAAGAAAACTGACATATTCCGTTCAAAACCATTATGCATATCACCAGAAAAAAATGACATATCATTCAAAACCATTATTCGTATCACAAGGAGAAAACTGACATATAACATCCATAACCATAATCATATCACAAAAAGAAAAATAGCGATGGCCATCGTAATACGCCCACTTTTGTAATGGCAGCCAAATCGTCCGGGAGGTTGATGAGAGTTGTCAGTAAATGAAAGATTCTGAGAGTGCCATTTTCATTTTACAGGAGTTTCGTTACAGTTTTTTTTTCTGTTTATGGACTTAAAAACAAGGGCAATAACTCATAAAATATCTTTCTTGGGTTCTGATTTTCAATATGGTTTATCTCAAATACAATACAAACACTCACACCAAGTTTCATCAAAATCAATCAAAAATCCAGCTTTGTATTTTCAAAAAACAGGGCAATAACCCATCAAATATTTTGTGATTTGTCTGATTTTCAATAGGGTTCTTCCTTGGATGATTATAAACACTCACAAGAAGTTTCATCAAAATCCTTCAAGAAACCAGCACTCTATCAAGTTCACATAGTATTTTCAAAAACAAGGGCAATAACCCATCAAATATTTTTCGATTAGTCTGATTTTCAATAGGCTTCTTCCTTGGATGATTATAAACACTCACAAGAAGTTTTATTAAAATCCATCAAGAAACCAGCTCTCTATCGTGTTCACAACTTAGAGAGTGTTACGAGCTATAAAATTAACACATTTTAAAGAACAAGGGCAATAACTCATAAAATATTTTGCGATGTTTTCCGATTTTCAATAGGGTTAATCCCAAGGTCATGACAAACACTCACACCAAGTTTCATCAAAATCCATCAAGAAACCAGCTCTCTATCGTGTTCACAAAGTATTTTTAAAAACAAGGGCAATAACCCATCAAATATTTTTCGATTTGTCTGATTTTCGATAGGCTTCTTCCTTGGATGATTATTAACACTCACAACAAGTTTTATCAAAATCCATCAAGAAACTATCGTGTTCACAACAATTGTGGACAGACAGACAGACGTCACTGAGTCACCATTGCCCGCATTCGAATTGAAGCATGTCATTGTACTTCCTTGCATAGAAATATCATTATTTGACCAAGAAAACCATAAATACGTTTCTTTATCTTGTACATCATCGAATTGGGAAACTTGTTGGTGGTTTGCCCTTTCTAATCTAAGATGTTTCTAAATCCGTTCTTCAGACCTTCAGAAATAGACTCACAACATGGCTGAACATGGCTGCATCATTGGCTATATCGTCTGGAAATAAAACGGAGTTTTACGTCCTATGCAGCGTTCAGTGTGCTTTGATTAGTCATATAATTTGTAAGAATTCGCTTAATTGGACATAAAGTCACCTACGAACTACCTTGAAATATGCGAGACCAATTAGGAACTTAACTTGATATTTTAAAATGTCACAGAGTCAAAGAGAAACAGTTTGTAACAAAGAACAAAACAATTCAACAATTTAAATTAAGAATTTAAAAGAGGCACTCAGCGCATGTCTGCTTCCGGGAAGTTGGGAGGTCGTTTCCGGTTTCTCTTTCAGTGATACACTTTAGAGGGACTGATGTGGAAAAAACGTCTAGTCATTCGGGTGGTACAAAAACCAAGGACCTGTGTTAAATAGAATCTAAAAAGAGTGGGTTTATTTCTGCAGAGTAAAATATGACGTTGCTTGTCTGTATGAGCTCTACCAAAATCCGAAAAAATTTTAAGATGCCAAAATGCAAAAGTGGGCGAGCATTTCTCAGAGACGTTGTTGCAGACAGTCCAACCTTTTTTCTTCCTAATGAAGGGCTCTTGACTTTTAGCTTGACACCAACAGATTTAATCGTGGTGCCAATTTAGAACTTTATTCGAGATTTTGGAAATGTCAAAATTCTTTGTTTGAACAAAAGGCGGCTAATTGTCTTTGAAAAAAAAGAAAAGGAGGTCCTTAATGTTTGGTATTTTGTTCCAATTTGTCAAATACCAAATGGTTAGAAACGACATGCATTTTTCCTTAATGAACTGATTTAGAAAAATATAAAAGTTACAATACAATTTTAAGTCCAATTTGTGTTAGGGTGTCTCAACGAGGCGCCATTTTAGAGATTTACATGGTTTTAATACCACTTGAATATTTTTTTGTCAATGCAGGACTAGGAGTTTCTGAATTTTGGTTTAAGCGAGACTACAAGGCTTATTATATCGTTTTCATATTCAAAATCACGACAGATTTTCGGTATTTGGTATTTTTATTGAATCGAACTTAAACAAAAACAAAGAGTCAAGCCACACCTCGCTTTATTGAAAGAAATTCTAATTCCATTCAGAAAACATGTAACTACTTAACTTTTATCATAATAGATTTGGAATCAAGTAGTTCTGGCTCGGTATTACGGTTCTGGTCGCTTCCTGATAATTTCTTCAAGAAAATTAATTAGAAAATGCAAGATAATTTCAACAATAAGAGATTTTAGGAGTAGCAGACAGACGCAATAGTCACTAAGGTCGTGTTTGATTCGCCCACGACTATTGAGGCCCGGTCAACCGGAAATGAAAGATGATTTCGTTGATTGGTCATCTAATTTTACTAACCAATCAAACATTGTTTACGTCTACTTTTATTTTCGGAACGTTCTCGATATTCCGAGACAAACAATTGCTAATTAAGAAGTTCATTTATCAAAATGGCGACGCAGACGGTACTTAGTAACAGATATACAAATAGACCACACTTCCGCCATGTTTTTTTGACTTTTACAAGATAAAGGCATACAATTAATTTCATCTTCTAAAGTAACGTGAAAAGCACGTGTACGCCGTGTTAAGTTTCTGCTATCATAAACAATGGATTGTAAAAGGGCGGCGAAAACACGAGCTGTACAGAAGAGAAGCACCAGACACAATGACCGCGAGCTGGTACTCGTCAGTATCAAGGATTCGCGCCAAAAATATTTTTATTTTCAATAATAGAATGCTGTATATATGATATAAACGGATCGGTGTTTCATAAACATTTGATGATGTATTTATAGAGCACAGGCGTTCGTTAGTCCACAGGCATGCAATTTGAGAGGCCCAATCTCAAGGCTCTTGAAATGAAAGAACAGAGAAGGCGTGAGCTGCGATGAGTGCCTATATGACCCGTGGGCATGTTACGGCATTCGACAACATTTAAGATATTACGTTGTTGAAAACTGGTAACTAAAAGGTTGCAAACACCAGTAAAATGCACAGCCTTTGCAAGTACCAAAAGCTTATATGAAATATGAAAAAATATTTACTTGTACGAGAATCACACAGAATCTTTCTATAGAAAGTTCTTGAGAAACACCAGTTATGATGGTCAAAAGGCTAAGCTGTGTACGAAAACTTTTTTCCCAATTTGAACTCTGATGTAAATGTTTAAAACAAATATAAGCCGAGAGAGTATCTTTGTGCCTTGCAATTTGACTTATGCAACTGATGCATAATTGGAAAAAGGGACTTGGATAAAGCGTTAGGAAGTTTGTAATGAAACATTAAGGCAAGGCCTTGTGTGATTGCATTCCATCAACAGCTGAAAATCAAATATAAGAAGAGGCTACTACTGTACACTGTATTGCCGTTGCCTATTGTCATTGTTCCAATCAGTAGCAGAAAAGACGTAAAACTCATTTTCACTTCATGTTCAGTCGAAGCATAATCTTGGTGCATACTAATTAAAATCACAAATAATTCCAGATATTTCAGAAATAAACAAATTGAAGCCATAGCTGAGATGACATGATCAAGTACAAAACTATAACAATTCCAGAAACATTTGAGGATTTTTAATCAAGAACCAACCCCAGACAGTACATCATAAATCGTCAAGATCCGCCACAATATTTGCCTGGCAACTTGGCAAAGTACATTGTTAAGTTGTTAGATGAAATTATAGTTGGTGTTTTAGATAAATTTCCTTTTTGAATTCAAGAGGACAAGTCAGCAATCACAATGATGCTAAAGAGATCATTAATGATGAAAATACTTCGGCAATGATGCTAAAGGGATCAGTAATGATGTAAATAAGTCGGCAATGATGGAAAAGGGATCAGTAATGATGAATATAAGTCGGCAATGATGTAAAAGGGATCATTAATGATAAAAATAAGTCAAAGATGATAGAAAAGGGATCAGTAATGATGAAAATAAGTCGACAATAATGGAAAAGGGATCAGTAATGATCGACAATGATGGAAAAGGGAGCAGTAATAAAGAAAATAATTCGGCAATGATGGAAAAGTGATCAGTAATAATGAAGATATGTCAGCAATGATGGAAAAGGGATCAGTAATGATGAAAAAAGTAAGCAATGATTGAAAAGGGATCATTAATGATACAAATAGTCAAAGATGATAAAAAATGGATCAGTAATAAAGAAAATAAGTCGACAATGATGCTAAAGAGATCAGTAATGATGAAAATAAGTCGGCAATGATGAAAATAAGTCGGCAATGATGGAAAAGGGATCAGTAATGATGAAAATAGGTCGACAATGGTGGAGAAGTCAACACGATGGAAAAGGATCAGTAATGATTGAAATAGAATAAGTTATGGTAAGAATAGTCAGCAATGATTCAAGAAGTCAGTAATAACGTAAAAGGATCAATAATGATTATGAAAGAGTCAACAGTAATAATTAAAAAATAGCAGCAATGAATCAAAAAAAAGGGTCATTAATGATCTTAACAGGAAGATAATTGAGCCAGAGACATGCTAAAAACGTCAATATATGGTTACATGTACATATACAGAAAATTCTAACTTTGAGAAAACTTTGACACAATTCGCGAAAAGATAAATCAGATTTTAATTTCACTTCCCCTTGATTTATTGGTGTTTATTTTAAACAAGCAAACCAAGTACTTGTCAAGTATTTCTTAGTTTTCAAAACCGACAACAATCGCCGACGGTGAGATAGAGGTGGCCGACTTGAAAGAGAATCTGTGTTTACTAAAGGCATTTGGACGTAGATAGAGATATACCTCATGGCTTGTTTCATTATTTATAAATATACAAGATTTTCACATCTACATTCCCACTCATTTTATTACTTTTGTATGCAAATCACACACACAATTTGGCAGAAGATTTCATCTATGCATAAAGCTTTGACTTAAAAATGTTCTCGACGGTGTAAAACAAGGGGACATTTTGGCACAGGATTTCATCTATATGTTAAGCTTTGACTTAAAGTTTTTTTGACGGTGTAAGACAGGGAGACATTTTAGAACCTTTTTTATTATTAATACATACACTCATTTTATTACTTTTGTATGCAATCACACACACCAATTTTGGTTACGGATTAAATCACGCAAAAAGTTTTGATTTAAAGTTTCTCTCGATGGAGTAAGGCAAGGAGACACTTTGGAGCGTTTATTTTTATTAATACATACATTCATTTTATTACTTTTGTATGCAAATCACACACACCAATTTTGGTTATGGATATGATTTTTTTTTTCGACGGAGTAAGAAAGGGGGGCACCTTATTACCTTTATCAGTATATATTATAACATATAAATGTACTAAATATTTACATTTGTGAAATTTATTAATTGATGGAGAATGTCCGAGTTCAGTGAGGGGGTAAAACAAGGGGACACTTTGAAGCCTTCTTTATTTTCAATAAATGCAAACGCTATTTAAATTTTCAACATACGATACACATATTATCATTGTGTTTAACGATTAAACAGATTAATTCATTGATCTTCATTAGCCCATACATGTGCAAAAAAAAAGACCGGACGTAAAACTCCATTTCAATTCATGTCAAAACGGTACTCAAAAAGATATTACTTTCAGAAACAATACAAAAGCAACACGATTCCTGAAACTCTTGGGACTCTTGGAATACCGAAGCAATCAAAACCATAAAACATATGTTGAATATTCTTGCAGACCTCCACGGTTCCAATTAAGAATCAAAGACAAGGTTAAGTAGCCTATAAAGAGAAATATTCCTGTAATTCATTTCGTGTTGAAAAGATGTTTGTTGAAGATACACCTCTATTATCGTATGGTAATTACCGAAAATTTCCTTTCTATGAAGAGTGGGGAAAACGCAGTGTCTCTGGGGCTCGCTCGTTAACCCGAACGTTCGGAGTTCTGTTCCTACACGGGTTTACCCTTCTATGGAGAGTTATTTAATAACATGATAGACAAATATGATGCACCTTTTGGTAACGCTTACTTCAAAAGTTATATTTAATTATCTGTCCAATTTGATATGCCAATTTCAATATTGGACAATTCACCTATTTTTTTTTTTTTTTTTTTTTTTGGATAAACAGTCTACAATTGTCAAGGAATCTGCACTGTTATACAGTCAAAAGTACCCATCGAGTTAGGTTTTTAATCTCGGAGACGAAGAAGTAACGAAATTGGATATTAGTATCTGACAAAGCACTTCGTCCATCCTATTCAAGGATATAATCATAGTGTTAACAACATCGTTACAATATGGAGGGTTCTTCAACTAATCTTCAGATTATTTCAAGAGCCCTATTAAACAGTCCAATTTCTCTCTCAAGATGACAGTGTCACGTACCTTTTAACACTTCCACGTGTTAAATCTAAAACAGATAACAAGTTGGCAAACGAAATAACAAATCTAAAAGTTGATACACAAAATAACAAATCTAAAAGTTGACACACAAAATAACGACTCTAAAAGTTGACAAATACGTCGGTTCGACATTTAATTTCTTTTGCAATTTGGTTTAAATTTTGATTTCTTTTTCGTCTTTTAAATTTTTAAGATTATGATTTTTTTTTTCTTCGTTTTATTTATTAATTTGCATTTTTGTCTAAAACAAAAACGGTAAGCAAAATGCAGAAAATACTCCATTTGATTGTTACAAATTACAAGTAGTTCCTTGTCTGGTACCAGTTGTTAGTTAGTTATTTGTCGGTTGAACATGTTGTTGTTCCACCTGTATAGTTGTCAAAACACGTGGTAGCCGGTGGAGGGTAATTCTATAAGCTTATCTACAATACACCATTCTGTTCCGACTGATATCTCTACAAGATTTATTAGCTATGTTTTCATGGCGGTTGGTAGCCAGAGTTCTGTAATTAGCCAATACCTTTGTATGGCTGTCTAGGTTGCCGTAGAACTAGACTGTCTTGTCCTAACTGAGAAATGAAAAAATGACGTTGTACGTCATAGTGACCTCCTTGTAACTTGAATAATGCCGACATGCAACGTCATGCAGTGTGCAATAAGAAAAAATTGACAGAGGCAGCGGCATTGACTTCCGATATTCAACAGTCGGGGTACCTCAGCCCGTAATACACAGGGCCTCGATCTACATTTTCCTATTCAATTCGATTCATTCAAGGATCAATTAACAATAAGGTCAAAGTTCATATTTTTGTTTCTTTCAGGGCAGTGGGTAGCCCCTTAGTAATGGATACTAACAGCATATGTCGTAAAACACGTCGACTCGCCGGCAAACAACGTGCAATTTGCCGGAAAGAGCCGGAAATTGTCGAAGAAGTGGCGAAGGGAGCGAAAGTGGCGCTAATGGAATGCCAGTACCAGTTTCGTACGAGAAAATGGAACTGTACGACATTACGACGATCGCTTTCCAAAATATTGCGGCGTGGTAAGTACTATTTATTATTAAATTACGTTTACATGTGCGGACGCTTTTTCACCGACGACTTGAAAATCGTATTTGTCCTCGAAATTGCATATGAAAATCTATTTGGGCCCTGGGAATCGAGGGTCATTCCAGATGATCACAGCTACGTAGTTGGTCAATTTTATCGATATCGGCAACGGATCAGATTATCTAAGATAAAAAGTCCCGTCGATGTAGGTACATGGATTTTTGATAACGCGCACGTGTAATATTTTGCATGTTTCCTAGATGTTATTAATAGAGTTTAAATTAGGCATATCATACTTGTCTAATTCAATCATTGTGACACAGTATTGGAGAGAATCTTTGTGTTTTGACTAGTTTCTATCTATATTTTGGCTATAACTAACACTGAGAGAACGGTAATATCTCGCCTGACAAATCTGACCTTACTAGGTCCTCCACAGTTCCACACAGTTCCGACATTCCATCCGAATATGGCATCGGAGGTACTGTGTTGGTCAAATTTGTTGGGAATTACGTTCCGATCAAGCGAACACATGAGCCTGGAGATTTACGAGTCCGGAAAAAAATTCGTCTTTTTCTACTTTACCCATAATGTTACAGCGCACACGGAACACTTTACCTCGTCTTTTCGCATAAGAAAATTTGAAGAATCAAATGCATAAGTAAAGATACGGGTACTAAGATAAAATGATTCTCTTCTTTATTCTACAATGTAATGCTAAATTTGAAGTTGTGTACGATTAAATTTGGTTTAATTAATCAATTGGAATAATAAGGAATTATACAAGAAGTTTGCCATCTGCTTAGTCTACAATTCACAAATTCATAGCATTGTTCCGAGACAAAATATGATGACCAAAGAAATACAATACGAGAAATTTACAAACAAAATATTAAAATTAATTCCATTTTCACCAAATAGACGAATGAATCGAAAAGAATAAAATATGTCAAATCGTAAAATTGAAATAACCTAATAAGGGAATCAGATTTTCTTAATTATTGCAATAATACAAAAATTTGATAATAATATCGCAAACAGCCCGTAGCATTTTAAAAAGAACTGTATGATATTGTGTTCAATGCTTGAAAATGACTAATAAAGAAGCACTAATTTTATTCCTTTGGTGGAAAGGAGATCAAAGACGCCGTAATTTGATAATTAAAAATAATTCTCGATCCCAAGTCAATCTGCATGCGAATTAAAAACAATATTTAGTCATCACAAGACTCATAATTACAATTATTTAGAATATAAAGAATTCGGCGCAATATGGATATCAGCGTTCGTGGCCGACCATAATAATGGACCAACGTTTATTTAATAAATTCCGAATTTCGCGAAATGATTCCTCAAATATGATTTCAAGTAATTAATTTTGATTGGTTATTATTTCAATATTATGAATTTATGAATAAATATAGCCAATTATTTAAAATAAAAATCGACCGCCAGCGACAAATTAAATAGTTTTCTCAAATATAGCATGAAATAACATTTCGGTAGTTATTCAGTAAATGAAATTCAAATCAAATCAAAAGTTAGGAAGGGAAAACCGGGAAAATAGTATTTTTTGGAATTTTACGTATTACTATGAATTTATCAAAATATTGAGTAATTAAAACTCGAATAAATTAAATATTTAACCCAAATTTCGGAATATTTAAATGAAAATGAAAAATTAGAATTGAATTTAGAATATTAAAATCATAATCAAGCGCTTTGGACAACAACTTCAACAAATATCTAATATTCTTTTCTTACTAATATATAGTTCGGAATATAACCAAAGAAATACACGTTCAAAAGAAATAATATAAATTTGAATTCAAAACAATAGAAAATTGAATTTATAAATTTCAATTTATGGATAAAGTTTATCTAAAATCTTAAATTTGATATTTATCTAAATGTCTAACACCGTCCAAGTAAGTAATACTTAATCAAAATCTAAAAGCAATGTACCAATTTAAGGAAATACTGTTTATAAGGAAAAAACTCACAAATAAATTTATTAATTTAGATATTTTTCTTCAAAATGTAAATAAGCTTAACATTGATTCTGAAATTTTATATTTCAATATGCAACTCAAATTATCAAAATTGCGCATTTATTTCTTCTAACACCGTTATCTTTTAAAAGAAAAGTTTAGAATTAAATTAAAAAAGATTTTAATCTTTGTAATTCAATAGTTAATTTAATTAAACAAATATCAAATTATTAATTAAGTTAAATCAATTCCGTTTAAATATATATTAATTGTTTTTAATTTCAAACTTTTAAAAATTAAATCTATTTATTTTCATTAAATTTCAAAATTCTAGTTCAAATTTTTAAATTCTAGTTCAAATTTTTAAATTCTAGTTCAAATTTTTAAATTCTAGTTCAAATTTTTAAATTCTTTTTAGTTATTTTTTAATTTAAAAATAATTATTAAGTATTGTATTTTATATGAAATTACCACGGATTGTAAACGTTCAAAGTTTCCACACAGTGCAGAAAAGTAGGACGTCAAACTCTTAGTCAATTTAGTAGCAAATGCGTCAGTAGAAGAATAGCAAACGTAATCTCAAATATTATTTCTCAGAACTTTTTTTTCGCATGTTATTGTCTATAAAAATTATATGAAAAAATAAAAATTTATATAACTAGTTAAACAACCTGTAAACGAAGCGAATGAAAAGAAAACGTAAACAAAACGTCGTCGAGCGAACACATGGCTGATAACATTTAGCATTTCACCTGCTACCGAAATCATGCTAGATTCATTTGCTTCCGCTAACGGTTTGTACATTGAAATGAATAAGCTATTGGAGCTATCGGAGCTTTGTGGCAACAGTAAATGAACGAAAATAAGCGTTTAAAGCGATGCCACCTCTTAAAATGAACACAAATTTAAGTTCTCAAAATGGGCAAATATGGGTATTCATCAAAGGTGTCTACAGTATACAAACAGAATCAAATTAACCATAAAATCATAAAACTGAGTAATTTTCCGAAAAATTACAGGTTATCATTGAAAAAACGCTTCATAAAACGCTTAATATTTTGTATATCTTGTAATTATTGAAATATATATATGGTAGTTTTCTGGATTTATTAGATTATACAGATTTATAATGAATATAAACTCTTATTGAGAATTCTACTTTTTTGATCACTCTAAGACGTAGTATTCCTTTAACGAAAAACAAGGGATAAAATAAGCAGTTTAGCTTCACTACGATCAAACCAGTTGCGAAACGTTGATAGCGGTTACAAAAAAAATTGCATTATTATATAGAAATGGACGGGAAACTTCAGTTTTTTAAGAGAAGAAAGGTAGATTCAAAACTTTAATTAGTTTTCTTTATCGGGTACAGAAAAGCAGGACATATAACTCCATTTCATTTTATTTCATTTGTTTCATTTCATTTCATTTCATTTGTTTCATTTCATTTGTTTCATTTCATTTCATTTGTTTCATTTCATTTCATTGTAAATTTTACTAGGTAGGCCTATACATGTATCAAAGACGATTTATGATGCAAGGGAGAGTAATTCTTTACGCACGCGCCCAAGTTCTAAAACTAGCGTAGCACTATATTTTATAGATCAAAGGAAAGCTAAACTAAAGAATCAGGCATGCGCGTGACGTCATTTCAAATTCTAAAAAAAATGAAATTTCTTAAAATATTTTTTAGATCAATGACCATTAGCGACCAAAAATTTTTTAAATCTAAAATATTAAATAAATCAGTAGTTAAGAAATTATTTTATAAATATAATTTAATAATAAGTTATAATTATTTTTTCAATATTTTCCTTATTTTCCATTCCTCATAAAGGATGGTCAAATATTTTTTATTTTGTCATTTTCTAACCCAAAAATATAATATATAACCTGTTAATCGGCAATAAAAAATAAAGGAGTTCTTCGAAACGGCTACTAAAAATTGATCAGTAATTCGAAAAGCACGTGTAAAATACATTATGCGCGTCATATAACGGTAAATAGAATACGATACTTATAACTACTTTTATATCAAATAAAGGGAGGTGATTCATTCGACATTTTCACCCCAGGGTATCATGGGATTGAATGAGCCTGAAGTGTTAAGTAAGGAGTGAAACGGTAAATGCGAAATATCGAAACTTCCAGAAAATTATTTTCATCTTCTCAAACCAAGGCTTTGTGTACTTCGATAAGTTTAAGATTAGTATTTGTGAGCGCATTAACTCTGTAAAACTCGGTGCCATTTTGAGATTGGATGTGTCAGCATGTATATAGTTATATTTATAATGTGCTTTATAATTTTATTCAGAACACAGTTTTCTCAAAAGTATAAACAGACAAAATGACGACCATAAAATTAAATTCGCATCGTTGTTAAATTCTAAAACAATTGAATAATTAATAATCTAATGCGTATTATGACAAACTCAAAATAAACTTATTTTTCTAAATGCAAATAAATGACAATGTAAATTGTTGAAACGCTGTGCAGGATAAAACCACTAGAAAAGTGTAAAATTTTGAAACGTCATGAACAATAAATGCCAACACATCAGTAGCATCGGCCTTCCATAAAATGTGCAACGTTTTGTAAAATATATTGGATGTGGAACGTGTTATGTGACGTTTAACGTTATTTAACGTGGTGTTGGAACCCGTAAAAGACAAAAAAATTAAATGAAAGTGAAAGTTCAAAATTTGATATGTATAAATGAAACAGAAACACGCGTTCTAACGAGGTCGTGAGCACGTTCTGTTGTTTAAAAAAAAAGAAAGATCAAAATGGTTCGCAAAAAAAATCAGCTTATTAAATGTAACCTTTAGATCTGAAAAAATTGTACCAAAGGCGCACTCTGTTAACACGCGTTGGTGTAACTGTAGGAATGGAATTCAAATTCGGTATTTCGTTTATAACAGCCGTCAATATTTTTGCTCTTGAAGCGAGGTAAATTTAAATTGAAACGGAGTTATATCGTACTTTTCTGCTCCTGATAAGGACAACGGTATGCAGTGTACAACAAGAAAAAAAATTGCTTAAATTGTTAAAAAATGAATTGCATGGATGATAAAATTTCAAAGACCTCAAAAGTTTTTAAGACTTTTACTTTTAAGACAAAGACCAACCATATTCGTAACGTAACTTAAATCCAATTCATAAATTCAAACACTACGCGTGCGAGTTCATTCATTCAAGAAAACTGACTTTTAACAACCGAACTTTAAATCACCACTTCGTTTCGTTTTTTTCTATGTTGAAGATTTGCACGTTGTCACAGTTCAAGAAAAAAAACGAAGCGAAATATTTCAATTAAATTAGATTGCTCAAAAACACCACGAGTTCAAATAATTCCCGAAAAAGGCAACCAAAAGACGTAGGAAGGGTCACAAGAGCAAAGCCATTGACTTTTACCCAGAGTACAAAACACTAGACAAGCCCAGCACACAGCTGGTTCGTTCAGTCAATGGGTAACTTAACCAAAGTCGATACTTTTCGGTACCATCTTCACCAAATTAAATCATTAATATCAACGTATGAAAAACGTATCCGATTCCCTCAATCCACTCGAGACGCGGTCAAAATAAACAATACCCTTCTTCGTATTAATAGAAAATGAGAAATAACACCCAAGGCAGCCTTTGCAGTCATTTCGCATTCCTTCGTCGAGAAAACACACTACAACATATAGGTCCTAATCCTTAATTCAACTTTAACAATCCACTGACAAATCTCACGGCAAATTGTCAAAAAAAGATATTAATAAAATACAAAAAAAAATGTGAATGAATTGACACAAAGGAAAATAGATACTAGAAAGCACTTACCAATTTTGTACAAAAGACTGCTAAAGTAGTCACTAAGTTTGAAAATTCAAAACCAAAAAGATTGAGTAAGACCGACGTACGTTTCGCTAGAACCAGACAAATCTAGTAAAATGATAGAGCTAAGTATTTTCTACGAAGAAATTAGGCCATTTTTGCAGAATTCTATCTGCAGTGAGGGTCATTTAATTAGAAGATCAAAAGAAAAATCTCTTTGAAGCGGCGAACATCAATCAGTTAGAGCGCGTGCGATACGGATAAGGTTACACATCAAAGAGGCCGACAAAATATTATCAGAACTTTCTCGTCATTTTCTGGCACAGTAAAGGAATCGCTGTGTGCACTTTGCCATAATGATTGCTTTGATTTCGAAACCTCATCATATTTATGGCCTAGCAACCCTTTGAAGTTGCCGATTTCAAAAAGACATATGTTCTTTTTTGTAGTAGAAAGTAAAAGATAGTTAGCGAAGAATCTAAGCCGTCTTCACACTAAAATTTCTTATTCAAGTCAGCTTGGAAACTGAAACCAAAACAAATTCTTCGTTTTTCCTGCTGACAAAATTTGACTTCAACCAACTATAAATAAAAATCCGTACAAGCAAAACAATTCCGTTAATCAAAAATCTCGTCCAGAGCATGACAAAATCGGGTGCAATAATTATATAGCAGTTGACTTTCCATACGAGAAGTACCATCAGGTACCATCAACTAACTATATCACTTTTCTGATTTCACTCGGAAACGTTAACCAGTCAAAGTTCCAATATTTAAATTTTCAATTGGATTAAGTTAGGATGTTCTCAATAACAACAAAATCTCTTGATGGTAAATTTTCCTTATTGCGCACTGCATAACGTTATAAGTCTTCATTAACCTAAGAAATCATTCCATTTAATTAAGTAATTAATCTCAAAAACTTGTGTTCTAGTCATAATAATGGCCAATCGCTGAAATCAATTTTTTAATTCAATTTAATTATCCAATCAGATAACTGTATTTCTTAAAATCTGGACTTTTCTTAATTGTCCATGTGTATCGGGGACATTGATAGCATCAATATTTCCATATCTTCAATCAGACGTCTGTGGTTCTAGCAATTTCACTGAAACTTAGTGTTTGACGTCGTCACACCCGAGAAATATGCTTGGGTCACGTCGTCAAACACTTAGTTTAGTGAGAATTGCTGGAACCACAGATGTCTGATTGAAAAATTGGTATGGTGCAATTTGATGTTATCAGTGTCCCCGATACGCATACACTATTTAGAAAATCTCTTTACAAATATCACAATTCGAAAAAAAGGCTTCAAATCTACGCCCGACCAAGTACTAATGAGTTATGCCGATTAGAAGGTTTGATGTGTACTAGGTGTAGAATATCATTGACGGAGTCTGGTTCTTGCCTTAACTACCAAAATCTCTTTGAAGTATTCTCAGAAAAAAAATCTTGAGTTGAAAGAACTCTACTTATTTTTAACTGTTGAACAATTCTATAGAAACGGTTGCTATAAAGAAATTTGGAGAATTTCTGCGATAGTTTCATGCAGATTGGAACCGTGGTTCTATAGAAAGATGCTGGGTTTCTTTTATTGAGTTAGAATTGATATCTTGTCTGCAAATTATGAATTAAAGTTAATAATTCTTTAAAAATAAAAAGTTTTGAAGTAAAAGGTTTTGAAATTTTAGATAGATTTTTGATATTTTAGACAGGTTTTGGTTATTTCAGATAGGTTTTGAATATTTTAGATAGGTTTTTGATATTTAAGATAGATTTTGGTTATTTTAAGATAGATTTTGGTTATTTTAAGATAGGTTTAGGATTTTTTAGATAAAAGTTTGATCATTTAGATGGATTTTTAATATAAGATTTGAACGAAATATAGATGCGAGGAGCACATATAACAAAACACAAGACAATATTATGGAATATAACACACTTCTTAATACAGTAGGCACTACCCTAGGCACGTTTCAACACAATATACACGTGTCGTCATCAGATGAGTTTAGAATATTTCAGATAGGTTTTGGATATTCAGATATGTTTTTGAATAGTTGGATAGGTTTTGGATAATATTTCAGAAAGGCTTTAGCTTTTCAGATGGTTTCTTGAAGTTCTAGAAAGGTTTTGAATATTTTTAGATGAGTTTTTGAATAGTTAGATAGGTACTAAAATGGTGTCATATGAAGTTAATCATTTCTATTAAGAAAGGAACCACAAGCTTTTGACTGAAAATTACAATGATGCAAATTGAAAAAAAATATAAACGAACCCGATGCGCACAAAAACACACACTCAGTGACGCAGGGAAGAGGGCCTGACTAACGCATTTCATTTGCTTGTTTATAGTAAATTCACCTGAACTTTCGAGGTGGTCCACGAATACCATGTAAAGAGTAACAGAGTGATTTTAAAGGGCTCGTAAAACGAGGATCCCCGTCGTGTAGCCTGGACTAATCATATCTACCATTATAATGATAGGGTTTATTGCTGTTTTACGACTGGATATTGAAATGTTTGTAGACGTCGTTTGTTACTCAGGGATATGAGTTGAGAAATCCCACTGAGAGGATTCATGGAAATTAAAAATTAATTTTTTTTTAGGTTAGGCTCGGTAACTTGAAGGTTTGAAGTTCGATTCTGGCAAACCCGTTGCATTCTTCTGCACCTTTATTGGCTAATAAGGTCGGGCAACAGTGGTATAGCGAAAAATGTTTTCATTGGGGTCAGAGAATAAAAATGAGGGGGGATTGGGTGGGATGGTTGGTCAAGGTGCTACTAATAGTTAGTTAAACTTCATACACTATGCAACGAGAAAATATTTTCCATGGCAGCGGCAGTGTAGTCTACTCTTATTTTTCATTCCCAACCGTCAAAGGATCTTTAACGTGCACAGCCAGGGCCTGTAGCAACAAGGCCTAAGTTTATTGTTCCATTCGAACGACTGAACGCCTTTTCTACCCCCCCCCCCCCCGGAACTTTATCGCCGACAGATCGTTTTTAACGAAATTTTGATAATATAAGCCTTCTAATACCTACGTCGATGACGTTCTTGGCAGGACGTCCTTAAGGCACATTTAATGCCTTTAATGCCCTTTATTACAAATTTATTGAGCGGTAAACCTTAGAGTATGAAAATACAGCTTTTCTTTGGATAAAATTAATTTCTTTCGCATATTTAACTTAAGGTCTATTACTTTTGAGGAAATTTATTCATAAAAACTTGATTAAAAATGGATTGAATGAAACGCGTCGTCTGTCGTCGTGTGCATAGCTGAATAGAAGACAAAGCTGTGCGCATAGTCATATAACGTTTTACAGATAGTCAAAGAACAGACCTCCGCCAAGATAGGAAAAGGTCAAAGCCGAGGTCAAATTATTCTCAAATTTTATGAGCTCTACACCATACAAGTTTTCTGTTACAAAAAATCTAAAATTTATTGCCGAACTCCGACAGTTGTGAAGCACGTGCTCGTATGTTAAAACAAGACTAGTAACTTTATTAAATTTTCCTATAAAATTAGATATTGTCCAGTGTTTACGTACAATCATGGTTCTACTACTAGCCAAAATTGAACACATTTTACAAAATGGATCGAAATAAAGCAAAATGTGAACCATTTCTATGAACATTTGACCGTTTTTTTACAGACTAGTATTCTCATCGCTTATTTCAACTGGTGGGGGATTTTTACTCTCGATTTATAAGATTCCCCGAAATAAAATATTGATTTTCAGATGGCTTCTTTTCTTTAAGTAAAGAGATTAGTTTTAGAACATTTGAAGTTAGATATTTTCCCCCAAAACACAAAATGTAGCCAATTCCGACTCTACTCTAAATAGAATATTGATAACTATTAAGTTACCATTTTTTCTACTTACAGATACGAGAGAAGCTGCATTTGTGTATGCGATAACGGCGGCCGGAGTAGTATATGCTGTAACGGAGGCTTGTAGTATGGGGCGGCTCCTCCAATGTACGTGCGACAACAACCTGCGAGATATAGCCACGGACGGGGAATGGGAGTGGGGAGGTTGTGGCGATAACGTGGATTTTGGCTACCAGAAATCGCGAGAATTCATGGATGCACGCAGGCGGAAACGTCGACGTGGTGACGTCACAACATTAGTACAGTTGCATAATAATGAAGCAGGACGGCAGGTGAGATTTTTTCACTATATTTATCATTAAAAATTCGTATACAGCGTCTGACATTTTCTTTTTTTACTTCAAGAATGAATTGCTTCCCTTAAATAACAATTCACAAATTCCAATATGGCCGACAAATTTCAAAATGGCTGATTGTTAATTGAACTTTTACATTTCAGGCTGTCAGAAGATACATGCGCAAAGAATGTAAATGTCACGGTCTTTCCGGTTCCTGTACGTTGAAAACCTGCTGGAGGAAAATGCCTTTATTTCGGAACGTCGGTGATCGCCTAAAACAGAAGTTTGATGGCGGGTCAAAGGTCATTAGTTCGAATGATGGGAAATATTTAATACCGGAAGGAGATACGATCAAACCGCCTTCAAAAGAAGACTTAGTGTATTCGGAAGAGTCCCCGGATTTCTGCCGAAGGAACAAAAAGGAAGGTGCATTAGGGACAAGGGGCAGGGAATGTGACCCCACATCGATGGGGGTAGGGGGCTGTGACTTATTGTGCTGTGGTCGGAACTATTCTAAAAAACAAGTGACTATTAAAGAAAATTGTAACTGTCGTTTCATGTGGTGTTGCGAAGTCATTTGTGAAACGTGTCAGAAAACCAAAACGGAAACAAGGTGCTTATGACGTGTTTATTTTGTGAATATATTATGTTGCTATATTATAATGTAGAGTCTTCTCAGCAAGATATGATGCTATAACCTGGAACGTAACCATACGTAACCTGTGTTCGAAAACGTAATCACTAATGTGCTAGATCGTAACGAGATTTTTCCTGTAAAACGTAGTCGAATTGTAAAAGTTAGGAATCTTGCAGTCGGAAACGTAATCGTAATCGATAACTTGTATTAAATGTAACAGGACTCTAAAACGCTTTATATTTTAGTAATAAAACGTAGCGAGTTAGTGCAGCAAAACGGAATCAAAATTGGAAAATCAAGAAATTTGTGAAGAACGTTACGAGACGTTACCTACGTTGTAGATGACGTAATGGCGTAATGGAACCTCAAAACTAATCGCATGTATGCTGTTGTAATGAAACGTAACGTGTTAGTGCTGCACAAAGCAAACGCAATTGAAACAATTTGAGATCAATGAAGGTAATCTAGAACGTTACCAGATCTGTGCTTGAAATCATAACCGTAGTTGTAACCGATAACATTTTGGATATGTCACGTAATCAAGTTACTGTTTTACTAGACGTAACAGTCTAATGTTGCAGAATGTAATCAAAATAGGAACACTGTGTAGTTTGTAGATATGAAACAGCTTGTACCCCTCAACGAAACAGGAACTTAAAAATAGGGTACTGATGATTGATATTTGGCCAGTCTTATTAAAATCAGACCCTAATTTCGTTCGTTCGGGTTTTTTTAATCCGTTTTTTTTTTTAACCACTACATTAGTGTTTTTAATGTAGTGTTTAAAAAACCGGATTAAAAAAAACGAACGAACGAAATTAGGGTCTGATTTTAATTAAACTGGATATTAGGCAAACCATTTGTCGTAATAGGGAAAAAGTGTACACTTTCATTAACAAGCATTTAGGCGATATAAATAACTTTAGCAGAATTAGATGCAAAGAATTAAAACTATATTATAATCATCATTATGCAGATAGATTATGCAAATTGCAATGTAAATATTATGTCGAAGTGCAAATGTTATACTATTAGATATAGCTATTTATTGTATAGTGTTTATTTAATTTAATGCAAATATGTATGTAAAATTCGAAATGATTAACACTAGTTCAAAGGTCACGCCATTAAAGGGGAATGTTCAGCAATTTTTTGGGTCGATTTGAGCCTTGAATATATGTAAATAACCTTCAGAAATACTACTCAATCACAAAAAATCACAAAATTCCTTCAATTATATCCCTACCTTAATTTATTCTTCATTTTCTATATGTGTTTTCTATAAAACACATAGACTAACTAAACGGCGATTCGTAATTTAGACTTTCAAACGGCGAAATTTATGGGTACACGTGTGTTTGAAGGCTTTTATTTCGTAGGAGAGGTGTGAACAATAGTACGGATTAGATAAGCTAAAAGATTCCAGATTCTGAGACTAAAATATTTTGGGTCGAACAGTTAGTGAACATATGCCTTTAATAGTAATATATTTGCAATATCCATTTCACTTAGCAAAATAACAATCATACAATTTAATTAAAATTTAGCTCTGTTGCTTCAGTAGGCCTATATCCCTTTATTGTGCATTCAATAAGGAGATCGAGTACTAACGATACGAACCGCAAAACGAAACTCGAAGTCCAAAAAGACATTTTGACGAAACATAGCTGAACTTTTCACACGAGGAATTATATCACTCATACATGAGTAAGTATATCATAATGAAAAGTGGTATCGGGTGTCGAGAAGAGTAAGCATACCCTGTCTGGCGCCACACCCGTTCAATAATACTCGAAAGAAAAGCCTGCAACTGCAGACGTTCCTTTGTTGACTATCATTCATTGCAAGCTTTAGTAAAATCATGATCATTTTAGCATTATAGTGCTATTTATCTCTCATCAACACAACAAACTACATGTATAGCAACGATAGTTTCAAAAATTAACAATCCGATTTTTCATAATTTTGATTAATCGTTGGTATACCTTTCGACCAATGAGGATCGTTGTAGCAAATTATGGCGCGAAAATGAATCATTGTTTGTCCCTAACTTACTTCATGTTATCTAGCGAGTTAAAGGGATTATAAAGAGGTTTTCTAAACTTTGTATGTGTATCGGGTACACTGATTTCGGAATGGAAATTTGAATGGCGCAAATTGACACTATCAGTGTCCCCGATACACATACAAAGTTTAGAAAACCTCATTACAATCCCTTTAAGTGATTGGTCAATTGAAAAAATTCATAAAGGGAGACTATTTATCAGTCATTAGCATGGAAAATATCGTCCAGTACTTCAATGTTAGATTTCAAACAAAGACTCGGAATATCCACCCTAAAGCAATCACTTTTTCATACCATAATAGTGCTTTATATTATGCAATATTGATTCATTGTAGAAGTTGATGTTATAGTGCTATAGATATTAAGGTGTCCTTTAAATCCACTCACAAAATTCACTAATGAACCCGACCGGAAGTTCACATTTACGGAAAATATTATGTAACAAATATTAAATGTTCATACATAATGTATTAGAGTATTCAAAATTACGTTATTTGTGTATAATTTCCCGTGATTTTTTTTTACTTCCGGTTGGGCTAGATAGTGCTTTTGGATTGTTACTAAATTCATATACATACTAGTGGATTATCGTAAAATGTGTTCATGTAGATTTGTAGTTGTAGTATATTTTGTATATGACAATTGCAATTTCTTATTTATAATTCAATATACGTGTATGCTTTAAACTTAAAATAACACCTATATATCGGTGTGCCAGTGTCGTATTGCAGATACTGTGTATATATATAACGAATTTCTTTGTGTAAATCATAAAGTAGTGCCATATCTATGATCACAATTTTGCTATTGTACTAAATGCCGTGTAAAATATAAGACAATATTAGCACAATATAGATACATCACGAATGCCTCTGTGTAATCGAAATTTTACTCTTAGTGTAATAATTGCTTTGCAATGCCTAATTTATCAGAGCAGTGTAGATTCATTACGAATGTCTTTGTGTAAATTTAATCGCAGTGATAGAGCTACTTTTCGTTGTTTAAATCTTCTTAAAGCAATATCAGAGCAGAGTCGATACATTACAAATGCTCTTGTGTGACAATATCAGAGCAGTGTAGATACATAACAAATGCTCTTTTGTTACAGTATCAGAGCAGTGTAGATACATTACAAATGTCCTTGTGTTACAGTATCAGAGCAGTGTCGATACATTATAAATTCCCCCATATTACAATATCAGAGCAGTGTAGATACATTACAAATTCCCTCTTGTTACAATATCAGAGCAGTGTCGATACATTACAAAATAAATGCTCTTGTTTTACGGTATCAGATCAGTGTCGATACATTAAAAATGTCCTTGTGTGACAATATCAGAGCAGTATAGATACATTAAATATGCTATCGTGTAACAATATCAGAGCAGTGCCGAAACATTCAAATGCCCTTGTATTACAGACATTGTAGATACATTATGCCTTTGTGTAAATTCCAATCGTATCTTTTAACTGATTTTCGTTGTGCGAATCTTTCAAAAATATCAGAGCACGACACGAATGTATTTGTGTAACAAAATAAGCGCATTGTAGATACATTACGAATGCCTTTATGTAAATTTTAACTGTAGTGATACTGTAAAAATTGTCTGATAGAAAATGAAAATTAATGTAGTATTTTATAATGTAATATTGTTGATTGTAGATAATGTAAGACATAAAGTAGTTCAATACTCAGTTTTCTTATAATACAGTGGTTCCCAGAGCGGCCATGGTCTTAGGGGGCCATGAGGCATGAGGATGTATATCATTTTTTCTCAAGCCCAACTTTTATTTAACTATATTTTGCTGTATAAGGTCTGTAGTGGATTGTGGTCCAATGCATTGCCCCCCCCCCCCCCCCACTTTTTGGCAGTTATTTTTTTTGTATTGTCATTTTTATAAAAAAACTTTTTATAATTTCCGAAATCTGAAAATCTAGTGGCCGATATCCGAGAAGTTTTTGTGGTGGGGGTGAGGGTAAGAGGTGAATTTTGAAAATTTTCAACCAAGGCAACCCCCCCCCCCCCCCCCCCCCCCCACTTTCAGAAACGCTCCGCGGCCCCTGCAGGCGGTCACGGCTCTGGGAGTTTCATGAATTTGGGTCACGGCTTGAAAAGTGTTGGGAACCATGTTATAATATGACATCAGGTGTTTGAATATAGTAAGATTGCTGAACATCACAGGTAGGTCAGGCAGAACAAGAAGATCCCTCGAAAGTTGGAAATCGAATAAGTGAAGGATGATGTTGTTGTCTCACCGAAAGTTCACCTATGGCACACTGTATGGTGTTGTAAAGCCAGTTCCACTCCCCAGTATTCCCTCTTTGCGATATTGTCGAATTGCAGCAAAGATGAAGAAGCTACACTTATCCCAAATTTATATAAAAAATTTATTAAGTATAATCTCTATAAAATAAATATAATAATTTTATAATATAAACAACGATATTAGAAATTTACAATTTATATTTACATTAGCAGTCAGTTGGAACCATTTAAATGTCAGTTGGAACCAATTAGTGGTCAGTACGTATCATTTGCAGGTCAATGTGGACCAAATATATGTCAGTTCGGACCATTAATATGTCAGTTCGTTCTGTTATATCGTCAGTTCGAACCATTTACATCTCAGTTCAAACTATTTACATGTCAGTTTGAACCATTTACATGTACATACAATTTACAACATAAGTCAGTTCGAACCATTAACATGCCAGTCCAAAATCATATATATGCCAGTTCGAACCACTTACATGTCAGTTCTATCATTCACGTGTCATTTCGTATCATTTACATGCCAGTTTCATACGTGTCAGATTAGTTCGAACTATCAACACATCAGTTTATACCATTTACATTTCAGTTCGAACGATTTAGATTTTAGTGTATTTCGTTTAAGAACTCAATTACAAGCTTTCGTTATTAGCATACACACATTTGCTTGTCAGTTGAAGAGCATTAAATCTGTACGTTCTCTGTTTGTGTTTTTGTACATTTGTCATTAGTTAACTAGAACTGCTCAATGTGTGTGAAGCTGACATTTTATCGAATGCATGTTCCGGACCTTTAATCGAGCGCATACTACATGACGTGCTAGGCATTTATAAATGTTATAAGCACGTGTTCCGGATCTTTGATCGAGTACACACTATATTATATGTTCTAGACAGTTAAAACTGTTATAAGCACGTGTTCCGGACCTTTAATCGAGTACACACTTGGCATTTTACTTGACAGCACCAATGAAAAGTACAATGACATCGTTCCTTAACTGGAAACGTTTCGGATTTGTATCCGCGTCCACAACACATTAGGTCACAACCGTTCACACCGAGTGAGGTAGAGTTACACTCCCTTCCTGATGTCCCCTCAAACCCTATGACATTTTCTTTCTCACAAAATGTTGGCGAATGTTCAAAGTAGACTAAATCACGTCGTCCAGGACGCTTGTGGTTTGGATTTACGGGACTAAAATTGAACCTTCGTCGCTTTCTCTTTACTGCTCTTCCGGTATTGCCTGAAAAAAGATAATGGATTTTCTTGAATAACAAACATGGAACTAGTATGGCACTGGAAAGGACATGAAATATAACGGAGTTTTACATCCTATATATCTGTTCCTAATTCAGAAATACTAATATACAATGTTGGGTAAATCTTGTTTGAGACCCGCATCCCTGACGTTGAGAACCCAAGATGAAATCCTTGATACGGCGAATCTGGGGCCAGTTCCACAAAAACTTAACTTCAGAGTCCTATTCCTAGCATTTAAGTAAGTCCAAGTCCGATATTCGACTTTTCTTACTAATTCTTGCATAGAATCAAGTCGACTTAGGGTTTTAAGCATGAAATTGATCTTAAGCACAAGGCTAGGAGCTGGGCCCAGATGATTTTATAGTTCCAGTCATTTGATTAATCAGTCACTAAAATCAATTTTAAATTGTGTTTTATTATCCAATCAGATTTCTGTATTTCTTAAAGCCTGGATTTTATATTCGTTAAATTTGTTTGAAACTATGTCCTGCTTTGCGCTTTATGAAAATATTCTAGTAAATTAAACAGTCACTAATCCAAGAATTTGCTGATGATATACAAATTTTATGCATTCCACTGACCACTGGCTTATTAAAGGTTTGACTGTACATGATGAAAATCTCTAAATTTCTTACCAGGAAGGACTTTTGAAGCACCATCAAATCTGTCTTTCAATAAATGACCTATATTTCTAAAGGGAGGTAACCGCATCCAACATGTTTTTATGGTACAACTACCAGACATTCCATGACATTTACATTCTTGTTTCATACCAGACGATACATGCTGGAAAATAATAAACAATTTTATTATAATATGTGGACTCTTTTATTTAACTAATTCGTTGATACAATTCGGGAGGGGTGGTCAGGATGTTTTTGTAGAGTCTAAGTACGTCACGAAACGTAGGAGACATGAGCCCAAAAGAAGACTTTCTCCTCGAAAAAAAAAATGGTATGGATTTGGTGCATTCTTCCTAAATTATATCCCGTGTTTTTGATTCAATGATCGTCGTAATAATTTCAATTTTGGCTAATTTTAGAAAAATTGGATAGCTAAAGGGGATTTCTTAGCTTCAAAATTGAGATGCGATATGGCTTAGATAGAACCATTTATTAACCCTATGGTTTAAAAGCTGGATTCAATGCCCAGTTATACTATATTTTGCATAATCATAACTATGTGCACTTAAGATAACGATTTGCTATATTCAGAGCTAGTTACATCAAGGGATAAAGTGAGGGAAAACTCCGACGTCCTTTGATACAGCACGGTGGTTAAGAGAGAGTTCACTAGAAGATATCAGTGTCCACATCTTGTCAATATTTTATTTGTTTTGACGATAGGGTCTAATTAAAATTTACTGTTTATTGCCCTATTTTAATAGTCAACAGCTCTGGGCCATACATCTTTTATAGCATTTCTCTACATGGTTAACATATTTCTTCGGTAGATACAGTTAGCCTTGTGGATACGTCATTGATATTGTCCACTGCGAGATATTTCAGATTAATCACTCACTGAGTTGTCTTAAAGGGATTATGAATTTTTATATGTATTTGGGACACTGACACACGATTTGTTTCATTCATGACTCATTACTACGTCTGTGGTTCCTACAATTTTTCATTTTCATTCAGACGTCTGTGGTTCTTACAATTTTTCATTTTCATTCAGACGTCTTTGGTTCTTACAATTTTTCATTTTCAGTCACACGTCTTTGGTTGCTACATTTTTTTTATTTTCATTCAGACGTCTGTGGTTTTTACATTTTTATTTTCATCCAGACGTTTGTAGATCTTACATTTCTATTTTCATTCAGACGTCTGTGGTTCTTACAATTTTTCATTTTTGTTGAGACGTCTGTGGTTCTTACAATTTTTTTTTATTCAGACGTCTGTGGTTCTTACAATTTTTTATTTTGATTCAGATGTCTGTGGTGCCTACAATTTCTCTTTTTTAAAATTAGACGTCTGTGATTATGTAATCCCTCATATCACATAGATTTATGTGGTTCTTACAATTTTTTTAACAAAGCACCACTAAAGCGACAAGCTTAGATTAAGTGGAACCACAGACGTCGGAATGGAAATTAGAATGTTGCAAATAATGGTTTCACTGTCCCAGATACACATACAGGTTTAGAAAACTTTTTACAATATTATAGGGCACTTTACGATGTGTTTTCTTTCGAAATATATTATATATTATCTTTTATACTAAAATTAAACTCACCACTCTTCCAGCCTCGTTATTATGTAAATTCATCATATACCGGAAGTCTCGTCCTTTCTCAAGCACATCCACGAATCTCCGCGAGAATTTATGTCCATATCGAGCATTGTCACTACACCCGCTCCATTCCCAGTCTTTCCCAACTGGCACTTTATTATGTTCAAAATCACAAGAGCACGTATGAATACTTCCTTCCGAACACGCACGTGCAATAGAATGTGAAACTGCAGCACTAGTAGCGGCATAAATAAACGCTGTTTCACGACAACCTGAAAAGAGAAATGCAAAGTAGGTATTAAAACAAAAGAAAAAATATTTTTGAACAAGATTTAGTGAGATTGAGCTTTTCTAAAACTGTCATAATTATTTTTCTCGTATATAGCTTATTAAATCCTTTTCGGGAGCCTTATCATGGTCGAACCGCAATCCTCCAAGCAATGGAACATATGTTTAGTTACAATGATTTTGAAGTAAAAAAAATAATGGAGAACCGTATTGCCATTTGTTTGGAAAAATACCTATTGTTTGTTCATTCTACATATTTGGATGCGTGTTTTTCAACTACCCTATCACCCCCTCCCTAGTTTAAAAGAGAGACTGTCCATGATAAAACCATTCATTTTTTAATATGCCCTGATATCATCTTATACGTGTAAATAAGATTATAGTGTATGAAGGGAGGGAACTCTTAAATAAACATCTTTGAAATACACAGGAATATTCGAAAGATTCTTATAATATGCATTGTATAGACATATACACAGGCATGACTACCCAATGCGATTACCTATAATGTCTTATTGCATTTTCATATTTGTAAATCCATATGAACTTTAATATTTTTGTTGGTACAAGCTTGTCTTCCAATTAGACCTAATAATCGTAATCTCGTTGATTCTAAATTTTGTTTTCCAGAATTGTTTGGGTATGAATATATTGATTATCTATTCTAAAATTCCTCACAGAATAACGGTGTTTCCTCAACTCTTTTTCTCATTTTGCATCAAAGGTATAAGTTTATAGATTAGTATGCTTAATTCCGTTACCCATGAAAGATGAATTGTATTGTAAGTAAAAGCCTTTTCCATCACGTAGACAGCTTTGAAATTTTGAACTGTGATATATCGAAACATTTTCCAATTGTGGTTAGTCTATTCAAATCATACCATTCTGAATGTGAAATTACAAACATACCCACCAATAGAATCAAATGGAAGCAAGATAATACACCCCTATATTTAGAGAACATTTCTTCAAATCAGTTTCAACTTGAGCTAAATGATATCTACAATGGAATTGATAACAATGCCGAATCAAGTGTGGTACAGCTTACCAATTTGTTGCAAAAAGTTGCTTTCAAATCTAAAATGTGTCAATCTACATCGAAGAAAGTCAGAACTAATTGTGACAAACCCTGGTTTGATTCAGATCTAAAACAAGCCCAATGTCAAAAGAACAAACTTCTTAAAACTTTTCGAGTTTCAAGACTAAATGTTGACCTGGACAATTATATAGAATGTCGAAATAAGTATAAGTATCTCTGTTGTAGCAAGAAAAAATTATACAGAGACTTGCAAAATGAAAGATTGATACAATCATGTGAAATGAAGGACAGTAATGCTTTCTGGGCAAATGTTAAAAACTTACTTCCGTCTAATAATTTCAAGGACAATGGCATTTCTATTGACACCTGGACAACATACTTCAATGATTTACTGAACCCTACCATTGAAGACACTGACCCTGAATTTGATACCTTGGTGGAAGACACACTTAGTTATCATGACAATTATTGTGAGAAATGTACTAATGATTTCGTTTTACCTATTAATAGTGAGATATCAGACGATGAAATTAGATCAGCCATCAACAAAATGAAAAATGGTAAAAGTAGTGGAGAAGACATGCTTTCAGCTGAATTTTTTAAATGTGCACAAACCACCTTAATTCCAGTTTTGTCAAAGCTTTTTAATGCAATTTTTTTCTCAGAAACCTTCCCAGATTGCTGGACTACAAGTATCATTATTCCGATATTCAAAAAGGGTGACCTTAACAACCCTGGCAATTATAGAGGTATATCTTTGTTAAATGTAATGAGTAAATTATTTACATCCATTTTAAATACACGGCTAGTAAATTGGTCTGATGCAGAACAAATTATAGTTGAAGAGCAAGCAGGCTTCAGAAAAGGGTATTCCACAATCGATAATGTGTTTATTTTGAACAGTCTAATAGAAAAGTATTTGTCAAAATCTAAGTCATCGACATTCTATTGTGGATTTATAGATTTTTTTAAAGCTTTTGATGGAATCCAAAGAAGCAAGTTATTTTTCAAATTAATAAATAGTGATATACATGGTCCAATTATTGGTATTCTACAAAGTATGTATTCTAAAGTAAATGCCAAAGTTAAAGATAAAAATTGTTTGTCAGATTCTTTTTTATGTAATTCAGGAGTGCGCCAAGGCTGCATGATGAGCCCATGGTTGTTCGCATTCTTTATCAATAACTTGATATATGATCTTAAAGCTGCTGGAGGAAGTGGTATTTTTGTAAACCAATCAATCGATGAAGTGTTTGCTTTACTCTTTGCAGACGATCTCTCCTTGTTGTCCGATACTGTGGGTGGTCTGCAGACCAAGTTAAATGTTTTAGAAAGATATTGTCAGAAATGGAATCTAAAAGTAAATACTGAGAAATCTAAAATAATTGTATTTAAAAAGGGCGGTAGTCTAAAACAATATGAAAAATGGCATTATAAAGGGTTAACATTAGAAGTTGTAAGTTGTTATAATTACTTAGGTGTGTATTTTAGTAATCGCCTTAAGTGGAATGTATGTTGTAAGCATCTGGCTGAACAGTCATCAAAGGCTCTTAACATGATAAAATTATGCCTTGTGAATACAAAAAATCGAAACTGTAAGCTTGCCTTTAAGTTATTTGATTCAATGATAGCTCCAATTTTGTACTATGGTGCTGAAATTTGGGGCGTTGAGTACAGACATGAAATAGAGCATGTGCAAAATAGTTTCTGCAAATGGATAATGTGCACAGGGTCCAAAACAACTAATGTGATAGCTAGAGGTGAATGTGGTCGTCTAGAACTATGTGTAAATTATATGTGTAAACCAATTAAGTATTTTTTATCTCTACAATATATGTCGAATGACAGACTTCCAAAACATTGCTATAGATTATTGTATGATTTGGATTTAGTGGGGAGAAAGACATGGTGTTCTAACATAAAAACGTTATTATTTAGTACTGGGTTTGGGTATGTTTGGGAAGCACAATCTGTCGGCGATATTAAATTATTTATGCTTCAATTCAAAAATCGGCTTAAGGATATAAACCTCCAATCATGGCATTCTATCATAAGCGAATCTAGAAAGTGTAGTTTTTATTCATTAATTAAAACAGAATTTAAATGTGAAAATATTATATATAATGTATTGTCTCATAAATTGAAATTTGCTCTGTCCAATCTACGTTGCTCAACTCATAAGCTCCGAATAGAACAAGGTCGCCGAGATGGTGTTCCTAGAGACGAACGTATTTGTCAACTGTGCAACACAAAGCAAATAGAAGATGAGTTGCATTTTATTCTAATTTGCCCCATATTACATGACGTTAGAGTCAATTTCTTGCCGTCATTTTATTGTCTAAAGCCATCATTGTCAAAACTTGTTGCATTATTTCAATCAAATTCAGAATCAACATTGAAAAATCTTGCATTTTATATTATAAAAGCTAATGAAATTCGGCAAGAAATGTTATCTTTGTAGGCAATTTGAAATAGTTCATTCTGTTTAATTCATTTATTGTATATACATGTAGATTCGTTATATATTTACTTATAAATTATTGTGTAATATTTATCCTCTAGAAATAGCTCTAGTTATATCATATTTATATATATATATTTATTTATTTATGGCAATTTTTATTTGTAATAGTTTTTCTAAATATTATATATTTTGTTAAAAACTTTGTAAATTTGTGTACGATAGGCATAGCCTTTAAGTATTGAATAAAATGTATTGTATTGTATTGTATTGTATTGTATTGTATTGAAAGATGAATTACAAATCCACCAATGAAACGCTCATAACAAGAAATTTAGCAATTTATAGAAATCAAATATTTGCTAGAAAGCAGAACTCAAACAACTACAGCCGCGATTCCCAACCATGGGTACTAGTACCCCTTGGGGGTACCAGCGAAGACCACAAGGGGTACCTGTGAAGCCTATTAGACAATTTTAAAAAAGTATGGAATGGATAAAATATCAACCGACAAATATCCTTTTACTTTCATATTGGCTCTTAAGGTTACGTCGAGTGGGCGAAGGGGTACTAGGAGATTGCTTGAACAAAATAGTGATATGAAGAGTTCAAAAAAGGTTGGGAACCGGCAGATGGAGAAGATGGCAACAACAATTCTTATTTTTTTAAGAATTTGAGATTTTGAGATTCTGTCTGTTGCTAACATAAACTATTAAAAATAAAATTATTCTCAGAATCTACAGACTTCGTTCTCATTCCTTTTGTAAACGTTTATGGACATCACCCAATAATTGTTGCCAAGGACATAATATTTTGTACAAATTAAATGTCCCAATTTTCTAAAGGTATTTATCAACAGAAAAGAGACACGCGATAGAGATCTCAATAAAGATTAGCCCTTTGAAATAAATTTAAGTGTAAAAATGACGCTTTAAAAGGGTATAAAGCAAGGCAGACTTCTTTGCCGTTATGTTTTCATTTAATCGACAAATAACCTTGATTATTATCTGACGTTATGTCTGGATTTTTTAAATACTTTTCAATTATTGTGTGTCGCCTTTTGATTATGAATGTGATGATTTATTTTTTCTTTCTTTTCAATTCAATGCAGAACATCAAATAAATATTAAAAAATAGGTTTTGGGGTTAACCTCAAAAACAAATATGGTCTGTTTCATAACGATTTAAATAAATTAATGAACGAAAAATAAATCAATGGATTAACAAATTAATAAATGAACAAATTAATAAATTAATAAATGAACAAGTTAATAAATTAATAAATGAACAAATTAATAAATTAATAAATAAACAAATTAATAAATTATTAATCAATTAATAAATAGATTTAAAGATAAATTAGTAAAAAAACAATAAATATAACATTTTTTTTTTGAAGATTATTTGTATGATTGTTATGTCTAAAACGTACGGAGCCCCTAACACGCAGTGGAAATACTTTTTTAAAAAGTTATTTCGTTTATTAATTCGTTTAAACGAAATAATAAAATAAATGTATGCTCAACAGAAAAAATATAAATAAAGATTTAAACGAATTAATTATTTCGATTAAACGAAATGATAAAAAAAATATTTACACTCCGTGTAAGGGGCTCCGTAAAAACCCAATACACTACTTATATGATCAACGTTTTTTATAGGGCTTCTTTTTGTGACCTTAATCAGTGTTTTAATTTAAAACATTACGAACAAAAAAATATCTGATTCAGAAAAGGAAGGTCTATTTTTTCATAATTTCTATTTCCGAAATAAATATTTTCCCACAGTATTCCTCAAATCGTCCCCGAAATCGTATCAAAATAGATTGATAAGAGCCTAAAAATAAAGTTTATCTGGCGATCGTGAATAAATTAACGATTATCAAGATGTCCGTACAAATCACTGAACTTAATTCGCAATCCCCTACTATTAGGTAGGGTGAGACGATTTTTAGTCTATGATAAACACAAATAGGTGGACAGACACAAATGCAGAGTGGGAAAAGGTGCTGTAGAATGATGAAAGTACCCTTGCTATCAACAAATGTCGCTCTGTGGATATGACAAATCATGTTTGGAGAGCCCACATAGTTAATGAACTAAAAGCGTTGAATTTACTTGCACAACGGTTTAAAGAATCAGTTTAAGGGGATTTCAGTAACATAAGTCATTTTTATGAATAGTCATCTAAGAAATATGTCCCTGTTGTTGATGTGATAGGTATGTTCGAGTCATTAAGGGCAAACGAGCGGAATATGTAAGGTTTTAATTTCGTGTTTTTATGCCGTCACCTGCCCAAAATCATTTCAGTGAGCATCGTAAACTATAAACTTTTAGGCTTTTAACCAACTTTTCATTTCTTCTTAATAGACACAGAACCATAAAAATCTTGATACACAATAGCAAGGGTGAAAATAAGGCGTGCGAAACAGAAACATTCGAGTGTAACACGCTAAAAGCGGCATAAATCACATCATTAAAGAAATTTTGGTGGCCAAATAATAAATTGCGATCACTTAGTGAAATGTATATCCCATAAAAAATTGGCCGAGCTTCATGTTTATGAAAAGGCTGGGTGGTCATTTACTACACTCTTTAAGTCTTTAAATCCTTTTAAAGGATGATTTTGGGTTTCGCCTACATATGTTTTATGTATCCTCAATGCTATTTTATGGTTATCGGGTTTGAATCAGTTGTTTTGCTATTGTTAAAGTCGGTATAATAATTGTGAATGGAGTCTAGCAGGATAGTGTTAAATGCTCGCTCTCTCAGTTTTGATGGTTGATAACAAATTTTTATAAGTTGTTTACTTTTCTAAATCTTGTTTTTAGATTCAGTATATTTTCTCTTATTGCAAATGGAAATCTAAAACCCACAGAGCTCTTTGACATAGAAAGAAGCAGAGTTTTAGGTGGTCTAATGAATACGGGCATAGATATTGACAATTTGTCAGAAACTAACAACGGGGGCAGTGTGCAATAAGGGAAATTTGTTCAAGACAAGTCAGGGACACAAATAGTATCGATTTGCAGCATTTTAATCTCCAGTCAGACATCTGTGGTTCCTGTTGTTACAAATTGCTAAATGTTATTGTAAATATAAAGCCTTTGCGATAAGTGAAGAAGTAAAGGCTGGAACCACAGACGTCTGACTGAAAATTGAAATGGTGGAAACTGATGTTATTTATG
The DNA here is from genome assembly GCA_029955415.1 of Lottia scabra. Classification (NCBI taxonomy): domain Eukaryota; kingdom Metazoa; phylum Mollusca; class Gastropoda; family Lottiidae; genus Lottia; species Lottia scabra. The sequence continues at coordinate 3,762,363 of JARJEI010000018.1, read as the reverse complement.
TCCCAAATGAACACAGAAAACTAAGAAAACCATTTTAACGTGATCTTCCTGGGCCTCGGGTTTATGTGTTATCCGGACATTGTGTCATGAACAAAATATGTCGAGGAAGTTCACAAATAGCTATCGAAATGATCGTGGGGTTGGTTTTCTACCCATTTAGGGGGTAAACACCCACTTAAAAAGAGGGTTCACACATTATCAATAAATGTTCTCGAATCTATTAACACCTAGTCTCTAGATATGAGGGAAGTTTTAGATAAACAATTTGTATTTTATGGATATGATTCAGCGACGAAAAATTTGTAAAGTAGGAAGTAAATGGGGGTTTGATACGGGAATGGAAAATTAAAGATAACGTCATGTCACTGAGCGAGAGGAAGACGTACCACCAAGGAAAGTAGGTCCTCTAACGAAAAAGCGGGCTCTACTCTCTGACCACAATGTTTTCTGAATTACATTCTTTTATTCATGGAATATAATTAAAAAAATATACCACAAAGGAAACCAGGCTCTGCTCTCTACACTGTATTCTGAATTATATTTTTGGCACAAATTTCCAAAATATGATTTTCTAATGCATGTCATTTGTCTATTAATGACTTGAGTTATGAAAAAAAAAACCATACTAAATAACAATATTCTTGTGAAAATACCAAATCATATTTCCAAATAATCACTTTAATGATTGTTTATCAACTCAACAATCTTAGACTCTCGAAGCTATTTACAGGCATCAAATCATGGCAGTGAAATGAGCACAGAGCTCTTTCTGGATTTACTGGAGACCTAGAAAGAGCAATTGTGCTTTTTCGGCATGCCCTCTGCAAACTTAATTCAGAGATTGATATGATTATCCTTAACTCCATGAGAGGCTAGAAGTCGTTAAAAAAAAAACGTTACTTTCAGATTTTGTCAGTTGCAAAGCTTACCTGGGCCTCCGTTAAACGTCATAACTTATAAAAACAAAAGATTTAATGAAATCGTAAACCATTTAGTCATGTCATTTTAAAGTTAGAGAGGAAATACGTCGTTTTATCTGTACATATTTCTCATTGCCTTTCAAAGGGTTGATCAAAAGTCGCTGATGATATTTTAATCCGAGAAAGTTTATCTATTTGAAATAAATCAGATAATATTTTCTTTAATGTTCATTTGATAGACAGTCAAACTGTTTGAAATAAAATGGAGTTTCGCGTCCTACTTTTTTGCCCCTGATTAGGCTAATGAATAACGGGGTTAAAGAGATTGTAAAGAGGTTTTCTAAACTTTGTAAGCGTGACACTGAGCATCAATTTGTGCCATTCCAATTTCCATTCCGACGTCTGTGGTTCTTGCAATTCCATTAAAACTAACGTGTTTTACGACGTCACTGACAGTGATAGTAACTTCTGGTAGATCACAGAAAACCAGTCAGACTGTGCTACAAATCACATAATATACAGAAAATGAAAGATAAATGTTTAGGTAGGGATTGTAGGTTGTAACTTTATACTAATGACAAAGTTACGAAAGCACAGGCACAGGACGTAGTAGGTTGTAACTTTAGGTAGGGATATAATTGATGGGATAATGAGTTTTTCGTACAGTTTTATTATATACTTGTGGAGGCTTTTTACATATATTTTAGGCTCAAATCTACTCTCGAAAATTCTGAATATTCCTCTTTCAAAAAATAGACTTTATTCGGTGCATTCTGACACATATTCCGGGGATTAAAACGTTAAAAAATAATGTTTTCAAATTTATTAGAAATAAAATGGGGTACAATCATTCTGCTTTTAAAAATGCATAATGCACCACTCATTTACATCTGAACTAAAAAAAAAAATGTTTATGAGCGAACAGTAGTATATAGTATAGTGAAAGCATTGTACTTATATACAAATAATTCAGTCATATGACTTTAAATAAAAATCATAGACGATGAAATCAACACAGTCGACTAGATATCGGGAGATCAGTTATTCAGTTTTTAGTTTTTTTGATTAAATTTAAAATTAGTATTGAACATTGGCGGAATAAAGCTTTAAGTAGACCGTGACGTTAACGTTACGTTATCGTCGTTAGTGACTTGTACCCCCTTGTCTCAAAATGTGTTTGTGTCGCTATAGGGTGTGAGAGCGATTGATCTCCAATTTTATAGATTTGTCAAGCACATTACGGGTATTTGTCAGAAATCACCGTCTCCCACGTTACATTCCAAAGCGATGTTTATCCCGTTTTGCGTACCCCCGTGTTCTTGTTGATAAATATGCAATACTGCACTAGTTGGGTTCTTGGTGTTATCGCAATAAGTCCAATCAGTGCATTTTGTATTAGGTCTATTCAGTTCAATTAGTATGCCATAAAGCGTGTCCTATTCCACAGAAGATATAACACATTGCACTAATTTATAGACAAATATGATATAAAATAGGTATAAGACAAGGGGACATCATTGCACCCTTCTTGTTCAATATGAACGTAAGTGACTACGTGACTTATAATTGAAGTATGCGACAATTTTCCTAATGAATTCTTCAAAATAGAATTATTTACATTATGTAGACAGAAGTCATTCATATTGCCCTAAAATATAGAAAAATGTCATAAAAATCAGGTAGACAAGGGGACATCATTGCCCCCTTTTTGTTCAATATGAATGTAAATGACTACGTGACTTAACATGAGAGCATGCATCAATTCGCTTGATAAATTGAGAAATAAGTGATTTACGTTTTTTTAAGAAAAAGATTTTGGGAAACTATGATTGATATTTGTTTAAGGAAATTGATAGAAATCTGTACCAGAAAGAGATACATTTGGACTATATAAATATCTTGGATGCCGTTGTTGTTGTTGAATTTTTAACGTGTTTTGGATTTCGTATGATTGCTATTTCTATGTTCTAAGTCTCAAATCAAATATATCTGATAATAAATAAGCCATAAATCTGGCAAATTTTAATAAGTAAAATTAAATCTAATTGTTTATTGACACATGGAAGGTCTGAGGTTTTGACCCCACAGTTTCAACTTCTCACCTCGTATCTTCAAAACAATAAAATCTACCAATGATTGGCCCCTTATCTCAATACCCAGGATAAGCTAGGGATTAATAATGAACCAAGATGGTGAGGCTGATTTGAGTAGTCCGGGTGAAATCAACACCCTCGATTGATAACTCTCGTTAAAAATGAAATGAAATGAATGGAGTTTTACGTCCTACTTTTCTGCACCTATGTGGGCTAATTGAGGACGGGCAAACGCCATGCAGTGTGCAATGAGGGAAATCTTGTCAGGACAGCGGCATTAGCCTGCTGTTATTTTTGATTTCCAACTGTCGAGGGATCTTTAACGTGCACAGCCAATAGCACACAGGACCTCGGTTTAAGTCCCATCCGAACGACTAGACACTTTTCCATGTCAGCCCCTCCGACCTGCATCACTGACAGGGGGAAACCGGGTTGAAAACAACTCTCGTTAAAAGTAAACCAATTTACGTTAAAATATTGCTAGCATCCAACAAAAATAACATGGTCAGAAGGTTTCACCTTCACGTCTGTCCACCGAACAAAATCTTAAGGTACCCTAACTACAAAGGCTTGAATTGATCCGGATTCTTCTACCAACTTCTATAATTGCCAACAACAAACTAGTCTATTGGTAGTTGTTTTGCAGGTTTTCTATCAAATAAGTATCATGATCAGATGGTGTTTCCTCATCCACGTCTTTCCAACAGACTATATCGAAAGATTTCCAAACTACCAACAAACAGAACTAAACAACCGAATTAATCCCGATCCTTCTACCAAGTATATATGCCATAATTGGCCAACAACTACCTAGTCTACGGTATTAGCTAACTGAAAGAAGAAGTCAATGTTTTAATGCCAATCGACGTCTATCCAATAAGTATCATGATCAGATGGAGTTTTCATCTTCACCTCTTTCCAACAGACTACATCGAATGATTTCCAAACTACCAACGCACAGAACTAAACCACCCAATCAATCCTGATCCTTCTACCAACTACCATAATTGCGAACAACTACCTAGTCTACGGTATCAGCTTACTGAAAATGCAAGTCAAGGTTTACTGCCAATCGACGTCTACCCAAAAAATCTTAATATTCCAAAACTTTTAAATTAGAAGTATCAAGCACTCACAATGATCCACTACTTACTTACTACAACTACTAACTACCACGTCTAACAACAACAACTACCTTGTCTGCTATATCAGTTCGCTAGAAACAGACGTGAAGATACCATCTACAAACTTAGTCTGGAAGCGGAAGTAAACTTGTCATTTCCCAACCGAACAACAGAACATCAGCATCCAATTGTTCCTGATCTTACTACCAACTACCACCAACAACTTAGTTTGCGATATCAATTAGCTGGAAGCGGAAGTAAACTTGTCATTTACCAACCAAACAACAGTACCCACTACCAACAGCAACTTAGTTTGCGATATCAGTCAGCTGTAGGCGGAAGTAAACTTGTCATAAAAAAAACAAGTCTGAGATTTCAGTTCAATGGAAGAGGAAGTTAACTAAGTCATCTACCACGAGGGTCCGGTTCCTAGCATTTAAGTACATGTAAGTCCAAGTCTGATATTCGACTTTAGAGTTCCTACTAATTCTTGCATAGAATCAAGTCGACTTAGGGTTTTAAGCACAAAATTGATCTTAAGCACAATGCTAGGAACTCGGCCCAGTGGTTTTACCTAAACTGGACTGTAAGCTGTAAGTGGTATGATCCTGTTTCACATTCAGCAGATGGGAACAAATAAGTCATTATGTTATGGATCCATTTGTGTGTATGGTTCCATTACACAAAAGTAACATTGTCCTGTCTAACATTCAGTCCATGGAGACAAACATAGACTCTATATTTTTCAATGGTTTCCAACCATGAAGCATTCACCAGGGGGGCTTGAGACATGAAGACGTGTATCAATTTTCTCCAGCTCAAGTTTTATGCAGCCATATTTCGCGGTTTAAAGTCTGTAGTTGCTGGTGACGAGGAAGCCCAAAACGACAACATTTGCCCAATATTTTTCCACAAAATTTATGATTGGTTATGACACTTCGAATTTTTTTATCAGCACCCGAAAAATATTATTTACAAGAAATGTGTGTTTTAAACATTGTTTGGGAATTGAACGGAGGCCATAGCTATGGGAGTGTCGTGAATTTGGGCCACTGTTTCAAAAAGGTTGGCAACCATTATTTCACCATGGTTCAGAATTAGTTTTAATACAAAAGGTCCTGTCTGACATTCAGACCATGGAGACAAACATAGACTCTTCATTTAAATGTAATCAGAATAAAGTTAAAAAACAGCAAAGAGTCATGGTCATGTCCATAGAACTGTAATATACACATATTTATATATTCAACCCTTGGGAAAATCAGTTCGCATCGGAATTTGACAAATCTGAAGCAACAAAATTTTCCCAAGACATACGAATAAATACGGGGTGCGGTATATTTAATTATTTAATCTACGTATGAAAGGTAAGTAAAATGTCGTGGTCAACTCTCCGCCATGTTGTAAATCTACCCAAAAAATTTCAAAGTGAAAAGGCGGAGAAGTCTGACTTGAAACTGACTTTTATAAGTAATGTTTACTAACTTTTGTAAGTAATGTTTACGAACTAAATTACTTCTCACTTGCATAAAAGACAAAAACGTCTGTTTTTTTGTTTTTTTTTTGTTTTTTTTAAAGTTCATTATTATCAACTGTGGGAAAAATATGACTAAGTCTTAATCATTATGAGAAATATACAATTGATTCAGATACACCTTCAGATATTTTTCTTTTAATTTTTTTCTGTGTGTAACTTATCCATTCTAAATCAAGGTCCTCAAATTTTGAATTATTATTCAATGGATAAATCAATTGATTTCGTGAAAAAGGTTGCCAGTTATCGATTTCTGAAAAAACACAAATTATCCAGAGCTATACTTAGAAAATATTAACTTAAAGGGATATGTTCACTAACTGTTCGACCAATAAAAGTTTAGTGTCAGAACCTGGAATATTTTATCTATTCGAATCCGTAATAATGTTCACAACTCTCCCTCGAAATTTAAGCCTTCAAATCCCTGTGTAGTCATGATTATGAGTGTTTGAAAGTCAAAAATACGACTCGTCATTTAGTAAGACTATACCTGATATAAGAAAAATATACACGAAATGAAAGATACATGTTTAGGTAGGGTATAATTGAATGGATTGTGTGATTTTGTGTGCAGTTCTAGTACTTCTTGGGGCTCTACGACACCACCAGCCCCCCCCTAAAACCACGCCCTTGGTACTCATCGCAATTTGAATGTGAAAAATTTCTCGAAAACTGAAGCCACTAAATTTGATAATTAAATAAGAACCTTACCTGTATTAAGAATTTTACCAAAAATGGAACCACCGTGACCGTCTATATAAGTCGGACAGTTCCAACGTCTGTTTTTAAATTGATATTTACATTCGTCTATTGCCATTTTGGCACCTTTGGCGATGGCAATGATTGACCCTGGATTTCGGGTCACCAATTTTCGTTGTTTCTTCGTCAATGGTAGCAAGCTAGGATTATTGTAAAGTTGCGTCACAGACGTTCGTAGATCGTTGGTTCTGCGACCCATTTTGGCCATGGACCTGCAAGAAAAAAAACCCTAAAAGTTGCAGACAAACTACGAAATCTTTAAATTCATTTTCAAATGGGGGACATACATGAATTTGTTTTCGGCAATTCGATAATTCAATTCAAATTGGAATCATTAATAATTGTATGTAATCATTTTCACAATTTAAATAAACAATGTTTCGACGTTTTACATAATTTAGATAAACTTGAATGTTAGCATTGGCATTTCAAAAGTTCAAAATCTACGAGTAAGCACAATTATTTTAGAGTGTACTCATAGTGTGCTTTGACATAATTGTGATGTTACAAAATGTGTCCATTTTTGTCTGCTTTTTGAACATTTCTTCAGTTTACGAGAGCAATGACCTAAGACCTAAATTCGGTTGTCCTTGAATAAATAAACAAATAATAAAATAATAAATATAAACAAATTCAAACAATATCCTTGATGGCTTTTCAGATAAATCAAATATCAACTTATTTATTTATGATTATTCAATATTTATTTCAATTTTACTCAAAATTAATTGTTTTATACTCTATACGCTAGTAAATAGAATCTAAAATTCCGTACGAGCAGAACAATTCTAAAAATATAGCTAACGTGACAAAATCAGTTACGCTTTTATGCTAGTTTGATTGGGGAACAGGCTCTCTCCTGAGACGTAAAATTTATTCGGGAATTAGTGCATTGTTTTTAAACCAAAAATAAATTTAAGAATCAAAGGGCACACCATAGTACTGTAAATTTCATATTTATTTATTTTTGTTAGGGAGACCATAAGAATTTAATTCACGCTCATGGTTATGTAGATTTGTTAAAAGTCACCAACAAAATGCGTAGATGCATTTACAAATGGCTTTAAAAAGTTTGGCTCTTTTGAAATAATATGAGTCTCACAGTTGTAACGGGAGGTCCATCAAAGATTTTATAAAAGTCTGCCTTTCATATTTGTATTCTCAAGGATTTTGAATGTTATTTCCTGACTTGGTTTTCTGGAGTTTTGAAAACAACACCTAAGGTGTATATTGTTACAAATACCGGTCATTTTTTTGAGTCTATTTCTAGGTGATGACAATTTTGGAAAAGAACCCCACATACCCACACAAAATTTCATTCAAATTATTTTTTTTTCAACAAGAAAAGCATTAAACTAAGAGTCTGTTACTGATAATGCATATTTAATTTGTATTTCGTTTCCTGGGTTTTGCACATTCCACAATATAAATTCATCACTTGAATACCGAACAGCAATTATAACAAGATAAATATCAAACTTAATAAAAATTTAAGTTTATTTAAATATCTCCCACGCCCCTCCGTCTTTCTCTTTCTCTCCCTGTCCTGTCCCTATACCATTCACCCCGAAAATAATGGAATCGTTTACTCACCACCATTGAATGCCTTTCATCCGCCCGCGATGCCTGCTCTTTTTACACATGATTAGTAAGAAACCGACGTACAACAGTCCAAGAACATACAGCAGACGCATCGTATTTCACATCAGTTGGCCGGATCTTGTTTCCGAATTTCAAAAGTTTCCACAAAATTTTTACCGTTATATAGAGTCAATTAGTACAAAATTTCACATATATAGGCTAAAATCACTACTTAAATACGAAATTAAAATCCATCGCAAGCAAAGTACAAATTTCGAATCCACTGCAAGTAATGTTCAAAATACAAATCCACCGAAAGTTAACCAAACGAAATATTGTTCGGAAAACTATTTACGAATATTTACTAATATCTACAATATCCAGAAATCAAAAGTAGAGTAACAATCCACAAAAACACTTTCCAAACCTTTCTGAGGCTAAATTGCATACAAAATCAGTCAATTGTGTCGGCGCTCAATGTTTTAAAATTATTGTCGCCCGTCCCAAAATAATTGATGTTTCATAAGAAAAGGGCAATAAGCTATTATTGTTTGAATTTCGTATCAATTTTACCGATTTCTAGAAATATCCTTAATACAAAGTCCAACCTTTCACACGGATAATCTGGAAATTTTACTCCCGAATTTCCCTTAATCCCAATCGGATGTTTTGAAACCAAACGTTTTGAATCTTAAACTCCTAGGTTAAGATTAGAAAAATGTCAGAAAATTTTAAACAAAGGACGAAGCGACATCGGTAAATAGGCATAGCGCCGCCTACTCCTAATGTTCTCAGAGTTTTCACCGTTTCAAGTGGCTACAAATCTATTTTGTCCTAATTATTTGGAAAGAGATTAGACAAGTTAACAATATTTACAACTCCTAATCGGTGACTTACGTTCCGACTTAAATGGACACAAGAATTTTATTGTGTGTTTAAAGAACTTAATAGTCTTTGAATTCTTTGTACAAATGGTCTTAACAACGTCTCCGAACAATGCAGACGCAGGTCGCAATCTTAATGAGAAAAAATGGTTTTGCTTCTTAAAGATTTGCATCCGGACACTACTGCAAACGTACGTGAACGTACACCCGATAAGACTGTTTTCGTGCACAATTTTTCTCTTACTTCTGTCAGCATCAGATTGTTTCCCAAAAATCAGTTCCCAAAATCATCATTAACCAATGCAGACGTATAGTCTCAACGAACGTGCATCAACAAACTATGTACACGTAAAACAAAAAAACGTAGATCTCACACGTAATCGTTAGTTTATAGATACAATATAGGAATAAACAAGGTGCTATAACGTCCCCTTGTCTTACTCCGTTTTTAAATCCGGATTCATCCGATCGTGTAACGACCACTTTTCTGTTGATCCAATATCCCACTCCGATTTTCGAACCACTTTCGTAAACTATGATATAAAATCTTCAGTGAACGATCCAACAAAAAAAAAAATCAAATTTTCAATCACAAAATCACCGAATCAAGAATCATCCAAGGATATCAATTAACACATCCAAAAAAGTGTTAACTCGATTAAGACATCAAATGTTAAATTTGTCACTTTTAAACTCTAAACCGTCATTAACTCGCGCATTTTCGATTGACAAATTTGGGGACAGGCCGGAGGGGTCACGTCTTGAGTCAAATGACGACTTCATTTGTGAGACAATAAACGTATAGTTTTATGTGTGTATTTTACTTTCTTTCCGCTCAACTGGGCGATTTGATCGCCTCCTATATATATATTATCAATCCAATTTTAAAAACGAGCAATTTTATTTTTTAAATGTTTCAAGATTTCGAGGTGGATACATTAGTCAATACTCTGAAGGTTTTTCCCCATTAAGTTAATGTGTAGGATCCATTCACAACCCGGGTCGCTAAAACGGTGGGTTCATATTTTATATTATCAAGATGTTTTAGCATGGACATTAAAATTGTATTAAAATCAAAACACATAAATGATATTTTCTTGGCATCTGTGGGAAATGGGAGCGAATCTGGATATTTGTTTGTTAAGGTGACACATAAAGCTAAGATTCCATATACGCGTCATGCGGATCCGTCATGCGTCATCCGTTAAGAATCGGAATGGTTGGTTTTAGAGGGTATGATTCCATATTTGCAGGAGTGGTATCCGTCAAATGTTCTCCGTAATACGTCAAAAAATGGAATCATACCCTCTAAAACCAACCATAAAACTAACCTATTCTAGTCGACCATCAGTGATACAGGTCCTTGGGACTGACGTGAATAAAAGCATATTATGGTCATTTTCTTAGGACAATAAACCGAGACCCTGTGTGCTAAAAAGGCTGTAAACGTTTAGCATCTATCGACAGTTGGAAATCGAAAAGGATTGGCTAATATCGCTGTATACTGTATTTGCAAAATTCCCTTCATTGCAAACTGCATGTCGTTGTTTGCTATCATTAGTCCCATTTTGTGCGCTGGAAACGTTCACTGTTAACCGGCTGTTATATTTTGTTAATTGTACATGGAGTATATGTCGGATTTTGATTTCTAAAAGTTGATACATTAAGATATGCGCGCAAACGAGGGCAAGTATCTCATATAGAAAGAGGGCTTTTTCAGTTTTGACTTGGGCTATCAGATGTGCTAAAGGGATACGTTCACTATCCGTTCGACCAATCAACCTTTAGTCTCAGAACCTGGAATTTTCTCCTAATCTAGTCTGTATTAATGTTCACAACTATCCCTCGAAATTTAAGCCTTCAAATCCTCGTGTATCCATAATTATTAGCTATTTGTAGCGTCTGAAAGTCGAATATACGACTCGTATTGAATTGAGATTATGCTTTATATAGAAACCACATATACAGAAAATGAAAGATACAGTAAATGTTTAGGTTCAATTGAAGTGATTTATTGAAGTTCGATTTGTGTGCAGTTCTAGTACTTCTGGAGGCTATTTACATAATATTCAAAGCCTAAATCGACCCTTGAAAATGCTGAACATTCCCCTTTAATTACCACTTTTCGATTAAAGAAAAAGAATATGTCAACGACTTTCAACGAATTTTAAAAATTTCCTTAAAAATGTTTAATTGAAAATTTGAAATTGCTCGAGGGCAGTCGTACATGATTTAGTATTCAATAATTTTTCTAGTTTTTAAAATACATTTTTTGGTCTATTTTAATATATTTTAATTTGGGTCCAGACACAACCTAAGGCAATTTATTCAAACGGAAATATTTTTTATCTCATTGCGAATATGCTGTCAAGAAAAATCTATTTCCTTTCTGAATTGCGAAACTTTTTTACATAGTATTTCTCCTAATGAAGCGTTTCTCTCATTTCCTTGTCTCTGATGCCGCAGTTGTTCAGTGCAGCGCTTGTTCACTACCTGAAGGTCAAGGGTTCGATACGGGCATAGGACGAGGATCCTATCTACCTATTGATCAAACCTTTATGCATTGATCTTTCTCGGATTATCTGTACCACCCCTTTAAAACTATGTCGACTGCAGTGTAAAAATAGTGTCTAGGGCCTAAACACTTTCCTAAACACATTTCATGTTAATGAATTGGTTCGATGTTTAGGCTCAAAACATGTTTAATCTCTAAACATGTGTTACCAGTTTTTGAACGCTGATCGTGATTATAATCCACGAACACATCCAAGCAACCTCGGTGCAGAAGCAGCCCAAGAAAGATCAATATCAAGAGGTTTTGGCCGAGGGCCGCTGATGGATGACCGTATTCCTTTTCAGAATATGAATATCTTTTTTCGGTTTCTATAGCACAGTATGCTAAAGCGTTCGTTCTTTACAACCATGAAGACGTTTGCTTCATTACGTCGAACAAAAGTGGACGTTTTGGTGGTGACATAGATAAGGCACCTGTAAATGGGTAAGGATAATCTGGGAAGGATTAATGCCAAGAGGTTTGACCAAGAAACTTAAGTTTTACCCTTGTGAAATTTCTTTCTTCCTATCTATATTGCCTTTTCTATAACAAACAATTTCCTTTGTCGCAGATAGAAAATGTATTTTGGTTTCTCTTGATCTTAGAGGCAACAAAAGATTAAGAAGTCGTTTTTAAGTTTATTTTCCACGATTCTTAGCGACTCATTGCTAATTTAGTCGTGTTTACCACTATCTTTTATTTTGAATTTTAATTTATTCCTAAACAAGTCGGGGCATACTCGGGTTAATATCCCAATCAAAACAGAAAATAAACAGAGTATCATTCCCACGGCCAGAAAGAAAAGAAACGTTTCAAATTGACGAAGGCGGAACGTTTAATATGACTGGAATACAGTAACAATTGTTCGTTTCTTTCCTTGGTTGTTTCTTAATTTGTACGATGCCTGACCTGAAGGTTTTGGGAACATATCCACGTAAGCGTAATTGCTGTAAGGTACTCGACGATGTTTCAAATTTGTTCATAAATAATTTGATAAAAACTGGAATTAAAGAGCAACTGGATATTGAATAACTGCCAGCAAAGGACAGCATCTTGTAGGTTTTGATCGATCGCTATATTTCGTCAAACTAAGCGCACCATGGTAGTATTTCACACTTGCTACCAGTTTTTATCGGTCGCTCGGTAAATTTTACTTGATATCCACGCGCAGGAGAAATTGTGGTCAAGGTTTATGGAGTTGCTGCAGACAGTGGAGATTTTTCAGACCCATAGCTCAGTTTGCGTCACCAGATAAATGTCCAAATGTCCCCAATCTGGGACATGCTCCTCAAGTTGAAAACCCGGGGTAAGAAGAAATGCAAAAATGAATCGCCAGTCTACCTGAACTCATCTTTAAAAGAACCATAAACACAACTAACTTCAATGTTTGTCTTTAAACGACCTCGTCGATTACGACTCGAAGCTTGCAGTCTCTATTTACCTAAACAAGTTAAGCCAGATTCGCTGAATACCTCAAATTTATTTGCACTCGCTTTTTAATTTCAACGACCAATAAATTGTGGGAACGTTCACAAGTTAGCAACAAGTTTCGGGGAATGTTAAACCGCTAATTCGCTTTAAATAGGCAAATAAACAGCACATCGTTGGTCTGGCGTCGTTTTCTTGGCCGGGGCGTTAACTTTTTGATCTGTTGAAAGCCGCTGAATCGGTAACAATCCTACTCATTTTAGTCTTTGTGGACACAAGATTTACGTGTGTCAAAAAGTCGATGTAAATTTCTATTTTCTCAAGTACAACACATTCTTGGCTTTGTGTGTCTAATTTGCCAATTATTTGCTGTTAAATTAGTCTTTTTTCTTTAACTTAATTCAAACATCAATTCGTAGATTGCTTGGCTAACGATATACAAGCAATTTTAGCGGCAATGGATGAAATGAGTTCATTGTAATTTGGGATGCCATGCAATTGATTGGCCTCTCGACGCTCTAATGACCGAAACTGCATAAGAAAAGTCGATTTGTACAACTGAAAGTGATGCAGCATTCTAAACTCGTATGTGATATCATCACTTTCTGTCATATCAATCTCTGACTAACGTGTATTCCACTTCCTACGCGCTTTGATATGATACCTTAGATATCATTAGAGGCTTTTGACATATTGAACCATTTCTATTATTGCATGAATCTGAAAATTGGAATGGTTCAATTCTATACTATCCGTGTCCCTTATACCCACAAAATGTCAACAAACCCTTTAAGTTCAAAACCAGATAAGAAAGCATGCAGATATCAAAATATATCCGTGCCGTGTGCGCTGCAACTGTTAACGTTACACGCACGGTAAGCAGAAAATTACTCTGCATATTATTCAAAGGCAACAAAATTTGCATTTTCATATGAAAATATGGAAAACGGGAAAATAATTCGGTGTTGTTGATTAAGGGGACGTAACTCTATTGTGAGTAGTCTTTAGGATAGCTGTAGGACTCATTCACCATTTCAGTTTCAATGCCTTTCCATGTATAATCACGAAATTCAATCTTCTATAACGTTTGTATATTGTATGAAAGGATACTTCCTTTATGCCTTTTTACCCCAGAGTTTTGAACTCCGTAGTCAACCGGGTCAGTAAAGCCTAGTCTACACGAATGATCCATAATCTCAAGACTATCTGAAATCCGAGTCTATTAAAGCAGAGGCGAAATTTGTGGCGTCTATACTACGGTAGTTGGATTGAATTACGATAGATGAAACCGGAAACAGTACTAGTATCGCCACCTATTATGCCAATAGCAAATTGCCTTTTTAACTCTTGAGTATATGACTTTGCGTCTATACAGCATTAGTCCCGGTTTAAATACGCTGGTGTCAATAAACCATCCACTTGTTGCAGTATTTATTAAACTCGGGGTAAATGTATCTCAAGATTTTTAAACCCAGTTTATGGTCCGTGTAGACAATTAACCTGAGATTAAACAGATCGTGTAGACGAGGCTATAATCGTTTTTTGTGGACTATCTGTAAAGTGATGCCGAGTTTGCAAACCAAGTTATGGACTGCTACCTGGAATTTTTGAGTTCAGAATACTTTCGTTATTTGTTCCACATCGTCATTTCATCGTAGGAGTGATATCAAAATTTTATATCAAAATAGAATGTAAACAAAAACATCCCGATCTGTCGTCATGGTGACCTCGATTAGCATCACTGTACCAGCTGGTTGCTAGACATTATTTACTCTATGACCTTGAAATTTCTTCCAGTGACCTTGACTCGATATTTTTTTCCTATCAAAATAACTGGGTCCAGTCAAAATATGTAAATCCTCGGTTCCCAACCAGGGGTACTAGTTCCCCTTGGGATTACCAGCAAACACAACAAACAAAATATGGAATGGTTTAGATATCAAACTGAATCAACCGACAAATATACTTTGAATTTCATGTTGGCTCTTAATGTTACGTAGGGTGGGCGAAGGGGTACCAGGAGATTGCTTTAAAAAGGGGTCCAAAAGGTTGGGAACCGATGATTTTAATGATTGAAGAAAGAAAAGACAACGTGTATGAAAATGTTTCTTTGGTATGTGATATATTCCGATGTACCATCTTAATATAGTGGTCGAGAGTCTTCATCATTCCATACTGCATAGCTTTGAGTGTCGTCATTAGTCTGATCAAGGCTGGAAACTTAGGACGTAAAACTCCATTTACATCTCGAATTATGTTGGTTTGTCGTGCTAAGACGTATGACTGGTATAACAAAATATTCCAACATCTCCATCCCAGTGATTGAAAGAAGATATTTCAGACCATATTTCTCTTACGTATTCTGAAAGTTGAAAAATATCGAAACATTGTAACTGATAGCATCAATTTTCGCCATTCCAATTTCCATTCCGACGTTTGTGGTTCTTGCAAGTTCACTAAAACTAATGCGTTTTATGACGTCACTGACAGTGATCTACAAACGTCTGAATATAAATTAGAATGGCGCAAATTGATGCTATCAGTGAACCCGATACACATACAAAGTTTAGAAAACTACTTTCCATCCCTTTAACAAAAAGCCCACTTTTATTAAAGATCATATTTTAGAAACTTTTTTTAGTAATGAAAATTTTAGCCCCTTTAAAGGATGATAGATTTGAAATTTCGCTTAACCAATCAACTATTAGTAGAACATCAACTGAGTTAAAATTCAACCTGAGTGACACTGATTGGTTATAATTGATCTAATCAGTCGGCACATTCTGAACCTTATAGTCACAGTTTGTTCGGAATTACTCGTATCTAACTCGACAAAAATCAACAATTTTTTGCCCCCAAAAATCCATTTTAAAAGTTGAGATTTATTTTGAAGGGTTGCATTTAGATTCATCTACACATTTCCAAAATACCACAGTCTGAATAGTTTTAGTTTCGGAGATATAAGGCGAAATATGAGTGTTGGCTTCTCAGTTGTGTGCGAGTGATTTTTCGCAATATTGCTCTAGTAGTCGCGATTTAAATACGTAGAAATTGTTTGGCTTGGGTCTTAAGTAATGATAGTCTGGATTATTCAGACTGAAGTTTTGTCAATTTGTCTTAAAAAATTAGGCTTGTAGATTGAATCACCCAGACTAAAATTTCATATCGCATTGTGATCAGAAAAAAAAAAACAAATTTAATGGACATAATAAGATTCAGTAATTAAGTATATGACCACAATCTACTGGTTTGGACGCACTTGCCACCTGTTGTATGGGCCAAAGGCATTTTAGCAATGAAATATAAGGGGCCAAAAAGAGCTTAGCTAGCGAAGTGGGCAGAGCGTTTTAGCGGGCACGAAATCTCTACTAACGTCTTCGGGCCGAACTTAGCCCACATGCCGCCATTTTAGAAGGCCTGGGGCCTTATTCTCGAAAACTTAACTTAAGATGATTTTAGTGATTCGGTAATCTGATTGGTCAATTACTTAAATCAATTTTAAATTAAATATTATTATCAGAATGCTGTATTTTCTTAAAATCTGGATTTTATCTAAGTTAAGTTTTCGAGAATAAGGCCCCTGGCCTAAACATATTTAAAACTGACATCATGGATGGCTGTTTGCTGCCTTTCCACAGTACGAGCTCCATCTGGATGTTGATGGTCCGAAAACCACTGTCCATGTAACGAGTCACGTGTATGATAAGCTTAATATAATACTGTGCAAAGGGACATAATCCCATAATTTTTATTGTAGAGAAAAAAATGAAATTTTCCACAAAGAATAAAGAAAAATCTTAATTTTTGAGTAAAGGAAAATCTTAATTTTTGAGTAAAGAAAAATCTCAATTTTTGAGTAAAGAAAAATCACAATTTTTGTGTAAAATAAAACCTCAATTTTTGCGTGAAGAAAAATCTAAAATTTATGTGTAAAGAAAAATTCGTTTTAATGAGCATTTGTGACACACAAGGAAGATTTTTTGGCATCTTTTTTTTGTTGTGTGGGGTAAAGAAGTAAGGGACAAGACAACATCCTAAAAAATTGTAAGTTTTTATCTATGGTTTTTATTAACAATTTAAATACAATCTGAATATATATAGAAAATATAGGTACATTGTCAGTGACACATCGTAATAGCTCAAGAGTATTACGAGTTTACCAACATTGAACCCTTGATGCAGAAAGTCAGAAGAATACACTTTGATGAGATTTTCTAATAATTAATATTTTGACTTTGACATTACTGCAGGGTTACTTGAGACTTCATACTTCATTGAGGAAATTTCATAACGAACTTTTAGACAAATATAACAAATCTGTTTCTTGCATCTTGACTGATTTGTTTAGTGAATTGATCTGTTTCGCGTGAAGCAGACCTTGATTACTCTTTTTCGAAACACCTGGTGATACAACTATTGCTCTCGATTTTGCCATGATTTTGGGTGCAATTTTTGATTAAAGGAATGGTTTTGCTTGTACATATTTTTATTAGACATTAGTAACAGAAATACAATAGTTCTTGCTCGTTGAATCAAAGGTTGGCCGACTCGTAATACTCTTGAGTTATCATGGTCTTGATAACAGTATCACATACTAATCTTTCAGGCATCGACAGTTCTCAAGAGGGCGCTAGTAGTTACCAACTTCTGCCTTTGATATTCTAGCCATTGAAAAAAATCGGGTATTAAGGCCTATAATATTTCGGATTTGAAAACGCAAAAAAAAAGAAAGTGTAGTTTTGGGGAAAGGGTCATACAGGCGAAAAACCTAATCCCAGATCCTTTAAATGTTAATGTGACTGAAATTGTGTTTCAATGAATCTCATTGGTCGAGAGTATTTCTTCGACCAATCAAAACGGAACATCGATTTAAAATGTTCTGGGCTAGATGCTCAGTACCTACTCGAGTGTCTTTTGAAAACTGACAACGTCATACAGTATGTTTGTTATATAAATAGTATGTTCATTATATACAATATTTACAATTCATACATGGGATCACCCCTTAACAATAATTGAATAGTTATTACAAGGGTATAAAACTTTCTTATTTTTTAAACAATGCATCTTATATCTACACTAATATTAACACTTATTGTTCCTATGTTTTTCCAATATGTGTCATGCCTTTAGGAAATATATCCACGAAAATTCATCCTGCTTGATTTCAAAGCCGTTGTAACACATTTGTGTTCCATAAACACTTCAGCAACATCAAACGTGTTTTGGTATTCCTTTATCAAACCGTAAGGCAAAGTAATTTCCATTTTACTTTATCCAATGTTCCTTGCATTTTCAGTGTTCACAGTTGTTCGTTGTCTAGAATGCACCTTGTAATGTTTTCAAACAATTCACATTTTGAAATGTCAAGGTTCACAGTTAGTTTAAAATTCAACCCTTTAATCTGCAAACTAATATTTTCGAGAAAAAAAACCCTCATAACCCCCTGTGCATTGTACGTCGTTATCCAATTTGGCCGGTTAGTTTTGTTGTTACATCTTCACGAGGTTCGTTATAATTATTTCAAAACTGATCCACGGCCCTTTTCCAGATACAAAAATTAAGAAACAGTAGCACTAATGTGACCAATTTTACTTCGAACACAGGAAGTCACTCTTCACTTGCACATGTAAATTTCTTGATTTTTGAGGCACTGTTTACATTTAACATGACAGCACCAAAACACTTGGCACTTGCATGCTTTAACCACAGTCGTATGCTTAACGTTATAGCCGCGACCGCAACACATAGTTTCACAATCGCGGTCTTTATCACATGTGCGACCGGTCGTACCCGGAGTGTAGCGACTCCGCCGACAAAAGCTCGGCGATTCGTCCATATAAAGTAAGTCACCCCGCCTCGGCGATCGTCCCTCGTTGTTCAAAGCATTTGTCTCGGCGTTCGCGCGACGCACTAAAAGATTTTTGCCCGCTGCTTGGTTTGTCTGAATTAATACTTTTTTCGCACGTTCATATTTGTTCTTCAATGTTCGTCCGATCTTACTAAAGGGAGATAACTGCAACCAACATGTTTTGACTGTACAGGAACCGGAAACGCCATGACACTTACACGTTGTGTTGACGTTTTCTTTTACAACCTGAAAAGAAAGAAAATAAAAAGTTAAGAATTTTAAAATTTCTATCCGAAAGGAGCCACACAATTTCGGCTTTCTCCGCGCATATATACCTCTTTTTTTTCAATTTGACACGAGTAAAATACAAGATAACCCCTCTAAAATATATGTTTGTCGAAAACAAGAGTCAATTTTTGAAATTGCAGACCAGCCTTAGAGAAAGCTGCGGGAGTATTCCAAGATCAGTAAAGTACCATATACTTGGAAAAGGACCTCCCATACCAACGCACCCCCTTCCATATTTAGAATTCTTACAAAAAAATAAAAAAGACCTGACCATTTTTTTCATTCCATTCTATGAGTTTAAAAGAAAATTCAAATTGGTCTCAGAAAATAGAGTCAATATGTACAATGTCAGACCAGTCTAAGAGAATGCCAGGAACGGTTCCATGCCATGTAATATGTGGTTGAATATCCCCCATACCGTCGCACCCCCTCCCGCATTTTGAATTCTTATAAAAAAATGTTTTCCACAAAAACACAGCGTCAATAAGTACAATGTCAGACCAGTCTTAGAGAATGCCAGGAACGGTTCCAAGTTGTGACCTGACCATTTTTTCATTTCATTCTACGAGTTTTAAAGAAAATTCAAATTGGTCTCAGAAAACAGAGTCAATAGGTACAATGTAAGACCAGTCTTAGAGAATGCCAGGAACGGTTCCATGTCGTGACCTGACCATTATTTCATTCCATTCTATGAGTTTAAAAGAAAATTCAAATTGGTCTCAGAAAACAGAGTCAATAAGTACAATGTCAGACCAGTCTAAGAGAATGCCAGGAACTGTTCCATGCCATGTAATATATTTGGTTGAGCATCCCCCATACCCACGCACCCCCTCCCACATTTTGAATTCTTATAAAAAAAAATGTTTTCCACAAAAATCAGAGTCAATAAGTACAATGTCAGACCAGTCTTAGAGAATTCCAGGAACGATTCTATGCCATGTACTTGATTTGGTAGCACATCTACCATACGCACGCAACCCCTCCCAAATTTATAATCCTTACAAAAAAAAAATATGTTCCACAGAAAACAGAGTCAGTAAGTACAGTGTCAGACCTGTCTAAGAGAATGTCAGGAACGGTTCCATGTCGTGACCTGACCATTATTTCATTCCATTCTATGAGTTTAAAAGAAAATTCAAATTGGTCTCAGAAAACAGAGTCAATAGGTACAATGTCAGACCAGTCTAAGAGAATGCCAGGAACGGTTCCAAGTCGTGACCTGACCATTTTTTCATTTCATTCTACGAGTTTTAAAGAAAATTCAAATTTGTCTCAGAAAACAGAGTCAATAGGTACAATGTCAGACCAGTCTAAGAGAATGCCAGGAACGGTTCCAAGTCGTGACCTGACCATTTTTTCATTTCATTCTACGAGTTTTAAAGAAAATTCAAATTGGTCTCAGAAAACAGAGTCAATAGGTACAATGTCAGACCAGTCTTAGAGAATGCCAGGAACGGTTCCAAGTCGTGACTTGACCATTATTTCATTCCATTCTATGAGTTTAAAAGAAAATTCAAATTGGTCTCAGAAAATAGAGTCAATAAGTACAATGTCAGACCAGTCTAAGAGAATGCCAGGAACGGTTCCATGCCATGTTATCTACTTGGTTTGTTTTTACATTCACTAATTTCTAATGTAAACTATTTAAATGGGTTCTACTCTAACATATACTCTATGTTTATATTTTGAAGCCTTGAGTCTTCTACGTGAGTTTGAACCTCCTTGGCTTTATATCGTTATTGCAGTGAATGCCTTTGTTGAGGAAGGGTATGCTTACACCTCTTTCAGCACCTTATACCGCGTGATGACTCTGTTGTCAACGTCTTTTCCAAAATGAAATGCAATGAAATTTTCTGTCATACTTTTTACAGTGTGCAATGGTGGACATTTGAAAGGACAGTGGCATCATCCTACTATTTTTGAATTTCAAACAAGAGGGTTCTTTAACGTGCACATTTTGTAGCACACAGGGCCCTAGAATATCCGACCGACTAAACGTTTTCTATAAAGAAACCAAGTACTGACGATCCGAACCGCAAAACGAAACTCGAAATCCAAAAGGACATTTTGACGAAACATAGGTAACAGCTTAAGAACTTTTCACATGAGGAATTATATCAATCATACATGAGTAAGTATATCATAATGAAAAGTGGTATCAGGTGTCTAGAAGAGTAAGCATACCCTGCCTGGCGCCACACCCGTCCTTGCTGTTAAACATCCACAAAACTACAAAACAAAAACGTGAAAAAGCGTCGGATGAAAACAACATGACTCGACGACAAATTTACACAAACTCAATCCGTACGCTATCAATCAACGAGGAAGCATTCAACGACAAAAAGTGACACCAAATTATCAGAAGGGCAAGCAAATACTGCCTAGAACACCACCAGAAATAGCTGCTTAATATTTAAGATGGAGGGAGACAAAACAAGAGTAGTGTCTAGTAAAATTATAAAAATAAGGTGACAACTCGACAGTTTCGTGAGATTACGTTAAAAAGAAGCATTTGCAATCATAACACAAACAGATGATTTGTATTTATAAATCAATTTTTGATGGCGGTTGTAAAATTTCCTAAGAGAGGTTTAGTTAGAGTCGGTTTTAGTTCACATCTTTGTAGTAGGCTAAAGCTTGCCGCAGACGTGTGTAATCCGACACACGCAAATGACACAAGTGAATAATTTCACACGTCTGCGCTGAAACAAGCCTGTGTTTTAAAACACTAGTGTTGACTTTCACAGCATCAAACTTGTTTGATATTTTTCGACACGCGTGTCGATTTACACACGTCTGCGCTGAGCCTGTGTATTTCGACACAGTTCTTCTGTCTAAAGCGCATGCGTCAACTCTCGGTCAAAATGGCGTCGCCCTGTACTGTCGTGTCCGAAGTATTATCGGAAGATAAATTGGTGGACGCGTGGTCGGATTACCCGTTTCTTGTCGGGTAATACAGGGAGATATCATTTCCAAGATGGCATATTAAATGACTCCCTGTCCAGACGATGAAATTGGCGAAATCGTTCAGGGTCTTCGGCGTCCAATTCGCGGAGTAGGGTATCACATACCCCATGCCTCTTTCGTTTTAAAAGCCACCCCCTGGACCATAGGTGCCTATTTGATGTAGTTAACCGTCGACGACGTAACAATAAAAAAAACATTAAAGTTTCTTCGTCTTCAGACGCCGACGATTCTTCACTATCCGCTATACTGTTTGGTCACGTGATCTCCGGTTGTTTTGGTCACATGATCTTTATGAATCAGCTGTGTTAATTTACACACCGTGTGCGGCAACGCTGTGACAATTGACACAAGTGAAATTATTCACTTGTGTCATTTGCGTGTGTCGGATGACACACGTCTGCGGCAGGCTTAACACACTACAACTTAAAGACAGAAGCATAAAATCGCGTCAAATGAAATTAGTGACCAGACGACAAATGTTAAAAGTTCAAGGGTCGTAACTGATGAAAATATCCAACTTCTACAATTCAAGGGACGTAACTGATCATAATAATTGCAATGTTATGATAATAAAAAGGGGGGGGGGGGTGGTTGAGTACGTCCGAATAAAGGAGAATAATTCAATGACAGTCCCTGAGCCCTGCACCCCTGGTAGGAAAAACCGGACCGAAAAATACGAATTTATTATTTGACATATTTCGGGATTAAACCATCGACCCTCGGGTTAGCGAGCAAGCGTCCAACTCACTAAGCCACCACGACCCCCAGATCATGGACGACAATTGTAGTAAACTTCTGAAGAAACATGTAGGGATAAATTTATATATCGGATGTCCCATAAAATAATGTCCCCGAGTTCAACGGGAAGTATCTCACTCAGCTGTTGGTAAACCCATCTCTTTCAAAATTCTCACTGCCAAACTTTAAGATGTCGTTGTACAACCCTTCCAACTTTTTTTAGAACACCCGATGTGTGCATGTATGTATTTTAATCAAATCGAATCAAATTCAACGACTTTAATCAAAACAGTAAACACTTCAAATGACTGTTAACAAGTTGAAAATCGTCTGAAGCGTCTCTATTGACACCTAAACTGTTCTCAAGCCACTGAAGAGCTGATAAAGACAGTCCCGCAGCAATATGACAGCTTCGCACAAAATGACAGAATGGATATAATTGGCTATTATTCAAGTTTAACTAGGCGTTTAATTGTTTGTATTGAAGTTAGACGACAAATCTACTCCTCAATATATCAAACTATCAAAGGTAACCTTAGTCCGAAAATAGGTCAACTGTCAAATCTCGCCAACGCTGACATCTTGGTTACTCACAACACAGGCATTCGTTAACATTGGAGTGGGCATTAGGCACTTGCAAGATATACTGGGATATACATGTACATTGGAATGGAATTACTTTCAAACAGTTTGTATGCTTCATTTATGCTGGGTGAGATATTTTTGACTAACAGAGGATACATTATTGCCACGGAGAGCTATCCAACCCCGATGCAATCCTTCACAATACACAATATACAAACACACGTAAAACGCCACTGTATCCATGGCAAAAGTTATCTAAGCCGGTATCCACAGATTTGGTGACAATGATCTTTCCTTACAGACATTCGTTGATATTGAGAGTAGAGTATTCCTAAACGAACGCTCTTTCATTGACAATTTATGTAATTCCAGTGACCTTGAATGAGCCTTTTTCCAAATTGAACCAGCTGTATATGGGTACGGATAATCCGGGAAAGATCAATGTCAAGATGTTTGGCCAAGGACCAGCTGGGAAAAAGGTTCCTAAGAGGTAAAATCCTTGTAAAATATAGATGCTGTTTTTTTTCTTTAGTTTCTGCACCAGGCGCAAAAGTGATGTCAAAAGCATTGGTGTTGAATTCATTGTGCCTACGCCTCACCATCCTCTCGAATCACCCACACGATTAAAAATAGGTAGTGTTACTTTATTATTATCTGTTCACCAATCGTAAAAGATTGTACAAAGTGTCAGTTTTGTGGGAGTTTTTGTGTTTCTGTCAAATCAAATTAAAATCCATTTGAATCTTTCACACTTTATTTTTGGCCAATTTTTAATCGTAGCGATGTTTTCTTAGTTTACACGATTTTCGTGTTTGACTATTAAATGTAGCTTAACTGAGAATTTATCCGACAGAGGCTAATGAATTCTGGTAACGCCAAAGAGTGTACAACGAAGAAAATTTTGCTAGGAAAGCGGTATTGTTTTTTCTTGATGTTACTGGACGTCGTTTAATGGGTGACTTTTATATCCACCTCTCCAATGTTTTGAAAATTTGAAAAAAAAGTTCTTTGTCATTAGCGCAACATCGAACGTCTTCGATCCAAATGCAGATAAAAAGTAAACAAATTCAAATAATGTGGTGTAAAATAAGGGAAATGTGCCAAGATAGTGGCATTATCTGTCAAAATAGGCAATACTTGTTTAAATACACCAACTTCCTAAAGATGTGTTCAGTGTCATGAGCGCATCATCGAACGTCTTCGATCCAAAAGACAACAAATTGAGTGGGTTAGAAAATTCCTCACCACCCAGAAGCCGGTTGTCGAGGCCAAGTAGGGGTAAATGGTACATTATGTACCTAGTTAATCTAATCCGTAGAGTCAACACGTTTCTCTAATAGTTTTGACAAGCCTGTCTATTCCACCCTAAGGATCTATTTCAACTCATGTTTGCCCACATCTCAGAGTTAATAAATTACCTATTAAAATGAAAGTTAGACGACAACTTGATTTCAATCATTTAAACGCTGTCCGTTGTAGATGGAAAAAAAAGAAAAGGAGTTTTTCGTTTTACATTTTACCACTTTTTTTTGCCAGAATTACCTAACTCGCCACTAAATGGCACATTTTATCCGAACGACAACATTGCGACGAACTTTTATCGGTCCTCAATTCGCAAATCCGTACTCGATATATTCGCGTTTTTAAAGTATTCCGAAAATAACGAATGAATTATGAATTGTACTTCCAAACCCCAAGAGAAGCCGCAGTGAGTTTAATTACTGAAGGTCCAGAGTCCAACTGGTAAAATTCAAACCTGTTTCCCATTATCAGTAAAACAGGTAGTAGGCGCTGATATAGAAAATACGTCTCGCTGTTCTAACGAGACAATACATCAAGACCCCATGTGCAACAAGCTGTATACGATAAAGATCAATTGACAGTTGAAAAAGAATAGGCTAATGCCATTGTACTGTTACAATCTCTCTCAATGAATGCATTACATTGTCCGTCTTCATTCCCTTAATAAAGTCGGAAAAGTATGACGTAAAACTCCATTAATGCTATTTCATTTCTAAACCCCAAGAGCAATTCAGCGGTGAACCAGACCCGTAGGAAGGAATTTCATATTGGGGGGGGGGGGGATTTTAAGGCCTTTGGGTTGGCTGTTCCTGCCTAAGTTATGGTACGTAAAGCAATTTTGATTAAACTGGCCCTAACAACATACCAATAATTTTTTTGTTGTATCTTAAGAATAAAAAAATATCATTCTTCAGTCATAAATGCCAAAATTATTGTGGGGGGTGGGGGCGGTTGCCTGTGTACAACGGGTCTAAAATTCGATCAAAGCAGTGAGTAAATAAGTTGTCCCGAGTGAAACCCCAGGTATAACAAACCCCTCTAATATTAAAATATTGTTGGTTCAGTGTCAAATTGCTATGCTATTGTCGCTGATTCGATTGTTTAAACTATTTTCAATAGTCTAGATCTTGTCAATTCGCAGTCTGAGCCGTGAAGTACACTGTCCCGCACGCAGTTTGTCCCCTCGGGCCCGATAAGGTTTGACCCCTCTGTGAGGACAGCGTTTTAGTACAAAATAAAATTCGGCAGGCAACCTCGAAACGATTTCATTCGGTTTGAACTGCATTCAAATATGCATGTATTTTGAAAATAAACATTTTTAGTTTAAAGCATTACCACCTCTTAAAATGAGCGAAGAATTTAAATTCTCAAACTTGGCCAACAAAAGAATATAATCATCAAAGGTGTCATTGGTTCGTTTGTTCGTTCGTTCGTTCGTTCATTCATCTTTTTTCATTTCATTCATTTCTATTTATCTTATTCCTTTATATTATCTCCATTTACTTTATTCAATATATTCATTTCATTTCATTTTCCAATTTTTTCTATTTCATCACACCATCTTTCATTCATTCACTCATTAATTTATTCAATCACCTTGTAAGTTATACTATTTCTAGCCGAAAACAAGGGAGTGTATATTTGTAACTGTAAATGTAACAAGCTCACTAATAAGCTGTTTATTGTAACTTAATGTCATGTTAAACCATTCCCTTCATTCATTTATTTTAATGATATGGTTCCATCTCGACACAATCTCTGGTATATCTGCCTCAGAACAATGTCAGGTGATTTTATCTGCCAGGAATTCTTGGCACTGGAATCTTAAACTTGAAATAAGATGCAATTATTAGCTTTTTTCAGTGCCATATCATATTCAAGCCGATCGTATCTGCTTTTTGAAAGGTTCTTCGTTTCACTCTTGATTGAAAATCCGTGTCTAAATTTTTCAAGCTGTACACATCGATCATGTGTAATTTGTTTCGTAACGACCACTTTTCAAGTCAGAGCAAACTGATCTTGTTACCGTCATCGGTGGTTGTAGATTATTTTTGCATCAGATACGTACGTCGAAAGGGTTGCTTATAGTTATCGTTACCTTTCGCAAGGGTGTGGATTTAAGGCGTCCCCTAGTTGAATTCAGAAAGGGGGGGGGGGGGGGGGGGGTGGGATGAAAAGGTCTTGGTCCCCCACATAATTTGAAATCCTGACTTCAAAATCTAAACCTCGAAATATGGTTCAGAATGCACCAATCTCAACATTTTTTTTCTTCCATTTTCACCGGACTTGTGCCCGTGGCGTTTTGCGACGTACTTGGTTTTTACAAACCAGCCTGGTTTGTCCCTCACAATATTTTGAACAAACCCGCGACCTTGACCCTTTTTGCCAAAGAACGGTTATCACGATGGCTACTGGCGTTACACGCTGCAAACATCAGTATGGGTTGAATTTGTGCTTTTGAATAATGGTTTCCCTACTGCATGTGAAACAGAAGAGGAGAGACTGAGTCTTAAAACGAATCTCTCAGTTGGAATTGCCAACAATGCAGATTGTACCCTTTAACGATCAAGTAACACAAAAATGTCTCACAATCTAAATAAATCCTATAATACCCATCGGATCCAACTAGAACATAATAAAATAACATACATGTAAAATGAGATGAAGTTTAAAATCGTACATTTCTGCACCTTGGTTGGCTGTTAAAGACGGGAATTGGCCTACTCTTCAATGATAACCAATTTCCAACTGACGCGGTCTATATCCCGCTATTTTTTCCATGCCAGTCCCTCAGACCTACATCACAAACAAAAGAGTGCAACTACATGTACATGTATGTCCCTCAAACTAGATCATAGAAATAAAATGAAATGGAGTTTCACGTCCTGTTCTTCTGCACATGATTGTACTAATTGTGGACGGGCAAACACCATGCAGTTTTCAATGAGGGAAATTTGGCCAGTACAGCGGCGTTAACCTACTCTTATTTTCGATTTCCAACTGCCGAGGGATCTTTAACGTGTACAGCCAATAGCACACGGGGCCTCGGTTTATTGTCCCATCCGAACGACTAGACGCTTTTTCCATGTCAGCCCCTCCGACCTGCATCACTGACAGGGGGAAACCGGATTGAACCCTGGCACTTCAGGTTAGCAAGCAAGCGTCTAACTCACTGAGCCACCGCGGCTCCCAAACTAGAACACAGAAGTAGGACAAAAACCTTCAGATTATCTTTGACATCATTGCTCCAATAAAACCAAAATTTACTGCTACATTGTGATAAAATATTGCCTTAAATACAATGAAGATTACAATCAAATTCTCTACGTAATATCATCATAAAACTACAGAAGATAACTGGTGGCAGGTGTGTTTTGTCGTTCACAGTTTTTACTACCTAGCCACAGAGAGTACTAAACGAACTTTGCCATACTGAACTATCAACGCATTCTTTTTATTATTTAGAGTTCTTACAAATTGCCATACGTTTGTTGTCAACAGTACATTACGCAAATACAACTTTTCATGTATAAACTCTGACTTAAAACAAAATGCTCTAATTATGAACAATTTGTATCTCCGAAAACCTTTCTTTAGACTTCCGCTTGGTACATTATGTGCCCCTAAATTGCCAAACGCATGGGTTCCCCATTATTTAGTTATTTGGTGACCTTGAATGGTGTACTCATCTTTCCTAAATACTCCTGTCGACCCAGTTTGAAAGGAATGCCAAGAGGTTTGGCCAAGGATCAGCTGGTAAAAAATCTTCAAAACTGTTTCCGTAAAAGTTACGCTAGCGCTACGGAACAGATTACTAGTATGGTTTACGGAAACTGAAATTGAAAGATCCCCGTGAACCTACGATGTTACTCTTGTTAAAGGGATTTGAAGGCTAATATTTCGAGGGAGAGTTGTGAACATTATTATGGATTAGAATAGCTAAAAAGAAATCAGGTTCTGAGACAAAAATATCCCTTTAAAATGGTTGTTTCTGTTTTCTCTTTTCTTTTTCTCTTCATAAAACGTGAACTCTTTGCAGCGATATTGTTTCATCATGCATAAGTTATTGTAGATCCAGATTTGAGTTTCTGATATTTCAAGGTCTTCGTTGCGTAAAATGTGAATCCTCCGATATGAAACTGACTTCACAGCTAATGAAACGTGTTTTGATGCTATGCAATGTGGTTAAAGCATGGTAAAAATCTGAAGCTTCTATCTCAAAGGTTATTTTAGAAATCCAACTACATTTGATTTTTATTAAACAGAATTGATTTTTTCAATTATGGTTTCAATTATCTAGACTTTAGACGATACAATAAACCCACGGGACAAAGAGGGCATCTAAAAAAAGAGGCTAATGCCGTTATCATGTCAAAATTTCCCTTCATCATTGCAAACTACATGAAGTTTCATCAGCACTTTCCATCTGGTCACATTTCTGACCATAGTTGTCGTGATTCAAGCCTACACAAGTTTATTTACACCAAAGACCAACTAAGCGGTTTAAGACTATTTAACAAAGATTTGAGATGTCCCCATATTGGCGAGAGAGACAGTTTGACTTTACCACGGTGTGATTACTATAATGATAATGTCAATATTGACAAAACATTGTCAAACATTCGAATTGACAATCTCCAATTAGCAGAAAACAGACAAAAATGTGCACTTTGTATACGGTGGATCGAATAGGACGCATGCCATTTCTCCATAAGGATACAATTTTCATTTATGAAAACTTGAAAACAAAATTTACCACGAAAATGAAAATTTACTATCAGTTGACCTATTAAAAATAGAAAATTTACTAAAAAGATGACCTATTGAAAATGAAAATTTACCACCAAAATAAAAAAAAATTAATAATAAAAATTTACTATGAAAAATAAATACTTAAAATTTACTATGAAAATTGAAAAATGAAAATTTACTATGAAAATGAAGAATTGAAAAATGAAAATTTACCATGAAAACGAAAAATGAAAAAAAAAATGAAAATTTACTATGAAAGCGATACTGACCTTGATGCCAACTCTGCTATTGTGTTGATTGACCATAGCTCTCACATCCTTCCCCGATTTTCTCGCTCTTTTTAAAAATTTCCTCGTGAATTTCAGTCCATATCTGAGATTATCACCGCACCCACCCCATAACCAAGTTTTATGATTTTCTAAATGTTTTGATTCATCACATGTGCATCTATCTAGAACACCTTTACTGCACGCACGTGCAAATGCATGGACGAGTCCCGCGGAAGATATTGCATATAAAAATGACGTTTCTGAAAAACCTGAAATGATAAGAGAAAATAATAAAGAATTATTTTATAAACGCTACAAATCCAAGTCATTACATTACATGTGAATACCACAGACGGACTTAGTGAACAACCATTTTGAATCTTATTTAGACGAAATTTTTACAAAAATTCAAATAAGCTTTTAAATCCCATTTAAAGCTGTTTCTAAGCCAACTGTTATTTCGCAATGCTTGTTTTGAGACGTTTTTCGATATATGCTATGATGAACTTTATTGTTTGTAGACCTGGTATCAAATGAACTTGAATGGTTTGGTTTGCGATGCGAACCGGAAGTGACATTAAGAATCATAATGGTATTTCTATGTAAGTCATGCACATTGGCTCAACTATACTGCAGGGACCACGCCCAAAAGACCCTTGTAAGGGGTTCCCACTTCAATCCAAATTGAATAAGGATATGCTGAAAAAAAAGAGTATGCCCCTGGCCCCTGTTTCTAAAAAATTATTACGATAACTTTTGTCGTAAGTTAGTCATTTTGCAATGAATAAAATTAAAGACTTTTTGAGTAACAGGTCCCATGGGACATTGCGGCTGCATTTAGCAATTGTGAATGAAAATTTCAAATATCTTGGTTTGACCTGTTGAAATGTTCAGCCCAGGTTTATGCCAATCTAAACTTCAAACCTTCAACAAAATAATTAGATCGAATTAAGTTGAAATAAACCGGTGACAGTTCTACGCTTTGATATCCGCAAACTTAAAAGCGTGATAATCTGTTTGGTAGTCTAAACGCCGATTCTCTGCATGTCTATTGTCTACAAAAACTTAAATAGGGTAATTGGCAATTGTAGAGTTTAGTTTTAAAACTACATAGAATCACTCTGTGTTTCTTGATTCTTGATCGTATGGAGAAAATATTTAAACATCTTAAAGCAATCGTTCCCAATCTTTTGGACTGTTCGTACCCCTATTTTTAAAGCAATCTTCTGGTACTCCTTTGGCATTTAGAGCCAACATGAAAGTAAAAGGATATTTGTCAGTTGATGGAGTTTGATATTTAATCCATTCCATACTTTTTTAAAATTGACCAAGAGGCTTCTCAGGTACCTCTTGTGGTGTTCGCTGGTACCCCCAAGGAGTACTAGTGCCTCTGGTTGGGAATCGAGGTCTTTAGGGAAAGAGTAGGCATATTCGGGGTTGATTAAGGTCTTGAATATAAATGGAACTAGTCTTCCGAAGTACTAGAACTGTAAGGAAATCTCACGATCACTTCTAATATATCGACTACTAAAATGTTCTCTTCCAATGATTATGTACTCGTATCTATATATTGTGTAGTGTCACTAAAATACGAGTCGTATTTTTAAACTTTCAAACGCAATTAATTTTGACAGTAATCTGTGGACACTAATTCTGATTAAATGAACTATAGCAGGCCTTCTCAATTAAAATTTTGTAAAGGACCAATGCATTTATATAAAAAATATAGGAGCTTAGCTAGCATTGCGAGCAGAGAGTTTCTGTTGAGTGACCATTCCCAAGAGCGTCGCGGCCCGCGTGGCGCCATTTGATCAGGCCTGAACTAAAGCAATCCCGAGACTGAGACTTAAGGTATGATAAGTGAAACGTATATTAAACGTGTCCTTTATAATAATGCGCTTATGAGACTTTGCGGTCACTCCCGGTCAGATTTATATGGAATCTCCACCAAACCAAAATTCTAGATCTCAAAAGTACAATGCCTTAGACAAACAACATAAATTAGGAAAAAGATCAAAGGAATTCAACTGTATTATAAATTAACAGAAACTTCTCAAGAATTCGACCATTGTGCTGTAAATTAAGAGAAGCATTTCAAGAATTCCATTGTACTGTTAATTCTGTTATAATAATTAGCGCACCTTGCAGGAATTCATGCCAGACACAATAGTATGGAATTGTGATTGATATTAGTTTTTTTGACAATAGTGATGAATGAAATGCTAAAGCTCAGTGCACTCGTGATATACCGAGTATACCAAAATCGTCTAATGCCGTGGTTCCCAACCTTTTTCATACCGTGGCCCAAAATTCACGAAAATCCCGAAGCCGTGGCCTCCTGATTAATTCCAAATATCGCCCAAATGGTGGTTTTGTGCCTCCTCATTATCGGGGGGCCAAATGCAAATACGGACCTTACACAGCAAAATATAGTTAAATAAAAGTTGGGCTAGAGAAAAAATTATACATGCCCTATGGCCCCCTGACAAATACCCCATGGCCCCCTGACAAATACCCCATGGCTCACTAGGGGGCCATGGGACCCAGGTCGGGAACCACTGGTCTAATATCAACCTATGCATTGGTCGTGTTTTTGAATAATTAAATGTGAATTTGCAAAAGAAAATAATATCATTGTATACAACTGCCTTTGTTGTATGCAAGTTAACCAACCGTTCGACAAATGGATTTCAGTTGTTCTGAGACACAAAGACAAGGTATATAGTGGAACCGCGTTTATTCGCAGACTCTCGTTGTGCGGTTTTGTAATTTTCGTGATAGTTGAAATAATGTGATGTTACAACTAGAGTTATTTCATTCGGCAATCCTCGGCTGATTCCGGTACCCTACATCAAACCTCGGCTGTATGACGATTGTTGATATGCGCCCACGCCAGTACATTGTGATGCAGCGACCGATTTTCGACAGTAGGAAACCCTTCCGCTTCAACAATTAGTTCTTAAAATGGCATCCTTCGAGGAATGTGTTTCGTTTTCCTTGCAAAATTGTCCATTGTTTTACCAAGACTTTCATCTAAAAGAAAAGCAGCTTCAAACATTGCAAGCCCTGCATGTTGAATGCAGTAATCGCACCTCCAATCTTAAAGAGCTCCAAAAGTAGTCCCGATGGACGCAACCAATATACAGTCGAGGCTAGATGAGGTACGAATCGGCCGATGTTAAGACGAGTGGAGTTATTTAAGTGGACTTGAGTGAGCTTATTTCAAGATACCAACATAGGACAGTTTGATTCTATTGGAAGTGGGTGGTAAATTTCAATAAAAAGGGACTTTAGGCTTATGAACAAATTTAGCCAAACGAAGGTTCTTTCAGAACCCTTTATTTTCTCGGCGACCAAAACAATCGCATCCTGTCTTAACTGTATCGCGACGATGAACTATGCTAGATTTAGGATCAAGAGTACTTTCAAGTTTTGAAACATTATTTATTATAAGATCAAAATTTTTACTTCTCAACTGTAATATTTAGAATTATCGTAAATATTGTTATAAACGAAGAACACCAAAGTTCTTACTGCACTGTACGACTCCACAAATGTGTTCGTGACCCATGATTTGAAGACTGGGGTTTAACATTATAAGTCTAACCAAGTTAAAGGGACAGTCTGAATTTTTTCTAGGTCAAAAAATTTGTTTGCTCAAATTTGTGAAAACTATATGCTTAACACATGTGCCTATTAAAGTATCTGAAAGTTTAAACTAAAAAATCCAGCCGTTAATTTTTAAACGCTAGAAACATGCTAAAATATTTAAAAAACCTTACGTAAAGTTTTTAAGTTCGTTATGCTTTTTGAACACTATTAAAAAACTACTGAACGATTTTGAGTAAAATAAACGTCTAATTGTAGAGAAATGTATCTCCAATGTATTCCAAAAGTTTCAGCTAAAAATATTGAGCAATTATTGAGACAAACATCAAAACTAGGTCAAATTGCTTAATCAACAATAGGTACTCCCTGTTTTAAATTAACCCTTCAAAAACAAATTCAGTTTGATCAAGATGATACAGAG
Organism: Lottia scabra; assembly: GCA_029955415.1. Taxonomy (NCBI): domain Eukaryota; kingdom Metazoa; phylum Mollusca; class Gastropoda; family Lottiidae; genus Lottia; species Lottia scabra. The sequence continues at coordinate 3,728,704 of JARJEI010000018.1, read as the reverse complement.
ATACAATAAGCATACTTTAAACTTACTTTCAGGTAATATTTGCAACGTTTTTGTTAATAAACACTTTTTTCAGAAAAGCAGAATGGCCCTTTAAACAAGAATCAACTTATAATACATGAAGAATGATAATGCACATTTGTTAAAGTAATAAAGATTATAACCACAATAAACAAATTGTTTTAAATATATCTCTAATTTAGTTTTAATATAGTCTTTTATTCTGTAATATCAAACAAAGTTATTTTCATATAGTTTGTTGTTTTTGTCAGTTTTTGCTGTTGTTTTACTAGTTTTTGCTGTTGTTTTACTAGCTTTTTTAGTATGCTGCTGATGCTATCTACCCTCGTCTGTTTTGTCTTAGCATTTTGATTCAATTCTAGTTCTACCTATGACGTCTTTGTTTCAATTTTGCTGTTCTTATCGAAAAAAGAGTAGGCTAATGCCGCTGTTTGGACACAATTTCTCTCATTGTACACAGCATGACGTTTGCCCGTTTTCGTTGGTCAAGTCATATGCAGAAAAGTAGGATGTTAAATTTCATTTCATTTCATTTCTAACCTGAAGGTTCAGGGATCCACCTCATTGGTCGAGATCAGGCTTTCAGATTTTTTAACCCGGTTTCCTCCTGTCAGTGATGCAAGTCGGAGGGTTGACATGGAAAAAGCGTCAAGTCATTTGGCATTCGGCTGTGGACATTTGGAAATCGAAAATAAGAATAGGCTAATGCCGCTGCCCTGGCATGTTCCTTTAGCAACGCTATACGATTTTACTGATCTGACCGTTGCTTCCATGTCACACCTTTCTCGTCATTATAATTTTCATTGATCGAGAGTTTTCATCTCGACTAATCATATCATTTCAAACATAATATTGCGGGAAAATGTCACCCTTTCATTTTACCATTATCAAGAAAAATATCCCACCTGAAAACTTTAAAACTAAATTTTGTAGAATTAGCTGAAATTTGACGTGGAAATATAAGACACAAAGTAGTATCTTTCTTTCAAGTTTCAAATTGATAGCTCAACGCGAAGGTTTTCTTTAGTCATAAATGACGAGAATATTGTGTCCGGGGAGCAACTGTTAGATCGGTCAGATCGTATATCGTTGCTAATGCTAGGGGCAGACGAGCGTATTTTTTCGCCTGATCGCAGCGAATTTTATAATCACCCCCAAAAATACGGCACGCTCGTGTGCCTGGGTTTTTGCGGCCGTACACGAGCGTATTTTTTGGGGTGACTATAAAATTCGCTGCGACCGGGCGAAAAAATACGATCGTCTGGCCCTAGAATTAAGGAACATGCTGCACTGGCAAAATTTCCCAAACGCAAACTCCCATTTCATTGCAAGCAATTCCTATTTGCACTTTACAGTGGATTTCTTTTTCAGCGTGTGGTTGGTATTGGTAAAACTAAGTGTGTTTTTGGAATCAAATGCATTGAGTTACAGACTAAACTTTTATAAAATCCTATACTTTGAACCGAGTCACTCGCAAACACTAAACAAGCATTACACTATATAGCTAATTTCAAGCATTCATTTCAACCCAAACAAGAAAATTCCTCAGTGACAAGCAATAGCAACATTGAGTGGAACCAGATTTCGAACACACCGTCATGTAACAACAACATGAATCGAACGCATAATCAAGGTAATTTATACAATCTCGCTTTGATGTATTCAGGTTTTGTGGAAATGTTTAGTTAAGAAAATGAAATGTATAAAGTGTTATATGAGACGCCGCTTTAATAAAAACAAGTGCTTGAATGACAAATTTGAAACTTCAAAGGCAATTTAATCAACCAATTTGAGATGATTCTGTTATTTTAAGTTTAAGTGATTCTAAATTGATTCCACCCACTGCATGAAAGAATTCAAAACTCTTGTCAGAAAACCTGAAAATTCAGGTTCAACAGGTTCCATCCCAAACCTATGTTTAAGGATTGATGATGTTTTATGTGTATCTGGGACACTGATAGAATCAATTTGTACCATTCTAATTTTTCAATCATTCACTCAAACAATTTCGATTTCATTTGCCAGTATTATTAAGTATGTCCTGGTTACCAAAAGTTGTTTTTGAGGACTCTGAGATCTGTATCCATGAGCGTACGATCCAATCTTATCGCTACATTTCGAACTTTAGTGATAAAAGAAATGTGCCTTATGTGTCATTGACACTGTGAAAAAAAAAATGATAGTTGGGACGTAAGTATCCGAAGGCCACCAAATTCTAAAAATTAGTTTGATTTTACAAAACTAATTCAATGAGTACTACCAACACACGAAATAAAAAGTTGGTCACAATTATATGAAAAACGTAACACAGTGACTGAATGGTTTAGTTCATGGGAACAGACCTCCTGCGAACAATACAGCCCATTACATTCAAATATGAAACAAATTTATTTTCAATAGACCAAATCAAACTGAATTAATGCAATTCAATTCGTATTGCAGCTTACAACTTACATATACCACCGATAAGATTTGTTACATTAAAGGGGAACGACCACTTTTGTTCGGCAAGTCATACCTTGTCTCGAAAACGTGTATTTTTGGTTTTATAGCAGGCCTTTTCAAATGGCGGCCCGCGGGACAATCCGGCCAGCGACGCCTTGAATAATGACTCAATGACTATAACGCTCTGTTCGCTATGCTAGCTGAGCTCTATTTGGCCCTTCAAATTTTTTCATAAAATGCATTTGGCCCTTTACATAAATTAATTGAGAAGGCCAGGGGCGGATTTAGGCGGGGGCGTGGCGGGCGTGCCCCCCCCCCCCTAAAATTAGCACAGCATGGGTTGTCCGCACCATTTTACCACAAATGTTTCTCACCACACTTCGCTTGGCACGATATCTATCTAGACAATAGAATTTGCTTCTTATATTCTATGGATATTTAAAGTAATTAAAACATTATCTTTAAGACCCAAATCATCCTCAGAAATTCGAGTCGAATATTTTATTTCCAAACACGGATAGTTATGGATACTCATGAATTTGAAAAATCCAATTTCTACAGTGAGTCTACATTCCCTTTTTCGAGACTAAGGTATGATTTTTCGAAGTAGTGTTGAACCAGTGCCCCTTTAAATTGACACAAAATCAACAGTACACCGATTCATACACATATCGTTTACCAACAACCCATGGGGGTAAATATATTCAATAAGTCCTAACTGGTGAACCATATACTTGAATAGATATACAATGAACCTTTAAATTGCCGAACAATGAACCAATGAATTGCCGAACAATGAACCAATGAATTGCCGAACAATGGTCACAAAACGAGCTAACAATGCTTGATACATTTACACTCTTGTGCCAATTGTGATATTTGTACGAAATGACTCTTTTGCGACTTTTCAATACACATGCCATGATTAGTCACACCAAAACTATTTTCTATAATTGAAAACCGCTTATCGATAACTATAATTCAACTACTAAATTATCTTATAGTTTTGTCATACTCATATATTTCCCACACCAATGAGGAAAAAAATTCCAGGACAGACGCATAAGCCTACTCGATTTCCAACTGTCGAGGGATCTTTAACATGCACAGAAAGAAGTATACGGGGTTTAAGTTGATTTCCTTCTTTCATGTCAGCCCCTCTGATCTGCATCACTGACAGGTGGAAACGGCGTTGAAAATCTGCAAGTATCATCTCTACCCATGCTGTAATTGATCCCTGGCAAGCATCAAAGTCACTGAGCGACCGCGTCCCCTATTTCATTGTTGTTAATAGAACCACAGGGTACAAAATATAACGGGCCTCGAAAGCAATTACTTCACATCGCATTTTCATTTTACATGTTAAGGCATAAACATAAACAAAAAACATGTTCATTTTGATTGTTTACATTTTATGTTGTCAAAATTAGTTTTCAAAGAAAGCATGGGAACCGTTTAACCCCAATCCATCACCAACTCAAAATATATTTTACCTTTTTCCCAGGATTATTTTAATGTGTGGATGTGGAAGAAATTTATGTGATTTGTCCAATGTTTTGACACTTGTTGCAGACGTTTTGACGAACTACTTTTAACGCGAGAAAACATGAGAAAGAAATCTTAAAAAGTCTCGAACTTCCAGACGGTACAGATATTTTTCTTTCATGAGGTTGCAGTCAGCACTTTCAAAATTGGCTGACTTTTACCTTAATCGATATTGTTTTGTTTTCGGCAATTTTGTCCTCTTTAGAACACTATAAACTACTTTGTTTTCAATATGGTGAAATTTTGTAATATACAATGCAACCTAGCACGCTATTCTACTCCGAATTTGACACGAGAACTTGTCAATTTACCAAGCAAGATGGTTGCTTATCATTACCAAGTCATAATATTCGAATCCAGACCCTACTTTTCAAAACAGTCTGGATATCAAAGACTGTGCGACTGTTTCAAAATGTCCAGTCTTTCGAACTTAACGACACTCGAGTTGATTTGTTTTCTTATCTGTCACAGAGTGTAGACGAGATTGGGACTGTCATCGAAATGGAAAATGTCAGAAAAAAGCCAAGAATTCGGAGTAAAAACTTTGACATCTTACCAGAGGAAAGGGGCGAACAACCATTAATAAAATGGTGGCTTACGAGAAAAAGGTGACAGTCGGTCGCTAAAGATATATTTCTAATCCTAGCATTAGCGATATTTCATAAAATACATTGGGATACGAATGTTTATGTTTCTTTATTCCCTACACTCATGTTTATAACGCTCCAATCCTTACGTTCAATAATCCGCGTGGAAAAGGCCGATGGCTTGGTTGGTTCGCTTCTAAAATTCGAAACGTAAATCCAAATCCGTCAAAAAAAAAATCCATATCAAACTTGAAGTTATCTGAGAGTTAATCAGAAATGCATTAGAAAAGAAAAGAGAAGAGGCGAACACAAGGAGTATACGTGCGGACTGTATCAAAAATCGCGACCCGGACATCGGTCAGGGCACCGTACCTCGTCTATAGCTTACTGCTTTGAGATTGCGCTTTCTGACTAAATATGTTTCGAAAAACGGAATTTGAAGAAAATCTGCATTGCAGATAAGAATTTTACTTAAGATGGAAATTTATGAATTTCTCATGGTACCAAAATTACACGAAATTACAAGCAGAACTAATCCCGTCTTGAAGATTCGATTCGTCTGAGATAAACATCATTCGGGAGCCCCCAACTTTAAAGACCAATATCCTAGATAATACTAACAGAAACTACTAGGATGTTAGAAATGTTTGTTATTTGTTGTTTATGAGATGTATGATTTGTTTACATGTTTACAAGGTAAGAAATATGATGTAACATGACACGGATAGCGTCACGTCAGTCATGTCCGTCATGTCACAATTTTGTTAACGTGTCACTGCCTAATCAAAAATATATATGATACCTTACTTCTTAGAAAGAACATTAAATTAATGTTCTTGTACATGTCAAGTAAATACCCCCCAAATACCAACTGTTCCCCTTGGTATTGTGGGCCCTGAAGGAACACTACCTCTTAGAATGAACAACAAATCTAAATTTGGTCAATAACAGTATAACAATAAAACTGTTGGAAAAATATAACAGAAAAAAAATTATTGAAAAACGCTTAAAAATTATTTATGGATAATACACTTAGTTTTCTAGATTCATCGGATAATACGGGAAATCACAAAAGACCCTCTTAGGAACCTAAATTGATATCCTTGGTTAATAAAGTTGTTTCTGTTGTTTTTCATTCTTACACTATTGTACCTGTATGGATTAAATAACAAGGGCAACGTCAAAGAATGTGCCAGATGGAAACCTTTCCTATTTCCCTTTTCAACATGAGAGGAACACCTCCACCAGAATTATGTTTTTACGCCTCACAATGTTCCTTTTACTGCATTATAATCCAAGTTCAATACCAAGAGGTTTGACCAAGGACCAACTGACTACAAGTATCCTCTTAGGAGCCTAAGTTATCCTTGTAAAATATAGATGTTTCTTTCTTTCTTTACATGAGTCACCTCGGCTCCATTTGCGATGGTCAAATATAACTCACAAATTAATAAGGTATACAATGAACTCATAAATCTTAGGCTTTAATAAGACGAAGACGTATGGGATTTTAACAAGCTATGATGTCGGGTTCTAATCTGTGTTATCGAGTATATTTATGAGTTCTTAATACCAGGGGACAGTCCTTCGTTTACTTTCTTACATCAGCGGCATAAATATAACTTCCCAAAGATCAGTTCGAAACTTGCTGACTATTTTCCCAGCCTCTGGTAAGTATTTGGACGGATATGGCTGAGAGGGACCAGCCATAAATCTGTCCAAAGAGCTATCAGAGGCTGGGAATTGAGTTAGCAAGTTTTGGACTTCCCCAAGATCAGTTCGAAAGATGTGTTTTGTATTATGTTTGCTCATCGTGTGGTAACGTTTCAAATTTTCCTTGCGCTAAGTGTTGAAAATCGTGAAGCTCTACGTCCTATTTTTTCGGATCGTATTAAAGCTTCGACGATCAAACATTCGTTCAAAACATCGTCATCGTTTGTATGACGGTGTTCTTGGATAAACGTATGATCGTGTAGACGGCTTTCTCAACATCGTCAAACATGGTCTAACATGTATGACTTTAAATTTATTAGCTGCAAGTTTCATCTTTCATACAAATGTTGGATCAAGTTTGATGATGTTTGAAAATGTACACAGAAATCCAAAACAGACTTGTACATGGTCATACAAATGTATGATGATGTTTTGAACAAATTTATGTATGATCGTGTACGGGCCTTCACACAATGACAGCGGACAAAACTTTTTGAGGGACTTGACAACAATAGATAGGCACCATATCTTAAAGAATCTTACGATTTCAAAGGGCCAAATTTATCATGACAAAAATTTGATCATCACCGCCGAGCGTCCCTGAATGTGGAGGTATCCATTGTTCACCCCATGCAAACACTCGTCGGATTTCAGCCACTCCATTTTCAAATTGAGGACATTTTGCAATAAAGATGTCAAGAAGAAAATTATGTTAAAAAAATCAGGGGAGAGGCAAGAACCCAACGGCCCCTGAATTATGAGAAATAAAACCACCACGACCATCACAACTTACCTCGTCTAAGAATGTTTTGTCTATATTGTCCTAGAGAACAATTCCACCGTTCATGTTTAAATTGATATTGACACTCTATCACAGCTAGTCTCGTCGCCTCTAGAAGACTCTCAGCTATTCCTTTACCTCTCCGACACATCCGTTTCTGTCTCCGATGTAATTTTAACATTTCACACAGTTTGGCGGGGGAATATTTGTGTTTGTTACGATCCAGAGCTGTATTGTGATATCCCCACGTAAGAGAAAGAAGGGGTTCGCGGTTAGTCAATCTGAAATTAGAAAAAAAGATAAGCATTAATTTAGGACCACATAAAGTTCTGGTTGAATGTCACAAAAAATATCAAAATATGATTATCAACTGCATGTCATTTGTCTAAGAATGCCTTTGGGTCCATCCTAGACATTTCACATTTCATTGACCCACCTTTTGGACCAAATTTCCCTTCTGTAAAATCCAAATATTTTGTTTATTGGTGGTATTTTCATCAACCCAAAGCCAATCCAAGAATCTCAGATTTATTTTGAGATTATTCTTTTAATTCATAAAATAATAAGCAAAGTGATTTAGAACTCAATGTGGCTAACGGCTAACGAACGCTTAACAGTAGTTTCTTGATGAATTTCTTAGTAGCGGTGGGAGTGGAGCAGCGGGCTTTGGCCCCAGCTATTAAATCATTTCCAGGGAATTAATTTTTTCTCTCCACTACTTTTTGATTCTTTCTTTGGGAAGGAAATCCCCCCTCCCGGTGGGTAACCACTGTTCTTAAATAGCATTCGTATTCATCTTAGTGCCTTTTGAATCTGATTCTTTAAAAATATTTTTTACATCGATGATGCAATTACTAGAATACCCTGGCAGAAAGTGTGTCAAATTCCAGAAAAAAACTGTGCTATAAATATTGAAAATTTGAGATAAAATTTACCCAAACACGAGTCATATTGTGTCTTATAAACGGTGTCAGATTGGAGCAGTATCTGTTTAAAAAGATCTCTTTGATGGGGTAAAATTTAATATCAACAAATTTGACAGACTGTATTAATTATGAGGTCAATCCCTTGAACAAGTTCTAATTTGATGAAATGAAATTGAATTTATGTCTCATCGCTGTATTCATAATTTGGGAAAATACTGAAGGATTTGGAAGTGTGTGGGGGGATAGGGGGTGGGGGTGTTAGGGATGGTTTGATATCCAAAATGTTTTGGCATAAGCGTTGACTGCTGTTTTACTGTTTTGAACTTAGCTAATGGAAGCAAATGGACAATGGCTTATTTCCATGTACATTTTTCTAAATTACTTTCTGTAATGTTGAACGATTCCAATTATCATGAAATGAAATAATTATAATTTCATGTCTGACGATTTGAGCTTAATAATGATATGAAACTAAATTGGACATAACGTACATCTGAATAAATCATTTAGGTTAGTAAAATGGCTTTTGCCATTTCAGTTGAGCTAACCGTGATGGTAAAATAAAAATTTAATGAAATTGTTCAAGCGCTGTCGCTGTCGAAACTAGCTGGATTAATGAAATAAAATTTGATTTAACGTTCTTTCATTTCGTTTCTTATTGGACTGAATGAAATGATATAAGAACGACTGTCTATCAATGACATCTTGAATGTTTATCCGTGTATGATCACTTTTGTTTAGGGGCTATTCTATTCTGGATAGGTTTTGCGACCCAAGTATCCCATGTATAAATTCTCAGAATTACTTGGGATAGGGCCTTTAAACGGTGCAGCAGTACTGTATCTAAAGACGCGATATGATGAATTTAGTAGATATGGCGCAGATCTGTCTTCGATTCTTATCACAAAATATCATAAACTGACAAAAATAGAACAAACTGTCCAAATATTTACTACTGAACTAGAATAACGGCAAGGTACAGAATTTCATGGCATGGCACACACAAAAAATGAAATAATCGTGTTTCTTTTTTTTGTACTTTTCTTTTTTTCAGAAAAGGAAATGAAATAAAATGTTGTTTGACAAGGAATTGACAAAAAATTTGACAAAATATTTACTTTTGAACTTGAATAACGGCAAGGTACAGAATTTCATGGCATGGCACACACTAAATATGAAATGATCGTGTTTCTTATTTTTGTACTTTCATTTTTTCATGAAAGGAAATGAATTGAAATGTTGTTTTATCTCCATATTTTTGTGTTTTTTTTTATAAAGGAAGAAATTGACAAAATTATTACAAAATATTTACGTTTGATCTTGAATAACGGCCAGATCAGAATTCCATGGCATGGCACACACAAAAAATTCATGGACAATCTGTCTAATATTTTACTAGATCTAGATTAACGGAAGGGTACAGAATTTCATGGCATGCCACAACTTCTTATTCAATAACACCTACACAGTAAATGCAAAAGAGTTGGACAAATTTGATGGACCAAATTTCATAATACATGTAGAAAAACATTTACAGCATTAAGAACAAACTGTTCAAAACTTAGCTACTGACATACAATACCGGCAAGGTACAGAATTTCATAGCACGAATTGTCTGATATATTTTGAAAAAGAAATTTAATTCATATGAAGAAACGAATCTGTGATGAGGGTTGTATTTCCGGAACATGTGTGGGAAGAAAATGTTTTACTCTCGTCAAAGATGATCTATAAACGTAAACAAATTTCAAAACGTAAATATTCCCATTCGATTTTAAGAAAAGGTTAATTTTAGAAAATCAAAACGCAATTCACGTCTAAAAAAATGACCAACATTTGTTTCAATTCATAAATATTTGGGCTAATTTTGGAAATTTCTAAAAACAACCATGTCATTTCAACAGTTTGGGGAATATATTCGTTTAAAAATTGATAAAACACGAAACGAAGAAACATTTTTTAAAGTTTTTGTAACGGTAAAGGAGGTGGCGATGACAGTTAACAGCTTTTCTTGATTTTCATCACAGGAGAGTTCCACATAATTTCAGATTGTTGCCGTCTGTCACTGCGTATTAAAGATTTTGTCTAACGTAATTTTGTAATTTCTGTAGCATAAATGTTCTTTTTTTTTATCATTGCTTGATAAAGACTCAAACTTAAAGGGATTGTAAAGAGGTTTTCTAAAAAGAAAAGTTGGTGTGTATCGGGATACGGATAGCACCAATTTGTACCTGAGTAAACGACAGTTCTATTTGATTTAAGTGTTTGATGAAGTCACGAATAGTTTGCGATATCAGCTGCTGCTGGAAGCGAACGTTAACTTGTCATTTCGTCTGTGGTTCCTGTAATTTCAAAGGAACTTGATAAGGTTATGACGTCACCAGTGCAAACTCATCTGAACTGATTCCCTGATACACATACATTGATTCCCTATAAAGCAATTGTTACTAATTGTATTTTCTAAATCACTCCCAAATTCTTTTATGACAATGAGCAAATGATTTTATTGTATGTCTTACAGTTAGAGCTGTTATTGGTAATATCTTAAACGGGTGCAATAGTAGACTTATGCCGAGTAACGTTCCTGGCAATATGTCCCTCATTGCACAATGTAGGGCGTAAAATTTCAATAAATGTGGTTCGTAAGATCAAGAGGTTAGTATGAAGTATGAAGCAAAATATTACTACTTTGCATTACATTTGCAAAAATACGAGAATAATTGTTCTCAGCTCACTGTCGAAATTTGAGTCTTCAAATCCTTGTAAATTAATAATATTCCGCGTTTAAAGGAACACCACCTCTTAGAATGAACAAAATTTAAATTTTCAAACTTGGTCAATAGGAGTTTATAAACATCAGGGGACTTACCTGGTGGCATAACTATAAAACATATTACCTAAATAATCTGATAAATCCAGAAAGCTATGTTTATATACAATAATTGAAAAAACGCTTACTTAAATTTTAACCTTTTTTCATTAATAACTTGTAATTGTATGGAAAATTACATAGTTTTATGTGTTTATTTGATTTTATTTGCATACTTTGGACACCGTTGATGAATATATACTCCTATTGATCAAATTTCAGAACTTAATTTTCCTTTTCATTCTAAGAATGGTTTTAAAAGACACAAAGTCGACTCTTATATAAGAGAGAATACGTACGCCAAATCAATACATATTACATATGTATAAATAGGAAGTAATTCTCAACCAAAATAAACCGACCGGTCCATTTAATGTGTATAGAAAAGTAGGACGTAAAACTCCATTTTATTTCGTGGATAATAATTCGTACAAAACTTACCCAAAATATCCAGTAGCCGCGGACATCCAGACTAGAATCAAATACAAAATACAAATCAACTTTTTAATGGATAACTTCATGTTTGGAAGACTGGAGAAACTTAACCATTTCGCTGTTAACTTTTAGTTCCGAAATATCCTTGAATAATTCTTGAATTCACATATCGTCACTCTTCACTTCCGATTTCACCTTGTGTGTGAATACCCATTAATAATATCGCACTTTCAACTTTCCGTTCGATTTCGTTTTTATTACATTTTCTACTAAAAATTTACATTACATAACTAAAACGCTCTCAAAACTTCTATACCAATTTGGAATTGTGAAATTTCCAATTTTCGATTATGCTTATCTCTTTCAGCGCATCCAAAAAGTCCAAGCGATTAGTGCGCTTCTATATTACATAACTGGGAATAATTTTCTAAACATAACAAATCCAAGCGAAGCCACATACTGAAATTTCGGAACGCGTCACCCACGTCGAACGAAGATTCGAAATAATAAGATCTCCAAAAATATGATATCATAATCCTCGAGAACGAAATAATATAATATTAAATAAGACCACCTTGCATCTCAACTAACTAAAACTCTGAATGTCCTTACACCCGTCGCGAACAAATTCATTCCTGTCTTTTTGTTGTTCGTCTTTCACAAAAGAAAATCATTTCGGTGGCGTGTATTGAATCATAAGATTTTATTATTTTTTAATGGAAAAATAATTTCGTTCCTTTTTAATCTCGACTCACACCTTAGATCACCTTTTAACCTTAGTTTAATTCACAAGTTAAACTGCGAATTAAATAGAAGCAAAACGGTCGAAATCTGTCACGGCGTTACTCGCGTCTTACACCAATTCACAGTAGTAGCGAGTTAGTACTGCGCGTGTGGATTCAATGGCTAAGGGGAAAATGTTTCACGTCAAACTAAATTTTTGACAGCCGTGATATATTTGAGAAGGGGACAGCGGATTTCGGACATGTCAGGTCGATTTTAATCCGCTCCAATTAAAAACAGATTATTCTATGTCCGAGTGGGAAATTGTGATTTATAAACTGGCCGATTTATGAGTTATTTACAGCGACGTTACGTGGATGCACTTGACTTCCGAATAATTAGCACCGGGCCCGCAGCCATGCCCTCCCCCCATCCCTAAAAGTGACTGCCCTTTTTCGCTTCTCATATCATTCAATATCATGACTACAATGTTTGCCATTAAGGTCAATACTTATTACTTGCAACCCGATTTCCTCCCATCCGTGATGCAAGGTGGATGATCTCATTCATACTGTCGGGTCGCGATGCAGGTAAATGGAGTTTGTGCTCTCAGTGATGCAGGAAGGAAAGGCTCATCCGGGAATCATCCTGTCAGTGATACAATCCAGTTTCACCCTGTAAGTAAGGGGCTCACTATGTCGGTAATGCAAGGGCTCATCCTGTTAGTGATGCTTATAGGAGAGGTTCACCCTATCAGTGATGCAAGTCTAATGTGCTCACCCCGTCAGTGATGCAGATCAGAGGAGGTCATCCTGTTTGTCATGCAGATCGGAGGGGCTCATTCTGTCATTCATGCAAGTCTAAGGAGCTCATCCTGTCAGTGATGCAGGTCGGATGGGCTCATCCTGTCAGTGATGCAGGTCGGAGGGACTCATGCTGTTAGTCATGCAGATCGGAACTGCCAACCCTGTCATTGATGCTGGTCGAAGCGTCCATTCTGTTTATGATGCAGGTGACAGTGCCCCACACGCTCCCCATGTCAGTGAAGCAGGTTGGAGTGGCTCAGTCTGTCAGCGTCATACGTACGCCTTTCAGTACAAGTAGTGTTCAAATTCCATTTGATTTTAAAATGATACTAACAGAAAAGCGCAAGAAAATAACAGACAGTCATTGGGGTTTTCTGACGCAGATCAAACGCCGTACGGGGGAACGTAAAACTCCATTTTCTTGTATCTAAATATCTTGAAACTTTGAATAATTCGCTTGGCCATCAATTAGTTAGTCTAATCGTAAACCATCACTGAATCGAATTCCAGCCAAATCTAAAGAATGATTCTGTTTTGTGTAAGACAGAAATTCATTAAGAACTTTCAAAATTCTTCGAGAGCCATACTCGACCACTAGCGTAGGCTTCTTCCCACTATCTACACACTTAAAAGTAGAGTCCCAGGTAGAAGAAGAGTCAACTCAATTATTGTGCAGAAAATGGCTTGTTATATGATCATAAAACAACGTCCATTGAAATAACTTTATATGTCAATGGTCTTCAGAGTACTAAAACTATACGAAACATTTGTCCGTCCTCTGTCTAAATAATAGTCTATAGAAGGAAATCATTGTGAATTATAAATACTGGATAATCAAAATCTAGCCGTCCTGAAAATATGACAAACTCTTTCAATTCGAGTCGAATTTTACAGTTTCAAACCGTGGATTTGAAGGCTCAATTCCCCGCTGTCTACTGTAGACACTATTACTGATTAATAAGAATTGCGGTATCTGAAACTAAGGAACCATTGTCTATCGAAAGTGGTTACATTTCCACTTCCGGTATTTACGAATCAGGTCAGATGTGATAATGCACTAATATTTTCAGTTCACGATTTTATATGGGACTACAGCTTTAAATACCGACGATAGAGACAACATAACTTTCTCTGGTAACAGAAGTAATAGGTTCTGTTAGTGATAAAACGGCGAAACCCGCTAACAGATATCTCCCATCTGGAAAAATCAATTCTAAAAAGGGCGAATTTGGTTTTATTTTCGGATAAAAAATATTAGTCTGCTAAGTATTAACCAATCAATGAATATCTACGTAATTTCTCTGATACTTTTTATGGGGTGGGGGTGGTGGTGTTTGTGTTGCCTAAGGCATAATGTTGAACTATATTTTGTATTACTATATGGTCATCTACCGTTGATCGAGTTACGGTTTAGCATTGTACATTAACCAAACCTTGGAATTCAGCTGTATTAAAGGGAATGCAAAGAGGTAACGTTATAGTACATGCGTTATCGGATGTCTGTGGTTCCAACAATTCCATTTAAATTAAGTATTTGATATAACGTCACGACAGTGAAAGATTTCTATAATCTAACACTTAGTTTAAATATTAATGTTGGAACCTTAGACGATTGAAAATTGGAATAGTTTCTGAAGTATTAATTTAACTTTGATTTAAGTTCAAACCAAAGCATGGAATGTGTCCCCTTTTTGAAGAGTCATACCGGAACTACACCATAACAATCACCCTGTAAGGTTACAACCTTGAATTCCTGTTAGAAATCCTAATAATTTCACCTAAATGATATTTTGTATAACCTAACCCACTATGTTTGTATTTATTATTTTGGTATTGTAATCTACAATAGATCAGTTTTGATGAAAGACTGGTATAAAAGGGATAGGTTTGTGACAGAATTGGTACAATAACTGTGCATTCTCGACCTTCTGATTCATTTTGTACCGTATTGTATGATAGGTTGGCCTACTGCTCTCTTAACCCTTAACCCTACATTATAAAATCATTCTTCTCAGAGCAGAACGGGTGAAATTTTGTGAAAGGTAGACACGGACACGTTTTAAGATCCGTCCTCAAGGGGGTGGTTTCGGAACGGTTCTCAGAATGATAATGTGAACCTTAAAGGGATATTTTCACTAACTGTTCGACCAACAAACTTTGAGTCTCAGAACCTGGAATTTTTTAGCTAATCTAATCATCTAATCTATAATGTTTCAAACTCTGCCTCAAATTTAAGCCTTCAAATCCCTGTGTATCTATAATTATCAGCATTTGAAAGTCAAAAATACGACTCATCGTTTAGTAAGACTATGACTTATATTATAGAAAATGCATATACAGAAAATGAAAGATAACTGTTAAGGTACGGGTATAATAGAAGGGATTGTGCTATTTTTGGGCAGAAAGATCTGAAGGATATTAACATATATTAAAGGGGACCAGTCTTCATTTTTATTGGTTGATTTGGGTCTTGAATATACTTAAGTATCCTTCAGAGGCACTAGAAATGCACGACAATTGCATATTACCTTCAAATATACCTTAAATTAGACATTTCTCCTTCTATTTCTATAGATGACTTTTCTATATATTGCATAGTATCGCTAATGTGTAGTAGGGCATTATAACTTTCAAATGCTAATAATTATGGATGCACGTGGATTTGAAGACTCAAATTTCAATGATGAGATGTGATAACCAGTACGAAATTGCTGAACTAAAAAAGTCCCCGTTTCTGAGACTTGGAAAAATCGACCCGCGTAAATGAAGCCTGTGCCACTTTAAAGGCCCAAATTAATCCTTGAAAATGCTGAACTTTTTCCTTTAACCGTTCTGCACATAGGTGGTGACGTAGAACCATAATATATTAATTTGTTGAGAAGCGCGTTGCAACGTCCATAACATTTCCTAAAAGAAGTTTGAATTCTGTATGTCAAGCAATTGTATTGTCAAAACTAGACCTCTGGCCAGAAAGTCTTCAATGATCGAACAAACTCTTGCGTTCTAATTGTCTTCACCTATTTGAACTAATGGGGACGGGAAAACGGAAATGTTGCCAGGACAGCGCATTTTATTTTCGATTTCATGAAACAGGGGTTAAAAGTCTTTAAAGGGACAGTCTATTGAGTTTTTTTTAGGTCAAAAATTTGTTTGGCTCAAATTTGTGAAAAATTTACATTAAAATCTGTAACTATGTGTCCTTTAATGTATCTGAAAGTTTTAACTAAAAAAATCCAGCCGTTAATTTTTAAACGCTAAACACATTCAGTTTGATCAAGAAGATATAGAATTACAATAAGCATACTTTAAAAATACTCAGCATTTGAGATTTTTTTGATAATGGAAACTTTTTTCAAAAAAGCAGAATGGCCCTTTAAAAATCCGTTGGTATTTTCTCTTCCCATGCCGGACACTTCAGATTAGCGAATTAACTCACTGAGCCAGCGTTGCTCTTGAGATCCAATCTCAAATCTCGACGATCATTTTCTGGTGAATTTTATGAATTAACAACAAGTAACGTTATATATTATACGTTGCGATAAGAAACAGAGTGTAATAAAAACTTGACAATTGAAGCCTCAAGATTGGAGTGATAATAGGTGATATCACTTTTAATTGGCATCATTTCATTCTCAACTTTTTTGAAACAGTGTTACACCACATTTTCTCTGAAGATATCAAAATTAAAGGAATACAACCTCTTAGAATGAACAACAAATATAAATTTTCAAACTTGGTCAATATGAGAATATATTCATCAAGGGACATAGCTATACAACAGATTACCTAAATAATCTGATAAATCCAGAAAACTATGTTCATATACAATAATTAAAAAACGCTTACTCAAATTTTAAGCGTTTTTTCAATAATAACCTGAAATTGTATGAAAATAACATAGTTTTTGTGGATTTATTGGATGAATAAATACTCTTATTGGTCAAATTTGAGAACTTAATTTTTTTGTTCATTCTAAGAACTGGTATCTCTTTAAAAATGTTATGGTGTTATGTAGATATGGCTTATTATGCTACCGTTTGCTTTGTTATGGAAATTGCAATATGTTCTGGTCAATGTTTACCATCTTTATTATCTCAATTAGGTGCAAGGGAGTTAAACCTGAAGCTTCATTCATATTTATTTCAAAACCATCAGTGACACAGTTCGGGGGACTTATATTGGAAATGCTTCTAGTAGGGAAGGGATAATAGTCGAAGCCCCATGCGATACAATTATCCACGAAAGAAATATTTCTTGAATTTTGAAAAAGGAAAAGACTAATGCCGATGTCCTGGCGAATTTTACCTTATTGAAAGTGGCTGTCCATCAGCATTTGTGCTATCAAGTGCTGAAAAGTAAGATCTGAAACTCAATTCCATTCCAACTCAATTCATGTAGTTACACTAATGTTGTTAAAGGGATTGTATAGAGCAGGCCTTCTCAAACGGAGGCCCGCGAGCCAAATCCCAGGAAAGGCCCCCCGAGAGTGAACCTCTCCACTAAAAGGTTCTACTTGCTGTGCTATCTAGGCTCTATTTGACCCTTAAATTGCATACTCAAAATTCATTTGGCCTTTTACAAAAATAATTAAGAAGGCCTGGTAGAGGTTGTATCGGTGACACAGACGTCCAGAATACTAGCAATTCCACTTAAACTAAGTGTTCGATGGAGTAACACACTCCACAGTCTACTGTAATTCCTCTTGACAACATTTAACCTTTAAAGGGATTGTAAAGATGTTTTCTAAATGTTATATATGTATCAGGGACACTAATGTCAGCAATCTGCGTCATTCCAATTTTCATTCCGACCTCTGTGGTTCTTGCAATTCCACTAAAACTAACACGTTTTATTACGTCACTCAACCAGTGATCTGCATAGATTTCAACAGTAGTTTACGGTAAATCACTGGTAGTGACGTCATAAATACGTTAGTTTTAGTGAAATTACAGGAACCACTGACAAACTTCGGAATGAAAATTGGAATGACGCAAATTGATGCTATCAGTGTCCCCGATACACATACAAAGTTTAGAAAACCACTTTACAATCCCTGTAAGGACATTTTCATCTGTATGTATCAGCGTTTCTCCCATTCTGTGATTGACTTTTCATCTCGGCATCCCTATCAGAGAATTCACATATCTATAAATGTTATTCCGTACTTTTAGAATCAAACGATATCATATCGGTATCATGTAAATATTTTTCAGAATTTTTTAAAAGTTCAAAGTTTATTTTCATTTTTGATAAAACACTCATCTTCAAAGATCATTTTACTCCATTTTGAAATCAAACTCGTCCAATTTTTAAAATGATTCTATCGCAAGATACTTTTTGTGTACATGTATATCATACGCGAAGGTGATGCTAGCACATTAGGAAAAGGCTATATTGTGACCATGGTTTCAGAGAGATAAGCTGATGTCTTGTTTTTCAATAAACAGTAGATCACTCTTTGGAATATAACCTAGAGTGATGTCTAGTGTTTCTATAAACATACAATAGTACAACAGTGGATCACTTTCTAGAATATAACGAAGAGTTAGATGATGTTTGGTGTTTCTATAAACATAGAATAATACTACAGTGGGCCACTCTTTTATAGATAACCTAGAGTTTGGTAATATCTGATGTTTCTAAAAACATACAATAGTACAACAGTGGACCACTCTCTAGAATATAATCCAGAGTTAGGTGATGTCTAGTGTTTCTATTAACATACAATAGTACAACAGTGGACCACCCTCTAGAATATAACCTAGAGTTTGGTAATATCTGATGTTTCTAAAAACATACAATAGTACAACAGTGGACCACTCTCTAGAATATAATCCAGTGTTAGGTGATGTCTAGTATTTCTATAAACATACAATAGTACAACAGTGGACCACTCTCTAGAATATAACCCATAGTTAGGTGATGTCTAGTGTTTCTATAAACATACAATAGTACAACAGTGGACCACTCTCTAGAATATAACCCAGAGTTAAGTGATGTCTGGTGTTTCTATAAACATATAATAATACAGTGGACCAATCTCTAGGATATAACCAAGAGTTATGTGATGTCTGGTGTTTCTATAAACAAACAAAAGTACAACAACAGTGGACCACTCTCTAGAATATAACATTAAGTTAAGTGATATCTGATATTTCTATAAACATACATTGGTACAACAGTAGATCACCTTATAAAATATAACCCATGGTTTGTTTCTACAAACAAATGGTAGTACCAAATTCTGGAAATATAACCTAGAGTTAGGTGACGTCTGGTGTTTCTATAAACGGACGATTGTACAACAGTGGTTCACTCTCTAGAATATAACCCAGAGTTAGGTGATGTCTGGTGTTTCTATAAACAGACAATAGTACAACAGTGGTTCAGTCTATTTAACAGGGTAGATAGCTTGTTTTTGGAAATGAGGGTTAAATTACAAAAATTTTAAAACATTGAAAATCATGACTGGCATCGATTTCCTGTCACTCATCAGAAAACTTTGCCGAAAATTGAGACCAGGTCAAAGGGCAAAGTTCAGATCTGATAAGCGTGGCTGATAACAATGCTGACAGAACTTTTCATCGAGTTCTTTTGATATTTTCACTATCAATTTTCTATCAACAGACAAGTGGGTCGAGTTAATTGGTTCTATGTTGCGGTTATGTTTCAGAAATGAAAATGAAATTGAGTTTTACGTCCTAAATTCATATTTCTTTTTCGTCACACATCATGCAGTGTGTGATGAGGGAAATTTTGTCTGGATGACTACATTGGCCTATTCTTGTTTTCTATTTCCAACTGTTGAGGTATTTAACGTGAACGATTAAACGACTTTTCCAGAGAGTTATGATGTACTGGATGCCCATTCCGATATCAGACTGATCCTAATATAATAGGGGGAAATAAAACTCTTTTCCCGCTCCGTTGATATGCAGTGTGCCATCAGGGGAAGTTTGCACAGCATGTTCACGTAGCTCACTATTCTGCGGTTTATTGTCCCTTTTCAAATGACTAAACAATTTGTCCATGTCAGTCACCCTTACTGGTAGTCCGAAATGGGTTGACGCTATTCCCAGCCTTTGATAGATATTCGAACAGATATGGCACTTGCGGAGAGCCAGAGAAACTAAGCCACCAAAAATGGGGATTTTCCGCACTATCGCAGGTGCGGGTTTTTTAAACGTATTTATATACCTCGAATCAGGGGCGGACTGGGGCCGTGACGCGGCCATGGCTTTTTTTGACCGGCCCACTTAGGTGTGTCGGGCAAAGCACGACCCCGAGCCGGGGTCTTAAAGGGTCCTCCCCCAGAAAATTTTGAAAAATGACTGCCATAAACGTGATTTCCGAGCGCCTCCAGCGGATTTCGGCCACTTTCTTTTGAAATTTGGAGTAGACCTATACGTTCAATTTCTTTTTTTTTTTCAAAATATAAATATTTTTTTTTTGTCATTTTTCACAAACCGGCCCTCTGTACACCGGCCCGCGTGGCTTTAGCCATGTGGCCATGCGGCCCAGTCCGCCCCTGCCTCGAATCCATCAAACCACAGTAAAATTGGAAAGATCGATATTTTTGTACTTCATTCATACCATCATTATCCCCCTTCACCTTGCATGGCATGCAAAGATGTAGAAAATTGCAATGTCCTGGGGGTGGGGGAGGGGGGGGGGGGGAACTGCCAGATATCATTACTTTGGTCTACGTGTAGGCCTACCTTATATACAGACAAAAAGAAATTTTACAGAAGGAAATCCCAATAAGAAACGGAAAAAATAATTTTCATATTGCATTATTTGTTAAAGAATGCTAAAAAAATGAAGGTACATAATGTTCTTTGAAGTTAACCGACCAGTCACAAATATTTGAAGATAATTTTCCTGGTGACGATATTTCATAATTCTAATTAAGAAAACCATTGTGAGTAGATAGGGTACGCTTTGTGCCTTAATTTCACAGTTTTGTGTGAGACAGTTTTAATAAGAGACGGATTATGACGATGTTTATTGTGTGGTCCGACAGACGACAAGGCGAGGATTTGTATTAACTTGAACGTGGTTTATAAACACCTATTACATTCTCTACCACTACGTAACGTTAGGTGTCGCTCTGGCCACAACGGAAGTTAGCCATTGAAGTCATTATGGTAC
Organism: Lottia scabra; assembly: GCA_029955415.1. Lineage (NCBI taxonomy): Eukaryota > Metazoa > Mollusca > Gastropoda > Lottiidae > Lottia > Lottia scabra. The sequence goes on along the minus strand of JARJEI010000018.1, from coordinate 3,707,705 downwards.
GGCGTTTGGCCCGTTCGACAATTTTGCGAGATCAGCGATATAAGCCTACTGGTTTTTTTATTTCCACACTGTCGGGGGATCTTAAATGAGCACAGCCTGTAGGTTTATTACCACATCCGAACAACTAGACGTTTGTCCATGTCAGCCCCTTCGACTGGCATCACTGATAAGCGAAATATGTTTGAAAATTCCGGAGGTATTACCTCAACCTTTGCAGGAATGGATCCCATCGAACCGAACGTGCTAAAACAGACAACCTGCTACCATAAAGTCGGAACACACAACATTCAACGGTAATGAAGTAGAAATGATACGCCTACGGTTAGCTTTTTAAAGTTCAGTAGGATTGTAAAAAAATGTCTACTTTTTAGTTTTACAAGCGTTCCTAGAAATAGGACAAAATGGCGTCTTTTCTTAGCCGAGAGTCAATGGCTGTGTTGACTTTGTCGATATTCTATGACCGAGTCAATATTGACAAATATTTAGAATTAATATTTCAATAACAAGAGATTCAAGTAGCCGGCTATTGACAATCAAATTACATCTTTAACCCTTGTCACCCGTCAACTATTCAACTTGAAATTGACTGGCGTGTGACTGAATTAATCTCAATAGGGTTCTTCACAGATACGATTACAGGTTTGATATTTTCAGAGCTTTATTTGAATGCATGTATGTATATTGTATTCAAATAGTCTTTAGAAGTACAAAAACTGCACGCAAATCACACTATCTCAAATATACCTGTACGGGGAATGTTCAGTATTTTAAAGTGTTGATTTGGGACTAAATAGCCTTTAGAAGTATAAGAAATGCACGAAAATCGCATAAATCCATTCAATTATATCTCTACCTAAACATTTATTTTTCATTTTCTGTGTGTTATGTGTTTTCTATATTATGTCATAGTGTTACTGAACGATGAAGGGAATCAAACCAGGTGTTGTAATGTCTTTGATTGCTGTCTTTCCGTTTGTTTTTGTATGATTTTTTTTTAGCATTCGAAAGACAAGGTTTTTAATCCCTTAGACAACGTAACATAGAAACCTTGCTAGAATTTTTGATCAGCAGATAATATGGAAATCAGTGGCGGCTAGCACCACTACTGAACAAAATACAACTTACACTTGTAAACTGTACTTGTACACTTGTTTATCAGAAGATACATAAAGGGGAGTAATCGGAAATGATTTCCATAAACATTCAGACCACAGTAATAAAGTGCTGCCTGCGAGGTTGTCTCTACACCACTATATTGGGTGCATGAAAAAAGGTCGATATAATTTAGTTTTCACATTTTGAATGCAATTTTATCCTTGAACAAGAAGCTGACAAGCATTACTTTAGAAATTTAGATGAAATTAATGAATGTAACAGTCTAATTAAAATCAGACCCTAATTTCGTTTTTTTTTAAATCCGGTTTTTTAACCACTACATTAGGGTCTGAGAACCAGGCGCGGCAACAGCCGTTCACGTTAACTTTGACCTAACTTTAATGACCTTTGTTTAAACCAATCAGATCTTTGCCCTCTCCCGCGCTGGGATTTTGTTCACGAACAATAGGTGCATTCTAGGATTCCTAAGTGCTGTAGACTAGTTTATCAGGTCATGTCAAAGTTAACGTGAACGGCTGTTGCCGCGCCTGGTTCTCAGACCCTAATGTAGTGGTTAAAAAACCGGATTTAAAAAAAAAACGAACGAACGAGGTCTGATTTTAATTAGACTGTGAATGTAGCTGAAGGTTCTACACCTAGTTTAGCTAATGAAGACATACAGTGTGTAATGGAGGGAATTTTGTATCTTCAGTTTGCACATTCTGTTGCACACGGGGTCTTGTTTTATTGTCTTTAGACTAGACTCTGCTTCCATGTCGACCCCCCTGACCTGCATCACAAACAGGGGGAAACCGAGTCGAAAGTTTCGGTGGTAATACTTTCTTCTCGACCAACAACGGGATTAAACTTAGCGAGCTTTGTCAATGTTCTGTCGCTTCCCTTGTATGCAACTATACATATAATAATATTAAGAACAACAACAGTAACTCAGTTATAAGGTTTTATTGAAGGCATCTACTAAATTGACTACACAACAAATTATTAAAGGAACAATGCTTGAAAAATTGACAATTGTGAACAATCTGAAAAAAAAAGATTTGGATAAGACGAATCGACTGAAATAATTACAAAGTTCATAAATAGCTTAAACGTAGTTGATCAGATCTATCATATGCCTGATGAATCCGCTAAATGTCGGTATTTTCTGGAAATAGTTTGCAATAAATTGTGATTTGATAAAAAAGAGAAAAGGTATAGGAGCATGATGTATACAACAAATTTATACTTTCAATATTCATTTAAATTTCTGTTGTAGATCAATTAATTTACAATTTGTATTTTCGTTTCGTTATATCTAGCAAAACATTGTACGAATGTCAGTAATTTTGGAATAAGCCGAAACGAAAATGGTCGACTTTGTTTTGGATTGACAAAATGCTTTTGCTGCATAATAAAGACGCATAAAATATTTATCAACATCCGTCCGTGCACTGTTCGAAACAAAAACACGAACAGTCCACTTAATCTAAGGGTAGATTGATTAGCAATGAACGTGTAAATTTACATGTAGTTTCATGCACGAAGTTAATTCTACCTTAAATTAAAGTGAACTGCTCTTGCCAGGGTCAGAAGTTCGATATTTGCTCGATATGTGAAGAGTACAATATTTCTGAGCATTGCTATGTCTCAAAAACATAAACATGTGCAGTCCATTTTATTTTTAGGTAGTTCAAGTACAAAGGAACGCCAATAAAATGTGGCTTGATACAGTTTAATCTACCCCAAAACAAAATGGACTGCTCTTGCTTAGATTTAGAAATAGTTCCTTTACGTGCACATATATTTATCTCGGCATTTAGACATCACTATTTCGAGGTGCATTAAAGCAAAAACGAGTTCAGTCCACTTGATTGCGGGTACATTGGGTAGTTTAATTAGAAATAGACCTTATATGAATCTATATTAAATGGTTATCCATTCTACCTCAAATCAAAGTGAACTGCCCCCGCTCATTCATTTTGTTAAATTTGTCCTAAAAACAATTCAAATTGTCAAAAACAACAAACACATTATGTGGTGCAGTTAGCCGGATGTTATTCTGCTGTACAATCTTGGATTTATAACTGGAAATTTAAAATCGTCGACCTAGACCTCTCAAAACCTGAAAATAGAAAAAAAAAGTGAAACAATGGAACTAATGAGAACGATAATACATTGTTAAAGGAATACAACCTCTTAAAATGAACAAAAAAATCTAAATTTTCAAACTTGGTCAATAGGAGTTTATATTCATCAAGGGACTTTCCTGGTTGCATAACTATATATCAAATTCAAGGCGTTTATCAATGATAACCTGTTATTTTATGGAAATTTACATAGTTTCATGGCTTTTTTGCATTCTGTTTGTATACTTTAGACACCGTTGATGAATATATACTCTGATTGACCAATTTTGAGAACTTAATTTTTTTGTTCATTTTAGAGGTTGTATCGCTTTAAAAAGTATTTTTAAATCCACAGTGTTAAAGGAATACTTTCTTTAAGAATAACTTATCTTAAATTAATTTTCCAAACGACGAGGCCCTCAGAGGGGCAGTGCCTACATCTGCTGTATAACTTTGTGAATTGTTCCGCATTACAGTGATGACCTCTATAAAGTGTTACAGATATCTTTATTGCTGCCAAGGACGTCTGGTATAAGGATTTTCGAGACGTGAAAGGACCTTTTCTAGAAATTTTTTAGAATTTGACATCTTGAAACTCGATTTCCTGACATTTCCTGAAGAATTAACGTTTAGTGTGTAGGGAATGCTCTGCCAACTCAAGACAATTTTGGGAATTACACGCCTAGAAACGCATATTCTTGAAATTGCTTGACGAAGTATTGGTTTATTTGACTGACACAAGACAATTTTGGGAATTAGACGCCCGAAAACGCAAATTCCTGACATTTCCCAGCGAATTTGAAGTTGAAGATTATTAGCTACGGGTCTGACCTTCCTACAAAAATATTTTCCATTCAGTTTGAATTTTTCCCGACATAAAACCCGCTACTTTGGGTTACACCCTCCACAGCCCCATATGGACCTCCCTGATTGGTGGTTTCCCAGTGCCTCGTCTAAAGAATTGTTACTGGGCGGCAGTTAATTGAACAGGCGAAGTTGAAAACTAGATCGCCGGAAATGCAATCAGTGAAACAGACATCAAATAGTCTCTATGAAATACGGCGATATTTGATATTTATTTGAAACTAAACACGGCGAAAAAAACAACAGAAGAATTATTCCGAAACAACATATTATTCTTATTTCTGTTATGTTATGTTAGTTATATTTAGAATTTCGTTTGCTAGCGATATTTTAACAATATATGACTGCCGACCGAGCTGACTTTTGTGTTCACTAAGCGGCAGAATACCGCCACTGGGCGGCAGCGCTGACGCCTAGTCACGGTGTTAGTCGAGGCACTGTGGTTTCCACGTAGAGTTGTTCGGGAAACGATGAGTCCTCAACGTTCAATAAACTACAACATTATCGTATTGCGATTAAAACACATATTTCTATTAAAGCAATTACAGACGGCATGTTATTAAATATAGATGGTGTAAATTCAATATCAATAATAATTTATTCTGAGTGCTGAGCTGTCCAGACATTTTATTGGGAAACAACGAGGGTTTATAGCAACTTGGTTAATCCAATAGGAGAAAATCGTTATATAATCAACCACTCGAATCAACTTCGGAACTAGACATGCTAGATAACCTCGTATACTATACGGTAGTTGCCATGCTGAATAAATTATAGTTCCACCAATAAAAATCATTCTTCAGAATGTATCATCATCTTTCGCGGAAAAAACAGCCAATCAAATCAACCTTGAAACAAGAGTTGTCTTTTTCTGCCCAAATACCAGGCAAGATGGCCGGTTATCATGACCGAGTCATTATATAATCTCGAACATAGTCTCGAACAATGACGAAGGTTGAGTCGAATGATAATCAACTCGTATTGGATTGTTTGGTTGCCTAATCAAATCAAGGCCGCCACATGCCAGAACACATATTTTCTGATATTGGTATTCCGAATGAGAGGCACCAGGTTCAAACGTGTTATGTCGTTGACACCCTACCCATAAATTTGGTAAAGTAATAAAACATCCATACAATTTCGTTAATCAAGAATCACTTCCAAATGATAGCATACTCTGGTTTAAATGTTATATAGTAGTGGACTCCTCAAAAGAGAAGTACCATCAGGTGTTTCTAAAAGAGTAAGCAAGCTCTACTTCGCGCGCGACACCAGCGACTACTTTACAGATTAACAAAATTTCGTTATATTTCGTTTACTTTTTTTTGTTTCGTTTCGCTTCGTTTTCGTTTAGAATCTCATTGGGTGACCTCGATTCGATTACCAATACATGGTTCGAAGTGCCGACATATGATCAAATTCATTTGGTACCCTGGCTCAACTAAATTCGTTTGAAATCGAAGTGGGTGACTTCGATTGGACTCGAGGTTATGTGGAGGTTTGAACACGTCGATTCAAAAGCAGTAATTATCAATATATTAGTTCGAAGTACAGACATATGACCAAATTTGGTTGGGATCCTGGTTCAACTAGATGATTGGGGAACCGTGAGCTGGACTCTCTTTCTATACCGGGCCTTTTCAAATGGCGGCCCGAGGGCCAAATCCGGCCAGCGACGCCTTTCAGAATGGCCTCTCAAGAGTGACACCTTCCTCCAAAACGATCTGCTCTTTATGCAAGCTAAGCTCTATTTGGCCCTTATATTTTTTTCATAAAATGCATTTGGCCCTTTACAAAAATCAATTGAGAAGACCTGTTCTATGGGATAAGGGGGCTTAACTCCCGGAAAATATTTTTTTTTACCCTTCTTAAGTGGCCTACTGACTCCAGTAATGAAACCATCGAATCCCCACTCACTTACTTATTCAAGAAAATAAATAATTAACTTACACTAAGAGAGGCTTTACAGCTTCTGGATACTGGATTATAGATGAAGCCTGGTCTACGACACAGCTGTCTTTTAGCCGGCACCGTCAACAATTTATCCAAGAAAGCATACTGTTCTGGTGATATTTGTAGTTCCTCTTGATTGTCACCTTGACCTTTGACTTGCAACACACCTACAAAAGAATTTAATGCATTAGATAAATATATCCTTAAGAATCGACCTTGAACTTTGACGTACCTGCATAATAATTTATGTATTGTATTTGATACCATATTTCTACCCATCCGTGAAGGGGCGGAAAAAAAGTTAGTGGTATGAAGAATAGATAGAGGGCAGGTAGTAATGAGAGTTAGGAACGGGGTAGAGAGATGAGAAGAGGGGCGCGGGGAAGCAGACAGCTCTGACAGACAGGAAAAAGGGTGCAGACGAGAAGCAGATAGATGTGATTGAGACAGGGAAGATGAAAGGAGGAAAGTAGAGAGGTGTGATTAAGAAACGGGGGAAATAAAGATGATGGGACTGGAGATGGGAAGAAGACACAGGGAAGTATAGAGCTAGGAAGAAGAGAGGCATGTAGAAAAGAGTGAAGGAATTATAGAAGTCGGCAGTGGAAGTATGGGGGTGTGATTAAGAAAGAGGGGGAATGTATAGATAGTAGATGAAACGGGGAAAGTAGAGGGAAGAAGAGGCAATTAGTAGAAGTGGGAAGAATGCGCAGGGGAAAATAGAGAGGTGGAAAGAAGAGAGAGACGGAATGGAGAGAGGCCTGATTAAAAACTAGAGGAATTAAAGAGGAGGAAAAGAGAGAGGGACGGAATGGAGAGAAGCCTGATTAAAAACTATGAGAAATAAAGAGGAGGGAAGAAAAGAGAGGCGGAAAGTATAGAGGATTGATTAAGAGGAAAGTTTTGAAATAGGGGAGAAGAAATGGATGGAGAGCAGTGTAAAGTATATAGCTTAACCTAAAGATAGGAGAGTAGAGAATGAAGCCCGTGAAACACAGATAGGCTAGGAGGAAGAGCTCAGTTAGGAAGAAAATAGGGCCTATGGGGAACATTATTATATTGACAGGTATTCTTTATACCTCCGTGCAACGCTTCGAATTACAGTACTCCGAAGACTTATCATATTGAGAATCTTCGCGTCAACATATTAGCCGAATTAATACTGACTGAAGAAAGGAATTAAAAAAGTATTTAAAACATTTTCATAACCAGTCTCACTGGTCAAATGAAATTTCCCCGAATTACCTCCCTTGAAGTAAAACGTAAATTAAACGTTGCTGCTTAAATTAATGAAAACATAGAAAAAAGCAATTACGAATGTTATTACTCCAATTGGCCAAGTTTGAGAATTCACAGTGTGTAATCATTCAAAAGCCCTCTTTAACGCCAGGCCGCTATAAAAGGTTATGTTCTCAATCCGGACCTGCCCACGATAAGATGCACCCATTTACATAACTGTAAATTCAAGTGATTTGAGAACGGTTCTTCAGTTGTAGTGTAAATTTAGTGCACCGTTCGTTATCTATGAAACTCTGCTTGAAGAAGCTAAATTTTATGACTGAGCTACTTCCTTGATTCAATGGAATATTTACAGGGTGTTTCAGTACCAGGCGCCTTTATAATCACAGTAGAGTCATTATGGAGCCGTGAAATCCTAATTAGTTTTGTCACAAGCGTGATGTCTGTTAGCATGCGTGATGATATTGCGTGACAGCATTCACAGATAGGTGTGACGAAATGGTCTCGAATGTAACATGTTTTTCTGCTTACTAAATGAATTCTTATCTACCTTGCAAATTATGGAGGTATAACGTTGCCAATATTGTCGATTGTGTCACAACGTTAAAATACCAATGTCGTAATTACAAAATGCATTTGTCAATGCTGCAAAGTACAATTGTCGATGTGTAAAAATGCAAAATGTATACGAATACTCAACAATCCAATGAAATGCAGCTAACAATTTACTCTTTGCATTATGCATTTTGCATTAGGCACTTTTGCATTATACATTCTGCATTAGTCACTTTGCATTACGCACTTTGTATTATCGAACCTTGCAGAATAGACTTCTACACAATAGAACATATACCTTATATGGAATGATGACGTATATTCATTTGCATACGTAAAAAACGGCGAATATGTACGGAAACTAATTAATATGCATGCGCATTGATACATGTCCTTGTTGACACTTAAAGACGAGTTCTCCCTTAAAGATAAATATCTCTGTATTATTTCAAATTGATAGTTAATAATTTGTAATATTATGTTAAACATAGAAATCTAGGCCCAAGTTCTTCTAAACTTTAGTTATTGCTACCTGTATTGCTTCAAGGGTGGAGTCTTGGAACCCCCTCAAGAATATTAAAAAAGAAACTCCCTGAAACGTTATTTTCTGACGAATTTAAGGTTTATTTGTATAGGGGATCACAAGAGGAAAATGTTAGGAATAAGACACCTGGAAATGCAAATTTCTGAAATATCTGAGAGACAGATTTAGACAATTTTGAGAAGTAGACGCGATTGAACGCAATTTACTGACATTTTTTGACGAATTTAAGTTTTATTTGTATAGGGACAGCAATGTCACCAGAAATTTTTTTTATAATTTGACGCATGGAAACGCTAAATTCAGACATTTTCCATCGAATTTAAGGTTCAAAATTATTTGTATAGAGTCTGAGGAATTCAGCCTTGAAAATGTTGAGAAATAGACGCCCACAAAATATGAAATTTCCTGACGACCTTTTTGGTTGTGGGATCACCGGGAGAAAATTTTGAGAATAAGGCGCCTGGATACTCAAATTCCTGACATCTCCCACCGAATTTAAGATTCAGAATTATTTGTATATAGGGTCTCAGGTAAGTCGCTTGAAAAAATTAAAAATAAGATGCCCATAAACATTTCCTCACATTTCCCGTTGAATTTAAGTATCAGAATGGGGGTGGGAGAAAATGCTCTTACAGGCGTCCATTACTCAAAATTGTCAAGGTTAGGTCCCTCAGAAATTTCAGAATTGTGTTTCCAGGCGTCTAATTCCTGACATTTTCTTCTTGTAGTCCTGCCATTTCAGTCTCTTTAAAAATAAACCTTAAATTCGTTAGAAAAAAACTTTTCAGGGAGTCATTTTTTTTTAATTTTCTAGAGGGGCTCCCTAGAAACCAATACAGGTAGCAATAACTCAATTTGAAATAATACAGAGATATTTATCTTCAAAAGAGAACCCATCTTTAAATGTCAAAAAGAACTTGTATCAATGCGCATGCATATTAATTAATTTCCGTACATTTCCGCCGCTTTTTACGTATGCAAATGAATATACGTCATCATTCCATATAAGGTATATGTTCTATTGTGTAGAAGTCTATTCTGCAAGGTTTGATAATGCAGAGTGCGTAATGCAAAGTGACTAATGCAGAATGTATAATGCAAAAGAGCCTAATTCAAAATGCATAATGCAAAGAGTAAATTGTTAGCTGCATTCGTGTGACATTCCATTGGATTGTTGAGTATACTTATACATTTTGCATTTTTACACATCGACAATTGTACTTTGCAGCATTGACAAATGCATTTTGTAATTACGACATTGGTATTTTTACGTTGCAACACAATCGACAATATTGGCAACGTTATACCTCCATAGCAAATGACATACTTCTCAATTATTTTTTGTTAGGGCCAAATGCATTTTATGAAAACATTTAAGAGCCAAATAGAGCTTAGCAAGCATAGTAAGCAGAGCGTTTAAGCGGAAGGGGTAACTCTTCGGGAGCCAGATTGGCCCGTAAGCCGCCATTTGAGAAGGCCTGGCATAGACCCTTTCAAATCCTTATTTCAAGTCCACTTGTATGAACTTCGGAACTAGACTAGCGTCCTAGATAACCTCGTATAATAACTATGATTGCTATGAGTTGTCTGCTCTTGCCTATTCACTAGGCAAGATGGCTGCCTAACAATGGTTGATTCATAATGTAAGTCTCATACATTGACGAAGGTAAGGTCGAATGATTTCAAGTCTCGATCGCCCATCGTCTCAAGGTGGTCCTTGAATATAAACGTTTTAAGGCGTGTCAAATGATACTTGAAAGTCTTACACCCGTCCACCTCCATCAATCCCTCACATCCACCCTTCGAAAACCGTAGCACTCGACCAGTGGCGTAGCGAAAGGTTTTCAAAGGGGTGGGGGGGGGGGCAGGGAAGGGTAGGGGGGATTCCATGGCATGAAAATGTTCAAATTTGACATTTTGAAGTGAAGGTAAAGCAAAAATGTCGGCCAGAGAGGCACCATGCACATTAGCACCCCCACCCCACCCTTCAAAAGCGCGCTCGTCTAGAAAAGGGAAGTTTTATGATGTGTAAAACGATACAATACAGAGATATGACACGAGCAATAATGACAGTTATATGACTAATCAGACCGTTATGAGGCTTGATAATTTCTCTTGGGACGAGCAATATATCGTATTAATATCATAATATTATGTTTCTTTTAATCAGACGTATATCAATTACATATTTTTTAACATAATGTAATATTAATACTCTACTATATATTTTTTATTGCTTTGTTTTGTTTCTTGGAACATTCCAGACTTTGACGTGTTTTTTTTTTAATTATTTACCAATTTTTATATACATGTATTTGATTTTTGGAATTTCATTCTATTATAATTATTTTAGTCGACTCAGTTGTAAAATTTGACCTAAAATTGCCTAGAAAATTTAAAAAATAATGTTCTTCTTTTATAATTGTTTTAGTCGACTCAGTTGTAAAATTGTACATATAATCACGAAAAGATCAATACCATGAGATTTGACCGAAGTATTTCAAACGGATGGCATTCATCATATTACCTAATGATTCGTAAAACTTTATTTTTTTATTTGGCATAGTTTCACTAAAATACGAGTCGAATTTTAAGCCTCAAAATTTTAAGCCTCAAAATATTTAGGATATTTATGGATACACTTGGATTTTAACGTTAAAACGACAAATCGTATTTCTGACTTTCAAACGCTGATATTTATTGATACACGGAACATTTTGAGAGAGAGTTTGGAACATTATTACAGATTAGATTAGCTGGAAAAAAAATTCCAGGTTCTGAGACTAAAAGTTTGGTTGAACAGTAAATGAACATATCCCTTTAACTAAATATTGTCGCTTCTGAATCCAAGGCCGAACTGAAAGTTTTTAAATGGAAATTGAATTTTTTTTTTAAATCAAGATGCAAACGATCATTTGCCGAGTCATTAGAGAAGATTAAACAAATCATCTTTGAAAGTTTTTCAATTCGCAGAAGTCACTGACATTAAACGAAACGCAGAAAGAAACGCAATTGATCCGAAAAATGAATGAAGTCATATCATAAAAGTCACTGCACAAAACGATCCCAGTTGAATGCTATTTTTCTGATAGCAATGTTTTGCATGAAGTGCTATTTATATAAAATTAATGAGCCTAATCATCCTTCAAGGGAATTAAAGCGATATATTTGTTTTCTCAATCATACGGATAAGGCTGTAGAGTGTAGATAGACAAAGTACATTAACCGCGTTTCCACTGATATTTGTAAAGTAAAGCCAGCTCTAAGCTAACTTAGAAGTAGTATTATTGCCGAACACATTGTGTTTACACTGAGATTTACAGGGTTATTGACAACACGCGATCAACAAGAAAAAAATTCTCTCGTTGCACACTGAATGATGTTTGTCTATCCTCAACATCCCAAACATACGAGGATGAAAAACTTGAAACATTTTATTTTATTTTTCGCATTGATTCAATTTTTTGTTTTTGACTATTGATTGAGCCAATCATAGTCCTCAATTTTAAGTTTTCTATCGATGTCTCTGATTGGCTGCATTTTCTAACTTTCAACCCGATCAAATTGCCGAAAACACAAGAAAAGTGCTTGTCAATGTCAAGGAATTAAAAACAATTCGAAATTGCTTGACATTGTGCTAATGTATTCAACCGTCACTATCAATTGGTTCGTTTAAATTCACTCTGTTTCAATTAAGTGAGCACACGTTCTTGAGGTTCAATTAGGTGCCTTTTAAGATTCCTCATTTGGATGCATAATTAATGAAAATTGCAATTTTCCATATGTTATCGTGTTTTAGAAAAGGATATCGTCAATGGATCTTCATTTAGTATTCTCTATGGTGTGTCCATTTCAATTGTTTGCATGTGTATATGACTATACAAGACCTCTTAACTAAATAGATCTTAAAATGTTCTGGTATTTTGATTTCGATTTTCAATTCGCAGAAGTCACTGACATTAAACGAAACGCAGAAAGAAACGCAATTGATCCGAAAAATGAATGAAGTCATATCATAAAAGTCACTGCACAAAACGATCCCAGTTGAATGCTATTTTTCTGATAGCAATGTTTTGCATGAAGTGCTATTTATATAAAATTAATGAGCCTAATCATCCTTCAAGGGAATTAAAGCGATATATTTGTTTTGATATTTGCTTTACGAGCTGATGGATCTCAATCATACGGATAAGGCTGTAGAGTGTAGATAGACAAAGTACATTAACCGCGTTTCCACTGATATTTGTAAAGTAAAGCCAGCTCTAAGCTAACTTAGAAGTAGTATTATTGCCGAACACATTGTGTTTACACTGAGATTTACAGGGTTATTGACAACACGCGATCAACAAGACTATTTGTCATTTGGTCCCCGAAAATATTCGGACGCAAAAGGCTTCGATTGCCAAACCGTAACGGTTCCACTGGAAACACACGAAAGCTAGCGTAAATTCGGCTTGTTCTGTCAAATCCTGTACTCTATCATATTCCTTAGGCAACGATGTACGGTCTTAATGATCTAACCGTGTCATACATGATACATCTTTCTCGTCAGAAATATTTAGGTAAGCCCAACACTGATAATTATGGATACACAGAGATATGAAAATTTAAATTTTGAGGAAGAGTGAACACTATTATTAGCTTAGCTGAAACAAATTAAGGTTTGATGGTTCGAACGAATATTACACATAATATTCCTTTAAATTTGATAATCTGATAAAAAAAAAAGATGCAGTGGCATAACATAATATACCAACATTTCAATTTTTTCCTTCGTTTTTTTGCACTTGAAAATGGAACAGAATATAGAACAATTACAAATTATGCACAAAATTTGTTTTGTAAATGGCAATAAACGTAAAACAAATATAAAAACGGTAGTTTCTGTCATTTTGAAATGATAAAATGGTCTCCATGGGAATATAAAATTCAGAAATCTTTCATTGATATTGATATCACCTTTCGACATTTTTTTATAACTTTTCATGCATCTATTCAGAATGTTTTTATGTTAGTGTAGTTTCAATGAAAAATGCTTATTTTCGGTATGTACACTTCTCAAAATGAACATCCAACGTCTTTCATGTATTTGGAATGGTAAAAGGTAGTTTAAAATTCAATTATTGTAGGATATCATAAATGACACCATATTGTGTCTAAGAAATAAGAATAGGCTAGTGCCGCTGTCCTGACAAAATTTCCCTCATTGTGGACATCATGGAACAATAAACTGGGGTCACGTACCCTCGTCATTTGGAAATAAGAAATAAGAGTGGACTAAAGTCGCTGTCCTGAAAAAAATTCTCTCATTGCACACTGAATGATGTTTGTCTATCCTCAACATCCCAAACATACGAGGATGAAAAACTTGAAACATTTTATTTTATTTTTCGCATTGATTCAATTTTTTGTTTTTGACTATTGATTGAGCCAATCATAGTCCTCAATTTTAAGTTTTCTATCGATGTCTCTGATTGGCTGCATTTTCTAACTTTCAACCCGATCAAATTGCCGAAAACACAAGAAAAGTGCTTGTCAATGTCAAGGAATTAAAAACAATTCGAAATTGCTTGACATTGTGCTAATGTATTCAACCGTCACTATCAATTGGTTCGTTTAAATTCACTCTGTTTCAATTAAGTGAGCACACGTTCTTGAGGTTCAATTAGGTGCCTTTTAAGATTCCTCATTTGGATGCATAATTAATGAAAATTGCAATTTTCCATATGTTATCGTGTTTTAGAAAAGGATATCGTCAATGGATCTTCATTTAGTATTCTCTATGGTGTGTCCATTTCAATTGTTTGCATGTGTATATGACTATACAAGACCTCTTAACTAAATAGATCTTAAAATGTTCTGGTATTTTGATTTCGAGACAAATAAAATTCCTTTTCGAACATATTTTCTCTTGATAATCCATTCTTTAAAAAATAAAAGATGACATAGGCACGCTTCTGCACGTTGGAATTAACGGAGCTCCAATAAAACAAATATAGGTATTGTGGTCAAATTCATCTGACCTCTCGATGATGTCGACGCACAAAACTACCCCTTGGGTGGTATTAAATTAAGCAGGGGGGCCACGGCTCTGGGAGTTTCATGAATTTTCGGTCACGGTATGGAAAAAGTTGGGAACCACTGTTATAGGCCAACAAATCAGCTTATCAGATTTGCAATTTCAAAAGTCCGTGACAAGAAAACTGTCTATATTGTTTAATGGTGTATCAGGTACACTTATAGCATCAACTTAAACCAACAATTTTCAAACAGACATCTGTAGTTCCAGCAATTCGACTTTGACTAAATGTTTGATGACGTCGCACTCACATAGGTCTTCTCTGACTGTGACCATTTCGCGACTGGGACTTCATAAAACACTTATTTTAAGTGGAACTACTGGAACCACAGATTGTCTGATTGGAAATTGATGCTATCAGTGTGGCCGATATACACATAAAAAAATTATGAAATTTTTTTCATGATATCAGACACAGTTCGGCGTCAGTGTGGCGACGGATATTAATTTTTGAAACAGTATCAGAATTTCAGCGTGAAAATTCATTAAAAATTAGTAATGGCTATGAATACAATAATTACAACAAAAAAAAGTTCTGTTTGTTTCATATAACCTTTTTTATGCTTTTACTACAACAATGGCTCAGTTAATGCATTATTGGTTCCTTTAATGAAATATTGATACTGCTCTTTACGTGGAACGATGAAAGTGGACGAGACCAATAAAAGTAGTCGTGTGGAACGGCTTCAATATAATCAGATTTTGGCGCAGCCATTGGCGGCTCCAGTAGGAGTACAGTCTGGGTTTTCAACTTGGGGGACATGTCCCAGACTGGGGACATTTGTACATTTTCCCGGTACCACAAACTGAGCTATAGGTATAAAAAAAACAGTAATATTGCATATTATATGGGTGGATTTGCATACAGTGTCTACACCAGCAACGTAATGAAAAGCAAAATGCTGTGACTTTATCAGGTTTCGAAATTGCATCTTTTTGATGACTTCCGCCGACAATTCAGAGGACATAGTCATTTCCTTGTGCGTAATCTGGGACACTTGAAAAATTCAGTTGAGGAAGTACAGGACGAAGGATTAGACATTCAAAATATGGCATTCCAAACATTTGGCAAAGTGCACCAAATTATTTTGTGGAGATAACCCGAAGACCAAAGGAAGGTTTGCGAATTTGGCTCTTCCAGATTTAATTTTCTTTTTGCCTCCCGCTCCAGTAATAGTTTTCTCCTATTTATACCTAGTAAAGAGATGTTCTTTTTTTGTAGCAAGAAACTAATAGCTTCAATTTACACCATTTCAATTTGTGGTTCCAGTAATTTTTTCGAATTTCGAAGGTACTATATAATGATACTAGCATAATATTTCGAGATTTTTGGCGACATAAAATATAAAGCTTTAGTTGGATTGTAGAAACCACAAAAGCCAGATTGAAAATTGAAACGGTGTAAATGGCGTTCGGTACACAAAAAACATTTACCCAGGTAAAAAATCTCGAAGGCCCTTTGTAATATCATCATTTTTAGTGGTATTGCAAGAACCACAGATGTCTGATTGAAAATTAACACATTTTTAGAAAACCTCGAAAATCCCTTTAACATGCTCAATCATATGCAAAGCACAAACCTCTAGCTAATGAAGTCCATTAGGCAATTGGATAGAGAGATGGACCATATACCCAAGACACGTTATACTGAAACCTGATCTGGCTAGGAAACATTATCTAAATGGAATGGAATGAAGTTTTACGTCCATATATTTATATGCGTGTATAATGTATTTTCTATTTGGCGTGGTCTGTCTAAATAACGAATTAAATTTCTAAAAGAATACCACCTCATAGAATGATCACAAAAATCGAAATTCGTGAACTTGTTCAATAAGAGTATTATATTCATCAGTGAACTTATCTGGGGCCTTATTCTCGAAAACTTAACTTAGATAAAATCCAGATTTTAAGAAATACAGCAATCTGATTGGATAATACTTAATTTAAAACTGATTTTAGTAACTGACCAATCAGATTACTGGATCTCTAAAATCTTCTTAAGTTAAGTTTTCGAGATTAAGGCCCCTGGCGTCATAACTATACAACAGATTACCTGTATAATCTTATAAATCCGAGAAAAAAAAAACTACGTTACATAATATAATTGAAAAATTGAATATCAATATTTAAGTTTTATATTTTTGCAATAATGTAATTTACAATCAAAAATGCAATATCGGTTATAGATGAAATTAAACTCTATCCCTTGCGCTTTCCAGAGTTGGTCTATTGTCAATCTAAAATAAAAATGTAAAATTAGATTACATTTCGTTTCGGTTATTTTTTTATTTTCGACTCCATGTAATCTAACCACTTTTATAAGGCGAGCATCTTCTGGTGACGAATAATCTATTCATAGCACGTGCCATCCCTCCGCCAATCAGAACAACGTTTATAATAATATTTGAATATTTTGTATTACGTCATAATGTTGACTGCTGTGTTGCTTTACTTTATGTTTCGTCTTCCCACAATGCATATCAACGCAAAGACCCGCGATCTTAAAGGAAGTTTTTGATTGGCTGAAATTTTCGTCACCAGAAGATGCTCGCCTTATATAAGTGGTTAGATTACATGGAGTAGACACTCAAAAAATAACCAAAACGAAATGTAATCTAATTTTAATTAGATTGGTCTATTGTCGGCTTTTACCTCAATCACCTTTTCACCAGCAAATAAATCGACTACTATGTAATTCGGTTACGGGGTCTTGTTTTGCGTGTAGACTAAAAACACAATTTGATATAAACCAGAAGGACCTGGGGGATTACGTTAGGTAAGAATTAGGCGTAAAATCATCTCGCTACGTCGTAATACACTAATTAAATTGGAATTTTCTGTGACCAGTTTTCCGACAGAATTATCAAATGCTGAAAATTGAGAATCACAAAAAAATCTAATGCTAATTTTCTAATTCATTAATGCGTACGGATGTTCTGTTTCGTTTGAAATTATTTCGTGTCGGAAAATTACAATCCTAAATTTTAGGTTCGCTAAGTACATTTTTATTGCGTTCCAGACTTATTTCGATGTACATGTTAATGCTATCGTGTTCTTTAATTACATTTGTTACTTTTTTGAATGGCATTTGGTTACTACAACAATACATTTTAGGGTAATGATATTTGACAGATTTTTTTTTTTATGAAACGAAATACATAGAAGACAATATATTTCAAGATATTAATGAATTTTATTGGAAAATGTTTGGAATAAATCTCAACATCATCACCAAACGAATGGCATAAATGCAGATTGAACATCAAAATTTGGACTTAAGAGCACAGTACGAGCATTTCAATCCTTGGTCCAATTATAGTTATACGCCTTTCGTATTGCATTTAGATATCAAAGTAACCGTATGCGCATATCCATTTCGGCGAAGTCAATTTGCCCCCTTACAGCCCGTCGGCCATCTTTGATCCATATCGAGGCTCATAACGCAACGGAAACAAAAGCAACATCTTGTCAATATCCCCACCTTGAGGTCTTTAACGTCTCCTTCTCTCACTAGCTCGAAATCAAATCAAATTCACATCGGAATTCATTACGTAACTTAAAAACACTTTCAGATGAAGTATTTCTTCAAATATTTCTGAGAAACGGGTCGAAAAGGGCAGATTTTAACCCATTTTCTCGTTATCCTTGTAAGACATTTAGAAGTAGCACAGCACATTAAGAAATAACAGTTTTTATGGGTAATATATACATGTACTTCTATTTATTATTGAACACAACGTTTCATTACACATACAGGACAATATGCAGTCTATATCCATTAAAACTGTTATTTCTTAACATTTTCTCGTTGTTTATAGGGTGTTTTGTGACGTCGCAATTTATGAATGGATGACGTTATTTGCGTATCAAAACGAGGCGTGAATAAGGTCAATAGCATTGATTCATAAAAGAAACAGGTGCTTGTGGTCAGTGGCTATATACAGTTCAAGACTACCAGGAAGGAAACGACGTGTGGTCAGATCCAGCAATTAAACTATTTTAAACCATTCAAGCAATAATTTCTCTCTTCACGTCAGTACGATTTCGCCTCGTTTCAAGTCAACTTGAAAATGGCGGTCCAAAGGTATCAATTACTCTCAAGGTCCTTTGGAACTTAATTTGTTAGTGGTTAGGGTGGTTGAAAGGTAACACGCCGCACAGACAGACGCACTTATTCAGGGTTAAACAATGTTAACATACTGTTTAAAGTGATTGTAAAGAGATTTTCCTAAAGGAATACTACTTCTTAGAATAAGCAAAAATAAATCAAGGTTCTCAAACTTGACCATTAAGAGTAGGTATATTAGTATGTCAACGGTGTCAAAAGTATATAAATAGAATCAAATAACCCCATATAACTATGTAATT
The DNA here is from genome assembly GCA_029955415.1 of Lottia scabra. Lineage (NCBI taxonomy): Eukaryota > Metazoa > Mollusca > Gastropoda > Lottiidae > Lottia > Lottia scabra. Next base: position 3,688,879 of record JARJEI010000018.1, on the reverse strand, counting down.
TACCTTAAAATTACAGGTGATTATTGAAAAACGCTTAAATATTTTGTAAGCGATTTTTGGTAATTACAGTCAAACTTGAATTAAGCAGCCATTCAAGGGAAAGTGGCTGCTTACTAAGGGGTGGTGTTTCAGGAAGTATTTAAGATAGTTTTTGTATTTATCAGATTATACAGTATAGTTATGACACCAGATAAGTTGCCTAATGAATATAAACTCTTATTGACCAAGTTTTAAAGCCTTAAAAGGAAAACCACCTCTTAGAATGCTCACAAAATCAAATTCAGAAACTTGGTCAATTTAAAAATTGTACGTACATTTATAGCAAATTTAACAGCCACCTTAGACTCGGACAATTACAAAGATTGTTACCAACCAGTCCAGGCCATTTTCGTCAAAGATGTATACGTAGACAACGATGGACTGGATGAAAGAAGCTAGCAGAAAGAAAGACGTAAAACTCAATATTATTCTTATTGTGTGAAAAGACTTAATTGAAATGTATTATTCCCCCTGGAATAATATTTCGGTTGATTTCACGATAAGTGGGGTTTATGTGATTCTAAGAGTGCTAATGGAGCTATTAAAATCGATTGCCGAAAAGAATTAACAAGAAATTATCATCCGAGGTGTTCATTTTCAACAATGAGCATAAAACAAATCAGTGCTGAAATGTGGCGTTTGTTTTATCACCCTTTCTGTAATATTCGATTCGAAAGGTGATAATGGAACTCTTGAAATGAAATACGTCCTCCTTTTCTGCACCTGGTTGGGCTTATGAGAGCGGATCAAAAAAAAAAAGATAGAAATATCTTATATTTTACAAGGATTATTACTTAGGTTCCATGAGGATCCTTTCTCCAGCGGTTCCTTGGCCAAACCTCTTGACATTGATCTTTCCCGGATTATCCATACCCATTTACAACTGGGATGAGTGAAAATGACTTATTCAAAGTCATTGGACTGATTAACAGAACTCTCAAACACAACAACCACCATTTGTTCGTACATGTAAATTACAAATCAACGCCAGCAGTGCGCAATGAGGGAAAATTTGCCAGAGCAGTGGCATTGGCCTGCTCTTGATTTATATTCCCAGCCGTCGAGGGATCTGTAACGCACAAAGCCTGTGGCACATGCGGAAATCGAACTCTTAAAGGGGACCAGTCTTCATTTTTATTGGTTGATTTGGGCCTTTGTTATATGTAAATAGTCTTCAGAAGTACTCAAGCTATAAGAAAATCGCAAAATACCTTCAAATATATCTCAAACTAAAAAATTCACGTTTATTTATTTTTTTTCATTGCTGTACGCGGCTGGTCTCCAGCCTGTGTGAAAATTGTGTGTCTTGTTGACCAAGTCTACAATTCAAAATACGGTATGCTTGTGTGGGCCTGTGCAGTAGTCTGGATGACCTGACCCGCGCTGTTGCACCACGGGAATAACTTATTTGTTATCAAGATGGCGGGACGCTCAATGTGTAGTAGGGCATTGGGACTTTCAAACACGGATAATTAAGGATACACATGGATTTGAAGGCTCAAATTTCAACGGTAAGCTCTGTAGACTATTTCTAATTAGCTAAGCTAAAGATTTCACATCTTTGCGACCGTCGGATGATTGTCCGAAACAAATACCGCACGTAGCTCTTTAAGATCATGACATTTAGGTACCACAAGAAAGAATTTTTTAATGTGCATCTTCGATTAAAACCTCGTAAACCATCAGCCAATCAAATTCTTTATATTACTATATAAACAAAACATTTAAGTCCCAATACACATCAGTGTGTTCTAATGAAACCTCGCATGTCAATTCTTTTTTACACAACGTAAAGTTTCTTCGGTAAAATCCGTTAAAGAGTTTTTAATTTCAAAGTTTAATTTTAATCTTTTGAATAAAATGTTTAATCAAACTTAATCAAATTGTGGTCAAATGGTGCATGGTACCTCAAAAATGGTATTTAAATTTGCATGAGATAGGAGGTTTCATCATGATTAAACTTAAATATCTGTAAATATGTTCGTTTTCGGGCTCTCCTGGAAAATGGCAATTTTTGACATTCAAGGTTTCATCAGAACACCGACGATGTGCCGAATTAGATCTATGCAAACAGAGTAGATCTGAATTGGATGCATTGATGTTGCTGTTGCTGACCAAAGCGGAACAAGCTTCATTTCTGCGACTCTTCCCTGACATTTAAAAGCCATTTTTGACGGTTGTCCGATAAACACTTGTTGGCTTCTTTCTAGCTTTTGTTGATTTTTTGTCATCAGATTAATGCCAATCGCGGTGTGTAATGAGGGAAAATATACTGCTACAATAGTTTTACCTGTCGGTAACGTGCGTTTAGTTTAGATTAAGTTCTCATCCTCACAAATACACGAAGATTCTGAGTTTTATCGGCTCTCTAAAATCCAAAGATCTAGCAGATCAAAGTTCAAGAAACTTTAACGTCATATCCGTTTTAATGGTTTCTCTTCCGGTAACGGAATTTAAAAAACAATATAATGCTAATAAATAAGCCAATTCTGCTTTTGATGTTGAAAACGAATTTTCTTATAAACTGCATTCCATTTCTACGTGGGCTTTAGAAACTGTTAAACGCGACATTTTATTGCGAACATTTTTAAATACCAACACCATAATATTTTAGGTTTGACTAAACTGCTGAGAAATTCCGCATCTTGAAAACATAGAATTATATTTCCTAATTTCGTGCAAATCGCCCTATGTCGTAGGGTCCTAATTTTGCAGAATAAAAATAAAAAGACAACGCTGTATCTTTCCTTAAATCCATTGGACTAGAACTCATACGCGGTGGCGCAATAAGTTAGATGCTTGATCGCTAACATATATGTCCAGGTTTAAATATTGGAATATGATTTTTTGATTTATTGATTCTTATACAACCACCTTTACTTATATAAGTAAATATTCTCACATAAGTAAAAGTGGTCGTATAAACGCTTTTTCTTACGTAAGCAAATAAACTCCTGGAGTAAATATTATGCTTATGTGAGTAACATTTGGCCGTATAAACGGGGGCATAAGACGCTAAAACTAAGAGTTGGATGATTCTAGTATGTCACTTACACAAAAAAAACATTGGTTTTACACATTTGGTGTAAATTTATTCAACATTAAATTGTTATTCTTTACGTTGTTTAGAAATAAAGCCTCTTTTTTAACCCAATTTGAACATCTATCTTGGATGAGTATACTTTAAACAAAAAAGTTGTCTGCTGTGTGCAATATCCTAGTACTTGATATATTTTTTTTCTTGTAAAGCATTTCATACATTATCTTGATTAGAAAAGGTATTGTAAAGATTTGTTTTCATAATCATATATTATACGCGTAGCAGGGATATCTACATGTTCCTTCAGCAACGTTAGACATTGGCATTATCTACCGTTGCTGGATTGACGGGGTTTTCTCGTCATTAACAACTAATAACCTCGTTTTAAAAAAACTACGTCACATTCAATTTATGACCGTTGAGACTCGATTATCACAAGTTAAATTTGCTACAAGAAATCTGACGTCTGGTCATTTGAAAGTTTCCCGCAATAATTTGTTACAAGGAATATAACTGGTCGAAGAATAATCGTTCGACCAATCAAAATTAATGACGAGAATCTTTTATCATGATAGCAACGGATTAATGTAATGAAATGAAATGATAGCCGTTGCTAAAAGAACATGGGATATCTATTAATTTGCACATTTCCATTTTTAATTAAAAGTCTGTGGTTTTTGCAGACCACAGACAAACCCTCTCATCCCGCTCTATACTCCCAGTAGCATGCCACTGATGTTCACCAATTTAAACGGTACATTTTGAATGTTATAATAGAAAGGTCGGTTCGGAAATTTTGATATTCAATATAACCAAATATAATATATAAAATATTATTATATAATATAATATATTGAACAAAAATTTGTAGTTGTATGTTATACCTAGAAACTATTCAAAAGAAAAAGCGCCTCAATTATGGTTCTTCAAATTTAAGTCTTTACTTTTCTTTTGTTCATTTGAAAAAAGTCTTGACTCAGAATGGAATTTTTCAAAAATAAGAAATGTGTGTACTTACCCAAAAAAACGATTAAACTCAAAGACAGGATGAGGGCAGAAGTGAAGAATTTCGCCATTTTGATTCCTAAATGATCTTCAAAGTTTTCGAAGTTAATAACTAAAAGTTTACAACAAAGTTCTCAGATTCTTGAAACCAGCAGTCAGACATACCTAATATAGACATAATACATCACGTGATTAATTGATTGACATTGTAGAGAACACGATACGTCACGTGATTTACCATTCCTCGTGATGCAATTCTATTGGTTCGACAATATTTGAGAATTGATAGCAAATTGAAAGATTCTGACATATTGATCGAGGCTTTAGTAATTCTCGTCTGCTCTTCTGAAGTTAGTGTTCATAAACAGGAAAACAAGTTAAAGGGGAATGTTCAGCATTTTCGAAGGTCGATTTAGGACTTGAATATATTTAAATAGCCTCCAGAAGTGCTAGAACTGCCCGAAAATCGCATAGTTCCTTGAATTACATCCATACCTAAACATTCATCCTTCATTTTCTGTACATGTATATGTGTTTTCTACATACGGTATACATGTATATAGTCTAACTAAAGTACGAGTCGTATTTTTGACTTTCAAACACTAAACATAATGGGTACACAAGGGTTTGAAGTCTTTAATTTCGTAGGAGAGTTGGGAACAATATTATGGATTAGAATAGCTAACAAATTCTAAATTCTGAGACTATTGAATAGATAGTGAACATATTCTTTTAAGACTGGTTAATGGAGACTAACGAAACTGACGTCTGCAAAGCGCGTGATGGTGTCATGGTGGCAAGAATCATTATTTCAATATCTTCGGATCAAACAAGAAAATAATGATCTGAAACACCGAGGGAGAAACGAAGTCTATTAATTTTTAATGTCCATTTCATTTTCCTCATCAAAATCTCATTAGTCATTACAGCTTGTCGACAGCAGAGCAAAACTTTTCAAGATGAAATTCCAATTCCATCTTTTTACGGGACATTTTGATCAAGTTGTAAAACTCGTGTTTATTATGTAATGTGGTGTAAATAGCCACCATTGCTCATCAAACATTCATTCTTAACCTTTCATCCATTTTTTTTAACGTAAAAGCATAGAAATGATATAAAGATAGTACCTGAAGGCAAAACAAACAAAAAACTCAAGGTCTTTACGTAATGATATCCGAAAAATTCCAGCGTTTGTCCAACATAGTCCGAATGCGTCTGTGACGTAAATGCTCCCTTACGTCTATTACTTAAACGGATATGTTCACTAAACGTTAGACCAAATGAAATTAGTCTCAAAACCTGGAATTTTTTAGCTAATCTAATCCGTAATAATGTTCCAAACTATCCCTCAAAATTTAAACCTTCAAATCCCCGTAAATATCAGCGTTTGAAAGTCAAAAATACAACTCGTCGTTTAGTAAGACTCAGTTTCTATGTACATGTATGTGTTTTATATAACATATATTATAGAAAATGAAAGATAACTGTTAAGGCACGGGTATAATTGAAGGGATATTTGCGATTTTTGGGCTGTTCCAGTAAATCTGAAGGCTATTTACATAAATTCAAGATCAATTCTTAACACCCCCCTTTAAAATTAAAGGGTTGTAAAAAGATTTAACTTTCAGTCTAATTAAAATCAGACCCTAATTTCGTTTCGTTCGGTTTTTTAAATCCTGTTTTGTAAACACTATTTTAGGGTCTGAGAACCACGTGTGATAGAAAGTGTCTACGTTAACTCTGGTTTTAACCAATCAGATCTTTGCCCTCTCCCGCGCTGGGATTTTGTTTGCGAACAATAGGTGCATTCTAGAATTCTTAAGTGCTGTAGACTAGTTTATCAGGTCATGTTTATCAAGGTACGGAAAGATACTTTCTATCGCACGTGGTTCTCAGACTCTAATGTAGTTTTTAAAACGAAACGAAATTAGGGTCTGATTTTAATTAGACTGCTTAACTTTGTTTTGTATCGGGAAGATCGACAGCATCCATACAATTTTTAGTTGGGCGTCCTGTGTGTGATGATATTTGATTAAAACTAAGAGTTGCCACTAAACTGTTCTAGATAATGTTGCTTTTGTGATGATAACGTTAGCAAATACGATTCGTATTTTAGTGAAACTATGCTTTATATATAAATAGTCTATATTGTATATCTTAAAAAAATATCCAGTAGCCTGTGGCCATGTACTTGATCTCTAAATCATCAAACTCTGTCCATCAATTTTTTTTTATTGTCTTTATGTTGTATATTGTATCTATGTTTGTCCCCACGGGTTGAGTGTGAGACAGGACCGTGTGACTCGTGGTATTGGGCCTAATTCTGACCCATGTAAAATAAAGAGTTTATTATTATTATTATTATTATAACACATATATTGAAATTAAAAGACAATCTTTATTTTGAGGTGTTTTGAAGGAATTATGCAATTATCGTGCATTTATAATACTTCTGAAGACTTTTTCCATGTTTCATGACCTAACTGAACCTTCGAACATGTCAACTCTTCTCTGTTTAGTCTTACAGTTACCTCGAAAAAGAAAAATACGGATGGATTGTACGGACAAGAGTGCTTATAACATCATTATGCAATTATCTCTCGTTTGAAAACAAAACGCGATAAGTAAGAGCCTAAACTTGAGAAGTTTCCATATAGAATCCATGAAGTGAAAGCAAAGTGTCAACCTCGACATCTTTGTCTGTTTACGGAGTCCAATGTGACAAAAGGTTCATTTGACACAAATAAAAATTTCGGGGTCAAGTTTTATGACGAATTCATGATCTAGTTTTGCAAATGACAGAAATGAAAGGAAGTGAATACAAAATATGCCTTATCACTTGTCGTTTCTACTAGTGCTGGAACAATATATATTGTATCGATGTATCGCGATACGTCATGCCACGATACGCGTAATCGCGAGGTCGTGTATCGATTTTTGACGATACCTCTCATTTCGTAAAAAGTGTAGATTTTTTTTACAATTCACTATTTTTTCTAATCGAGTTTGTTGAAATTATTTTGAAAATATTTATAAGACGTGGATATGGACCACTCCTATCAACTAAATTACCAAATTTCACATTAATAATGCTATACAAAAATAGATATCGTTACTTTGTAGATGAAGTTTCAATTTTCAATTTTTGTGCCTTTATCCCATATCGCGATACGTATTGTATCGTCACCTTTGTATAGCGATTCGTATCGTATCGTGGCATGGTTGGCAATACCCAGCACTAGTTTCTACATGTTAATAACAGACACGAAAATAGAAAAAGAACATTTTGAAAAAAAAAAGTTGAATTTGAAAAAGGCCTAAAAAATTAAGGCTAAGGCTACTAATCACAATTATGTCGTTTTGTAAGCCTTTAAATATCATTGAAAGACTTAGATATAATGTTTTATTCAAAATGTTTGTTTACTATTTTCGTGTCTATTATTTTACGAAAGAACGACACTTGGTTCTTCGAATTAAAGATCTGAAATAGATTGCTGATTGCAAGGTGTTCACTATCAAGAAAAGGATGACTGCATCAATAGGATGGTGTTGAATAGAGGTAAATTTTGTTAAGAATTGCATGGGAGGGATTTTTGATGGCCGTTCATTAAAGGGGGATGCTTTATACAGGTGACCGTTAGACCAAGTTTTACTGTACATTTAAGACTCAAATTAACTGTCGAAAATTGGGATTGTTCCTCTTTTAATTATCTGGCACTGGTTTTTCAACTCCTTTTAAAGCAGGCCCGTAGAAACAAGAAGGCCCCCTCAACCACCATCCCAAAATAAATTTCATGCGCGAGTCCAGGTGGGCAAAATATTCCCCCAAATTATATTTTTGTCCGGGTTCTATATGAAATTGCTTCCCACGAGCCTGTCTAGAGGTAGTAACATGATATTTCGATATTTTCATTGTAAAACGCAAAAATTTGACAAGTGGCATTTTGGCATCCTGAAAAAATCTTGGCATCACCACGGGAATAATCAGTCTGACTTATTTATGATGTTAAGTCATCCGATATGAAATATGATAATATACTTGATTTTATCATCATTGTGATCTTACTGATTGTGTCAAAATATCTTTAAGTCATTAATATACAATACAATAAGAGAAATTATTTAGCCAACCGAACTGTGACTAAATCTTTTCCCCTAATGAACAACAATAAGCTTGTCAATAAAATTATAAGCTTTGAAACTTTTATTACAGAGAACATTTGGTATTTTCAAGGCTACTTATAAAATATAGTAAATAGTCTGCAACTAGTCCGAAACTTGCTCACTCTTTCCCCAGCCTCTGATAGATATTTGGACAGATATGACTGGGAGAATTGAAGGAATTGTATGATTTTCGTGCATTAGTAGTACTTTTGAAGGCTATTTGCATATATTCAAGGCCCAAATCGACCCTAAAAATGCTGAACATTCCCTTTTTCAACCACTATTTACTCGTTATACAAGGAAAATGACGTCAGGGTTTTAAAGAACAATGCAATAACTGACTGTTCTGAAGAACCCCACAAGATCACTATAGTTACGAAAATTCGTATTGCATTAAGATGGCACTCCCTATCTCCACAAAAAATACAGATTTCACTAATCTTATAGTCCCATTTCATCACTGTGGAATTTGTACTAAACAAATAAGAGAGTCACGTACACGTACACCAAGGAATCAAGATCTGATTGCGTGCAATCAATAATGTATGATTAATTGGAGAAAGAATTCTAATTCCAGAATCTGTTTTCAGCGTCAGACAAATCCCCCGTCTCATCTTCAATTATTCAAAAACACATTTACTTGATCCGGCGGGAATCCTGTCCCCTTTTACGTTCGACTCCTTTCACGTTCGCCCTGGATTCGTTCTCCCCGATATTCGCAATAATTTTGGCATTTATGACAAAAGCAATGGTATTTTTTCTATTTTTAAGACTTAACAAGAAATTACTGGTATGATGTATTAGGACTAGTAAAATCAAATATTTTGTTGTAATATTGCTCAATTACTTTGTATACAGATATACCTTATACATATATACCTTATTGTAAGACCTGGGTTTTCAACTGGTTTTCTCAAATGTCCCCAAAAATGCGGAAGGAAATGACCATGTCCCCTGAAATGTCCGCAGAAATCATCGAAACATGCAATTTCGAAGCATGATATAGTTACAGCATTTTTAAATTGTGGTCATTGCAGGCAGTGGACACTGGTGTTTTAAGATAATACAAATTATAACATATTTTTGTCAGACCTATAGATCAGTTTTTGTCCCCTGGAGAATGTCCAAATGTCCCCAGTCTGGGACATGTCCCCCAAGTTGAAAACCCAGGTTGTAAGACAATTAGGCAGGGCCCCATCCCCGCTATTGTCATGATTTTTATTCTGGGCAATAAAAAAAAAAAAAATCAAATTTTCTTTATATAGATAGGAGCAGCCAACCTTAAGGACTTGAATTCTGCACCACCACCCTTGAAAACACATTCTGTTCATTATCCACCCGTTAAAGAAATTCCTAAATACGCCACTTAAACCATAATACAGATCAAAATATTAATGAGTTATAATTAGATCATCACAAACAAATTTATACATGTATTTACAAATAATACAACAGTTGTCTTATGACCGAAAACTCAAAAATCATTTTTAAATAATAACTTTTAAAAAAGTTCAGAAATATATTAATCTGATTGGATAATGACAATCAATATATAAATCGATTGAATTCTTTGACCAATCAGATGACTCAATTACCATTCTAATTAAAATCAGACCCTAATTTCGTTTTGTTCGGTTTTTTTTTTTAAACAATACATTAGGGTCTGAGAACCACGTGCGATAGAAAGTATCTACGTTACCTTGATAAAAATGACCTGATAAACTAGTCTACAGCACTTAGGAATCCTAGAATGCACCTGTTGTTCGCGAACAAAATCCCAGCGCGGGAGAGGGCAAAGATCTGATTTAACGTAGACACTTTCTATCGCACGTCGCTCTTAGTCCCTAATGTAGTGCTTTAAATCGGATTTAAAAAACCGAACGAAACGAAATTAGGGTCTGATTTTAATTAGACTGATTAATTCCGTTAATCAAAATCTCATCCACAACAATAAGGGGACCCTAACCCCCAGAGAAAAATACAAAATTAAAGAAGCCAACAATCAAAATTAAAGTATATTTTCCCAGCCCCTTTAGAAAGTCCACGGGCCCTAATTCGTGTACTAAGTCACATAACCTTGGAACATACTTTTAAATAACTATACGTGGGTCCTCTGTGTCTTACATGGAAATAACAAACACGAACTTAGTAAACAACCATTTTTAATAACTTTTTGATTAAATATTAGATAACCTTTAAAATCTAAGAAATATATTATTTTTTTAAAAAAACATAGACATGTTCAGTTCGAAATGTTATTCAAAATGGTTGTTTATTACGTTCGTATTTGTTCGAAACTTGCTGACTCTTTCTCCAGCCTCTGTTAGATATTTGGACGGATATGGCTGGAATAGAGAAAAAAAACTAGGCCACAAAAATTTCCGCGTGCAGCATTCAATGGCGACCGACAGATTTTTTTCTCGCGAAAATAAATTTGATGGACTCGTATACATAGCCTGTATGGTGTAGGGGGATAATGATGGTATGAATGAACTACAAAAATATCGATCTTTCCAAATATATTGAAGTTTATGTGGATTCGAGGTAAATAAATACGTTAAAAACGGTGCAGAAAATCGCAAGTTTTTGGGGCCTAGTTTTTTTGACTCATTTCTGTCCAAATATCTAAGGCTGGGAATAGAGTCAGCAAGTTTCGGACTAGTGTGTGTTATGTCATTATAATGATTAATCCATAGTTTCGTCTATAGTCCAGCCATGAACTATTCTAGGTTATAAATGTATAGGCTCTACGTCGTTCTCATATTTAAAGGAATACAACCTCTTAGAATGACCAACAGGCAAAATTCTCAAATTTGGTGTATAAGAGAGCATATTCATGAGGAAACTTGTCTGGTGTCATAACTATACTATATTATCTGGTAATTCCATAAATCTACCTTATAATTATAATTACTACAAAATATTAAGTGTTTTATTAAGCGTTTTTCAATAATAACCCTTAATTCTATTGAAAATTACTTAGTTTTATGGTTTATTTGATTCTGTTTGTAAACTGTAGACACCTTTCATGGATATAAAAAACTCTTATTGGACAAATTTGAGAAATTAAATTTTTTGTTCATTTTAAGAGGTGGTATGACTTTAAAGAATGCGTTTTAGTCTATATTACACAATTTGTTTAGATACAGTTGTCTGTGTTAAAAAAAAGCTCCAACATGAATATTTCCTCATAAATAGAATTCGACCCAGTGGTAAATGGGTATAGACAATCCAGTAGAAAGGATCTTCTTGAACATAAGCTATCATCAATGGTTATTTTTTCTTCTAAGTCTAAGTACGAAAATAAATTTTGCTGGCAATTTTAGTGGCATGAAAAATATAGTTTTGTTTCATTTTCAGATAGCAACGTCCCTTTTGACAATTACACTGATTTGATGGTTTGTGTTTCTATCCTACCCGTTTTTACTTATCGGCAAGTCTCTAAATTTAGACACGGGCGAGTTGGATTTATCACAATTTTCCGATATAAATATGCTCATATGCTAATTCCTTTTTCGTTATTATGTTTTCTGCCTTAGTTCTGCTCCTACAATCAGTTTGGTCTTTGGTACCAACAATCCCAAGTCTTCAAATTCCACTTTGTCCTGGAAGTACAAAATAACAAAATGGTGTTTTCATTGTACAAAATTTAGCTTTTCAACGTCAACAATCCAACTTTATAATCTGGGCTTTTAAAGTCACAAACTGCAATTTCAAAATGCACTCAAAACGCTGTCAGTAGCGTGTGTACTTAAACCCCCATCACACCGGACCGCGACCATCTACGTTCTTACGGCGACCAGAAAATGGACAAATTCGCGGCAAACGCGACGAAAACTCGAGAAAAAGACTCCGAAAAAAAGCAAAATCTATTACAGCCGCGCTTTTATTACGACCTATGCGATCATACTGCGTTCTCACGACGCGCCCGCCACGACTTTTACCCGCTTATGGCGTTTCTGTTTAGATCTAACGGCGTTCACCTGAGTTCCCGCAGCGCTCTCACTACGCTTTTGGGGTTGTTACCAGGCGTCTTCCACGTGTTTAACGACTGCACGAGGACCTCGTGGCGTTTCTAACGCGTAGTAGGGTCGTATCAGAAACCCGAGGGTCGTGGTGAGGACGCCTTGAAGTCGCCGTTTCAAGTGTAACCGTTTTCGCAGCGTCTTCACCACGCGTGTACTGCGCTTATACTACGTTCATGGAGATGTTATGGCGTTTGTATTACGACCTTTGTGATCCCACCGAGTTCTCAACGCGTTCCAAGACGGATCGCCGGACCTTGGCGTTTGTTTTGAACATGTCCAAAACAAACGCCGTGACTCTGCGATCATTGGCGACCATGGCGACCACAGCACGATGTCTGGCGACGTTACCACGCTAATACCACGCTTATGGCGACGTTACCACGCTCTGGGACCATTTTCCGTCGCCGCAGCAGCGCAGTAAGGACGCCTCTCTGGTGTGATGGGGGTATTAGCTAACAGGGGAACGTTCAATGTTACCCTATTTTCGGAAACGGGAATATTTGTGTTAAGCAATATACACATGTATCAGTATATTGTTGGCAGTTTAACGTTGAAATTTAAGACCTTAAATCCATGTGTATCTATAATTATCTCTGTATCTATAATTATCTGCGTTTGAAAGTCAAAAATACGACTCGAAGTTTAGTGAGACTATGCCTTATATAGAAATCATTTGAAGGGATTGTGTGATTTTCGTGCAGTTCTAGTACTTCTAAAGACTATTTACAGTCAAACTTGGTCCAACGGTCATCTGTATTCAGCACCGCCCTTTAATGAAAGGCCACCCAAATTACATCCCATGCAATTTTCAACCAAGGTGTACCTATATTCAACACCACCCTCTTGACGCGGTCAGTGGTCACCCTGCAATCAGCGGTCATTTTCCGTTAATCCTTGTTAATCCCATTAATTCATAAATTCAAGGCCCAAATCGACCCTCGAAAATACTGAATAACCCCCTTTAAAGCAAACAATCAGACAACCGCATGAATACTTACCACAGTCTGTTCATTTCGTACGAATTTCACCTTCTGAAGAACAGTTACGAGCGCCACCTTCGCCTCAATCATCGCCAATCTCATTCCAATACAAACTCTAGGACCACATCCAAATGGTAAAAACTTTATTGGGTTGACATTTTTATTTTCAAATCTAAAAAGACAAGATCAATAAATAGATCATATTCAATGTCAAGCTACTACAAATCATTCGGCGTTTTCTTGAAGCACAGAAGTTTGAACATGCTGAAATTTCAGCACACCAAAAAAGCACACCAAATAAAAACCTATTGTCTTTTGGTGGGGAAAGTAGAATTGCAGAAATCGAAAGAAGGCAAGGAAATGGATAGAGACAAGTACAGGTGAAGAAAGAACAAATGGGAAGACGGTGGGTAGTAGAATTAGGGAAAGAAGGGGTAGTGGAAGTAGAGACGAATGTAAAAAGGTGTGGGACACAGTGACACAGGATTGTTAGACCGGGTTAAGGGTAGGAATTGATTATGCAAGGATATAGTGAGAATCAGTTAGGCCGGGGAAAATATTGAGAACCGGGGAAAATAGTGAGAATTAGAGTGAGAACCGAAAAAGGAGTGAAAATTAGTATTAATATTAGTGAGTAAAAGTTATGAAGGAGAGACACTAAGATATGATACAGAAGTAAGGAGTGGTCGAGGACGAGATATCAAATACAAGGGTCTGTGGAATACTCTCTTAAATTGAGAGGTACTTAATGTACCTCCGTGCAATGCTTCGAATAACAGAACTCCGAAGACTTATTATGTCAGGATGGAGATTTTATGTTTCGATTTCATACGAACATTCAACCTGTTAAGGACTCAAATTAGATTTAAAACATTTTCATAATCATTCTCAGTGGTCAAACAAAATTCTCCAGAATTACCTCCCTTACTTTCTAATTAAGAAATAGTCTAAGTTAGGTTTAAAATAATGAATTGCGAATCAAAATGTTGCGGTCAAATCTGCCGTCCAAGATCAGTTCACAAATTATTGTTCTATGTAACCAAACAAATCATGAAATGACGTCATAAAAAGAATCAACACTCTTACCGAATGTGTTAGGTGCAAAAAGGTGGGTTTTAAAAGCCTACCGCTGCTTACTGGCATACCGGAATAAAAAAATATGCGCTAAATTGAGTATTGTAAAATTTTAGGATCGTAGTTTTTCATAGTACAAAACGAAACTATTCAATTCGGCGGATTTGTTGGCGTCAATATTACGGAATCAAAATTATTGATGAAACGAAACACATCACTGTCAATTACCTTTCTGGAATGAACTCCTCGGGATTTTCAAAGATCTCCGGATCGTGATGTATGCTATAAATAGGTACCATAACAGCTGTGTTTTTTGGTATCTTCAAACCTTTTATGGTCACATCTTCCGACGCTTTGCGTCCAATACTGCAATGCAAAGTTTTAGTCCTCAAAGAAAATTGTAGTTTACGTTGAACTTGTCTGCCCTTGAATAGGTATTTTATCTTGAGGGTCATTTAAATTGCAATAAAAAAGCATCTCTTTCCGAGACGCTGTGACGCAGATGGCCTTTTTTGTCTCTCACGGCACTGCACCTCCTTATCTCCCCCACAAAGTAAACAATGGAAACTAACCCCCTGTGACTCTCTGAGCCCAATTCTGTCCCCTTGGTTTAATACTACATGGTCATAATCAAATACATTACCTGACTACTGGTGGGTACATCCTTAACGTCTCTTGTATCACCAGTTCCATATACGTCAGTTTATTTATGTCTTCATGGGTAGGGTCTCTCTGAAATAATATCCCGTTTAAGGAAATGATGGGTAGCATGCAGGGACGAGGTAGGATATTAACATCACAAATAATTTGGTGAATGTCTATACCCTCTCCAGGGTTTTGCTAATATCGGGTAGCATGTGATGACGGGCCAAGATGTTGGAGGAGTGAGGTTGGCTCAATGTCTTCTATGACCCTACCCTGCACATCTGGGTTGGTAGCTATAATAGGATGAGGATGTATTGCCAAGATGTTTACATTGATTTTGAGATTTGTTTCATGGGATCGTTCGTGCTTGGGTTTGATTACTGTTATTTAATAGAAAGCATCTAAGACGAGACAGAGGAAATTGAACGGAGTTTTACATCCTACTTTTTTGCAACTATTTTAGCTAATAAGGGCGGAGGACGGAAGTATGGGTGGGTGTGGCGAGCGTGTGGGTGACGGGACAAGATATGGGGGCGGGACAAAATGAGTGATGGGGGTGGGGATACTCACATCGCCGATAACTTGTTCTATTTCTTCTATGACCTTGTCCTGGACCTCGGGTTAGGTGACTTTGAGTGGGTGGGGTTGCTTTTGTTTTATGAGGTACCTTGTGCTGAAGATGTGTGAAGGTCATGGTGTCGGGGCGAGACAAAATGAGGGAGGGGGTGGGGATACTCACGTCGCCGATAACACGCTCTATTTCTTCTATGACCTTGTCTTGGACCTCGGGTTGGGTAGCTAAGACATAGGAAACATACTGCAATGTGGTTCCGGTAGTTTCATACCCAGCAATAAAAAACAGAAACGCTTGGCCAATAATTTCCTCTGCTGACAGCTCTGAAAATAATTGAATTTCGTTTCGGTTATTATTTTATTTTCGATTCATTGTAATATAACAAGGTTTATAAGGCGATCGTTTTCTGGTGACAAAATTAGCTATTTATAGCACGTGCCACCGTCCCCCCATTCAGAACAACGTTTACAAGAACGTTTCGTATTACATCATAATTTGGACTGCCGTGTCGTTTCACAATCTGTTTATACAATAAGTCCAAAAATAAAAAAAAATAACCGAGTCGAACTGTAATCTAATTTTAATTAAAATTTAAAGATCCCTCGACATTTGGAAATCGAAAAAAAGAATAGGCTAATGACTTTGTCCTGGCAAAATTTCTCTCATTACACACTACATGGTTTTTGGTCGTCCTTATTAGCTTAATGGGTGCAGAAAAGCAAATAATGGGTTACTACATCAACATGGATATACTCCACAGGAAGTGACGTAGATAACTTACTCTTGATACTTTTTTGTTCTCCAGATTTCTCTGAATAGCCATTAATTTCGTCACTCTCGGCCCTGATTAACAACTGTAAAAAATCTGCCCGCCCCTGAAATGATAAACGTTAAGGCTTAAAGTGATATGTTCACCATTCGTTCGATCAATAAAATTTTAGTCTCAGAATCTGGAATTGTTTGGCTTATATCTAATGAATAATGGGATTATGCGACTTTTTGGGCATTTCTAGTACTTCTGGGGGCTATTTACATAATATATTCAAGGCTCAAAAATCAACCCTCGAAAATGCTGAACATTTCCCTTTAAACCTGCATTTCACCAAGGCGTCTTTTTTCAAATGAAAATATTTACCGTAGAAAACGAATCGTCTTTCCTTTGGCGAATCATTTCCTGTATCGACCGGACAAAAAATCGGGTGGGTTCAGCCGGGAAGAATCCAATATCCAGATAGCGGAATAAATGCACGCTACATGGTATGGTAGCTGAAATAACACAGTTATTATAAAAGCTATATACATTAGGTGTAGGATAATGCATGGTTTCGAGGGATTAGTTGACATAATGCCCGCGGGTTCGGGAAAGCACGAGGGTCGAAGGCCCGAGGGCTTTCCCGAGCCCAAGGGCATTATGACAACTAATCCCGATAGAAACCATGCATTATCCGACATAAAACCGATTCCTAATTCAATAATTGGTAAATATGTTGAAAAATCAATTAATACATTTAACATCACATGGGAGATAATCCATGTCGTGTGAAAAAATGTTCCAGAATTTTCAGAAATATTTAGTTTTTAATATTAAATATCTAATTTTACGTTTAAAAATTCTAAAATGTAGTATTGAAAGATATAAATCCCTTGAAAATTAATTACGCTCTAAAAATCTAGTTTTTAAATTTTTTAAACCATTTTTAAAAAATAAGATGACCAGTAAAAAACATTACAAGAAATGTGAGGGTATATAATGTTGTATCATCCTTCATTGAGT
The DNA here is from genome assembly GCA_029955415.1 of Lottia scabra. Classification (NCBI taxonomy): domain Eukaryota; kingdom Metazoa; phylum Mollusca; class Gastropoda; family Lottiidae; genus Lottia; species Lottia scabra. Next base: position 3,671,556 of record JARJEI010000018.1, on the reverse strand, counting down.
CATAGGAAGCTAGAAACCTTACAGATCACTGGGTTGTGACTTAATATTGTCTGAAAAGATTGCATACTTTGTCACTGGGTAGTGACTAGTTACGATTCATCAGCTTGATTTTGAAACTTCAATATTAAGTTTGAAAGAAAAAAATCTTTAAGACGTAGAGTTGATTGCTCAAATGTATTGGTGTAAGATTGAAGTATATTCTCTCGAATGTACTTTGGTAGAGGGGATATTATCTCTAATATACCTGTCCACTGGGGATATTATCTCGAATATCCCTGGGTTGAGGGATATTCTCTAGAATGTCCCTGGGTTGAGGGATATTAGCAAAAAGAAAGACCTGCCATAACAATGGGATGACGTCACAAGAGGTTTTTATTATACTATATACATCAAGTTCTTTGGACGTTAAAGCTATCATGCTCTAACTTAGCTAAAAAATAATTATTTTTTTAAAAAAATAAGTCCATTGGTCCGCCATATTTACAACTAGCAGCCGCCATATTTGCTGAAGAAATATGGCCGCCACTAACCCACTATAAAACCCAGGTAAGCCACGCCCATCGTTCAGTTGATAAGCGAACTTCAAACTATCAACATCGATGAACGACACTCACAGTGAAACCAACTTAGCTTGAAACTAGTCAACCTCGCCTTTCAAAACAATAAAAATGGAGACTCAGGTAAGAAAATACAAAACACGTTTCTCAATTTGCATAATACTTACTAATCAGCTGCAGACGTGTACTTCTGATAAGAAAACAGACTTACCTGTGTTTTGTACCACGATTATTTCTTTATGTATATACAAATGATAATCTTTGAGGCTTATGAAAAGAGTCATTTCAATGTTTTCATTTGTCATATGTAGTACAGATTCTGATTGATATTGATGCATAGGATAAATATTTCCAATATTTTAGAAATATAATTATGATAATAGCATACAATTATAATGTAAACTAGTTAGTTACATTGTAATATCTCTGTTTAGTCTGCTTGGTGAATAAGGGAAGTAACTCTCATTTGTCACAAAGTTATTATTAGGGAAATTTTAAAATAACTTACACTCTATACGTTTGTGATATAAATTGTAACTAAATTTTTCGGTTTTTTTCTAGGAACAAGAAGTAGATAAGATTATGGACAGTATTTTTTCCGAGCAGTACGGTGTCAAATCTACACACCCGTACAATCGACCAGAACATTCAGAAAATATTGATGATGTTCTGTGTGATGACAATGATTACTCTAGTGTTATAATGATGATAATGATGTAAGAAAAGAGTGTTTTATTCTGCACAGTTATTGTTATTATTATAAACAAACTATGACATAAAATATAATACATTTATCATATTTTTTGCATTTGTACAATTTTTTTATTCTGTTATATCATAGAAGTATAATAGTTTCTTATTCTATGATTATATCAAAAGATTATTGTAAAATTTCAGAGATCAAGACAAATTTCACCAAGAGAGAGATATACTAAAACAGAGACGGTTTATAGTATTGGAGGGAAAACTTTACGACCTAATAAAGAACTCATTTTGTAAAGAATGTGGAGTAAAAGTTGATTCAAATGCACATTCCTTTGTTTACACATGTGCAGCATTTTATCTGCAACAATGAAATAATCTGTAAGAAAAGTTTGATCTGATAAAATCTGAATGTTACTCAATAGAATAATTATTTATTTATCATTTTCCAAATACCAAGTACCTAATGTGTGATTATATATTTTGTTTTGTAAATAAAAATCTAGTATAGTCACAATTTGTTATGAACAGCAATAGACAATATTTCACGAGCACGGATATGGTTTATAAATATACATGCATGATCATGTATAATAATGTATTTGAAAATAATCCCGATTTCATTACGATCGTGAAATTTGATCTAACCTCAATATCCATTATTGTTTGTTTACGTCAAAGTCAAGGTTGGTTGGTTTCACTGTGAGATTTGATCTTGACCTGCCGATATCTGACAACCAACTGATTGATGGGCGTGTCTTACCTGTGTTTTATACTGGGTGGGTGGCGGCCATATTTCCATAAATATGGCGACTGATTATAGTAAATATGGCGGACGGACAGTCTTAATTATTTTTTTTTAGATAATTATTTTTAGCTAAGTTAGAGCATGATAGCTTTAAAGAATAAAGTATGCCTTGGAGAGTGTGAAAACATAATCTTTATTCAAATCGGATGTAAGACAGGAAGGACCATATGGACCGCAATGGCGGTTCCCAAAACTTATTTTAAATTTCTATCTGCAAATAAGAATTTTGTCCAATAATGGCTGCCGTAAGTCTAGTTCCGATTGGAGTGCTTATATTTTTATAACGAATTAAAGGAAACTACTCACCCACAAATAAGTAAACAAGACCAAACCATTTGCGTGGTGTAAATAATTCTCGGGCCATGCGTACAAATGGTTCGTCCGGGTTGGTTTGAGAGTCCACATCTAGACCAAACGCTGTTCTGGCGATAACGTCCATGGTGTACGCTCCAAAACAACTGAAAAAATAGTCGGGTTAAATTGCAGCCATTATGGCTTTGTTATGTGGATTCAGAATACACTTGAACCAAGTTCACACTTCTGAACACTAGATCTATCCCAACCTCTGATAGCTATTTGAACGAGTTCTGTGTGTGTACAGACAGAACAATACGCCCTTTTTTTTTTAACTCAGTCCACAAACAAATAATTGTAAACAAATGTAGTCCTGCTCTTCCCCTTTTTTTGCTTATTTTTGGTCGAGAATTGTCATATCTTTCAGATTTTGGAAAATAAAATGAAATTTGGATGCGGAAGAATAAGTGTGTATATTATGGTCATTTCATGTATTTCCGGTGATTATATCCTGCAGTTGTCTACTTTCGATTTGCTTAACTCAAAATGTTCATAGTCATCATACATTGAATTTTTGAAGAGACATAACATATTGGCCAGACTTTCATATGACATATTAGGAAGTTTCAACGAGATTTCTTGAAAAAGTACAGAAGATTGAATTATCATGGCAAGGCAAATGAATTGTATGAATTGTACAGTATATAACTGTAAAAAACGGATTGTCCCCCTCGGACTATCACTACTTCCCCACTGGACCTCCGTATATAAATCGCGACCCGAACAATCAATTCTGTTACGGGCATTCAAAGAAGACTTACTTTTTGACATCAATTGGCGTTCCTTCTTTACTACAGGTAACCAAGTTTTTCGAAAGAATATGGCCGCAATGTAATACATACGGGAACATCTACAAAAAAAAACCGCACATAATCACAATAGGGCAAGAGCGTGGATTTGTCCAAAATTTTGTGGGGGACGAACCAGGATGGTTTGAAGAGTCCAATAACTCCACCAGGATGTCCTCCCTCTAGAAAAAAAAATGGGATCTGATTTAATTTAATTCATTCAAAACTCCCTTATTATTAGCCAAATCATGTGGGGGATCAAGACCCTTTCGTCCCCCACGCCCCCGAAATCCATGCCCTTGGAATCAGGGGCGTGGTGGCTCAGCAAGATATATCGCTGGAACACTTCATAAAAGGACATGAGTTTTACGTCCTATTTTCTGCACTAGACGGAGAAATGACATGCATGTAAGGTGGGAATTTTGTCCCCTGTTTTCAATTTCCAACTGTTGAGCGAGCCAACACAATTGTTCTGCCTAAGTCATTCATATCTACGGCGGCCATTGTCAAACAATAACCTCGTATGCAGGTAGAAGAAAACCTTCCAAGACTATTGGGCGGAAGTAGAATACGCGATAAAAAATAGTTCTACAGCTCATGCTAGTTACCTCCCATTACATGATTTCAAATTTAATGTCACGTGACCTAAAATTTGAAAGTAGTGCGCTTTATCCGCCAGCTTCATACGAGTTTTTGTCAGGCGTAGCGAGAATGGCCGACATATTTACGAATGCTGCCTAAGTATAAACGCCATTGTTTTATGACGTCACAGCTGTGAAGGTCTTCTGTGATACAAGCTTATTACGCATGCGTGATATCATTATGTGAAATTTCTGGAACCACAGACATTGGATTGAAAAATAGAATGGTGCAAAGTGATACTATCAGTGTACGTTAAACATATTTTTATGTAAGAAATCCACTTTACAATCCCATTTAAAGCAACCCAACCCAGGGGCCATGGGGGCAATTGGGCATTCGTCGGGGGACAATGGGGCTTTGTGAGCTGAATTTAAAACTCGAATCAATAAATTTGTAGATCTGTATGGAAATGAATTCGGAGCCACCGCTGTGGAATTTTTTAATAATTTTGGCCACGGTTTGAAAACTGTTTAAAACGACTGAGTGAACAAAATGTAAATTATGAAAATGAAATGAATGGAGTTTTACGTCCTACTTTTCTGCAACTATATGGGCTAATTGAGGACGGCCAAACGACATGCAGTGTGCAATGAGGGAAATTTTGTCAGGACAGCGACATTAGCCTGCTCTTATTATCGATGTTCAGCTGTCGAGGGAATTTTAACGTGCATAGCCAATAGCACACGGGACCTCGGTTTATTGTCCCCTCCGACCTGCATCACTGACAGGGGAAAACCGGGTTGAAAATCCGAAGGTATCATCTCGACCCCAATCGTATATACGTCGGCCATTTTTTATCAATAATAACCTCGTATGCAGATAGAAGAAAACCTTCCAATGCCAATGGGCGGAAGGAGATTACGCGATAAAAAATAGTTCTGTTTATGGGTTGTTAGTTACCTCCCTTGCACATTATGCTTATAGATAGGAAAAGTCTGGATGTCAGAGACTTTTCAGATGACGTCATCAATAGAGACAAAAGTAGTGCGATTTATCCGCCTGATGCATACGAGGTTATTATTGATAGAAAATGGCCGACGTATATACGATTGATCTCGACCCATGCCGGGATTGAACCCTGGACCTTCAGGTTAGTGAGCAAGCGTCTAACTCACTGAGCCACCGCGACAAAATGTGAATTATGTACTTACCAATTTAAGTTTACCGGAACTGAATGTCGGTGTGATGATGCTTCGGATTCTCTTCCAATTTTTTCCATTTTGAAAAAATACACCTTTTGAAATATGATTAAACACCATCATCTCCTGAAATATATTGACGTCCGCATAACAGTGGTGAATAGGGGAAACTAGATAAAAATTTAGAAAAATATGTAAAAATTAACAATTTAAATGGAAGACTTCTCATGTATATTTGTCAATGTTTTTGTTCATGAAAAAAAATCAGACCTTCTCCTTTAATGCTAATGTAACAACTTAAAGTCACATTGCGGGATTCGTTTGTTTACAAAATGAAATTTATGGGATTTCGGGACAAAAGGTATTCTAGCTTAATCTCTGATGTTTAATTAAGTCAAAAAACTAAAATTCACAACTTTGGGTACTGGCTTCGATGCAGCTGGATTTAAAATCGGGATCTAATAAAATGATTTCCATAAATAAAATGCTAATGAGGTCAAGCGGGGGGCGTGTTAGTTAAATGACGTCACACTCCAATCTCCAGTAGCACGTGCTAGTAGTGGGCGGAGCTTGTGAGTTATTGACGTCTCCCTCAATCAACTCGGTGTTGAAATGTAAACAATCAAAATTTCCTTCAAATGGCTGTAGAATTGGAACCACGAAAGGGAATCGATTTTTTTTTTTAGTTCAATATTCATTTCTAAGTGCTAACTTTAAAAAAAAACCATGAGAAGACTTTTTCTCAATGTCCAAGTCTGGGCTTATGTGGCTTTAAGTTTTCTTGGTTAATATTCTTCAGAATACACCGTTCAATAGAGTCTCTGGGCCCTCAGTAGGATTTAAGGAATACTAACTACATTATTCATAGGCAACTTATTTGGTGTAATAAATATGCAACAAATAAGCTGCATAATCTGATAAATCAAAAAACCTACCTTATATATAATAATAATTGAAAAACGCGTATAAAATATTAAGAATTTTTCAATAATAAACTATAATTTTATGGACACTAGTTTTATGGGATTCTGTTCATTCTAAGAGGTTGTGTTGTTTTAGAGGTCAAATTTTCGTTTATGATTTTACCTCTCTATCAGTGAAATGATTAAAATCTTTAATGAAAATATCTTTCAAAATATCCAAATCGCTGATAACGAGTCGCGGTTGACGGCCAATGAAAATTCCATAAACTGAACCATACATGTCTTTCCATTTTCTGATTGCATCAACCAAGCCCTGGAAAATAATAATTTAAGGAAATTTAGGAAGATGTGTCTTCTTATTTTTTAGTGTCAATTTTGCAAACTATCTGATAATTTGTGTTTCTAATGATCATCCATGTATTTTAATCATATAAATTATACATTTTTGAATAAAATTAAGAGTTTAAACTAATATCCATGTACGTTCTGTCTGGTTAACATAAAATACGGCCACTCGGCTGGTAATTCTCTTCATATGGTATATTCATCATTCGGTTCAACCTTCAAAATTATTCGAGACTACGTTCGAGACTATATAATGACTCGGCCATGATAAGCGGCCATCTTGCCCTCTATTTGGGCAGGAAAAGACCACTCTTGTTTTCAGATAGATTTTCATTGGCTGTTTTTTTTTCGCGAAAGATGATGACATTCTTTGAAGAATGCTTGTGATTGGCTGAGCTATAATTTATTCAATATGGGACTACAGCATACGAGGTTATCTAGCATGTCTAGTTCCGAGGTTGATACGAGGGTATATTCATATGCTATATGGCAACACTGGCCTGCATGAAAAAAACTGCTTCATTAGCCTATGCCAAGATCGAAAGATATAAACAGTGACTGCAAGAGCTGTATAAAAAGCCAAATGTAACAACATGCATGAATTACAAACCCCATGATGCTTAAGCTGGGCAGCGTTTCCCAGAAACAATCCAGGAGTTGGACCATCAACACCAAGTTCTTTAAAGAATCTGTACTTCTGAATAACATACCTATACGAAGAAACAAAAAATGCAGTTTAAAGGAATACAACCTCTTAGAATGAACAAAAAATCTAAATTTTCAAACTTGATCAATCAGAGTATATATTCATCAAGGGACTTGCCTGGTTGCATAACTATACAACAGATTACCTAAATAATCTGATTAATCCAGAAAACAATGTTTATATACAATAATTGAAAAACCATTATCAATTATAACCTGTTATTATATGGAAATTTAGATACATAGTTTCATGGGTTTGTTTTGCATTCTGTTTGTATACTTTGGACATCGTTGATGAATATACTCTGATTGACCAATTCTTAGAACTTAAGAAAAGAAAACTATCGACCAATGGAAATTATAATGTCGTTAAAGGAAAATGCCGTTTCCCTACCCAGGCCCAGACCCAGGAAGCAATTTCATATATGGTGGGCAAATAGTGCAAAACTCCTTCTCAAGGGTGGTTTTGAGGAATTCAAGGCATTGGGCAGGGTATGGCTACCGAAATTATTCCCCAGCCCTTCCTGTTCCTACGGGACTGCTACCCGACAACACATTAGGCTTATGAAAGGAGATATAGTTTTACATCACTTTTTCTAAATCTATCTGTATTAAAAATAACTCACAAGTAGAGAAGGAAGACTGCTAGCGCTAGGATTGTTACCCATGTTGGTATACTGCTTACTAGTTCATATACATTCATCTTACACCTAGAATAGAATAAAAACTGTGTTCATTTGAAAAGGTTTGACTCTCGAAGGCACTGGCCGAGTTGTCAAAACTATTCGGGGAGTTACGACAACTAATCACCAATCAGACGACACGTTGCTGATTGAGCAATATGCACCGATTTGTGGGCGTGGATTTGTCCAAAATATTAGGATATAAACCAGGTTGGTTTGTAGAGTCGAAGTAAGCAGCCACGAGCCCTTACAAAAGGTCTGTCCCCCTCCTCTGAACCACAGGGGCTCGTAGTATTTTCGTATATATTGTTATACGGTGGTAAGAGAAATGAGAAGGGAGGACACTAATTTTGGGGTCAAAATTGAAATAGAAATTCGGCGCCTTTCTTCGCCTCAAAAACGGCTAAGTCTTTGGTCTAACCGATATATTTAGGTAAATAAAGCAGATTTTGAATTATAGACTGGTTTACGACGGAGTGTTGCAAGCGGAGCGAACATGGTTCGGACAACTTCATTGTAGGCCATTTTCCGCTTGCTTCGAGACGAATTACCAGGTGAGTTTTCATTGGTCCAAATAAAAAATAGAAATTTATTTCTCTGGCGACATACAATGACGTCTATAAATAACCCAAATTTTAACCAATGAAAACCAATAACTACGAGCCCCTGTGCTCTGAACTAGTCCTCCACGTCCCTTGATACATTCCAGAAAGATTCTAACTCTACAGCACCATTAGACGACAATTCATCTTGTTAAACTGACAAACTGGTTGATCATTGAAATAACTCAAATCTTTTAATGACCGTTATCTTACGAATAATTTGATGATGTCACTATCGCGAAGGCCTTTAGATAACATGCAGTCTTAGCGATAGTGACGATATAAAAAGCTTAGCTTCTGACTGGAAATTTGAATGATGAAAATCGATAGTAAAAGTGTACCCGATACATTAAAAAAAATCTAGAAAACCTCTTTACAATCCCTTTAAATCTAATTTGTTTGACAATAATTAAAGTATATTAAGTAAACTCACTTGACAGGAGTCAAAAGTCAACAATAATCCAAAATTAACACAGCTTTTCGTATGAAATTAACCAAATATGACTTTATAATGAACCCTTGTGACCAAATTATTTTCTTTAGTGCAAATCGGTCAATATAATTGTTATTACACAACAACGCATTAATATACATGTACTTACTTTAGTGCAAAGTCATAAAGGTAAAGAGTGCAGATCGGCGAAAAGGAATAATATAAGAGTTAGGAGAAATTTTTTGATTACTCTATTCCATGTTTCCTAAACCTAATGTTAAAGGGATGCGTTCACCATACGTTCGGCCAATCAAACCTTAGTCTCAGAACCTTGAATTTTTAGCAAAGATAATTAGTAATAGTGTTCACAACTCTCCCTCGACATTTAAGCCTCCAAATCCCCGTGTTTCAATTATTATCAACGTTTGAGAGTCAAAAATACGACTCGTCATTTAGTAAGACTATGCGTTAAATAGAAAACACATTTACAGAAAATGTAAGATAAATGTTTAGTAAAAGATATATTTGAAGGGATTTAGCGATTTTCGTGCAGTTCAAGTACTTCTGGAGGCTATTTACATAAGACATACTCGACCCTCGAAAATTCTGAACATTCCCCTTGAAATGGGACCAAGGTCCAAAACATGCTTAAAGTTGACATTGCTAGCCAATTTCAGGGATTCCACTTTAAACTTTAAACTATGTGTTCTTCGCGGATGTGACGTCATTAAACACTTGGGTGAAGAGCATTTGCTGGAACCACAGACGTCTGCTGATCGATGCACTCAGTGTTCCCGATACACATACAAAATTAAGACTAGAACCGTGATAACGGTACTGAGCAGTGCGCAATTTAAACATCCTTGAACGGTTGCATTTTAGTCCTGCATATAATTTAGGTCATGTGACAGAGCTGTTTATAGTTAAAAATCTCAATTTTCAATCGGCTATTAAACCGGAAGTAAACATCGGAAAACACAAAGTAAAACATCATTTGATAGATTTTATCGAGGGCAATAGCTTTGGTTCAGATCAAAAGGTCATCAAACGTCAAGGTCACGAGTTTTGAGCTTTGAAAGTGTTTGCTATTGCTGAATTTCTTTAACCGGAAATAGACAAAACTTTTAATCGAAATTAGGAAATCGGCTATCACCATTTTGTTAGTAATATATTGAAGATGACATAGACATCAACATTATGTAAATCGGATGATATCCTAATCACTTATATCGATTTAAAGAAAAGTTGGTCATTTCAAGATGGTGGTCTACTAGTTACTTCAGGGTCCAATTTTATCCTTTTTTTTTCTATGAATGTTATGTCATTTAATATCTTCAAAAGAATGTGTCGACTCTCTTTAAAAATCCACAATTTAGGAACCACGTGTTTTTTCCCGCCAAAAAACCACGCAGAGTTACTATAGAACACAGAACAAAATTCCAAATAGCAATTTTGATCAAAATATCTAGTGTTATATATCACTGGAAAGAGGAGATAAAGCGTAATAAGAAAAGAAGATATTTTGTGACGTGACAGCTGTTCAAACTAACAAATTTTAAATGGCTATTAAACCGGAAGAAAATATTGGACAACAAAAATGAATACACCGTTGGGTAGATCTCATCATGGGCAATAACTTTTGTTCAGGTCATAAGGTCACCCAAATCCAAAGTAACGTGTAATGAGCTTTGAAAATGTTTGCCATTTCTGAATATCTTTTACCGGAAATAGGCAAACATCATAATCGAAATTAGCAAATTGGCTGTCATCATTTTGTTGGTCATAGATTGAAAATGCCCTAGACATCAATATTATACAAATCAGATGATACCCTGTTCACTTCTCTCGATTTAAAGAAAACATGTTAATTTCAAGATGGTGGCCAGCGTGTTACTTCCGGTTACGATTTTATCATATGTTTTGCTTTGTTAGTCATGTTCTTTCACATCTTAAGAAGAAATGGTTACCTATCTTATGAAATCCGTAATTCAGATAACACGTGTATTTTTCCCGCCAAAAAAACACGCAGAGTTACTATAGAACAAAGAATTTGATCAATTTTGATCAAAATATCTAGTGTTATACATTTTTGGAAACAGGAGATAAAGCATGATACTAATAGAAGACAATTTGTGACGTACATGAATTAGGTCACGTGACAGAGCTGTTTAAAGTTAAAAATTGCAATTTTCTGACGGCCATAAAACCGGAAGTAAACATTGGGCATCTAAAATGATTATGCCATTGGATAGATCTCGTCAAGGGCAACAACTTTTGTTCAGGTCACAAGGTCACTCAAGGTCAAGGTCACAAGATATGAGCCTTAAAAGTTTTGACTATTTCCGAAAATTCTCAACCGGAAATAAAAAAAATTCTGAATCGAAATTTAAAAATCGGCTCGCCATGTTTTGTTAGCAATCGACTAAAGATTCCCTAGACATCATTTGTATTCAAATCGGATGATTCCCTGATTCTGAATTTCGATTTAAAGAAAAATTACTCATTTCAAGATGGCGGCTGATATGAAATATCTGGGTCAAATTTTATCATTTCATATTTTGTCAATGATTATTTCTAGCACATTGCAAAAAGATTTTTTTGAATATTTTCATTATTCCGGAAGTTAAAATTTCAACTTTGCAAGCGAATGACGTCAAAACCGAAAGTGATATTTTTTTTTTTGATAATGTCATTTTGTTTGCCATCAAAACATCTATGTACCTGTAAGTTTTCATATTGATACAAATAAAATTGCAAAAGTTGAACAAATGGTCAAAAAAGTGCTTCAAAAAGTCAGCAACAAAGTTCTCAAAATGCATATTTTTAAAGTCTTACCTTGTAGACAAACGTTTAAAGAAATAAACAAAAAAGTTTCCATCAAAATCGGTTGAAAAACAGAGGTAAAAATGGTAAAAAACATAATATGGAGTTTTCCGTCATATGTCATTTCCGGTTAGACAAAAAACCGTCATTTTACATTCACGCAACACCGAGCAGTTAGTTATCGTAGGAAAACATGCGAGATAATGTGTGGCATGCTCCCTTCATACCGAATTAGCGTGACCAGAAGTAGACAAAAAAAAAAAAAAACAGTCATTATGAAAACAAAGCAGTGCGTTCGCTAGAACGCACTGCAAAAACCCCTTTACAATCCATTTAAAGGGATATGTTCACTAACTGTTCGATCAAAAAAACAGAACTTGGAATTTTTTAGCTAATCTAATCCGTAATAATGTTCCAAACTCTCCGTCCAAATTTAAACCTTCAAATCCCTGTGTATCCATAATTATCAGCGTTTGAAAGTTAAAAATACGACTCGCCGTTTAGTAAGACTATGACGTATATAGAAAACACATATACAGATATGAAAGATAAATTTTAAGGTACGGATGTATTTGAAGGATTGTGCGTTTTTGGGCAGTTCCAATAAATCTGAAGGCTATTTACATAAATCCAAGGCCCAAATCGATCTTCGAAAATGCTGAATATTCCCCTTTAATCAGACTTCTGTCGCGTTCTCACGCATTGGAATGACACATCGCGTTGTACAATGCCCACATTCCCGAGTATCGTTAACATGTTACCAAAGTAGACTTTGTTCTTTTCTATATTCATTCCCTTTTTCATTCGTACTTTCTTTCACTCATTTTCTTTCTTTTCAATGCTTTGTAACCATTTCACCCAGATATTTCAAGGACTTTTAAGTAACTTTTGTTGTGAAGTTATTTCACACAGCGTGTCTTCTTATTAGTTTCGAGCTCGAATTTCACCGAACCACCCAAGGCGTATATTATGTAGATAAAAGGGCCATACTGCATTTTTGAAAATTTTTTTGATAATCATAATCATCGCAAATGTTTTCTGAGAGTATTTTTAAAATAATAATTAATAAAATGTTTATTATATCTCTATATCTTCTTGGTCAAACTGAATTTTGTTTTAAAGGGTTAATTACAAACAGGGTGTACTTATTGTTAATTAAGCAATATTTGACCTAGTTTTTGTGTTTTGCTTAATAATGGCTCGATATTTCTAGCTCTTCTATCAGCGTCCAAAAAACAGAACACACCTTATGTAAGGTTTTTAAAAATTTTAGCATGTTTTTAGCGTTTAAAAATTAACGGCTTATTTTTTTTTTAGTTAAAACTTTCAGATACATTAAAGGACACATAGTTAGAGATTTTGGTGTATAGTTTTCACAAATTTGAACATACAAAAAATTGACCTAAAAAAATTCAGATTGTCCCTTTAAAAGAAGGCGTTAGAAACGAGTAAACATATTATTCAAGGTCTAGTGAATACGCTTTAGCAAATTTCAACATATATATAGTTAAAGTACATATACTTCGAGGTGTTCTTATGCAAAAAGCGAACATGACATCCCCACAACATGTTCACTTTTCGTTCGACAAATCATACCTTAATCTCAGAAACAGGATTAATTTTTGCTTAGCTAATCAGTAATGATGTTCACCACCCACTGTAGACAAATGAGCGTTCAAATACCATACGGCCCACCGTGATCGTATTGTATTGTTTTTAGATCACGGCCTTGAATGGGAGCTTGCCGTCTGGATAATCGAAGCTAATTCTCTGGACTACTTTTACTACATCATATTTCACGTGATATATTGCTCACGTGATAGTACAAAATGGCCGAAACACCGAAAAAAACAGGCTTTCGCTTTAGCGAAGAAACCGCAAAAAAATGTATTTTCTGATACAGTCCCGTCCAGATTATAAAATTTTCAGCTGTTTTTCTTATAATTCAAAGCTGACACCAAGCATTTTCTTCGCATTTTCTAACCTAGTGAGAAAAATATTAACTTTGTCTGCCATCTTTGATAGTCTCGATTGTCCAAAAGTGTTTCATAAGAAGTAATGTTAGACAAATGAGTTATCTTCCCCTTTTTCTTCAGACCAAACGGACTCTTTAGCGCGAACGGATAATAGACAGTAATAAGGTATTCAACCGATCAGCAAACTTTGGAACAAATCCCTACGTCCATTCAATCCTGAGGCTAAATTGGAGTACGGAAATTTTTACGGAAATAGCCGAACGGTTACAGAATGTTCAAATACTTGTGAAGCTATAATTTTCAGTGTTTTAAAGTAAAATAATACGATTTAGATTTTAGTGAAACTGTACATTATATCGATGGCAATTGGGCTTTAATAAGATGGAGAAAAAAGTTCAAGGAAGAAAAATATTTGGTTGACTACTCTATCAACTTTGGACTAGACTAACGTGCTAGATAACCTCGTATACTATACGGAGATTGCCATATTGAATAAATTATAGTTCAACCAATCACAATTATTCTTCAGAATGTATGTCATCTTTCGCGTACAAAACAGCCAATCAAAATCAATCTCCGAACCAGAGTTATTTTCCCTTGCCCATTTACCAGGCAAGATGGCCGCATATCATGAACGAGTCATTATATAGTCTCAAAAACAATGACGAAGGTTGAGTCGAATAATGTTTGACCTGTATTTCCGTATGTTAAGGTCGAAATAAACTAACGTTTTAGCTCAGTAAAGGAAATAATTAGATTTTTCTAATTGCGCCTAATGACAATGACAAACTGTTTCACAAATAATAGTGTCAAACTGTATACGACAAATTCCTATACCAGGTTAATGGCGATAGCAATGGTTCGCCATTAACTTGGTATAGGAATTTGTCGTGTACCGTACAGTTGTTGTGCACAGCTACAAAATACACTGTACAGCATACATTTTCTGCACATGTCTAGGGGAATTTTCAGCATTTTAGAGAATCGATTTGGGCCTTGAATATATGTAAATATCATCCAGAATTACTAGAACTGCACAAAAATTGTATAATTCCTTTCATTATATCCCTACCTTAATAGTTATCTTTCATTTTTTGTATAAGTGTTTTCTATAGAATGCATAGTCTTACTAAAATAAGAGTTGTATTTTCAAACGCTGATAATTATGGCTTCACAGGGATTTGAAGGCCGAAATTTTGAAAGAAAGCTGTGAACATTATTACCACGTATCCCTTTTATTGAAAAAGCAAACGTCATACTTTTTCGAATTATATCTGCACAGCACATGTACAGCCTGTAGCACTAGGAATCTCGTCAAGCCGAACGACTATACGCTTTTTCCATGACTGAAACTAGTCGAGCACTACCCAAAAGATTTTTTTACCAGCGGGGTACTGCGTTAAGAATACCTCCACCCTCAGGAAAACTATAAAATCACCCCTACGCTATATGACCTTTTGAAATATCTGAGGTCATGTTAAACAGATTCATTTAAAGAGATTATAAAGAGGTTTCCTAATTTTGTTTGTGTGTATCGGGGACACTTATAACATCAATTTGCATCATTTTAAATTTCAATAAGACGTCTGTAGTTCTAGCAATTCCACTTAAGTGTTTAACGAAATAGGTCGAATTGCAGAAACCACAGAAAATTGAAACGGTGCAAATTGATGCTATCAATGTCATCGACACATACAAAATTTAGAAAATCTTTTACAATCCCTTTGACAATAAATACGTACATGTATATATTATACAAGATAACGTATATCAATAAATAAAGTAAATAAATATTAACCTATATATCTATTAGAGCACCCTTTAACCTTAATCAGCTTTCAGCACTTGACACTGTGTCCAAAAACTAGTTTTTGTCTACGGTGGCGGCGTCGACCTCTTGGAACTGGGCTGCAAATAGGGTGCTACAGGCTGTGCACGTTAAAGATGCTATTGTCCTGACAAAATTTTACTCATTGCACAAAGCACGGCGTGTGCCCATCTAGTGGCTATAAGTTTAACACAAAAGCATGCAGTATTTTCGGACATATGTGGTGATGGCCATATATGTGAATATACGCGATTCCCGCTGAGCAGGAGTAACAGCAGGATTGACCCCTCCAGTTACCCACTCATTAATTTCCTTGACGGTGGCTGTCGCCACGCACCCCCCCTGCACCCCCATAGCCTGACTAGACTAAGAACGGCTTAAAACAGAAAAACTTTAAGTAGACTAATATAAACCATCTTATTACCCCCAATGCGAACCCCCGCTGAAGAACAAAAAACCTAAACATTTAGTTAGGCATCAAAATCAGGTTTACCCTAAAAGAGTTCATTAACCTTATTAATCCATTGACCGATTATCGGTTAATCCGTTGTCTACATGACAAATGACATAATATTGTGTACATATATTATGTGAAATGAGTTATAACCCCCTTCAATACAACGATATGAATAATGAATATCTCGTAACATACTGTGTAAATTGGCACGTTCTGTTACTTTTAAAGTTACTAACTGTCAGAATATTATTAAAGGCATAGTTTGTAAAAGGTTTTCTCAACTGCGTATGTGTATCAACCCAATTGTACCATTCCATTTGTCAGTCAGGCGTCTGTAATTCTAGCAATTCCACTTAAAGGGATTGTAAAGTGTTTTTTTTAAACTGTGTTTGTGTATCGGGAACACTGATAGCATTAATTTACGCCATTTGCGACTGATCAATTTGGGCCATTACAATTTCCATTCCTATGTCTGTGGTTCTAGCAATTCCACTAAAACTAACGCGTTTTATGACGTCACTGTGGTTTTCTATTGATAACTTTGCAGATCCCTGCCAGTGACGTCATAAAACGCGTTAGGTCGGAATTGAAATTGGAATGGAGCGTATCGATGCAATCTAATTAAAATTATATTACATTTCGTTTCGGTTATTTTTTGATTGTCGACTCCATGTAATCTAAAGACTTGTATAAGGAGGTCATCTGCAAGTGACTAAAATTTCAGCCAATCAAAAACTACCTTCAAGATCGCGGGTCTATGCATTGATATGCATTGTGGGAAAATTATGACGCAATACAAAATATTCAAATATAAACGGTGTTCTGATTGGAAGAGGGGTGGCACGTGCTATAAATAGCTTATTCGTCTCTTGCAGATGACCTCCTTATACAAGTCTTTAGATTACATGGAGTTGACAATCAAAAAATCACCGAAACGAAATGTAATCTAATTTTAATTAGATTGGTATCGATGCCGCTCTATTCTTTTACTTCTACCAAAATGAATTAACCTAAACAACCTATTATATGGATCCGATAATCAAACTGAATCTTTAGAAATATTTAAACAAGTTCACTCATTTTTCACTCTTAGTAAACGCTTCTAATTTTCCGTCAACAGAGAATGTGTGTGGCTTCTCAAAATACTATCACATATTATTATTTCTTTCTTCATAGTTGTACAATATGTATATACGTTAGTACATGTATTATAATTTATAATAACTTTAATTTAATGTATTTATTAATTTTCTGTTTTTTGGAAAGGGGTTATATAGGCGTAAGCCTGTTCTGCAATCCTGTTCATATGTATATGTGAATAAAATATTGTTTACAAAAAAAAATATCGATGCTATCAGTGTCACCAATATGAAAACTTCTGACCAATTTACCTTAAACGAAACATTATTTAAGTATCGTCCTCAAATTAATCATTTGATACAGTTACACTACTGAAGTTTGCCCTTCTTAACCCTAGCTATCTTATTTCAATACAACTATAGAGACTTGGTTTATCATGTTTCCTTGTTCGTATGCCTCACTTAAACTAATGTAAGAATTTATAATAAACAGGGACCAGTTTCACAAAACCCTAAATTAAAATGATTTTAGTGTTTAAGTCATCTGGATGGTCAATCATTAAAACCGATTTTAAATATTATCATCCATTCATATTTCTATATTTCTTCATATCTAGATTCTATCTAAGTTAAAATTTGTCAAACTTGGCCCCAAGTTCTGTTAGAAATCTCCAACTTCGCCAATTTCCCATCTGGAATTTACTATTAAAGGAAACAATCCACATTTTCGGTGATTGCTTTAGGTCTTGAATCTATGCAAATAGTCCTTAAAATATGGTTATAGAACTTGCATAAATCGCATAATCCCTCTAAATATACCTCGAACAAGACATTTGTGTTTTATTTCTTTATAATACAATACATAACTGCAAACAGTACTGTTTCGGCCTTCTGGGCCTCATCAGTGCAGTGCTGATACTGGAGTTGAGGTTTGGCTATATAGCCACCTCAGATGATCCCACATTATGTGATACCATCGTACCATGCCAGAGTGCTCGAACTAGCAAGCTAGTGGGCTACGCTTAACGCTAACGACAATGGTACACTCCAGATAGTATACATATTATAATGTATTGTCTATATATGACGTGGTCTCAATAAAATACGACCCGTATTTTTTACTTTATAACACTGATAATTATGAATGCACATAGATTTAAAAGTTCAAATTCAGTGACGAATTGTGAACATTATTACTGATTAGCTTAGCTAATAAATCTCCGTTTCTGAGACTAAGTTGTGATTAGTCGAACGAATGGTGAACATATCCCTTCAAACCGAATTTAATAAAGCATTTTAAAGTAACCTACAAATTATTCTGAATGTCTATAAAATCAAATTTTCCGTATGAATTGAAATTGCATTCAGAATACTACTAGGAGTCTTAGTTGTTGATGAAATTGTCAACCATTAATGCTAAAAATAATCATTTGTGGGACATTTTTTCATAGAAAAGAATTTTCAGTCCGGACGAAATGTTGGTTTTTTCGTTAACTTTTTGAATGATTCTGTTATTTCAAATGTTTGAACGACCGAATTTTATACCCGAACGAACTTTAATATGTTCACTAACTGTTCGACCCAAAAAAATTTAGTCTCAGAACCTGGAATTTTTTTTTTTTTTTTTTTTTTGGTTATCTAATCCGTAATAATGTCCATAACTCTTCCTTGAAATTTCAGCTTTCAAACCCCCATGTATCCAAAATTATAAGCGTTTGAAAGTCAAAAATACGACTCACCGTTTAGCAATGCTATGCCTTAAATAGAAAACACATATTATACTGAAAATGAAAGATAACTGTTACGGTACGGGTATAATTGAAAGGATTGTGCGATTTTTGGGCAGTTACAGTAAATCTGAAGGCTATTTATCTAAATTCAAGGCTTAAATCTATCCTCGAAAATGCTGAATATTCCCCTTTAAAAAAGTTATTCTCAGATAAAATGTAATTTGAATACTTATGAAATGGGAGAAAAAGCCAAAGTATAAGAATGACAAATGTTATGTCCTTGAAACATAGCGAAAAGTACATTTTATTAGACGCATAGGCCTACGTGTAGATATATATACTAACGGCCGTGTTGAATCAAGTACTATCCTTATGTCAATAACCGAAACATTCCTTTATCGCTTGTATAAAAAAAAATATCATACATGTTCGATGCCAGGGCAGTTTATAGAGACGCATTTTAAAATGACAGTCGAAAGCATAATTATGTGTGCAAATTGTATATACGACACATGCATTCGAAATTATGTCCACAAGCAATTATTGGTTAGAAATCAAATATTACCTTCAAAGCCTTCTGTATACTCCGTATGTAAACAAAACCTATAATGCGCTATACAATTCACAGTGGTCGTATTGGATTTGTTCTCGCTCGTGTTATTTGATACCGTAGGTTACATTATATTGGAGGAGATATTCTGTGAAGCGTAGAGCGCGATGTCGTCTCAAGACTAGTACACGAGTCCTATTTTTTCAACTGGAGTCTTGCGTCCATTTTTTGCATAGATAATTGTTATCATAATTTTGACTAATGAAATTATCTTCACTTATGTTTTCCACTATCTTATTAAAGGGACAGTCTGATTTTTTCTTGTTAATTTTTTTGGCTCAAATATTTTGATATCAAATCTAGATATATGTGCAATTTAATGTATCTGAAAGTTTTAATCAAAATAAGCCAGCCGTTAATTAATATGAATAATCTGAATAAAGTTTGGAGCTGATTTCTGCACCAAATTTGGCTATTGAAGACGTGAAACGCCTTACTTTTGCCAGGACAGTGGCATTAGCAGTTTTATTCCTTCAAAGTTTGTGAAAAAATGAAATGGAGATTTACGTCCTGCTCTTCTGTACCTATATGGGCTAATTGAGGACGGGCAAACGCCATGCAGTGTACAATGAGGGAAATTTTTGCCAGGACAGAGGCATTAGCCTACTCTTTTTTTCGATTTACAAAAGTCCGATGACCTTAAATTAAATAGTTTTAAATTTTTTTAATTCCAGTCCACTCAGCTGTAAATGAGTAGGGAATATCCAGGAAAGATCAATGCCAAGAGGTCTGGCCAAGGACCCGCTAAGAGAAAGGGTCATCACGGAACCTATGTGGAACCTTTTATATAAGACAAAGAAGCAAAGAAACCTAATTTAGCAGACGAAGTTTCAGTCCACGAAACACCCCAAACCTCTCAAACTTACTATAGTGATAATTAAAATAAGGCAGTTTGCTTGCACAATTTTATTGTTAACATTGGCATTACTATTTGACAATTTGAAAGACGATACAGTTCCAACAAAATTCAGACAAATTTTCACAATATTCCAAATCCAAGTCGATAAATAAGACGTCGAAATCTGCAATCAGGCGTTTCGTGGTAGCATGAGGGACGTTTCGTAATTCATTCGAACTATTTCCGACAAGTCTGTTAATTGTTTCACAGTGTCCATGATTCGTCGTAAATCTTTGTGGAATAGCGTGCTTTTCCGGCCATCGTCTGCGTCACTTCCGGTGATAAGTTCTGTTTTTGTGTCGCTTAGCAACATGTATAGTTCGTACAGATTTAGATCTGAAAAATGAAAACAAACAGAAGTTCCAAACATAGTTTCTTAAAGGGATTCATTTGGGGGTAATGAGAACATTAATACATTAATGAAAGTATTGTGCAATGAGGGAAATTTTGTAGACAGCGGCATTAGCACAATCTCTCATACATAGTTGTCTTCCCCTGCAGTCCAGATTACACATTGAATCTGGACTGCAAGGCAAGGGAAGACAACTCTGTGTAAGAGATTGGCATTAGCATAGTCATATTTTCGAGTTCCAAGCGTCGAGGATCTTTAACGTACACAACCTGTAGCACACAGAGCCTTGGTATATTGCCTAATCCGATCAAGTATGTTTTTTTTTATGTCAGCCCCTCTAACCTACATCTCTGACAAGGGGAAATTGGGTTAAAAATCCGAAGGTATCCCCTCGACCTTAAACTCTCGACTTTAAGGTTAGCGAGAAAGCATAGACCACGCCGAGCCACTGCTGCTCCGTTGTGAGGTCCAAAGTTAAAAATTTTCAGAAATAATTCAAACCTTTGTCAATTTTTCTGTCGTTGAGGCAATGTTTGAAAACTTCCTCCAATTCGTTGTTGCTATTAGTTACTGAGTTGATGTCCATATCTTGGAGTCTCACCGGGAACAAAACTGTTTGATTCAATTTATCCACACTTCGAGTAAACTGGAACATAAAGTTTTTTTAGTAATGACTGTATGCAACATCGTGCAGTGTACGATGAGAGAAAAATTGGTAGAATAGCACGGGATTAACCGAAAATAATTATTTTTGTAAAAATGAAATGATATAGACTATTGAAATGAAACAGAATTTAACGTCTTATGTTACTACATCTGTTGGACTGTTTGACAACTAAAGACAGACAATACCACACAGTGCACAATGGGGGAAATTTTGTAAGGACATCTGCTTTGACCTCATTTGTGATTTTCACTCGTCAGTTCTAGTGATCTGTCACGAACATTGTCAGAAGTACTTGAATTATTATAGAGGCACTAAGTTCAATGTTCCGCCCCTTCATAAATTATTAAAGTCAAAGGGAGATAACTATGTAACATATCCAGACGACATCTAACTCTTAATTTAGTTCACGCAAACATAGAAATGTAGATAGGGAATAATAACACAAGATTTATGCTTGGCACGCATGCGTTGAATTGAAGATATGCCCATAACTTTCGGTTTCTGCAAGAATTTAATTTAAAAGCCATGATAAACGCAATTTAATTCGAACGGAACATCCAGTCTCTCTGCCACAGTATCACTTAGAGTCAACTTGTCCTAGAGGAGAAACTAGGTCAACCATAAATTGCAACAGAAGTTCAGTAGACGATGAGTAGACTAAGACTTCCAGTCTTATACATTTACATGATGCAAAATAACGAAACCTTATTTCTTCAGACCACAAACAATGAGTATAGAAAATGGCTATTGAAAATTTGTGAAATTTGAGAAAAAATTCCATTTTGACCTCACTAATCTAATCCTCACAAAAATAAAGAGGGTGAAAAATGGAAGATTGTGTCGTGATGGGGTCATTGTCCTAAACAAAAATCGAATTCAAACCGACCTCCTTCAGAACTGAGATGAGACCATTGTTGTAACCAGACTGTTTTTGATGTTCACTTGTCATGGTGGACGACTGGCGGGAATATCTCAGGCAGACGACAAATTCTTGATTTCTTCAATAAGAATTCATGCAATCAGCTGCATGTCTGTTGTTGTCTTTTGTCGTCAACAACAAAAATGGCGGAAGTTGCCGATGTACGTGTTGGGCGATCCTATTATATATTGGAATAGTTCATTTTATATATTCGAAACTGGCTGAAAAGTTTTGATTACGAATTGAGTCTCTGATATAGGCCTGTAGAATACAATTTGGTTTTGCATTGCAATATTTAGCGATAGTCTCTAGGAAATTGGCTGTGCACTTAAAGATCCCTCGAAAGTTGGAAATTGAAAATAAGAGCAGGCTAATGCCACTGTCCTGGCAAAATTTCCCTCATTGCACACTGCATGACGTTTGTCCGTCCTCATTAGACCATACAGATGCAGAAAAACAGGGACACATTAGATATTTTGTGAAATCCGAGGAATTTTCTGAATTATGATGGTGATGGACGATTTTTCTGGGTGAGGGCCCTACATCCCCAAACCACGGACCCCTCAGCCCACAGGGACGCTCCGCGGCTCCTGCATATTATTCTATACTATACTCAGCGCAAAAACTTTCAACACAATTCACATGTTTCGTCAACAGACGAAATGTCATAATATTGTCTTGTGTTTCATATATTTTTTCCTGAATCTAGCTGTATTCTATTTGTATTGCCGAGTAATGTCCATTTTGCATAGTGTGGTCTATTGTGGGTCGTTGACAATGTAATTAACAACACTGCTTATTGATCTTGACAGTTTACGCTTAGCTCAACATGTTGTTCGCACCTGTTACCATGGTAATCGATACAAACTGAAAGTTTTGTGATGATCGTCTGATCGTCTTATTAATTTAAGCTCTTGAGTGCAAGTTCAAATACTTTATTAATTAAGCTCACATATATTAATTACTGATGCAAACGTCATTAAAAGACAAGGCTAGCTTATTTTGTATCCCTCTTAATTTCCGTCCAATTCGGCATATTTTTTTAACTTTGAGAACTTGTAATGTTTGGTACTTGATAGTTTTCCACAAAGGTTTAAACGATCATGTTTTATCCAGTTTTCTACATCTTTATGAATTCGGAAATAGGGGAATTTGATTTCTCTCAAATGTACAAACCAAGCGTACAAACATGGCGATCCGATTTCATGCATGCATCCCTTCATTCGCTATTCATATGACATTTTTTAACACGTTTTGATAGTGCATGTGCAGGGGCGGATACAGGATTTGACGTTAGCGGGGGGGGGGGGGGTGGCGGGGGGGGGGGGGGGCGCAGAATAAAATTTCGACGAGCGGAGCGAGCAGAAAAATTATTTGAGGTTAAAATAAACAAAGTTATTGAAATATTCTTCTAGAGTGGGTGCAATTTAGATAGATATCTTGCCAAGCGAAGTGTGGCGAGAAACATTTGTGGTAAAATGGTGCGGACAACCCATGCTTTGCAAATTTTAGGGGGAGGGGGGGGGGGGGTGGGGCGGGGAGGGGCGCACGCCCGCCACGCCACCCCCTAAATCCGCCCCTGATGTGAAAGGCGTCTTGCAGGCGTATGTAACATTATTTGCTTGCTTTATATCTACCAACAGTCAAAGTTTAAGCTAATATGATAATTTCATAACAAAAGTAACCTTAATCGGAAAGAATAGATCTTTAACAACGCAAGTGAAATCTACACTAAAAATAAAATGAAATGGATGGAGTTTTACGTCCTACTTTTCTGCCCATGATTTGGCCAACAAAGACGGTAAACTCTATGCAGTGTACAATAAGGGAAATTATTCGCTAGGACCTCGATACTCACAAGCATGAATACAACTATTTATAACAATCATCGATTTTACGGTAACGGCCTTTAGTTGTAAGCTAACTCGGAGGGTAAACGCTATGCAGTGTATAATAAGGGAAATTATTCGCTAGGACCTCGATACTCACAAGCTAAGCTTAAAAATATGAAATCAAATGGTAGAATGAATATAACTATTTATAACGATCATCGATTTTTACGGCAACGATCTTTAGTCGTAACAGATGGGGCCATATTAAATACACGTTATAGCCTTAGATATATAAAACGTGTGGCATGTATTGTCACTTCCGGCCAACACTACACTTAAGAAAACTTTAAGATTTTAGCCGAAATTTTCCGAATGGAACGGAAAATGAGATTAATTCTGTTCCTTTTTGGATTTGTGGCGCCAATTTTTGGCGGGGTGCCTTTAAATGCGCAAAAGTATCATCTTACGCTGACAACGCAAACAAATTTGGAGAAATTATTCTTTATGGAAGAAGAACTTATCGGAATTTTTTCGACTTTCATGCGTCAGGAATATTTCCATCATGGATTACAAGAAGACGAATCCGAAAGATTTCTTCATAAAGAAGTGGAACCCGTTCATGTACACGACATCATGCAAAATAAAGAGTAAGCTTTTCATTCATTCATTCCTTCCTCCATTTCATTCATCCGTTCGTTCATTCATTGTTTGCTAAATTGATTAAATCATGATTAACCTCAATTTGCATAATGAATTCATGCAAATGCTAAAATATACTCGTAAATTCATTATGTCATTCAAATATGCATTAATTAATTCATTCACTGCCTTCATTCATTCATATTTTTTTTTACATTTCCATCTTTATGTAGATACGAAAATAAGCATCGATATAAACATGAAGCACTCTAATTATACATATTTGCATGTGTTTGGATGAATTTGAATTTTGAATATGAATATATTATGCAAATAACCTCGTTAAAAGAGGTTGTTGTCAAACTTGCCTAATTACTTGGTGTCAACAATACAACAGATTCGCGATAAATCCATACAACCCAATAATTATTGAAAAACGCTAACACAATTTTAAGCTATTTTTTGGGGTTTCATTCTTTGTATACACTTAAATTATGTATTTTATTCTTGTAGTATTGATTACTCGGGAGCTTTTACAGCTCGAAATTCAAAATATTGTTTTCACACAAAAAATTAGTGTACGTAGCATGTTTAGCTTAAAGCGATACTACGTCTTAGAATGAACAAAAAAATTAAATTTTGAAACTTGATCAATAGGTGTATATATTCATCAAGGGACAAACCTAGTGGCATAACTAGACTACAGATTACCTAAATAATCTGATAAATCCAGAAAACTATGTTTAAATACAATAATTGATAAATGCCTTAATCCAATTTATTGGCTGTGCACGAAAATAAGAGCAGGCTATAATGCCGCTGTCCTGGCAAAATTTCCCTCATTGCACACTGCATGGTGTTTTCCCGTCATCGATTAGCCCATATAGGTGCAGAAAAGCAGGCGTAAAACTCATTTCATTTACTATCTATTTTACCAGGTTATTAGAAGATGCTAAACGAGTCCATCGAATGTTAAATTCTACATTTAAACACTACATCAAACACCCAGTCAATATTTATCATCTTATGAACAGAATGAAGAAATGGTCACTCGCTATGAATGTGCTGTTCAGAAGTGAACCTTGTAAAAAATGTAAGTTTGATCTGGTATATGGGACTTGGTTTGGACGGGCAGGAGGGTTTTGCAAATTTATGAAAGGTTAGGGAACCGAAGTCCCGTGTGCTATTGGTTGTGCACGTTCAAGATCCCTCGACAGATGGAAATCGAAAATAAGAGCAGGCTAATGCCGCTGTCCTGGCAAAATTTCCCTCATTGCACACTGCATGGCGTTTGCCCGTCCTCAATTAGCTCAAATATGTGCAGAAAAGCAGGACGTAAAACTCCATTCATTTCATTTCATTTTGGATAGGATAGGGATGGGTTGTCCTTTCTATCTCCATACTTTGAGCAGAATGAAGAAATGAACATGGATGTTCTGTTCAAAAGTACATGTAAAAAGTGTTCAATTGTTCATGTATAACTCGGGTTGTTCTGATTAAACAGGATAAAGTCAAGATGGAGATGTCAGTACAATTCCACTTTAACTAACGCCTTTTATGACGCCACTACCACTGATATGCATAGATATCAATAGTAGCTTCCGGTAAATCAGTGGGGGTGACGTCATAAAACGCGTTAGTTTTGGTGGAATTGCAAGAAACACAGACATCGGAATGGAAATTGGAATGGAGAAATTGATGCTATCAGTATACCCGATACACATACAAAATTTAGAAAACCATTTTACAATCCCTTTAAAGACTAGCAACACGTAAACTTCATTTATGTCATCAATTTTTATTCCAGGGAATATGCCTGAGTTGACGAAAACCCTCATAAATCTTAAAAGTGCTTTACCATCAAATGAGCATTACGAAAATGTAGCGTATGATTTGGTGATTCTACAGCACGTTCACGACCTTCGGGCTGCAGATCTGTTCGCTGGAAAGATTGGAAACCATACATCACTGGATCCCTTGTCACCTAGAGATATCTATGATATACGTAAGTCATAAGGATATATTTTTTCACTTGATTCCATGCAACTGAAAATCAATGTGCTAACTTACATGTAAGATTTTCGTCAAAATGTCAATTTTTTTCTAATACTCCGACTTCAATAAGCACAATTTTTTTTTCATACATGATTGTGCTTGTTATTGCGCCGATTTGATTGGATTGTACGCTAGCAAAAAATCAGACAAATCAGAGAACTCGACTAAAAATTACACACATGGAATGCTAACATTTTCTTTTCTGTCAATCGCTCTGATTGACTGTATTCATTCGCGTACAAACCCATCGTAATGCCAGAACAGTGCCTAATGACACAGGCAGCAGATTCTGGTGAAAAAATCTTATATAAAAAAAAATATATATTCTCTTATACAATAAAACTATATACATTGTATATATTTTTTGTACGTTTTTTTTATCAGAATCTGGTGCCTGTGTATCAAGGTATTAGACAGATGATTTTTTTTTACCGTTCCTTAATCTGGGGTATTACTCACTCGTATCAACTTTGGAACTAGACATGCTAGATAACCTCGTACACTGTACGATAGTTTCCATGTTGAATAAATTATAGTTCAACCAATCACAATTATTCTTCAGAATGTATTATCATCTTTCGTGGAAAAAAAACAGCCAATCAAAATCAACCTTGAAACAAGAGTTTCTTTTCCTGCCCAAATACCGGTTAAGATGGCCGCATATCATGTCAGAGTCATTATATAGTCTCGAACATAGTCTCGAACAATGACGAAGGTTACCTTAAGTTTCATTACATACATAAGTAATTGTTTGTAAATTAAACGGCTTAAAGATGACCTTTACTGCTTTTACTATTCCAGTTAAAGTAGCATTCGACAGAGAAGATTTTTACTACGCTGCTACCTGGGCCAAGTATTTAACTAGTATGTTTACTACGTACGACATACCCACGGAGACTTATGGTTTCAGCATGAAAAATCTTTTCTCGATTCTAGCATCCTCTTATAATCAGGTAGGTCTAAATCACTTTTAGATCTTTTTAGTGGTGTTTATATGAGTGCGAAACTGAGTGCCTAGGAAAGAGTCTGGACTGTAACCCCTAAACAGGCCTTAAGCAAGCCAATCTAATTAAAATTATATTACATTTCGTTTCGGTTATTTTAACCGAAACGAAATGTAATCTAATTTTAATTAGATTGTAAGCAAGCCAACTTCTTCCTTGTGGGGTTATTGAGAGGGGGAGGAAACGTCAAATCAAAGGCAGTTAAGGTAACCTCCGCCACCCTTGTCTACGAGCCTTTCTCCGCATCAGAAGATAACTTATGATAACTTTGTACTGTGATTATATTCTTTTATCCAGAAGATATGCTGATAATAAATTGTTCTCATATTCCACGAGAACCAAGCATCGAGTGTTCATTCTGAAATTGAGCTCACTAAAATTATTGGTAATTTATAAGTTCTCAAGCTTCATCAACCAAAATTGATGGCTAATAATGTTGCTTATGAGAATACAAATATGAATATTGCTGTTGTTTTTTTATAGCTAGGACAGCTGAGAGAAGCGTTATTTGCAGCACATATGGTTCTCAAACTAGGTAGGTTTGCAATATTTTGTAACCAAAACAATTTTCACCCTCTGGCTCTTCTCAGCTATTTCACGATTTCCGAGGCCACATAAGTCAGAGTCTCTAAAATCTAAAAGTTAAAGAGGGTTTAAAGAAAATAAGGCTAATGTCTCTGTCTTTTGCCAAATTTATCTCATTGTACACTGCATGACGTTTGCCCCTCTTCATTAGACGGAACAGGTGCAGAAAAGTACATTGTAAACTCCATTTCATTGTTTTCAGAGCCCGACAGTAAATTAGCCCAAGCCAATGTTAAATACTTTGAGCAGATACAAAACGGCAAACCTCAGCCACCAATGAAGAGAGTTCTGCCCGTCGATAAATCCAGGAGGAAATACGAAGCCCTGTGTAAAGGAGATCTGAAAAAGGTACCATATAAAATTCATTTGGACAACAGATTCAAAAGGGAACAGTCGTCATTTTTTAGGTTTAGTCTTCAGAAATAGGTGTCACATATGAAAAACGCATAATCACTTCAAATATATACCCAAAGGCAAAAAATGTCACTTTGTGATAAAATTTGATACCTTTGCAGATACTGGCAGTTACATGTTCTGGGTTTAATAAACTCATTTAACATCTACTGATGCCGTTTTGTTGTTTGAATTTTTATTCATCACCAAAGATATACATTTGAAATTTAAGATACATCCTTTTATATGGCATATTATCCACATAATAATGCCTTAGTAGTAAATGCAAAAATGCAAAGTGACTGCATGAAGGCGTTTAAAGGAATATGTTTACTAACCGTTCGACCATCCATAAATATCCGCATTTGAAAGTCAAAAATACAACTCGTCGTTTAGTAAGACTATGCCTTATATAGAAAACACATATACAGAAAATGAAAGATATCGGATGTAATTGAAGGGATTGTGCGATTTTGGGGCAGTTCCAGGAAATCTGAAGGCTATTGACATAAATTCAAGGCCGAAATCGATCCTCGAAAATGCTGAATATTTCCCTTTAATATGAAAACTGTTAATTTTTCAGCCAGCCAATATAGCCAAAAAATATCATTGTATCTACCAAAAAGTGGAGAAAAAGATGTTTATTTATGTGAAAATGGAAATTTTAAATTTCAAACCCCGAATAGTACAGTTTTATGACGTTTTTGACTACGATTCTGCGGAGGCTGTTCGACATACAGGATACAAATTGGTAAGTTTCGTTTTAGGTGCTTGCCCGTTGTCATGTTTCAAAACTTTGGATTGTGTAATTTCATAATTCCTTAAAGATGACCTAATCTTGTATGAATAGAATAGAGGTGTGCTTAAATGGACCCTGATCCCTCTTTAGACTGCGTCTAGTGAGATGACCACTCATACCACCCTAATACTTATTCTACCAAGTGGGTTGATCTGCATAATCTCGTCGATTGCGACACTAAATAAAGTCAACTTATGATTGTTGAATTTCAGATGAAGAAAGAGGCGTATGGTGGATATCTATTTTATGAATCTTCATATGTGTAAGTAGGCCTTACATACACGTTTCGTTTTACATCATTATATGGACTGCCATGTTGTTTTATTTTCTGTTTCGTTCTCCCACAATGCATAGACACACGATCTGCAAGCCACTTTCTGATTGGCTGAAATCAACTTTACCAGAACACACTCGCTTTATAATCTTCTGATCCAACCGTTGCTTGCTTGAGACACCACATATCTCGTCATTATAATTTTCATTGGTCAATTCTTCTCGACCAATCATATTACGTACGTATCATGTACTTCAAACGTAATATTATTGCGGGAAAATGTCATACTTCCATTTATCCATTATCAGGAAAAATATCCCACCTGAAAATTTTGAAACTTGATTTTACATGAAAGTGAGCTTTGTAATTAGCTGAAATTGGAAGTGGATATCTGGCAAGTCGATAGTTCATAGAAATGTTTTCCAGTCATTAATGACAACATCTTTAGGAGGACTAAGAAATGACAATTTACAAAACTAGTTTTCTTGCCAAACTACAAAATTAACAGAAATAATTCATTTGTGTTGTAGAACTTTACCGCAAGACAAAGCAAGGAAGAAATGGCTCAAAGAAATGCAAGAAAACATGGAAAAATTACCATACACCTCTATAGCTCCTTATAGAAAGGGAGTACTAGACGTAAGTGATTCTGAAATACTATAAGAAAATTGTAAACTATGTGTATTATCAACAAGGATGGAAAGTTGGCAAACGCGTTTGCTTTGTTGAACACGAACTCCGGAAATGTAAGCTTCCCGTTTGCAGTAGCAACACCTTTTTTCTACCGAATGGAAATGGAATGAGATGAATGGAATTGTACGTTTTTTTGCACCTCATTTGGTTTTTAAGCTTCGTCTACACGATCAAACATTTGTTCAAAACATCATCATACATTTGTATGACGGTGTTCAAGCTTGTTGTGGATTTCTGTCTACACTGTCCAACATCGTCAAACATGATCCAACATTTGTATGATGATGTATGATGATGTATGACCAATAATGAAGGGTAATTATCATTTTTGGTGGGAAAATAATTCAACATGGATGCTCAAAACAGTCTGTTGAGTGGTGCTGCTGCATCTGTTATTGTTTTAACAATTCTTCGTCGTCAAAAGCGAAAGAGGGGGGCGCGAAAGGTTCGACAATGGGTTAGGGACTTGATCCAAAGAAGAGGTCAGCATGGGGCTTATCAGGCCTTGTTGAGTGAGTTACAACTAACAGACCAGGCCAGCTTCAAAAATTTCTTGCGAATGGATGTAACTTCATTTCAACAACTATTAGCAAAATTATTATTAAAATTACACTTATCGTACAGCTTTCATTTCACTATATTGCTATCAAATTTCTCATTTACTGATTCATTTTGACTCAAGGTTGATTTGAAGGTCTCTTTACGGACAACAATTATTAGTTAGCTAGAGTCAACTTTTTGACCAACCCTTGTATAATACCCACCCCTCTCCTGTATTTAAAATGCTGTTGGCCTATAAAGGGATTGTAAAGAGGTTTTCTAAACTGTTTATTATAATATGTATGTGTACACTGATAGCATCGATTTGCACCATTCTAATTTTCATTTGGACATAATCTTCTTACAATTTCATTAAAACTGATGGTTGCTCCTTATAGTCTTTAAAGTGTTATAAAGACACGGGTTTTCAAAGGCTAATTAACCTAGTTACATCGGACACAGTCCAAATTTTGTCTGTGTTGGCTGCCATTTTGAAAGATGAGAAGGAAGTCACATGACGCCTATACGGCAGCTGATTTGTTAAATTTTGGTAACTAATTTAAATATTGCCAACAATTGTTGTAAAGATGAAACATGCAGCTAAAAATTTGAACATCGTCATACATGTTTGACCATGTTCAACCTTGTTGGGAAAACGGTCTACACGATCAAACAAAATGTTTGATCGTGTAGACGAAGCTTTAGAAAACGTGCCACAAATTTCAGCAGTGTGTAATGAGGGAAATTTTGACAGGACAGCTGCATAATCCTGCTGTTATCGATTTCCAACTGTCGAGGTATATCTGACGTACACTTCCTGTAGCCCATGGGGTTTCGATTTATTATCCCATCCGAATAACTATACGCTTTTGTATATGACGACCGCTCCGACCTGTAATGCTGCAAAGAAAGACCTCAGTTATGACCATACTCGTAGAGACCCACGACTAAACAGTTGCGTAACGTTAAAAAGAAGGCTCAAGCTACAATCGTTGTTCTTTATTTCTTCCACTTGACTGTACACAGACTTTCTGTCAGTGATGCACGTCAGAGGAGCTGACATTAAAAAAGCGTCTTGTCGCTCGGATAGGAAAATAAACAGTGTACTCACAAAAATGAAGGCTAATGATGTCCTTGCAAAATATCTTTCATTGCACACTTCATGACGTTTGTCCGGCATCATGGGCCAAACAGGCACAGAAAAAGAAGAACGTAAATCTCCATTTTTTTCATTGTACAATATTCGTCTTGATCAAATCATAATATAAAAGAAAGGCTTATAAATCTGTCCATTGTACATTTTTTTAGGTTAGAAATATTGGTTTAGAAGGTTTGTTCTATGATATTCACGACGAGAAAAATAAGGTAATATTTTTTTTTACACTTGCGATTTTAGAACTAACCAAATTAATCTTAAAATGATTTGGTGTTGCAATCGAATGTTTGTTTCAAAAGTTCATATACATGTACAGGGTATGCGAGAATGAATGTAACCCTTAAATGAGTTATTGTTATTTTTTGTGTACAAATTATGCATAATTATACCATATACATGTATACGGCAGATTAGATCAGATATTTGTCAGCTGTCTTCAGCTTTCGGATGTGGCTCTGACCAATACATGTAGCCTGTTACCATTTGTTGCAATTTGATCTTCTCTTTTATGAAAGCTAGATATTATGTTGTCATTTAATTGCATTGTTAGAAAGCTCGATTAAAGAAATAGAAGTTACACACACACAGCCATTATAGGGTTTGTTATTGCTTGACATTGTGAAGATGAATGTTTATATTCATTACTGATCTGTATTTTGTTTTTTAGCCTGCCCAACTTACAGGACAAACATCCTCGATGTTTGCTTATGTAAGTAGAATGTTTCATTTATTTAATTCCAAGAAATATAACCTAATCTCAGTTGACCAAGGGCTTGGACTTGTCCAAAATATAATTTAGGGGGTGGGCGACGAACCAGTCGAAGTACGTCACGAACCGCCGCAATCGCAAGCCCAAACATAAGGTCCTCGTCTTTGAGAAAAAAAAATTAAAAAAATGTCATCAATCTGGTTCATTCTGACAGATATTCCGGGATTTTGATTCTCCGTCAGCCCTCCCCCCTCCCCTAAATCTACGCTCTTGCAGTTGACCTGCAACAGTGCCATTCCGACTGACTCTATGGCCCCATCCAGTCTAATTAAAATTTGATCCAACCCGCGTTTTGTTTGGCTTTTTATTCACCGTTATGTACGTGCCACTACATAAGGGTCTAACAACTCCCTCCTTCACTTTCCGTAAAGTTGACTTTTCGCCTTATAAATCTTCTTAGATTACAATGAGACGAAAAAATAAAAAAAAATAAAAAAAATGTAATGTAATTTTAATTAGATTTGACTCTAACCTAATTAATGTCAGTAACTATGGAAGTTGGTTATTCATTATGAAAAGTGATGTAAATAGCGGCAGTTGAGATTTACTGGATGTCTTGAACATCAGAAAATATACTAGTTGCATCCCTTCTGCCTAGCTTGTATACGATTTGTTGGCAAATAGCCTTCTGCAACATTATTATACATGTATTGTTAATTGTCCATATTATTAGTTTTTTATTCATTTGTATTGGTATTTTCATAATTTTCATGTTATTATATTTTGGGGGCAAAATTGTAATGAGGCCTTTGGCCTAATTTTCACCCTTTTCATTAAAGATTTTATTATTATTATACGTCATTAAAATTTCATTTATTTCAGTTACGTGACGTAGAGTTAGGAGGTGAACTAGTGTTTCCTTACAACAGAGTGCGAAGCTACCCAGTTCGGGTAAGTAGTTTGTTATTTAAGATGTCTTATTTGACGAACCAAATACCCGTTTGGGAATGCATTAATACCGAATAGCCTTTGCAGCAGATTCAATGGAACTGAAAAAACCATAGTCCTAACTACGTCTGTTTAGAAATTGAAATATCAGAAATCGGAATGGTAGAGATCGATGCTCGGGGACAGTGATAGCATACATTTGCGTCATTTCACGTCTTTGGTTCTTGCGATTCCACTAAAACTAACGCGTTTAATGACGTTACTACCAGTGATCTACCGGAAGCTACTATTTATATCTATGCAGATCACTATTAGTGACGTCATATAACGCGTTAGTTATAGTGGAATTGCAAGAACCACAGACGTGGAATGGCGCAAATTGATGCTATCACTGTCTCCGATACACATTTTAAGTTTAGAAAAACTCTTTCAATCCCTTTAAATAGGATTGACCTTACAACTAATGTTCAAACCAACCATTATCAGAATAGAGAAAAAGCCTAGATATTGATCAGTAACTATACTTCATTTCAGGGATCGGTTGTATTTTTCTATCCTTCAAGAACGCATATGATGATCTGTCCCGTGGCTTATGATACCGAATGGCGTAAGTTGAAATTATATATATCTTACTACTAAATTTTCTCAAACTTTAGAATTTTTATTAGCTTTTAGTTTTAATTAACCACTCGATTTAAGGTCCAGCAACATACTTAAAGCGATACTACGTCTTAGAATGACCAAAAAAAATAAGTTCTCAAAATTGGTTAATAAGAATACATGTATATATATTCATCAACAGTGTCGAAAGTATACAAACAGTATCAAATAAACCCATAAAACTATGTAATTTTCCATACAATTACAGATTATTATTGATAAATGTCTTAAATTGGATTAAGACATTTATCAATTATTGTATTTAAACAAGGTTTTCTGGATTTATCAGATTATTTAGGTAATCTGTTTTATAGTTATGCCACTAGGTTTGTCCCCTGATGAATAATATACTCTTATTGACCAAGTTTGAGAAATTATTATTTTTTTTTTTTGTTCATTCTAAGACGTAGTATCGCTTTAATATTGTAAGTTTAACAAGTCTTTACTCATCAAAAGCTGAATTTTGAAACACATATTGTAATCTGATTGGTCAGTAACAATTGAATCAACTGAATGATAATAATCACCTATTATTTTTCAGTTGCTGTGATGTCATATTTTGAAATAAAATCAGCATACATATGTCGAGATACTGATGAACTTTAAAATGGCACTAGAATCGATACATTTTATTACACTGTTGCAGCTACGAATCCAATTTAATCAGTTTAAAGCTGTCCTGAATTAGAAATATCATGTTAAATTACAGTTTAGTATATCAAGTTTAAACATGATAGCTTTAATACAAAATTTTAAAGCACTTCCATATAATGTGTATAAGATTCCTAATAATATACAACCCAAGTAATCCCGAATTTATTATTACACTTATTACTAAAATAAAGTAATTGAAGTTTGTTTCCCGAATTTTGTATTACACTTATAACTAAAATAAAGTTATTGAATTTTGTTTCCCGAAATTAGTATTACACTTCTAACTAAATTAGAATAAAGTAATTGAATTTTGTTTCCCGAATATAGTATTACACTTATAACTAGAATAAAGTAATTGAATTTTGTTTCCCGAATTTA
The DNA here is from genome assembly GCA_029955415.1 of Lottia scabra. NCBI lineage: Eukaryota > Metazoa > Mollusca > Gastropoda > Lottiidae > Lottia > Lottia scabra. The sequence goes on along the minus strand of JARJEI010000018.1, from coordinate 3,636,217 downwards.
GTACAACACTTATAACTAGAATAAAGTAATTGAATTTTGTTTCCCGAATTTAGTATTACACTTATAACTAGAATAAAGTGATTGAATTTTGTTTCCCGAATTTAGTATTTCACTTATAACTAGAATAAAGTAATTGAATTTTGTTTCCCGAAATTAGTATTACACTTATAACTAGAATAAAGTAATTGAATTTTGTTTCCCGAATATAGTATTACACTTATAACTAGAATAAAGTAATTGAATTTTGTTTCCCGAATTTAGTACAACACTTATAACTAGAATAAAGTAATTGAATGTTGTTTTCCGTAATTGAATTTTGTTTCCCGAATTTAGTATTACACTTATAACTAGAATAAAGTAATTGAATTTTGTTTCCCGAATTTAGTACAACACTTATAACTAAAATAAAGTAATTGAATTTTGTTTCCCGAAATTAGTATTACACTTATAACTAGAATAAAGTAATTGAATTTTGTTTCCCGAATTTAGTATTACACTTATAACTAGAATAAAGTAATTGAATTTTGTTTCCCGAATATAGTATTACACTTATAACTAGAATAAAGTAATTAAATTTTGTTTCCCGAATTTAGTATTACACTTATAACTATAATAAAGTAATTGAATTTTGTTTCCCGAATTTAGTACAACACTTATAACTAAAATAAAGTAATTGAATTTTGTTTCCCGAATTTAGTATTACACTTATAACTAGAATAAAGTAATTTAATTTTGTTTCCCGAATATAGTATTACACTTATAACTAAAATAAAGTAATTGAATTTTGTTTCCCGAATTTAGTATTACACTTATAACTAATATAAAGTAATTGAATTTTGTTTCCCGAATTTAGTACAACACTTATAACTAGAATAAAGTAATTGAATTTTGTTTCCCGAATTTAGTATTACACTTATAACTAAAATAAAGTAATTGAATTTTGTTTCCCGAATATAGTATTACACTTATAACTAGAATAAAGTAATTGAATTTTGTTTCCCGAATTTAGTATTAAACTTATAACTAGAATAAAGTAATTATAAAGTAATTGAATTGTTTTCCTTCTGTACTTTTATTGTACTTAGAAATAATTTGCATTGTACTTACGCATAAAATATTGGTTTATGATTATTTCTTCAATTTAAATGTACTAAAAAAATTTTTACACGTATTTTATTTTACTGATATCCATTTATGTATTGATTTCATTCCGGTTGGGTTTTGCAAGTGCGTGTTTGCGTTATGGAACTTATAATTAATGTACTTAATCATCCATTTATTGTACTTAAGCCTATTGTTGTAAATAAAGACATTTTATAACCATTTGACTTTACATTCAGAAGTGATTGTCGGATGTTGATTACGGTCATGAAAAAAAAATAGTCATCAGTCGTGTTTTTATTTGGATTCTTGTATATAACAACCAGAAATGAAATATCTAATTATTTTGGTTACATTTCCAAAAGAAAAAGAAAATCTGTGATCCCATAATATTGACGTGTAAAACTTCAGCAAAATTAAATGGAATGAAAATTGGAATGGCGCAAATTGATGCTATCAGTGTCCCCGATACACATACAAAGTTTAGAAAACCCCTTTACAATCTCTTTAACGTTGTAAATACCAAAAGTATTGAAAATTGTGCCGAAGTGGCTCCATAATTTTCATCAAAATCGGTTGAAAACTAAGAGAGTAATAGCATATTCAAGATTTTGGGACAAGGGCAATTACTCTGCTTCTAACTGTCAAAAAAGCTATAATTCGAACTTGATCTTTATTCATGAATATGTATACACATACCAAAATCTAGTTTTTAGAGCGTTTACAAGCAAATGTTGACGGACGGATGACAGGGTTACGACAATATACGTCCAACACATTTGTTTGAATACGTCCGGATATGTGAAAATACGTCATTTTACGACGGAGTAATTACCGTTTTTGTGTTCCAAGCGGAGCGAACATGGTTCGGAAAACTTCTTTGTAGGCCATTTCCGCTTTCTTCGAGATGAATAACTAGGTGAGTTTTCATTGGTCCAAATAAAAAATAGAAATTTATTTTTCTTGGCGGCATACAATGACGTCTATAAATAACCCAAATTTGGACCAATGAAAATGACTTTGCCGTTTTCGAGGCGAAGAAAGGTGCCGAATTACTATTTTAATTTTGACCCCAAAATTAGTGTCCTCCCTTCTCATTTCTCATATTACCGTATAACATTATTTAAAAAAAAATGTAACTACGAGCCCCCTGTGCTTCGCCGGATCATTTATCTTGTCACGTGAAAAACCGGCGTTTATTTCTTCATAATGATAACAAGATACACATTCAATCCTTAATTAAATGGATTCACGGGAGATAACTCTGGAAATTTGCAGTTCATCGGTAAATGAATGTAAAAATTTAACATGGGTTCATTAAAGTGTGACAATAAAATGTAAATATTGATTAAAATGTTTCAAAGTGAATCAACATGATACAATGTGTACAGTTTACCGAAGTCCAATTTAAGTTACACTACAATTTACATTAGTCCGAACATTTCTGACTCTAAACCCAGCATTTTTTTTCGGATAAGATTAGGCGAGAGTCAGAAATACTAAGCCATAAAAATTGTTGATTTTCCGAACCTTCGCGAGAGTTTTAAAGCGATACTACGTCTTAGAATGAACAAACAAAATTAAATGTTCAAACTTGGTTAATAGGAGTATAAATTCATCAGGGGACAAACCTAGTGGCATAACTATAAAACAGATTACCTAAATAATCTGATAAATCCAGAAAACTTTGTTTAAATACAATAATTGATAAATGCCTTAATACAATTTAAGGCATTTATCACTAATAATTTGTAATGGTATGGAAAATTACATAGTTTTATGGGTTTATTTGATTCTGTTTGTATACTTTGGACACTGTTGATGAATATTATACTTTACATGTATAGGGCTTTGCTAATGACCATTCTCTGATGTTTGAACTACCAGAATTGATGTAGTCCGGTCAAATATGGTCGCCATTCATTACCGTAATATGTTGCAGAGCGCTAGCGTAACTTTCACAGAGACCGTAATCAAGGTCAATAAAGTATATAAATCACATGTATATAGTCATAGAGTTATTTAGTAATATACTATACATAGTTCTAAGTATCTTGGTCACAATAGTAGAATAGCGAAGTAATAGTAATAGTAATATATGGCCACAGAGTCAATTGAATACAGTAACAAAATATATCGAAAATAGTATGAATACAGTAAAGGAGTTACAGAATATATCGAAAATAGTATGAATACAGTATAGGAGTTACAGAATATATTGAAAATAGTATGAATACAGTATAGGAGCTACAAAATATATTGAAAATAGTATGAATACAGTGAAGGAGTTACAGAATATATTGAAATAGTATGAATACAGTATACGAGCTACAAAATATATTGAAAATAGTATGAACACAGTAAGGGAGTTACACAATATATTAAAAATAGTATGAATACAGTAAGGGGTTACAAAATATGTTAAAAATAGTATGAATACAGTTAAGGAGTTACAAAATATATTGAAAATAGTATGAACACAGTAAGGGAGTTACACAATATATTATTAAAAATAGTATGAATACAGTAAGGGGTTACAAAATATGTTAAAAATAGTATGAATACAGTTAAGGAGTTACAAAATATATTGAAAATAGTATGAACACAGTAAGGGAGTTACACAAGATATTAAAAATAGTATGAATACAATAAAGGAGTTACACAATATGTTAAAAATAATATAAATACAGTAAAGGAGTTACAAAATATATTGAAAATAGTATGAACACATTAAGGGAGTTACAAAATATATTTAAAATAGTATGAATACAGTAAAGGAGTTACAAAACATATTTAAAATAGTATGAATACAGTGAAGGGCTTACAAAATATATTGAAAATAGTAATAGGGTCACAGATAGAATTGAATACAGTAAAGGGGTTACAAAATATATTAATCACAATCAAAGGGTCACACAATATATCAGTCAGTTATAAAGTCATAAAGAAAAATTAGCACAGTAAACAGTCACGAAATATACCAATCAGAGTTAAAAGATGACAAAGTATATTGAACACAGTAAGAGGATCATAAAGTATGTTGGTCACAGTGATTTTGTATATTGTCACACAGTATATCAGTCACAGTTAAAAGGTCACAAAATAATCTAGCACAGTAAATCGCTCACTATAAATTGATTACAGTAAAAGTTATATTAAGTATAAAAGTTATAAAAGTATATTATATATCACAGTAAATGTCACACATTTTGTGACAAAATTGGTCACGGTTCTTATTAGAAATTAAAGGTAACACAGTAAAGTATCGGTCACAGTGATAAGGTTAAAAAATGAATTGGCCGCATAAGAGCGTCACGAAGTATATTTTTTGTTGTAGAAAGTAACAATAAATAGGTCACAAAGTAGATCGTCACAGTAATATTGTCATGAAATTTATCACAAATCACAGCGAGTGGGAAGCCAATAATTTTGTTGATCTTATAAGGTCACAAAATATATACGGTCACAAAGTATGGTGGTTACAGAGACAGGGTCTTAAAATACGTGGCCATTGTAATAGGGTAGCAGATCCCGTTAGTTACAATTAAATTGTCATAGAAAAAGCTTTAGGGTCAAACAATAAGTCGATTGCGATAAAGAAACGACATAAAACAGTCATTTAGTAAAATAATAGAAGTAATAAGTGAAAGTATTAGAGTTATAAAGAAAATTATTGATTGATGATTCACGAAGTGAAGTAATGAAAGTGTCACTATAATAAGTATGTATCTACTATTTCAAACATGTGATTCAACACATGTCATTCGGCGCTACTTCGTCAATGTTCGAGACTAGCATGACTCTGTCACGATAAGATGTCATCTTTCCCGGTAAATGGGCAACAAAAGACAACTCTTGGCTGGAGATCATTTTCGATTAGCTGACAACAACACACGGAAGACAACTCTCTCTGAGGAATGACTGTGTTTGTCTGAATTTCAATTTGGCAATCATTTTACATTATACGGGGTTATCTAGCACGTTATTCTGGTCCTGAAGTTGATACGAGTGTACATATGCGTCATTAAATACACAGCGATCCGTCAGACATAAGCAAATTAGTAATTATGTGTCAACTGATATTTATATTGATAATGCGTGTTTTTTTTTTCAATGTAGGAGAATGACTTACTTGTATGATTGAAGAATTCATATGTTAAATGTGCCCAAAATTGCATGATTTAAATTTCCAAATGCACAAAAATATAAAAATAAATCGAAAATTGTATCGCATTCACCTTCGTGACCAATTATATATGCAATCTATTATCTAAAGACCGAGTTTCGTGACGTCGTTATTCTACAACATGCCTAACCTAGGTAGACTCTAGCTAAACTAGATGGCAACTATCCAACCTAAGTAGAAACTATCTAACCTAGGTAGAATATATCTAAACTAGGTGGAAACTATCTAGAGGCGGATTGACCTCTAGGCGAAGTAGGCAGCTGCCCGCGGCTAATCGAAAATTCGGCCCATGGATATTTGACGCATGAAAAAACATCAATCAGAAACTTAGAAAAAAATTAGGCCCTCTACTATATTTTGTAGAGTCCGCCACTGAAACTATCTAACCTAGGTAAAAACTATCTTACCTACATCGAAACTATCTTACCTAGGAAGAATCTATTTAACCAAGGCACAAACTATCTAACAAAGGTATAAATTATCTAACCTAGGTAGAATCTATCTAACCGACGTAGAAACTGTCTAATCTAGGTAGAAACTGTCTTACCTAGGTAGATACTATCTTAAATAGGTAGAATGTATCTTACCTAGGTAGACACTATCTTAAATAGGTAGAAACAATCTTATCTAGGTAGACACTATCTTAAATAGGTAGAATTTTATCTTACCTAGGTAGAAACAATCTTACCTAGGTAAACACTATCTTAAATAGGTAGAATTTATCTTACCTAGGTAGAAACTATCTTACCAAGGTAGAATCTATTTAACCAAGGTACAAACTATCTAACAAAGGTACAAACTATCTAACTAAGGTAGAAATATAAAAGTGTGTAATCTTATAAGAAACTATCTAACCTGGGTATAAATTATCTAACCTTGGTAGAATCTGTCTAACCGAGGTAGAAACTGACTAATCTAGGTAGAAACTGTCTTACCTAGGTAGAATCTATCTAACCAAGGTAGACAGTCTAATCTAGTTAGAAACTATCTTACCTAGGTAAACACTATCTTAAATAGGTAGAATTTATCTTACCTAGGTAGAAACAATCTTACCTAGGTAGACACTATCTTAAATAGGTAGAAACTATCTTACCTAGGTAGAAACAATCTTACCTAGGTAGACACTATCTTAAATAGGTAGAATTTATCTTACCTAGGTAGAAACTATCTTACCTAGGTAGAAACTATCTTACCTAGGTAGACACTATCTTAAATAGGTAGAAACTATCTTACCTAGGCAGAACCTATATAACCTAGGTAGACACTATGTTAAATAGGTAGAATTTATCTTACCTAGGTAGAAACTATCTTACCTAGGTAGACACTATCTTAAATAGGTAGAAACTATCTTACCTAGGTAGAAACTATATAACCTAGGTAGACACTATCTTAAATAGGTAGAATTTATCTTACCTAGGTAGACACTATCTTAAATACGTAGAAACTATCTTACCTAGGTAGAAACTATATAACCTAGGTAGACACTATCTTAAATAGGTAGAATTTATCTTACCTAGGTAGAAACTATCTTACCTAGGTAAACACTATCTTAAATAGGTAGAATTTATCTTACCTAGTAGAAACTGTATAACCTAGGTAGACACTATCTTACCTAGGTAGAAAAAATCTTACCTAGGTAGACACTATCTCAAACAGGTAGAAACTATCTTACCTAGGTAGACACTATCTTACCTAGGTAGAAACAATCTTACCTAGGTGATTTCTGTGTTTACAAGAAATCGGAACATTTAGCAACTAAAAAATTCAAGTAATTGGCAGTTTGGACACAATTTAAACCTTTAATTTAATCAGAAGTAAACTAAACTTTCTCAAACCCTTCCATTTTAAGTTTCATCAAAATCGGTTGAAAACTTACAGAGTAATAGCATTATTCAAGATGTTGGGGCAAGAGCAATAACTCTGCTTGTAACGGTCATAAACAGCTCAAATTCGAACTTGATGAATATGTACACACATACCAAATTATTTGGTTTCACCAAAAAATCTAGTTTTTTAGAGCGTTTACAAGTAAATGTTGACGGACGGATGGATAGGATGACGACAATATACGTCCACATAGAGAAATGTGGCCGTATAAAAATGGCAAAAACACATTTGTTTGAATACGTCATTTCCCCATATGTGATAATACGTCATTTTACACTCATCCACCAACGAGCACATATTTATTGTGGGAATTCATGTCAGATTATGTGTGATTAAGTTTTGATTGGGGATCGTGACCAGAATTCGAAAAAAAAAGAATAGTCATTATGAAAACAAAGCAGTGCGTTCGATTCTCGATTCTCGAACACACTGCAAAAAAGGTCATTTGCAAAACAAAACAGTGTGCTCACTAGAACGCACTGCAATAATTACCTAAAACAAACTATGATTGTATTATATACACGTGTCAAGACGTACATGATCCGCCGGATCATTAATTTTATCTTGTCACGTGAAAAACAAGCGTTTATTTGTAGAACTATCTAACTGTGTAACCTTATTATAAAACTATCTAACCTAGGTATAAATTATCTAACCTAGGTAGAATCTATCTAACCGACGTAGAAACTGTCTAATATAGATAGAAACTATCTTACCTAGGTAGAATCTATCTAACCAAGGTAGAAACTGTCTTACCAAGGTAGAATCTATCTAACCTAGGTAGAAACTATCTTACCTAGGTAGATACTATCTTAAATAGGTAGAATGTATCTTACCTAGGTAGACACTATCTTACTTGGTAGACACTATCTTAAATAGGTAGAAACTATCTTACCTAGGTAGAATCTATCTAACCTAGGTTGAATCTATCTAACCAAGGTAGAAACTGTCTTACCAAGGTAAAAACTATCTGACCCAGGTAGAACCTATCTTACCGAGGTAGAATCTATCTAACCTAGGTAGAACCTATCTTACCGAGGTAGAATCTATCTAACCTAGGTAGAAACGACAAACAAAAAATACAAATTTTGCGTGTATCACTTTTTTGACATTTACAGTATGTTATCCAGGCAAAATTTACCTCATTGCACACTGCCTATTCCCACTAGCCCATATTAGTGCAGAAAAGCCTGACAAAACTCCCTTTCATTTCATTTCATTTCTTTAAAAAAAAAATAAATAAAACGGAACATTTCATAAACAAATTAGGATATTGCGAATGCTTAATGCTATAATGATAAGTCAGCATCATTCATCTACCAGTTACTAATGGTTTATACAATTCAGCATTAAATAGCCAATCAGAAATGATAGAAATGAAACCTAAATTAGAATGGTGAAAGTTGAAAAAAGAATAAATATCTCGACACTTAATAGACATATTACATTATTTCTGTATCTGACAACTGAAAGAACATTTTCAAGATGAAGATTGTAATACTTCTCGCTATCGTGGCAACAACCATGGTATTGGTTTCTGAAGGTAAGGCGTTTTTCTTACTTGTCGGTACTCCGGGGTGTGAAGAATATCTAGGGGCTGTGGTGGCTCAGTGTGTTGGACGCTTGCTCTCTAAACTTCGTGTCCAAGATCTAATCTCGGCATGGTTTGAGATACTTTTTTTCGATTTTTCAATCGAAGTTTTTTTTGTCTACCAGCGATGCATAGGAGAATAAGTCTGCAAGAGGGGCTGACATGGACAAAGCGTCTCGTTTAAGATCCCTCGACAGTGAATTAAGAGTAGGCAAAAACCGAAATACGGTTTAGTCAAGTGTGGGTCAACTTGCTTGGGAAGCAGTTCATTGGTTTTCAGCCATTTTGATTCCCAAAAAGACCTGGCTAATCGCCAATATTCTGAAATATTTATGGAGATTTGGGACACTGATAGCATCCAATTTGCACCATACGTGAAATAGCAAGAACCAGAAACGACTGATTGAAAATTTGAATGCTGAAAAAAACCCTTTTATTCTGTAATATTTTTTTTGTACGATCGGTTATACTTTCATGTTACTAATATATGAATTGTTTTAATTTTTAGCAAAGAAACTGGGCGAAAGAGATAACATTGAGATAAACACCGACTGGATTGATAGATTATTCAAAAGGTAGGATATTTTTTTATATTTTGGGATGAATTTCCGTAGCTATTCCGTGCCTATTAAAAGCTTTGAACCTTTGATATATTTTTAGAATCAAGGGTTCAGACCCTTGTGGTCAATTTGCTGATCTGTGGATCTTTTGGACCTGTTTTGTCAACACATAATCATTATGATAGTCAAAAATACGACTCGTATCTTAAAGAGACTATACCTAATATAGACATAGGAAGACAAATTGTCGATGCATTTCTGGTACTTTTGAATGTCCTTAATATATTCAAGATCTCAATCGTGTCGAGTGTCGAAAAGAGACTTGGATGTGTTGATTCTGGAGAATCTACAACACGATCTTATACTCCTTTTATACTAGGCCCTGATAAAGAGAGTCTGGCCCGGATCGGTGCACCAATCCGGATCGGGTCCACCAGACCCCGATCTAAATTGGCTCGCTTTATTCCGTTTACACTAGTGTAGTGGGCCAGGCACCAAATTACTTTATCAGAGCCTAGTGTAAAAGGGATATTTATGTCACTCTGGCGATATTGAGCTCTGATTCGCATTTTTCCTATTATTATAAACCTGAAAATAGTTCTGAGAGTCTTTTTTGGAAATAAGATTTTACATGTGGACAATTTCAGTCTGAAATGTGCGTCATTTTCACTTGAAATTTCTGGGAGGGAATTCTTAAAACTTATAGTTTCATGGACCCGAAAGCATTCTAAGACACATGCCATTCAATTCAGACCTCCATGTAGCCAGAGAGTAGTCCCAAGTTATTGTGACAGCAAACACTGGTCATGTGTGTAAAAAATAAGATTTATAAATGATATGTTTTCAATGAAGGGATTTTTGGGCAGTTCCAACTCAAAGCTATTTACATAAATTCAAGTCCCAAATCGATCCTTAAATATCTAAATTTTATTTTGCCTAGGAGAGAAAAAAGAAGTGGATGTGCCTTATTTTTACAAGCCTGCAATCCTAAAAAGTGCTGTGGTAGCCTGTATTGTAGTTCGAGATATGGTAAATGTCTTAATCCGTATTAAGATTACGAAACAATAAATAAATGTAATGTAAATCTTGTTCTTTTTTAAATTTTTTTAAAAATATCGCATTTTAAAAGAAAGTCATCGTTATTGCAAACTGCTCAGTGATGCAGTTCAAAAGTAGTTGGCTGGCCTGAATAAGAGTATGCTTAAGCCGCTGCCCTAGCAACATTTCCCTCATTGCACACATTTATCTCCTCGGTTCCCAACCAGGGGTAGTAGTACCCAACAAACAAACACCACAAGGAGTACCAGAGTAGCCTCTTAGACAATTTTAAAAAAAAACAGTGTTACGCTTGCTTGCTAAACTGAAGGTCCAGGGTTCAATCCCGGCATGGGTCGAGATGATACCTTCGGATTTTTCAACCCGGTTTCCCCCTGTCAGTGATGTAGGTTGGAGGGGCTGACATGGAAAAGCGTCAAGTCGTTCGGATGGGACAATAAACCGAGGCCCTGTGTGCTATTGGATGTGCACGTTAAAGATCCCTCGACAGTTGGAAATCGAAAATAAGAGCAGGCCGATGCCGCTATCCTGGCAAAATTTCCCTCATTGCACACTGCGTGGCGTTTGCCCGTCCTCAATTAGCCCATATAGGTGAAGAAAAGTAGGACGCAAAACTCCATTCATTTCATTTCATTTTTTCTTATATTTGACAATAAATACATACATCAATCACCAACAACTGTAATAGTGGCTACATATTAATCATCATGATTTTCATGTTGGCTCTTATTGTTACTTACGGTGGCCGAAGGGGTACCAGGAGAATGCGTTACAAAAATAGGTGTACGAAGAGTTCAAAAGGACTATCTAAAAGCTGTGTTCATGTCCGTAGCTATATAGTGTCAAAGAAGGGCAAAGCTTCTTCAAAAATGGATCAACCCCCTCCCTCCTCGGGAATCCGTTTCAAAGATGTGTTAAAAAATAGGGGTAAATACGAACAGTTCCAAGGATTCAATGCATAGATATTTAAATAGAATGCATATCAAATATTTAAATTATCGGTTTGTTATAAGATGTGATCATTTTAGAATTGTACATGCAAATTTGTGTGAATTCTACAGCTGAACCCTACAATAATATAGGCCTAAATAAGCCGTTCAATTATATTTTGTAAAATAAAATCACAATATTGATAAATATCATTAACATATGGTTACTAATAAGTCTATGTTTGGTGAATCGCTTTACACAATCATGGTGACGCCTGTTTTTGAATCACATATTTGAAACCTTTTGATTATTAATGTTAAGTGCAGAGAATGTTAAGATATTTCTTGACTTAAAGGGAATGTTTGACTACTTTAAAGGTTAGAAAACTTCTGTCTTAAACTCCATCACAACTGGCGAACAGTAATCTATATATAGAAATTACACACACTGTCTGTAAACTATATAAAAATCACTCAAACACGAACTTGACATTCGTTTCATTAATATATGCACATACCGATTTTCATTTTTACGAGCAATTGATGTTGATAGAAGCACTTACTGTATAGAGGTTAAAGGACGGTAACTCCTCAAAACTGACATGAGGCCTAAATCTTGAAAAATCCTTAAATTTAATCAGAAGTAAACTAAACTTTCTCAAACCTTTCAATTTAGATCCAATAACATCCATTTTAAGTTTCATCAAAATCGGTTGGAGAGTAATATTCAAGATCATGGGGCAAGGGCTACAACTCTGTTTCAATAGCTCAAATTCGAACTTGGTCTTCGTGTTATGAATATGTATACACCTACCGAATTTCATTTGATTCCATCCAAAAATCTAGTTTTTAGAGCGTTTACAATTAATCAATCAACCTTATTTTAGTTTATTTCACCTTATTATTGACATAATTATTACATCTTATATTTAACAATAAATACAATCACCAACAACTGTAATAGTGGCTACAAATATCTTATGACTTTCATGTTGGCTCTTATTGTTACCTACATTGGCCGGAGGAGTACCAGGAGATTGCGTTAATAAATAGGGGTACGAAGAGTTCAAAAGGACTATCTAAAAGCTATGTTCATGTCCGTAGCTACATAGTGTCAAAGAAGGGCAAAGCTTCTTCAAAAAGGGATCAACCCCCCCCCCCCTCCTCGGGATCCGTTTCAAAGATGTCTCTGTATTGCCTCTCATGGAAATGAAACAGCCAATAAAATTACTTCAAATGTTTTTTTTCTTTGAAATAGGTTTATTCATATAAAATACATTAATTGATTAATTAAATTACATTGTAATCCTAAAATTGTAAAAATATCAAAGAAAAAAATATATCACAGGAATCACTCATTAAAGAGAAGCGATACATTACTTCCTTCTATCTTGATATAATTGTTAAAATGAAATTTACTCATGAAATATACATGTCCAAACTTAAATAATATATATTTCAAATAAGACCACAGGTACATGGAGACAGGATAGCCATTTGTTGGTGCTTCATGAGTCTCTTCTGAGTGAGGAACCAGAATTATCCCCATGCAGAATCATTTTCTTTATTTTTTTTTGAAAGACGTTTATTTAAATTGTGTATATATACAATTTCCAGTAAATACACATTTTAAATAAACGTCTTTCAAGATGAAAAATGATTCTGTAGGGGATTATTCGGAGTTTTCACTCAGACTCATGCAACACCAAAATAGGCTATCCTGTCCACATGTACCTGTGAATGAGACTTAAAAATCTTTAAAAACAAAGTGTACATCGGTATTATGGGATGTACAATGAAGGCAACGTTTAATAATTGCCAGTCTTGCCGATGGAAATAACACAATTAAAAATAAACAATTTTCCGCTTTACTAACAGGATAGCCAAAGAGAATCCAGTACTGAAAGTCATTATTTGTATATCCTACACTTAGAAATATGGTTGTAAGTATATCATTTAGACTTTCCAAGAAATTGTGTATATAGAAATATGGTTGTAAGTATATCATTTAGACTTTCCAAGAAATCGTGTATATAGAAATATGGTTGTAAGTATATCATTTAGACTTTCCAAGAAATCGTGTATATAAAAATATGATTGTAAGTACATGTATATCATTTAGACTTTCCAAGAAATCGTGTATATAGAAATATGATTGTAAGTACATGTATATCATTTAGACTTTCCAAGAAATCGTGTACTAGTATATAGAAATATGATTGTAAGTACATGTATATCATTTAGACTTTCCAAGAAATCGTGTATAGATGGACACAAGCAAAGGGCATTAAGTAAAGTTTCGCTCTGATTACAAAAACATAGAGTACAACAACGACTACTGATAAGTTTTTTAGAAATGTATTTTCTACTGTTTGTCCAAATAATATTATGACATATTGAGTAGTCAGTCATTACAAATCATTTCTGTATTTTTAAGATTATGAAACACCGATGTCCATATCTTCTCCAAGTCCTTGTTGAAACCTATGTTTCTAAAAAAAAGAGTACGATGACGGTTCAATATCTAAGTAGAACCGAATGACAGAATAGCATTTCTTAGCATTAAAATTACTGACAGATAAACTAGATTCATTTATAGATGAAACACCATTATAATCTCTACAAAGTGAGTAGGATGCATCATTGAAAAAAATATTTTGTTGATCGTTCAAAAACACCAATCTTTGGATTTTCTTACTTGGCGAGTAACAAGAAATAATATCAAATTTAACGAATGAATGAATGAATGAATGGAGTTTTACGTCCTACTTTTCTGCATCTACATGGGCTAATTGAGGACGGGCAAACGCCATGCAGTGTGCAATGAGGGAAATTTTGCCAGGACAGCGGCATTAGCCTGTTCTTATTTTCGATTTCCAACTGTCGAGGGATCTTTAACGCGCACAGCCAATAGCACACGGGGCCTCGGTGTATTGTCCCATCCATGTCAGCCCCTCCGACCTGCATCACTGACAAAGGGAAACCGGGTTGAAAAATCCGAAGGTATCATCTCGACCCATGCCGGGATTGAACCGCCTAACTCACTGAGCCACCGCGGCTCCATCAAATTTAACAGAATTAAACTCATATGAACACATCACAAAACGACCTGATTCATCTGATACCCGATTCGACACTTTCGAAGAATACTCTTTCGAAATTTGAATAGCACATCTTCGACGATAACTATTGCCATCTTCCCGTGGTCAAGTTATTCTCTTTAACTACCGTACATCTAATACCTTGACAGATAACCCCAAGTGAATCTCGGACAGTTGTCATACATTACAGTGTAACTAATAATAGCAACCAATCAAATGTACTGTAGTATCGAGTTATGGCCATAGAGTTATATATGGCGACTATTACAACGTAGTCTTGGTTAACCAATGAATACAATTTCCAAATCATTCGACGGCTGGATGATAAGAAATAAATAGCTTGCATGCGTAAAGGTCGGTTATTTGTGACAGAGGTTTTCATTGGAACGTGAAGGATATTGTCGCCAATCGAATTTGTCCGTATTTCTAGTTCTATTATCGGTCATGGCTTTTGACGTACATAGTAAAGGAGAAAGGTATGACATTGGGATGATGAACTATTGCCATCACAGGAATAAAAAAAAAACCACTACCATTTTAATGCTACGGAGTCCACAAATATTGAGAGAATAAATTACCATAATTAAAATTATTAATTTAAGTTTTAGAATCATTTTGATTTCTCAACATGTCACGAGGAAAACACAGTTGCTTTAAATGTTCTTCATTTGGTCTAATCGTCATAGATCGTTTATTTGGAGTTGTTAGACTCCGACCACGGATGAATTTTTTCTTGATATTAAATGAGGAAACATTGTCAGCTAGCGAGGCTGAAATGAAATGAAATGAAATGTATTAAGGAGCACCAGCACCTAATGGGCTATATAGCTCCAGAACACGATAAAAATAAACATGTCAAGAAAACAAAACTAAAACAGTAAAACAAACATAAAATAGATAAAATTAAAACAATATCACAGAAAGAACAAAACTAAAAACTATATCACAATATAACACCACAAAGTGGTAATAAAACCAAAAAATCAATTAAAACAAAAAAGATGATGAAAGCATTTAAAACTTAAAATACAAATTGGCTGCTTTTAAAAAAGCGACAACCTTCTCATAAAGAGAAGGTTGCGCAAACAAATGAAACAACGATCTAGCACGGTAGTGCTGTGATCGCAAAGGTTTGAGATGCCTGCACTCAATCAGAATGTGTTTCACTGTCAGGCGTACCTGGCAGTGCTCACAGACTGGTTGAGGCTCTCGCTTGAGCAAATAACAGTTAGTAATGTGGGTATGACCAAGTCGAGAGCGACACAAAACAACTTCATCTCTCCTATTCGGACAATAGGAGTTGGGCCAATCTCCTAAGAGAGGCTTGATGGCATGAAGTTTATTTGTGTCTGCAGCATCCCATCGTTGTTGCCAACGTTGAAATATAAATGCCCTTATCACCGACTTAAAATCGGTGTAAGGTAAAGAAAAGGGGGAGACAGGCAGTGACAAAGCAGCCTTAGCCGCCGCATCTGCCTTGTCATTCCCCCGTATATCCATATGACTGGGGAGCCAACAAAGGACAATGTCCTTTTTAGGCCCAGAGAGTTTATAAATGTCTCCGATTATTGGGTGCACAAGCTGAATGTTATTAATAGCTTGTAATGCGGACAAAGAATCAGAAAATATAATACATTTTTTTAAAGATGATGAGGACTGAAAGAACTCGAGTGCCTGTAAAATGGCAATAAGCTCTGCTGTAAAGATAGAGGCTGCTGGAGGTAAAGCTACAGATAGAACTTCGGACGGTGTAACAGTAGCGGCTGCTACTTTATCACCATCCTTAGATCCATCTGTATAAAAAGGTGAGTATTCCCCATATTTAGACCTTAGTTCAAGGAATTTAGATTGAAAAACTAAAGAACTTGTCTGTGACTTCTTATTGCTCGATAGGCTAAAGTCTATATGAAATGGAGCAATTGACCACGGTGGAGTTGTGGTCATGGTGAAGTCCGCAATACTGTCGTGGCTGATACCAGCCGCAGACATAAGGGGTTGAATGCGGACCCCAAAAGAAGAAATGGCACGAGGCTTAGCATAGTACAAATGCGGTAAGCAGGATGATTCGGTAATGAAGCTATTTTAATTGCATACTGCAGTGAAAGTCTGTCACGTCTGTCGTACAATGAGGGCTCGTTAGCCTCGACGTACAGACTTTCAACTGGAGTTGTGCGAAATGCACCTAAGCTGATTCTAAGTCCTTGGTGGTGAATGGTATCAAGCTCTTTGATATAGGATTGCCGAGCTGAACCATACACCTGACACCCATAATCGAGCTTGGAACGAACCAAAGCTCGATACAATCGGAGGAGGACCTTGCGGTCGGCTCCCCAGTCAGTGTTGGATAAGACTCTCAATATGTTGAGGGCTTTCAGACATTTAGTTTTGAGGATTTTGATGTGGGGACGGAATGAAAGCTTGCTGTCAAAGGTAAGTCCCAAAAATTTAAACTCCTGTACAACAGGAATGACAGCACCGTCCAAGCGAAGCACTGGATCTAGATGTAAACCCCTGCGTTTACAAAAATGCATACAGACGGTCTTGGATTTCGAAAAGCGAAATCCATTGTCAGTTGCCCATTGCTGTAAGTTGTTTAAGCAAAGCTGCAACTGACGTTCGATCGTCTGCATGTTAGTAGAACCATAACACATCTGAAAGTCATCAACATAAAGAGAGCCATCAACCCCCCGCCTAAGGCACGACGTGATGGAATTTATTTTAATGGAAAACAGGGTAACAGACAATATGCTACCCTGAGGCACTCCATTATCCTGAGGAAACGGTTCGGAAAAAATGGAACCAAGTCGTACCTTAAACGTCCTATCATGTAGGAAATTGGAGATAAACGATGGCAATCTTCCTCTAAGACCTAAGTCAAAGAGATCACGAAGAATGCCATATCTCCAAGTAGTATCATATGCCTTCTCCAAATCAAAAAAGATGGCGACAAGATGGTGATTTTGGATGAAGGCGTTCCTGACGAACGATTCAAATCTAACGAGATGATCAAGAGTGCTCCTTTGGGACCGAAATCCACATTGGAGGTTAGTGAGAAGATTGTTTGACTCAAGGTGCCAAACGAGCCTTCGATTGATCATTCGTTCCATGGTTTTACAAATGCAGCTGGTCAATGCAATAGGGCGGTAATTGGTAGGATTCGTAGGATCTTTACCAGGTTTCGGGATGGGTACGATGGTTGCAATTCTCCAAGAAGGAGGAAAGACGCCATCATCCCAGATCTGGTTGAATATATATAATAATTTTTTTAATGTAGGATAAGGAAGATGTTTGAGGATTTGATAATGAATATCATCAGGCCCAGTAGCTGTGTCATGGGCCTGTTTGAGAGAAAACCTCAGTTCTTGTACAGTGAACTTTTCATTGTAGTATTCTTCATTTTTAGATGTAAAGTTGACTTTTTTCCTCTCTTCCCGAAGTCGAACTCTCCGGAAAGCATCAGAAGAAAAATTGGATGAAGAATTAAATGAAAAATTTGTTCCTAACGAATTAGCAATATCTGGAAGTGTGGTGAGTGTTGAACCATCTACTTCTAGATGGTTCACAGATATTGTATCTGCCTTACCTTTGATGATCCTACGAATCCTATCCCAGACTGATTTTGAAGACGTACGACTGTTGATTCTTGAGACGTACTCCTGCCATGACGACCTCTTCGCTTGGCGAACAGTTCGCCTAGCTTTCGCCCGTGCAATGCGAAAAGAGGCCATGTTGTCATCAGAAGGAGAACGTTCAAGCAGTCGTAAAGCACGACCACGTTCTTTAAGTGCTTTCTTACAATCTTCGTTAAACCATGGTTTATTGAATCGTTTTGGAGTTGCCGAGGTTTTACGAATCGCCTGACCCGATACATCTTGTAAGATGGTGGTGAATACTTCCATCGGGTCTTCTGCCTCATCTAGATCCTCTTGAGGAAAAGAAGAAATGCAAAGAGCCTCAAAGAGAGGCCAATTAGCTTTAGAAAGTTTCCATCTCTGTGGCCTGTCTACTGGAGAAGGGCCATTATTCCGTAGAGAGGCTGAAATGATATCCTCATCAGGAAGGGATCTCTTAGTCGTGGCTCTATCGCTGCAGTCGGAAAAATTGTCATTAGTCAAAACATCAGCAATACTATCAGGAATATCTGCATCAATATCTTCCTCAATTTGATCAGAATCATCATGAATAATCAGGAATAATATCATCGTTACAATCATCAACATAATTAACAGCAGCATCTGATTTCTCTGCAATTACTTGGTAAGGGACATCAGTTTCCCCGAAAGGCCAAATTGCAGGAAGTATACAAGAACAATTCGTCGTGAGTTCATCACATCCATTACATACTACAGCCGGGCAGTTCCGCTGAATATGTCCACATTGATTGCATCGTCTACAGATTCTTCTAGGACATGATACGTTGAGATGATCATGCTATTAAGATAGACAGTTAAAACATACCTTCTCCTGATGGTCATGACGCAACTTATAGTACTCAGTGGATCCATGGGGGGCGTAGAGGGCGTTTACTTTACTTTGTCTTTTTTTTTCTTTTTTTTTTTAAAGAATTGGGAGAATACGACATCAAAAATGTCTAACCCATTAACGTTTACTATAAAACATACATGGTCCACGTCAGAAACCGTTAAATTAGTACAATTTATACTTATTCTATGTTTTTAAGCCAAAAAAAAGGTCAAAATTTTTTTTTTCCTCGCTTCCCTCGGCCAGGGTTTCAATCAACGCCCCCCCCCCCCCCAAAGGTAAGATTTCACATCATGAAACGCATCACATTACATGTCAGGTGAGATTTCGGCGAATAAAACGATCAAAGAGCCTTGCGTAAGTAATTTTGCAAATCTGAAATGTCTAATTTAGTTACATAAGAATCTGAAAAAGAAGCCAATCGGAAGAAAAACTTTAGCTATGTCGAGCTTGAAAGATATCTATTTCCTCAGAGTCGAGCTCGTTTTTTGCATGAGAGGTGGTTTCAACGTCTTTGCATTGAACTCATCACCTAGTCTAACCCTTCCTGTTGTTTGTTTTCTTTACGTATTTAGGATTAATTTTAGCTATTTTTTTTATCTGTGTATATATTTAAGCATGTAATTTGTGTTGTCAAGGTAGTCAGAATAATCATGAGACCAACTACGTCTCTCTCTCTGGCTCCGTGTTCCCTGCACGTTAAATAAGACGACGCGAAGTAGCAAACAACGTTAGATCTTATAGCTTGATAATAAGGAACAATTCATCGTTTCCTAACTCTCATTCATCAGAATCGCGTGAAAACGTTTTGAAAAGTCATCAAATTTAAGTAATTCATCAACAGATCTAAGATGCATTTTATAGAAAATAGTGTTATTCAAGTCATGATAACCAGAAGAAACAATTAATTTGGAAATAACAGTAGTTTGATGCAAAATTAAGCGCGACTTTAAAATAAGTTTTAAAATTTTGAACACTTTTACGTTTATATCTCTGAAGATTTATTGAATTTTGTTGTCTTTATTATGAAGTTTCTTAACTTTCTAGCGCTCTCAGAGTGGGTTGAGCTACATATAAATGTTTCTGATAGAAAATGCGTGTAAATAATGAGCCAACTAGTGCAATCGAAGATCTATTAAGTACATGAGAAAGGGCGCTGCCCACGTTCTCCGAGAGTTTGAGGGGCGTGGTCATTAAAAAAATTTCGTGGGCTCTGCCCCCCCGCCCCCGAAGTTTTCTATCGGAATGGCCCTCCCCAAACTCTAATGCTGGATCCGCCCCTGATTGTGGTGCTTACAGAGGTCACTCAAGTCCCTCAGTAGCAATAGAAATAGATATAGATGATGATGGTAATCTTGGAAAATCGATCAGGACTTTGAAAAAAGAAGATATATTATCTAGTTCCAAATCAACCCGTCGATTTCTCGTTTGGCGCCAATATAGCTGGCATAGTCTATCGAAAAGATATCGACGCATTGTCACCAAGGTCGAGGAAATGAAATGAAATGAAATGAAATGTATTAAGGAGCACCAGCACCTAATGGGCCATATAGCTCCAGAACACGATAAAAAATAAACATGTCAAAATGAAACTAAAACAATAAAACAAACATAAAATAGATAAACAAAAAAACAATATCACAGAACGAACAAAATTAAAACCATATCACAGACCAACACCACAAAGTGGTATTAAAACCAAAAAAAATTAAAACAAAAAAAAAAGACAATGAAATTAAAATTTAAAATAGAAATTTGCAGTTTTTAGAAATGCAACAACCTTCTCATACAGAGAAGGTTGCGCAAACAAATGATGGAGCGATACAGCACGATAGTGCTGTGATCGCAAAGGTTTGAGATGCCTGCACTCAATCAGAATGTGCTTCACTGTCAGGCGGACCTGGCAGTGTTCACAGACTGGTTGAGGCTCTCGCTTGAGAAGGTAACAGTTAGTGAGGTACCAAGGTCGAGGAAAATAACAAGTTGCTTCGATTTGCTGTTGTACAATATATAATTAACATACAGGATACATCAGGCTTTTTTCAGAAACATGAAAACAGCAAGAAAAACATCAGCGAACCCTACATCCGAACAAAACCCAGCGTGTTGGCAAATATTCGAAAGCTTGGTCGAAATGGTACTGCAAAAGAGATAATTACAGAAATCGAAAACAACTGTGGTAGCGTCAAAACAGTCCCTTCGTCATCTTACATTCCTAGGGATCGTAACCAGGGGCCTGTTGTCAGAAAGTTCGTAATTTTATGATATCTTATGTCTAAGATTCTCGTAACTAGGAAAAGGTACGAGCGACTTATGATAATCATAACTTTACGAGATTAGCGTTGCCTGAAACAAATCGTAAATGGCTCGTAAATATTTCAATATTTACGATAATTGTCACGTGGCCATTGCGTCATGACCTTTAGAGTCGGAATAAAAATTTGCACTTTTTGATTAATTTTCATCGCTTAGTACCTAATTCGCCGCCATTTTATGTAGTTTTACCTTTTCGGGGCACGAGTTTGATCAAGATAGATATTTTTTATATGTTTTGAAGTAAATCGATCGAAAAACCAGAAATATCTGGAGGGGTTTGAGGTTCAATGTTGACAGAAAAGTCGAAGCGAAGGTGCGATATTTAGCCATAGAGTTATAAATAGAACAACTATATAACTCTATGTATGTAGCCCATTAATTGGTGGTTTGGTGACCTGTCAATAAATCAATGGAAAATTACTGGCGGGGACGGGGTGGTAGTATAAAATCTTTGATAGTGGTCCAGTGGTTCGTCTAAAAAAACTTTTGCATAATACCTCGTCTAACTCCCTCGCAATGGATGGCATGGAGATGTACTGCCCAGCGCTTGTAGAGAAATAATCAGTCGCCGTAGCCACAATTCGCGATACGCAGGGGCGCCGGAAGGAAATGTTAGCGGCGGAAGCGCAGCTGTGATATATGGGGCACTATGTGACCGAGGGAACTGTCCGGTCTGTGGGTAAGCGCCGTAAGCCCCTCGAGAAAATTTTGTATTTTAGAGTTTCTTAGATCACTTCTTAGGTATACCAGAACGAACGTCATGCTTATATTTTGGGGCATAGGGACACTACAAATTTTGCTGGAACAAATTTGCTTGAATCAATTCATTGTATTTTTCTTTAAAAAAAAGGGCGACAGCCGACCAACAGCCGACCAAAATTTGGCTCTTACGACAACCGTTCAGACATTTACGAATGTCGTAACGACATTTCCAACTGCTGTTACGACATAAACGAATTAGAAGCGAATTTCATCCGACTAAACCAAATTTGTTACGACTGTCCTAAAGACAAATCCGACTGTTACCCGATGCTCTAAGGACATATGCGAATGACCTTACGACACATACGAATGTTCTTACAACTGATCCGAATGCCCTTATCCGAATTTGTTCTGGTCGTATATAATTGGAGCCTACTTTTTCTACATAATCTGCTGGATGACGATTTGAACGAGGCTATCGATGATCTTTGGGCTGTTCAACAGCATCTTCAAGATGATGTTCCTCGTAAAAGAAGACACGAGAGGCCGAACACCCTTACGACTGTTCAGACTATGCCTACGAACGTTCAGAATGCTATTACGACCGCAAACAAGCCCTTCAGACCAACAGCCGACTAATAGCCGACTTGTTTCCGACTAATTTTTAATTCGGACGTGTCGGAAGCTTCTTACAACTGTTTTGAACATTACGACTGTTATGAACATTTCAAATCAGTTGTAAGAAGCTTCCGACACGTCCGAATTACTTACAAATTTTTGCCTCGTCTTCCGAACTTCCCGACCTCTTACGAAAGTCTTCCGACTACCAAAATTCGGATGAAATTCGTAAGAAATTCGTCTATGTGAAACCGGGGCATAAGATAACAGCCAATGCCTGCAAACTTAAGTAAGGCACATACCTGAAATATAGTTCAACATTGCTTGAAAAAACTGTTTTAATGAAATTTCAAGGGTGTTGGAGGTATCAGATATAGACATTGTCAAATGTCAAATGTAAATTTCGATTGCGCTATTGCAAGATTTCTGAATATGTTCATGTATTCCATAATATGTATGTTACGAGTGGTACCGATTTCAAATTAACGTGAAATCCCTAAAAGAGGCAATTCTAATGGCAGAAGTAAACTAATACTTGGTGGATAGATTTCAAAGATCGATGTCTCTTCGTTGGCCTAGTCAAAATTGGCTCTAAAATTTCATGAATATTCCGTTTCTGCTGAGACGGAAAACTTGGACGCACTTCACCTCAGTTAAACCATTCAAAAATCCATTGTAAATCGACGAGTGTAAGGCATCTCGGTTGTTTAAATGATTGATTCTGGATTTCTTCGGGGTCTTTGGAGCAACACAACAGCCGCAATTTTGCCAAGTTTCCATGTTAATTCGCCAAATGTGTTATAGTTATCATAAATTTACGAGAATCATAGAGTTAAGACCGGTCCAGAGCGGTCTTAAATATTTATGATTTTGAAGTGAAAATATCCGAACGTTAAGATTCTCATAAAGTTACGAATCTACTGACAACGGCATTGTCGTAAACTTAACCATTTATGACGACATTTACGATATCTTAGAGATACGAACTTTCTGACAACAGGCCCCAGGGTGGTACGAATTTTTTAGTGTTGGCAACTCTCTGAAGCTGAAATTTGAGGAATTTGTCTTCTCTAAAATTGGGTACACATTTTCAAACTCATTTTTCTCGAAATTTTGAAAAATATAAATGTTTGGTTTCTGCAAGAAAAATATAGCTCAGATGTTAAATTTTCACCAGTACAAAAATGATAGCTCTAGGATCAAAATTGGCGTAGTTATGGCCATTTTAGTTATAGGTTAAATTTTTCACTTTTTCAATAAAAAACAAAATCTTTGACAGGCTGTAACTCAGAAACTATTGGAGCTGGACCGTTGCATTTTGCACTGCGTTTGTGCATCGATATGAAATTATTATGTTTTAAATGTCAAGTTCCTGCCGTTAGTAGTCTGGGTGGTACGAATTTTTTAGTGTTGGCAACACTCTGAAGCTGAAATTTGAGGAATTTGTCTTCTCTAAAATTGGGTACACAATTTCAAACTCATTTTTCTCGAAATTTTGAAAAATATAAATTTTTGGTTTCTGTAAGAAAAATATAGCTCAGATGTTAAATTTTCACCCAGTACAAAAATGATAGCTCTAGGATCAAAATTGGCGTAGTTATGGCCATTTTAGTTTTAGGGTAAATTTTTCACTTTTTCAATAAAAAAACAAATCTTTGACAGGCTGTAACTCAAAAACTATTGGAGCTGGACCGTTGCATTTTGCACTGCGTTTGTGCATCGATATGAAATTATTATGTTTTAAATGTCAAGTTCCTGCCGTTAATAGTCTGGGTGGTACGAATTTTTTAGTGTTGGCAACACTCTGAAGCTGAAATTTGAGGAATTTGTCTTCTCTAAAATTGGGTACACATTTTCAAACTCATTTTTCTCGAAATTTTGAAAAATATAAATTTTTGGTTTCTGTAAGAAAAATATAGCTCAGATGTTAAATTTTCACCCAGTACAAAAATGATAGCTCTAGGATCAAAATTGGCGTAGTTATGGCCATTTTAGTTTTAGGGTAAATTTTTCACTTTTTCAATAAAAAACCAAATCTTTGACAGGCTGTAACTCAAAAACTATTGGAGCTGGACCGTTGCATTTTGCACTGCGTTTGTGCATCGATATGAAATTATTATGTTTTAAATGTCAAGTTCCTGCCGTTAATAGTCTGGGTGGTACGAATTTTTTAGTGTTGGCAACACTCTGAAGCTGAAATTTGAGGAATTTGTCTTCTCTAAAATTGGGTACACATTTTCAAACTCATTTTTCTCGAAATTTTGAAAAATATAAATTGTTGGTTTCTGCAACACAAATATAGCTCAGATGTTAAATTTTCACCCAGTACAAAAATGATAGCTCTAGGATCAAAATTGGCGTAGTTATGGCCATTTTAGTTTTAGGGTAAATTTTTCACTTTTTCAATAAAAGACCAAATCTTTGACAGGCTGTAACTCAGAAACTATTAGAGCTGGACCGTTGCAATTTGCACTGCGTTTGTGCACCGATATGAAGTTATTATGTGTGAAATGTCAAGTTCCTGCCGTTAATAGTCTGGGTGGTACGAATTTTTTAGTGTTGGCAACTCTCTGAAGCTGAAATTTGAGGAATTTGTCTTCTCTAAAATTGGGTACACATTTTCAAACTCATTTTTCTCGAAATTTTGAAAAATATAAATGTTTGGTTTCTGCAAGAAAAATATAGCTCAGATGTTAAATTTTCACCAGTACAAAAATGATAGCTCTGGGATAAAAATTGGCGTAGTTATGGCCATTTTAGTTTTAGGGTAAATTTTTCACTTTTTCAATAAAAAACAAAATCTTTGACAGGCTGTAACTCAGAAACTATTGGAGCTGGACCGTTGCATTTTGCACTGCGTTTGTGCATCGATATGAAATTATTATGTTTTAAATGTCAAGTTCGTGCCGTTAGTAGTCTGGGTGGTACGAATTTTTTAGTGTTGGCAACACTCTGAAGCTGAAATTTGAGGAATTTGTCTTCTCTAAAATTGGGTACACAATTTCAAACTCATTTTTCTCGAAATTTTGAAAAATAGAAATTTTTTGTTTCTGTAAGAAAAATATAGCTCAGATGTTAAATTTTCACCCAGTACAAAAATGATAGCTCTAGGATCAAAATTGGCGTAGTTATGGTCTTTTTAGTTTTAGGGTAAATTTTTCACTTTTTCAATAAAAAACCAAATCTTTGACAGGCTGTAACTCAGAAACTATTGGAGCTAGACCGTTGCAATTTGCACTGCGTTTGTACATCGATATGAAGTTATTATGTGTGAAATTGCAAGTTCCTGCCATTAATAGTCTGGGTGGTACGAATTTTTTAGTGTTGGCAACTCTCTGAAGCTGAAATTTGAGGAATTTGTCTTCTCTAAAATTGGGTATAAATTTTCAAACTCATTTTTCTCGAAATTTCGAAAAATATAAATGCCCAGTTGTTAAATTTTCACCCAGTACAAAAATGATAGCTCTAGGATCAAAATTGGCGTAGTTATGGCCATTTTAGTTTTAGGGTAAATTTTTCACTTTTTCAATAAAAAATCAAATCTTTGACAGGCTGTAACTCAGAAACTATTGGAGCTGGACCGTTGCAATTTGCACTGCGTTTGTGCATAGATATAAAGTTATTATGTGTGAAATTGCAAGTTCTTGCCGTTAATAGTCTGGGTGTTACGAATTTTTTAGTGTTGGCAACTCTCTGAAGCTGAAATTTGAGGAATTTGTCTTCTCTAAAATTGGGTATATATTTTCAAACTCATTTTTCTCGAAATTTTGAAAAATATAAATTTTTGATTTCTGCATAAAAAATATAGCTGAGATGTTAAATTTTCACCCAGTACAAAAATGATAGCTCTAGGATCAAAATTGGCGTAGTTATGGCCATTTTAGTTTTAGGGTAAATTTTTCACTTTTTCAATAAAAAACCAAATCTTTGACAGGCTGTAACTCATACACTATTGGAGCTGGACCGTTGCAATTTGCACTGCATTTGTGCATCAATATGCAGTTATTATGTGTGGAATTGCAAGTTCCTGCCGTTAATAGTCTGGGTGGTCCGAATTTTTCAGTGTTGGCAACTCTCTGAAGCTTAAATTTGAGGAATTTGTCTTCTCTAAAATTGGGTACACATTTTCAAACTCATTTTTCTCGAAATTTTGAAAAATATAAATTTTTGGTTTCTGCAACACAAATATAGCTCAGATGTTAAATTTTCACCCAGTACAAAAATGATAGCTCTAGGATCAAAATTGGCGTAGTTATGGCCATTTTAGTTTTAGGGTAAATTTTTCACTTTTTCAATAAAAGACCAAATCTTTGACAGGCTGTAACTCAGAAACTATTTTTTTTCTCTTAGAAAATGTTTATTGACAAAATACTAGATATATACCATAATTATATGCAAATACAAAAATATACGATATAGTACGAACAGTGGCAGGTTATATTTACAATTTGTAAAAACATTTTTTTTTTTTTTTTTTTTTCAACAATGAATCTATATACAAATTTGCTATGTAAAATGTGAATTATGTACAAATAAAATCAGGACCTGCCGTAATATATACATATAAGATATATACAAAATGGGAGAAAAAAAAAAAAATACATGTAAATAAATAAATAGGCAGCTATCCCGGCTGGTACCTTTAAAATAAAGAAAACGAAAAGGTAAGAAAAGGATACCAGTTAAGGACAGCTTCCGAACACAATTAAGCTATCAAAAATAGAAGTTCCAATTGCTAAAAAGGAACATCTCTTACAAAAATATTAGAAAAACTTTCATAACATTATACAAAAATAAGGTTAGAGTAAATTGAACAAGTTGAGAGAAAATACTTGAGTTACGTGCTTATAGAGGTCACAAGATAAAATACAACAGCCAATCATGTTGCAGTAGGTCAGTAAAGCATGACCTATGACCTATAAACCATATAAGGCAATGCTACTATAATATGTAATAAAAAGTTGAATAAATATTTATTAATCAAGTTAGAATAATATTTAGGGTTAAATAAAAATAAGATCATATTGAGATAGAATATATTTATAATGATATAATGTAAGTTATGAAAGTTTTACTATAGGTTGTAAATTAATGACATCAATATAGGGTGGGTAAGATAAAAGTCTTTTGAAATTACTGTCTTTAAGGTAAAAATACAAATGTTTAACATGATTTTCTAGGAGCTTAATAAGCAGAGGTTTGACATCAATATATCTGCCAGTTTTTACAAATAAATTCCTGCGTTTTATTATAGCTAATCTTACAAAAGATAGAATTATATTCAGAATATTATTAACTTTTTTACAACGAGAAAGTCTGTATGAGAATAAAATATATAAACAGAGTTGGGTTTCAGTAAATCCAGTATGTATAAAATCAGTAAGTAAATTTCTAACAATTTCTACTAATTCCTGTATCTTGGGACACGAAATGAATAAATGCTGCATATCTTCAATTACATTGGTATTACAAATTTTACAGAATGGTGAGTCTATCATCTTAAATTTAAATAATTTGGCATTAGTAAAAATAATATTATGAGTAATTCTAAAATCATTAACAATACAATCATTACCTTTGTAGGATATAAATACATTTGGCCATACCAATTTAAAGTCTATGGAGGGGAATAAAGTTATCCAAAAATTCTCTGCAGTAGGGGGTTGAGAAATATTTGATCTTAAAGTATTGTATATAAATTTTGAAGAACATTCCAGTATATTGACCTCAGTGTCATTAGAAGGGAAGACTAAGCTTGGCTCGGTATCAATGTTATGATTATTTCTTAATTCTTGAATCCATTCTGTAGGTAAAGATGATATAATAAGTTTATATTTCCTTTCAATGACACGGGGGTTAATATTAATATATTTATCTTGGAATTTCTTTATTATGTTGTCTAAGGGAATAAAGTTGTCATTACATATAATATCTGAAATAGTTGTAATTTTACATTCAATAAAAGGTTTAAAATTTAAATGGTGTCCATTATGAACTATAAAAGTGTTGAAAAATAAGGGTTGGCTAATTAAATTATTAAAATGCACAGGTTTAACACGAGTTTTATTATTGATATTGTTCCAGGCATTTAAAAGACTTTGATAAAAGGGTGGAAAGCAAGTCAATCCCTGTCTAAGTGTCTTCATATAGAAAACAGAAATAGTTAAAGAACAATTGAAGTATAGTGACAGATAAAAACTTAAAATATATTTCCATATAAATACATAAGATGTATCAAGATATCTCTTAAGAAAAGTTAACCTAAAGGCTTGTTGTCTGAGCAGAATATCTGGAATATTGAGTCCTCCCTCTTTAAAATTTCTTACTGCAGTAGTATTTTTTATAAGAGTAGGCTTGCCATGCCATAAAAATTTCCTAATTGAAGCATTTATTTCTGTGACAGCAGAGTCAGGAATATTATACACCCTCAATACATACCACAATTTACTCAAGCATAATGAGTTAATAATAATAGATTTTCCTATAAGAGATAAATTTCTTTGTGTCCATATATTAAGGATAGATTTAATACTCCTAACTCTGCTGTCCCAGTTATACTTCATACATAAAGTTACACTGGGTCCTAAATAAATACCTAAAATTTCTATACAATCTTTTACTATAGTTAATTTAATGGGAAGTGAAATCGGTTTGTCTAAAGCTGCGCCTAAGGCTAACAGTTGGGATTTATCTTCATTAAACTTAGCACCTGAAACCTCACAGTAGGGTTGCAATATAGTAAAAACATTTTCAACTGAGGCTAAATCAGAAACAGTAATAGTACAGTCATCTGCATGTTGATATATAATAGAAGGGTTAGGACTAGAAGGAATAGGTATTCCATTAATATTATTGGCAGCTTTAATTATACAATTAATAGGTTGTGCAGTTAAAACGTAAAGCAAGGCACTTAAAGGGCATCCTTGACGGGTGCCTCTTTCTACAGGAAAATACTTTGAAATGTGACCATTAACTTTAACACAGCTTCGAATATTATTATAAAACAAAAGAATATGTGAAATAAAATGTGGACCAAATCCGAACTGCTTCAATATTTGAAAAAGATAAGAAAAACGTAAACGATCAAACGCTTTAAGTGCGTCAAGTTTTAATAAATAACAGGATATATTACTATATGTGGTATAACTTATAAGATCTCTAATAGAGGATATATTGTTGGCAATATCTCTCCCAGGGACACATGATTGTTCTACAGAAACAATTGAACTTATAACTTTTCCTAAACGAAGTGCTAAAGCACGGGTATATATTTTATAGTCTACGTTTAAAAGTGCAATAGGACGATAGTTTTTTAAGTCTCTTTTATCTCCTTTATTCTTATAAAATATACTAATAACTCCATTTTTCATAGTGGTGGATAAAGACTTTTTTACATAAACATTCTCTAAAATATACATATAAATAGGGCCAATCACATCCCAGAAGTGTATATAGAATTCAGTTGTAAGACCATCTGAGCCTGGGGATTTTCCTTTTTTCATACCTGTAAGTGCTCTATATACCTCTTGGGATGTGATGGGTGCATCACAATTCTCTCTATCAATATCACTCAAACAAGTATCAATAGTATTACATATGTTCTGGGTTTGATCTTTTGTGGGATTGTTTTCAGAGTCATTTGTATATAATATTTTGTAATAATCAGTACATGTTTGGATGATATCTGCAGGGTTATTTACAAGGATATTTTGATTATTGAATACAGAATTTATATAATTGCTTTCTTGCCTTTTCTTCTCAAGTCCTAAAAAGTAGGATGTACATTTCTCATTTTCTAAAGTATCTTGAGCTTTGGCTCTGAGTATAGCACCCTGGCACTTTTTAATTTCATATGCTTCAATCCTACTTTCTAGTTCTTGAATAAGAATTGGGTCAAATTTAAGATTTTTGCTTGCTTTCTCCTGCTCTCTAAATAGTCTGTTGGTAATATCCCAGACCTCTTTTTTCTCTATTTCAGATTTCTTTTTGGCATAAATAATAGTTTCTTTCTTAATTAGATATTTTAAAGTATCCCACCATAAAAGTGGAGCATCATTATATACAGCATTACCAACCTGATTCTTTATTAAATTCTTGATCATATTGCTATACTCAACATCAATAAATAAAGTATTATTAATAATCCATAGGCCAGGGCCTCTCTCAGAGGTGTCAAAGTTAAAAATAGAAACAACAAAATTGTGGTCTGAAAATGATGTGGGTTGTATATAGGAATGTTTACATAGGCTGCTTAAGGAATCACTAAATAAAATATAATCAAGCCTGCTAAGTTTAAGAGCTCCATCTCGATCTTGTACACGTGTGAACTGTTTTTTATGGGGATGGACGTATCTAAAAGCATCTAAGAAGTTATGTTTTTGTACAAAATTATTAAAATATGCCGAGCTAGCACGAATTGTCACCATTCCGGTTCCTCTATCTAGGTGCGGGTCCAAAACTTCGTTAAAATCACCACAAATTATATTATAAACAGAATTATCAAGATAATTGTTACTTAAATATTTTAAAAATTCAATCCTTTCGGAGTAATTATTAGGTACATAAATGGAATAAAGATCTACAATTCTTTCATTAATATTGACATTGACTTTAATTATTCGGCCATTTTTGTCCTTGATATCAAAATTAACACACGATTTATATTTATTATTAACAAGAATTGCGACACCTCTTCTACACTCACTATAGTTACTAAAATGCACATTACCATTCCAAATAGTTTTACACAATGAAGCCGTTTCCGAATCCCAAAATGTTTCTTGTAAAAATACAAAATCAAAGTTCAGAAATACAAATAGAGCGAACAGTTTTTTAATCTTGGATACGGACTTCAGTCCGTTAGCGTTAAAGGAAACTATTTTAAACATTTTGATTATTTGAAGTTTGTGGTAGTCTCACTAAACAGAATGTTCTCTCCGATTTTCATTAGCACTCAGATTGTCAATTATCTGTTTATTTTTCTTATCTTTATTACTGACCGTTTGCCAGGTCTCGTTCTGGACAATTTTCTGAATTTGCGCATTTATCTCTTTCTCTTTACGTTTGCTGTCTCTCTGGGGTGTAGGGGATCTCGAAATATGCTCATTGTAAAGTTTCTTAATTGGTTCTCTTGTCTTGGATGATTGTCTTGTAGGGCGTGAGGGGCGGGTGATAGGTGGGGTATTTTGGGGTATTTCGACATCAACAAATGGGCTAGACTGTTTATCATTCGTAGATTCCATATTCTCATCACATTCTGGAGTTGCACAAGCAATTTTATCTTGGGTTTTGCCTTTTTTATTGTCAGATTTTTCAGGAGTTATAGTTTGTGCCGATGTGCGTTTGTTGGCTCTGCTAGGTTTTGAAATATCATCACTGGTAGAGATTGGGTTATTGACTGATTTTAAATGTGTGCTATTGTTTGTCACTGATTTATATTCTGTTATATCTGTACTCTGTTCACGGGATTGAAGGCTATGATTCGTGTTCACTGAATTAGACTGAGATTTTTCGTTAAAAGATTTCACTGGTAGTTCATCACAATTGTCAATGTCTGGGCAATCACACTCATTTACGAAATAGTCACAAATATCACATTTTTTAGTATTACAGTGGCGTCTTATATGTCCCTGCATATTACATAATTTGCATCTAAATTCTGGGCAGTCTACTTTCAAATGTGAAGGGCTTAAGCAGTAGAAACAAACCTTGCTCTGATCATTATGTTTTAGTGTAAAATATTCATACCCGTCTATTGTATTAAAGCCAATCGAAAATGGTAGTGAAGGTACTCCTAGGGGGAACAGAACTTTCATAATTCGGGTACCATCCGGTTTTCCTGTAGCGCTATCCACTCTCTCTTTTATAGGACCATCTAAAGAAACCTTCCATTTTTTCAGTTTATCTTCAATCATTGAGTCTTCAATATAGTAGGGGAGATTCATTATACTCACAATTTTCAACTTGTTTTCTATATGACAACAGCTCACTTGGTTTTTGTCTATCAGTAATCCTTCTTTACATACAATATTACATGCTTCATCGTCACATAAAGTTACTTCGTATCTATCGGATCTAGGTACACAAGCAATAACAGAATCAATTCCACATAATTCTTCTATTTGTTGAATAATGGCTGTTGGAGAAACGCTTTTCATTTCTGCCGGTATTCTCAAAGTATTACCTTTGTAAGCACGTCTGATTAGGCAAGATGATAAGGCGGCCATGGCGCCCAATATTGGGCTGGGTCCGTATTCACTTAAATCACAGTCAATAATATAGTAATCCTAGTGTGTAAATATCAAACTTTTTTTTTTTAAAAAACCCGCCATTACATTTAATAAGGTAGAGAGCGATCTCACACACGTCCGCCAAGCTTGGCTGCTCAACCGGAAGTGGACTCAGAAACTCAGAAACTATTAGAGCTGGACCGTTGCAATTTGCACTGCGTTTGTGCACCGATATGAAGTTATTATGTGTGAAATGTCAAGTTCCTGCCGATAATAGTCTGGGTGGTACGAATTTTTTAGTGTTGGCAACTCTCTGAAGCTGAAATTTGAGGAATTTGTCTTATCTAAAATTGGGTACACATTTTCAAACTCATTTTTCTCGAAATTTTGAAAAATATAAATGCCCAGTTGTTAAATTTTCACCCAGTACAAAAATGATAGCACTAGGATCAAAATTGGCGTAGTTATGGCCATTTTAGTTTTAGGGTAAATTTTTCACTTTTTCAATAAAAAAACATATTTTTGACAGGCTGTAACTCAGAAACTATTGGAGCTAAACCGTTGCATTTTGCACTGCGTTTGTGCATCGATATGAAATTATTATGTGTGAAATTGCAAGTTCCTGCCGTTAATAGTCTGGGTGGTACGAATTTTTTAGTGTTGGCAATACTCTGAACCTGAAATTTGAGGAATTTGTCTTTTCTAAAATTGGGTACACATTTTCAAACTCATTTTTCTCGAAATTTTGAAAAATATAAATTTTTGGTTTCTGCAAGAAAAATATAGCTCAGATGTTAAATTTTCACCCAGTACAAAAATGATAGCTCTAGGATCAAAATTGGCGTAGTTATGGCCATTTTAGTTATAGGTTAAATTTTTCACTTTTTCAATAAAAAACAAAATCTTTGACAGGCTGTAACTCAGAAACTATTGGAGCTAGACCGTTGCAATTTGCACTGCGTTTGTGCATAGATATGAAGTTATTATGTGTGATATTTCAAG
Organism: Lottia scabra; assembly: GCA_029955415.1. Classification (NCBI taxonomy): domain Eukaryota; kingdom Metazoa; phylum Mollusca; class Gastropoda; family Lottiidae; genus Lottia; species Lottia scabra. The sequence goes on along the minus strand of JARJEI010000018.1, from coordinate 3,602,457 downwards.
TTCCTGCCGATAATAGTCTGGGAAATACGAATTTTGTAGTGTTGGCAACTCTCTGAAGCTGAAATTTGAGGAATTTGTCTTCTCTAAAATTGGGTACACATTTTCAAACTCATTTTTCTCGAAATTTTGAAAAATATAAATTTTTGGTTTCTGCACGAAAAATATAGCTCAGATGTTAAATTTTCACCCAGTACAAAAATGATAGCTCTAGGATCAAAATTGGCGTAGTTATGGCCATTTTAGTTTTAGGGTAAATTTTTCACTTTTTCAATAAAAGACCAAATCTTTGACAGGCTGTAACTCAGAAACTATTAGAGCTGGACCGTTGCAATTTGCACTGCGTTTGTGCACCGATATGAAGTTATTATGTGTGAAATGTCAAGTTCCTGCCGATAATAGTCTGGGTGGTACGAATTTTTTAGTGTTGGCAACTCTCTGAAGCTGAAATTTGAGGAATTTGTCTTCTCTAAAATTGGGTACACATTTTCAAACTCATTTTTCTCGAAATTTTGAAAAATATAAATGTTTGGTTTCTGCAAGAAAAATATAGCTCAGATGTTAAATTTTCACCAGTACAAAAATGATAGCTCTAGGATCAAAATTGGCGTAGTTATGGCCATTTTAGTTATAGGTTAAATTTTTCACTTTTTCAATAAAAAACAAAATCTTTGACAGGCTGTAACTCAGAAACTATTGGAGCTGGACCGTTGCATTTTGCACTGCGTTTGTGCATCGATATGAAATTATTATGTTTTAAATGTCAAGTTCCTGCCGTTAGTAGTCTGGGTGGTACGAATTTTTTAGTATTGGCAACACTCTGAAGCTGAAATTTGAGGAATTTGTCTTCTCTAAAATTGGGTACACAATTTCAAACTCATTTTTCTCGAAATTTTGAAAAATATAAATTTTTGGTTTCTGTAAGAAAAATATAGCTCAGATGTTAAATTTTCACCCAGTACAAAAATGATAGCTCTAGGATCAAAATTGGCGTAGTTATGGCCATTTTAGTTATAGGTTAAATTTTTCACTTTTTCAATAAAAAACCAAATCTTTGACAGACTGTAACTCAGACACTATTGGAGCTGGACCGTTGCAATTTGCACTGCGTTTGTGCATCAATATGCAGTTATTATGTGTGAAATTGCAAGTTCTTGCCGTTAATAGTCTGGGTGTTACGAATTTTTTAGTGTTGGCAACTCTCTGAAGCTGAAATTTGAGGAATTTGTCTTCTCTAAAATTGGGTATAAATTTTCAAACTCATTTTTCTCGAAATTTTGAAAAATATAAATTTTTGATTTCTGCATAAAAAATATAGCTGAGATGTTAAATTTTCACCCAGTACAAAAATGATAGCTCTAGGATCAAAATTGGCGTAGTTATGGCCATTTTAGTTTTAGGGTAAATTTTTCACTTTTTCAATAAAAAACCAAATCTTTGACAGGCTGTAACTCAGAAACTATTGAAGCTGGACCGTTGCAATTTGCACTGCGTTTGTGCATCGATATGAAGTTATTATGTGTGATATTTCAAGTTCCTGCCGATAATAGTCTGGGAAATACGAATTTTTTAGTGTTGGCAACACTCTGAAGCTGAAATTTGAGGAATTTGTCTTCTCTAAAATTGGGTACACATTTTCAAACTAATTTTTCTCGAAATTTTGAAAAATATAAATATTTGGTTTCTGCAAGAAAAATATAGCTCAGATGTTAAATTTTCACCCAGTACAAAAATGATAACTCTAGGATCAAAATTGGCGTAGTTATGGCCATTTTAGTTTTAGGGTAAATTTTTCACTTTTTCAATAAAAGACCAAATCTTTGACAGGCTGTAACTCAGAAACTATTGGAGCTGGACCGTTGCAATTTGCACTGCGTTTGTGCACCGATATGAAGTTATTATGTGTGAAATGTCAAGTTCCTGCCGATAATAGTCTGGGTGGTACGAATTTTTTAGTGTTGGCAACTCTCTGAAGCTGAAATTTGAGGAATTTGTCTTCTCTAAAATTGGGTACACATTTTCAAACTAATTTTTCTCGAAATTTTGAAAAATATAAATTTTTGGTTTCTGCACGAAAAATATAGCTCAGATGTTAAATTTTCACCCAGTACAAAAATGATAGCTCTAGGATCAAAATTGGCGTAGTTATGGCCATTTTAGTTTTAGGGTAAATTTTTCATTTTTTTAATAAAAGACCAAATCTTTGACAGGCTGTAACTCAGAAACTATTAGAGCTGGACCGTTGCAATTTGCACTGCGTTTGTGCACCGATATGAAGTTATTATGTGTGAAATGTCAAGTTCCTGCCGATAATAGTCTGGGTGGTACGAATTTTTTAGTGTTGGCAACTCTCTGAAGCTGAAATTTGAGGAATTTGTCTTCTCTAAAATTGGGTACACATTTTCAAACTCATTTTTCTCGAAATTTTGAAAAATATAAATGCCCAGTTGTTAAATTTTCACCCAGTACAAAAATGATAGCACTAGGATCAAAATTGGCGTAGTTATGGCCATTTTAGTTTTAGGGTAAATTTTTCACTTTTTCAATAAAAAAACATATTTTTGACAGGCTGTAACTCAGAAACTATTGGAGCTAAACCGTTGCATTTTGCACTGCGTTTGTGCATCGATATGAAATTATTATGTGTGAAATTGCAAGTTCCTGCCGTTAATAGTCTGGGTGGTACGAATTTTTTAGTGTTGGCAATACTCTGAAGCTGAAATTTGAGGAATTTGTCTTTTCTAAAATTGGGTACACATTTTCAAACTCATTTTTCTCGAAATTTTGAAAAATATAAATTTTTGGTTTCTGCAAGAAAAATATAGCTCAGATGTTAAATTTTCACCCAGTACAAAAATGATAGCTCTAGGATCAAAATTGGCGTAGTTATGGCCATTTTAGTTTTAGGGTAAATTTTTCACTTTTTCAATAAAAAAACAAATTTTTGACAGGCTGTAACTCAGAAACTATTGGAGCTAAACCGTTGCATTTTGCACTGCGTTTGTGCATCGATATGAAGTTATTATGTGTGAAATTGCAAGTTCCTGCCGTTAATAGTCTGGGTGGTACGAATTTTTTAGTGTTGGCAACACTCTGAAGCTGAAATTTGAGGAATTTGTCTTTTCTAAAATTGGGTACACATTTTCAAACTCATTTTTCTCGAAATTTTGAAAAATATAAATGTTTGGTTTCTGCAAGAAAAATATAGCTCAGATGTTAAATTTTCACCAGTACAAAAATGATAGCTCTAGGATCAAAATTGGCGTAGTTATGGCCATTTTAGTTATAGGTTAAATTTTTCACTTTTTCAATAAAAAACAAAATCTTTGACAGGCTGTAACTCAGAAACTATTGGAGCTGGACCGTTGCATTTTGCACTGCGTTTGTGCATCGATATGAAATTATTATGTTTTAAATGTCAAGTTCCTGCCGTTAGTAGTCTGGGTGGTACGAATTTTTTAGTGTTGGCAACACTCTGAAGCTGAAATTTGAGGAATTTGTCTTCTCTAAAATTGGGTACACATTTTCAAACTCATTTTTCTCGAAATTTTGAAAAATATAAATGCCCAGTTGTTAAATTTTCACCCAGTACAAAAATGATAGCACTAGGATCAAAATTGGCGTAGTTATGGCCATTTTAGTTTTAGGGTAAATTTTTCACTTTTTCAATAAAAAAACATATTTTTGACAGGCTGTAACTCAGAAACTATTGGAGCTAAACCGTTGCATTTTGCACTGCGTTTGTGCATCGATATGAAATTATTATGTGTGAAATTGCAAGTTCCTGCCGTTAATAGTCTGGGTGGTACGAATTTTTTAGTGTTGGCAATACTCTGAAGCTGAAATTTGAGGAATTTGTCTTTTCTAAAATTGGGTACACATTTTCAAACTCATTTTTCTCGAAATTTTGTAAAATATAAATTTTTGGTTTCTGCAAGAAAAATATAGCTCAGATGTTAAATTTTCACCCAGTACAAAAATGATAGCTCTAGGATCAAAATTGGCGTAGTTATGGCCATTTTAGTTATAGGTTAAATTTTTCACTTTTTCAATAAAAAACAAAATCTTTGACAGGCTGTAACTCAGAAACTATTGGAGCTAGACCGTTGCAATTTGCACTGCGTTTGTGCATAGATATGAAGTTATTATGTGTGATATTTCAAGTTCCTGCCGATAATAGTCTGGGAAATACGAATTTTGTAGTGTTGGCAACACTCTGAAGCTGAAATTTGAGGAATTTGTCTTCTCTAAAATTGGGTACACATTTTCAAACTAATTTTTCTCGAAATTTTGAAAAATATAAATGTTTGGTTTCTGCACGAAAAATATAGCTCAGATGTTAAATTTTCACCCAGTACAAAAATGATAGCTCTAGGATCAAAATTGGCGTAGTTATGGCCATTTTAGTTTTAGGGTAAATTTTTCACTTTTTCAATAAAAGACCAAATCTTTGACAGGCTGTAACTCAGAAACTATTAGAGCTGGACCGTTGCAATTTGCACTGCGTTTGTGCACCGATATGAAGTTATTATGTGTGAAATGTCAAGTTCCTGCCGATAATAGTCTGGGTGGTACGAATTTTTTAGTGTTGGCAACTCTCTGAAGCTGAAATTTGAGGAATTTGTCTTCTCTAAAATTGGGTACACATTTTCAAACTCATTTTTCTCGAAATTTTGAAAAATATAAATGTTTGGTTTCTGCAAGAAAAATATAGCTCAGATGTTAAATTTTCACCAGTACAAAAATGATAGCTCTAGGATCAAAATTGGCGTAGTTATGGCCATTTTAGTTATAGGTTAAATTTTTCACTTTTTCAATAAAAAACAAAATCTTTGACAGGCTGTAACTCAGAAACTATTGGAGCTGGACCGTTGCATTTTGCACTGCGTTTGTGCATCGATATGAAATTATTATGTTTTAAATGTCAAGTTCCTGCCGTTAGTAGTCTGGGTGGTACGAATTTTTTAGTATTGGCAACACTCTGAAGCTGAAATTTGAGGAATTTGTCTTCTCTAAAATTGGGTACACAATTTCAAACTCATTTTTCTCGAAATTTTGAAAAATATAAATTTTTGGTTTCTGTAAGAAAAATATAGCTCAGATGTTAAATTTTCACCCAGTACAAAAATGATAGCTCTAGGATCAAAATTGGCGTAGTTATGGCCATTTTAGTTATAGGTTAAATTTTTCACTTTTTCAATAAAAAACCAAATCTTTGACAGGCTGTAACTCAGACACTATTGGAGCTGGACCGTTGCAATTTGCACTGCGTTTGTGCATCAATATGCAGTTATTATGTGTGAAATTGCAAGTTCCTGCCGTTAATAGTCTGGGTGGTCCGAATTTTTCAGTGTTGGCAACTCTCTGAAGCTTAAATTTGAGGAATTTGTCTTCTCTAAAATTGGGTACACATTTTCAAACTCATTTTTCTCGAAATTTTGAAAAATATAAATTTTTGGTTTCTGCAAGAAAAATATAGCTCAGATGTTAAATTTTCACCCAGTACAAAAATGATAGCTCTAGGATCAAAATTGGCGTAGTTATGGCCATTTTAGTTATAGGTTAAATTTTTCACTTTTTCAATAAAAAACAAAATCTTTGACAGGCTGTAACTCAGAAACTATTAGAGCTGGACCGTTGCATTTTGCACTGCGTTTGTGCATCGATATGAAGTTATTATGTTTTAAATGTCAAGTTCCTGCCGTTAATAGCCTGGGTGGTACGAATTTTTTAGTGTTGGCAACACACTGAAGCTGAAATTTGAGGAATTTGTCTTCTCTAAAATTGGGTACACATTTTTAAAGTCATTTTTCTCGAAATTTTGAAAAATATAAATTTTTTGTTTCTGTAAGAAAACTATAGCTCAGATGTTAAATTTTCACCCAGTACAAAAATGATAGCTCTAGGATCAACATTGGCGTAGTTATGGCCTTTTTAGTTTTAGGGGAAATTTTTTCACTTTTTCAATAAAAAACCAAATCTTTGACAGGCTGTAACTCAGAAACTATTGGAGCTAGACCGTTGCAATTTGCACTGCGTTTGTGCATAGATATGAAGTTATTATGTGTGATATTTCAAGTTCGTGCCGATAATAGCCTGGGTGGTACGAATTTTTTAGTGTTGGCAATACTCTGAAGCTGAAATTTGAGGAATTTGTCTTTTCTAAAATTGGGTACACATTTTCAAACTCATTTTTCTCGAAATTTTGAAAAATATAAATTTTTGGTTTCTGCAAGAAAAATATAGCTCAGATGTTAAATTTTCACCCAGTACAAAAATGATAGCTCTAGGATCAAAATTGGCGTAGTTATGGCCATTTTAGTTATAGGTTAAATTTTTCACTTTTTCAATAAAAAACAAAATATTTGACAGGCTGTAACTCAGAAACTATTAGAGCTGGACCGTTGCATTTTGCACTGCGTTTGTGCATCGATATGAAGTTATTATGTTTTAAATGTCAAGTTCCTGCCGTTAATAGCCTGGGTGGTACGAATTTTTTAGTGTTGGCAACACACTGAAGCTGAAATTTGAGGAATTTGTCTTCTCTAAAATTGGGTACACATTTTTAAAGTCATTTTTCTCGAAATTTTGAAAAATATAAATTTTTTGTTTCTGTAAGAAAACTATAGCTCAGATGTTAAATTTTCACCCAGTACAAAAATGATAGCTCTAGGATCAAAATTGGCGTAGTTATGGCCTTTTTAGTTTTAGGGGAAATTTTTTCACTTTTTCAATAAAAAACCAAATCTTTGACAGGCTGTAACTCAGAAACTATTGGAGCTAGACCGTTGCAATTTGCACTGCGTTTGTGCATAGATATGAAGTTATTATGTGTGATATTTCAAGTTCCTGCCGATAATAGTCTGGGTGGTACGAATTGTTTAGTGTTGGCAACTCTCTGAAGCTGAAATTTGAGGAATTTGTCTTCTCTAAAATTGGGTACACATTTTCAAACTCATTTTTCTCGAAATTTTGAAAAATATAAATGCCCAGTTGTTAAATTTTCACCCAGTACAAAAATGATAGCACTAGGATCAAAATTGGCGTAGTTATGGCCATTTTAGTTTTAGGGTAAATTTTTCACTTTTTCAATAAAAAAACATATTTTTGACAGGCTGTAACTCAGAAACTATTGGAGCTAAACCGTTGCATTTTGCACTGCGTTTGTGCATCGATATGAAATTATTATGTGTGAAATTGCAAGTTCCTGCCGTTAATAGTCTGGGTGGTACGAATTTTTTAGTGTTGGCAATACTCTGAAGCTGAAATTTGAGGAATTTGTCTTTTCTAAAATTGGGTACACATTTTCAAACTCATTTTTCTCGAAATTTTGAAAAATATAAATTTTTGGTTTCTGCAAGAAAAATATAGCTCAGATGTTAAATTTTCACCCAGTACAAAAATGATAGCTCTAGGATCAAAATTGGCGTAGTTATGGCCATTTTAGTTTTAGGGTAAATTTTTCACTTTTTCAATAAAAAAACAAATTTTTGACAGGCTGTAACTCAGAAACTATTGGAGCTAAACCGTTGCATTTTGCACTGCGTTTGTGCATCGATATGAAGTTATTATGTGTGAAATTGCAAGTTCCTGCCGTTAATAGTCTGGGTGGTACGAATTTTTTAGTGTTGGCAACACTCTGAAGCTGAAATTTGAGGAATTTGTCTTTTCTAAAATTGGGTACACATTTTCAAACTCATTTTTCTCGAAATTTTGAAAAATATAAATGTTTGGTTTCTGCAAGAAAAATATAGCTCAGATGTTAAATTTTCACCAGTACAAAAATGATAGCTCTAGGATCAAAATTGGCGTAGTTATGGCCATTTTAGTTATAGGTTAAATTTTTCACTTTTTCAATAAAAAACAAAATCTTTGACAGGCTGTAACTCAGAAACTATTGGAGCTGGACCGTTGCATTTTGCACTGCGTTTGTGCATCGATATGAAATTATTATGTTTTAAATGTCAAGTTCCTGCCGTTAGTAGTCTGGGTGGTACGAATTTTTTAGTGTTGGCAACACTCTGAAGCTGAAATTTGAGGAATTTGTCTTCTCTAAAATTGGGTACACATTTTCAAACTCATTTTTCTCGAAATTTTGAAAAATATAAATGCCCAGTTGTTAAATTTTCACCCAGTACAAAAATGATAGCACTAGGATCAAAATTGGCGTAGTTATGGCCATTTTAGTTTTAGGGTAAATTTTTCACTTTTTCAATAAAAAAACATATTTTTGACAGGCTGTAACTCAGAAACTATTGGAGCTAAACCGTTGCATTTTGCACTGCGTTTGTGCATCGATATGAAATTATTATGTGTGAAATTGCAAGTTCCTGCCGTTAATAGTCTGGGTGGTACGAATTTTTTAGTGTTGGCAATACTCTGAAGCTGAAATTTGAGGAATTTGTCTTTTCTAAAATTGGGTACACATTTTCAAACTCATTTTTCTCGAAATTTTGAAAAATATAAATTTTTGGTTTCTGCAAGACAAATATAGCTCAGATGTTAAATTTTCACCCAGTACAAAAATGATAGCTCTAGGATCAAAATTGGCGTAGTTATGGCCATTTTAGTTATAGGTTAAATTTTTCACTTTTTCAATAAAAAACAAAATCTTTGACAGGCTGTAACTCAGAAACTATTGGAGCTAGACCGTTGCAATTTGCACTGCGTTTGTGCATAGATATGAAGTTATTATGTGTGATATTTCAAGTTCCTGCCGATAATAGTCTGGGAAATACGAATTTTGTAGTGTTGGCAACACTCTGAAGCTGAAATTTGAGGAATTTGTCTTCTCTAAAATTGGGTACACATTTTCAAACTAATTTTTCTCGAAATTTTGAAAAATATAAATTTTTGGTTTCTGCACGAAAAATATAGCTCAGATGTTAAATTTTCACCCAGTACAAAAATGATAGCTCTAGGATCAAAATTGGCGTAGTTATGGCCATTTTAGTTTTAGGGTAAATTTTTCACTTTTTCAATAAAAGACCAAATCTTTGACAGGCTGTAACTCAGAAACTATTAGAGCTGGACCGTTGCAATTTGCACTGCGTTTGTGCACCGATATGAAGTTATTATGTGTGAAATGTCAAGTTCCTGCCGATAATAGTCTGGGTGGTACGAATTTTTTAGTGTTGGCAACTCTCTGAAGCTGAAATTTGAGGAATTTGTCTTCTCTAAAATTGGGTACACATTTTCAAACTCATTTTTCTCGAAATTTTGAAAAATATAAATGTTTGGTTTCTGCAAGAAAAATATAGCTCAGATGTTAAATTTTCACCAGTACAAAAATGATAGCTCTAGGATCAAAATTGGCGTAGTTATGGCCATTTTAGTTATAGGTTAAATTTTTCACTTTTTCAATAAAAAACAAAATCTTTGACAGGCTGTAACTCAGAAACTATTGGAGCTGGACCGTTGCATTTTGCACTGCGTTTGTGCATCGATATGAAATTATTATGTTTTAAATGTCAAGTTCCTGCCGTTAGTAGTCTGGGTGGTACGAATTTTTTAGTATTGGCAACACTCTGAAGCTGAAATTTGAGGAATTTGTCTTCTCTAAAATTGGGTACACAATTTCAAACTCATTTTTCTCGAAATTTTGAAAAATATAAATTTTTGGTTTCTGTAAGAAAAATATAGCTCAGATGTTAAATTTTCACCCAGTACAAAAATGATAGCTCTAGGATCAAAATTGGCGTAGTTATGGCCATTTTAGTTTTAGGGTAAATTTTTCACTTTTTCAATAAAAAAACATATTTTTGACAGGCTGTAACTCAGAAACTATTGGAGCTAAACCGTTGCATTTTGCACTGCGTTTGTGCATCGATATGAAATTATTATGTGTGAAATTGCAAGTTCCTGCCGTTAATAGTCTGGGTGGTACGAATTTTTTAGTGTTGGCAATACTCTGAAGCTGAAATTTGAGGAATTTGTCTTTTCTAAAATTGGGTACACATTTTCAAACTCATTTTTCTCGAAATTTTGAAAAATATAAATTTTTGGTTTCTGCAAGACAAATATAGCTCAGATGTTAAATTTTCACCCAGTACAAAAATGATAGCTCTAGGATCAAAATTGGCGTAGTTATGGCCATTTTAGTTATAGGTTAAATTTTTCACTTTTTCAATAAAAAACCAAATCTTTGACAGGCTGTAACTCAGACACTATTGGAGCTGGACCGTTGCAATTTGCACTGCGTTTGTGCATCAATATGCAGTTATTATGTGTGAAATTGCAAGTTCCTGCCGTTAATAGTCTGGGTGGTCCGAATTTTTCAGTGTTGGCAACTCTCTGAAGCTTAAATTTGAGGAATTTGTCTTCTCTAAAATTGGGTACACATTTTCAAACTCATTTTTCTCGAAATTTTGAAAAATATAAATTTTTGGTTTCTGCAAGAAAAATATAGCTCAGATGTTAAATTTTCACCCAGTACAAAAATGATAGCTCTAGGATCAAAATTGGCGTAGTTATGGCCATTTTAGTTTTAGGGTAAATTTTTCACTTTTTCAATAAAAAACCAAATCTTTGACAGGCTGTAACTCAGTAACTATTGAAGCTGGACCGTTGCAATTTGCACTGCGTTTGTGCATCGATATGAAGTTATTATGTGTGAAATTGCAAATTCCTGCCGTTAATAGTCTGGGTGGTACGAATTTTTTAGTGTTGGCAACACTCTGAAGCTGAAATTTGAGGAATTTGTCTTCTCTAAAATTGGGTACACATTTTCAAACTCATTTTTCTCGAAATTTTGAAAAATAGAAATTTTTTGTTTCTGTAAGAAAAATATAGCTCAGATGTTAAATTTTCACCCAGTACAAAAATGATAGCTCTAGGATCAAAATTGGCGTAGTTATGGCCATTTTAGTTATAGGTTAAATTTTTCACTTTTTCAATAAAAAACAAAATCTTTGACAGGCTGTAACTCAGAAACTATTGGAGCTGGACCGTTGCATTTTGCACTGCGTTTGTGCATCGATATGAAATTATTATGTTTTAAATGTCAAGTTCCTGCCGTTAGTAGTCTGGGTGGTACGAATTTTTTAGTGTTGGCAACACTCTGAAGCTGAAATTTGAGGAATTTGTCTTCTCTAAAATTGGGTACACAATTTCAAACTCATTTTTCTCGAAATTTTGAAAAATATAAATTTTTGGTTTCTGTAAGAAAACTATAGCTCAGATGTTAAATTTTCACCCAGTACAAAAATGATAGCTCTAGGATCACAATTGGCGTAGTTATGGCCATTTTAGTTTTTCATTTTTCTCGAAATTTTGAAAAATATAAATTTTTGGTTTCTGCAAGAAAAATATAGCTCAGATGTTAAATTTTCACCCAGTACAAAAATGATAGCTCTCGGATCAAAATTGGCGTAGTTATGGCCATTTTAGTTTTAAATTTTTCACTTTTTCAATAAAAAACCAAATCTTTGACAGGCTGTAACTCAGAAACTATTGGAGCTGGACCGTTGCATTTTGCACTGCGTTTGTGCATCGATATGAAATTATTATGTTTTAAATGTCAAGTTCCTGCCGTTAGTAGTCTGGGTGGTACGAATTTTTTAGTGTTGGCAACACTCTGAAGCTGAAATTTGAGGAATTTGTCTTCTCTAAAATTGGGTACACAATTTCAAACTCATTTTTCTCGAAATTTTGAAAAATATAAATTTTTGGTTTCTGTAAGAAAACTATAGCTCAGATGTTAAATTTTCACCCAGTACAAAAATGATAGCTCTAGGATCACAATTGGCGTAGTTATGGCCATTTTAGTTTTTCATTTTTCTCGAAATTTTGAAAAATATAAATTTTTGGTTTCTGCAAGAAAAATATAGCTCAGATGTTAAATTTTCACCCAGTACAAAAATGATAGCTCTCGGATCAAAATTGGCGTAGTTATGGCCATTTTAGTTTTAAATTTTTCACTTTTTCAATAAAAAACCAAATCTTTGACAGGCTGTAACTCAGAAACTATTGGAGCTGGACCGTTGCATTTTGCACTGCGTTTGTGCATCGATATGAAATTATTATGTTTTAAATGTCAAGTTCCTGCCGTTAATAGCCTGGGTGGTACGAATTTTTTAATGTTGGCAACACTCTGAAGCTGAAATTTGAGGAATTTGTCTTCTCTAAAATTGGGTACACATTTTCAAACTCATTTTTCTCGAAATTTTGAAAAATAGAATTTTTTTGTTTCTGTAAGAAAAATATAGCTCAGATGTTAAATTTTCACCCAGTACAAAAATGATAGCTCTAGGATCAAAATTGGCGTAGTTATGGCCTTTTTAGTTTTAGGGTAAATTTTTCACTTTTTCAATAAAAAACCAAATCTTTGACAGTCTGTAACTCAGAAACTATTGGAGCTGGACCGTTGCAATTTGCAATTCGTTTGTACATAGATATGAAGTTATTATGTGTAAAATTGCAAGTTCCTGTCGTTAATAGTCTGGGTAATACGATTTTTTTAGTGTTGGCAACTCTCTGAAGCTGAAATTTGAGGAATTTGTCTTATCTAAAATTGGGTACACATTTTCAAACTCATTTTTCTCGAAATTTTGAAAAATATAAATGCATAGTTGTTAAATTTTCACCCAGTACAAAAATGATAGCTCTAGGATCAAAATTGGCGCAGTTATGGCCATTTTAGTTTTAGGGTAAATTTTTCACTTTTTCAATAGAAAACCAAATCTTTGACAGGCTGTAACTCAGAAACTATTGGAGCTGGACCGTTGCATTTTGCACTGCGTTTGTGCATCGATATGAAATTATTATGTTTTAAATGTCAAGTTCCTGCCGTTAGTAGTCTGGGTGGTACGAATTTTTTAGTGTTGGCAACACTCTGAAGCTGAAATTTGAGGAATTTGTCTTCTCTAAAATTGGGTACACAATTTCAAACTCATTTTTCTCGAAATTTTGAAAAATATAAATTTTTGGTTTCTGTAAGAAAAATATAGCTCAGATGTTAAATTTTCACCCAGTACAAAAATGATAGCTCTAGGATCAAAATTGGCGTAGTTATGGCCATTTTAGTTTTAGGGTAAATTTTTCACTTTTTCAATAAAAAAAACAAATTTTTGACAGGCTAACTCAGAAACTATTGGAGCTGGACCGTTGCAATTTGCACTTCGTTTGTACATAGATATGAAGTTATTATGTGTAAAATTGCAAGTTCCTGCCGATAATAGTCTGGGTGGTACGAATTTTTTTAGTGTTGGCAACTCTCTGAAGCTGAAATTTGAGGAATTTGTCTTCTCTAAAATTGGGTACACATTTTCAAACTCATTTTTCTCGAAATTTTGAAAAATATAAATTTTTGGTTTCTGCAAGAAAAATATAGCTCAGATGTTAAATTTTCACCCAGTACAAAAATGATAGCTCTAGGATCAAAATTGGCGTAGTTATGGCCATTTTAGTTATAGGTTAAATTTTTCACTTTTTCAATAAAAAACCAAATCTTTGACAGGCTGTAACTCAGACACTATTGGAGCTGGACCGTTGCAATTTGCACTGCGTTTGTGCATCAATATGCAGTTATTATGTGTGAAATTGCAAGTTCCTGCCGTTAATAGTCTGGGTGGTCCGAATTTTTCAGTGTTGGCAACTCTCTGAAGCTTAAATTTGAGGAATTTGTCTTCTCTAAAATTGGGTACACATTTTCAAACTCATTTTTCTCGAAATTTTGAAAAATATAAATTTTTGGTTTCTGCAAGAAAAATATAGCTCAGATGTTAAATTTTCACCCAGTACAAAAATGATAGCTCTAGGATCAAAATTGGCGTAGTTATGGCCATTTTAGTTATAGGTTAAATTTTTCACTTTTTCAATAAAAAACAAAATCTTTGACAGGCTGTAACTCAGAAACTATTAGAGCTGGACCGTTGCATTTTGCACTGCGTTTGTGCATCGATATGAAGTTATTATGTTTTAAATGTCAAGTTCCTGCCGTTAATAGTCTGGGTGGTACGAATTTTTTAGTGTTGGCAACACTCTGAAGCTGAAATTTGAGGAATTTGTCTTCTCTAAAATTGGGTACACATTTTTAAAGTCATTTTTCTCGAAATTTTGAAAAATATAAATTTTTTGTTTCTGTAAGAAAACTATAGCTCAGATGTTAAATTTTCACCCAGTACAAAAATGATAGCTCTAGGATCAACATTGGCGTAGTTATGGCCTTTTTAGTTTTAGGGGAAATTTTTTCACTTTTTCAATAAAAAACCAAATCTTTGACAGGCTGTAACTCAGACACTATTGGAGCTGGACCGTTGCAATTTGCACTGCGTTTGTGCATCAATATGCAGTTATTATGTGTGAAATTGCAAGTTCCTGCCGTTAATAGTCTGGGTGGTCCGAATTTTTCAGTGTTGGCAACTCTCTGAAGCTTAAATTTGAGGAATTTGTCTTCTCTAAAATTGGGTACACATTTTCAAACTCATTTTTCTCGAAATTTTGAAAAATATAAATTTTTGGTTTCTGCAAGAAAAATATAGCTCAGATGTTAAATTTTCACCCAGTACAAAAATGATAGCTCTAGGATCAAAATTGGCGTAGTTATGGCCATTTTAGTTTTAGGGTAAATTTTTCACTTTTTCAATAAAAAACCAAATCTTTGACAGGCTGTAACTCAGAAACTATTGAAGCTGGACCGTTGCAATTTGCACTGCGTTTGTGCATCGATATGAAGTTATTATGTGTGAAATTGCAAATTCCTGCCGTTAATAGTCTGGGTGGTACGAATTTTTTAGTGTTGGCAACACTCTGAAGCTGAAATTTGAGGAATTTGTCTTTTCTAAAATTGGGTACACATTTTCAAACTCATTTTTCTCGAAATTTTGAAAAATATAAATTTTTGGTTTCTGCAAGAAAAATATAGCTCAGATGTTAAATTTTCACCCAGTACAAAAATGATAGCTCTAGGATCAAAATTGGCGTAGTTATGGCCATTTTAGTTTTAGGGTAAATTTTTCTCTTTTTCAATAAAAAACCAAATCTTTGACAGGCTGTAACTCAGAAACTATTAGAGCTGGACCGTTGCATTTTGCACTGCGTTTGTGCATCGATATGAAGTTATTATGTTTTAAATGTCAAGTTCCTGCCGTTAATAGCCTGGGTGGTACGAATTTTTTAGTGTTTGCAACACTCTGAAGCTGAAATTTGAGGAATTTGTCTTCTCTAAAATTGGGTACACATTTTCAAACTCATTTTTCTCGAAATTTTGAACAATAGAAATTTTTTGTTTCTGTAAGAAAAATATAGCTCAGATGTTAAATTTTCACCCAGTACAAAAATGATAGCTCTAGGATCAAAATTGGCGTAGTTATGGCCATTTTAGTTATAGGTTAAATTTTTCACTTTTTCAATAAAAAACCAAATCTTTGACAGGCTGTAACTCAGACACTATTGGAGCTGGACCGTTGCAATTTGCACTGCGTTTGTGCATCAATATGCAGTTATTATGTGTGAAATTGCAAGTTCCTGCCGTTAATAGTCTGGGTGGTCCGAATTTTTCAGTGTTGGCAACTCTCTGAAGCTTAAATTTGAGGAATTTGTCTTCTCTAAAATTGGGTACACATTTTCAAACTCATTTTTCTCGAAATTTTGAAAAATATAAATTTTTGGTTTCTGCAAGAAAAATATAGCTCAGATGTTAAATTTTCACCCAGTACAAAAATGATAGCTCTAGGATCAAAATTGGCGTAGTTATGGCCATTTTAGTTTTAGGGTAAATTTTTCACTTTTTCAATAAAAAACCAAATCTTTGACAGGCTGTAACTCAGTAACTATTGAAGCTGGACCGTTGCAATTTGCACTGCGTTTGTGCATCGATATGAAGTTATTATGTGTGAAATTGCAAATTCCTGCCGTTAATAGTCTGGGTGGTACGAATTTTTTAGTGTTGGCAACACTCTGAAGCTGAAATTTGAGGAATTTGTCTTCTCTAAAATTGGGTACACATTTTCAAACTCATTTTTCTCGAAATTTTGAAAAATAGAAATTTTTTGTTTCTGTAAGAAAAATATAGCTCAGATGTTAAATTTTCACCCAGTACAAAAATGATAGCTCTAGGATCAAAATTGGCGTAGTTATGGCCATTTTAGTTATAGGTTAAATTTTTCACTTTTTCAATAAAAAACAAAATCTTTGACAGGCTGTAACTCAGAAACTATTGGAGCTGGACCGTTGCATTTTGCACTGCGTTTGTGCATCGATATGAAATTATTATGTTTTAAATGTCAAGTTCCTGCCGTTAGTAGTCTGGGTGGTACGAATTTTTTAGTGTTGGCAACACTCTGAAGCTGAAATTTGAGGAATTTGTCTTCTCTAAAATTGGGTACACAATTTCAAACTCATTTTTCTCGAAATTTTGAAAAATATAAATTTTTGGTTTCTGTAAGAAAACTATAGCTCAGATGTTAAATTTTCACCCAGTACAAAAATGATAGCTCTAGGATCACAATTGGCGTAGTTATGGCCATTTTAGTTTTTCATTTTTCTCGAAATTTTGAAAAATATAAATTTTTGGTTTCTGCAAGAAAAATATAGCTCAGATGTTAAATTTTCACCCAGTACAAAAATGATAGCTCTCGGATCAAAATTGGCGTAGTTATGGCCATTTTAGTTTTAAATTTTTCACTTTTTCAATAAAAAACCAAATCTTTGACAGGCTGTAACTCAGAAACTATTGGAGCTGGACCGTTGCATTTTGCACTGCGTTTGTGCATCGATATGAAATTATTATGTTTTAAATGTCAAGTTCCTGCCGTTAGTAGTCTGGGTGGTACGAATTTTTTAGTGTTGGCAACACTCTGAAGCTGAAATTTGAGGAATTTGTCTTCTCTAAAATTGGGTACACAATTTCAAACTCATTTTTCTCGAAATTTTGAAAAATATAAATTTTTGGTTTCTGTAAGAAAACTATAGCTCAGATGTTAAATTTTCACCCAGTACAAAAATGATAGCTCTAGGATCACAATTGGCGTAGTTATGGCCATTTTAGTTTTTCATTTTTCTCGAAATTTTGAAAAATATAAATTTTTGGTTTCTGCAAGAAAAATATAGCTCAGATGTTAAATTTTCACCCAGTACAAAAATGATAGCTCTCGGATCAAAATTGGCGTAGTTATGGCCATTTTAGTTTTAAATTTTTCACTTTTTCAATAAAAAACCAAATCTTTGACAGGCTGTAACTCAGAAACTATTGGAGCTGGACCGTTGCATTTTGCACTGCGTTTGTGCATCGATATGAAATTATTATGTTTTAAATGTCAAGTTCCTGCCGTTAATAGCCTGGGTGGTACGAATTTTTTAATGTTGGCAACACTCTGAAGCTGAAATTTGAGGAATTTGTCTTCTCTAAAATTGGGTACACATTTTCAAACTCATTTTTCTCGAAATTTTGAAAAATAGAATTTTTTTGTTTCTGTAAGAAAAATATAGCTCAGATGTTAAATTTTCACCCAGTACAAAAATGATAGCTCTAGGATCAAAATTGGCGTAGTTATGGCCTTTTTAGTTTTAGGGTAAATTTTTCACTTTTTCAATAAAAAACCAAATCTTTGACAGTCTGTAACTCAGAAACTATTGGAGCTGGACCGTTGCAATTTGCAATTCGTTTGTACATAGATATGAAGTTATTATGTGTAAAATTGCAAGTTCCTGTCGTTAATAGTCTGGGTAATACGATTTTTTTAGTGTTGGCAACTCTCTGAAGCTGAAATTTGAGGAATTTGTCTTATCTAAAATTGGGTACACATTTTCAAACTCATTTTTCTCGAAATTTTGAAAAATATAAATGCATAGTTGTTAAATTTTCACCCAGTACAAAAATGATAGCTCTAGGATCAAAATTGGCGCAGTTATGGCCATTTTAGTTTTAGGGTAAATTTTTCACTTTTTCAATAGAAAACCAAATCTTTGACAGGCTGTAACTCAGAAACTATTGGAGCTGGACCGTTGCATTTTGCACTGCGTTTGTGCATCGATATGAAATTATTATGTTTTAAATGTCAAGTTCCTGCCGTTAGTAGTCTGGGTGGTACGAATTTTTTAGTGTTGGCAACACTCTGAAGCTGAAATTTGAGGAATTTGTCTTCTCTAAAATTGGGTACACAATTTCAAACTCATTTTTCTCGAAATTTTGAAAAATATAAATTTTTGGTTTCTGTAAGAAAAATATAGCTCAGATGTTAAATTTTCACCCAGTACAAAAATGATAGCTCTAGGATCAAAATTGGCGTAGTTATGGCCATTTTAGTTTTAGGGTAAATTTTTCACTTTTTCAATAAAAAAAACAAATTTTTGACAGGCTAACTCAGAAACTATTGGAGCTGGACCGTTGCAATTTGCACTTCGTTTGTACATAGATATGAAGTTATTATGTGTAAAATTGCAAGTTCCTGCCGATAATAGTCTGGGTGGTACGAATTTTTTTAGTGTTGGCAACTCTCTGAAGCTGAAATTTGAGGAATTTGTCTTCTCTAAAATTGGGTACACATTTTCAAACTCATTTTTCTCGAAATTTTGAAAAATATAAATTTTTGGTTTCTGCAAGAAAAATATAGCTCAGATGTTAAATTTTCACCCAGTACAAAAATGATAGCTCTAGGATCAAAATTGGCGTAGTTATGGCCATTTTAGTTTTAGGGTAAATTTTTCACTTTTTCAATAAAAAAACAAATTTTTGACAGGCTGTAACTCAGAAACTATTGGAGCTAAACCGTTGCATTTTGCACTGCGTTTGTGCATCGATATGAAGTTATTATGTGTGAAATTGCAAGTTCCTGCCGTTAATAGTCTGGGTGGTACGAATTTTTTAGTGTTGGCAACACTCTGAAGCTGAAATTTGAGGAATTTGTCTTTTCTAAAATTGGGTACACATTTTCAAACTCATTTTTCTCGAAATTTTGAAAAATATAAATGTTTGGTTTCTGCAAGAAAAATATAGCTCAGATGTTAAATTTTCACCAGTACAAAAATGATAGCTCTAGGATCAAAATTGGCGTAGTTATGGCCATTTTAGTTATAGGTTAAATTTTTCACTTTTTCAATAAAAAACAAAATCTTTGACAGGCTGTAACTCAGAAACTATTGGAGCTGGACCGTTGCATTTTGCACTGCGTTTGTGCATCGATATGAAATTATTATGTTTTAAATGTCAAGTTCCTGCCGTTAGTAGTCTGGGTGGTACGAATTTTTTAGTGTTGGCAACACTCTGAAGCTGAAATTTGAGGAATTTGTCTTCTCTAAAATTGGGTACACATTTTCAAACTCATTTTTCTCGAAATTTTGAAAAATATAAATGCCCAGTTGTTAAATTTTCACCCAGTACAAAAATGATAGCACTAGGATCAAAATTGGCGTAGTTATGGCCATTTTAGTTTTAGGGTAAATTTTTCACTTTTTCAATAAAAAAACATATTTTTGACAGGCTGTAACTCAGAAACTATTGGAGCTAAACCGTTGCATTTTGCACTGCGTTTGTGCATCGATATGAAATTATTATGTGTGAAATTGCAAGTTCCTGCCGTTAATAGTCTGGGTGGTACGAATTTTTTAGTGTTGGCAATACTCTGAAGCTGAAATTTGAGGAATTTGTCTTTTCTAAAATTGGGTACACATTTTCAAACTCATTTTTCTCGAAATTTTGAAAAATATAAATTTTTGGTTTCTGCAAGACAAATATAGCTCAGATGTTAAATTTTCACCCAGTACAAAAATGATAGCTCTAGGATCAAAATTGGCGTAGTTATTGCCATTTTAGTTATAGGGTAAATTTTTCACTTTTTCAATAAAAAACAAAATCTTTGACAGGCTGTAACTCAGAAACTATTGGAGCTAGACCGTTGCAATTTGCACTGCGTTTGTGCATAGATATGAAGTTATTATGTGTGATATTTCAAGTTCCTGCCGATAATAGTCTGGGAAATACGAATTTTGTAGTGTTGGCAACACTCTGAAGCTGAAATTTGAGGAATTTGTCTTCTCTAAAATTGGGTACACATTTTCAAACTAATTTTTCTCGAAATTTTGAAAAATATAAATTTTTGGTTTCTGCATTAAAAATATAGCTCAGATGTTAAATTTTCACCCAGTACAAAAATGATAGCTCTAGGATCAAAATTGGCGTAGTTATGGCCATTTTAGTTTTAGGGTAAATTTTTCACTTTTTCAATAAAAGACCAAATCTTTGACAGGCTGTAACTCAGAAACTATTAGAGCTGGACCGTTGCAATTTGCACTGCGTTTGTGCACCGATATGAAGTTATTATGTGTGAAATGTCAAGTTCCTGCCGATAATAGTCTGGGTGGTACGAATTTTTTAGTGTTGGCAACTCTCTGAAGCTGAAATTTGAGGAATTTGTCTTCTCTAAAATTGGGTACACATTTTCAAACTCATTTTTCTCGAAATTTTGAAAAATATAAATGTTTGGTTTCTGCAAGAAAAATATAGCTCAGATGTTAAATTTTCACCAGTACAAAAATGATAGCTCTAGGATCAAAATTGGCGTAGTTATGGCCATTTTAGTTATAGGTTAAATTTTTCACTTTTTCAATAAAAAACAAAATCTTTGACAGGCTGTAACTCAGAAACTATTGGAGCTGGACCGTTGCATTTTGCACTGCGTTTGTGCATCGATATGAAATTATTATGTTTTAAATGTCAAGTTCCTGCCGTTAGTAGTCTGGGTGGTACGAATTTTTTAGTATTGGCAACACTCTGAAGCTGAAATTTGAGGAATTTGTCTTCTCTAAAATTGGGTACACAATTTCAAACTCATTTTTCTCGAAATTTTGAAAAATATAAATTTTTGGTTTCTGTAAGAAAAATATAGCTCAGATGTTAAATTTTCACCCAGTACAAAAATGATAGCTCTAGGATCAAAATTGGCGTAGTTATGGCCATTTTAGTTATAGGTTAAATTTTTCACTTTTTCAATAAAAAACCAAATCTTTGACAGGCTGTAACTCAGACACTATTGGAGCTGGACCGTTGCAATTTGCACTGCGTTTGTGCATCAATATGCAGTTATTATGTGTGAAATTGCAAGTTCCTGCCGTTAATAGTCTGGGTGGTCCGAATTTTTCAGTGTTGGCAACTCTCTGAAGCTTAAATTTGAGGAATTTGTCTTCTCTAAAATTGGGTACACATTTTCAAACTCATTTTTCTCGAAATTTTGAAAAATATAAATTTTTGGTTTCTGCAAGAAAAATATAGCTCAGATGTTAAATTTTCACCCAGTACAAAAATGATAGCTCTAGGATCAAAATTGGCGTAGTTATGGCCATTTTAGTTTTAGGGTAAATTTTTCACTTTTTCAATAAAAAACCAAATCTTTGACAGGCTGTAACTCAGAAACTATTGAAGCTGGACCGTTGCAATTTGCACTGCGTTTGTGCATCGATATGAAGTTATTATGTGTGAAATTGCAAATTCCTGCCGTTAATAGTCTGGGTGGTACGAATTTTTTAGTGTTGGCAACACTCTGAAGCTGAAATTTGAGGAATTTGTCTTTTCTAAAATTGGGTACACATTTTCAAACTCATTTTTCTCGAAATTTTGAAAAATATAAATTTTTGGTTTCTGCAAGAAAAATATAGCTCAGATGTTAAATTTTCACCCAGTACAAAAATGATAGCTCTAGGATCAAAATTGGCGTAGTTATGGCCATTTTAGTTTTAGGGTAAATTTTTCTCTTTTTCAATAAAAAACCAAATCTTTGACAGGCTGTAACTCAGAAACTATTAGAGCTGGACCGTTGCATTTTGCACTGCGTTTGTGCATCGATATGAAGTTATTATGTTTTAAATGTCAAGTTCCTGCCGTTAATAGCCTGGGTGGTACGAATTTTTTAGTGTTTGCAACACTCTGAAGCTGAAATTTGAGGAATTTGTCTTCTCTAAAATTGGGTACACATTTTCAAACTCATTTTTCTCGAAATTTTGAAAAATAGAAATTTTTTGTTTCTGTAAGAAAAATATAGCTCAGATGTTAAATTTTCACCCAGTACAAAAATGATAGCTCTAGGATCAAAATTGGCGTAGTTATGGCCATTTTAGTTATAGGTTAAATTTTTCACTTTTTCAATAAAAAACAAAATCTTTGACAGGCTGTAACTCAGAAACTATTGGAGCTGGACCGTTGCATTTTGCACTGCGTTTGTGCATCGATATGAAATTATTATGTTTTAAATGTCAAGTTCCTGCCGTTAGTAGTCTGGGTGGTACGAATTTTTTAGTGTTGGCAACACTCTGAAGCTGAAATTTGAGGAATTTGTCTTCTCTAAAATTGGGTACACAATTTCAAACTCATTTTTCTCGAAATTTTGAAAAATATAAATTTTTGGTTTCTGTAAGAAAACTATAGCTCAGATGTTAAATTTTCACCCAGTACAAAAATGATAGCTCTAGGATCACAATTGGCGTAGTTATGGCCATTTTAGTTTTTCATTTTTCTCGAAATTTTGAAAAATATAAATTTTTGGTTTCTGCAAGAAAAATATAGCTCAGATGTTAAATTTTCACCCAGTACAAAAATGATAGCTCTCGGATCAAAATTGGCGTAGTTATGGCCATTTTAGTTTTAAATTTTTCACTTTTTCAATAAAAAACCAAATCTTTGACAGGCTGTAACTCAGAAACTATTGGAGCTGGACCGTTGCATTTTGCACTGCGTTTGTGCATCGATATGAAATTATTATGTTTTAAATGTCAAGTTCCTGCCGTTAGTAGTCTGGGTGGTACGAATTTTTTAGTGTTGGCAACACTCTGAAGCTGAAATTTGAGGAATTTGTCTTCTCTAAAATTGGGTACACAATTTCAAACTCATTTTTCTCGAAATTTTGAAAAATATAAATTTTTGGTTTCTGTAAGAAAACTATAGCTCAGATGTTAAATTTTCACCCAGTACAAAAATGATAGCTCTAGGATCACAATTGGCGTAGTTATGGCCATTTTAGTTTTTCATTTTTCTCGAAATTTTGAAAAATATAAATTTTTGGTTTCTGCAAGAAAAATATAGCTCAGATGTTAAATTTTCACCCAGTACAAAAATGATAGCTCTCGGATCAAAATTGGCGTAGTTATGGCCATTTTAGTTTTAAATTTTTCACTTTTTCAATAAAAAACCAAATCTTTGACAGGCTGTAACTCAGAAACTATTGGAGCTGGACCGTTGCATTTTGCACTGCGTTTGTGCATCGATATGAAATTATTATGTTTTAAATGTCAAGTTCCTGCCGTTAATAGCCTGGGTGGTACGAATTTTTTAATGTTGGCAACACTCTGAAGCTGAAATTTGAGGAATTTGTCTTCTCTAAAATTGGGTACACATTTTCAAACTCATTTTTCTCGAAATTTTGAAAAAAAGAATTTTTTTGTTTCTGTAAGAAAAATATAGCTCAGATGTTAAATTTTCACCCAGTACAAAAATGATAGCTCTAGGATCAAAATTGGCGTAGTTATGGCCTTTTTAGTTTTAGGGTAAATTTTTCACTTTTTCAATAAAAAACCAAATCTTTGACAGTCTGTAACTCAGAAACTATTGGAGCTGGACCGTTGCAATTTGCAATTCGTTTGTACATAGATATGAAGTTATTATGTGTAAAATTGCAAGTTCCTGTCGTTAATAGTCTGGGTAATACGATTTTTTTAGTGTTGGCAACTCTCTGAAGCTGAAATTTGAGGAATTTGTCTTATCTAAAATTGGGTACACATTTTCAAACTCATTTTTCTCGAAATTTTGAAAAATATAAATGCATAGTTGTTAAATTTTCACCCAGTACAAAAATGATAGCTATAGGATCAAAATTGGCGCAGTTATGGCCATTTTAGTTTTAGGGTAAATTTTTCACTTTTTCAATAGAAAACCAAATCTTTGACAGGCTGTAACTCAGAAACTATTGGAGCTGGACCGTTGCATTTTGCACTGCGTTTGTGCATCGATATGAAATTATTATGTTTTAAATGTCAAGTTCCTGCCGTTAGTAGTCTGGGTGGTACGAATTTTTTAGTGTTGGCAACACTCTGAAGCTGAAATTTGAGGAATTTGTCTTCTCTAAAATTGGGTACACAATTTCAAACTCATTTTTCTCGAAATTTTGAAAAATATAAATTTTTGGTTTCTGTAAGAAAAATATAGCTCAGATGTTAAATTTTCACCCAGTACAAAAATGATAGCTCTAGGATCAAAATTGGCGTAGTTATGGCCATTTTAGTTTTAGGGTAAATTTTTCACTTTTTCAATAAAAAAAACAAATTTTTGACAGGCTAACTCAGAAACTATTGGAGCTGGACCGTTGCAATTTGCACTTCGTTTGTACATAGATATGAAGTTATTATGTGTAAAATTGCAAGTTCCTGCCGATAATAGTCTGGGTGGTACGAATTTTTTTAGTGTTGGCAACTCTCTGAAGCTGAAATTTGAGGAATTTGTCTTCTCTAAAATTGGGTACACATTTTCAAACTCATTTTTCTCGAAATTTTGAAAAATATAAATTTTTGGTTTCTGCAAGAAAAATATAGCTCAGATGTTAAATTTTCACCCAGTACAAAAATGATAGCTCTAGGATCACAATCGGCGTAGTTATTGCCATTTTAGTTTTAGGGTAAATTTTTCACTTTTTCAATAAAAAAAACCAATTTTTGACAGGCTGTAACTCAGAAACTATTGGAGCTGGACCGTTGCAATTTGCACTTCGTTTGTACATAGATATGAAGTTATTATGTGTAAAATTGCAAGTTCCTGTCGTTAATAGTCTGGGTAATACGATTTTTTTAGTGTTGGCAACTCTCTGAAGCTGAAATTTGAGGAATTTGTCTTATCTAAAATTGGGTACACATTTTCAAACTCATTTTTCTCGAAATTTTGAAAAATATAAATGCATAGTTGTTAAATTTTCACCCAGTACAAAAATGATAGCTCTAGGATCAAAATTGGCGTAGTTATGGCCATTTTAGTTATAGGTTAAATTTTTCACTTTTTCAATAAAAAACAAAATCTTTGACAGGCTGTAACTCAGAAACTATTGGAGCTGGACCGTTGCATTTTGCACTGCGTTTGTGCATCGATATGAAATTATTATGTTTTAAATGTCAAGTTCCTGCCGTTAGTAGTCTGGGTGGTACGAATTTTTTAGTGTTGGCAACACTCTGAAGCTGAAATTTGAGGAATTTGTCTTCTCTAAAATTGGGTACACAATTTCAAACTCATTTTTCTGTAAATTTTGAAAAATATAAATTTTTGGTTTCTGTAAGAAAAATATAGCTCAGATGTTAGATTTTCACCCAGTACAAAAATGATAGCTCTAGGATCAAAATTGGCGTAGTTATGGCCATTTTAGTTTTAGGGTAAATTTTTCACTTTTTCAATAAAAAAAACAAATTTTTGACAGGCTAACTCAGAAACTATTGGAGCTGGACCGTTGCAATTTGCACTTCGTTTGAACATAAATATGAAGTTATTATGTGTAAAATTGCAAGTTCCTGTCGTTAATAGTCTGGGTAATACGATTTTTTTAGTGTTGGCAACTCTCTGAAGCTGAAATTTGAGGAATTTGTCTTATCTAAAATTGGGTACACATTTTCAAACTCATTTTTCTCGAAATTTTGAAAAATATAAATGCATAGTTGTTAAATTTTCACCCAGTACAAAAATGATAGCTCTAGGATCAAAATTGGCGTAGTTATGGCCATTTTAGTTATAGGTTAAATTTTTCACTTTTTCAATAAAAAACAAAATCTTTGACAGGCTGTAACTCAGAAACTATTGGAGCTGGACCGTTGCATTTTGCACTGCGTTTGTGCATCGATATGAAATTATTATGTTTTAAATGTCAAGTTCCTGCCGTTAGTAGTCTGGGTGGTACGAATTTTTTAGTGTTGGCAACACTCTGAAGCTGAAATTTGAGGAATTTGTCTTCTCTAAAATTGGGTACACAATTTCAAACTCATTTTTCTGTAAATTTTGAAAAATATAAATTTTTGGTTTCTGTAAGAAAAATATAGCTCAGATGTTAGATTTTCACCCAGTACAAAAATGATAGCTCTAGGATCAAAATTGGCGTAGTTATGGCCATTTTAGTTTTAGGGTAAATTTTTCACTTTTTCAATAAAAAAAACAAATTTTTGACAGGCTAACTCAGAAACTATTGGAGCTGGACCGTTGCAATTTGCACTTCGTTTGTACATAGATATGAAGTTATTATGTGTAAAATTGCAAGTTCCTGCCGATAATAGTCTGGGTGGTACGAATTTTTTAGTGTTGGCAACTCTCTGAAGCTGAAATTTGAGGAATTTGTCTTCTCTAAAATTGGGTACACATTTTCAAACTCATTTTTCTCGAAATTTTGAAAAATATAAATTTTTGGTTTCTGCAAGAAAAATATAGCTCAGATGTTAAATTTTCACCCAGTACAAAAATGATAGCTCTAGGATCACAATTGGCGTAGTTATGGCCATTTTAGTTTTAGGGTAAATTTTTCACTTTTTCAATAAAAAAAACAAATTTTTGACAGCCTGTAACTCAGAAACTATTGGAGCTGGACCGTTGCAATTTGCACTTCGTTTGTACATAGATATGACGTTATTATGTGTGAAATTGCAAGTTCCTGCCGATAATAGTCTGGGTGGTACTAATTTTTTAGTGTTGGCAACTCTCTGAAGCTGAAATTTGAGGAATTTGTCTTCTCTAAAATTGGGTACACATTTTCAAACTCATTTTTCTCGAAATTTTGAAAAATATAAATTTTTGGTTTCTGCAAGAAAAATATAGCTCAGATGTTAAATTTTCACCCAGTACAAAAATGATAGCTCTCGGATCAAAATTGGCGTAGTTATGGCCATTTTAGTTTTAGGGTAAATTTTTCACTTTTTCAATAAAAAACCAAATCTTTGACAGGCTGTAACTCAGAAACTATTGGAGCTGGACCGTTGCATTTTGCACTGCGTTTGTGCATCGATATGAAATTATTATGTTTTAAATGTCAAGTTCCTGCCGTTAATAGCCTGGGTGGTACGAATTTTTTAATGTTGGCAACACTCTGAAGCTGAAATTTGAGGAATTTGTCTTCTCTAAAATTGGGTACACATTTTCAAACTCATTTTTCTCGAAATTTTGAAAAATATAAATTTTTTGTTTCTGTAAT
The DNA here is from genome assembly GCA_029955415.1 of Lottia scabra. Taxonomy (NCBI): domain Eukaryota; kingdom Metazoa; phylum Mollusca; class Gastropoda; family Lottiidae; genus Lottia; species Lottia scabra. The sequence continues at coordinate 3,575,329 of JARJEI010000018.1, read as the reverse complement.
AAAAATTTAGCTCAGATGTTAAGTTTTCATCCAGTACAAAAATGATAGCTCTAGGATCAAAATTGGCGTAGTTATGGCCATTTTAGTTTTAGGGTAAATTTTTCACTTTTTTAATAAAAAAACAAATTTTTTACAGGCTGTAACTCAGAAACTATTGGAGCTGGACCGTTGCAATTTGCACTTCGTTTGTACATAGATATGAAGTTATTATGTGTAAAATTGCAAGTTCCTGTCGTTAATAGTCTGGGTAATACGATTTTTTTTAGTGTTGGCAACTCTCTGAAGCTGAAATTTGAAGAATTTGTCTTATCTAAAATTGGGTACACATTTTCAAACTCATTTTTCTCGAAATTTTGAAAAATATAAATGCACAGTTGTTATATTTTCACCCAGTACAAAAATGATAGCTCTAGGATCAAAATTGGCGTAGTTATGGCCATTTTAGTTTTAGGGTAAATTTTTCACTTTTTCAATAAAAAAAACAAATTTTTGACAGCCTGTAACTCAGAAACTATTGGAGCTGGACCGTTGCAATTTGCACTTCGTTTGTACATAGATATGAAGTTATTATGTGTAAAATTGCAAGTTCCTGCCGATAATAGTCTGGGTGGTACGAATTTTTTTAGTGTTGGCAACTCTCTGAAGCTGAAATTTGAGGAATTTGTCTTCTCTAAAATTGGGTACACATTTTCAAACTCATTTTTCTCGAAATTTTGAAAAATATAAATTTTTGGTTTCTGCAAGAAAAATATAGCTCAGATGTTAAATTTTCACCCAGTACAAAAATGATAGCTCTAGGATCACAATCGGCGTAGTTATTGCCATTTTAGTTTTAGGGTAAATTTTTCACTTTTTCAATAAAAAAAACCAATTTTTGACAGGCTGTAACTCAGAAACTATTGGAGCTGGACCGTTGCAATTTGCACTTCGTTTGTACATAGATATGAAGTTATTATGTGTAAAATTGCAAGTTCCTGTCGTTAATAGTCTGGGTAATACGATTTTTTTAGTGTTGGCAACTCTCTGAAGCTGAAATTTGAGGAATTTGTCTTATCTAAAATTGGGTACACATTTTCAAACTCATTTTTCTCGAAATTTTGAAAAATATAAATGCATAGTTGTTAAATTTTCACCCAGTACAAAAATGATAGCTCTAGGATCAAAATTGGCGTAGTTATGGCCATTTTAGTTATAGGTTAAATTTTTCACTTTTTCAATAAAAAACAAAATCTTTGACAGGCTGTAACTCAGAAACTATTGGAGCTGGACCGTTGCATTTTGCACTGCGTTTGTGCATCGATATGAAATTATTATGTTTTAAATGTCAAGTTCCTGCCGTTAGTAGTCTGGGTGGTACGAATTTTTTAGTGTTGGCAACACTCTGAAGCTGAAATTTGAGGAATTTGTCTTCTCTAAAATTGGGTACACAATTTCAAACTCATTTTTCTGTAAATTTTGAAAAATATAAATTTTTGGTTTCTGTAAGAAAAATATAGCTCAGATGTTAGATTTTCACCCAGTACAAAAATGATAGCTCTAGGATCAAAATTGGCGTAGTTATGGCCATTTTAGTTTTAGGGTAAATTTTTCACTTTTTCAATAAAAAAAACAAATTTTTGACAGGCTAACTCAGAAACTATTGGAGCTGGACCGTTGCAATTTGCACTTCGTTTGTACATAGATATGAAGTTATTATGTGTAAAATTGCAAGTTCCTGCCGATAATAGTCTGGGTGGTACGAATTTTTTAGTGTTGGCAACTCTCTGAAGCTGAAATTTGAGGAATTTGTCTTCTCTAAAATTGGGTACACATTTTCAAACTCATTTTTCTCGAAATTTTGAAAAATATAAATTTTTGGTTTCTGCAAGAAAAATATAGCTCAGATGTTAAATTTTCACCCAGTACAAAAATGATAGCTCTAGGATCACAATTGGCGTAGTTATGGCCATTTTAGTTTTAGGGTAAATTTTTCACTTTTTCAATAAAAAAAACAAATTTTTGACAGCCTGTAACTCAGAAACTATTGGAGCTGGACCGTTGCAATTTGCACTTCGTTTGTACATAGATATGACGTTATTATGTGTGAAATTGCAAGTTCCTGCCGATAATAGTCTGGGTGGTACTAATTTTTTAGTGTTGGCAACTCTCTGAAGCTGAAATTTGAGGAATTTGTCTTCTCTAAAATTGGGTACACATTTTCAAACTCATTTTTCTCGAAATTTTGAAAAATATAAATTTTTGGTTTCTGCAAGAAAAATATAGCTCAGATGTTAAATTTTCACCCAGTACAAAAATGATAGCTCTCGGATCAAAATTGGCGTAGTTATGGCCATTTTAGTTTTAGGGTAAATTTTTCACTTTTTCAATAAAAAACCAAATCTTTGACAGGCTGTAACTCAGAAACTATTGGAGCTGGACCGTTGCATTTTGCACTGCGTTTGTGCATCGATATGAAATTATTATGTTTTAAATGTCAAGTTCCTGCCGTTAATAGCCTGGGTGGTACGAATTTTTTAATGTTGGCAACACTCTGAAGCTGAAATTTGAGGAATTTGTCTTCTCTAAAATTGGGTACACATTTTCAAACTCATTTTTCTCGAAATTTTGAAAAATATAAATTTTTTGTTTCTGTAATAAAAATTTAGCTCAGATGTTAAGTTTTCATCCAGTACAAAAATGATAGCTCTAGGATCAAAATTGGCGTAGTTATGGCCATTTTAGTTTTAGGGTAAATTTTTCACTTTTTTAATAAAAAAACAAATTTTTTACAGGCTGTAACTCAGAAACTATTGGAGCTGGACCGTTGCAATTTGCACTTCGTTTGTACATAGATATGAAGTTATTATGTGTAAAATTGCAAGTTCCTGTCGTTAATAGTCTGGGTAATACGATTTTTTTTAGTGTTGGCAACTCTCTGAAGCTGAAATTTGAAGAATTTGTCTTATCTAAAATTGGGTACACATTTTCAAACTCATTTTTCTCGAAATTTTGAAAAATATAAATGCACAGTTGTTATATTTTCACCCAGTACAAAAATGATAGCTCTAGGATCAAAATTGGCGTAGTTATGGCCATTTTAGTTTTAGGGTAAATTTTTCACTTTTTCAATAAAAAAAACAAATTTTTGACAGCCTGTAACTCAGAAACTATTGGAGCTGGACCGTTGCAATTTGCACTTCGTTTGTACATAGATATGAAGTTATTATGTGTAAAATTGCAAGTTCCTGCCGATAATAGTCTGGGTGGTACGAATTTTTTTAGTGTTGGCAACTCTCTGAAGCTGAAATTTGAGGAATTTGTCTTCTCTAAAATTGGGTACACATTTTCAAACTCATTTTTCTCGAAATTTTGAAAAATATAAATTTTTGGTTTCTGCAAGAAAAATATAGCTCAGATGTTAAATTTTCACCCAGTACAAAAATGATAGCTCTAGGATCACAATCGGCGTAGTTATTGCCATTTTAGTTTTAGGGTAAATTTTTCACTTTTTCAATAAAAAAAACCAATTTTTGACAGGCTGTAACTCAGAAACTATTGGAGCTGGACCGTTGCAATTTGCACTTCGTTTGTACATAGATATGAAGTTATTATGTGTAAAATTGCAAGTTCCTGTCGTTAATAGTCTGGGTAATACGATTTTTTTAGTGTTGGCAACTCTCTGAAGCTGAAATTTGAGGAATTTGTCTTATCTAAAATTGGGTACACATTTTCAAACTCATTTTTCTCGAAATTTTGAAAAATATAAATGCATAGTTGTTAAATTTTCACCCAGTACAAAAATGATAGCTCTAGGATCAAAATTGGCGTAGTTATGGCCATTTTAGTTATAGGTTAAATTTTTCACTTTTTCAATAAAAAACAAAATCTTTGACAGGCTGTAACTCAGAAACTATTGGAGCTGGACCGTTGCATTTTGCACTGCGTTTGTGCATCGATATGAAATTATTATGTTTTAAATGTCAAGTTCCTGCCGTTAGTAGTCTGGGTGGTACGAATTTTTTAGTGTTGGCAACACTCTGAAGCTGAAATTTGAGGAATTTGTCTTCTCTAAAATTGGGTACACAATTTCAAACTCATTTTTCTGTAAATTTTGAAAAATATAAATTTTTGGTTTCTGTAAGAAAAATATAGCTCAGATGTTAGATTTTCACCCAGTACAAAAATGATAGCTCTAGGATCAAAATTGGCGTAGTTATGGCCATTTTAGTTTTAGGGTAAATTTTTCACTTTTTCAATAAAAAAAACAAATTTTTGACAGGCTAACTCAGAAACTATTGGAGCTGGACCGTTGCAATTTGCACTTCGTTTGAACATAGATATGAAGTTATTATGTGTAAAATTGCAAGTTCCTGTCGTTAATAGTCTGGGTAATACGATTTTTTTAGTGTTGGCAACTCTCTGAAGCTGAAATTTGAGGAATTTGTCTTATCTAAAATTGGGTACACATTTTCAAACTCATTTTTCTCGAAATTTTGAAAAATATAAATGCATAGTTGTTAAATTTTCACCCAGTACAAAAATGATAGCTCTAGGATCAAAATTGGCGTAGTTATGGCCATTTTAGTTATAGGTTAAATTTTTCACTTTTTCAATAAAAAACAAAATCTTTGACAGGCTGTAACTCAGAAACTATTGGAGCTGGACCGTTGCATTTTGCACTGCGTTTGTGCATCGATATGAAATTATTATGTTTTAAATGTCAAGTTCCTGCCGTTAGTAGTCTGGGTGGTACGAATTTTTTAGTGTTGGCAACACTCTGAAGCTGAAATTTGAGGAATTTGTCTTCTCTAAAATTGGGTACACAATTTCAAACTCATTTTTCTGTAAATTTTGAAAAATATAAATTTTTGGTTTCTGTAAGAAAAATATAGCTCAGATGTTAGATTTTCACCCAGTACAAAAATGATAGCTCTAGGATCAAAATTGGCGTAGTTATGGCCATTTTAGTTTTAGGGTAAATTTTTCACTTTTTCAATAAAAAAAACAAATTTTTGACAGGCTAACTCAGAAACTATTGGAGCTGGACCGTTGCAATTTGCACTTCGTTTGTACATAGATATGAAGTTATTATGTGTAAAATTGCAAGTTCCTGCCGATAATAGTCTGGGTGGTACGAATTTTTTAGTGTTGGCAACTCTCTGAAGCTGAAATTTGAGGAATTTGTCTTCTCTAAAATTGGGTACACATTTTCAAACTCATTTTTCTCGAAATTTTGAAAAATATAAATTTTTGGTTTCTGCAAGAAAAATATAGCTCAGATGTTAAATTTTCACCCAGTACAAAAATGATAGCTCTAGGATCACAATTGGCGTAGTTATGGCCATTTTAGTTTTAGGGTAAATTTTTCACTTTTTCAATAAAAAAAACAAATTTTTGACAGCCTGTAACTCAGAAACTATTGGAGCTGGACCGTTGCAATTTGCACTTCGTTTGTACATAGATATGACGTTATTATGTGTGAAATTGCAAGTTCCTGCCGATAATAGTCTGGGTGGTACTAATTTTTTAGTGTTGGCAACTCTCTGAAGCTGAAATTTGAGGAATTTGTCTTCTCTAAAATTGGGTACACATTTTCAAACTCATTTTTCTCGAAATTTTGAAAAATATAAATTTTTGGTTTCTGCAAGAAAAATATAGCTCAGATGTTAAATTTTCACCCAGTACAAAAATGATAGCTCTCGGATCAAAATTGGCGTAGTTATGGCCATTTTAGTTTTAGGGTAAATTTTTCACTTTTTCAATAAAAAACCAAATCTTTGACAGGCTGTAACTCAGAAACTATTGGAGCTGGACCGTTGCATTTTGCACTGCGTTTGTGCATCGATATGAAATTATTATGTTTTAAATGTCAAGTTCCTGCCGTTAATAGCCTGGGTGGTACGAATTTTTTAATGTTGGCAACACTCTGAAGCTGAAATTTGAGGAATTTGTCTTCTCTAAAATTGGGTACACATTTTCAAACTCATTTTTCTCGAAATTTTGAAAAATATAAATTTTTTGTTTCTGTAATAAAAATTTAGCTCAGATGTTAAGTTTTCATCCAGTACAAAAATGATAGCTCTAGGATCAAAATTGGCGTAGTTATGGCCATTTTAGTTTTAGGGTAAATTTTTCACTTTTTTAATAAAAAAACAAATTTTTTACAGGCTGTAACTCAGAAACTATTGGAGCTGGACCGTTGCAATTTGCACTTCGTTTGTACATAGATATGAAGTTATTATGTGTAAAATTGCAAGTTCCTGTCGTTAATAGTCTGGGTAATACGATTTTTTTAGTGTTGGCAACTCTCTGAAGCTGAAATTTGAAGAATTTGTCTTATCTAAAATTGGGTACACATTTTCAAACTCATTTTTCTCGAAATTTTGAAAAATATAAATGCACAGTTGTTAAATTTTCACCCAGTACAAAAATGATAGCTCTAGGATCAAAATTGGCGTAGTTATGGCCATTTTAGTTTTAGGGTAAATTTTTCACTTTTTCAATAAAAAAAACAAATTTTTGACAGCCTGTAACTCAGAAACTATTGGAGCTGGACCGTTGCAATTTGCACTTCGTTTGTACATAGATATGAAGTTATTATGTGTGAAATTGCAAGTTCCTGCCGATAATAGTCTGGGTGTTACGAATTTTTTAGTGTTGGCAACTCTCTGAAGCTGAAATTTGAGGAATTTGTCTTCTCTAAAATTGGGTACACATTTTCAAACTCATTTTTCTCGAAATTTTGAAAAATATAAATTTTTGGTTTCTGCAAGAAAAATATAGCTCAGATGTTAAATTTTCACCCAGTACAAAAATGATAGCTCTAGGATCACAATTGGCGTAGTTATGGCCATTTTAGTTTTAGGGTAAATTTTTCACTTTTTCAATAAAAAACAAAATCTTTGACAGGCTGTAACTCAGAAACTATTGGAGCTGGACCGTTGCATTTTGCACTGCGTTTGTGCATCGATATGAAATTATTATGTTTTAAATGTCAAGTTCCTGCCGTTAGTAGTCTGGGTGGTACGAATTTTTTAGTGTTGGCATCTGAGCTATATTTTTCTTGCAGAAACCAAAAATTTATATTTTTCAAAATTTCGAGAAAAATAAGTTTGAAAATGTGTACCCAATTTTAGACAAGACAAATTCCTCAAATTTCAGCTTCAGAGAGTTGCCAACACTGAAAAATTCGTACCACCCAGACTATTAACGTCAGGAACTTGCCATTTCACACATAATAACTTCATGTCGATGCACAAACGCAGTGCAAAATGGAACGGTCCAGCTCCAATAGTTTCTGAGTTACAGCCTGTCAAAGATTTGGTTTTTTATTGAAAAAGTGAAACATTTACCCTAAAACTAAAATGGCCATAACTACGCCAATTTTGATCCTAGAGCTATCATTTTTGTACTGGGTGAAAATTAAACAACTGGGCATTTATATTTTTAAAATTTCGAGAAAAAACAGTTTGAAAATGTGTACCCAATTTTAGATCTGACAAATTCCTCAAATTTCAGCTTCAGAGAGTTGCCAACACTAAAAAATTCGTACTTCCCAGACTATTAACGACAGGAACTTGCAATTTCACACATAATAACTTCATATCGATGCACAAACGCAGTGCAAATTGCAACGGTCCAGCTCCAATAGTTTCTGAGTTACAGCCTGTCAAAGATTTGGTTTGTTATTGAAAAACTGAAAAATTTACCCTAAAACTAAAATGGCCATAACTACGCCAATTTTGATCCTAGAGCTATCATTTTTGTACTGGGTGAAAATTTAACAACTGGGCATTTATATTTTTAAAATTTCGAGAAAAAACAGTTTGAAAATGTGTACCCAATTTTAGAGAAGACAAATTCCTCAAATTTCAGCTTCAGAGAGTTGCCAACACTAAAAAATTCGTACCACCCAGACTATTAACGGCAGGAACTTGCAATTTCACACATAATAACTTCATATCAATGCACAAACGCAGTGCAAATTGCAACGGTCCAGCTCCAATAGTTTCTGAGTTACAGCCTGTCAAAGATTTGGTTTGTTATTGAAAAACTGAAAAATTTACCCTAAAACTAAAATGGCCATAACTACGCCAATTTTGATCCTAGAGCTATCATTTTTGTACTGGGTGAAAATTTAACAACTGGGCATTTATATTTTTCAAAATTTCGAGAAAAAACAGTTTGAAAATGTGTACCCAATTTTAGAGAAGACAAATTCCTCAAATTTCAGCTTCAGAGAGTTGCCAACACTAAAAAATTCGTACCACCCAGACTATTAACGGCAGGAACTTGCAATTTCACACATAATAACTTCATATCAATGCACAAACGCAGTGCAAATTGCAACGGTCCAGCTCCAATAGTTACTGAGTTACAGCCTGTCAAAGATTTGGTTTGTTATTGAAAAACTGAAAAATTTACCCTAAAACTAAAATGGCCATAACTACGCCAATTTTGATCCTAGAGCTATCATTTTTGTACTGGGTGAAAATTTAACAACTGGGCATTTATATTTTTCAAAATTTCGAGAAAAATGAGTTTGAAAATGTGTACCCAATTTTAGATAAGACAAATTCCTCAAATTTCAGCTTCAGAGAGTTGCCAACACTAAAAAAATCGTACCACCCAGACAATTAATGGCAGGAACTTGAAATTTGAAAAATAATAACTTCATATCGATGCACAAACGCAGTGCAAAATGCAACGGTCCAGCTCCAATAGTTTCTGAGTTACAGCCTGTCAAAGATTTGGATTTTTATTGAAAAAGTGAAAAATTTACCCTAAAACTAAAATGGCCATAACTACGCCAATTTTGATCCTAGAGCTATCATTTTTGAACTGGGTGAAAATTTAACATCTGAGCTATATTTTTCTTGCAGAAACCAAAAATTTATATTTTTCAAAATTTCGAGATAAATGAGTTTGAAAATGTGTACCCAATTTTAGAGAAGACAAATTCCTCAAATTTCAGCTTCAGAGAGTTGCCAACACTGAAAAATTCGTACCACCCAGACTATTAACGGCAGGAACTTGCAATTTCACACATAATAACTTCATATCGATGCACAAACGCAGTGCAAAATGCAACGGTTTAGCTCCAATAGTTTCTGAGTTACAGCCTGTCAAAGATTTGGTTTTTTATTGAAAAAGTGAAAAATTTACCCTAAAACTAAAATGGCCATAACTACGCCAATTTTAATCCTAGAGCTATCATTTTTGTACTGGGTGAAAATTTAACATCTGAGCTAAACCAAAAATTTATATTTTTCAAAATTTCGAGAAAAATGAGTTTGAAAATGTGTACCCAATTTTAGAGAAGACAAATTCCTCAAATTTCAGCTTCAGAGAGTTGCCAACACTAAAAAATTCGTAACACCCAGACTATTAACGGCAAGAACTTGCAATTTCACACATAATAACTTTATATCTATGCACAAACGCAGTGCAAATTGCAACGGTCCAGCTCCAATAGTTTCTGAGTTACAGCCTGTCAAAGATTTGGTTTTTTATTGAAAAAGTGAAAAATTTACCCTAAAACTAAAATGGCCATAACTACGCCAATTTTGATCCTAGAGCTATCATTTTTGTACTGGGTGAAAATTTAACAACTGAGCATTTATATTTTTCAAAATTTCGAGAAAAATGAGTTTGAAAATGTGTACCCAATTTTAGAGAAGACAAATTCCTCAAATTTCAGCTTCAGAGAGTTGCCAACATTAAAAAATTCGTAACACCCAGACTATTAACGGCAGGAACTTGCAATTTCACACATAATAACTTCATATCGATGCACAAACGCAGAGCAAATTGCAACGGTCCAACTCCAATAGTTTCTGAGTTACAGCCTGTCAAATATTTGGTTTTTTATTGAAAAAGTGAAAAATTTACCCTAAAACTAAAATGGCCATAACTACGCCAATTTTGATCCTAGAGCTATCATTTTTGAACTGGGTGAAAATTTAACATCTGAGCTATATTTTTCTTGCAGAAACCAAACATTTATATTTTTCAAAATTTCGAGAAAAATGAGTTTGAAAATGTGTACCCAATTTTAGAGAAGACAAATTCCTCAAATTTCAGCTTCAGAGAGTTGCCAACATTAAAAAAAATCGTACCACCCAGACTATTAATGACAGGGACTTGAAATTTAACAAATAATAATTTCATATCGATGCACAAACGCAGTAAAAAATGCAACGGTCCAGCTCCAATAGTTTCTGAGTTACAGCCTGTCAAAGATTTGTTTTTTTATTGAAAAAGTGAAAAATTTACCCTAAAACTAAAATGGCCATAACTACGCCAATTTTGATCCTAGAGCTATCATTTTTGTACTGGGTGAAAATTTAACATCTGAGCTATATTTTTCAAGCAGAAACCAAAAATTTATATTTTTCAAAATTTCGAGATAAATGAGTTTGAAAATGTGTACCCAATTTTAGAGAAGACAAATTCCTCAAATTTCAGCTTCAGAGAGTTGCCAACACTGAAAAATTCGTACCACCCAGACTATTAACGGCAGGAACTTGCAATTTCACACATAATAACTTCATATCGATGCACAAACGCAGTGCAAAATGCAACGGTTTAGCTCCAATAGTTTCTGAGTTACAGCCTGTCAAAGATTTGGTTTTTTATTGAAAAAGTGAAAAATTTACCCTAAAACTAAAATGGCCATAACTACGCCAATTTTAATCCTAGAGCTATCATTTTTGTACTGGGTGAAAATTTAACATCTGAGCTAAACCAAAAATTTATATTTTTCAAAATTTCGAGAAAAATGAGTTTGAAAATGTGTACCCAATTTTAGAGAAGACAAATTCCTCAAATTTCAGCTTCAGAGAGTTGCCAACACTAAAAAATTCGTAACACCCAGACTATTAACGGCAAGAACTTGCAATTTCACACATAATAACTTTATATCTATGCACAAACGCAGTGCAAATTGCAACGGTCCAGCTCCAATAGTTTCTGAGTTACAGCCTGTCAAAGATTTGGTTTTTTATTGAAAAAGTGAAAAATTTACCCTAAAACTAAAATGGCCATAACTACGCCAATTTTGATCCTAGAGCTATCATTTTTGTACTGGGTGAAAATTTAACAACTGGGCATTTATATTTTTCAAAATTTCGAGAAAAAACAGTTTGAAAATGTGTACCCAATTTTAGATAAGACAAATTCCTCAAATTTCAGCTTCAGAGAGTTGCCAACACTAAAAAATTCGTACCACCCAGACTATTAACGGAAGGAACTTGCAATTTCACACATAATAACTTCATATCGATGCACAAACGCAGTGCAAATCGCAACGGTCCAGCTCCAATAGTTTCTGAGTTACAGCCTGTCAAAGATTTGGTTTGTTATTGAAAAAGTGAAAAATTTACCCTAAAAATAAAATGGCCATAACTACGCCAATTTTGATCCTAGAGCTATCATTTTTGTACTGGGTGAAAATTTAACATCTGAGCTATATTTTTCTTGCAGAAACCAAAAATTTATATTTTTCAAAATTTCGAGAAAAATGAGTTTGAAAATGTGTACCCAATTTTAGAGAAGACAAATTCCTCAAATTTCAGCTTCAGAGAGTTGCCAACATTAAAAAAAATCGTACCACCCAGACTATTAATGACAGGAACTTGAAATTTAAAAAATAATAACTTCATATCGATGCACAAACGCAGTGCAAAATGCAACGGTCCAGCTCCAATAGTTTCTGAGTTACAGCCTGTCAAAGATTTGGTTTTTTATTGAAAAAGTGAAAAATTTACCCTAAAACTAAAATGGCCATAACTACGCCAATTTTGATCCTAGAGCTATCATTTTTGTACTGGGTGAAAATTTAACAACTGAGCATTTATATTTTTCAAAATTTCGAGAAAAATGAGTTTGAAAATGTGTACCCAATTTTAGAGAAGACAAATTCCTCAAATTTCAGCTTCAGAGAGTTGCCAACATTAAAAAATTCGTAACACCCAGACTATTAACGGCAGGAAAAATAATAACTTCATATCGATGCACAAACGCAGTGCAAAATGCAACGGTCCAGCTCCAATGTTTCTGAGTTACAGCCTGTCAAAGATTTGGTTTTTTATTGAAAAAGTGAAAAATTTACCCTAAAACTAAAATGGCCATAACTACGCCAATTTTGATCCTAGAGCTATCATTTTTGTACTGGGTGAAAATTTAACAACTGGGCATTTATATTTTTCAAAATTTCGAGAAAAAACAGTTTGAAAATGTGTACCCAATTTTAGATAAGACAAATTCCTCAAATTTCAGCTTCAGAGAGTTGCCAACACTAAAAAATTCGTACCACCCAGACTATTAACGGAAGGAACTTGCAATTTCACACATAATAACTTCATATCGATGCACAAACGCAGTGCAAATCGCAACGGTCCAGCTCCAATAGTTTCTGAGTTACAGCCTGTCAAAGATTTGGTTTGTTATTGAAAAAGTGAAAAATTTACCCTAAAAATAAAATGGCCATAACTACGCCAATTTTGATCCTAGAGCTATCATTTTTGTACTGGGTGAAAATTTAACATCTGAGCTATATTTTTCTTGCAGAAACCAAAAATTTATATTTTTCAAAATTTCGAGAAAAATGAGTTTGAAAATGTGTACCCAATTTTAGAGAAGACAAATTCCTCAAATTTCAGCTTCAGAGAGTTGCCAACATTAAAAAAAATCGTACCACCCAGACTATTAATGACAGGAACTTGAAATTTAAAAAATAATAACTTCATATCGATGCACAAACGCAGTGCAAAATGCAACGGTCCAGCTCCAATAGTTTCTGAGTTACAGCCTGTCAAAGATTTGGTTTTTTATTGAAAAAGTGAAAAATTTACCCTAAAACTAAAATGGCCATAACTACGCCAATTTTGATCCTAGAGCTATCATTTTTGTACTGGGTGAAAATTTAACAACTGAGCATTTATATTTTTCAAAATTTCGAGAAAAATGAGTTTGAAAATGTGTACCCAATTTTAGAGAAGACAAATTCCTCAAATTTCAGCTTCAGAGAGTTGCCAACATTAAAAAATTCGTAACACCCAGACTATTAACGGCAGGAACTTGCAATTTCACACATAATAACTTCATATCGATGCACAAACGCAGAGCAAATTGCAACGGTCCAACTCCAATAGTTTCTGAGTTACAGCCTGTCAAATATTTGGTTTTTTATTGAAAAAGTGAAAAATTTACCCTAAAACTAAAATGGCCATAACTACGCCAATTTTGATCCTAGAGCTATCATTTTTGAACTGGGTGAAAATTTAACATCTGAGCTATATTTTTCTTGCAGAAACCAAACATTTATATTTTTCAAAATTTCGAGAAAAATGAGTTTGAAAATGTGTACCCAATTTTAGAGAAGACAAATTCCTCAAATTTCAGCTTCAGAGAGTTGCCAACATTAAAAAAAATCGTACCACCCAGACTATTAATGACAGGAACTTGAAATTTAACAAATAATAATTTCATATCGATGCACAAACGCAGTAAAAAATGCAACGGTCCAGCTCCAATAGTTTCTGAGTTACAGCCTGTCAAAGATTTGTTTTTTTATTGAAAAAGTGAAAAATTTACCCTAAAACTAAAATGGCCATAACTACGCCAATTTTGATCCTAGAGCTATCATTTTTGTACTGGGTGAAAATTTAACATCTGAGCTATATTTTTCAAGCAGAAACCAAAAATTTATATTTTTCAAAATTTCGAGATAAATGAGTTTGAAAATGTGTACCCAATTTTAGAGAAGACAAATTCCTCAAATTTCAGCTTCAGAGAGTTGCCAACACTGAAAAATTCGTACCACCCAGACTATTAACGGCAGGAACTTGCAATTTCACACATAATAACTTCATATCGATGCACAAACGCAGTGCAAAATGCAACGGTTTAGCTCCAATAGTTTCTGAGTTACAGCCTGTCAAAGATTTGGTTTTTTATTGAAAAAGTGAAAAATTTACCCTAAAACTAAAATGGCCATAACTACGCCAATTTTGATCCTAGAGCTATCATTTTTGAACTGGGTGAAAATTTAACATCTGAGCTATATTTTTCTTGCAGAAACCAAACATTTATATTTTTCAAAATTTCGAGAAAAATGAGTTTGAAAATGTGTACCCAATTTTAGAGAAGACAAATTCCTCAAATTTCAGCTTCAGAGAGTTGCCAACATTAAAAAAAATCGTACCACCCAGACTATTAATGACAGGAACTTGAAATTTAACAAATAATAATTTCATATCGATGCACAAACGCAGTAAAAAATGCAACGGTCCAGCTCCAATAGTTTCTGAGTTACAGCCTGTCAAAGATTTGTTTTTTTATTGAAAAAGTGAAAAATTTACCCTAAAACTAAAATGGCCATAACTACGCCAATTTTGATCCTAGAGCTATCATTTTTGTACTGGGTGAAAATTTAACATCTGAGCTATATTTTTCAAGCAGAAACCAAAAATTTATATTTTTCAAAATTTCGAGATAAATGAGTTTGAAAATGTGTACCCAATTTTAGAGAAGACAAATTCCTCAAATTTCAGCTTCAGAGAGTTGCCAACACTGAAAAATTCGTACCACCCAGACTATTAACGGCAGGAACTTGCAATTTCACACATAATAACTTCATATCGATGCACAAACGCAGTGCAAAATGCAACGGTTTAGCTCCAATAGTTTCTGAGTTACAGCCTGTCAAAGATTTGGTTTTTTATTGAAAAAGTGAAAAATTTACCCTAAAACTAAAATGGCCATAACTACGCCAATTTTAATCCTAGAGCTATCATTTTTGTACTGGGTGAAAATTTAACATCTGAGCTAAACCAAAAATTTATATTTTTCAAAATTTCGAGAAAAATGAGTTTGAAAATGTGTACCCAATTTTAGAGAAGACAAATTCCTCAAATTTCAGCTTCAGAGAGTTGCCAACACTAAAAAATTCGTAACACCCAGACTATTAACGGCAAGAACTTGCAATTTCACACATAATAACTTTATATCTATGCACAAACGCAGTGCAAATTGCAACGGTCCAGCTCCAATAGTTTCTGAGTTACAGCCTGTCAAAGATTTGGTTTTTTATTGAAAAAGTGAAAAATTTACCCTAAAACTAAAATGGCCATAACTACGCCAATTTTGATCCTAGAGCTATCATTTTTGTACTGGGTGAAAATTTAACAACTGGGCATTTATATTTTTCAAAATTTCGAGAAAAAACAGTTTGAAAATGTGTACCCAATTTTAGATAAGACAAATTCCTCAAATTTCAGCTTCAGAGAGTTGCCAACACTAAAAAATTCGTACCACCCAGACTATTAACGGAAGGAACTTGCAATTTCACACATAATAACTTCATATCGATGCACAAACGCAGTGCAAATCGCAACGGTCCAGCTCCAATAGTTTCTGAGTTACAGCCTGTCAAAGATTTGGTTTGTTATTGAAAAAGTGAAAAATTTACCCTAAAAATAAAATGGCCATAACTACGCCAATTTTGATCCTAGAGCTATCATTTTTGTACTGGGTGAAAATTTAACATCTGAGCTATATTTTTCTTGCAGAAACCAAAAATTTATATTTTTCAAAATTTCGAGAAAAATGAGTTTGAAAATGTGTACCCAATTTTAGAGAAGACAAATTCCTCAAATTTCAGCTTCAGAGAGTTGCCAACATTAAAAAAAATCGTACCACCCAGACTATTAATGACAGGAACTTGAAATTTAAAAAATAATAACTTCATATCGATGCACAAACGCAGTGCAAAATGCAACGGTCCAGCTCCAATAGTTTCTGAGTTACAGCCTGTCAAAGATTTGGTTTTTTATTGAAAAAGTGAAAAATTTACCCTAAAACTAAAATGGCCATAACTACGCCAATTTTGATCCTAGAGCTATCATTTTTGTACTGGGTGAAAATTTAACAACTGAGCATTTATATTTTTCAAAATTTCGAGAAAAATGAGTTTGAAAATGTGTACCCAATTTTAGAGAAGACAAATTCCTCAAATTTCAGCTTCAGAGAGTTGCCAACATTAAAAAATTCGTAACACCCAGACTATTAACGGCAGGAACTTGCAATTTCACACATAATAACTTCATATCGATGCACAAACGCAGAGCAAATTGCAACGGTCCAACTCCAATAGTTTCTGAGTTACAGCCTGTCAAATATTTGGTTTTTTATTGAAAAAGTGAAAAATTTACCCTAAAACTAAAATGGCCATAACTACGCCAATTTTGATCCTAGAGCTATCATTTTTGAACTGGGTGAAAATTTAACATCTGAGCTATATTTTTCTTGCAGAAACCAAACATTTATATTTTTCAAAATTTCGAGAAAAATGAGTTTGAAAATGTGTACCCAATTTTAGAGAAGACAAATTCCTCAAATTTCAGCTTCAGAGAGTTGCCAACATTAAAAAAAATCGTACCACCCAGACTATTAATGACAGGAACTTGAAATTTAACAAATAATAATTTCATATCGATGCACAAACGCAGTGCAAATTGCAACGGTCCAGCTCCAATAGTATCTGAGTTACAGCCTGTCAAAGATTTGGTTTTTTATTGAAAAAGTGAAAAATTTACCCTAAAACTAAAATGGCCATAACTACGCCAATTTTGATCCTAGAGCTATCATTTTTGTACTGGATGAAAATTTAACATCTGAGCTATATTTTTCATGCAGAAACCAAAAATTTACATTTTTCAAAATTTCGAGAAAAATTTGTTTGAAAATTTGTACACAATTTTAGAGAAGACAAATTCCTCAAATTTCAGCTTCAGTATTGCCAACACTAAAAAAATCGTACCACCCAGACTATTAATGGCAGGAACTTGAAATTTGAAAAATAATAACTTCATATCGATGCACAAACGCAGTGCAAAATGCAACGGTCCAGCTCCAATGTTTCTGAGTTACAGCCTGTCAAAGATTTGGTTTGTTATTGAAAAAGTGAAAAATTTACCCTAAAACTAAAATGGCCATAACTACGCCAATTTTGATCCTAGAGCTATCATTTTTGTACTGGGTGAAAATTTAACAACTGGGCATTTATATTTTTCAAAATTTCGAGAAAAAACAGTTTGAAAATGTGTACCCAATTTTAGATAAGACAAATTCCTCAAATTTCAGCTTCAGAGAGTTGCCAACACTAAAAAATTCGTACCACCCAGACTATTAACGGAAGGAACTTGCAATTTCACACATAATAACTTCATATCGATGCACAAACGCAGTGCAAATCGCAACGGTCCAGCTCCAATAGTTTCTGAGTTACAGCCTGTCAAAGATTTGGTTTGTTATTGAAAAAGTGAAAAATTTACCCTAAAAATAAAATGGCCATAACTACGCCAATTTTGATCCTAGAGCTATCATTTTTGTACTGGGTGAAAATTTAACATCTGAGCTATATTTTTCTTGCAGAAACCAAAAATTTATATTTTTCAAAATTTCGAGAAAAATGAGTTTGAAAATGTGTACCCAATTTTAGAGAAGACAAATTCCTCAAATTTCAGCTTCAGAGAGTTGCCAACATTAAAAAAAATCGTACCACCCAGACTATTAATGACAGGAACTTGAAATTTAAAAAATAATAACTTCATATCGATGCACAAACGCAGTGCAAAATGCAACGGTCCAGCTCCAATAGTTTCTGAGTTACAGCCTGTCAAAGATTTGGTTTTTTATTGAAAAAGTGAAAAATTTACCCTAAAACTAAAATGGCCATAACTACGCCAATTTTGATCCTAGAGCTATCATTTTTGTACTGGGTGAAAATTTAACAACTGAGCATTTATATTTTTCAAAATTTCGAGAAAAATGAGTTTGAAAATGTGTACCCAATTTTAGAGAAGACAAATTCCTCAAATTTCAGCTTCAGAGAGTTGCCAACATTAAAAAATTCGTAACACCCAGACTATTAACGGCAGGAACTTGCAATTTCACACATAATAACTTCATATCGATGCACAAACGCAGAGCAAATTGCAACGGTCCAACTCCAATAGTTTCTGAGTTACAGCCTGTCAAATATTTGGTTTTTTATTGAAAAAGTGAAAAATTTACCCTAAAACTAAAATGGCCATAACTACGCCAATTTTGATCCTAGAGCTATCATTTTTGAACTGGGTGAAAATTTAACATCTGAGCTATATTTTTCTTGCAGAAACCAAAAATTTATATTTTTCAAAATTTCGAGAAAAATGAGTTTGAAAATGTGTACCCAATTTTAGAGAAGACAAATTCCTCAAATTTCAGCTTCAGAGAGTTGCCAACACTAAAAAATTCGTACCACCCAGACTATTATCGGCAGGAACTTGACATTTCACACATAATAATTTCATATCGATGCACAAACGCAGTAAAAAATGCAACGGTCCAGCTCCAATAGTTTCTGAGTTACAGCCTGTCAAAGATTTGTTTTTTTATTGAAAAAGTGAAAAATTTACCCTAAAACTAAAATGGCCATAACTACGCCAATTTTGATCCTAGAGCTATCATTTTTGTACTGGGTGAAAATTTAACATCTGAGCTATATTTTTCAAGCAGAAACCAAAAATTTATATTTTTCAAAATTTCGAGATAAATGAGTTTGAAAATGTGTACCCAATTTTAGAGAAGACAAATTCCTCAAATTTCAGCTTCAGAGAGTTGCCAACACTGAAAAATTCGTACCACCCAGACTATTAACGGCAGGAACTTGCAATTTCACACATAATAACTTCATATCGATGCACAAACGCAGTGCAAAATGCAACGGTTTAGCTCCAATAGTTTCTGAGTTACAGCCTGTCAAAGATTTGGTTTTTTATTGAAAAAGTGAAAAATTTACCCTAAAACTAAAATGGCCATAACTACGCCAATTTTGATCCTAGAGCTATCATTTTTGAACTGGGTGAAAATTTAACATCTGAGCTATATTTTTCTTGCAGAAACCAAAAATTTATATTTTTCAAAATTTCGAGAAAAATGAGTTTGAAAATGTGTACCCAATTTTAGAGAAGACAAATTCCTCAAATTTCAGCTTCAGAGAGTTGCCAACATTAAAAAAAATCGTACCACCCAGACTATTAATGACAGGAACTTGAAATTTAACAAATAATAATTTCATATCGATGCACAAACGCAGTAAAAAATGCAACGGTCCAGCTCCAATAGTTTCTGAGTTACAGCCTGTCAAAGATTTGTTTTTTTATTGAAAAAGTGAAAAATTTACCCTAAAACTAAAATGGCCATAACTACGCCAATTTTGATCCTAGAGCTATCATTTTTGTACTGGGTGAAAATTTAACATCTGAGCTATATTTTTCTTGCAGAATCCAAAAATTTATATTTTTCAAAAATTCGAGAAAAATTAGTTTGAAAATGTGTACCCAATTTTAGATAAGACAAATTCCTCAAATTTCAGCTTCAGAGAGTTGCGAACACTAAATAATTCGTACCACCCAGACTATTAACGGCAGGAACTGGCAATTTCACACATAATAACTTCATATCGATGCACAAACGCAGTGCAAATTGCAACGGTCCAGCTCCAATAGTGTCTGAGTTACAGCCTGTCAAAGATTTGTTTTTTTATTGAAAAAGTGAAAAATTTACCCTAAAACTAAAATGGCCATAACTACGCCAATTATGATCCTAGAGCTATCATTTTTGTACTGGGTGACAATTTAACATCTCAGCTATATTTTTCATGCAGAAATCAAAAATTTATATTTTTCAAAATTTCGAGAAAAATGAGTTTGAAAATTTATATCCAATTTTAGAGAAGACAAATTCCTCAAATTTCAGCTTCAGAGAGTTGCCAACACTAAAAAATTCGTACCACCCAGACTATTAACGGCAGGAACTTGCAATTTCACACATAATAACTTCATATCGATGCACAAACGCAGTGCAAATTGCAACGGTCCAGCTCCAATGTTTCTGAGTTACAGCCTGTCAAAGATTTGGTTTTTTATTGAAAAAGTGAAAAATTTACCCTAAAACTAAAATGGCCATAACTACGCCAATTTTGATCCTAGAGCTATCATTTTTGAACTGGGTGAAAATTTAACATCTGAGCTATATTTTTCTTGCAGAAACCAAAAATTTATATTTTTCAAAATTTCGAGAAAAATGAGTTTGAAAATGTGTACCCAATTTTAGAGAAGACAAATTCCTCAAATTTCAGCTTCAGAGAGTTGCCAACACTAAAAAAATCGTACCACCCAGACTATTAATGGCAGGAACTTGAAATTTAAAAAATAATAATTTCATATCGATGCACAAACGCAGTGAAAAATGCAACGGTCCAGCTCCAATGTTTCTGAGTTACAGCCTGTCAAAGATTTGGTTTTTTATTGAAAAAGTGAAAAATTTACCCTAAAACTAAAATGGCCATAACTACGCCAATTTTGATCCTAGAGCTATCATTTTTGTACTGGGTGAAAATTTAACATCTGAGCTAAACCAAAAATTTATATTTTTCAATATTTCGAGAAAAATGAGTTTGAAAATGTGTGCCCAATTTTAGAGAAGACAAATTCCTCAAATTTCAGCTTCAGAGAGTTGCCAACACTGAAAAATTCGTACCACCCAGACTATTAACGGCAGGAACTTGCCATTTCACACATAATAACTTCATATCGATGCACAAACGCAGTGCAAAATGGAACGGTCCAGCTCCAATAGTTTCTGAGTTACAGCCTGTCAAAGATTTGGTTTTTTATTGAAAAAGTGAAACATTTACCCTAAAACTAAAATGGCCATAACTACGCCAATTTTGATCCTAGAGCTATCATTTTTGTACTGGGTGAAAATTTAACAACTGGGCATTTATATTTTTAAAATTTCGAGAAAAAACAGTTTGAAAATGTGTACCCAATTTTAGATAAGACAAATTCCTCAAATTTCAGCTTCAGAGAGTTGCCAACACTAAAAAATTCGTACTTCCCAGACTATTAACGGCAGGAACTTGCATTTTCACACATAATAACTTCATATCGATGCACAAACGCAGTGCAAATGGCAACGGTCCAGCTCCAATAGTTTCTGAGTTACAGCCTGTCAAAGATTTGGTTTGTTATTGAAAAACTGAAAAATTTACCCTAAAACTAAAATGGCCATAACTACGCCAATTTTGATCCTAGAGCTATCATTTTTGTACTGGGTGAAAATTTAACAACTGGGCATTTATATTTTTCAAAATTTCGAGAAAAATGAGTTTGAAAATGTGTACCCAATTTTAGATAAGACAAATTCCTCAAATTTCAGCTTCAGAGAGTTGCCAACACTAAAAAATTCGTACCACCCAGACTATTAACGGCAGGAACTTGCAATTTCACACATAATAACTTCATATCGATGCACAAACGCAGTGCAAATTGCAACGGTCCAGCTCCAATGTTTCTGAGTTACAGCCTGTCAAAGATTTGGTTTTTTATTGAAAAAGTGAAAAATTTACCCTAAAACTAAAATGGCCATAACTACGCCAATTTTGATCCTAGAGCTATCATTTTTGTACTGGGTGAAAATTTAACATCTGAGCTATATTTTTCTTGCAGAATCCAAAAATTTATATTTTTCAAAAATTCGAGAAAAATTAGTTTGAAAATGTGTACCCAATTTTAGATAAGACAAATTCCTCAAATTTCAGCTTCAGAGAGTTGCGAACACTAAATAATTCGTACCACCCAGACTATTAACGGCAGGAACTGGCAATTTCACACATAATAACTTCATATCGATGCACAAACGCAGTGCAAATTGCAACGGTCCAGCTCCAATAGTGTCTGAGTTACAGCCTGTCAAAGATTTGTTTTTTTATTGAAAAAGTGAAAAATTTACCCTAAAACTAAAATGGCCATAACTACGCCAATTTTGATCCTAGAGCTATCATTTTTGTACTGGGTGACAATTTAACATCTCAGCTATATTTTTCATGCAGAAATCAAAAATTTATATTTTTCAAAATTTCGAGAAAAATGAGTTTGAAAATTTATATCCAATTTTAGAGAAGACAAATTCCTCAAATTTCAGCTTCAGAGAGTTGCCAACACTAAAAAATTCGTACCACCCAGACTATTAACGGCAGGAACTTGCAATTTCACACATAATAACTTCATATCGATGCACAAACGCAGTGCAAATTGCAACGGTCCAGCTCCAATGTTTCTGAGTTACAGCCTGTCAAAGATTTGGTTTTTTATTGAAAAAGTGAAAAATTTACCCTAAAACTAAAATGGCCATAACTACGCCAATTTTGATCCTAGAGCTATCATTTTTGAACTGGGTGAAAATTTAACATCTGAGCTATATTTTTCCTGCAGAAACCAAAAATTTATATTTTTCAAAATTTCGAGAAAAATGAGTTTGAAAATGTGTACCCAATTTTAGAGAAGACAAATTCCTCAAATTTCAGCTTCAGAGAGTTGCCAACACTAAAAAAATCGTACCACCCAGACTATTAATGGCAGGAACTTGAAATTTAAAAAATAATAATTTCATATCGATGCACAAACGCAGTGAAAAATGCAACGGTCCAGCTCCAATGTTTCTGAGTTACAGCCTGTCAAAGATTTGGTTTTTTATTGAAAAAGTGAAAAATTTACCCTAAAACTAAAATGGCCATAACTACGCCAATTTTGATCCTAGAGCTATCATTTTTGTACTGGGTGAAAATTTAACATCTGAGCTAAACCAAAAATTTATATTTTTCAATATTTCGAGAAAAATGAGTTTGAAAATGTGTGCCCAATTTTAGAGAAGACAAATTCCTCAAATTTCAGCTTCAGAGAGTTGCCAACACTGAAAAATTCGTACCACCCAGACTATTAACGGCAGGAACTTGCCATTTCACACATAATAACTTCATATCGATGCACAAACGCAGTGCAAAATGGAACGGTCCAGCTCCAATAGTTTCTGAGTTACAGCCTGTCAAAGATTTGGTTTTTTATTGAAAAAGTGAAACATTTACCCTAAAACTAAAATGGCCATAACTACGCCAATTTTGATCCTAGAGCTATCATTTTTGTACTGGGTGAAAATTTAACAACTGGGCATTTATATTTTTAAAATTTCGAGAAAAAACAGTTTGAAAATGTGTACCCAATTTTAGATAAGACAAATTCCTCAAATTTCAGCTTCAGAGAGTTGCCAACACTAAAAAATTCGTACTTCCCAGACTATTAACGGCAGGAACTTGCATTTTCACACATAATAACTTCATATCGATGCACAAACGCAGTGCAAATTGCAACGGTCCAGCTCCAATAGTTTCTGAGTTACAGCCTGTCAAAGATTTGGTTTGTTATTGAAAAACTGAAAAATTTACCCTAAAACTAAAATGGCCATAACTACGCCAATTTTGATCCTAGAGCTATCATTTTTGTACTGGGTGAAAATTTAACAACTGGGCATTTATATTTTTCAAAATTTCGAGAAAAATGAGTTTGAAAATGTGTACCCAATTTTAGATAAGACAAATTCCTCAAATTTCAGCTTCAGAGAGTTGCCAACACTAAAAAATTCGTACCACCCAGACTATTAACGGCAGGAACTTGCAATTTCACACATAATAACTTCATATCGATGCACAAACGCAGTGCAAATTGCAACGGTCCAGCTCCAATGTTTCTGAGTTACAGCCTGTCAAAGATTTGGTTTTTTATTGAAAAAGTGAAAAATTTACCCTAAAACTAAAATGGCCATAACTACGCCAATTTTGATCCTAGAGCTATCATTTTTGAACTGGGTGAAAATTTAACATCTGAGCTATATTTTTCTTGCAGAAACCAAAAATTTATATTTTTTTAAAATTTCGAGAAAAATGAGTTTGAAAATGTGTACCCAATTTTAGAGAAGACAAATTCCTCAAATTTCAGCTTCAGAGAGTTGCCAACACTAAAAAAATCGTACCACCCAGACTATTAATGGCAGGAACTTGAAATTTAAAAAATAATAATTTCATATCGATGCACAAACGCAGTGAAAAATGCAACGGTCCAGCTCCAATGTTTCTGAGTTACAGCCTGTCAAAGATTTGGTTTTTTATTGAAAAAGTGAAAAATTTACCCTAAAACTAAAATGGCCATAACTACGCCAATTTTGATCCTAGAGCTATCTTTTTTGTACTGGGTGACAATATAACATCTCAGCCATATGTTTTATGCAGAAATCAAAAATTTATATTTTTCAAAATTTCGAGAAAAATGAGTTTGAAAATTTATACCCAATTTTAGAGAAGACAAATTCCTCAAATTTCAGCTTCAGAGAGTTGCCAACACTAAAAAATTCGTACCACCCAGACTATTAACGGCAGGAACTTGCAATTTCACACATAATAACTTCATATCGATGCACAAACGCAGTGCAAATTGCAACGGTCCAGCTCCAATAGTTTCTGAGTTACAGCCTGTCAAAGATTTGGTTTGTTATTGAAAAACTGAAAAATTTACCCTAAAACTAAAATGGCCATAACTACGCCAATTTTGATCCTAGAGCTATCATTTTTGTACTGGGTGAAAATTTAACAACTGGGCATTTATATTTTTAAAATTTCGAGAAAAAACAGTTTGAAAATGTGTACCCAATTTTAGAGAAGACAAATTCCTCAAATTTCAGCTTCAGAGAGTTGCCAACACTAAAAAATTCGTACCACCCAGACTATTAACGGCAGGAACTTGCAATTTCACACATAATAACTTCATATCGATGCACAAACGCAGTGCAAATTGCAACGGTCCAGCTCCAATGTTTCTGAGTTACAGCCTGTCAAAGATTTGGTTTTTTATTGAAAAAGTGAAAAATTTACCCTAAAACTAAAATGGCCATAACTACGCCAATTTTGATCCTAGAGCTATCATTTTTGTACTTGGTGAAAATTTAACATCTGAGCTAAACCAAAAATTTATATTTTTCAATATTTCGAGAAAAATGAGTTTGAAAATGTGTGCCCAATTTTAGAGAAGACAAATTCCTCAAATTTCAGCTTCAGAGAGTTGCCAACACTGAAAAATTCGTACCACCCAGACTATTAACGGCAGGAACTTGCAATTTCACACATAATAACTTCATATCGATGCACAAACGCAGTGCAAAATGCAACGGTTTAGCTCCAATAGTTTCTGAGTTACAGCCTGTCAAAGATTTGGTTTTTTATTGAAAAAGTGAAAAATTTACCCTAAAACTAAAATGGCCATAACTACGCCAATTTTAATCCTAGAGCTATCATTTTTGTACTGGGTGAAAATTTAACATCTGAGCTAAACCAAAAATTTATATTTTTCAAAATTTCGAGAAAAATGAGTTTGAAAATGTGTAAACCAATTTTAGAGAAGACAAATTCCTCAAATTTCAGCTTCAGAGAGTTGCCAACACTAAAAAATTCGTAACACCCAGACTATTAACGGCAAGAACTTGCAATTTCACACATAATAACTTCATATCGATGCACAAACGCAGTGCAAATTGCAACGGTCCAGCTCCAATGTTTCTGAGTTACAGCCTGTCAAAGATTTGGTTTTTTATTGAAAAAGTGAAAAATTTACCCTAAAACTAAAATGGCCATAACTACGCCAATTTTGATCCTAGAGCTATCATTTTTGTACTGGGTGAAAATTTAACAACTGGGCATTTATATTTTTCAAAATTTCGAGAAAAATGAGTTTGAAAATGTGTACCCAATTTTAGATAAGACAAATTCCTCAAATTTCAGCTTCAGAGAGTTGCCAACACTAAAAAATTCGTACCACCCAGACTATTAACGGCAGGAACTTGCAATTTCACACATAATAACTTCATATCGATGCACAAACGCAGTGCAAATTGCAACGGTCCAGCTCCAATGTTTCTGAGTTACAGCCTGTCAAAGATTTGGTTTTTTATTGAAAAAGTGAAAAATTTACCCTAAAACTAAAATGGCCATAACTACGCCAATTTTGATCCTAGAGCTATCATTTTTGAACTGGGTGAAAATTTAACATCTGAGCTATATTTTTCTTGCAGAAACCAAAAATTTATATTTTTCAAAATTTCGAGAAAAATGAGTTTGAAAATGTGTACCCAATTTTAGAGAAGACAAATTCCTCAAATTTCAGCTTCAGAGAGTTGCCAACACTAAAAAAATCGTACCACCCAGACTATTAATGGCAGGAACTTGAAATTTAAAAAATAATAATTTCATATCGATGCACAAACGCAGTGAAAAATGCAACGGTCCAGCTCCAATGTTTCTGAGTTACAGCCTGTCAAAGATTTGGTTTTTTATTGAAAAAGTGAAAAATTTACCCTAAAACTAAAATGGCCATAACTACGCCAATTTTGATCCTAGAGCTATCTTTTTTGTACTGGGTGACAATATAACATCTCAGCCATATGTTTTATGCAGAAATCAAAAATTTATATTTTTCAAAATTTCGAGAAAAATGAGTTTGAAAATTTATACCCAATTTTAGAGAAGACAAATTCCTCAAATTTCAGCTTCAGAGAGTTGCCAACACTAAAAAATTCGTACCACCCAGACTATTAACGGCAGGAACTTGCAATTTCACACATAATAACTTCATATCGATGCACAAACGCAGTGCAAATTGCAACGGTCCAGCTCCAATAGTTTCTGAGTTACAGCCTGTCAAAGATTTGGTTTGTTATTGAAAAACTGAAAAATTTACCCTAAAACTAAAATGGCCATAACTACGCCAATTTTGATCCTAGAGCTATCATTTTTGTACTGGGTGAAAATTTAACAACTGGGCATTTATATTTTTAAAATTTCGAGAAAAAACAGTTTGAAAATGTGTACCCAATTTTAGAGAAGACAAATTCCTCAAATTTCAGCTTCAGAGAGTTGCCAACACTAAAAAATTCGTACCACCCAGACTATTAACGGCAGGAACTTGCAATTTCACACATAATAACTTCATATCGATGCACAAACGCAGTGCAAATTGCAACGGTCCAGCTCCAATGTTTCTGAGTTACAGCCTGTCAAAGATTTGGTTTTTTATTGAAAAAGTGAAAAATTTACCCTAAAACTAAAATGGCCATAACTACGCCAATTTTGATCCTAGAGCTATCATTTTTGTACTGGGTGAAAATTTAACAACTGGGCATTTATATTTTTAAAATTTCGAGAAAAAACAGTTTGAAAATGTGTACCCAATTTTAGAGAAGACAAATTCCTCAAATTTCAGCTTCAGAGAGTTGCCAACACTAAAAAATTCGTACCACCCAGACTATTAACGGCAGGAACTTGCAATTTCACACATAATAACTTCATATCGATGCACAAACGCAGTGCAAATTGCAACGGTCCAGCTCCAATGTTTCTGAGTTACAGCCTGTCAAAGATTTGGTTTTTTATTGAAAAAGTGAAAAATTTACCCTAAAACTAAAATGGCCATAACTACGCCAATTTTGATCCTAGAGCTATCATTTTTGTACTTGGTGAAAATTTAACATCTGAGCTAAACCAAAAATTTATATTTTTCAATATTTCGAGAAAAATGAGTTTGAAAATGTGTGCCCAATTTTAGAGAAGACAAATTCCTCAAATTTCAGCTTCAGAGAGTTGCCAACACTGAAAAATTCGTACCACCCAGACTATTAACGGCAGGAACTTGCAATTTCACACATAATAACTTCATATCGATGCACAAACGCAGTGCAAAATGCAACGGTTTAGCTCCAATAGTTTCTGAGTTACAGCCTGTCAAAGATTTGGTTTTTTATTGAAAAAGTGAAAAATTTACCCTAAAACTAAAATGGCCATAACTACGCCAATTTTAATCCTAGAGCTATCATTTTTGTACTGGGTGAAAATTTAACATCTGAGCTAAACCAAAAATTTATATTTTTCAAAATTTCGAGAAAAATGAGTTTGAAAATGTGTAAACCAATTTTAGAGAAGACAAATTCCTCAAATTTCAGCTTCAGAGAGTTGCCAACACTAAAAAATTCGTAACACCCAGACTATTAACGGCAAGAACTTGCAATTTCACACATAATAACTTTATATCTATACACAAACGCAGTGCAAATTGCAACGGTCCAGCTCCAATAGTTTCTGAGTTACAGCCTGTCAAAGATTTGGTTTTTTATTGAAAAAGTGAAAAATTTACCCTAAAACTAAAATGGCCATAACTACGCCAATTTTGATCCTAGAGCTATCATTTTTGTACTGGGTGAAAATTTAACATCTGAGCTATATTTTTCTTGCAGAAACCAAAAATTTATATTTTTCAAAATTTCGAGAAAAATGAGTTTGAAAATGTGTACCCAATTTTAGATAAGACAAATTCCTCAAATTTCAGCTTCAGAGAGTTGCGAACACTAAATAATTCGTACCACCCAGACTATTAACGGCAGGAACTGGCAATTTCACACATAATAACTTCATATCGATGCACAAACGCAGTGCAAATTGCAACGGTCCAGCTCCAATAGTGTCTGAGTTACAGCCTGTCAAAGATTTGGTTTTTTATTGAAAAAGTGAAAAATTTAGCCTAAAACTAAAATGGCCATAACTACGCCAAATTTTGATCCTAGAGCTATCATTTTTGTACTGGGTGACAATTGAACATCTCAGCTATATTTTTCATGCAGAAATCAAAAATTTATATTTTTCAAAATTTCGAGAAAAATGAGTTTGAAAATTTATATCCAATTTTAGAGAAGACAAATTCCTCAAATTTCAGCTTCAGAGAGTTGCCAACACTAAAAAATTCGTACCACCCAGACTATTAACGGCAGGAACTTGCAATTTCACACATAATAACTTCATATCGATGCACAAACGCAGTGCAAATTGCAACGGTCCAGCTCCAATGTTTCTGAGTTACAGCCTGTCAAAGATTTGGTTTTTTATTGAAAAAGTGAAACATTTACCCTAAAACTAAAATGGCCATAACTACGCCAATTTTGATCCTAGAGCTATCATTTTTGTACTGGGTGAAAATTTAACAACTGGGCATTTATATTTTTAAAATTTCGAGAAAAAACAGTTTGAAAATGTGTACCCAATTTTAGATAAGACAAATTCCTCAAATTTCAGCTTCAGAGAGTTGCCAACACTAAAAAATTCGTACTTCCCAGACTATTAACGGCAGGAACTTGCAATTTCACACATAATAACTTCATATCGATGCACAAACGCAGTGCAAATAGCAACGGTCCAGCTCCAATAGTTTCTGAGTTACAGCCTGTCAAAGATTTGGTTTTTTATTGAAAAAGTGAAAAATTTACCCTAAAACTAAAATGGCCATAACTACGCCAATTTTGATCCTAGAGCTATCATTTTTGTACTGGGTGAAAATTTAACATCTGAGCTATATTTTTCTTGCAGAAACCAAAAATTTATATTTTTCAAAATTTCGAGAAAAATGAGTTTGAAAATGTGTACCCAATTTTAGATAAGACAAATTCCTCAAATTTCAGCTTCAGAGAGTTGCGAACACTAAATAATTCGTACCACCCAGACTATTAAAGGCAGGAACTGGCAATTTCACACATAATAACTTCATATCGATGCACAAACGCAGTGCAAATTGCAACGGTCCAGCTCCAATAGTGTCTGAGTTACAGCCTGTCAAAGATTTGGTTTTTTATTGAAAAAGTGAAAAATTTAGCCTAAAACTAAAATGGCCATAACTACGCCAAATTTTGATCCTAGAGCTATCATTTTTGTACTGGGTGACAATTTAACATCTCAGCTATATTTTTCATGCAGAAATCAAAAATTTATATTTTTCAAAATTTCGAGAAAAATGAGTTTGAAAATTTATATCCAATTTTAGAGAAGACAAATTCCTCAAATTTCAGCTTCAGAGAGTTGCCAACACTAAAAAATTCGTACCACCCAGACTATTAACGGCAGGAACTTGCAATTTCACACATAATAACTTCATATCGATGCACAAACGCAGTGCAAATTGCAACGGTCCAGCTCCAATGTTTCTGAGTTACAGCCTGTCAAAGATTTGGTTTTTTATTGAAAAAGTGAAAAATTTACCCTAAAACTAAAATGGCCATAACTACGCCAATTTTGATCCTAGAGCTATCATTTTTGAACTGGGTCAAAATTTAACATCTGAGCTATATTTTTCTTGCAGAAACCAAAAATTTATATTGTTCAAAATTTCGAGAAAAATGAGTTTGAAAATGTGTACCCAATTTTAGAGAAGACAAATTCCTCAAATTTCAGCTTCAGAGAGTTGCCAACACTAAAAAAATCGTACCACCCAGACTATTAATGGCAGGAACTTGAAATTTAAAAAATAATAATTTCATATCGATGCACAAACGCAGTGAAAAATGCAACGGTCCAGCTCCAATGTTTCTGAGTTACAGCCTGTCAAAGATTTGGTTTTTTATTGAAAAAGTGAAAAATTTACCCTAAAACTAAAATGGCCATAACTACGCCAATTTTGATCCTAGAGCTATCATTTTTGTACTGGGTGAAAATTTAACAACTGGGCATTTATATTTTTAAAATTTCGAGAAAAAAACAGTTTGAAAATGTGTACCCAATTTTAGAGAAGACAAATTCCTCAAATTTCAGCTTCAGAGAGTTGCCAACACTAAAAAATTCGTACCACCCAGACTATTAACGGCAGGAACTTGCAATTTCACACATAATAACTTCATATCGATGCACAAACGCAGTGCAAATTGCAACGGTCCAGCTCCAATGTTTCTGAGTTACAGCCTGTCAAAGATTTGGTTTTTTATTGAAAAAGTGAAAAATTTACCCTAAAACTAAAATGGCCATAACTACGCCAATTTTGATCCTAGAGCTATCATTTTTGTACTTGGTGAAAATTTAACATCTGAGCTAAACCAAAAATTTATATTTTTCAATATTTCGAGAAAAATGAGTTTGAAAATGTGTGCCCAATTTTAGAGAAGACAAATTCCTCAAATTTCAGCTTCAGAGAGTTGCCAACACTGAAAAATTCGTACCACCCAGACTATTAACGGCAGGAACTTGCAATTTCACACATAATAACTTCATATCGATGCACAAACGCAGTGCAAAATGCAACGGTTTAGCTCCAATAGTTTCTGAGTTACAGCCTGTCAAAGATTTGGTTTTTTATTGAAAAAGTGAAAAATTTACCCTAAAACTAAAATGGCCATAACTACGCCAATTTTAATCCTAGAGCTATCATTTTTGTACTGGGTGAAAATTTAACATCTGAGCTAAACCAAAAATTTATATTTTTCAAAATTTCGAGAAAAATGAGTTTGAAAATGTGTAAACCAATTTTAGAGAAGACAAATTCCTCAAATTTCAGCTTCAGAGAGTTGCCAACACTAAAAAATTCGTAACACCCAGACTATTAACGGCAAGAACTTGCAATTTCACACATAATAACTTCATATCGATGCACAAACGCAGTGCAAATTGCAACGGTCCAGCTCCAATGTTTCTGAGTTACAGCCTGTCAAAGATTTGGTTTTTTATTGAAAAAGTGAAAAATTTACCCTAAAACTAAAATGGCCATAACTACGCCAATTTTGATCCTAGAGCTATCATTTTTGTACTGGGTGAAAATTTAACAACTGGGCATTTATATTTTTCAAAATTTCGAGAAAAATGAGTTTGAAAATGTGTACCCAATTTTAGATAAGACAAATTCCTCAAATTTCAGCTTCAGAGAGTTGCCAACACTAAAAAATTCGTACCACCCAGACTATTAACGGCAGGAACTTGCAATTTCACACATAATAACTTCATATCGATGCACAAACGCAGTGCAAATTGCAACGGTCCAGATCCAATGTTTCTGAGTTACAGCCTGTCAAAGATTTGGTTTTTTATTGAAAAAGTGAAAAATTTACCCTAAAACTAAAATGGCCATAACTACGCCAATTTTAATCCTAGAGCTATCATTTTTGTACTGGGTGAAAATTTAACATCTGAGCTAAACCAAAAATTTATATTTTTCAAAATTTCGAGAAAAATGAGTTTGAAAATGTGTAAACCAATTTTAGAGAAGACAAATTCCTCAAATTTCAGCTTCAGAGAGTTGCCAACACTAAAAAATTCGTAACACCCAGACTATTAACGGCAAGAACTTGCAATTTCACACATAATAACTTCATATCGATGCACAAACGCAGTGCAAATTGCAACGGTCCAGCTCCAATGTTTCTGAGTTACAGCCTGTCAAAGATTTGGTTTTTTATTGAAAAAGTGAAAAATTTACCCTAAAACTAAAATGGCCATAACTACGCCAATTTTGATCCTAGAGCTATCATTTTTGTACTGGGTGAAAATTTAACAACTGGGCATTTATATTTTTCAAAATTTCGAGAAAAATGAGTTTGAAAATGTGTACCCAATTTTAGATAAGACAAATTCCTCAAATTTCAGCTTCAGAGAGTTGCCAACACTAAAAAATTCGTACCACCCAGACTATTAACGGCAGGAACTTGCAATTTCACACATAATAACTTCATATCGATGCACAAACGCAGTGCAAATTGCAACGGTCCAGATCCAATGTTTCTGAGTTACAGCCTGTCAAAGATTTGGTTTTTTATTGAAAAAGTGAAAAATTTACCCTAAAACTAAAATGGCCATAACTACGCCAATTTTGATCCTAGAGCTATCATTTTTGAACTGGGTGAAAATTTAACATCTGAGCTATATTTTTCTTGCAGAAACCAAAAATTTATATTTTTCAAAATTTCGAGAAAAATGAGTTTGAAAATGTGTACCCAATTTTAGAGAAGACAAATTCCTCAAATTTCAGCTTCAGAGAGTTGCCAACACTAAAAAAATCGTACCACCCAGACTATTAATGGCAGGAACTTGAAATTTAAAAAATAATAATTTCATATCGATGCACAAACGCAGTGCAAATTGCAACGGTCCAGCTCCAATAGTGTCTGAGTTACAGCCTGTCAAAGATTTGGTTTTTTATTGAAAAAGTGAAAAATTTAGCCTAAAACTAAAATGGCCATAACTACGCCAAATTTTGATCCTAGAGCTATCATTTTTGTACTGGGTGACAATTTAACATCTCAGCTATATTTTTCATGCAGAAATCAAAAATTTATATTTTTCAAAATTTCGAGAAAAATGAGTTTGAAAATTTATATCCAATTTTAGAGAAGACAAATTCCTCAAATTTCAGCTTCAGAGAGTTGCCAACACTAAAAAATTCGTACCACCCAGACTATTAACGGCAGGAACTTGCAATTTCACACATAATAACTTCATATCGATGCACAAACGCAGTGCAAATTGCAACGGTCCAGCTCCAATGTTTCTGAGTTACAGCCTGTCAAAGATTTGGTTTTTTATTGAAAAAGTGAAAAATTTACCCTAAAACTAAAATGGCCATAACTACGCCAATTTTGATCCTAGAGCTATCATTTTTGAACTGGGTCAAAATTTAACATCTGAGCTATATTTTTCTTGCAGAAACCAAAAATTTATATTGTTCAAAATTTCGAGAAAAATGAGTTTGAAAATGTGTACCCAATTTTAGAGAAGACAAATTCCTCAAATTTCAGCTTCAGAGAGTTGCCAACACTAAAAAAATCGTACCACCCAGACTATTAATGGCAGGAACTTGAAATTTAAAAAATAATAATTTCATATCGATGCACAAACGCAGTGAAAAATGCAACGGTCCAGCTCCAATGTTTCTGAGTTACAGCCTGTCAAAGATTTGGTTTTTTATTGAAAAAGTGAAAAATTTACCCTAAAACTAAAATGGCCATAACTACGCCAATTTTGATCCTAGAGCTATCATTTTTGTACTGGGTGAAAATTTAACAACTGGGCATTTATATTTTTAAAATTTCGAGAAAAAAACAGTTTGAAAATGTGTACCCAATTTTAGAGAAGACAAATTCCTCAAATTTCAGCTTCAGAGAGTTGCCAACACTAAAAAATTCGTACCACCCAGACTATTAACGGCAGGAACTTGCAATTTCACACATAATAACTTCATATCGATGCACAAACGCAGTGCAAATTGCAACGGTCCAGCTCCAATGTTTCTGAGTTACAGCCTGTCAAAGATTTGGTTTTTTATTGAAAAAGTGAAAAATTTACCCTAAAACTAAAATGGCCATAACTACGCCAATTTTGATCCTAGAGCTATCATTTTTGTACTTGGTGAAAATTTAACATCTGAGCTAAACCAAAAATTTATATTTTTCAATATTTCGAGAAAAATGAGTTTGAAAATGTGTGCCCAATTTTAGAGAAGACAAATTCCTCAAATTTCAGCTTCAGAGAGTTGCCAACACTGAAAAATTCGTACCACCCAGACTATTAACGGCAGGAACTTGCAATTTCACACATAATAACTTCATATCGATGCACAAACGCAGTGCAAAATGCAACGGTTTAGCTCCAATAGTTTCTGAGTTACAGCCTGTCAAAGATTTGGTTTTTTATTGAAAAAGTGAAAAATTTACCCTAAAACTAAAATGGCCATAACTACGCCAATTTTAATCCTAGAGCTATCATTTTTGTACTGGGTGAAAATTTAACATCTGAGCTAAACCAAAAATTTATATTTTTCAAAATTTCGAGAAAAATGAGTTTGAAAATGTGTAAACCAATTTTAGAGAAGACAAATTCCTCAAATTTCAGCTTCAGAGAGTTGCCAACACTAAAAAATTCGTAACACCCAGACTATTAACGGCAAGAACTTGCAATTTCACACATAATAACTTCATATCGATGCACAAACGCAGTGCAAATTGCAACGGTCCAGCTCCAATGTTTCTGAGTTACAGCCTGTCAAAGATTTGGTTTTTTATTGAAAAAGTGAAAAATTTACCCTAAAACTAAAATGGCCATAACTACGCCAATTTTGATCCTAGAGCTATCATTTTTGTACTGGGTGAAAATTTAACAACTGGGCATTTATATTTTTCAAAATTTCGAGAAAAATGAGTTTGAAAATGTGTACCCAATTTTAGATAAGACAAATTCCTCAAATTTCAGCTTCAGAGAGTTGCCAACACTAAAAAATTCGTACCACTCAGACTATTAACGGCAGGAACTTGCAATTTCACACATAATAACTTCATATCGATGCACAAACGCAGTGCAAATTGCAACGGTCCAGATCCAATGTTTCTGAGTTACAGCCTGTCAAAGATTTGGTTTTTTATTGAAAAAGTGAAAAATTTACCCTAAAACTAAAATGGCCATAACTACGCCAATTTTAATCCTAGAGCTATCATTTTTGTACTGGGTGAAAATTTAACATCTGAGCTAAACCAAAAATTTATATTTTTCAAAATTTCGAGAAAAATGAGTTTGAAAATGTGTAAACCAATTTTAGAGAAGACAAATTCCTCAAATTTCAGCTTCAGAGAGTTGCCAACACTAAAAAATTCGTAACACCCAGACTATTAACGGCAAGAACTTGCAATTTCACACATAATAACTTCATATCGATGCACAAACGCAGTGCAAATTGCAACGGTCCAGCTCCAATGTTTCTGAGTTACAGCCTGTCAAAGATTTGGTTTTTTATTGAAAAAGTGAAAAATTTACCCTAAAACTAAAATGGCCATAACTACGCCAATTTTGATCCTAGAGCTATCATTTTTGTACTGGGTGAAAATTTAACAACTGGGCATTTATATTTTTCAAAATTTCGAGAAAAATGAGTTTGAAAATGTGTACCCAATTTTAGATAAGACAAATTCCTCAAATTTCAGCTTCAGAGAGTTGCCAACACTAAAAAATTCGTACCACCCAGACTATTAACGGCAGGAACTTGCAATTTCACACATAATAACTTCATATCGATGCACAAACGCAGTGCAAATTGCAACGGTCCAGATCCAATGTTTCTGAGTTACAGCCTGTCAAAGATTTGGTTTTTTATTGAAAAAGTGAAAAATTTACCCTAAAACTAAAATGGCCATAACTACGCCAATTTTGATCCTAGAGCTATCATTTTTGAACTGGGTGAAAATTTAACATCTGAGCTATATTTTTCTTGCAGAAACCAAAAATTTATATTTTTCAAAATTTCGAGAAAAATGAGTTTGAAAATGTGTACCCAATTTTAGAGAAGACAAATTCCTCAAATTTCAGCTTCAGAGAGTTGCCAACACTAAAAAAATCGTACCACCCAGACTATTAATGGCAGGAACTTGAAATTTAAAAAATAATAATTTCATATCGATGCACAAACGCAGTGAAAAATGCAACGGTCCAGCTCCAATGTTTCTGAGTTACAGCCTGTCAAAGATTTGGTTTTTTATTGAAAAAGTGAAAAATTTACCCTAAAACTAAAATGGCCATAACTACGCCAATTTTGATCCTAGAGCTATCTTTTTTGTACTGGGTGACAATATAACATCTCAGCCATATGTTTTATGCAGAAATCAAAAATTTATATTTTTCAAAATTTCGAGAAAAATGAGTTTGAAAATTTATACCCAATTTTAGAGAAGACAAATTCCTCAAATTTCAGCTTCAGAGAGTTGCCAACACTAAAAAATTCGTACCACCCAGACTATTAACGGCAGGAACTTGCAATTTCACACATAATAACTTCATATCGATGCACAAACGCAGTGCAAATTGCAACGGTCCAGCTCCAATAGTTTCTGAGTTACAGCCTGTCAAAGATTTGGTTTGTTATTGAAAAACTGAAAAATTTACCCTAAAACTAAAATGGCCATAACTACGCCAATTTTGATCCTAGAGCTATCATTTTTGTACTGGGTGAAAATTTAACAACTGGGCATTTATATTTTTAAAATTTCGAGAAAAAACAGTTTGAAAATGTGTACCCAATTTTAGAGAAGACAAATTCCTCAAATTTCAGCTTCAGAGAGTTGCCAACACTAAAAAATTCGTACCACCCAGACTATTAACGGCAGGAACTTGCAATTTCACACATAATAACTTCATATCGATGCACAAACGCAGTGCAAATTGCAACGGTCCAGCTCCAATGTTTCTGAGTTACAGCCTGTCAAAGATTTGGTTTTTTATTGAAAAAGTGAAAAATTTACCCTAAAACTAAAATGGCCATAACTACGCCAATTTTGATCCTAGAGCTATCATTTTTGTACTGGGTGAAAATTTAACAACTGGGCATTTATATTTTTAAAATTTCGAGAAAAAACAGTTTGAAAATGTGTACCCAATTTTAGAGAAGACAAATTCCTCAAATTTCAGCTTCAGAGAGTTGCCAACACTAAAAAATTCGTACCACCCAGACTATTAACGGCAGGAACTTGCAATTTCACACATAATAACTTCATATCGATGCACAAACGCAGTGCAAATTGCAACGGTCCAGCTCCAATGTTTCTGAGTTACAGCCTGTCAAAGATTTGGTTTTTTATTGAAAAAGTGAAAAATTTACCCTAAAACTAAAATGGCCATAACTACGCCAATTTTGATCCTAGAGCTATCATTTTTGTACTTGGTGAAAATTTAACATCTGAGCTAAACCAAAAATTTATATTTTTCAATATTTCGAGAAAAATGAGTTTGAAAATGTGTGCCCAATTTTAGAGAAGACAAATTCCTCAAATTTCAGCTTCAGAGAGTTGCCAACACTGAAAAATTCGTACCACCCAGACTATTAACGGCAGGAACTTGCAATTTCACACATAATAACTTCATATCGATGCACAAACGCAGTGCAAAATGCAACGGTTTAGCTCCAATAGTTTCTGAGTTACAGCCTGTCAAAGATTTGGTTTTTTATTGAAAAAGTGAAAAATTTACCCTAAAACTAAAATGGCCATAACTACGCCAATTTTAATCCTAGAGCTATCATTTTTGTACTGGGTGAAAATTTAACATCTGAGCTAAACCAAAAATTTATATTTTTCAAAATTTCGAGAAAAATAAGTTTGAAAATGTGTAAACCAATTTTAGAGAAGACAAATTCCTCAAATTTCAGCTACAGAGAGTTGCCAACACTAAAAAATTCGTAACACCCAGACTATTAACGGCAAGAACTTGCAATTTCACACATAATAACTTTATATCTATACACAAACGCAGTGCAAATTGCAACGGTCCAGCTCCAATAGTTTCTGAGTTACAGCCTGTCAAAGATTTGGTTTTTTATTGAAAAAGTGAAAAATTTACCCTAAAACTAAAATGGCCATAACTACGCCAATTTTGATCCTAGAGCTATCATTTTTGTACTGGGTGAAAATTTAACATCTGAGCTATATTTTTCTTGCAGAAACCAAAAATTTATATTTTTCAAAATTTCGAGAAAAATGAGTTTGAAAATGTGTACCCAATTTTAGATAAGACAAATTCCTCAAATTTCAGCTTCAGAGAGTTGCGAACACTAAATAATTCGTACCACCCAGACTATTAACGGCAGGAACTGGCAATTTCACACATAATAACTTCATATCGATGCACAAACGCAGTGCAAATTGCAACGGTCCAGCTCCAATAGTGTCTGAGTTACAGCCTGTCAAAGATTTGGTTTTTTATTGAAAAAGTGAAAAATTTAGCCTAAAACTAAAATGGCCATAACTACGCCAAATTTTGATCCTAGAGCTATCATTTTTGTACTGGGTGAAAATTGAACATCTCAGCTATATTTTTCATGCAGAAATCAAAAATTTATATTTTTCAAAATTTCGAGAAAAATGAGTTTGAAAATTTATATCCAATTTTAGAGAAGACAAATTCCTCAAATTTCAGCTTCAGAGAGTTGCCAACACTAAAAAATTCGTACCACCCAGACTATTAACGGCAGGAACTTGCAATTTCACACATAATAACTTCATATCGATGCACAAACGCAGTGCAAATTGCAACGGTCCAGCTCCAATGTTTCTGAGTTACAGCCTGTCAAAGATTTGGTTTTTTATTGAAAAAGTGAAACATTTACCCTAAAACTAAAATGGCCATAACTACGCCAATTTTGATCCTAGAGCTATCATTTTTGTACTGGGTGAAAATTTAACAACTGGGCATTTATATTTTTAAAATTTCGAGAAAAAACAGTTTGAAAATGTGTACCCAATTTTAGATAAGACAAATTCCTCAAATTTCAGCTTCAGAGAGTTGCCAACACTAAAAAATTCGTACTTCCCAGACTATTAACGGCAGGAACTTGCAATTTCACACATAATAACTTCATATCGATGCACAAACGCAGTGCAAATAGCAACGGTCCAGCTCCAATAGTTTCTGAGTTACAGCCTGTCAAAGATTTGGTTTTTTATTGAAAAAGTGAAAAATTTACCCTAAAACTAAAATGGCCATAACTACGCCAATTTTGATCCTAGAGCTATCATTTTTGTACTGGGTGAAAATTTAACATCTGAGCTATATTTTTCTTGCAGAAACCAAAAATTTATATTTTTCAAAATTTCGAGAAAAATGAGTTTGAAAATGTGTACCCAATTTTAGATAAGACAAATTCCTCAAATTTCAGCTTCAGAGAGTTGCGAACACTAAATAATTCGTACCACCCAGACTATTAACGGCAGGAACTGGCAATTTCACACATAATAACTTCATATCGATGCACAAACGCAGTGCAAATTGCAACGGTCCAGCTCCAATAGTGTCTGAGTTACAGCCTGTCAAAGATTTGGTTTTTTATTGAAAAAGTGAAAAATTTAGCCTAAAACTAAAATGGCCATAACTACGCCAAAT
Source organism: Lottia scabra (assembly GCA_029955415.1). Classification (NCBI taxonomy): domain Eukaryota; kingdom Metazoa; phylum Mollusca; class Gastropoda; family Lottiidae; genus Lottia; species Lottia scabra. Next base: position 3,535,713 of record JARJEI010000018.1, on the reverse strand, counting down.
TTTGATCCTAGAGCTATCATTTTTGTACTGGGTGACAATTTAACATCTCAGCTATATTTTTCATGCAGAAATCAAAAATTTATATTTTTCAAAATTTCGAGAAAAATGAGTTTGAAAATTTATATCCAATTTTAGAGAAGACAAATTCCTCAAATTTCAGCTTCAGAGAGTTGCCAACACTAAAAAATTCGTACCACCCAGACTATTAACGGCAGGAACTTGCAATTTCACACATAATAACTTCATATCGATGCACAAACGCAGTGCAAATTGCAACGGTCCAGCTCCAATGTTTCTGAGTTACAGCCTGTCAAAGATTTGGTTTTTTATTGAAAAAGTGAAAAATTTACCCTAAAACTAAAATGGCCATAACTACGCCAATTTTGATCCTAGAGCTATCATTTTTGAACTGGGTCAAAATTTAACATCTGAGCTATATTTTTCTTGCAGAAACCAAAAATTTATATTGTTCAAAATTTCGAGAAAAATGAGTTTGAAAATGTGTACCCAATTTTAGAGAAGACAAATTCCTCAAATTTCAGCTTCAGAGAGTTGCCAACACTAAAAAAATCGTACCACCCAGACTATTAATGGCAGGAACTTGAAATTTAAAAAATAATAATTTCATATCGATGCACAAACGCAGTGAAAAATGCAACGGTCCAGCTCCAATGTTTCTGAGTTACAGCCTGTCAAAGATTTGGTTTTTTATTGAAAAAGTGAAAAATTTACCCTAAAACTAAAATGGCCATAACTACGCCAATTTTGATCCTAGAGCTATCATTTTTGAACTGGGTCAAAATTTAACATCTGAGCTATATTTTTCTTGCAGAAACCAAAAATTTATATTGTTCAAAATTTCGAGAAAAATGAGTTTGAAAATGTGTACCCAATTTTAGAGAAGACAAATTCCTCAAATTTCAGCTTCAGAGAGTTGCCAACACTAAAAAAATCGTACCACCCAGACTATTAATGGCAGGAACTTGAAATTTAAAAAATAATAATTTCATATCGATGCACAAACGCAGTGAAAAATGCAACGGTCCAGCTCCAATGTTTCTGAGTTACAGCCTGTCAAAGATTTGGTTTTTTATTGAAAAAGTGAAAAATTTACCCTAAAACTAAAATGGCCATAACTACGCCAATTTTGATCCTAGAGCTATCATTTTTGTACTGGGTGAAAATTTAACAACTGGGCATTTATATTTTTAAAATTTCGAGAAAAAACAGTTTGAAAATGTGTACCCAATTTTAGAGAAGACAAATTCCTCAAATTTCAGCTTCAGAGAGTTGCCAACACTAAAAAATTCGTACCACCCAGACTATTAACGGCAGGAACTTGCAATTTCACACATAATAACTTCATATCGATGCACAAACGCAGTGCAAATTGCAACGGTCCAGCTCCAATGTTTCTGAGTTACAGCCTGTCAAAGATTTGGTTTTTTATTGAAAAAGTGAAAAATTTACCCTAAAACTAAAATGGCCATAACTACGCCAATTTTGATCCTAGAGCTATCATTTTTGTACTTGGTGAAAATTTAACATCTGAGCTAAACCAAAAATTTATATTTTTCAATATTTCGAGAAAAATGAGTTTGAAAATGTGTGCCCAATTTTAGAGAAGACAAATTCCTCAAATTTCAGCTTCAGAGAGTTGCCAACACTGAAAAATTCGTACCACCCAGACTATTAACGGCAGGAACTTGCAATTTCACACATAATAACTTCATATCGATGCACAAACGCAGTGCAAAATGCAACGGTTTAGCTCCAATAGTTTCTGAGTTACAGCCTGTCAAAGATTTGGTTTTTTATTGAAAAAGTGAAAAATTTACCCTAAAACTAAAATGGCCATAACTACGCCAATTTTAATCCTAGAGCTATCATTTTTGTACTGGGTGAAAATTTAACATCTGAGCTAAACCAAAAATTTATATTTTTCAAAATTTCGAGAAAAATGAGTTTGAAAATGTGTAAACCAATTTTAGAGAAGACAAATTCCTCAAATTTCAGCTTCAGAGAGTTGCCAACACTAAAAAATTCGTAACACCCAGACTATTAACGGCAAGAACTTGCAATTTCACACATAATAACTTCATATCGATGCACAAACGCAGTGCAAATTGCAACGGTCCAGCTCCAATGTTTCTGAGTTACAGCCTGTCAAAGATTTGGTTTTTTATTGAAAAAGTGAAAAATTTACCCTAAAACTAAAATGGCCATAACTACGCCAATTTTGATCCTAGAGCTATCATTTTTGTACTGGGTGAAAATTTAACAACTGGGCATTTATATTTTTCAAAATTTCGAGAAAAATGAGTTTGAAAATGTGTACCCAATTTTAGATAAGACAAATTCCTCAAATTTCAGCTTCAGAGAGTTGCCAACACTAAAAAATTCGTACCACCCAGACTATTAACGGCAGGAACTTGCAATTTCACACATAATAACTTCATATCGATGCACAAACGCAGTGCAAATTGCAACGGTCCAGCTCCAATGTTTCTGAGTTACAGCCTGTCAAAGATTTGGTTTTTTATTGAAAAAGTGAAAAATTTACCCTAAAACTAAAATGGCCATAACTACGCCAATTTTGATCCTAGAGCTATCATTTTTGAACTGGGTGAAAATTTAACATCTGAGCTATATTTTTCTTGCAGAAACCAAAAATTTATATTTTTCAAAATTTCGAGAAAAATGAGTTTGAAAATGTGTACCCAATTTTAGAGAAGACAAATTCCTCAAATTTCAGCTTCAGAGAGTTGCCAACACTAAAAAAATCGTACCACCCAGACTATTAATGGCAGGAACTTGAAATTTAAAAAATAATAATTTCATATCGATGCACAAACGCAGTGAAAAATGCAACGGTCCAGCTCCAATGTTTCTGAGTTACAGCCTGTCAAAGATTTGGTTTTTTATTGAAAAAGTGAAAAATTTACCCTAAAACTAAAATGGCCATAACTACGCCAATTTTGATCCTAGAGCTATCTTTTTTGTACTGGGTGACAATATAACATCTCAGCCATATGTTTTATGCAGAAATCAAAAATTTATATTTTTCAAAATTTCGAGAAAAATGAGTTTGAAAATTTATACCCAATTTTAGAGAAGACAAATTCCTCAAATTTCAGCTTCAGAGAGTTGCCAACACTAAAAAATTCGTACCACCCAGACTATTAACGGCAGGAACTTGCAATTTCACACATAATAACTTCATATCGATGCACAAACGCAGTGCAAATTGCAACGGTCCAGCTCCAATAGTTTCTGAGTTACAGCCTGTCAAAGATTTGGTTTGTTATTGAAAAACTGAAAAATTTACCCTAAAACTAAAATGGCCATAACTACGCCAATTTTGATCCTAGAGCTATCATTTTTGTACTGGGTGAAAATTTAACAACTGGGCATTTATATTTTTAAAATTTCGAGAAAAAACAGTTTGAAAATGTGTACCCAATTTTAGAGAAGACAAATTCCTCAAATTTCAGCTTCAGAGAGTTGCCAACACTAAAAAATTCGTACCACCCAGACTATTAACGGCAGGAACTTGCAATTTCACACATAATAACTTCATATCGATGCACAAACGCAGTGCAAATTGCAACGATCCAGCTCCAATGTTTCTGAGTTACAGCCTGTCAAAGATTTGGTTTTTTATTGAAAAAGTGAAAAATTTACCCTAAAACTAAAATGGCCATAACTACGCCAATTTTGATCCTAGAGCTATCATTTTTGTACTGGGTGTAAATTTAACAACTGGGCATTTATATTTTTAAAATTTCGAGAAAAAACAGTTTTAAAATGTGTACCCAATTTTAGAGAAGACAAATTCCTCAAATTTCAGCTTCAGAGAGTTGCCAACACTAAAAAATTCGTACCACCCAGACTATTAACGGCAGGAACTTGCAATTTCACACATAATAACTTCATATCGATGCACAAACGCAGTGCAAATTGCAACGGTCCAGCTCCAATGTTTCTGAGTTACAGCCTGTCAAAGATTTGGTTTTTTATTGAAAAAGTGAAAAATTTACCCTAAAACTAAAATGGCCATAACTACGCCAATTTTGATCCTAGAGCTATCATTTTTGTACTTGGTGAAAATTTAACATCTGAGCTAAACCAAAAATTTATATTTTTCAATATTTCGAGAAAAATGAGTTTGAAAATGTGTGCCCAATTTTAGAGAAGACAAATTCCTCAAATTTCAGCTTCAGAGAGTTGCCAACACTGAAAAATTCGTACCACCCAGACTATTAACGGCAGGAACTTGCAATTTCACACATAATAACTTCATATCGATGCACAAACGCAGTGCAAAATGCAACGGTTTAGCTCCAATAGTTTCTGAGTTACAGCCTGTCAAAGATTTGGTTTTTTATTGAAAAAGTGAAAAATTTACCCTAAAACTAAAATGGCCATAACTACGCCAATTTTAATCCTAGAGCTATCATTTTTGTACTGGGTGAAAATTTAACATCTGAGCTAAACCAAAAATTTATATTTTTCAAAATTTCGAGAAAAATGAGTTTGAAAATGTGTAAACCAATTTTAGAGAAGACAAATTCCTCAAATTTCAGCTTCAGAGAGTTGCCAACACTAAAAAATTCGTAACACCCAGACTATTAACGGCAAGAACTTGCAATTTCACACATAATAACTTCATATCGATGCACAAACGCAGTGCAAATTGCAACGGTCCAGCTCCAATGTTTCTGAGTTACAGCCTGTCAAAGATTTGGTTTTTTATTGAAAAAGTGAAAAATTTACCCTAAAACTAAAATGGCCATAACTACGCCAATTTTGATCCTAGAGCTATCATTTTTGTACTGGGTGAAAATTTAACAACTGGGCATTTATATTTTTCAAAATTTCGAGAAAAATGAGTTTGAAAATGTGTACCCAATTTTAGAGAAGACAAATTCCTCAAATTTCAGCTTCAGAGAGTTGCCAACACTAAAAAAATCGTACCACCCAGACTATTAATGGCAGGAACTTGAAATTTAAAAAATAATAATTTCATATCGATGCACAAACGCAGTGAAAAATGCAACGGTCCAGCTCCAATGTTTCTGAGTTACAGCCTGTCAAAGATTTGGTTTTTTATTGAAAAAGTGAAAAATTTACCCTAAAACTAAAATGGCCATAACTACGCCAATTTTGATCCTAGAGCTATCTTTTTTGTACTGGGTGACAATATAACATCTCAGCCATATGTTTTATGCAGAAATCAAAAATTTATATTTTTCAAAATTTCGAGAAAAATGAGTTTGAAAATTTATACCCAATTTTAGAGAAGACAAATTCCTCAAATTTCAGCTTCAGAGAGTTGCCAACACTAAAAAATTCGTACCACCCAGACTATTAACGGCAGGAACTTGCAATTTCACACATAATAACTTCATATCGATGCACAAACGCAGTGCAAATTGCAACGATCCAGCTCCAATGTTTCTGAGTTACAGCCTGTCAAAGATTTGGTTTTTTATTGAAAAAGTGAAAAATTTACCCTAAAACTAAAATGGCCATAACTACGCCAATTTTGATCCTAGAGCTATCATTTTTGTACTGGGTGAAAATTTAACAACTGGGCATTTATATTTTTAAAATTTCGAGAAAAAACAGTTTTAAAATGTGTACCCAATTTTAGAGAAGACAAATTCCTCAAATTTCAGCTTCAGAGAGTTGCCAACACTAAAAAATTCGTACCACCCAGACTATTAACGGCAGGAACTTGCAATTTCACACATAATAACTTCATATCGATGCACAAACGCAGTGCAAATTGCAACGGTCCAGCTCCAATGTTTCTGAGTTACAGCCTGTCAAAGATTTGGTTTTTTATTGAAAAAGTGAAAAATTTACCCTAAAACTAAAATGGCCATAACTACGCCAATTTTGATCCTAGAGCTATCATTTTTGTACTTGGTGAAAATTTAACATCTGAGCTAAACCAAAAATTTATATTTTTCAATATTTCGAGAAAAATGAGTTTGAAAATGTGTGCCCAATTTTAGAGAAGACAAATTCCTCAAATTTCAGCTTCAGAGAGTTGCCAACACTGAAAAATTCGTACCACCCAGACTATTAACGGCAGGAACTTGCAATTTCACACATAATAACTTCATATCGATGCACAAACGCAGTGCAAAATGCAACGGTTTAGCTCCAATAGTTTCTGAGTTACAGCCTGTCAAAGATTTGGTTTTTTATTGAAAAAGTGAAAAATTTACCCTAAAACTAAAATGGCCATAACTACGCCAATTTTGATCCTAGAGCTATCATTTTTGTACTGGGTGAAAATTTAACATCTGAGCTATATTTTTCTTGCAGAAACCAAAAATTTATATTTTTCAAAATTTCGAGAAAAATGAGTTTAAAATGTGTAAACCAATTTTAGAGAAGACAAATTCCTCAAATTTCAGCTTCAGAGAGTTGCCAACACTAAAAAATTCGTAACACCCAGACTATTAACGGCAAGAACTTGCAATTTCACACATAATAACTTTATATCTATACACAAACGCAGTGCAAATTGCAACGGTCCAGCTCCAATAGTTTCTGAGTTACAGCCTGTCAAAGATTTGGTTTTTTATTGAAAAAGTGAAAAATTTACCCTAAAACTAAAATGGCCATAACTACGCCAATTTTGATCCTAGAGCTATCATTTTTGTACTGGGTGAAAATTTAACATCTGAGCTATATTTTTCTTGCAGAAACCAAAAATTTATATTTTTCAAAATTTCGAGAAAAATGAGTTTGAAAATGTGTACCCAATTTTAGATAAGACAAATTCCTCAAATTTCAGCTTCAGAGAGTTGCGAACACTAAATAATTCGTACCACCCAGACTATTAACGGCAGGAACTGGCAATTTCACACATAATAACTTCATATCGATGCACAAACGCAGTGCAAATTGCAACGGTCCAGCTCCAATAGTGTCTGAGTTACAGCCTGTCAAAGATTTGGTTTTTTATTGAAAAAGTGAAAAATTTAGCCTAAAACTAAAATGGCCATAACTACGCCAAATTTTGATCCTAGAGCTATCATTTTTGTACTGGGTGAAAATTGAACATCTCAGCTATATTTTTCATGCAGAAATCAAAAATTTATATTTTTCAAAATTTCGAGAAAAATGAGTTTGAAAATTTATATCCAATTTTAGAGAAGACAAATTCCTCAAATTTCAGCTTCAGAGAGTTGCCAACACTAAAAAATTCGTACCACCCAGACTATTAACGGCAGGAACTTGCAATTTCACACATAATAACTTCATATCGATGCACAAACGCAGTGCAAATTGCAACGGTCCAGCTCCAATGTTTCTGAGTTACAGCCTGTCAAAGATTTGGTTTTTTATTGAAAAAGTGAAACATTTACCCTAAAACTAAAATGGCCATAACTACGCCAATTTTGATCCTAGAGCTATCATTTTTGTACTGGGTGAAAATTTAACAACTGGGCATTTATATTTTTAAAATTTCGAGAAAAAACAGTTTGAAAATGTGTACCCAATTTTAGATAAGACAAATTCCTCAAATTTCAGCTTCAGAGAGTTGCCAACACTAAAAAATTCGTACTTCCCAGACTATTAACGGCAGGAACTTGCAATTTCACACATAATAACTTCATATCGATGCACAAACGCAGTGCAAATAGCAACGGTCCAGCTCCAATAGTTTCTGAGTTACAGCCTGTCAAAGATTTGGTTTTTTATTGAAAAAGTGAAAAATTTACCCTAAAACTAAAATGGCCATAACTACGCCAATTTTGATCCTAGAGCTATCATTTTTGTACTGGGTGAAAATTTAACATCTGAGCTATATTTTTCTTGCAGAAACCAAAAATTTATATTTTTCAAAATTTCGAGAAAAATGAGTTTGAAAATGTGTACCCAATTTTAGATAAGACAAATTCCTCAAATTTCAGCTTCAGAGAGTTGCGAACACTAAATAATTCGTACCACCCAGACTATTAACGGCAGGAACTGGCAATTTCACACATAATAACTTCATATCGATGCACAAACGCAGTGCAAATTGCAACGGTCCAGCTCCAATAGTGTCTGAGTTACAGCCTGTCAAAGATTTGGTTTTTTATTGAAAAAGTGAAAAATTTAGCCTAAAACTAAAATGGCCATAACTACGCCAAATTTTGATCCTAGAGCTATCATTTTTGTACTGGGTGACAATTTAACATCTCAGCTATATTTTTCATGCAGAAATCAAAAATTTATATTTTTCAAAATTTCGAGAAAAATGAGTTTGAAAATTTATATCCAATTTTAGAGAAGACAAATTCCTCAAATTTCAGCTTCAGAGAGTTGCCAACACTAAAAAATTCGTACCACCCAGACTATTAACGGCAGGAACTTGCAATTTCACACATAATAACTTCATATCGATGCACAAACGCAGTGCAAATTGCAACGGTCCAGCTCCAATGTTTCTGAGTTACAGCCTGTCAAAGATTTGGTTTTTTATTGAAAAAGTGAAAAATTTACCCTAAAACTAAAATGGCCATAACTACGCCAATTTTGATCCTAGAGCTATCATTTTTGAACTGGGTCAAAATTTAACATCTGAGCTATATTTTTCTTGCAGAAACCAAAAATTTATATTGTTCAAAATTTCGAGAAAAATGAGTTTGAAAATGTGTACCCAATTTTAGAGAAGACAAATTCCTCAAATTTCAGCTTCAGAGAGTTGCCAACACTAAAAAAATCGTACCACCCAGACTATTAATGGCAGGAACTTGAAATTTAAAAAATAATAATTTCATATCGATGCACAAACGCAGTGAAAAATGCAACGGTCCAGCTCCAATGTTTCTGAGTTACAGCCTGTCAAAGATTTGGTTTTTTATTGAAAAAGTGAAACATTTACCCTAAAACTAAAATGGCCATAACTACGCCAATTTTGATCCTAGAGCTATCATTTTTGTACTGGGTGAAAATTTAACAACTGGGCATTTATATTTTTAAAATTTCGAGAAAAAACAGTTTGAAAATGTGTACCCAATTTTAGATAAGACAAATTCCTCAAATTTCAGCTTCAGAGAGTTGCCAACACTAAAAAATTCGTACTTCCCAGACTATTAACGGCAGGAACTTGCAATTTCACACATAATAACTTCATATCGATGCACAAACGCAGTGCAAATAGCAACGGTCCAGCTCCAATAGTTTCTGAGTTACAGCCTGTCAAAGATTTGGTTTTTTATTGAAAAAGTGAAAAATTTACCCTAAAACTAAAATGGCCATAACTACGCCAATTTTGATCCTAGAGCTATCATTTTTGTACTGGGTGAAAATTTAACATCTGAGCTATATTTTTCTTGCAGAAACCAAAAATTTATATTTTTCAAAATTTCGAGAAAAATGAGTTTGAAAATGTGTACCCAATTTTAGATAAGACAAATTCCTCAAATTTCAGCTTCAGAGAGTTGCGAACACTAAATAATTCGTACCACCCAGACTATTAACGGCAGGAACTGGCAATTTCACACATAATAACTTCATATCGATGCACAAACGCAGTGCAAATTGCAACGGTCCAGCTCCAATAGTGTCTGAGTTACAGCCTGTCAAAGATTTGGTTTTTTATTGAAAAAGTGAAAAATTTAGCCTAAAACTAAAATGGCCATAACTACGCCAAATTTTGATCCTAGAGCTATCATTTTTGTACTGGGTGACAATTTAACATCTCAGCTATATTTTTCATGCAGAAATCAAAAATTTATATTTTTCAAAATTTCGAGAAAAATGAGTTTGAAAATTTATATCCAATTTTAGAGAAGACAAATTCCTCAAATTTCAGCTTCAGAGAGTTGCCAACACTAAAAAATTCGTACCACCCAGACTATTAACGGCAGGAACTTGCAATTTCACACATAATAACTTCATATCGATGCACAAACGCAGTGCAAATTGCAACGGTCCAGCTCCAATGTTTCTGAGTTACAGCCTGTCAAAGATTTGGTTTTTTATTGAAAAAGTGAAAAATTTACCCTAAAACTAAAATGGCCATAACTACGCCAATTTTGATCCTAGAGCTATCATTTTTGAACTGGGTCAAAATTTAACATCTGAGCTATATTTTTCTTGCAGAAACCAAAAATTTATATTGTTCAAAATTTCGAGAAAAATGAGTTTGAAAATGTGTACCCAATTTTAGAGAAGACAAATTCCTCAAATTTCAGCTTCAGAGAGTTGCCAACACTAAAAAAATCGTACCACCCAGACTATTAATGGCAGGAACTTGAAATTTAAAAAATAATAATTTCATATCGATGCACAAACGCAGTGAAAAATGCAACGGTCCAGCTCCAATGTTTCTGAGTTACAGCCTGTCAAAGATTTGGTTTTTTATTGAAAAAGTGAAAAATTTACCCTAAAACTAAAATGGCCATAACTACGCCAATTTTGATCCTAGAGCTATCATTTTTGTACTGGGTGAAAATTTAACAACTGGGCATTTATATTTTTAAAATTTCGAGAAAAAACAGTTTGAAAATGTGTACCCAATTTTAGAGAAGACAAATTCCTCAAATTTCAGCTTCAGAGAGTTGCCAACACTAAAAAATTCGTACCACCCAGACTATTAACGGCAGGAACTTGCAATTTCACACATAATAACTTCATATCGATGCACAAACGCAGTGCAAATTGCAACGGTCCAGCTCCAATGTTTCTGAGTTACAGCCTGTCAAAGATTTGGTTTTTTATTGAAAAAGTGAAAAATTTACCCTAAAACTAAAATGGCCATAACTACGCCAATTTTGATCCTAGAGCTATCATTTTTGTACTTGGTGAAAATTTAACATCTGAGCTAAACCAAAAATTTATATTTTTCAATATTTCGAGAAAAATGAGTTTGAAAATGTGTGCCCAATTTTAGAGAAGACAAATTCCTCAAATTTCAGCTTCAGAGAGTTGCCAACACTGAAAAATTCGTACCACCCAGACTATTAACGGCAGGAACTTGCAATTTCACACATAATAACTTCATATCGATGCACAAACGCAGTGCAAAATGCAACGGTTTAGCTCCAATAGTTTCTGAGTTACAGCCTGTCAAAGATTTGGTTTTTTATTGAAAAAGTGAAAAATTTACCCTAAAACTAAAATGGCCATAACTACGCCAATTTTAATCCTAGAGCTATCATTTTTGTACTGGGTGAAAATTTAACATCTGAGCTAAACCAAAAATTTATATTTTTCAAAATTTCGAGAAAAATGAGTTTGAAAATGTGTAAACCAATTTTAGAGAAGACAAATTCCTCAAATTTCAGCTTCAGAGAGTTGCCAACACTAAAAAATTCGTAACACCCAGACTATTAACGGCAAGAACTTGCAATTTCACACATAATAACTTCATATCGATGCACAAACGCAGTGCAAATTGCAACGGTCCAGCTCCAATGTTTCTGAGTTACAGCCTGTCAAAGATTTGGTTTTTTATTGAAAAAGTGAAAAATTTACCCTAAAACTAAAATGGCCATAACTACGCCAATTTTGATCCTAGAGCTATCATTTTTGTACTGGGTGAAAATTTAACAACTGGGCATTTATATTTTTAAAATTTCGAGAAAAAACAGTTTGAAAATGTGTACCCAATTTTAGATAAGACAAATTCCTCAAATTTCAGCTTCAGAGAGTTGCCAACACTAAAAAATTCGTACCACCCAGACTATTAACGGCAGGAACTTGCAATTTCACACATAATAACTTCATATCGATGCACAAACGCAGTGCAAATTGCAACGGTCCAGCTCCAATGTTTCTGAGTTACAGCCTGTCAAAGATTTGGTTTTTTATTGAAAAAGTGAAAAATTTACCCTAAAACTAAAATGGCCATAACTACGCCAATTTTGATCCTAGAGCTATCATTTTTGAACTGGGTGAAAATTTAACATCTCAGCTATATTTTTCATGCAGAAATCAAAAATTTATATTTTTCAAAATTTCGAGAAAAATGAGTTTGAAAATTTATATCCAATTTTAGAGAAGACAAATTCCTCAAATTTCAGCTTCAGAGAGTTGCCAACACTGAAAAATTCGTACCACCCAGACTATTAACGGCAGGAACTTGCAATTTCACACATAATAACTTCATATCGATGCACAAACGCAGTGCAAAATGCAACGGTTTAGCTCCAATAGTTTCTGAGTTACAGCCTGTCAAAGATTTGGTTTTTTATTGAAAAAGTGAAAAATTTACCCTAAAACTAAAATGGCCATAACTACGCCAATTTTAATCCTAGAGCTATCAATTTTGTACTGGGTGAAAATTTAACATCTGAGCTAAACCAAAAATTTATATTTTTCAAAATTTCGAGAAAAATGAGTTTGAAAATGTGTAAACCAATTTTAGAGAAGACAAATTCCTCAAATTTCAGCTTCAGAGAGTTGCCAACACTAAAAAATTCGTAACACCCAGACTATTAACGGCAAGAACTTGCAATTTCACACATAATAACTTTATATCTATACACAAACGCAGTGCAAATTGCAACGGTCCAGCTCCAATAGTTTCTGAGTTACAGCCTGTCAAAGATTTGGTTTTTTATTGAAAAAGTGAAAAATTTACCCTAAAACTAAAATGGCCATAACTACGCCAATTTTGATCCTAGAGCTATCATTTTTGTACTGGGTGAAAATTTAACATCTGAGCTATATTTTTCTTGCAGAAACCAAAAATTTATATTTTTCAAAATTTCGAGAAAAATGAGTTTGAAAATGTGTAAACCAATTTTAGAGAAGACAAATTCCTCAAATTTCAGCTTCAGAGAGTTGCCAACACTAAAAAATTCGTAACACCCAGACTATTAACGGCAAGAACTTGCAATTTCACACATAATAACTTTATATCTATACACAAACGCAGTGCAAATTGCAACGGTCCAGCTCCAATAGTTTCTGAGTTACAGCCTGTCAAAGATTTGGTTTTTTATTGAAAAAGTGAAAAATTTACCCTAAAACTAAAATGGCCATAACTACGCCAATTTTGATCCTAGAGCTATCATTTTTGAACTGGGTCAAAATTTAACATCTGAGCTATATTTTTCTTGCAGAAACCAAAAATTTATATTGTTCAAAATTTCGAGAAAAATGAGTTTGAAAATGTGTACCCAATTTTAGAGAAGACAAATTCCTCAAATTTCAGCTTCAGAGAGTTGCCAACACTAAAAAAATCGTACCACCCAGACTATTAATGGCAGGAACTTGAAATTTAAAAAATAATAATTTCATATCGATGCACAAACGCAGTGAAAAATGCAACGGTCCAGCTCCAATGTTTCTGAGTTACAGCCTGTCAAAGATTTGGTTTTTTATTGAAAAAGTGAAAAATTTACCCTAAAACTAAAATGGCCATAACTACGCCAATTTTGATCCTAGAGCTATCATTTTTGTACTGGGTGAAAATTTAACATCTGAGCTAAACCAAAAATTTATATTTTTCAATATTTCGAGAAAAATGAGTTTGAAAATGTGTGCCCAATTTTAGAGAAGACAAATTCCTCAAATTTCAGCTTCAGAGAGTTGCCAACACTGAAAAATTCGTACCACCCAGACTATTAACGGCAGGAACTTGCAATTTCACACATAATAACTTCATATCAATGCACAAACGCAGTGCAAATTGCAACGGTCCAGCTCCAATAGTTTCTGAGTTACAGCCTGTCAAAGATTTGGTTTGTTATTGAAAAACTGAAAAATTTACCCTAAAACTAAAATGGCCATAACTACGCCAATTTTGATCCTAGAGCTATCATTTTTGTACTGGGTGAAAATTTAACAACTGGGCATTTATATTTTTAAAATTTCGAGAAAAAACAGTTTGAAAATGTGTACCCAATTTTAGATAAGACAAATTCCTCAAATTTCAGCTTCAGAGAGTTGCCAACACTAAAAAATTCGTACTTCCCAGACTATTAACGGCAGGAACTTGCAATTTCACACATAATAACTTCATATCGATGCACAAACGCAGTGCAAATTGCAACGGTCCAGCTCCAATAGTTTCTGAGTTACAGCCTGTCAAAGATTTGGTTTGTTATTGAAAAACTGAAAAATTTACCCTAAAACTAAAATGGCCATAACTACGCCAATTTTGATCCTAGAGCTATCATTTTTGTACTGGGTGAAAATTTAACAACTGGGCATTTATATTTTTAAAATTTCGAGAAAAAATAGTTTGAAAATGTGTACCCAATTTTAGAGAAGACAAATTCCTCAAATTTCAGCTTCAGAGAGTTGCCAACACTAAAAAATTCGTAACACCCAGACTATTAACGGCAGGAACTTGCAATTTCACACATAATAACTTCATATCGATGCACAAACGCAGAGCAAATTGCAACGGTCCAGCTCCAATAGTTTCTGAGTTACAGCCTGTCAAATATTTGTTTTTTTATTGAAAAAGTGAAAAATTTACCCTAAAACTAAAATGGCCATAACTACGCCAATTTTGATCCTAGAGCTATCATTTTTGAACTGGGTGAAAATTTAACATCTGAGCTATATTTTTCTTGCAGAAACCAAAAATTTATATTTTTCAAAATTTCAAGAAAAATGAGTTTGAAAATGTGTACCCAATTTTAGAGAAGACAAATTCCTCAAATTTCAGCTTCAGAGAGTTGCCAACACTAAAAAAATCGTACCACCCAGACTATTAATGGCAGGAACTTGAAATTTAAAAAATAATAATTTCATATCGATGCACAAACGCAGTGAAAAATACAACGGTCCAGCTCCAATAGTTTCTGAGTTACAGCCTGTCAAAGATTTGTTTTTTTATTGAAAAAGTGAAAAATTTACCCTAAAACTAAAATGGCCATAACTACGCCAATTTTGATCCTAGAGCTATCATTTTTGTACTGGGTGACAATTTAACATCTCAGCTATATTTTTTATGCAGAAATCAAAAATTTATATTTTTCAAAATTTCGAGAAAAATGAGTTTGAAAATTTATACCCAATTTTAGAGAAGACAAATTCCTCAAATTTCAGCTTCAGAGAGTTGCCAACACTAAAAAATTCGTACCACCCAGACTATTAACGGCAGGAACTTGCAATTTCACACATAATAACTTCATATCGATGCACAAACGCAGTGCAAATTGCAACGGTCCAGCTCGAATGTTTCTGAGTTACAGCCTGTCAAAGATTTGGTTTTTTATTGAAAAAGTGAAAAATTTACCCTAAAACTAAAATGGCCATAACTACGCCAATTTTGATCCTAGAGCTATCATTTTTGTACTGGGTGAAAATTTAACATCTGAGCTAAACCAAAAATTTATATTTTTCAATATTTCGAGAAAAATGAGTTTGAAAATGTGTGCCCAATTTTAGAGAAGACAAATTCCTCAAATTTCAGCTTCAGAGAGTTGCCAACACTGAAAAATTCGTACCACCCAGACTATTAACGGCAGGAACTTGCAATTTCACACATAATAACTTCATATCGATGCACAAACGCAGTGCAAAATGCAACGGTTTAGCTCCAATAGTTTCTGAGTTACAGCCTGTCAAAGATTTGGTTTTTTATTGAAAAACTGAAAAATTTACCCTAAAACTAAAATGGCCATAACTACGCCAATTTTAATCCTAGAGCTATCATTTTTGTACTGGGTGAAAATTTAACATCTGAGCTAAACCAAAAATTTATATTTTTCAAAATTTCGAGAAAAATGAGTTTGAAAATGTGTACCCAATTTTAGATAAGACAAATTCCTCAAATTTCAGCTTCAGAGAGTTGCCAACACTAAAAAATTCGTAACACCCAGACTATTAACGGCAAGAACTTGCAATTTCACACATAATAACTTTATATCTATGCACAAACGCAGTGCAAATTGCAACGGTCCAGCTCCAATAGTTTCTGAGTTACAGCCTGTCAAATATTTGTTTTTTTAATGAAAAAGTGAAAAATTTACCCTAAGACTAAAATGGCCATAACTACGCTAATTTTGATCCTAGAGCTATCATTTTTGTACTGGGTGACAATTTTACATCTCAGCTATATTTCTTGTGCAGAAATCAAAAATTTATATTTTTCGAAATATCGAGAAAAATGAGTTTGAAAATTTGTACCCAATTTTAGATAAGACAAATTCCTCAAATTTCAGCTTCAGAGTGTTGCCAACACTAAAACAATTCGTACCACCCAGACTATTAACCACAGGAACTTGAAATTTGAAACATAATAACTTCATATGAATGCACAAACGCAGTGCAACTATCCAACTCCAATAGTTTCTGAGTTACAGCCTGTTAAAAATTTGGCTTTTTATTGAAAAAGTGAAAAATTGACCCCAAAACTAAAAGGGCCATAACTGCGCCAATATTTATCCTAGAACTATCATTTCTGTACTGAGTGACAATTTAATATCTCCGCTATCTTTTTCATGCAGAAATCAAAAATTCATAATTTTCAAAATTTCGAGAAAAATGAGTTTGAAAATTTGTACCCAATTTTAGAGAAGACAAATTCCTCAAATTTCAGTTTTAGAAAGTTGCCAACACTAAAAAATTCTTACCACCCAGACTATTAACGACAGGAACTTGAAATTTGAAACATAATAACTTCATATCAATGCACAAACGCAGTGCAAATTGCAACTATCCAACTCCAATAGTTTCTGAGTTACAGCCTGTTAAAAATTTGGCGTTTTATTGAAAAAGTGAAAAATTGACCCCAAAACTTAAAGGGCCATAACTGCGCCAATTTTGATGCTACAGCTATCATTTTTGTACTGAGTGAAAATGTAACATCTCCGCTAACATTTTCATTCAGAAACCAAAAATTCATATTTTTCAAAATTTCGAGAAAAATGAGTTTGAAAATTTGTACCCAATTTTAGAGAAGACAAATTCCTCAAATTTCAGTTTCAGAAAGTTGCCAACACTAAAAAATTCATACCACCCAGATTATTAACGACAGGAAATTGAAATTTGAAACATAATGACTTTGTATCAATGCACAAACGCAGTGCAAATTGCAACTGTCCAACTCCAATAGTTTCTGAGTTACAGTCTGTTAAAAATTTGGCTTTTTATTGAAAAAGTGAAAAATTGACCCCAAAACTAAAAGGGCCATATCTGCGCCAATTTTGATGCTACAGCTATCATTCTTAAACTGAGTGAAAATTTAACATTTCCGCTATCTGTTTCATGCAGAAACCAAAAATTCATATTTTTCAAAATTTCGAGAAAAATGTCTTTGAAAATTTGTACACAATTTTAGAGAAGACAAATTTCTCAAATTTCAGCTTCAGAGAGTTGCCAACACTAAACAATTCGTACCACCCAGACTATTAACGGCAGGAACTTGAAATTTAAAACATAATAACTTCATATCGATGCACAAACGCAGTGCAAATTGCAACGGTGCAGCTCCAATAGTTTCTGAGTTACAGCCTGTCAAAAATTTGTTTTTTTATTGAAAAAGTGAAAAATTTACCCTAAAACTAAAATTGCCATAACTACGCCAATTTTGATCCTAGAGCTATCATTGTTGTACTGGTGAAAATTTAACATCTGAGATATATTTTTCTTGCAGAAACCAAAAATTCATATTTTTCAAAATTTCGAGAAAAATGAGTTCGAAAATTTTTACCCAATTTTAGAGAAGACAAATTCCTCAAATTTCAGTTTCAGAAAGTAAAAGAGCCATAACTGCGCCAATTTTGGTGCTACAACTATCATTTTTGTACTGAGTGAAAATTTAACATCTCCGCTATCTTTTTCATGCAGAAACCAAAAATTCATATTTTTCAAAATTTCAAGAAAAATGAGTTTGAAAATTTGTACCCAATTTTTACCCGCTCCTGTAGAGTTAGTTTATATTATAAGAAATATATTAGACTTATTAGCCGTATATATAAACCAACAAAGCCGGCTGTGAGGCCGCCCGGACAAACGAAATTCTCTTATTAAAACCTAATAAGTTTTCTACATCCATCCAATCAAAATACCATTACATCGAATCATTGCTTGGTACTAAAAATAAATTTGCGCCAAGCCACGAAACATAAATTTTACGACAATGAAGTCATAGACGGAAATAACATTGATGAAAATATTTTTTATAAAAATCATTTCAAATTGTTACCTAATATTTCGTTTTACCGAGTATAATTTTTCAATCGACAAATATATCATTATGAACGTAATGTCGCAAAGTAAAGAGGTTACTGTGACATTAGTCCGATACAACTTGACATTTATAGGCCTATACTAGTTTCGACTCTATACTAATAGCAGGGGCCGCGTAGTGTCTCTGGAAGTGGGGCCTCAAAATCCACTTCTCACCCTCACTCTCACCACACAAACACTACTAGTTTTTCAGATTTCCGAAATTATAAATTTATATTATATTATAATAAATAAATAAATTATATTAATAATTATAAAAATATTTTAAGATGAAAAAAGGGGGCCGCGGCTCCTGGATAGTCTGATATATATATTTGACAATATTATGTAATGATGAGTGGAAGCTGCGCAGAATATGGTTCAGATTTACATACTATTCAAGGCGAAGGGGATAATTGGCGTGAATAAATCTATCTGAGAATAGAATTTCAGTTTCACCATGTTTCGGACTACA
Source organism: Lottia scabra (assembly GCA_029955415.1). Classification (NCBI taxonomy): domain Eukaryota; kingdom Metazoa; phylum Mollusca; class Gastropoda; family Lottiidae; genus Lottia; species Lottia scabra. Next base: position 3,517,091 of record JARJEI010000018.1, on the reverse strand, counting down.
TAAAGCCAAGCACATCTTAGACTTGATCATTCACCTTAACTGTCTAGAGAGCAAAAAGTAACAAATAATCGAGACTTTCGCAGAATATTCTGCACGTCACGTTTTCGAAACCACTAAAAAAAATAAAAGCGATCGTAATGGAATTCAATTTGTGAGGTCTCATACTGATGATAGAGGTATTGGGTCTTATGATCATTGTATGTTAGGTTTTACAGTCGTCTTATAATAATTCCCTGAGGCCTAGTAGAATACCTATCACTCCAGTGCGGCAGTGGCTATTTACCAAATTTAGCCTAGTTCAGGATGGCAGTTGCTATTTACCAGGTAGTGCTATAATATTATCGATATTACTAATACTATTTTAATCAGGTCCGTTCCTTTTAAAATACCGTATCATATCTATATGTAATTCAGTAGCCCTAGCCCTCTCCTTTTACATTTACAGTGAGTTCAGAATTGATTATTTCAATTTTCACAGATATCTAAATTTAATATTTTAAGAGGTCTCATAAACGGGAACTTTTTGGCTTAGCTTATCAGTAATATCGTTCACGTCTCTCCCTCCCCCTCCCTTCAGATCCATTTGTATCCATATTTAACAGCGTTTAAAGTCGAAAATACGTGTTTTAATAAGACTATGCCTTATATATAGAAACACATAATATAGACATAATGTTTAGTCAAAGGTAAGCCTATATTTTAAGGCTTTATGCGATTCTAGTACTTCTGAAGACTATAAATATGTATTCGTGACCCACACTTCCCTTCAAAATCACTGAATGTCCCCATTTAAAAGGTAGGCTAATAGTAATAACTCTCACCGTATCCATAATATCATTTATTTTTGTTCAATTGTAGGTAGGGTTATCAGATGTTTATTATGAAGCAGAGCAGACAATTATTTAGATGGATATATTCACTGAATCATAAAAGAAAGTTAATCATGTCAAGAATGGATCAAATTGGACGTGCTATCGTGTAGAATGGTCTTATTTGGTATCAAAAACACTACAGGCAGCTATACTTATGCCTATTTATCAATTCTTAATCATTTGCCGTTCCATAATTATATGAGCTTCAATTACCCTCTTATAGACCTTATTGTAGTAACCACCACTGTATTTACTCTCCTTGTATAACTGTAATAACTCTCCATGTTTACCTTACTGTAATTCCTTTCCTTGTTTACCTTACAATGCGAAGGGTCTTGGTCCCGGGCCCCTATAGGTGTGGCGCCAGCACGCTAACCGCTTAGCCATCGCGGCTTGAGAGAAGCTTTTCTAAGGTTAGCCGTGACTCTAACGCCGGAGGGGGGGGGGGGGGGGGGGGGTAAACGCTTTTTTTTCAAAGCCAACCAAGCTTTAGCACCCACAAATGGGTTGTTCGCATAATGAAGCGAACCAGTTTTTCATGGCGCTTCTTTACAACACAAAAACAATGGCTAAAAATTAACATAATATGAAGCTTTTAAGGCCCCTCGAGCATTTTTTTCGGGTCAGGAAGGGCTTCGATGGGGGTTAAAATTTGTATAAAGTCAATTCTCGGTGGTGATACATGCACAAATATATCAGTTCACAAAAGAATATTTATAAGTTCAAGAAAGTTTTTGAATTTTTGAGAAAAAAAAGGTTTCTGTGGGGTGTCGATCCCGGGTCCCTCTAGAGATGGCCCTAGCACGCTAACCGCTTCGCCATCGCGACTTAAAAGAAGCTTCGCTAGACAAAGTGTCTTTTCGGATTTGGAGTTTCGTTTTGCGGTTTCTTTATACAGAAGGTGTTCATTAGATGTTATAACGACGGAATGCCCTCCCCTCCCCCCCCCCCCCCCCTTTAGTGTACATGGTCATAATGGAGGGGTTCATCAGATCAAAGGATATCACAATGAACGGCTAAGCAGATGTCATACTGAAGGGGTGTGTTATAATGAAGAGATTTAAAAGATGACATAATGAAGGGGTTTATAAGAAGACATAATGAAGGGGTTTAAAAGATGACACAATGAAGGGGTTTAAAAGATGACATAATGAAGGGGTTTATAAGATGACATAATGAAGGGGTTTAAAAGATGACATAATGAAGGGGTTTAAAAGATGACATAATGAAGGGGTTTAAAAGATGACATAATGAAGGGGTTTAAAAGATGACATAATGAAGGGGTTTAAAAGATGACATAATGAAGGGGTTTAAAAGATGACATAATGAAGGGGTTTAAAATATGACATAATGAAGGAGTTTTAAAGATGACATAATGAAGGGGTTTAAAAGATGTCATAATCAAGGGGTTTATAAGATGTCATAATCAAGGGGTCTATACGATGCCATAATCAAGGGGTTCATAGCATAGATCGACAACTACGTCACTGGTGTATATCACGTGATACGCAATAGAGGAAATGTAGTACAAACAAAACAAAACTCCTTCCATATATTCACGATCTGAATATCTACTGTCACTATTGCATGTTCCATAACAGCAATGTCGTGTAGCGCCATGGAATATTCGTTTTTCAGAATGCTTGTCTCCTTCCTCCATGCGGTTCCTAGCATTGTTTGTACTACATTTGAAATCGAGTGAGAGCTAATTATAGATAGACTGTCCTATTTTTAGTAACTTCTTTGTTTCTCGATCCTTGCTATAAGAGGGGCTCATAAAATGGCACAATGAAGGGGTTCAGAAGATGTAATGATAAATGGGTTTATAAAATGTTATAATGACGGAATCCCCCCCCCCCTCAATTTAGTGTGCCTGGTGCATTACGACTTCCTTAACAATCATGTGGCCTCTGACCCGCCCATCCATCTAATAATCACTAGAAGCGCCACTAAGGAAGGGTTGATAACATTTTTATAATAAAGAGGTTCATGAAATTGAAAGATAAGGAACGACATATGCGAATTTAAAGTACAAATACCAAAGAAAAATCCTTACAAATCCAAATATAAAGGTGTAACAAATGCTCTCAAGTCTGAAACAACCTGCTCATTTTTAACATTATAACTGATAGCACAAATTGTTTTTTGATAACCTATGTGTAGGACCAACATATTAAGAATAACAGTTTGTATGGATAAAGACTTCTATTTGTTATTTCAAAATCCAAATGACAATGTGTAACAACTATATCCATAAGAACTGTTGTTCTGAATGTGCTGTGATACTTATAGCTGTCTTACAGGGAATACAGGACTCATATACTATAGTGATTGACACACACTTGGCATTTGTAGATACAACCCTCTTGGTAACTTGCGGTTCACACAATTCGGTTATTATTTATTTCACTAACAGGTATAAAACAGTCATAAACCGCTTAGTGGACTCTACTTGATATTAGTCAATGTGAAAAAGCGAGGCAACATATCCCAGTATTAACATGAGGGTATCAAAAATGTAAAACTCATCAAATGTACAATAAAATATTTATTAGAACGAAGTGGATATGGACGAACAACATGAAAACAATTTGGACGACATGAGAATACATTCTTTACAATTTGATTCAGCAGTAGCCAACCTACCATTAAATGATTTAACAGTTTACAGGTATCCTTGTAGACATCGTTCTGATGGGACATTATATCAGCTAATGAATATCACAGTTTCTGATATCATGAAAACTCATATTATGTGGTAGAATTTGACATCAGCATCTTCGTAGAGAGGAGGGGGGTCCCGAATTGAAACAGGTCTGACTTTGCCCCTGGATCTCATTTTCACATTAGTTACTATTTTAGAGAGGAAAAGCCTTCGAGTCATACAGGACACTTCATTCGGCTCAACCTTCGTCATTGTTCGAGACTATGTTCGAGACTATATAATGAATCGGCCATGATAGCAGGCCATCTTCCCCGGTATTTGGACAGGAAAAGACAACTCTTGTTTCAAGGTTGCTTTTGATTGGCTGTTTTTTCCGCGAAAGATGATGATACACTCTGAAGAATAAATGTGATTGGTTGAACTATAATTTATTCAATAAGGTGACTATCGTATAGTGTACGAGGTTATCTATCATGTCTAGTTCCGAAGTTGATACGAGTGTGGACACTTATGTAACCCATACTTTCCATCTGACCACAACTAACATTCCAATACATGTACATGTATATCAAACGAGCTACACACGTCCATAGAGTTGGAAAATATATTTCACAACACATTTTCACATTAGAAGCATACAGCCGGGTTATTATGAACACCCTCGTTAGACCACCTTGTAGTTTTTAGTTTTAACATCATTTTACAGAAGCAGATGGGCCACGAGACATAGATAGATGCTCTAGGACTCCGATTACCGAAACATTGTCTCTTCCCTTGATAAATACTATGATCAAGTTGAGTATATGTAGATTGAGCCCTTCTCGGTCTGTTAGCGTCGAGTTACATGTACCCGTAGTATTCATCAGAATGGAAATCCAACTGCCAGTGTTGTCTGTAATCTAATCTTGTCAGTCGTAATTTGAATCCAAAAACCAAAAACACAATGAAGATACCTTCGTGTCACTCAATATCGATTTTTGGTTTCACTTTTTATCCCCAAAAAGGATTCCGATGTTCAATTCAAAGTTGTATCATCTGGCAAACGTCGTACTATATCCATAACAATATTACCCGTTTTTAAACATCCGTTTTATCCAAATCGGCTGCGTTGCGTTTTAAAGCATGTTTATAAAGATCGTCAGAGCGGTCGATCAATCGTTCTACAGTTCTATGATCATGGTGGACATGTTCTAGACTAGAATGAGATGTTGAGTGGGCTCGATGTGGCGGCATTGATGTTTTTTTCCACGATGAAAATAAAGTTGAGCGAGTTAACATTAAATGATCACCCATCCGATTTTTACGTCTGTGCCACACACGCGTTAGTTCTTTATGGACGTCTTCATTGAGAAAACAGAAGAGAAACGATAAAATGAAACCCTGAAAAAAAAATAAAATAGAGAGATTTATCAATTTCTAGTTTGATAGTAAGATGTAGAAACACCTTCAATGGCTAGAACAACTTCAGGGAGAACGTCCTTAATCCTTCCGAACAACCTATCCCAGAGAGATCTAGCTTCCATGGGGTGACCCATCCGTCTTAAAGGCATTGTAAAATGGGTTTCTAAACTTTGTATGTGTATCCGGGACACTGATATCATCAATTTGCACCATTCCAATTTCCATTTCGACGTCCGTGGTTCTTGCCATTCCACTAAAAGTATCGCGTTTTATGACGATCAGTGACGTCAAATCAGTGTCCCTGATACATATACAAATTTTAGAAAACCACTTTTCAATCCCTTTAATGCTACGTAAAAGTATTATCTGAGGAGCGGATGTAATCAATCCCCAACTCCAGTATTAACCATGCATTGATGAGGCCAAGAAGGCCAACACAGTACAGTCTGCGGTTAAAAAATATAATATATCAATTATACCTGAAAAGAATTGTACGTCATTTCTGCGTAAAGGTAAGGTATATTGGTGTGCCCCTCCTTTTCTTGAACAGCGTAAAAAGCGATATAGGTGACCCCAAATAATGGTATTAATACTAAGATGAATTTGGTCAATTTTCTGAAATGAAAAAGTAAAAGCATCTCTACAATAATAAAGCTGTGCATCAGCTTCAACTTTAGAGGAGTTATTTTGTTAATGCTACAATGACAAAAAAAACCTCATTCTCTGGGTCATATTTTCATGTGCGTCCACAAAGGAGGTTTGGGGTGATAATATTTGTGTAGGTCACATAGTTCCATTACACATGACTCCACGGCATGTGCACACTTCTTGAACACCTATGACAAAAAAAAACCTTATTCTCTGGGTCATCTTCACATGTGCGTCCACAAAGAAGGTTTGGGGTGATAATATTTTTGTAGGTCACAGAGTTCCATTACACATGACTCCACGGCATGTGCACACTTCTTGAACACCTATGACAAAAAAAAACTCATTCTCTTTACGTTCGTTACCAGCAGATGTTGATATCACATACGATGTAGTTTTTGGTAGTCGTAGTAGTTGGTAGTTTGATTGGTTTGGTAATTTTAGAATCAATAAGATCTGGTCGGGAAAAAATAGATTTGACCTACCTATAGCTTTGACCATTATGCTGATCACGTGACCTCATCCTCATACAAAGCATTCTGATGATGTCAACAAAAAAGAAGATGTTTATCTGAAAAATAGAATAAGTCTTAAACAAATAAATAAACTGCTGTATTGCATTGGTGCCCTGGTGTGAAACAGTGGCGGAAATATTGGTATATTTTCACTTAAAAAGCGCAATATGTGAGCATTTTTATGCCATGCCCTCCATTACCTCCTCCCCTCAAAGAATTTCTGGCTACGCTACTGGTGAGAAATTTCATAGCACTGTCCTTTTTTCTATCTAGCATAATAACGTATGATGTGCTGAGTTATGATTATGTTAGTTAAACATGAACATGGAATTACTTACAAATATGACAATTATGCCGGGACCTTTTAAAATCCAAAAATAATATGCATTTTCTTGTACTGTCCAGCAACTGAAAAAAGAAAAATGAATAGGTTTTAAACCACTGTTATAGCATGTCCAAAATCCTCCAACAATGTATATCACTGTTTACTGAACCATCTAGATTCCCACTGTTTATTTGATATCATTGTTATATCCGTGTAGAAAGAAATACTCACTATATATTTTCTAATGTGGTTTTAACTATTACCCATGGAATGATATTCAATACTGGTAGGGCTGAAATAAATATCAAAAGTCAAAAAGTTAAACCAATTATGGCTACACAATGAACATCGCGATCCCAATACTTTCTTTGTTATCTTTTTGTCAATCTATTATGTATGCAATGAAAGCTTCTCGGAAAAGGATTATGTGGGGAAAAGCCAGTGTCAATGCCCCCCCCCCCATCCCCATTATAGACATCCGTCGGTTGAAAAAGTGCCGTCGGTAAAGTTGAGCCGACCGATTGCAGGCATAAACATAACAAAATCTAAATATAGCTTCAATTAGCCTTCCTGCAGTGTGTCAAATGGTTGAAACTCCAGAGCTTCCGGGGGGCTTCGCCCTCAGGACCCCCACCTAACTCAGACGGGCCCCTGGTCCCCACCCGTTTTTCTCTTCGCTCGCAATGTCAATATATTTTGTCGGTTCATCTTTACCGTTGCACCCCCACTGTGTCATGGCGCAAATGGACATGATCATCGATTGATTGAAGAGAGGGTTCTTGTAAAATTATTTTAATCTTTGTAGAAATATATATTCCTTGATAACCTCAACAACAACAACGTAAAATGATCTCATGCCTTTCCATTCTGCAGGCGAACTTTAACGAAGGTGTATCACGTTAAAGTTCGCCTGCAGAATGGAAAGGCATGAGATCATTTTAAAAAAAAGAAGATAAAATACTCACTCCAGCCCAAGATGATATAAAAACTAACTCCTTTCCGGCCTGTATAGAAGGGTTTGTGTATTAACATATATAAATATAAACCTTCTATAAAGATCCACATATGACAGGCGCAGATTGTAAAATGAAATAAACTGACGATAAGCCGACATTCCCAATGCTGAAATTAACAAAAATAATAAGGCATGATTGCTTTACGTAATAGAACTGTCGTTTCTAAGCTATGGCGTAAATACAGAAAATCTCAACATTTGAGCATTTTCATGCCCAAGACAATCCGATGTTTTTAAAATAAACTCATAAATGAAATGGTGTTTTACGTCCCACTTTTCTGAACCTTCACCTTACACCAGACCTTCTCAAATCCGGCCCGCGACGCCCTTGAGAATGGCCCTCAAGAGTGACACCTTCCTCTAAAACGCTCTTCTCTCTATGCTAGCTTAGCTCTATTAGGCCCTTTTATTTTTTTGCATTTGGCATTTTGAAAATTAATTGAGAAGGCCTGCATTGTATTGACGGAAATATACTGATAAACACTCACCGTGCCTTCTTCTATAAAAGTTAATTTTCCTGTGACTTCTTTAATAAAATCAGATGCCATTCCGATACCTCCCATGACAAATACAGTATCTCGAACTAAGGCAATCATTGATCGAAGTATTAAGGCAATAAATAAGTTAATATGTAACACATTGCTCTTACTCTGAAGGCGTCTGAAACAGAGAAAACTCAATTAATAGTTGTCTGTTGTTTCAATAAAGAGTTCTGTCCCTTGTAACGTTGTGTTTAATAGTTAGGCTTCACGACATAATGGTCACGTTTGATCACTTTATCCTGGTCATTTATTAAAATCTCTCATATATCTATTTTATTTATCAATTCAAGAACTATAATCGAACATCGTGGAATACTTCATTCAGCCTATGCAATTATATTATCACCAAACAAATAGGTATGCTGTAGGACTAAGAAATAACGAACTTTCTATCCCTGGAATAATGGGGACTGGAAATCGACCAAACGGTCTTCTTGAAAGTAACGCTGGCACATTGCAACATTATAATAGTTTACGGAAACTGACAGGATAGCCGATTGAAAACGGCGCATAGTGTGCGACGGGAAATACTTTCCAGTTTTGCGTTTTTATAGTTCTAACTCTGTCGGGTAGCCTAGTCCCAGAAACGGGAATTTTTAGCTTGGCTTATCAGTAATATTGCTCATAACTCTCCCTCTTCCATGATGTCAAATCTAGAGTGTCATAGTAAAAAATGAAACTTGCCTACAGAAAAACATAATAATTACAGCTATAACTAAACTGAACAATGATAGACCATAACCAGTGGTATACAATATTCTTAGATTCTTCTCCACCTCTAACGTTTCATGTAGTTTCCCAGACTGAAATCATAGAACAATAAAATATATAAGATTTGAACGACATGTAGAAGCGAGGAGCAAATATAACAAAACACAAGACAATGTTATGGAATACATGTATAACACATTTCTTTAATACAGTTCTTTAAGGTACATCTGATGACGACATGTGTATCTTGTGTTGAAACTTTATGTGCCCAACTTTATTAAAGAAAGGCGTTGTATAACATAATATTGTCTTGTGTTTTATAATAAAATATAAATATAATATCATTTTTTTGTCCAGTCCAGTGGCATTTATAAGAATCCCTAGATCGTAGAGGAACCGAGTTGGGGCAACAGAATTGTCAAGGGTGCTCATAGCCTGGATATATAAAACAACAGCATATAAATTTTACTTCATTGTCGTTTTTTTTTTTTTTGTATCATTGTATCATTTTCTGCAAACATCAGCAAGAATTACGTTGGATTAAATGCAACAACATGGTTGTAAAGTGTGTATTTGATTTGTACCTACCCCGAATGTAAAGGAACCTGTAGGTGGTCGACACAGGGTAAAATTGGTCCACGGTGTGGTAGTATTGGGCAATGTATACCAGGTTCCATTTTCTGTACATCTTTTATACGCATATTCTGAAAATTATAATCGTCATCTATTAGATAATTTAGATTACTAGATAATTTAGTCAAACATACTCAAAATAAAAACAGATTGAACCGATCCAAAACAATGTCAATTATTGTCAAACAATGGCCGCCATAGAAACAATTGATATTTTAACTTGATTTTAGGCTCACTGGATTCAGAAGGTAGTAAACAAAAGTTAATCATAGAAAAAGATAATAAACTAAAATCCAATTAATCAAACTGGGTTGATGTTTGTATCTATTTTGTCTTTTAAAAACTTAAATGGTTAATTTTATTTCAATTACATTCAAATTAACAGAAAAAAAGATTAATCTTATTCCATTTGGTTTTATCATTAGGCTACAAGTAGATAAACGCTGGAGTTGGTTGCTTTTCTATGGAATATGATACGACCATCGTATCACTGAATCTTTATATTATGTTTTCATTGAATACCTGCCAATTTAAATATAAAATTTAAACTTCTGGCATTATCATTTTATATTTTAAAACGATAACCATTCCCAAACAGACAGCTAACAACAAGCATATGGCTTTGATTTACCGATTACAAATCAGTGCCAAGAGTTCGATTTCAGATATTTCCTAAACATCTTACAAGAACAAAGGAGATGTTATCTAGGAAAATGCAGAGATCGGGTTCTGTTTCGTCTGAACGACAATAAAACTGTTCGTTTTCTTTGATAGTTTCCAGGTGATCGGAAAATAAAGTCATCAAAGATATTGAAAAATAAAAAAGCACTTGCCAAAATAAGCATGGTCATAATTATTGTTTGTGTGCGTTGATATTAATGTGCGATGGCAAAATGGCTTGAAAAATGAAAGAATGTTTGGCATTAATTAGCTTAGCGGTGGTTAAACTAAGGACTGCTTGAGCAAGTTAAGTGGCTCATTTACGTGAATAAACATCTTTTTAATAATAACAAATAATTTTATTTTAATCGGTAGAGTATGCCTTCAGACCGTTGGTATCGTAGTATGTAGAAATCCTTGATTCAAACACTATCTCGACCTTTGCTTGATTGAACTTGAACACAATCACAAAACGGTAAAGTTTATCGGACTACATGCCTAGACATCTGTACTTAACGCCTTGTAATCGGTCGGTGATATTAATGTGATCTGTAATGGCGGTTTAACCGTGTTATTTCAGAGATATGGATAACCTAAATTAGCAATTTAGTTCTAAATTTAAATTCTGAAATATTTAAAAAGAGACTGAAGTTTGTTTATATTAATATATAAATATCTAGGTTTAAAACCAGTTCCCAAAATTAGTTGATAAATATGATGTTATGTTTAAAGCTATATTTAAACGGAAATGAATTATTATCCAATAGAACTAACATAATATACCATTCAATATTTAATTTATTTTTAATTTTGCTGACAAAAATAGTTTCAGTTCTTTTTAATTGCAACAGCTATAAAAACCTGCACAAGCAAGGCAACTCCGTTAATTAAATATCACTTCCAAAGAATACCAGAATCTTGAATCAAAGTTAGTTGTATAGAGTACAGCAACTCAGCTTTTAAATATTTCAATACTTTTTCAGTATCTCAGATCAATTTTACAAATGCGTTAAGGCTTTAAAACAATGCTAAAACGTGAGATGTAACGTTAAAGTTACAAGTAGAAGTAAATACTCAGATTGATGATGATGTCACTACAAATACCTTGATAGGACCTTATTACTGTACGACCACAAACTCAATACTCGCATGTTAACTTTAAGAATGTCTACTATAAACATGATGTGTAACACTTCATTTAGAAGTAGAAATAGGAATTGGAATGACTGATGCCTTGCAGTGTGCAATATGTAAAATTTCGCCAGGACAGCGGCATAAGCCTACTATTGTTTTCGATTTCCAATTGTCGAGGAATCTTTAATGTGCATAGCCTGTAGCACACGGGGCCTCGATCGGTTTATTGTCCCAGCCGAACTACTAGATGTTTTTCCATGTCAGCCCCTCTGACCTGCATCACTGACAGGGGAAGACGTAATGGTGAGAGAATAAAACATAACAAAATATATACCATTACACCTGATGACGACACGAATGTATACTGTATTTAAACGTCATGTGCCTAAATGTATTAGAGAATTATGTTATATTCCATAATATTGTATTGTGTTTTATTATAATTATATGTGCTCTTCGCTTCTATTATGTTGTTCAAATCTGAAGAATATATAACAAAACATAAGACAATATTATGGAATATAACACACTTCTTTAATACAGTTAGGCACATATAACACACTTCTTTAATACAGTTAGGCACATATTTATGTGCTCCTCGCTTATATTATGTCGTTCAAATCTTAAGAATGTATAATTCTATCAGTTAGTAGTTAGTGTAACGATAACGTTATAAGTAGAAATAGAAATTGGAATGGTTTCTGTGTTATCGTAGAGGTAAATAAATGATTATTTCACCTGTCTTATAATATAGGTAAACTGTAAGATGTATAGTCTAACTTGTTACCATTAAAGATAACAAAATAACAAGATATTTAGATTAAAGATAGTGCCATCGATGTAACATACATTAAGCCACATTAACCCACACCCAGTCTTTATTAGTATAACCCTGGGGTCAGATTTAAAATATCTGCTGATAATATAATATTGTTTGAAGAGTACTTTCGGTTTAAAAGAAAGAAAGAAACATCTATATTTGACAAGGGTAACAACTTAAGTTCCGTGATGATCCTTTCTTCCAGCTGGTCCTTGAACAAACCTCTTGGCATAGATCTTTCCCGGATTATTCGTACCTATGTACAGCTGGGTGGACTGGAATTATGAGTGAAGATGACTTATTCAAGGTCATCGGACTTTCACACCCTGATAGGGAACCAAACTCTCAAACATAACGACCACCATTTCCTCGTATCCAAGCAAATGACGTCATGTTTGTATAGAACCACAATGTTTGTTAATAATTAAAAAATCTGATAATGATAATTGTTTTAATAAAGAAAGTCATAGAACGCATGGTTCCAATCTTTAAAAATGTTCTCTTTTACCACACAAATTCGGAACTAGAGTAATGTAGCTGTAATCTGTGATATTTTAGTGGTTTTCAAATGAAGGCACGACCTCATAATTATACAGACTTGAAATGGCTTAAAAGGATGTTCACTAACTGTTCGACCAAAAACAAATTAGTCTGTAATATTTTAGCTTATCTAATCCGTAATATTGTTCACAACTCTCCTACGAAATTTAAACCTTCAAAATGTACCCAAAATTATGAGCGTTTGAAAGTCTAAAATACGACCCGTCGTTTAGTAAGACTAGAAAATACATATATACGAAAATGAAGGATTAATGTTAAAGTAGGGATGTAATTGAAGGAATTATATGATTTTCGTGCACTAGCACTTCTGGAGGCTATTTAGAAATATTCAAGTACATTTAAATACATTCCTACATGTCGGTCAAAATCTAGGGGTTTAACAATACAATAACTTGAATGAGTGGGCATATCCTGTCTTCCCATGTTCTATATTTCAACAGAATCTTAGGTTTATAAAGAGAACTATGACCCAGGAATAAATCAGACATCAGAAACATCATGCAATTCATCAGATGAGATGATTAATCATGCAGACCAAAATAAGGTGTTGATGTAAAATAAACAGTCATTATAACACCTGTTGATTTAGAACAGAAATTACAATATATTATATTACGTTAGGATATTATTTCAATCTAAATTAATTTACACTCTGTTTCTAAAAACTCCATTTAAACAACTCTTTATTCTATCTATATTATAATATACGTGTTGAGCATTTTGATTAGTAAAACACAGATTGTTTTTGTGTTTTACATCCAACCTGTTCGACTCCTGATCGAGCTTCTTAAAACAGAATATTGATTATTTATTGACGTCTCACTTCTTATTGGGCTGATGAGGACTTATTCAAGTTGCATACATGCGATGTACGTTGGGGCATTTGTTAAATCGTATACTGTATCCTGTATCTAAATCTGATCAGTAGCAATATTAAAACTACATTTTCTTTATACAGACCACAATATTAGTGTAATCGCCATCTAAATATACTTCGATTAACCCAAATAACCCGATAAGAAGTGAGACGTCCAAATTAATCTTATGTAAATCTGTAATCTGGTTTCAGTAGCTCGATCAGGAGTCGAAAAGGTTGGATGTAAAACTCCAATGAAACTATGTTTTATTAATTACAATGATCAACACGTCAGAAAATATTGCAACATTATTATTATCAAGTTTCATGTTAGTGAGTAAATCTCGTATTTGGGTAATTAATATTCATGAGGTAACATGATGATCAGACCCATGCATGTATTGAATCGTGGTACCTATTGAAAATTGGATTGTCAAAATAAAGTTATTTTATAATGTGTTTATTTGGTTTCGTTTTCATAAATTTTAAAATTCTGATTTATGACACGTCCTATTTATGAAATATATTTCTATCGACTTTCACGTTATTTGGTAAATTTCGTATTTAGAACCATGATTATTAATACTCATGATGTTCCGTGATGATCAAACTCCCTGTATTGAATGATTTTATTTGGTTTTCGTGTTCATGAATTTTGAAATTCAGATTTATGATCCTCATACGGGATTCGTAACATCATCAAAATCAATTGCCATCTATCAATTTTCACGTGGGCCACTTTAAGCCAGCACTTCCCCCATTAAATTGATTGACGTTAGAAGTTGATACTCCCAATTGGTAAATGTTTTAATTTTATCTTCATTCAACATTTTATATAATTAAAGGGATTTAAAGGATACTTTCTAAATTTTGTAACGACTTTAACCAATCCCGAAATATGATTCAAAATGCGCCGAATCGATGCCATTTTTTTATTTTTTTTTCTTGGGGATACTTTCTGTTAGGGCTCGCGTCTGCTGTGTACTTTGACTCTACAAACTATACTCTTTGGTTAGCCCCCTCAATATTTTGAACAAATCCTCCTCTTTCACGGTACATATAGCATAAATTTACACCATTCCAATTTTCAGACGTTTGATGTTCCTGCAACCCTTATTAAGTTTTAATGATGTTACGTTTAAATATCTAGAAAACCTCTTTACAATCTCTTTAAAGTCACAACCTGTTTAACTGGTAATTCAGCAATATCAGAATCTGTGCCAAAACGCAATGTTCGACTTTTTCATCAATGTTTTCACTTTAATTTGTTTTTCCGATCAATCATCAAACAATTTGACATGATACAAAACGTTATAGACCTTTTTATTTGTATTTTTAAGATATCTGATATTCGAGATGTTATTGGGATAAACAAGATTCTATTTATGTAACAATTCAATAAGGTTAACAGTATATTCCAGATCTTGTCTGATTATTATAGCATCTTGTATCTTATCTCAATCTTTGTACACCACTGGGAATCAAGACATGCTCCACGCTCAACATTAATTTAAGGCATTCTTCGGCTAATTAATAACTACATGGATATCGAATTTTATTATACAATTATGAAGCTTACCCTTCAACTTCAAGTGATTGTAAAGAGATTTTCTAAACTTTGTATGTGTATCGGGGACACTGATAGCATCAATTTACGTCATTTCAATTTCCATTCCGACGTCTGTTGTTCTTGCAATTCCACTAAAACTAACGCGTTTTAAGACGTCCCTACCAGACACTACCGGAAGCTACTGTTGATATCTATGACTTGGCGCAAATTGTTGCTATCAGTGTCCCCGATACACATACAAAGTTTAGAAAACCTCTTTGCAATCCCTTTAACACTACAAAATACTAAATATATTCTGTAAATTTAACTGGTAATTAATGTGAGCACCACTAAAATACACGATTGAGAAGCAAGGCGGGCTCTCCTCTGCCCCAATGATATTTACTGAGTTTATCATTTCCAGGAGTCCACAAAGTTCATTATAATAGGTGATCTTTATATGCAACTAAGCAAATTAAAAATGTGAAAATGTATTGATTTCATTGTAACATCTCCGTTATGATAACCAATCAATTTACCATCATTGCAGTGCCTTTGGATTCAGTTTTCAAAACGCCATAAAATCGTGACGGGGCATAATTTAGTTAACATACACACTTAAACTCAATTTCTGCCATTACAGCCAATTATCTACCTGTCAGAAACACTCCAGTAGAACTAGGCTGATCGAACTAAGTGAGGACCAAAACTAGATCGCGAACTTAATAAAGCAAATTATAAGGGGCTTTTAGTGATCTTAAATCAGACCAGTAACGTTATAAAGCGGATCATTAAGAACGTTTGGTTTACTACCTTAATTGCCCACCAAAACTGGACCACTTACGTAATAAACACAATCATTAAGAGTCTTCGATCTCAATTGATTTCCAAAACGAATCATTAAGAACTTGAAGTCTTCTACCTTAATTGACTAACAAAAACAAGACCACTAACTTAATAAAGCGGATCATTTAGAACTTTTAGTCAACTACCAAAATTGACTATCAAAACAGGACTACTAAATTAATAAAGCGGGTCATAAAGACTTTTAGTGTAGTACCTTAATTGACTACCAAAACTGGAAAACTAACTTTAAAAAGCGGATCATTTAAAACTTTTAGTCAGCTATCTAAATTGACTCTTAAAACTGGACTACTATATTATAGGGGTAGCTTGGAGGTTTCCTTATTTGTACTAATAGGCAATATTCTAATTAATATTAAAATATTGGAAATATTTTTAACCACAATTGTCTGACATCAAATTTGAATTGTGAAAATCGCAGCTACGAATGTCCGGTCATTAATAACCAGTTCCTGACTGCTTCTGCCAGTTCGCGTGATCAGTCGGAAAATTCAAAAACGTCATATCTGGGACTTATATATTGTAATTGCTGGAATCACACACACCGACTATCCAGAAAGGAAAATGATGACCTCTACACCAACCAAACAATACATGCATAAAAATATGTTTTATTGTCAAAAACTGTGTAATTCAGGCTGCAATAAATAATGTCGTCTTGGATAGTGTCAAGTCACAATAAAGGCTGGAAACACCTTTTTCCCATCTGAAACCATATATCATATTTATCTAGAGATTTATTTGAAAATACAGAAAACATTTTTTTTAAATAATAAAACCTCTTAGAATGAACAAAAAATATAGATTTTCAAACTTGGCCAATAGGTGTATAATAATTATATACATTGGTTGATGAATATTACCAAGTTTGAGAACTTAATTTGTTTGTTCATTCTAAGAGGTGGTATATTTGTACATTCTAAGAGGTGATATATTTGTACATTCTAAGAGGTGATATATTTGTACATTCTAAGAGGTGGTATATTTGTACATTCTAAGAGGTGATATATTTGTACATTCTAAGAGGTGGTATATTTGTACATTCTAAGAGGTGATATATTTGTACATTCTAAGAGGTGGTATATTTGTACATTCTAAGAGGTGGTATATTTGTACATTCTAAGAGGTGATATATTTGTACATTCTAAGAGGTGATATATTTGTACATTCTAAGAGGTGGTATATTTGTTCATTCTAAGTGGTGGTATATTTGTTCATTCTAAGAGGTGGTATATTTGTACATTCTAAGAGGTAGTATATTTTTAACAAAAAGAATCCTAACGCAATAGCCTCTGTTTAGTTATCCATTTAAGGTGCATTTTGAAAATCGTTGCTTAAAACCTTCACATTCCTGTACGTGAGTCGCGTCATTCACCTAATTCGTTATTTATTGTAATGAAATTGTTAAAGAAAGTCTATTATAGACAGGGACATTCTGTTGGCTGTAATTTCATGCCAGCAGCCCATATATCAAAGTTTTTAGCCTCTAATTGACTGTAGAAAGTCTGGATTTACTTCTCTTAGATAAGATATAAGACGTTACTGATTACTTTAGTGATGTATGGAGTCTTAAAATAGCTCTGGAAATAAATCACGAACATTTGAAACGTCTACCAAATGATGGTCATTCACGACAAGTTCTGGATTGGTGGCTTTGTTAATATCAGTTAATAAAGTCTAATTTGTGGTTAAGTTACGGATGTTCTAAAATAAGTTTTCGAAAGTTTGACCGGAATCGCCGGCATCTAGTTATCGACTAATTTGTTGGTCTATCTAGACCTAGATTCCCCTTAAGTGGTCCAAATAACTCACTAATTTGTGGTCTAGTTTGGGATAAGATGTTTTCAAATTGGTGTTCGAAATTGGACGGGAATCACTAGAATCTAAATATCGACAAATTTTTCTATCTAGATCCCTCATAATTGGTCCAGATAAACTCACTGTTTAGTGGTCTAGTTTAGGATAAGATGCTCTAAAAGAAGTGGACCGGAATCACGGAAATCTAAAACCGACTAATTTGTCGGTCAATCTATTTACATTCCTCATAATTGTTCCAGAAAAACTTACTATTTTGCGGTCTATCTACGTTTAAGATTATTACTGATTAAACACAGATCACAACGACTTGAATGTCGACCTTATTTTGATGAAACAATACATGTTGCTCAAAATTGGACCAAAATCAAGAACATCTGAAATTACAAGTTATTTGTCGGTCAATCAAGATATATTTGACCTTATAAAACTTTTCTATTATACCTTTTGAATGTTAACCTGTTCTTGATGAAACAAGATATGTTTTCATAAATAGGCTCGGAATCAGGGTTTCTCATCATTTCGTAATACTGTCTTTTGGTTAACTGACATGTTAAATATCCTTAGTTCTGAACACTTATTCACGAGCATCTGTAATGTGGACTATTGCATATTGAACAAGAAAATATTCTAATTCTGAATCATGATTTTTAGTCCATAGTTCTTCAAAGCAAATTGTTGTTCATCCTTCGAATTGGCGTGCTATCTGAGGATGCATTTCAAAACGCTTAACATTCAATAAGAATACGACTCAAAATTCAAATTGTCTTTTAAGAGACGTGGCTTTTTTATACAGTTTCTTTCGTTTTTGTTTTATCATTGGGTCTTGTTTTCTGTTACTAATAAAATTGGATTAAGAATTCATTTGTGGTAAACTTCGTTAAACTACTGAACATAGGGAAATGCATGGAATGGTTTTCTGTTACTAATAAAATTGGATTAAGAATTCATTTGTGGAAAACTTCGTTGGACTACTGAACATAGGGAAATGCATGGAATGTGAAGAAACTGCATAAATAAAACATAGAAATCACGTTCGATAATAAATAATTAATAATAATTTCAAAACAGGCTACATTTATATCTCCCACCTGGTTTTATAGTCGCTAAATTAGTTCTAGAACAGTTGGTCATAAAACTTAATTGAACTGCGGACGGATCTCTTCCATCACTGCAGTGCTCATACTGGAGTTGAGATTAAGCCATAGAACCTCCTCAGATGATCTAATATTGGTTGTATCATCTATCCTGTCAGAGTTCCCATTAAGTTTACTTTTTAACATAATAACCTTAACATGTTTTTAGAACATCCTGTGCCGGTGTTTTCTGTTAAATAGTTACTTGTTGCTTTCAACCACCCAACCCCTAGTAAACAAGTGAAATAAACACACACACATTGCTTTAAACAGAGGAAAAGGCACAATAAAATCCTTTATCTGCTCTTCTGTAGCATATTTTCAACTTAAGGCTTTTACAAACTCCTTTTACAAAATACCTTTACATTTTATGATACTTTTCTTATATGAAAAAAAGTTGTATGAAGACAACAGTTCGATTAGATAACACACTATCAAATTATATCTATTCAAAGCCCTTTCATACACATGTAACATTTAATTCTTTCTGTCTGGGACTCTGGGCCTGAATAAATTCGCTGCATTGGCAAACCTTTGGGTTGTAACAAAAGTACCTAATGATTTTAAGATATAAAAAGAAGTAGTATCTCTATATCTGGTAAAGTTTAGGTTTAAAATTATATGTAATGCGATATAATCCTCTCCCACATGATGTTGTAAACGTATTGAAACCAGATTATATAGTTATTTCTATAAAGGTCACCAGTGGAGCTAATCTGTTTGTTTTTGATCTTTATATAACATGTATTTGCTAACAACTGGTCAAAAACATTTGTGTACGAGGATCATCTCTATGATCGAGTATATCATCAGAGCATTCTGCATTACCAATGATTTTTTGTAAATGTTTAGTACATGACATAACTATTAATCTTGGTCATTTCTGTGTCGTTTTGGCCCAATAGGTGCAGAATAGTGGAAGGTAATTCACCATTTCAGTGCTGCATTGTTGTGGCCAATTAGGTGCAAAACAGTGGGACATAATTCACCATTTCAGTGCTGTATTTTTGTGGCCAATTAGGTGCAAAACAGTGGGACATAATTCACCATTTCAGTGCTGTATTGTTGTGGCCAATTAGGTGCAAAACAGTGGGACATAATTCACAATTTCAGTGCTGTATTTTTGTGGGCCAGTAGGTGCAGAACAGTGGCACCTAATTCACCATTTCAGTGCTGTATTGTTGTGGCCAATTAGGTGCAAAACAGTGGGACATAATTCACCATTTCAGTGCTATATTGTTGTGGGCCAATAGATGCAAAACAGTGGCACCTAAAGCAACATTTTATTTCTGTGTCGGTTTTGTCATTAGTTCATTAGTTGCTACCTATGTATTGCCAATGTGTTCACATGGATTTCGAGATTTGTTTTACGGATGGGATCGTTCGTGCTTGGTTTTATTATTTGTCTCAATAGGTCCAGAACCAGTGGCACGTAAAGCACTATTTCATTTCTGTGTCGTTTTGGTATCTTTTTCCAATGTGTTTCTTCAGTATTTATACAATATATTATAATATACAGACCTGTTGTTGTGGTCAATTAGGTGCAGAACAGTGGCACGTAAAGCACAATTTCATTTCTGTGTCGTTTTGGTCTCTATCACCAATTTTTTTTTCTCAGTTTTTATGAAATATTATAATATACTGACCTGTAGTGATCATACCCCTGTAATAGTCTGGACAATGTTGTCTAACTAGAGTATCGGCTGGTACCTCATCCCAACATAATAGATTATCAAATATTGGTGGACAGTATTTAATCTCGTCTTCACTCGAGCTATCTATAATAAAACACATTTAGATCTTTAAAACATTTAGTTAAGAAATTAAGCAGTGCAGCTATCTAAGAGAGAGGGGTAATCGTCTGTGGTTCTTGCAAATCCACTAAAACTAACGCGTTTTATAACGTAACTGACAGTGACCTATCGGAAGCTACTATTGATATTTATGAAGATTACCGTCATAAAACGTGCTAGTTTTAGTGGAATTGCAAGAACCACAGACGTCGGAATGGAAATGGGAATGGCGCAAATTGATGCTATAAGTGTCCCCAATACACATAAAAAGCTTAGAAATACGCTTTACAATCCTTTTAACATTCAGATATCAGTTGTTCCTTATATCATGAGTTTAAAGTGTATTAACCCATACCAACAGTACTTAGCCATGCAATTGTTTCTAATCTCACGTAAAAATGTAAACTAACAACCAACAACTACCTTATATGTGATATCAGTAAACTGGAAACGGACCGAAATATACCAAACAACAACTACCTTATCTGCGATATCAATAAACTGAAAGCGAATGGCCATCTACCAAACAACATCTACCTATTCTGTGATATTAGTAAACTGGAAGCGAATGGCCATCTACCAAACACCATCTACATATTCTGTGATATTAGTAAACTAGAAGCGGATGCTCATTTACCAACCAACAACTACCTTATCGACGATATCAGTAAACTGGAAACGGATGGTCATCTACCAACCTACAACTACCTGATCTGCGATATTAGTAAACTTGAAGCGGACGGTCATCTACCAACCAACAACTACTTAATTCTGTGATATTAGTAAACTGGAAGCGGACGCTCATTTACCAACCAACAACTACCTTATCGGCGATATTAGTAAACTTGAAGCGGACGGTCATCTACCAACCAACAACTACTTAATCTGCGATATCAGTAAACTGGAAGTGGACGTTAGCTTGTCATCTACCAACCAACAACTACTTAATTTGCGAAATCAGTAAACTGAAGGCAGGCGGCCGTGTACCAACCAACAACTACCTAATCGGCGATATCAGTATACTGGAAGCGGACGGCCATCAACCAATCAACAACTACCTAATCAGAGATATCAGTAAACTGGAAGCGGACGGCCATCAACTACTTAATCTGCGATATCTGTAAACTGGAAGCGGACGTTAGCTTGTCATTTACCAACCAACAACTATCTAGTCTGCGATATAAGTAAACTGGAAGCAGACGTTAGCTTGTCATCTACAAACAACTACATGTACCTAATCTGCGAAATCAGTAAACTGGAAGCGGAAGGCCATCAACCAATCAACAACTACCTAATCAGAGATATCAGTAAACTGGAAGCGGACGGCCATCAACTACCTAATCTGCGATATCTGTAAACTGGAAGCGGACGTTAGCTTGTCATTTACCAACCAACAACTATCTAGTCTGCGATATAAGTAAACTGGAAGCAGACGTTAGCTTGTCATCTACAAACAACTACATGTACCTAATCTGCGATATCAGTAAACTGGAAGCGGACGGCCATCTGCCAACCAACAAGTATCTAATCTACGATAACAGTTAACTGAAACTGGTTGCGGACGGTCGTCAACCCTACCTTGTCTGTGATATCAGTAATCTGGAAGCAGATTGTCACTTACCAACCAACAACTACCTAATCAGAGATATCAGTAAACTGGAAGCGGACGGCCATGAACCAACCATCAACTACCTATTCTGTGATATCAGTAAACTGGAAGCAGATGGTCACTTACCAACCAACAACTTCCTAATCAGTCTAAACGACTATATACCATCAAGAATCCCGGAAGAAAGTCTTGATAGTTATTGGATTATTATGACTGTTAATAAAGTTAATGATATAGATATAACAGTGATTTTATTGTCAGGTCTGAATTCCAACTCATATCATCTTTATTAATATAATAGCTCTTTACGTGGCCATTAAACCACTAACCCTTCCCCTAGTATTTTAATTACATACAAGATGGACATGGCTGCTGTTTTTAATTACAGCTAAAACGTTTATAATGTAATTCAAAATGCATTTAATTGTGCATTTAAAAAGCCATCAAGTCATTGTTATCATATCGAGATTATAGGTAGATAAAATACACCTTATAAATAATAGACAGCTTAAAGAGCCACGTTTACTTCACTTCGACTAATCACACATTTGCTATCATTTCTACCTATCAAATATTCACCATTGTTTCGACCAAACATACCTTAATTCCTCATGTGAAAAATTCATAAGCTGTTACCCATGTTTCGTCAAAATGTCTTTTTGGACTTCGAGTTTCGTTTTGCGGTTCGGATCGTTAGTACTTGGTTTCTTTTATTTCAGAAATGAAAATAGTTTTACTAAACTAATCAGTAATAGTGTTCAAAGACCACTCTTAAAATTTGAGTCTTAAAATACATGTGTATTCATAATTATCCGTGTTAAAAAGTTCGAAATGCGACTATATATAGAAAATACATGTACAAATAGAAAGCATAATGTTTAGTTTGAGGTATATTTGAAGGGATTGTTCGATTTTAGTTCAGAACTTGTACTTCTGAAGATTATATACATATATTCCAGATGCAAAATCAACATCTGAAAATGTCGACTGTTTCCCTTTAAAGTGAGAGTTTCTTTAATAGACAGAAACCTGCTGACTCTTATCTGGCTTTTCAGATTTATTGACAGATGTCGGTTCTAATCCTGGTTATCGGTTAAAGAATATTTTGTAGTTTGTAAGAGAAATCTTTTACTGACGCCAGACTTGAGCTCTTTAAGCCTTGCTAATTAGAGTATGTTTTTTTTAAATGTTCCATGGAATTTCTACTTTGACGGTTTTTTTTTTTAATATTCTCATTCATCAATCATATCGTTAAAAATGAAACTCAATCTCCGACTTCTTCCCTTGCCCATTCACTGGACAAGATTTCTGCATATCAAGGTCACATCACAATGTTCAATTCTCTTACATTGACGAAGATTGTGCAGAATAGGTTGCGCAATGTCCATCCAGAGTCTCTGAAGATAGTTCCATATTGAAAACAACAAGTTGAAAGTCAAAATTGTACGTCACTTTTACTTCTTCCGGGTTTTTTTTACGGAAGTTGCTATATAATGAATCAGAGAAAATAAAAACTCGGCAAAATACATTATGAAATGAATGGTCATTTCCAAACAAACAAGACCAGTTTGTCTTCTGGCTTACGATCAAGACATATGGTGCATTCTCAAGAGAGCATTGCCAGAAGTAGTTTATTGTTTGACCGTTGGTCTGATTTATTGTTAGATTGAAGCACTCGCACTTCGGGACTAGACTAATGGCTAGATAACCTCGTATACTATATGGTAGTCGCCATGAATAAATTATAGTTCAGCTAATCACAACCATTCTTCAGAGAGTGTCGTCTTCTTTCGCGGAAAAAACAGCCAATCAAAAACAATCGCCAAACAAGAGTTGTCCTTTCTTGCCCATTTACCGGGCAAGATGGGCCGCCTATCATGGCCGAGTCATTACATAGCCTCGAACAAAATGTCGAAGGTTGAGCCGAATAAGATTGAAGTGGACGTACACTTATGAAAGAGACTGGAAATTGTTCCGATATCTAAAGGCTACAGTCTTACAATTGTGTTGCTGAATCTACACTTATTACTTCGTTAGTGAAAACAAACATTCTTATGTTGATTTGTAATTACTATTAAATGCTTTCATTAGAAATTAGAATTAAGAATTGGTACTTCTCTTTTAGGTAGTCCACTACTAAACAACTATTACTCTCGATTTTGCCAAGTTTGTGGATGCGAGTTTGGTTAACGGTATTGTTTTGCTTGTACGCATTTTTATTTAGTAACAATGATTGCTCTGACAGGTGTCATCGGAACTAAAAGACATGCTCGTACTTCTAAAACACCCAATGTAACATTGTTACAAGATTTATCTAACAAATTTGTTTTGACAATATAGCAATTAGATGGAAAATTTTAATTCTGTGGGGAATGATAAATATACCTTTGATTCAATCAAACAGCTTCCCTTTAAACAAACATTTCCAACTCTAACAATAATAATGACATTTGATGCATTACACTGCATATAATATGCATTAAATGTGCAGTTATCATCCGCTTATCTAAATAACCATTAGAAAGATAGGAGGCTGATTTCAATTGACATTTTCAATTCCAACAGAATTTTAATCAAGTGTTTTCTCACATGAGTCAATTACAGCTGTTCGTGTTGAAATTACCGAATTTGTTTTAACTTGGTGATGGTAGTAAAGGGACAGATAGGTTTCGTGGCTAGGGCAGAGAACCCCTTTATATTATTAAAAAGACAAAAACGTGGCCCATTTTGTTCAAATAGTTTCGTATGAGACGAGGATAATTTAAGACCTATTTTGGGCAAATATATGTACTATATGAGGGTATTGCTTCTCAGGGCTAGATAGGTTTCAGCGTTGCAACGTTTGACAGTTAGAGGGACAGGTTTCATATCTCATCTGCAAAGTCTAATGTTTCTAATTATTTCCCTGAATACTTCAGTAGATTTTTTTAGCCTGTGATTGAGCTTTATGCAGGCCCGCGACGCCCTTAAAAATGGCCCCTCAAGAGTGACCACTTTCTCTAAAACGCTCTGCTCACTAAGGCTATATTTGGCCGTTATATTTTTTTTATAAAATGCGTTTGACCCTTTACGAAAATTAATTCTTTGTTGTTTTTGCACTAAAATAATATTGTGAAGTACATTCAACCCATCAGCTATTCAAGACTAGTTTTAAAACATTTAACCGCAAATTAAAGTTGGAATCACTAATCGAATGTTTATGTATTTTTTAAAGAGAAAAAAACCCCAAGGTAGAACAACATCTAATGTTCTGATTTACTCCCCTTGAAGCAATTACAAATCATCAGGTTGAATTACATAATTTATATTCATTGATAGACCGTGGACAGGAAACTGTGGAGAGTGAGAGGATCATGTTATATATTTTCTTCCCATGGGAGAATTAACTGTTGTCGTGTTGAAACTGACAATCAAGATACAATGATAGAGGACACCAGGGTGAAGACAAAGGGTGTTTTCCTTGAGGAAGTGTTGAACGTAATTGACATTAATTTTTGTAAATTTTGATGAGAAATGACAAATGAAAAACATCAAGAAACCATTTAACGTTCAACGCAAATTTAAAATGAAATGGGGTTTTACATCCCGTTTTTCTGCACTTATATCGATATGTACTAATGAGGACGGGCAAATGCCATGCAGTGTGCGATGAACTAAATTTTGTGAGAACAGCGGCATTAGCCTACTCTTATTTTCGATTTCCAACTACCAGAAACACACGGGGACTCGGTTTATTGTCCCATCCGAACGGCTAGAATTGTATTTCCTTCTTTAGCCAAATATAATATATTCTTAAAGAGATTGTAAAGTTGCAGAATGGTAAGACGTAAAACTCCCCTGTTGTACCTAACAGTAATAGCCTGACAGAAAACATTATATTTCTACACCATAGAAAACTATACGTGGATACTATAAAAGTGATATGAATATTTAATAAGTTGTTTGATTATTTTATTACATTAACCTAATTAGATACCTTTCTAATCGTCAGATTTTACTTATAATAGTCAGAAATGGATACACGACATAAACCGTCAGAAACAATTGTGACTTTGAGCTTAGATAAAAGACAAACTAGACATGCCAAAATTAACATAAATGAGCATATAAGTGGATTCCAGATATAAACCGTCAGAAACAATTGTGATTTTCAGCATTATTAAAAATACAGATTAGACATGCCAAAATTAACATAAATGAGCATGAAAGTGGGTACATGATATAAACCGTCAGAAACAATTGTGACTTTGAGCTTAGACAAAAGACAAACTAGACATGCCAAAATTAACATAAATGAGCATATAAGTGGATTCCAGATACACACCGTCATAAATAACAATTGTGACTTTCAGCTTAGAATTCAGACAAACTAGACATTCCAAAATTAACATAAATGTGCATTTTCTTTAAAAATTTGCTGTGTTGTATATGTTTTGTATACATATATAAACTCTCAGAAACAACTGTGACTTGGGTTTTGTTTTTGTTTCGTAAAGAAAATAGGCTAATGCCTATATAACTCCTCTCCGCAACTGTGACTTGGTTGGTTGGTAGACGGCAACTTAACGTTTTCTCCGGGCAGATGCTAACACTGCCAAGTACGCCTGACAGTGAAACACATTCTGATTCAGTGCAGGCATCTCAAACCTTTGAGATCACAGCACTATCGTGCTGGATCACTCCATCATTTGTTTGCACAACCTTTTCTTTATGAGAAGGTTGTTGCATTTTTAAAAGCAGCTAATTTGTATTTTAAGTTTTAAATGCTTTCATCATCGTTTTTGTTTTAATTGATTTTTTGGTTGTAATACCACTTTGTGGTGTTGTTCTGTGATATTGTTTTTAATTTTGTTCTTTCTGTGATAGTTTTTTTGTTTATCTATTTTATGTTTGTTTTACTGTTTTAGTTTTGTTTTGACATGCTTATTTTTTATCGTGTTCTGGAGCTATATAGCCCATTTGGTTCTGGTGCTCCTTAATACATTTCATTTCATTTTCATTTTCCGGGTAGATGCTGACATCGCAATCTACATAGTTGTTGGTAGTTCTAGCAGTTGATAGTTCGAACGAAAAACGTAATAAAAGGGGCAAAAGTATCAACCATTTCATCTGTTCGTCCTGAATATCGCAGCCTCACATAATATTGCATTTCGAATAAATACTAATTCGAAATATTAAAAATATTAATCAAGAACCTGAAACAATTTCAGGTATATATCGCTCTACATTTAATAAATTGAGTACTATTTTAACCGTAAAAATATTATGTTATTGTAACATGTATGAATTATAAATAAGAAAATATGAAAAACAATAAATATTTTTATCTGATTCATTAGATATGAACATAATAACTATGTAACTGGGTACTATATTATCAGTAAACAGAAATAGTCAATAGGCAACACACATGTTTCACTATTAATTACTTTATTTTCATATTTCATATTGTTTAAAGCGGTATTGCCCTGTAAGTTACCAGAACACTTCAAATTCAAAGTAAATTCCATTTCAGAAAACAGTTGATGAATCTGTTTCCTGAGTTAAAAGCGGTTGTTAAATTTCAAGCTGGACTGTGCTAAATCTCGATTTTATTACTTAAACTAGTGTGGACAAGAAACGATACCACGACATAAAAGAATTAAACAATGCAGAAGTTTAGGATTGGTGTGTTAAGGTTTTTTTCCGGGAGTGTTCCCGTTTTTTTTTATCGACTATGATGTGAAGGGAGGTACAATACGAATTGGCATGTTTTCATACTAGACAATTCACTTAGTAAAAACAATTTTGAAAATAAGTTGGTATCTATTCTTTTGGACTCTAGTTTGGATTGATATATCCCACGCCTTCGTATTGACAAGACAATCGATAAAGAAATTAAAATTCTTTTCTCGAGCAAGAAGCACATTTTATAGCAGTGGAAAGATTCCAAATGATTCCCATCTTGATAAATTATGAGGAAAACACGCCCTCTGTGGGGATATTGCCTGTTTGGGGTTTATCCCCTCCTCCTCCACCCTTTAACGATTTCTATAATAACGGTGATAAATTTGAATGATACCCGACTCAGTAGATCTATTACTAGTATCAACATGACTGACTTTAATAAAGTTATCAACAAGTGTTTTAAAGACTAATAATATTATTACATCTACCACTTTACTTATCACCATATGGTTAACAAATTATCTCATTTAATTGAAATATTTATTTCTAGTGTATCTTTATCGTAACTCTATAACCAAACATATGTTCTAAATATAAACATTATGGCTTTCATTACTGGTGAAACTCGACTTTGCTTTATCAGGTGAATGACCACAATTTCCACGATCCGTATATTAATTAATGCTGAAATATCCGTATGCCAGTATTTAGGGGTAAAGATAACATGAATTAACATTTTATGGTATACTACAGAGCTGATGATAACAATGTAAATTGGTGTATATAAACTGATGATGACAATGTAAATTGGTGTATACCATATAAACTGATGCCAATTAAACCTTTGAGTAATATACCATATAAACTGATTATAACAATGTAAATTGTTGTATATGATGAAAATGTAAATTGTTGTATATGATGACGATGACAATGTAAATTGTTGTATACCATATAAACTGATGATGACAATGTAAATTGGTGTATACCATATAAACTGATGCCAATTAAACCTTTGAGTAATATACCATATAGACTGATTATAACAATGTAAATTGTTGTATATGATGACAATGTAAATTGTTGTATATGATGACGGTGACAATGTAAATTATTGTATACCATATAAACTGATGATGGCAATGTAAATTGATGTATACCATATAAACTGATGATGGCAATTAAACCTTTGAGTAATATACCATATAAACTGATTATATTAATGAAAATTGTTGTATATGATGACGATGACAATGTAAATTGTTGTATATAAACTGATGATGACAATGTAAATTGTTGTATACCATATACAATGATAATGACAATGTAAATTGCTGTATACCTTATAAACTGATGATGACAATGTAAATTGTTCTATACCATATAAACTGATGATAACAGGGTCAATTGTTCTATACCATATAAACTGATGATCACAAGGTAAATTGTTCTATACCATATAAACTGATGATGACAATGTAAATTTTTGAATGCAGTGTACAATAAAACCCCGGAGTAGAATACCATATTATTATAAACTGATGTAAATTTTTGTATTCTATATAAACTGATGATGACAATGTAAATTATTGTAACATTGTGTACAATTAAACTCAGGAGTAGAATAGGCCTACTATAAAATTCAGTGCTGTTAATTTACTCGGGTCAACTTCCAATAAACAACATATGCCTACTATTATTATGTTAAGAATATTGGAAAAAGAGCATAGCTTCTAGGTTGATATAATGTCCAGCATTGTACACTGCGTGGGGTTTACCGTCTCAGAATATAAGATGTTTAGTACTGAAAGTTTAAACTAAAACGTAAAAAAGAAAATACCTAATGAATATTTTGCCTTTTGATGTTCAATTTTATCATTTTAACCGCGCATAACTTTAAACGCCCCTAAAGAACACAAATTGATATCAGAAAAGATAAAATGGTGTTTTTCATCACCTTGTAACTGAGATAATAATTAAATTTATTAAACAGACAGCAAATCTAATTTTAAGATGAAATACAGTTTTAATATTTTCCAGAATGCTGACTTCTTAAAGTCAATGTTTTAGCTTTGTTAAATTGCTTAAAGGGGAATATTCAGCATTTTCGAGGGTCGATTTGGGCCTTGAATTTGTATAAATAACATTTAGATTCACTAGAATTGCCTATATAAGTCAAAGTCTTACTAAACGACAAGTCGTATTTTTGACTTTCAAACGTTGATATTTATGGATACACGCGGATTTATAGGCTTAAATTTTGACAGAGTTTGGAACATTATTACGGATTATATTAGCTAAATAATTCCAGATTCTGAGACTTAAGGTAATTTGGTCGAACAGTTAGTGAATATATCCCTTTACTATCGAACCCTGCAACCAAATTCTTAGATTATTCTGATAAGAATTGCACTATGTTTTTATGTTTTTAACAATGGTTCGATAACTATTATGCAAGACAAATTGATATATATGATGCATGCGTATGTGACGGGTGTCGGTTAAACTAATAAGTTAATAGGATCTAGAATGCACATACATGTATGGGTGGAGTCCTCTGACATGCATAATAATGACTAAAATCCGGATGTTGCATAAGGTGTTTGATTTACTGGCAGCTCAACTTGTCATCAATGATCTGATGCAATTTTTGTTAAAATTAAGTTTTATATGAGATGGTGAATCACCACCCTTTGACTCACATTAAGGTCATCGTTGACTGATTACAACATACATACACGTAACGGGACGTGTAAAAAGACCGTTGGACTACATAAAATAACCATGAAACAAACAGTTTTGTAACATAAATGATGTTTTTTCCTTTGATGTTTTTGAGAAATAATTTGCTTAAAATGTGTGTTTGAGGAAAACTGTGGTGTATAAACAGCAAATTTGTGTTATTGCATTCTTGGGTAATTTGACATGAAAGCCATATAGAATCTAATAGGAAAAAATGAGTGAAATAACCAACTAAGTTATTGCACTCGCAGTAGCTCCGCCCCTTTTTGGAAAGACATCCCCTTTGCAGACGAAAATGAAACGTGCACGAGCTTCAATTTCATTGGATTAAAGAGTAACGTGATCGATGCTGTCATAACTTTTAAGCTGTCAATCATATTTATGTTACAAGTAATATATACCACGTGACTTACTCATTAACATATTTAAACAAACTCATCCTAACGGATTCGTTTGTTTAAATATGTTAACTCGTAAGCACCGTGGTATATATAGTACATGTAGAGTAAAGATTGCTGCTGGAAGTGCGTCCAGATCAGCAGACCTACTACATATACCAGTAGTTATGATATTATCATGAGAAACATCTTAAACTTGTAATCAGTCGTAGAATTCTGAGACCGTTGGCCTACATAAAAACATGAAACAAACAGTTCTGTAGAGTAAAAATTGCTGCTGGAAGTGCATCCAGATCATCGACCTTCTACATATACCAGTAGTTATAATATTATCATGAGAAACATCTTAAACTTGTAATCAGTCGTAGAATTCTGAGACCGTTTGCCTACATAGAAAAACATGGAACAGAGTAATGTAGAGTGAAGATTGCTGCTGGAAATGCATCCAGATCATCGACCTTCTAAATATACCAGTAGTTATGATATTATCATGAGAAACATCTTAAACTTGTAACCAGTCGTAGAATTCTGAGACCGTTTGCCTACATAGAAAAACATGAAAGAAACAGAGTAATGTAGAGTGAAGATTGCTGCTGGAAGTGAATCCACATCATCGACCAGTAGTTATGAGTATAATAATTCGTGAGAAACATCTTAAACTTGGCTGTAATCAGTCGTATAATTCTGCCCGTGTAAAATAAACAGAGTAACCGGACTTAGATAACCGGCATGTAAATATTATCCTTTACAATTCATCATTTATTTATATTATATTAGAGTCTTTAAACTGGTGATTTCTCAAGCGTTCAGGAGATAACCCGACAACCCTACTAGTGATGATAGACGGAATTCCGGTGAAATGTGAACACGTTTTGTAGCACAAGATATAAATGGTAGACATGTTGATCTTGAATTGATGATATTTGATTTCATATAAACTTTGTTATCGACTCACAAAATCGAAGTACAAAGAAAAGTGTGAAACTTTGGCTTGTGGTTTAAATATTTCGTCATTTGCTTTTTTCAAAAGATCAAAAATGTACATTTTGTGAGTAGTTAACTGCAAAACTGTCTTGCTTCCATTGTTATATCATAAATTAATGCGAAATGTTTGCTCTGCCCATACACTTCTGGTGTAGCTTCCATATCAGCACCGAGTGTGTGCACTTACCCATCCATTCATTCTTGCACTCTTTAGTGCACCCATAGAAATATAATAGACTGGGAGTCTTAGTCTTCACATCGTCTATTGAACTTCTGTTTCAATTTACGGTTGACCTAGTTTCTCGTCTAGCGACAAGTTGACTCTAAGTAATACGGTGGCAGAGAGATTGGATGTTCCGGTCTAATTACATCTCTTTTAACATGCCTTTTAAATTAACTGCAAACAGTACTGTTTCGGCCTTCTGGGCCTTATCAGTGCAGTGCTGATACTGGAGTTGAGGTTTGGTGACTTCTTGTAGAAACCGGAAGTTAAGTGCAACGCATTTCCTACCTGTCATTTCTATTGTGCAGCCAAAACCTTAAGAACATAATAAGAGATTGTACTTACTTCTGTTTTTGGTGTACTGGGTTAATTCCATCAAACATTTGAGCCTATGTTTCAGTAGAATCATTTGTTGATGGAACACACTCTCGATCTGTGGTGCCTGAAATAAAAAGAATTGTTAAGATTAGAAGGGACAAGAAGACAAATAGTTAATCTTAAATGGTTTTCAATTCAAAATCGCATCCAAAGGATGTTAAAATGGAGAGTAAAATGTAATAGTTTTCTAGTAGTGGACTCCCCTACATAAAATTACCACCACGTGTTTCGAAAAGAGTAAACATTATTGGTATTTTTCTAGGTACAACCTAATATGGCTACCAGATGACCACTAGATCATCAATACCATGAAGAGGTGTGTCCAGTATTAATCTTTACAGTTGAAGAGTGTGACAATCAGTTGAAACATAATTGTAAAACAACAACGATCCTTCTAAATTGTTAAGAAGGAGAGTCGCGGATATTCCACCGACCCCACCTCCACGTCCCCTAGTAATCAGGCTGGTCTGGTTTTGCTAACTCCACTATGTGGTAAGTGCTGTGAGCCCCTTTGGTAATTTTGTTGCTTCAATCTTACCACTCCTACTAATAATCTTTCAATGGCATATTAGAAGCACACGTTATAGATAAATAAGGCAATTTTATGGATAGATACCTCTAGAATATTTATTACTTGAACGTTTCAATGTGGTTCTCACACCGTCATCAGGAATATAATGATACTTCTAGAATATGTATTACTTTAACGTTTCAATGGGGTTCTCACACTGTCATCAGGAATATAATGATACTTCTAGAATATTTATTACTTCAACGTTTCAATGTGGTTCTCACGCTGTCATCAGGAATATAATGATACTTCTAGAATATTTATTACTTCAACGTTTCAATGTGGTTCTCACAGTCACACGATCATCAGGAATATATTAATGTTTCAAAAACTCTACCATGGAAGTGCTCAATAGATAAGCTACTTCAAAAAATATAATTTCCGATGACTATATACCTTGTAATGTTTATTAGAAAAGTTACAATGTCGATGTTTATTTATTTTAGTAGTAATAGAGTGTTAAATGTACTAAATTGAGTTGTTTGTTTTTGCTGTAAAAACAGTGAGTTTTATTGAATAGATTGCATGTTAGTCATTCATCAGTGTCACAATAAAATCAACACGCAATTTTCTGCCTTTTACACAACAGCTTGGATATAATAGAACACGAAAGAACATCAGTAATAGTTGTATCGGTTTCAACAGTGAGCAAACATAAACTACTGAAAGACAAAAGAAGCTTCAGTTATTGATGGAAGTTAACAGAAACAGTCGTGTGGGTGCAGAAGGTAATCAGATCGCAATTCAGTGATTAACAAGTCCATATACTCTGTATAACTTTAATTACTTTTAACTTCAAGAGTAAATATCATTGCTGTTCACAGATTGACTAAAATATATAACAAAAACAAATACTATAACACTTATTACAGATTTCACTTATATTTATACTGTAGGTAGGCCTACTATGCACTTTACTGTTGTACTAGACCAGTAGGTCACGTGACTAACTGAGCAGCGGGAAGGGGAAAATTCTATCATAGATGCTTTTTGATCAAAATATACATTAATATGAAATGACATCAAACTTTACAATGATAAACATTAAAAGATACATCTTACACATAAAATTACATACAAAATATAAAGTTTACCGATTTATTATGCCTGTTATCTGCACAAATCCAACATCGAAAACTTCTTACTTTTCATCACACGCCATGTTGCCTTATAACTGGATAAGCACGACTAATAGAAAATAAGACTAAACTAAAGTGACTTGTATAATCTGGACTATTTTCCAGGAAAACGCATGCACCATAGGCACTTGTTTCTTTAATACACAGGCGCTCGTTATAAACAATAAAACATATTTAATAAACTTTAACTAATACTTTTCGCTCTCACATACCGACCCTCTAATTGCGTAACTTCGTGGAAGCAATTAAAAACATATACTACTAATCTATGACTTTAACTAATTACTAAGCACATACACAAATATACTTAAGATACTTTTATAACTAAATAAACAATAGATAAACCTAATGCTTAATTATGACTTTGACTTTACAAACTAATACAATTATTTAACTTGACAAAAGTATATAACTTGACATATAATATAACTTTAACTTATATAACTTGAACTAGTATGACTTTAACTAATAGAACTTATATAGCTAGTATGACTAATATAACTTTTAACATTATAACTTTACATTATAAACTTTTACAAAACTGCTTTTATGATTCCATAATCAAGCACAACTTGCTAACAGGTCTTATAAGTGTAGAATACTTTGTTTTAACTTTTACTGATCTAACATATCCCTTAAAGTCTGGGAATGTTTCAACCACTCGACCCATTAACCAAGTTCCTCTTGGTTGAGAATCATCAACTAATAAGACTAAATCTGATTCCTTAAGATTTCTTTCAATCTCAGTCCATTTCTTCCGTTCCTGTAAGGACGGCAAATACTCTTTAAGCCACCTGTCCCAAAAGGTATTAGCTATAAACTGAACTTGTTTCCACCTACGTTTAAAATAAGTATCTTTTTTATCAAATATACCAGGAGGAAAACTATAATTTGGTTGTAACTGAAGTAAATGATTTGGTGTAATAGGATCTAAATCATTTGGATCATCTGATAAACTAGTAATAGGACGACTGTTTACAATTCTTTCTACTTCACAAAATACTGTTAACAAAGCCTCATCATCTAAAGCATGAGGAGTAGTTTCCTTAATTACAGCATACAAAACTTTTCTAACTGAACGAATTTGGCGTTCCCACACACCACCGAAATGCGATCCAGTGGGCGGGTTAAACTTCCATACAATATTCTTTTGCAATAAATAATCATTTATCTGTTTACTATTCCACTTATTTAATTCTTCTCTTAACTCTTTTTCTGAACCAACTAAATTTGTGCCATTATCTGACCTAATATACTTAACACAACCTCTGCGAGATACAAATCTCCTTAATGCATTTATACATGAATTGGTGTCAAGAAAATGTGCAACCTCTAAATGGATAGCTCTAGTAGCCAAACAAGTAAATAATACACCATAGCGTTTGACATTGCTACGGCCTATTTTAACAAAAAATGGTCCGAAGTAATCAACTCCTGTTCTGGAGAATGGTGGCTCATCAGGAATCAATCTTTCCATAGGTAAATCAGCCATCTTTTGACTTCCCACTTTTGACTGGTATATAGAACAAACTAAACAGTTTCGAATGGTTCTTCGGACTATAGAATTGACTTGAAGTATCCAATACTTGTGGCGTAGTTCCATTATAGTTGCATTTCTTCCCATATGACCCACTGTCTTGTGAGCATCTTGAACCAATAGTGATGATACATATGACTGCTTTGGTAGAATTACAGGATGTTTAACTTTATCCTCAAGTGAAGAACGATGGAGTCGTCCTCCAACTCTAATTAGTCCACTAACTAAAACAGGATCAAGACGATTGATACGACTTGACTTCATCTTTAACCTTTGCTGACTATCTAAAACTTTTAACTCTTCAGAAAACCATCTCTTTTGTTCAATCTTCAATATAC
This sequence comes from Lottia scabra, assembly GCA_029955415.1. NCBI lineage: Eukaryota > Metazoa > Mollusca > Gastropoda > Lottiidae > Lottia > Lottia scabra. Next base: position 3,480,990 of record JARJEI010000018.1, on the reverse strand, counting down.
ATGACTCTGCTTCCTGTAAACTATCCAAATCCAATTGACTATACTGTTTCCATTCATCAGACTTCTTTATACTTTTAATCTTCCCTTCTATCATTTCTGTAAGCTGACTATCTGGTACTGTAGACTCTAATTCATTTCTAAATACTTTCTTCTTGTCAACCAAAAACTTCATGAACTTTATAAACTGCAATAACCAACCAACCATTCTTTTCAGTTTATTCCAGGATGAAAAATATTCAATAAACTTTTCTATACCGCTTGTTTCAGGAATTATAACATTCGACACTGCCTTGACTTCAGGATCATTCTCAAGCGACTCAATCTTAGGACTGGACTTTTGCCACTCAGACTTTGGCATTTTCAAAAAGGAAGGTCCTTCAAACCATTGACTTTCTACTAGTTTCTTAACTGTGGTACCTCTAGATGACAAATCACTTGGGTTTAACTTTCCTTCTATATGTTTCCATTGGTCAACTTTGGAATTAGCTCTTATAGCAGAAACTCTGTTAGACACAAAAGTATGAAAACGAGTTGATTCATTAGCAATATAATTAATGACTGACATACTATCTGTCCAATAATAAACTTTATTAATAGGAATCTCTAACTCTAACATAATTACTTTACTCAACTTAACAGACATTAACGCAGCAGTAAGCTCCATTCTAGGGATGGTCATAGATTTCAATGGTGCTACTCTAGACTTACTCATTACCAAACAAACATGAACTTTACCACAATTATTTTCAAAACGAAGATAAGATACTGTTCCATAGCCCTTTTCACTAGCGTCAGAAAAATTGTGTAATTCACAAGTAAATACATCACTAAACTCTGCTGTTTTGAAACAACGAGGTATTTGAACGGTTTCTAATGAAGGGAGATCAGACAACCAGTTTTGCCATCTTTTTACTTGTTTGGATTCAATTTCTTGGTCCCATCCTTGTCCACTTCTACACAGATCTTGAAGAAGAATTTTAGCTGGCAGGATCAGTGGTGATACAAAACCAAGAGGATCATATATTGAACTGACTATAGAGAGGATATTTCTTCTGGTATTCGTATGATTCTTGATGTTAATTTTAAATCCGAAACTATCATTTTCCACTGACCAGTGAATCCCTAAAGCTCTTTCAGCAGGCAAGACATCATACTCTAGATCTATATTTTGTACTTCTTTTGCTCTATCTTCTACTGGTAATGACTCTAACAACTCTCTACAATTACTGACCCACTTTCTCAACTTAAAACCACCCTTACTTAAAATATCTCTTAAATCATGACACAATGAAATAACTTCCTCAGATGACTTTAAACTCTTCAAACAATCATCAACATAAAAATTCTTAAGAATAGTATTATAAACTTCAGTAGAACAATTATCTTTGTTGTCATAGGCTATCCTCTTCAAGGCATAGTTCGCACAACTTGGCGATGAAACGGCTCCAAATATATGGACTGTCATTCGGAAAACTTCTGGATCTTTACTCAGATCAGCATTAGGCCACCAATAAAACCTCAAGTAATCTTGCTGATCTCTAGGTAACTTTACTTCATAAAACATACAATCAATATCTGCCATAAAACAGAACAACTCTTGTCGAAAACGTAACAATACTCCTATGATACTATTCGTCAGATCTGGACCTTGTAATAATAGATCATTTAAAGATTGACCATAACTTTTTGCAGAACAATCAAAAACTGTCCTTAGTTTATCTGGTTTGCGTGGATGATAAATTCCATGATGTGGTAGATACCATCTTCTATTTTGACTTTCTTCACCTTTAATCTCATCATCTTGAACTTTTACTGCAAACCCTTTATCAATAATACCATCCATAAATGTCTTGTAATCTTGATAAAACTTTTGACTTTTCAACATTTTACTTTTAACACTATATAATCTTGGTAATACTTGACTACTGTTATCTGTGACTATAGGAAATGGAGACTTGAATGGTAATGGTACAACATAATGATCATTTTGAAACTTAGTGGCTTCTTCAACCATGTATAAAAATCTTTTATCTTCGTGGGATAACTCCTTCTTCTCATCAGCTGCTCGTTCTGGAAAATCTATTTCATATGAATTCCTAACTGCCTTATCAATTCTATTAAGTACTTCAATTTCTTCTATAGCTTTTACTTCTGCTCTGTTGACAACTAGTGAGGAATCTTTATTACTTGCATCTTTCCTTACAACATTCCATAATACCCATCCTAATCTGGTTCTGGTTGCATGGGGACTACCTGGAGGTCCTGTAATAACTTGTAAAGGTGCATATGCATCAGCAATATTATTTCCAAGAAGTAGTCCTATGTCTGCTTGACTTTCTGGTATTTCAATATCTTTAAGATGGTTCCATTGACAAATATCTTGCTTTTTAGGGATATGACTTCTTGACACTGGCATTTCATCTTTGCTGTAAAGTAGTGGCAAAGAAATAGTTTGACTTTCTTGGATATCACCAATAGTTAACCCTTTAACAACTTCTGTATTGTAGGTATATGGTTGACCCATAGTATTTAAGGTAAGTATTTTCTTCTTTCCTATAACACCTAAACTTTTCAACAATTTCGAACTGACAAATGAAACACTACTACCACTATCTAGAAATGCATAAGTCGATATAAACTTTTCACTATTTGGAATCTTAACTTTGACTAAAACAATGGCTAAAGTACATTCTCCTTCACCTACCCCGACCCCCATATGGGACGGTAATTCCTCAGGACAACTACAACTAGCAACTTTACTTTGATCTCTATTATCAGAACTTGTTGAAGGTAAATTAGTATGCAACAATGTAGGATGTTTTCCTTGACAAAGAGTACATTTTGAAATATTGGTACAAACTTTTCTCTGGTGTCCTTGCTTTAGACATCCAAAACAGACAGACATGTTTCTCAATAAAAGGAGCTTCTCATTAATTGGCTTTTCATCTAGTTTTCTACAATGAGCAATAGTATGCAGAACATCATTACAAAATAAACAACCTTTAGACGTTCCAGAAGAAGAACTCTTTTCTATTTCAGCTTTGCTATTTTGACTTTGTGGTTTATAATTTTGTTGACTGTACTTAGCAGCTGCCGTAGACAAACTTTGTTTCTGGTAAGTATTATTAGACTTTTGGTAAGTATTATTGGACTTTTGGTAAGTATTGTTTGACTTTTGGTTCTGTGACCTTTCTTCAGGAATTGCACTATTGGTAGTAGCTGAGGTAGTTCTAGCATTAAACTGTTTACTATATTTATTGGATTGATAACTTGGACTGTTACTGCTCATGGCAAGTTTACCAAACGTTGGATCATTAGCCTTCTTAGCTTCTCGTTTCACAAAACTAACCAGATCATGAAACTTGATTGGAATACCCTTTTCTTTTTTCTCATATCTGATGTTTCTCCACTTTTCATGCATATTGTAAGGCAACTTTTGAACTAACTGTTGTAATGTTTTTGGAAATTCTAAAACTTTCATGGCATCAATACTTTCCACAGCATTTTCACAGTCTGCAAGACAAATTGCATATTTATCTAAAAGTTTTACATTATCAGGTTTGATATTAGGCCATTCTAAAGCTGTATCCATGTAATTCTGTGCAATAGCTTCCGGATCACCATAACGATCTTCAAGTTCTTTCCTTGCCTTTTCATAACCAATTCTGGCATCTAAATGAGAGAATCCAACAACAATACTATGTGCTTGACCAGTAGTAAACTGCTCCAGATATGTCATTCTTTCATTAAAATCAGTTGTATTGGATTCAATCTTTGTCTTGAATTGTCTTACAAATCTTCTATAATCTTTGAAATTACCATCAAATTTATCAATCTCACTGTCTGGTTTCTTCATTTCTCTGATGATATTTAACATAACTTCATCTGATGATAGTACTGTGTTCTCTACTGACTTGTCTGCTTTAATATCAATAATTGTACTTTTATCTTTCAACTTTGATTTCTTCTTGCTAACTATAGAACTTTCCATTACTTTACTTCTGGCTTCAACTTCAGCTATTTTCTCTCGGAGATTTAACTGCTCTTCTTGAAATTTCAATTCTAATTTCTTCTGTTGTACTACATGTCTCTCCTTCAGTATTTCAGACTGAACTTCAAGCTGGGCTTTAGTTATCTGATCATTAACAGAAGAACTGACAGAATGGATAGACCTACTACTACTACTGCTTCTTCTCTGTGATACACTATCATATGGTCTGATCTCTGGTTCATTCTGTTCTTCACTAATCCAATTCTGTAACTTTTCTTTAAACTTACTGCAATAATCTTTTGTCTGTGCTCCTGTTCTGTCTTGCAAAATTTCTTCATCTGTGCAATACTTTTCATAATCATCTTGTGCTTCAAGAAATTTCTCAAATACTTTAGACCATTCAACAAAACCTTTCCTTCTGATCCGTACATCAACCTATTCTATCATTAATGAAGATAATTCCTGACATTTCAATTCTACATCATAACTGAATTTGTTTCTTTTCATAAGTTTGACTTCTTTGGCAAAATCTTGTTCTTTTTTGACTTGGTAACGAGTTCTAGGGCCTTTACTTTGAGCAACAAAAGAACCAGGTTCAGATACACAACGGACCTTAGACATTTTATGACTAGTTTCAAATAAAGCTATCCAAATAGAAGTTGCACAGAGAAAGAAACTGACTACTATAATACCTAGCACAGGATATTGCATAAAATAACCTACTTGAAGCTTAAGACAATAACAAAATAATCATCTATCAAAAATAACTCTTACTCTTACTACAAGAAGATTAAATGACAAGAAATTATTATACTGTACAATGTAAATTATTTTCACTATGATTAAGATACTTTAAGTTAAATAACATGAAATTGTTATACTGACTAAATTACTTTTACTTTTACAAATACTATAATAATATATTTACTTTAAAATACAATATGACTTATTACTATTAATCTTTACAAAAAAGCTTACTTTTACTTTTAGAATTTTTAAACAATTAAAAATATAAACAAGGTATTTCTTCAGAGGCTTCTGTCATCAGGAAATTGGTATATCTAAACTCTCTTAATCACCAGTACCATAAAATTATCCACCAATAACAGAACTATAAACTTGGACTTCCACCATTAAAACTATAAACTTGGACTTGGTTTGGTCTGGACATTAAATCGTCAATATCAAATGTGGGTGCAGAAGGTAATCAGATCGCAATTCAGTGATTAACAAGTCCATATACTCTGTATAACTTTAATTACTTTTAACTTCAAGAGTAAATATCATTGCTGTTCACAGATTGACTAAAATATATAACAAAAACAAATACTATAACACTTATTACAGATTTCACTTATATTTATACTGTAGGTAGGCCTACTATGCACTTTACTGTTGTACTAGACCAGTAGGTCACGTGACTAACTGAGCAGCGGGAAGGGGAAAATTCTATCATAGATGCTTTTTGATCAAAATATACATTAATATGAAATGACATCAAACTTTACAATGATAAACATTAAAAGATACATCTTACACATAAAATTACATACAAAATATAAAGTTTACCGATTTATTATGCCTGTTATCTGCACAAATCCAACATCGAAAACTTCTTACTTTTCATCACACGCCATGTTGCCTTATAACTGGATAAGCACGACTAATAGAAAATAAGACTAAACTAAAGTGACTTGTATAATCTGGACTATTTTCCAGGAAAACGCATGCACCATAGGCACTTGTTTCTTTAATACACAGGCGCTCGTTATAAACAATAAAACATATTTAATAAACTTTAACTAATACTTTTCGCTCTCACAAGTCGGTTACATGTTTGTCGTCAATAAATCATTAAATCTTCTGCTGCTGATTTCTGTTGCCTTAATTTCAGCTACAAACTGACTTTGTCTAATGTCTTGACATACATAATAATATGTCAGCATTTACGAGTTCTGTTCAGGAATATACATTTGTTCACAATGTTATATTTTAACCCTGTGAACGTTAAAGTCACGGGTTCCCGCAAGATTAAACATAGTTTCATGCTAGCCTCAATTTGCTTACAACAAGGGGAACTGATTCGATAATCCCCAGGAGACCAATTGCAATCTCTGACTCTAAAATCCCGTGCCCTTAGCTGTATAACTCAGATATCTGGATTACGAGAGTAATTACCAATGTTATGGCATTAAAACCCAGTTTCCCTCTGTCAGTGATGCAGATCGGATGGACTGACAAGGAAAGCGTGTCTATAAGTTTTCGAATATGACTCCCTGTACTAAAGGCTGTACGACTTCTCAGTTGGAAATTGTTCATAAGAGTAGGCTTATGTGGCCGTCCTGGAAAAATTACCCTGTCGGACTGCATGGCGTTTGCCCGTCCTCATGAACCCAAAGGTGCAGAAAAGAATGACGTAAAACTCCATTTCATTTCAGACACCTGGTTATATTATTTTTCTAATAAGTTATCTTTAGATATCAGTTTAAAATACATTTCGACTCCCATTACAACTGTTTATCATCACAACAATCTACATGACAGTGTCAGCCTACGCTAGACAAAAAAGTGCAGTTTCAAGTCAACTCGACATATTATGTCAGTCAAACATTAGGAAATGTTCACTGAAGATGGTTGTTTAAAAAAGAGATACTTTGCATTCGTTCTACCAGATCGTCTTACCTCATCGAATAGCTTTATATAAATAAAAATCCGTACAAGCAAATCAATTCCGTTAGTCAATATCGCATAAAAAAAACTGGCAAAATCGAGAGTAATAGTTGTATAATAGTGGACTACCCAAAGAGAAATACCATCAAGTGTTTTGAAAAGAGTAAGAATGGTCTGCTTCGCGGGTAAAACTACGAATGGTTCTTAAAATCGTTTCGTATGAAATATATGAAATGAAATGAATAGAGTTTTACGTCCTGCTGTTTCGTATGAAGCTGCACGGTGATTTAATTCAAACCTGGAGGTACGATATCAAACAAGTTACTCTTGGTATTCGTGATATTGCACTGATATTATTTTCTATATGAATTGTTCTATCCAGTTCATTCATCTCAAGTTGATTGAATAGTTTTCTATAGTTTCCTATCAATGAATACTTTGATGAATTACCACCCTGTAATGTATTTAATTTACGCGGACGTCAGAGGGAATGTTTAGTTTGATTGACATGTTTCCACAAGATTATATAAGAATTGTGACAAAGTTCAGTAAAATGTGTGACACAGTTAAAGGGAACCTACAATCATAAAACCTAATATATTTTTGTCAAGTCAGTTACCTTTTAATAATAAATCAAAGGCATCTTTTTTTGTGGCCACAATTGTAACAAATGTGACCAAACATAGTTATTTTTCTGTACGACTAAAAATCAAAATGGTCACGAAATATCAATAACTTCACAAATTACACGTAATAATATTTGTTTTTCTATTCTGATGGGCAAGGAAATATATTTTTTAGTGACAAAAAAAAATTACATTTGATTAAATTCCACATAATATTTTAATATTTTGATTGAATAGTGTTTTATGTTGCTTTTTCAAGTAAGCACATGTACAATATATTCTTGTATACTGAAATATCCGAATTGTTGTTCCTTCTTTTTTGTCACAAGGAAATATAATGGAAATGTGGGATGAAATGAATAGATTTCGACATTACTTGAACATTGCATACTAATCTGGTGTTTTATAATCTATAAGTTAAATTCCATCACATTTTCCGGCATGAAGTAAACATGTCTGACGAGAGCAAGGTTCGTGTAATTGGCGATAATTAGTAATTCCATTACTGAATATATATCAGTGGAACCACGGGTCTGTCGCAATATTAATCAGGTCCTTGCTAGACAATCAATTACTCCCAGACATTTCCTTATATTCATTAAATCGGTAATTCGGGTAATTGATATACGTGTTCCATTGTTCAAACGTAACGATAAATGGCGAAAGGACGTGCCGAGTATTTAATTTGTTTCAATGAAGTTTAATATTGTGAGGAATCGAGAATAATTTACATAATCCCCGTACTAGGAATAAAGCGTCATTTACGTTCACCTCACCTCTGGACACGCGCCTGTGAACGTCAGCCTAATCTGCAAAAGAGAGAAAGAATCAAAATCCACTGGACATATACTTCCTCTTGAATGTATTGTACCCATTTAGATTTAGAATTTAATGTATTTTATAAGCGCGGACGTCAGAGGAAAAGGCTTTCTGTGATAGCGGACTTTCTTGTAATTATAAGACGATATTTTTTTTGTTCGCTAATGTCAAGTTTCTAGGAATAAATAGATGGAGGGGTCACTTGGTCGCAACCTCCCGCCACACCTTCCCCCCCCCCCCCCCCCCAAAAAAAACCCACACACACACACTTTGTGTCTATAAACGCCACTTTATAGTTTCATTCCTGAATTCATTCATCTATTTCTAATTAATATTCCACCATTATTTTCTCGTCGATTGATTTTCATTTAAAAGCTAATTAAATCAGAAATGAGTCTTGATCGTACATCAATAATTATAAGATATTTCTCGTGTAGTGGGTCACGGAGACATTTATACATCTGATTTGGTTCTTAAGGCGTCTTGAGTGGAGTAGTATTACAAAATAAGAAATCATCCAGAAAATCTCTAGCGAAGTAATATGAAGTTAACATGAATATGTCAGTGGTGGGGTATTGACCTATCTGAACTGGTCTGTTTTGATTTGTTTTTAAAGAAAAGTACGAAGCAAAACATCTAAACCAGTTCACCTTTTCTTGAACTGATCTGAGAGATAGGTTAAAATGTTCTAGAAACAGTGTTAGAAGTTTAGACCTAAGGACACCCAATCGCTAAAACTTTTTTGAAAATATTGGGGCTTTTAATTAAAAATATACTATTGACATATTTTATGCAGTCTTGTCAGCTATTGTCTGACCTCGTAATATTAAATTACTGAGAAGTATTGACAATATTGACATCTGGCTTATAGAAATGAACATTATTAAACCATGATATCAGACGTCTGTAGAAGAGTTCTACTCTAAAGACCTATATTGCGGTCCCTTTTCAAGATTTCAGTCAATTGCAAGATATTATTATTTCCTATGAAAAGGATCATTTAAGAGCCAAAATTAGATTTTGAATGTGTGAGCTTAAATACATAGACTGGCATCAGAACACGTTTTTTGTATAAGAAATTGGCTTACAATAAATTGTTTTCGTTGAAAATTGAAATCGAACTTCATCTGGTTAGATAAAAATCAATTCATTAAACATTTCAATTTACCAGTACCATTAACGTCATTCCTTGTAATATAGTGCACTCTTAAATTATGATTTATTGCAATAATGTGTTACAATTCTATTCCATTAATTTAAATTGTAAATGTTTGCTTAAAATTAGCCTCCATTGAAAGATGTTTGTATGATAGGAGTAAAGAATTTCTTTCTAGAAATAAAAGCTATAATAAATAAAGGAGCTATAAAGGAATAAGATAATTATTATATTCGTTCCGTTTCATTTGCTCAAACCCTGATAATGACACTCATGCAGGTTAGAATTAATATAATCTCGTTAATTTTTGACGAGAGTTTTCTCCAGTAATGCATTGACCTATTTTCACTATTAACAATATTTTGACAGAGTTATCTCCCGTAATGACGTATTCCGTGATTTGATTTCATAAAAATGAACTGACCATATACCAGTAGTGGTCGGTGTACACTAACTGTCTCTCTTCTAGAAACCTGATACAGCTTTTCACATTGAAATATTTACGCATTTATTGATATACTTCCTCATATATTATTTTCACCAATGTATTGTCATTATGTTCACATGCATTTCGAGATTAGTTAAAGGGACAGTCTGAATTTTTTTTAGGTCAAAACTTTTTTTTGCTCAAATTTGTGAAAACTTTACACTAAAATCTGTAACTATGTGCCCTTTAATGTATCTGAAAGTTTTAACTAAAAAAATCCAGCCGTTAAATTTTAAACGCTAAAAACATGCTAAAATTTTTAAAAACCTTACGTAAGGTTTTTAAGTGTGTTATGTTTTTTGGACGCTGATAGGAAACTACTGAACGGATTTGAGTAAAATAAACGCCTAATGGTAGAGAAATGTCCCTCTTGTGTATTGAAAAGGTTTCAGCTAGAAATATTGAAATACCAAAACTAGGTCAAATTGCTTAATTAACAATAAGTAGGCCTACTCCCTGTTTGTAATTAACCCTTTAAAACCAAATTCAGTTTGATCAAGAAGGTATTGAGATACAATAAGCATACTTTAAAAATACTCTCAGGTAGCATTTGCGATTTTTTTGATAATGGAAACTTTTTTCAAAAAAGCAGAATGGCCCTTTAAGGGTGGGTTTCAATATTAATATGTTATGTTATATTAAATAAGCATTAAAAGCGATCTGCAATGGAAAACCTAATCCCAAAGTTGTATTGGAATTTTGGTAAGAATAAGTACACTCTGTATCGCTAGAAACACTTTACTTGACCGGTGAATACCATGATAAAAGATAGCTGTACCTATGTTAGTGAAGCCAAGATTTAAATAAATAGATTCATCAGGAAAAGTACGTCTCATTTTTTTTCCATTCCGTGATTGCCAACTAATACGAAAGCAACGTAAACACTATTGATGTTTTTTCTATTGAATTTCAATTAAAGAGCGTGAAACTTGACTCTTGATATTGACAGTTTAAATAATCTAATCTCTCGTCAAGCCAATCAGATACATTCATGGTGAGATAACTCTTGTTCAAATTACATCAATTACAGTAAACATCAATACGGATATCGATATCAGATAAATCTTATAATTTACTCGCCGACTGGTTGCTTGGTATGACACGTTAACGTCCGGTTCCAACAGAACTTAATATCACAGACAGCCATTTACTACCTGACAATTTTAACATAATTATACATAAAATTATGTGGAAATAGGATTCGAATAAAAATTCGGACATATAATAAGGTCTGATAAAATCATGCGATTATTAAGTAAGTTAACATTTCTGAATCGAAATGGTCAAATGAAATGGGATTTGTTTACAGCCAACTTATACGTACTTCGTGTAAGCATTTAATGAAATAAGATGGAGTTTATCCCGCTTTTCTGTGCCTTATTGGACTAATGAAATGTAGTTAATGTCCTTCTATTATGGCTTATGAATTGAGATGAGTTTTACATCCTGCTACTACGTAGTTGTGTATGTCATTGAAGTTAGGAAATGAATTTGGTTTACGTAGCTGTATTATGAATCCTCTCTAGGTTAATGGAAAAAATCATTTCGTCATGGCTTTTTGCACCTCATTAAGCCAATGACATGAGTTCTGTATCCTACATTTCTGAAACATTTAAGGTTATTAAAAACACAATTCCATATTATTCCACACTTCATTGGTCTAATGGAAGAAATGAAGAAATACAATTTTCCGTCCTACATTTCTTTATTGGATTAATGACTTCACTCTATTGTTATGTATTTAAGTAAGGTAATGAGTATGGCGTTACTTTCATGGATGACCATTAAACCAAAGTAGTGTACACACTGACAACGTTTTCGACATGTTTGTGTTGCCAGGTGTTTCGGCAACATGTTGTCAGTGTGTACAGTACCGTACTTAAATGAATCTGTATAGCTTACTTTTGACGAAATTTGAACATTCAAATTCATGTATCCACACTTATCCTCGTTGGAAAGCGACTCGTATTTTAGTGAAGGTACGCTATATATGGAAAATACTTCTATAGAGATAGTAAGATAAATTTCTTGTTGGAGGTAAATTGACGGGAATTTGCGATATTCGTCCAGTTCTATTACCATATATATTCCCTTTAAAGCTAATAAAGAAGTCAGAAAGAAATGCATTTATTTATCGGTATGGTCATTGTGGTTTACCTGTATGATAAGAAACTATATCTAATCTGAACACCCACCGACTGGTCCATTTAACCATTCAACATAGTTGGCTATCAGAGATTCTGTCGGTCGGCGGTGATTAATCATTTCCTTTGATCTTTATACACTTCCGATTAACAAATAACATTCTGATAGGATATAAATGAGAATCCACTTCACGTAGAATCTCAATAAATCTACATCTATAATACATGTAAAGCGATCTAACAGTGGTAAGGAGAAATGCAATGACCTCTTTATGTTTATTCTGCAAGGCAAGGTTCATCAGGAGGTAGAATCCTTACGAGTACAATCAGTGTTCCAAATGAACGTTCTTCATTGCTAATGAGTGAATAAACACTAATCTAATTGGCTAAACTCATCTGATAACGATGTGGTCAAATAAATGCAATACATCTCCACTCTAAGCGTTGATGCAGCTGTGGTGAGTGGCATGAACCCCTCGAGGTCCAGAATGGGTCTTGACATAAGTAGATTTAATGCCCTTGCCAGTGATTCAAGTAAGAAGCACTGACATGTTAAAAACGTCCAGTCATTCGGATTGGATTAAATACCATCATAAAGAATAATAGCGAGTTGAAGAAAGAAGAAGACAGAGTAGCTCACGCCAAACTACTCGGGGCCGAGATTCACAGCCATGTTATTCAACCTGATCTGATTACCAACTCAACAGCGCAGTACCATCCGTTTGAACCAACCCAACTATCAACAACTACGACTACCAACATCGACCTAGTTTTTAATATCAGCATCCGTTGGAACGTACAACTAGTTTACGATATCAGCATCCGCTAAAATAAAACGTTAACTTGTCATCTACCAACCAACCAATCGACCAAGGATTGTGTCATAAACGAATGCTCTGTGTGCTACAGACTGTATGTTAAAAGAATTTAATAAAAGGGGAAGAAGACGTAGATATCTCTTTGACTTTGATTATAACTAACTTTTATTAGTATTACACCCCAGCATCATTGAAATTATTTTATCAATTGACATTTATGACTAACCGTCAACACATCAATTAAAACCAGTGAATGGAACCGAATTTCATATCCTGTCATATATGAGAGTATATATCTTCTGAAATGGTTTTACCAATATTCATGGCACTATAACCATCAAATACTTCTTCTAGAATTCTCCCGTGGGAGGAAAATAAGGTTGTACTTCGTTTAGACTACTTTAAGATGTTAGATGGATCCGTGAATTAAAGTTAAGTAGCCTAAAGAGGGAATTTTGATGGAGCAATAAAATCCACAACAATTAAGCTTAAATGGTAATTACGACACTGGTCTTCTTCTGTTTTTTTTTTCGGGATTACAGTCAAAACAGACGTGTAGAGGTCATACGATTTGTATATGAAAATAGGTACGTTTTCCTCTTTGTTTTTGCCGAAAGGGAATCATGGACCCCCTCAATACACCACTGCTGACGATTGACATGGTACAAATAGAAGCTATAAGTGTCCCCTATATACAATAGTGCCTCAAAACTTTAAACATTTCACATCAGATCATTTATATAACTAACATGAGGTTATCTGGAAATGGCAATATTGCAAATGTATGTAGTTAGAATCAACGTTGCGTATATAACGGCACGACAATATTATTATTTCGTTCCTTTAATTTAAGAATGTCTGAATTATCAACTGAAATAAAAAAAATCAGGTTTATTCCCCAAGCTACTAGTATGTCTTGAGTAGTCGTGAGGGGCAGAGTTAATCTTGATACCAAACGAGATGGTGATATCATCACCAGTGAAGCAAAAATTGTAATACTTTCAGCCCCGACAATAATATTATTTCGTACCTTTAATTCAAGTTATGTCTCAATTGATTCGTTATATTAGCCTTAGATAAAAAAAAAAACATATCGACTGAGATAAACTGAAAAATCTAGGTAATAATCAGAACCACCTGTAGAGAATTTCAATTAATTACAATACAATCTATAAACTACACCATTGCCAATTTTACATGCCTTTTAATTATGTTGTTATGTATAGAAATAGGTCAGTACTTCGATCATGCACTGAATTCTACTTGCTTGTTAAAGGAATACAACCTCTTAGCCTTCGTACCCCTATTTGTTTTACGAGATCTCTTGGTACCCCTTTCACCCACCTAAGGAACATAAAGAGCAACCAAAGTCAAAGGATATTTGTTAATTGATATAGTTTGATATTTAATCCATTCTTAGCCACTAGATGTTATATGTTAGTTATATACGTACATTATTAGGTAGATTGATAAATAGTATACAGTGGAACCGCGTTAATCCGTCCACCGGTACTCCGGAAACCCCGATATCTGCTTGCTTTTTGTTGGGAACGGAATAATTACTATGTAAAATTACCCGTTAACCCGATGATCGCTACTTTTTAAAATCATCCAAGAGGCTTCTCAGGTATCCCATGTGATGCTCGCTGGTAGTACCCCTGTGTTGGGAACCAAGGTCTTAGAATGATAAAAAAAAATTCTCAAACTTGGTGAATAGGAATAAATTTACATTAGGCAACTTTTCCGGTGTCATAACTAGACTGTATAATCTGATAAATCCAGAAAACTACCTTATATTCATAATTACTACAAGATAAACAAAATATTAAGTGTGTTATTAAGTTTTTCAATAATAACCTCCAGTTTTATGGTTTATTTGATTCTGTTTTAAAATGTAGAAACTTTTGATGAATATATACTCTTATTGGCCAAGTTTGAGAACTTAAATATTTTTGTATATTTTAAGAGATGGTATAGTGTCTTATCTAATGTTGTTCGGCAGACTAGATTCGACGTGTTCTTTCTTATTCTCTATGACACCTGCCTTAATCTATTGGTATTTTGGCGGTTGAATTAACGAGGCATAGTATATTCACCTTTCTAGACTCTTAATGGAATTATTTAAAATAATTAAATTAGATCTCGAAGTGACTACGATGTCTGTGATATCAATTAATGGGAGCTGACGTTAACTTCATCCAGTTTTTATCTCGGTGTTTTTGTCAACTGATCATCTCTTCGTAGGGGACATCTGACTAGTAAACGTTATATTGTTCATATTTAATGTTCAGTAGGTACGTGTGAAATATTGTTTATGAAGTGTGGGAGAGAGACGCCCGTGGGGGTAAAATAATGTGAGTGACGTGATAATCGATAAAGGTGATTGAAGCCCTGTAGATCGTGTTAGAACAATTAACGTTTTCCAGCCACTGGATGTCGAATTAACCTGACAAGCTTTAAACAGTCGACTTCCGACCTTTCAGCCATACAGATAATATAATAATAGGTAGACTGTGATAGAATCATCCGGTTCCTTTAATTCATGTCTGTCATTATAGTTAATGGTCAGAGGACTGCTATCAGGTTTTATAGACAATACATGTACTGCTGAATACTGCCATTGTACCACGCCAATATCTTGCTAGCCAGTTGGACACGATATAATACCATAATGACAGGACGAGAATAGAAAGACATATTCATATTTTAAAAGGATAACAGCGTGAATTTCTATCAACATGGCCTTGGTTAGATTCACTGGCACTGACATGTACCGCATTTACTATAATTATCTCTTTACCACAGCTGGGGTTGGAGAAAAACTCATGCCATAATTGTGATAAAATAACGGTCATCAGAACCACACCAAGTATTGCGATAGCCAAATCCCCAGATCAGTAATAAAGTTAGTGATCATACCACAAAATATAACCCGAATCCCAAACAAAATTGGTAGCATCTTATCAAGGATAAGGTGGCAGATAGGATCCTTGGTATTTGTTGTAAGCCTTGATCAATTTGATTTCGTCGTCCTTGATCAAATTCACTGGCATTGACATGTACTGCATTTACTATAATTATCTCTTAAACACAGCTGGGTTCAGAGAAAAACTGATGACGAATGATATCGGGACTTTGATCACTAACCGTGTCAGTACCACAAATCAAAACACGAAATCGCATCTTATCAAGGATGCAGTGACATAGAGAACCATTGGTATTTGTGTTGTAATCTTTTTTCAATCTGGTTGCTTCGACATTTCTTGTTAACAACCGTAGATTTAGCTATTTCAGGTGATATCTCCTGTACCTTCTAAATGTTGACCTTACCAGCAGATTGAACTCAGTAGGTTTTTTAAATTGTTGATACATGTAGCTGCAATTGAGTTCTATCAGCTAGTAAAACAAATATCGTAGACGACTTTACACTATTATACAGATTGCTGACATCGAGCACTATATAGTAAAGAATTTTTTTAGACGGACTTAATTCCTTCATTTTTCAACACCATATTTTACTTCACTTAATGATTATTATTAACAAGACTCGGGGGCGACAGAAGAAACCAACCAATCAGCGAATAATGTATTGCTAGTGAATTATTGAAGTTTTTAAACGGCTTCATTGCTAAAGATACATGACCTGTGTCACGCCAAACTCTACTCATGTTATCAATATACATCATATTAGTTCTATATTTCTACCTTGATTTTGTTCTTGGAGAAATTATAAGACCCTCTACGCGAGGTTTGCGCATTGGTCATGGTCATCACATATGGGATCAATAAGAATTTGTCAGATAGTATATATTGGAAAGTTCAATCCTGATAGTTATCCCCTATTTATTATTGTTATGCCTGCTTATCAAGACACCTTTGAAAGAAATAAACTTAATTTTGTTTATCCTTAAACATCATTGGGCATGAACCTGGGGCATATATGGATCAAGTACTAGCAATGGGTAACTCAATCACAAGGGATCTTTCCAGTTAGATATACTAACATGCTCATCTCTGACGAGAATACAAATCCCGAGAAATTATCCATAACGCTATGTTCAAGACATGGTTTTAGAGTTAATCAATGTAACGTGTAGTTTTTTTTTCACAAACACAGGGCTAGTGAAGTGTTTATCGCATTGACCTAAGGTTCTCAAAAATGAACTCCACAATAATGGGTGTCGATACAGGGAATGTAGACAGGGAATGTTTAGTATTCCTTAACACCTTATGACACTCTTCGATTGAGATTTTTATTTTGGTATGTCTCTTTCAGAGTTATTTGCTACGTATATGGTTCTTCTGAACATTCCTTCTATTTTAGGTAAAGATAATTGAAGCAAGCAGTAACGTTCAACTCGCTGTGAGTTCGGCTCATCACCTTGAATTTTAACTACTTTGTATGTAACTGTTATTCTTTATTTGCTGTGAAGTTGGTTCCTCTGCACATTACTCTATTGCAGGTAAAGATAATATAAGAAGGCAGTAACGTTCAACTGGCTGTGAATTTAAACTACTTTGTATATAACTGTTATTTGGAGTGAAAGTGATTATCATCGTGTACAACAAAGTGTAATGATTTTATAATTTAATTTAAATGTTTAACACAGGTTCTCTTAAAGTTTTTATTTCACACAAGATTTTTACTGGTGAAATAAAATGTAAAATTGTTCTAGTGGGAAGGGGTTATGCGTGGAGGTTTTGCATTGTCGTAAGGGTTTAAGCGGATAGGGATCTAGCGTAATGCGGGTTTGAAAACAATTGGACCTGAGATTGGTTTGTTAGGGAAGACCTAACTCCTAGAGAGTGCAACAAATTCCTCGGGTACTATTATAATATTGTACGTATTACATACTGTTTCATTGCCATTTTTTTAAATCATAGAATTGTGACCTACTTTAAATTTGGTGTCTAGTTACCTCCCTTAAGTATTAAATCATGACCTTGTCATTTATCTGAATACTAATTAAGCTACATCTATTTTCTAGCAGTTGACATAGCTAGAATTCTGCAGAAGCATACATTTATTTAATGCCTACCATGTGAAAACACAACGTGTCACCATCACAACTCTTGAATCTTGCAAATTAAGAGGTGTTTTCAAAATACTCTACCATGTAGACTTACCATTAAAATATGAATTAAGAATCGAGTCGAAGTTTGATTGAAACAGTCAAACGAGAGTTGTAATGTGTCTGTTGAGTTTTAAAATGTTGCCAAATACAATTATTACAGCTGTCAGGATGACATAAGTAATTTGTCAGATGGTTATACCTACTGATAGTAGTTCTTACTATTTCATCTGGTAAAACTATTCAATCGTTTAATTACACTTATTTTCTTATATTATATAATAAATCTCTTCTTACTTTTCTCTTTTCTGGTTTGTCGGGCAAATAATTAAAGATACATATTCGTTTACAGTCTCCGGGACAGAGTAGCATTTCTCATGAAACCAACGACAGTGTCTTGCCGTTCTTTGTCATCCTGCCCAAACAAAATGTTCCCATTAAATTTATGCTTTATTTGCAGTGCGTTCGATTTGTCGAACGCACTGCTTTGGTTTGCAATTGACTATTTTTTTTTGTCTATTTCTGGTCACGCTCCCCAGCCAAAACTGCACATACCACACATAACTTGACATCATTTCCTGCGATGATTAACTGCTCGGTGTTGCTTAAATGTAAAATGGCGCATTTTTGCGTAACCGGAAATGAAGTCCATTTCCAACTCATTTTTCCAACAGATTGTGATCGGTCTTTTTTGGTTCATTTGTTTAACCCAATAGCTACAAATTGCAATTTTGAAAAATTCATATTTTGACTTTTGGAGCACTTTTTAAAGGATTTTTTTTTAACTTTTGCAATTTTATTTCGATCGATCTGAAACCTTTCAATAACATAGACATATGAATTTCCAAAGAAAATCAATTTTCAAAGTTTCGATATCACTTCCGGTTTTGACGTCATTTGCTTCTAAACTTTCAATTTCAACTTCCGGAATATTGAAGATATTTGAAAAAAATGTTTTGTGTTATCATAGATTTGGTCAAACATAAAAAATAAAATGATGAAATTGTTTCCAGGTGTATTAAGGGATCAGCCGCCATCTTGAACTGACCTATGTTTCTTAAAATTTTAATTCAGAACCGAGGGTTAATCGGATTTTTTTAATTTTGAAATCTACGACTTCTGCAGTCGATTACAAAAAAAATGTAGGTTGTCGATTTTTAAATTTCGATTTCAATTTCTTTACATTTCCGGAACTTGAATTTCAGTAATGACCGAAACTTTCAAGGCTCATATCTAGTGACCTTGACCTTTGATGACCTCTTGACCTGTACAAAAATTATTGCCCTTGACGAGATCTATCAGATGATATATTCATTTCCGATTTCTGATGTTTACTTCCGGTTTTATCGCCATTTGAAAATTGCAATTTTTAACTTTAAAGAGCTCTGTCACGTGACCTAATTTACATACGTCACTAATTCTATTTCATTTTTACTATGCTAAATCTGCTCTTTCAAATGATATATAACACAATATATTTGAATCAAAATTGCGCTTTTTAAAACTTGCAAATTTTGTGTCAAATTCCATTGAAACTGTGCGTTTTTTTTTTTTAATTTTTTCGATCGATCTAAAAACTTAATGGTAGATAGACAATTTGATTATGAACAAAAATTATATTACATTAGAAGTATTATAAAAATTTCCAATTTTTGAAAAATGAAATGAAATGAACAGAGTTTTACGTCCTGCTTTTCTGCACCTATATTGAGGACGGGCAAACGCCATGCAGTGCGCAATGAGGAAAATTTTCCATTTGTCGAGGGATCTTTAACATGCACAGCGGTTTATTTACATCCACGATTGAATGCCCCTTACAATGTCAGCCCCTCAGACTTGTATCACTGACGGGATTCATCCCTGGACGTTCAGGTTGGCGAGCAAGCGTCTGACTCACTAATCCACCGGGGCCCCCTTCATATCATTAACCCTGCATCACTGACAGGGCGTATTAGTAATGGACATTCATTATCTTTTAAAATCGCATAGGAAGGGTCATTAAATCCTCCCATACCTGATGGCATGTGAGAGTCTACGTTGTTGTGTTACAATGTATCATCCCCTTAGCACGTCATACATTTCATGATTAGTGTACTGTGTATTGTTTCATTTAACGCTTCTCACTGGTCAATGTTTTGATATAATGTACAACAAATGTTTTTTTTATAATATCATAAAACTAAAATACAACAATGAAATTTTTTGGGGAGAATTGTATCCTACTACACTATATTAAGAATTTTTCAAATGATCTGAAAAACCACTTGCTTGCAAAATATAAGATTAAAACTTACATGTTTGTTGTCTGTATGTTTAAATGCAGTTCTCTCCCTTCAACTGACAAATGTTTGTTGTCTATATGTTCAAATGCAGTTCTATCCCCTCAACTGACAATTGCAAGTGCTTACTTTCTCATATTGTCACTTGCGCTTTTAACGTTTTAAATTATGTAGTAAAAATGAAAAAATAAAATCTAAATATAGAAGATAACGATCCGATGCCAAAAGAAGAAAATTCGTTCTAAAAATCTGGTTCTGTCATTTATTAAAAAAAAAGTTTTAAAACTGCATGACTAAAAAAGTTGACCATTAAAATGTTTTTTAAAAAAATATTAATATAAATTTTTTGCTAAGTATATTAAAATGGTAAATTACGAGCTGAACTGCGAACTTTTATGAAAGTTAGCACTCAGAATTCTGATGTCATTTATATATCATATCAAGTAATGGTGTCATTATATGAAGGGGGACGTGGCAGCTTAGTGAGTAAGACACTTGCTCGCCAACCTGAACGTCCAGGATTGAATTCCATCAGTGATGCCGGTCGGAGGGGCTGACATGGAAAAAGCGCCTAGTCGTTCGGATAAGACAATAAACCATGGTGCCGTGTGCTATTGGCTGTGCACGTTAAAGACCCTTCGACGCTTGGAAATCGAAAAAAAAGAGCAGGCTAATGCCCCTGTCCTGTCCTCAGTTAGCCCATTTAGGTGAAGAAAAGATAGGACGTAAACTCCATTCATTTCACTTCATTTCTTTCATATGTATGATATTACATATTATGAAAAATATAAATAAATATTCTTTAACTATTCTACTTCCAATAATGTATAAAAACGTACATAAATAAAAACAACGACTTTTTAATCAGATGACTTTTCACTACCGATCATACGCTAGTTATTCCATTTTTCACCGAACGTGAACTGGTTATTCTACTTTTCACTCCCGAATACAAACAATTTATATGTATGGATTGCAAATGACACTTTTCACCCATAGACGAAACCGGATGCGCACTGCCCAGTATCGTCTCACGATTCTAGTTTGTATCTGGTATGCAATCATGTTTACCAATTCATGGAACTTTAATGAAGTAATTCATAGCATAATTATGTTTGAGACATTTGACAGTAACACAAAATACACAGAATAGAAACAAATTAATCTCTAGATATTTTTACCATTTATTCAAATATTTTTTGTATTTTTAATTACACGGTCGCTAGAACATCAGGCGCCTTATTCTCGAAAACTTAACTTTAGTTGATTTTAGTTTTTCAGTCATCTGATAGGTTAATAACTAAAATCGATTTTAAATTTGACTTTATAACCAATTAGATCACTGTAATTCTTAAAAACTTGAATTTATCTAAGTTAAGTTTTTCAAGAATAAGGCCCCAGAACTCTTACATAAGAGTTTAAATCATCAAAATCATGAGAACCATTTTCATATTCAAGTTTAATGTTCAATGATATATAGCGACACATAATCTAGTATAGCAGTGGTTCCCAACCTTTTTAGCTGTGGCTCAAATTCAAGAAGCTCCCAGAGCCATGGCTCCCTGTTCTATTCCAAACTAGGGCAAAATAGGAAAATATAACGCAAGGATTGTTGTCTTGTGCCTCCTCATCATCAGAGGTCAGATGCATTTGACCACAGGCATCTACAGACTTTGCACAGTAAAATATTGTTAAATAAAATTTGGGCTAGAGAAAAAATGCCTAGACAAACACCCCATGGCTCCCTAGGGGGCCATGGCCCCCAGGTTGGGAACCACTGTAGTATAGCGTGACTTTAAGAAGAATTGAAACCCAAGACAAATCTGTAAATAGATAGATAAGGTTTCTACTAAAATGTGAAAGAGGCGTCAGTTGGAATCAATATTTATCGATAGCATTGTCTAGTATATTTGTTTCTTAACTTTTCAATTTAAAACCATAACCCTTGAGTAACCTTCATGGCGCCGAATACCATTCTTAAGGAATCTCAAGGCTCAGGGAGTTAATAGATAAATCCTAGAGACCTCTTTTCGAATAACCTTGCCAGTCAGTATAATTTTTATTGATGGTAAATAGCATTGTCTAGAATCTTTGTTTCTAACTTTTCAATTTTAAAACCAGAACTCTTAGGTCACCAACTTGGTTCGAAAAACATTTTGAAAGGAATCACAAAGATCGGATAGTTAATAAATAGTTCTAAAGATCGAAACGAGTTCTCGTCGGATAACCGATGATAAGGAAACCCAAGGCAAATGATAAGTTTAAACACGATTAATATCGCTTTTTTCATAATAGGAATCTGTTTATTGGATGACAAGTTAACGTTCGCTTCCAGCAGCAGTTGATATCGCAAACTTAATGTGTATATTAAACATTCTGGGTTTTATACCTCGAAAAAACCGTCATTGATGCCAGTCGGATGAGTGAATCGTTTCCTAAAACTACCTTTATTTTTTCTTTCATATAGAATAGTTAAAAAAATATAAAGTATATACGAGGAACTTTACAGTTTTATTGCACTATAGTGTACGACCCTTTTTGATTGGGCTACCGATCTATGATAAGAAGACTTTTGTGAATCATAACGCTGAAATTACGGCTGACATCGAACTAAACGTAGTTAGGGTGTTATAAGAGAAATCTTCTGTAATACGTCTTTAATACACCATAAAGACGTCAGAAATCTTGGTATCTCTCTTCTATTTGTAATCTTACATCTGTTTTATTCCTTTGTTTATTTTCTAGTGTCTAAATACAGCTACTTGAGCAATGATAAACGCCTCATATCCGTCTAGACCACAGGAAGAATGTAGATTGGTGTACTCTACATTGGTAAATTTCACAGATGAGGGGTGGGGCGTTGGTGGTTATAAAATATCAGTAAGGTGTCGTTGGGAAGGGGTTCAACAAGGGAGGGATGGAGCGGTAGCCACAGAAAGAATGTAGAGCGTGTATTCAACATCGGCAAATTTCACAGAGGAGGGGTGGGATAGTGGTTATATAATATGGGTGGGGTGGGACAGGAATGAACCACAGGAAGGAGGTATAGGTGTTTTCCACAAGGGAGGGGTTGAGCGGTAGCTACGAATGTATAGGTGTATTCCACAAGGGTGGGGTGGAGAGGTAGCCACAGGAAAAATGTATATCGGTGTATTCAACATCGGTATATTTGGTGGGACGATGGTGATTATATGATGGCAGTATTGGTAGGGTGGGGCAGGAATGAACTACAGGAAGGAGGTATGGGTGTATTCCACAAAGGGGGGGGGGGAGCGGTAGCCACGGAAAGAATATAGATTGGGGTATTCAACATCGGTAAATTTCACAGAGGAGGGGTGAGACGGTTGTGGTTATATGATATCAGTGGGTTGGGGTGTGACAGAGATGACCTACAGAAAGGGTGTATTCCACAAAGAGGGATTGAGCGTTACGGGGGTAAAATGCAGGACGAATGTAAATCGATGTATTCCACGGTGAGGGATGGGGCGCTAAGGCTGAGTGGCAAGTCCACTACTATATAATTATTGCACTCGATTTTGTCATGCTCTGGACGAGATTTTTGATTAACGGAATTGTTTTGCTTGTACGGATTTTTATTATTATCACATAGGAATACACGATATACCGTATGCGTTCTTCTCTATACTATACGCTATTCAGACACGGCGAGTCACATTGAGTAACACTGTCTTGCGCCCTAATCCTACTCTTTTGGTGAAATGATCAGCTGTCGTTGATCATCGTTTTCTGGATCCCACGGAAGGAGCATCTGTCGAACCTGTAATCATCAATCGTTGACCCTATCTAAATCATTAGGTTATGTTATAAAATGTACATATGCAGGCATAAGCTTATGCTATAAAATGGATATAAAAGTAGAATAATTGAGTCTAATTGTTTTTAATTTACCCTATTCTGACACAATTAATTGTTTAAAAAAATTCGTTTCGCACGACACGTATACTTGAATTCGAGCAAATTAATTTCATAATACCAGGTCACATAAGAGGACACTAATCGAAAACAAGTATATCTGCGTATAGAAGAGTATAGTGTAGTATAGCGGGAATCGTGCTTGTTCGATTTTCGATTAGTGTATACTGTCAAATTATAATTTGGCAGCTGCATTTCTTAAGTAAATGCCTTTTTAAACAATTTAATTTGTCAGAATACAGCTGATCATTTCACCAAAAGGGAAGGAGTAGGGCGCAAAACAGTGTTACTCAATGTGACTCGGCGTGTCTGAATAGCGTATAGCGAATACCGAATAGAGTATACCGAATAGGGTATAGAGAATACCGTATAGAGTATATATAGAGTATAGAGAATAGAGTATAGAGAATACCGAATAGAGAATATCGTGTATTCCTGTGTGAACCCAGCCTAACGTGTACAGCCTGTAGCATACGGAACCTCATTTTAATGTCACAGGCGAACGATTAAACGCTTTTATAATTAGTGTACTTGTTAATTTCAATAACATCACAGATGTATTAGGCTGAGTTCACATAGAAGTATACTTTTCGGGTATACGGGGTACGTTTTGAGCGTATATCTTCAAACAAGATATTTTCATAATACCAGGTCACATAAGAGGACACTGATCGAAAAAGAAGTATTTCTGCGTATATAAGGGTATAGTGTAGTATAGCGGGAATCGTGCTTGTTCGATTTTCGAGTAGTGTATACCGTCAAATTATAATTTGGCAGCTGCATTTCTTAAGTAAATGCGTTCGAATTTCCCCAATCACTTTTTTTAAACAATTTTTGTGTCAGAATACAGCTGATCATTTCACCAAAAGAGAAAGAGTAGGGCGCAAGTGTTACCCAATGTGACTCGCCGTTTCTGAAAAGCGTATAGCGAATACCGAATAGATTATATAGAATACCGTATACGGTATATCGTGTATTCCTTTGTGAACCCAGCCTAACGTGTACAGCTTGTAGCATACAGAGCCTCATTTTAATGTCACAGGCGAACGATTAAACGCTCTTATAATTAGTGCACTTATTATTTTATGACTGAATGGTTAATTTCAATAACATCACAGATGTATAAGGCTGAGTTCACATAGAAGTATACTTTTCGGGAATACGGTGCACGTGTTGCATGACACACGTCATCGTATCACGAATATCAGTCCGTCCGTCCGTCCACAATTGCTCGTAAACACTCTACATGGCACAATTTATGACGGGTTTTGACGAAACTTACTGGTAATGTTTATTATCACCCAAGGATGAACTCTATTGAAAATAAGCAAAATCGAAAAATATTTACTATGAATTATTGCCCTTGTTCTTGAAAACGCGTTGATTTTTGGCTCGTTATCTCTCTAGAATATATAATCCTTGATGGATTATGATAATATTCTTCAGTATTATCACAAAAAGTTCAAAAGAGGTGTATGACTGAAGGTTGAATATTTGAATAACTGTCAAATATATTTGTTTAAAGTCAAAGCTGCCATTGGGCGTATATTACCGTGCCTGGCAAACTATGTTTTCAACACTTTATTGTGTCGGAAAAGGGTAAATTAAAAACAACTGGACTCCATTGTTCTACTTTTATTGCAATTTTATAGCTCATATTTACATTTCATAACATCAACCAAATGATTTAGTATAGAGAATACCGAATATATTATAGAGAATACCGAATAGAGTATAGAGAATACCGAATAGAGTATAGAAAATACCGAATAGAGTATAGAGAATACCGAGTAGAGAATACCATATAGAGTATAGCGAATAGAGTATAGAGAATACCGAATAGAGTATTATGTTAATACCGTATAAGGTAAACCGTGTATTCCTATGTGAACCCAACCTTATACTTTATACATAATGATATACCTTATTCGGCTAATTGTACAATCTTAAAGGGATTGTAAAGTGATTTTCTAAACTTTGTGTGTGTATCACTGTATCGGGCATCAATTTGCGTCATTCCAATTTCCATTTACAATCCCCTTAAGATTGTACAATTAACCGAATAAGGTATATCATTATGTATAATGTTTTCTATTAAGGTGTACTTGTTTTTGTTGTTGTAGCCAAACACCAAGATGAGTTCTGGAAAGAAAAGGATCGCTGTAATTGGAAGTGGTGCTAGTGGTCTTACTGCTATTAAATGTTGTCTAGAACCAGTATGTTTTGAGGTCGCTGATAATATAGGTGGTCTATGGCGATTTAATACCAGTATTAAAGATGGATTGGGCTGTGTGATGAAATCCACTGTCATTAACACAAGCAAGGAGATGACGAGTTATAGCGATTTTCCCATACCGAAGGAGTACCCTATCTTTATGCATAATCGAAAGGTATTCGCATACTTCAACCAATATGCAGATGCTTTCGATTTAAAGAAATACATCAAATATCAAACTGAAGTGATCAGTGTCAAGAAATCGGAAGATTTTGAGAAAATTGGACAATGGGACTTGAGATTTAAAGATTTAACTACTGGTGATACGACTGAGGATGTTTTTGATGGTGTATTAGTCTGCACTGGTCACCATGCGATGAAAAATGAACCAAAGTTTTCGGGGCTAGAAGATTTCAAAGGGAGAGTACTGCACACCCACGACTACCGCGATTTCAAGGGGTTTGAAGACAAGAAAGTTGTAATTATTGGAATTGGTAATTCTGGGAGCGATGCTGCTGTTGAACTCAGTAGAATCTGTAAACAGGTAAACATTGTTGGGTTCTATAGCACAGTCGGTTAGAGTATCGTTTTATACAAACATGACGTCATTTCCTTGGATATTGAGGTGGATTTCGAATAAAAGTTCGATGATATTAAGTAATTTTCACTCATAATTCCAGTCGACCCAGATACAAATGGTTACGGATAATCCTGGAAAGACCAATGTCAACAGATTTGGTCGTATCCTTGTTAAAGATACATAGATGTTTCTTTTCTTCTTAAATTGATTGTAGACGAACCTGAACTGATATCTAAAATTGTATTAACTGACAAAGCGCTAATGATTTTGAATTTATTTTCAGGTATACTTGAGCACGAGACGTGGAAGTTGGGTAGTTAACAGAATCGCTGATAATGGAATGCCCATGGATATGGCAATACTCAGTAGAATGGCTGCAACGATATCGCAGAAGTTACCAAAATCTGTTGTCGACTTTCTTATCGCTACACAACTTAACAAACGCTTTGATCATGTCGCTTATAGCCTGAAACCTGATTTTGGTGCGACTTCTCAAAGTTTTACGGTCAATGATGAATTACCCCACCGCATTATTTCTGGTACTATTAAAGTTAAAACAGATATTAAAAGGTTCACTGAACGTGGAGTTGAATTTATAGATGGTACCACTGAAGACGATATTGATATCGTGTTCCTGGCCACGGGATATATTTTTGGATTCCCATTTGTAGACAAATCCGTTATAGACGTCAAGGACAATCGCATCGAGTTATATAAATATATGTTTCCGCCCGAACTAAGTCATTATACGTTAGCAGTTGTTGGGTGTATACAGCCTGGTGGTTCTGTGATGCCGATATCAGAAATGCAGTGTCGACTGGCAACAAGAGTTTTTAAGGTAAGACTTATCGTAATTTGGAAAATGTATGCAACTTCTTGACAAATGTAACAAATCTGTTTTTTTGCATCTTGACTGATTTGTCTAAAAAGCATAAATTGATCGAAGCAGGCCATGCTTACTCTTTTCGAAACACCTGATGATACTTCTATTTGGAGTAGTCCATTACTGTACAACTATTACTCTCGATTTTCCCAGGTTTTTGGATGCGATATTGATTAACGGAATTGTTTTGCTTGAACGTATTTTTATTACTTAAACCTTTGATCCAGTATCTATTCTTTAAGAATAACGCTCTGTCACGACAGTGTCCAGTTTGCCCAATCAGAGATAGAGTTACACAAAGCTTTACGACCCTTGATATTAATATGAGTTTCATTGGTCAAAAACTAAATTCTCAACCATCATAGCCGTAGGGGCCCACGACTCTACAGGGGGACAGACCGACTTCTGCCCGAATTTTAGTAATGTTTTCCCATTGATTGCCCGATTTTTTGGAACTTTTTGCCCGAAAACATACTTTTGGGGGGGGGGGCAGCTGCCCCCCTGTCTCCTACGCCTATGTCAACCATTCAAAGCTATTTTGTTAAGGGGGGGGGGGGTGTCCCTTACGATTATCTCGCTGTGCCTAGGATTCTTATAAAATAACTTAAAGATAAAGGGGAGAAATTTAGAATGAATGATGTATAATCCAGGGAGATGTAAAGTTACCGTCTAAAGGAGATATGTGGGAAGATATACGAGATAAACAGGTCAATATGATGAGAAGATACGTCAAGTCGTTACGTCACACGATACAAGTCGATTATGTAAAGTTTATGGACGAATTGGCCGAGTTAAATGGCAATAGTGTGCAATTGAGTAAGTGATTATTCATACTTCTATTTTTAAACTGTATATTATGTGTATCGGGGACACTGATAGCATCAATTTGTACCATTCCGACGTCTGTGGTTCTTGCAATTCCACTAAAACTAACACGTTTTATGACGGTGATCTGCATGGATATCAATAGTAGCTTCCGGAAGATCACTCTGTACAATCCCTTTAAACTTATTGTTCGGTAATCAGGAAATGTAATACAAGCATATTTCGCGATTAGAGACGTCATCGAATACGTTTAAGTGGAATTGCTGGAACCACAGATGTCTGATTGAAAATTAGAATGATATAAATTGATGTTATCAGTGTCCCGATATTTAAAAATTATCTATTTTTATTTACATTTTAGTGGAGCTGATGAAAACAGATCCTAAATTAGGCTTGACCTGTTTCTTTGGCCCCTGCACTCCATACCAATACCGTCTGTTTGGACCCGGGAAATGGTCTAAGGCACGTGAATGTATCATGTCACAATGGGAGAGAACTCTGTTTCCACTCAAGACCCGAGCTGTTCCTCCAACCATGACATCCAATACAATTTTATACATCAAGCTGGCCGTTTTTATCCTATTTTTAGCTTTTGTTTTTTATCAATTAGATTTATTTTAATAGTCATGTTAAAGGATAGTTCGAAACTCGATTACATGCACAGTTTGTTTCTTCACATATTCGGTATCCGCTATACGGTATTCGGTATTTTCTATACGCTATTCGCTATTCAGACACGGCGAGTCACATTGAGTAACACTGTCTTGCAACCTACTCCTACTCTTTTGGTGAAATGATCAGCTTGTCGTTTTCACAATCATCATTTTCTGGATCCCATCTGTCAAACCTTTTCTGTGACTGTAAAACTGTAATCATCAATCGTTAGCTACCTTTCTAAATAATTTGGTTGATGTTATATAATGTTGATATGAAGGCATATGCTATAAAATTGCAATAAAAGTAGAACAACGGAGTATAAATGTTTCTAATTTTCCCTATTCTGACACAATTAATTGTTTAAAACCGTGATGGGGGGGGGGGGGCGGGAATTCGAACGTATTTAAATACGAAATACAGCTGCCAAATTATAATTTGACGGTATACACTAATCGAAAATCGAATAAGCATTCCCGCTATACTACACTATACTGTAATATACGTAGGAATATTTCGTTTTCGATTAGTGCCCTCTTATGTGACCAGGTATTATGAAATTACCTTGTTCAATTTTAGGTATACGCGTGTCGTGTAAAACATGCACCGTATATACACTTAGATTATACTTCTATGTGAATTCAGACTCTGCGTGCACATGGACGTATACGGTATTTGCTACTCGGTATTCGCTTATACGGACCCCGCAATTCACACAGGGCAGCACGTGCAACTTACTCGGTGCTTTCTTTCTGTACATATGAAGATATGAGCTATGAAATTGCAATTAAAATGACTACATATATATTTCTAATTTACCAATAGATTAACAATGGGGAGATATCAAACGCTTGTACTTACAAATTGCAGTTGCCACATTCGCACGATTCTCACTTGACTACACTATACTCTGCTATACGCAGGTATACTTTGTTTCGATTAGTGCCCTGTTATGTGACCAGGTATTATGAAAATACCTTGTTTGATTTTAGGTATACGCGTGTCGCTCAAAACGTATACTCTAAAAGTATACTACTATATGCACGCAGCCTAATGGTAATGTGGTATCGGAAGGGTGGGAGATAGTGAACTGCTGGAAGAATGAATACCATGGGATTGAGACATTTGAAATATACAGTGTTTGGAAAATATACGTTAACGTCCGCTTCCAGTAAACACATATATGTGCTATATCGCTTGTTATCCATGTACAAAAAGATTCCATTTTACCCATTAAAAATCTGTTTAGCAAGGTACTTCAATCTAGGAATTGATCTTTCTGCACTGTGACGTAATTGACAACTTCAGTTATCAGAAAACAGGATACATATCACTTTCAATTTTTCCAAAGTACTCCATTGAACTATCGACTACTGAGATATCTGTTAGTGCGTGTCCATATCAAATCTATCTAAAACTCACGATGGGCTATGATTGGTATCAGAAAACAGGTGCTACAGTTATCAGAACTGTCTCTTGAAGAACAAACAATACAAACGTACGATAAGTGGTTGAGTGAGGAAAAACAATATGTATCTGGGATAT
Organism: Lottia scabra; assembly: GCA_029955415.1. Lineage (NCBI taxonomy): Eukaryota > Metazoa > Mollusca > Gastropoda > Lottiidae > Lottia > Lottia scabra. The sequence goes on along the minus strand of JARJEI010000018.1, from coordinate 3,450,293 downwards.
ATGGGAGAGGATTAGTGTGTTTGTGGGGGGGGGGGGGGGGGTTGTTATAAATAGATCTGAATGCACTGGGAAAAACTACGTCAGTTATCAGCAAACACACTTCTTCCTCACGAAAATGTGTCTTAGTTCTATACACCTTTCCCCTTGATATTATGCAGAAAAATAGCCTGACCTGATACTGATCAGTCTCTTGTGTACAAATAATTCCCACAACAATTGATTCACATATGCTCGGAATTCTTTAACTCAAAGACAATTCAAGATTCCAGTACCACTCTGGAATTCACATTTCACATTTCAACGCAGAACGCTAATTGTTGATTCTTTGCGCCTTCGAACTCAAAGGTAAGATATTCCCGTTGATATATCCCCAAAGGATAATACTACATCTTTCAAATATACGCACTTTCTTCTCGTTTCTATATATAGCAGAAAACTGCCGCAAAATCTCAATTAAACGCCCATTACATCGATTGAAGATAAGAAAATGAAAGAAATATGGTTTTAATATCCGACAGATTCTGGTGAAATATGAACAACTAGCCTACTGAAATGATTTACACCTAGCGTTCACCATGAGATTAATTTCACTCGACGATTTATTAGAGTTTTTTTTTTTCAGTCGGAATGTTCTTGAATAATATATATCTCAGTGATTTAGTCATTGATTTATATGATTTTTTTACGTCGCAAAAATAGTATTTTTTTATACCTTGCGTGTTCTTAATTCTTAATCAATGCATTCAGTGCAAGTTTAGGGTCTAGTAGAACATTAGGCGTAATTATAGAAATTGTATGCTATAGCTAGGTAGGGAGGTGATAAGTTCGTGTTGCTTCCAGAGAACTGATATCGCAGACTATGTAGTTGTTGTAAATTTCCAGAAAACTGACTAAATATAGATACTGGTTTGTAAAATGGAATAGACACTTATCCCATTTTGGTCGGACTTTTCAGATGTTAAATTATTTCCTAAACATAGGCTTGCAGCAAGTCTCGCAAGCGTATACGCCCACCAGCAGCTTGATAAAGAGGTAAATGTGAACAGCAAAACAAACGCGATATCAGAGTTTTATGCGATAAAAAGCATCGCATCATCACTAAATTCAATAGTGCACATATTCATAAAGATATTGACACACATACAAAAGATTATATGAATCCGTGGAGAATTGTAGAAAACGAACGCAATATCCGAGTTTTATGAACACAATTACAGAGTTTTATACAATACCTCTGAAGAAAATGATCGAATCATCAGCAAATTCAATAGTACACATCTTTATAATGAAATTGACACACATACAAAATATCAGAAGGATCCATTAAGAATTGTAGCCTGTAGAGTGAGCACGAGCTAAAAAAGGAACGCGATATCAGAGTTTTACGCGATATCTCGGAAGAAAATAAATTCAATAGTGCACATCTTCATAATGATATTGACACACATACACAATATCAAAAGGATCCATGAAGAATTGTAGTCTGTAGAGTGAGCACGAGGTAAATGTGAATGGACAGACCGACGGACGGACGGACCGACAAGGGTAACCTTAATATACGCCCATACTTACGTGTAGGCGTATAAAAATACATTAATAGGAAAACAAGTATACTAGTTATAAAGTTTAGTTAGATGTATTGATATCTTTAAATCGTTTGGGCTTCTGAAACCAAAAGCTATCATCGTACCTCTTAGGCTGCGTGCACATAGAAGTATACGGTATACACTACTTGAAAATCGAACAAGCACAATTCCTACTATACTACACTTTACTTTAATATACGTAGGAATATTTCGTTTTCGAATAGTGGCCTCTTATGTGACCAGGTATTATGAAATTACCATGTTCCATTTTAGGTAGACGCGTGTCGCTCAAAAACGTACACCGTATATCCGAAAAGTATACTTCTATGTGCACGCAGCCTTACTGAAGTTCTGAAAATCAGACTTTTTTTAAATGGTGAATGAACTACCTCATCAGTTTTATTGATATCACATTGTATTGAGAACAGATTGTACTTATTGTTTACACTGATATTCTTCACAAATAAATGTGAGAGTGCATGACAGAACTGCACTTTCCGGATGTTGCGAAATAATAAAAACATAAAAATATTTAAACGACTCTCGCGGGACAGGACACAGATAGTTTATGTTGTCATTATGCAAATTGCTAGTATACAATATTTACTGGAATCATTTAACATAACCATATTATAATGACTAACAACATTATACAGTGTAGTTAAAGGTATATGTTCGTCTAAATAGGTGATGTTTGTGACCAATTTCAGCTATCAGTATACTAAAGTAAAAAAAAACCATCTATATTTTACAAGGATAACAACTTGAGGTTCCGTGAGGATCCTTTCTCCCATCTGGTCCTTGGCCAGTAAACATTAATATGTCCTTTTGCCAGCTATTAGATCCCAGTTTCGACTATCTGAATAGTAGTCTCAATAATAAAAATCCGTACAAACAAAATAATTCCGTTAATCAAAAATCTCGTCCAGAGCATGACAAAATCGGGTGCAATAATTATATAGTAGAGGACTTCCCATACGAGAAGTACCATCAGGTGTGTCGAAGAGAGTAAGCATGGTCTGCTTCGCGCGCTACACCCACCACAACTATAAAGGTCAAAATCATGAGGTGCAGCGAGTTCAATTCATGCCTGACTAAACAAATCCGCCAAAATGCAAGATGCAGATTTGTCATATTTGACAAGGAGTTCTCCGTAACGACCATAAAATTTTCAATATGTGTTTGACCATTAGATAGAGATTATAGTCTGCATAGTCAGAATATTGGGACACGTCTACATATATTTTCTTTTACAAACCTTTTTTTAATAGCATTATTTAACATAACCCTTGTACATTATATTAGACATACAATGATTACACCATCAATCAAAACTTATTGAACTCAAGAACTGTCATTCTCAAGGGTTAGGAGAATTTGTCCTTTTCCTCAACAACAAACTGTTTAAAATGTGTACATATTTGCCAAATTGTTCAGCATATGTTGATTTATGTTATGATGGGCATTTATGATAATATTGGGGAATTTACTGTGACCTTTAATGTCTTCATAACATTAGTTTAATGTTTCAATTATAACTTACTTTACATATTGGTTATCAGTATGAATTGTGTATTGTACAAAGAACAACAATCTTAGTCATTAGATAAAGTTCACCACACAGAATGCATTTATTGCGTAAAATAAAATTACATAGTTCTGTGTCAAATAAACTTTATCTCGAACGATGAACATAACACAGTGAGTCGCTCTAATTCAATCTTGGTCTACATGAATTTATACACATTTCAAGTTTAACCTTAATCAGTTGAAAATTGTAGGTTCATGAGCGTTTACTGACGTACATATAATAATTTAAATGCCAACAATTTACTTCCACGGATATAAACAAAATGAAATAAAGTTTGACATCCTGCCTTTTCCACCTGATTCGACTTTTGAAGACGTCCAACGCCATTTAGTGTACAATGAGAGAAATTTTAGCCAATGCATTGATATCAAATTCTTTTTCGATTATCAATAGTGACAGCCTTAGTGTCTAACTCATTGAGTAACCGGGATTACCTTCAGGTTAGCGAACAAATGTCTTAACTCATTGAGAAACCGGTGTTACCTTCAGGTTAGCGAACAAATGTCTCAACTCATTGAGAAACCGGTGTTGCCTTCAGGTAAGCGAGTAAGTGTCTTAACTCATTGAGTAACCAGGGTGTCCTTCAGGTTAGAGAGCAAGTGTCGGAACTTGTTGAACAACCGATGTTGCCTTCAGGTAAGTGAGCAAGTGTATTAACTCGTTGAGTAACCGGGGTTGCGTACAGGTAAGCGAAGCGAGCAAGTGTCTTAACTCATTGAACAGCCGGGGTTCCCTACAGGTAAGCGAAGCGAGCAAGTGTCTTATTTCATTGAACAACCGAAGTTGCCTTCGGGTACATGTAAGTGAGCAAGTGTCTAACCCAAAGAACAACCGGGTGTCCTTTTAAGGGAGCAATTGTCTAACTCACTGATCAATCGGTGTTACCTTCAGGTAAGTGAGCAAGTGTCGAACTCTTTGAGCAACCGGGGTTGCCTACGGGTAAACGAGCAAGTTTCTAAACTCATTGAGTAACCGGTGTAGCCTTCAGATTAGCGAACAAGCGTCAGCGAACAACTGAGAAACCGGGGCTGCCTCTAGGTAAGCTAGCAACTGTCTAACTCATTGAGGGTTGTCTTGAGGTTATCGACCAAGGGTATAACGTCTTACTGAGCGAAGTTTATGAAAAGGATGTTTTGAGGTGAATAAATAGTTGTTATTGCTAAGTGTATTGTTTACCTCGATACAGACCAGGCTCTAACTGACATGTATAGTAAATAATGTAATTAATACAGGTGGAAGAAATGGTTTGTAACATTCTCACAATATCGCTGTGATCTTTAAAGAGTTCTAATTGGCCTCATATTTAGGATATCGTTTAACCACAGCGGAGCATAAAGATTATATGGTCATCATGGCAATGTGCTCAATAGGTTTGCGTTTTGAATTGGAATTGCGGGTTGTACAGCTAGCTATTTGTCATTAATCATTAGCACAGCGCAGTGGAGAATGTGTAAGTAAACTACAAGTTTGAAACTGGGGAACTTTGGAAAACATGTATTTTAAAACCAGGACAGTGCTATAATAAAATGCTTGAATATTGGTGGAAAATTATATTAACAAGGTTCGGGCAAACATCCCAAGATCACTCAATCTACACCTTTGAATGACCCCCAAAATGTGCACGAAACATGTTTATCGGTCAATATCTTATAGAACCATAACACTTTCTGGATAACAATCTCGGACTTGGTAATACCTTGGCACATGTCTCCTTCTTGTATTGACGATTCTACGATTCTGTGATTGAAAATAATATGTGCACAACGAATGCTTATCTGCCAATATCTTACAGAACCATTTCACTCGGACTTCGTAATACCTTGGAACACGTCTTCTCAATTATAAGAATACTTTGCTAATTTGTTATGGTATATTTTGGCCTTTCTTCTAAGTTGAATAATAACATCGTCTAGCTTTAAAGCTTTAAAAAATCTGTCCCTATTTTACCCTCAGATCCAGGAGGCTGATACCGCCGATGAAGCGATATAATTATGTTAGTGGACAGTTTCACATTCCTCTTGACCATTGAGTATATATCTGGGAAATACTCATTTCGCTTTATCGCATCCAATCAGGGATATAAACAATGGTTTATGTTTCCCATAGGAAAGAAAGACAATAAGGGATGTTATTCTCAATCTTCACAATACATGTATGTATATCTTCATGATAACTGCAAACAATACTCTTTCGGCCTTCAATAATATATCAAAACATGCTTATTGCTATCCTACGTTTTCCTTTTATTAGAACAGTCACGGATAATTACTACACCAAAGAAATTGTAATAGTGCTTTCCAGTAGTGATAGTACAGCTGATGAATTGAGCTTCTATATGTGAAATAAAACATATTGAGAAACAGAGGACATTACTACCTAAATTTTAGGTTTTTGATCATAACTGTGGTTTGAACGAGAGAAAACTTTAAGAAAACAATTCAATAACATATCATATCAAGTCCATTATCTAAAGTTTATTTATTAATTTACAACATGTGTGAGGTTGTCTGCTATGGTTGGCTTACATTTGTAATAATACGAGTTAATGCCCAAACGTATTATAAGGTGGTGGGAGCAGACAGAGAATATCTGCCTCATCAATAAAATCTATAATTGTCACCACTTTAAAATAAATACACACTTGTTGTGTTTCCTACGATATAAAGGCCTATATATATAATATAATAGAATGTTACATGTGATAAGTTAAACGTTTGATCGTATTTATCTTTAGCATCTTCAGTATTTGAGGCGTTATTAGCATTCTCCCATGCAGAAATTACTGATATTGTTTCAAACGTAACGATGAAGCTATAACAAGAGATGTCAGATAGATCTTGCTTTTGAACTTGTATCTCTCAATGTTTTAAGCGCACGTCCAACAAACGCCAATTTGTCGCTGCTTTATCAGGCTGCGTAGAGCTGAGACTGGTATGAAAGCGTTAATTCCTAACATTCCTTCGTATTCCTTTTCTACCTTTGTGACATCTTGTCCCTGGGCATGGCTCCCCCAAAAAAAACGATAAGTTTATGTCATGGGTGAAATTATTTTTTTTTGAGTCAGGAACGCTTGTGTATAAATATTTTCAAATATCATTGTTACGGTTCACTTGCTGTTAGTAGTTACTCCAGGTGTAGTGACAAACCTCTGACTCTGATTTCGGGACCAGGCTATAGGGTTTGACATATTTGTCATGTCACGTTCAGCGTTAGGTGGTGGTGAGAACACAGTCTAGGTCACAAAGGTCAGTGTTTTGGACAATATTACATTTGAATACACCTTTTGGTCAATTTTCGAGAAAGTATCAAGATAATGAAATCTTTACAACGCTATGCAGTGCGATATGATTCTTAATTAAAGTCACTGTCTTTATACATTTTTAATTCTGGAGCTATATAGCCCATTAGATGCTAATGCTCCTTAATACATTTCATTTTATGATCTTTCGTATTCTGGAGCTATATAGCCCGTTTGGTGCCGATGCTCCTAAATATATTTCATTTCATTTCATACATTTAAAGCTACAATAAATGTTTTGAAAATTAAACTTACCTCGTCGTCATTTGAGTCCATTTTTGCGATTAAATCCAAAGACTAGTTCCTCCTGGATGGATGGAACAGACGCAGTGTTAATCTGACAACTTTCCTGAAATTGAGCACAGGTTAAATTATAACTTCCCTCAAGTCGAACAGGGGGTTATTGGCTCGGTCCAGCAGTAATCCAATTGAAAATTACTCTAATACAGATATTCAATCCTGGTTTTCTAGATCTGACACCTAATGTACCTAATGTTTCACAAGGAATCTTATTTTTTTTTAAATCATAAGATATGACATTGTTCCAAGATTTAAAATCTTTGAAAAACTTCACTACATTTTGTTATCGCAATGTGTTTATATTTTAATAAATATATCAAATCAAACGTATGATTTTAAATTTGAACACTTAATCCTTCATTCTTCAAAAATGAGCACTCAAGATGAATTGGTCATTAGTTAAATGGTTAGAACAATTCCCAGATGAAACTGTACACATATAACAAGTTGTTAAGTCAACTTAACCTTTCTCGGGTGACAAAAAAAATTTTAAAATTATTATCTAGATTTTAAAAGATGAAAAGATCTATCCAAGAAATTAAAACACATATCATAATCCAAATTTATCCACTTTATCAAAAGTTTTAAATATGAACTCGATTTTATATCATCATAAACGTGTGCATAATTTTCACGTATTCATATTAATAAACAAAACAACGTATGTAATTTGAGTTTAAAACTTTGACCCTGACTTGTGTTGGGTCACGATCAGATCCTACCCGTGTCCCTTGTCATTTATGATTAATAAACCAGTAATAAATCTTTATGTGCACCGTTTAACTGAATCCCTCACACCGTTATTAATAAGTGAATGTGTATATAGATATACTCCGCTAGCTCTATCATTCTATTACCGAGTGTCGATACCTCCACGCGTTTTAGCCATTCATCGATAAACTCCAACACAGACAGATATATCAAGAGGCGGGTTTAAGGCTGTTGTTAAAAGAGAGGGAGTTGGTTATTAAGGATGTTCTGGTTTGCGATTTAAAGTATTAAGGCTGCTGTCAGGTGAAAGAGTATTCAATGGTTTATTTTATAAGGTATTTAAATTTAGTAATGGTGAAATATTCAGCTTACATTATTCGAATCATGGACAAGAAGATTTTGTTCTGAAATATTCAGAATGATTTGACTATGATCAAGCTCTAGCCAATAACCTGTTAGTCTGGATGACACAATAAAGGCTACTGTGAAAGGGTATTCAATGAGTTATTTTGTAAGGTATTTATCTTAAGTAATGGTGAAGGTTATTCAGCTTACACTTTTCCAATCATGGTCAAGAAGATTTTGTTTTGAAATATTCAGAAAGTTTCCATCTAGATCAAGCCAATTTATTCTGGATGTCCCAACAAAGTATAAAGGCGAAAGGGTATTCAATGAATTATTTTATAAGGTATTTATCTTAAGTATATATTCAATATTTTAATCAGGGGCAAGAGATTTTTTAAATATTCAGAAAGTTTAGACCAATATCAAGACGATAACTGTTTATTCTAGATGACCCAATAAAGGCTATAGGTGAAAGGGTATTCAATGGTTTATTTCATAAGGTATTTAACTTTAGTAATGGTGAAGGGTATTCAGCTTACATTATTCCAATCATGGACAAAAAGATTTTGTTTTGAAATATTCAGAAAAGAAAGTTTCCATCTAGATCAAGCCAATTTATTCTGGATGACCCAACAAAGTATATAGACGAAAGGGTATTCAATGATTTATTTTATAAGGTATTTAACTAAAGTATATAAAGAGGTATCTTTGACTGTTTGAAGGCATGAAGAGTAAACTGGGTAGTAATGACTGACAGAATAAGTCTAGCCAGAGTGATTATAACTCTATTTTTCTACATTATACAATAATATCTTCTTATTTATCCAATCACCTACTTGTCAACTACAATAGTTTTTATGATCGATTTCTTATTCAATTTATATACTTGATTACATCCATTCTATCTGTACTCTATCTAAGATGTGCAGGGCAAATTAGGAACGCAATATGTGGACTTTGGTCTATCGATGGGTACTCAGGATCTTGATACTCATTTGTAATAAATGGCCTAGTGTTCTATGCTTTTGTTGTTAAAAAAAAAAAATACTACATGTATTATTATTTTTATATTAATATAAACAGGTCTTAGATGCAGCCGAAAAACGACAAAAGTCTGGTCTGGACTCTTCTGATCATTTTCGCCAAACGTTTTATAACAATGAAATTATGGTTCTCTATCTTTTTGATTTTTAGAAACCATCACCTTGCAACCTTCCTATCCTTATATGAATTTGTGGAGAAAAAAAACTTTAAAAATATATATTTTCATTTGAATTGTGTCCGTTTCAAATTGCTTTTTCTGACACACCCATTTATTTTCTTTTTCGGCTTTTATTTTCTGTTAGGTTGTTTATCTATTCCAAAACTATACGACTGAATGTAATGATGGAGTTTGTATTTTTGGACTTGGATAATTGGCTTCGGGATAAATTTAGATTCCCATCAACCCCATGTCAGTTAAACTTAAATTGCCTTAAAATGTAATTTCCGTGCCATAACCTTACTGTTAAAAAGTTGACATTTTGAAATTGCTCAAGTCACTTTATAACCAGACTAATAATGATGTATGTATTGTGGAACTTTTATCAGAATACACATCAATAGGAAGGGAGACAAGATGAGAAAACGTAATTCCAGAAATTATGAGATTTCTGTTGATTTTAAGGGCGGTCAAATTATAGTTATTGACTTTATTTCTGACAAAAAGGAAACGGCACGAAGAACGTAAACAAATTTATTTTTTCAATGTATTCATTAAAAGGGATTGTCGTGTGATTATGCAATTTAGCGAGGTGATTAGCTTGGCGGATTGGGAACTTCTAAGAGCACCCGACGCAATTCCCGACTGGTGTTGTCAACTTGCTTTCCCAGGTTTAATGGGGAGTCAAGTCAAAAATTCAAGATGTCACAGAGAAGACATCTAAGAGAATACAATCCATTTTTCAAAGAATTGAGAATAAGTTCATTTATTATTATTTAATTTTGAGATTGAAATTTTGATGAGGCAAGCGTGTCATGATGATGACATTATTTGATTGTATTTGTTAATCTCGTATCCCAATTCGCTATGGGAAGCTTTGGTGTAGATTTGACTTGAAATTGAGTTAGTCGTATAGCTTTGCACCAATATCATGTTCCTTTAGCAACGGCTATCATTGCATTTCATTACATTAATCCGTTGCTATCATGATAAGATATTCTCGTCATTGATTTTGATTGGTCGAACGATTATTGTTCTACCAGTTATATTCCTTGTAACAAATTATTGCGGGGAAAACTTTCGAATGACCAGACGGCAGATTTCTTGTAGCAAATTTACCATGTGATAATCGAGTGTCAAAGTTCAAGGCAGAATTGATACTAAAATAGAGGATCGTATAAGGTTTTATCGGCTTTACAACGGAGTAAAGCTTCCTTCAATCTTAAATAATTTTTTAAAGTGTTGAGGTTGCGTGAATTTCCCCGATTACGGAAAAATGCTAAGAGAAATTAACTCTTTCGTTTAGTCGAACTTGCTTTGCAAATCATTCTGACCTACACTCAAAATGAAACGAGATAGCTTATTGGATAAATAAAATGTGACGTAGTGTTTTTAAAACGAGGTTATTAGTTGTTAATGACGAGAAAACCCCGTCAATACAGCAATGGTAGATAATGCCAATGTCTAACATTGCTGAAGGAACATGCACCAATATGGGCTAATGTGTGCTGTGATATTGAATATAGAAAATACAAATCCGTACAAGCAAAACATTTCCGTTAATCAAAATCGCATCCAAAAACATGGCCAAACCGAGAGTAATAGTTATATAGTAATGAACTACTCCAAAGGGAAGTACCACCAGGTGTTTTGAAAAGAGTAAGCAGATGCTGTTTATGACTTGGGACCACGTCAGTCTAATTAAAATCAGACCCTAATTTCGTTCGTTCGTCTTTTTTTAAATCCTGTTTTTTTAACCACTACATTAGGGTCTGAGAACCAGACGCGATAAGAAACGTTCACGTTAACTTTGATCAAGGATGATCTTAAAAAGTAGCGTTATATACTATTAATCAATCTACCTAATAATTTTCATCTCAGGTGGCTATATAGCCAAACCGCAACTCCAGTAACTGCACTGATGAGGCCCATAAGGTCGAAACAGTACTGTTTGCAGTTAATAATTTACATATATGACTGACATATAACATCTAGTGGCTAGGAATGGATTAAATATCGAATTATATCAACTAACAAATATCCTGTGATTTTTAATGTTGGCTCTTAATGTTACTTAGGGTAGGTGAAAGGGTTACCATGAGATCTCGTAAAAAATAGGGGTACGAAGAGTCCAAAAGATTGGCAACCTGGGGAGTAGCTTGTGCAGAAGAACCCATCCTGATTAACGCCGACTTATTGCAATATCACCTCAACTATCTTCATTATCCAAATCAAAGCAAAAAAATCAGATATTAAACTCAATTTAATTTTCGTCACAATAAGGTCAGTTGAATTGACAGGTAGTACATGTATTAAACACAATTATTTCTACAGTAAATAGTAGAAAAGAAAAGTTTAATCATTAACATTTTAACACATTTTTCACATAATTTTCGTAACAGATTTTTATGCTTAAGATCATCATCATTAAAAACAAAGATTTAAGATGATAATAAACAAATTGATACGTAAAAAGCAATTTTCTAACATTTCGATACGACATAAATTATAAAATGCGTGAGGATTTCTTGTTCTCAGTCAATAAAAGAGTAAATTAAATGAATCAAAATCGGGGCCGATGAATCGCGATTATTTTTTTCTTACACGATGCATCGATAAGGAGGAACGAATCGCGATTCATCGATTCTACGATGAATCGTTGCAGCCCTAGTAAATAGCCAACAGGTTTTTCTATGGAGATAATTTTCAATAACACCTTTTGTTTGAATAACATCAAGTAGACAGCTCACGTAGGTCCAGTACCTAGAAGTAAATATTGTATTTTTGAAATCGTTTCATGAATAACCAACTGATTATCTATAGGAATAACTTTCAATAACAACTTTTGTTTGAGGGGACAACATCCATTAGAAATTATACGGTAAGCATCCCTATCTAATTAAATACCTTCTATATCTATTATCATATCACAATATCTACATTATAATTATAATTACGGCTAATTGATGACCAATCACAATAATTGAAAGATACAACTTGGTCTGGAAGCGAACGTTAATTCATCTACCAATCAACCCATCCTATAGTCCGACATTTGCTGACACTATCCCCAGCCTTTGATAGATATTTGGACAGATATGGCTGGGAGAGAGTCAGAAAAACTATGCCCCAAAAACAGTACGGTGCGGGAGTTTTAAACGTTTTTTTTTCTTACCTCGAATCCACAAAACATCGATATATTTGTAAAGATGGATGATTTTGTAGTTCAATCATACCATCATTATCCCCCTACACTATACAGGCCATGTATGCGAGTCCATCAAAGTTTTTTTCTCGAGAAATAAAATCTGTCGGTCGCCATTGAATGCTGCGTGCTGCACTCGCAAGATGAGGAACAAGTTTTTGTGGCCTAGTTTTTCTGACTCTCCCACACCCATATCCGTCGAAATAGCCATTAGAGGCTGGGGAAAGAGTCAGAAAGTTTCGGACTAGCCATCTTACTTCTACCTTCAGGTTTCGGATGGAAATTTTTAGACCCCCCCCCCCTCTACCTTATTGAGGGAACTACTTCAAAGAAAATTACTATTAAATGTATAAACTGGACTATTAACTTTCAGGTTAAGGGAGAATTTGATAAAGCGCTGAAATTTGTTAACTAAAGTTAAAGCCACCTTTGTAAAAAAAATCACCTGAAATGTCGCAGTTGATAAAAAAAAGTCAAACTCAATCTTTTTCATGTCTTTTACAACGGATCTGGGTGCGGTTTTAGACACTGACTCCATACTCGGTCAATTCCGGGAATAAAGATCGATTATAAAAAGTATATTGGACATAATATATTAATATTGATTTGGAGTTTATTGATTACTAGTATCATATCATCACATATAAAAAATAATAAAACATGAATATAGATTTTAAAGATATCATTGATTCTGATAATAAAGATTTTAAATCAAATTAACTTATATATCAAACGGGTTCATTGATTCTAAGATGTTGCTTTGAGATTGATAATAAATCGTAATTGCATTTTCGAACTACATGATTTGAAATATGGGGTATCTTGAAAAAGCTTCGCTGATGTTGTGTCAATTTCAAGTTATGGTAGAAAAAGCCAGGTTAAAAATCTGAAGGAGATAATATGGCGTAATAGGCAGAATCTAACATTAATCAATACGGTACATCATATATAACATTGTTCAAAGTGCCTTGATGACATGCAAAACTCCATTGTATCTACCGTAACTGAATGATTGTATTCAACCTATCATAAACGTTGTTTAAAATTCCATGGTAGGACATACAAAACTCAATTTTATCCACCTTAACCGAATGATTGCATTCAACTTAATATATCGTCAAACAGTCAAATTTGATATTTCCGACAGCTAGTGTAAGTTTGATAGTTTTTCAATGTATTTTGCTCATTTTTTATATGTTTTTATTAACGCTGCCTCAGATTGTAAGTTTTTATACAGTATCTCAGCCACAGAGTGTGAAAATAATCAGATTTATTGACGGCACCTGTCAAATTACAGACTGTTCAATCCATCAATTTAAACATGAAACGAAATAAAAATTAAAATGTAGAATTTTTCTAATTTCATATTGACAGAACGTTTGAAATGAAATTATAATTTTTAAGGTTCGGTTTAGGCTATATATCAGGAAACTCGGTCATAAACTATCCTTGCTTGTAAAGTACTTTTTCGGAATTTTATGAACAATTTCACCAATTGCTTAATCGCCTGAATTGAGATGTATGTCTTCCAATGAAATATTACACAGGACTAAACCCTAAGTGCAAACCAACGACATTGTCAGGTTCAGTTGAACCAGGAAAGATTTTGCGCTGTAGAATAGACTTATATTATGAGGTTTTTTTCTTCTTTGAACTATAACTGCTCATTGAGGAATAATCTAACATGCTATTTTCTCTTGGATTCAACATACGAGGCAAGACAAACCCTACCCGTCGACGGTCAAAAAAGACAAGAGAACACAAGTCAACACAAATTCAAGACATTAAAACGTCTCTTCGAATCAAGAGGATATATGGGGCTTATATTGTCAGTCACGCTAAATCTTTCTCCCTTATCTCATTGAATTTGCTGAAACCACTGACGTCTGATTAAAAAAAAATTTGAATGCTTTATTGTCTTCGATACACAAAAACACCATAAACTCTTTACAATCCCTTTAAGGACTGCTCATGTATAAATAATGTATTCATGTAATGTGTAATAATATTCAATGTAAATGATTATTCTAATGTTTTAAATGACATTTAAACCATAAAAAAAAATCACTTAGACGAAATAAATGACATTTAAATAATTTAACAACAATAAAAAAACAATAACAACATATAAAACATGCTTCAGTAAGAGGAGTCAATTAGTGGGCTTGTTGTGAGAAGAAAGAGGGAGCTTATTGGAAAGGGTAGTAAAAGGTGTGTGTGTTTGGGGGTGAGGGTGAATGGGTGGTGTTATATAATGCTTGATACACCTGTTACAACAATATATAAATGAAATAGTTTCTTTAAATAGACAATAGTATAAAATTAAAACAAACACCCTAATGTCCATAAAACCAACATTTCCCACTTTTTTTTTCAATCCATCGAATCTGTAATATTTCAACTATGCAAATAAACCCGTAGGTTAATCGCTCCGAACACAAAGTCCTCTCGGTACGCCCCTTGGGTTGTATTGATATTTTTAACAAAATGTCATTCTTATACTCAGTAATATCTGCCTTATGGATAAAGATTTTACCATCTTCCCTACAATATCCGCCTCATTCCATTGATCTTGTATGTAGAAGTATACAATATAAACAACTTCCTGTTGTTGTGAAAACTCAAAAACAAAATAACTACTAATAAGACAATTGTTATTTTACTATGTATGATTTACTATTCTAGTGATTTACTATTCATTCTCGGCATCCAGGTTCCCAACCTTTTTCAAGCTGTGGCCCAAATTCACGAAGCTTCGAAAGCCATGGTCCCCTGTTCTATTCTAAACTAGGAAAAAATAGGGAATATAGCTTAAGGTTAGTTGTCTTGTGCATACTCATCATCAGGAGGTAAGATGCATTTGAACGCAAGCAACTACAGACCTTACACTGAAATATATAGGTTTGGAACCACTGCATTAAAAGGAATTGTAAAGATATTTTTCTAACCTATTTACATGTATGTGAATTGTGGACATTGATAGCATCGACTTTCGCCATTCCAATTTCCAGTCAAACGTCTGTGGTTATTGGAATTCCACAAAAACTAATGGATATTTGGAGATGCAGTCCTAAAATACGGCTACCGGAATTACATGCTATGTAATTATATATCATGTGTCTGATAGAAATCCTACAGTCAATGATGCAGATCGGACTGGCAGACAAATTTTAGTCACCTGATGGAACAATACTGAAAAAACTAATATACCGATTTCTATATAGCTCGACTTGGAATAGCTAGAAGTGGAAATGGATAGGCGAATTTGGTCAAATGTTTCCAAAAGATGCCGTTTATTGAATTGTAATAAAATACACGACGTTCTCCGCCTTACTTATCCTGTATCAATAAATCAATCCTCGTCATAAAGTGCAGGGCAGTAGGACGTAGAACTCCAGTTTATTTCTAGTAATGAATTGTTAGCCCGATATTCATGGTATGTCTATTGTAGGACAATTGTTGAGTATTTAGGTCCCTGGTTCCAAACCTTTTGGAATCTTCGTACCCCCTATTTTTACTTGATCTCTTGGTACCCCTTCGCCCACTCTAAATAACTTTGAGAGCCAACTTGAAAGTCAAAGGATATTTGTTAGTTGATGTAGTATGATATGTATATGTATGTAAATTATTGGGTAGATTGATTAATTGTATAGCCCCACTTTTTAAAATCATCCAAGAGGCTTCTCAGGTACCTCATGTGGTGTTCGCTGGTACTCCCAAGGGTACTAGAACCCCTGGTTGGGAACCGCGGATTTAGATGATGACTATTGTTTGATACTGAGATGAAACATAACGTCTATTGATCCATCTGTAGTGTTTCGTTTTGTGTTGAATGTTTTGACATGGAATGAAACATTTGACAGTAGCCACCTGCCAATTGAGTTCACGGTGAATTATTGACGTCATTCAATCTATTATAGCTATAGATTAACTTCCGGTGAAAAACATGTCAATACAAATGAAATGAAATGGGGTTTTACGTACTGGTTTTCTGCAGCTGCATGGGCTAATGAGGACGGGCCAATACACATGATACGACGCTGATGTAGTTATAACTCGCAGATATCTCTGAGTTCAACATTTATGTGTCGGATCTTCAAAGTTTACACTTACAGTTTGCAAAATTTTGGCATCAGTTTTTTTTTTCCTTTGTATCGACTTAAAACACTTTTCCATGCCATTTCCCTCGACCTGCATCACTGATAGTAGGAAGCTGGGTTAAAGATCAGAACGTACTATTTCGACCTTTGTTGGGATCGAACCCTAGATCCTCAGGTTATAGACAAATCTTTTATTTCACGACAGAAGAAAAAAAGTTGCTTTGCTCATTGCGTGCTGAAGTGTTCAACAGTTCGCCATTTTTTTTACTTAATTTTCAGAATATGCTGTAAACATCTGAAGTGTTTGTCTTGTAAGATGTAAAGATTGTAAACGAAGGAGAAGATTAATTTTAACGTGGTTTGAAAACCTGCCAAAACCATGGTTAATCAAATAATTTGTTTCCACTTCAAAGCTTCGATCTCTACTTGAGAAATTTTATGTATCTCTGTATTGAATAACTGTCCGTATGAACCAAAAATATACCAGAAAATATATGAGATGTCATGTTCGGGTGAATTGAAATGAGTCTGAGTGTCGCTAAACCTTCCAGTCATTGTGATATCTTAAATATTATTTTGAATGATGAGATTTTAACGAGTCTTGTAGACATGCAGTTAAGTTCTGTTTTTACACTGCAAATAATTCATAATCAAAATCCTACAAAATATATATTTAAAGCCAGCAATACGAGTGCTGAAAGGCGAGTATCGTGTCAGATTGGTCTAACACATGTCTGACTTGGACCGGCCATTAATTAAAAACTATTTCAGTCGGTGTAATTATTTAGTAGTTTATATTAAATACATTGTCATTTAGTTCGACTACATACGCCTACGTAATAAAAATCCGTACAAGCAAAACAATTCCGTTAAATCAAAATCGCATCCCAAAACATGGCAAAATCGAGAGTAATAGTTGTATAGTAGTTGACTACCCCAAAGAGAATTTATAATTGATTCGTTCGACATACCAGGGGGTCGCGGTGGATCACCTAGTTAGACGTTTGCTCGCTAACCCGAGGTGCAGTTTTCAATCCCAGCATGGGTCGAGATGATACATTTGGATTTATCAACACGGTTTTTTTTTTCCCGTGGTGCAGGTTGATGGGTCTGACATGGAAATGGTGTTTAGTCGATCGGATGGGACAATAAATAGTGTGCTACAAGCTGTGTACTGTAAATCTAAAAAAAAGAAGAGAGTAGGCGTATCGGTCATAGTAATGTTATATTCTAATAATGATCAAATAAGTGGACGGACTTTTGATGAATGTTAAGAAAATCTACTCATGCTATCGACAATCGTTTTAAACAACTTAAAATATTAAAAAAAGTTATGGTGAAGCGTGTGTCAGATTAATTGTTTAGGTCCTGTATATCAAGGTCAATTTATTAAGATTTTCGTAATGCACTGACCTTCATACATTGTACATTTAACCAAATTTTGACAAAGTTACATCCTGTAATGAGAAAATTAAATTTCTTGAACTTTGCAATTTGTCTTATTGTCACAAAATACCACTGAGCAGTAATGGCGTGTGTGGCACCAGGTTGGGTATGTTTACTCTTCTAGACACCTGATACCACTTTCATTATGAAATATTTACTCATTCATTGATACAGTTCCTCAAATGAAAAGTTCATTAACTGCTACTACCAATGTGTTTACATAGCTTTCGAGATTCGTTTAATGGTCTGGATCGTTCGTGCATTGGTTTGATTATGTAATACTAAACTAAAAAGATGATTTATAAAAGTACTGTTTCGGCCGCTTGGGCCTCACTTGTTCGGTGCTGATAGTTTAAGAAACCCCCGAATGTTTCCCGTACATTCACTTTTACCTTATTAATTGGAACGGAAACATTTCTGACCTCATTATCTCTAAAAATAATCATTAGGAATTTGAAGTCTTGTACAAAAATGATAAAACATGATCTAGGCGTGGTATCCAACTCCAAAAACATTTTGTTTAGGATAATTGGGTTGATTTTTTTCATAACATATTTTTTTAGATATTCCGGCTTGATAACTGCTTTTTCTTTTTTGTTTACTAACCTAGAAAATTATCCCAAACTCTGCCATATCAGCGTTTGGTGGAAATTAAATGAAATGGAGTTTTACGGCCTGTGTTTTGCACCTGTATGGGCTAATGTAATGTGGAAACTTTTGCCAGTACAGCGGCATTAGCCTACTTTTATTTCCGATTTCCAACTGTCTTGGGATCGTTAACGTGCAGAGCCTATAGAACACGAGGCCTCGGAGTGGGCGTCATTTTTTTATCATCCAAGAAACCAACCTACCAACCAGATAGTTTATCCTCTCATCTACACCGAGACACAGTTCAAGAAGACTACTTGCGCAAATACCACAAATAAACATAATGGTTACTCTTTTCGAAACACTTAATGGTATTTTTTTGGAGGATCTACTATTGAACAACCATTACTCTTGATTTTGCTATGCTGTGAATTCGATTTTGATTGATGGATTTGTTTTGATTGGAAGAATTTTTATTGAAACTTTTCAGACGATTTCTATGTATAAGACATTCGTTGTTCGTTGTTTAATTCGGCCCTGGATCAATGTCTAAGTTAGTCTTGATCTTTCAATGTTTATTTTTATTACATTAGTAGAAAACAGTATCTTTATCGTTAAAGAATAACAATGAATCATGTTTGTTTACATTCGGGGTTATTACCATCTAATCTAATATATAATGTATAAGTATATCTCTTAATTAATGAGGTCAAAACATATGATGTTACATTACAATCTTCAAATCCCGGACCTCTTTCTTGTACCGGTAATCAGTGTAATGTATTCATAGGCACGGATAACATGTTTGTAACATGCTCATTTGTGCACGGATGCAAATTCTTCAGACACCCTCTACATTTTGTTAATGCATACATGTAGAACTTAAAATATTTTTATGTCACTCTTTTAAGAGTGAAAATATTATATTATTGTAAAATACAGATTATGCATTTATCAATTCAAATGTTTTGCTGGTTAACTCTCATTAACTGCGTTCAGTGGAAATATGCTTCCTCTGCAAACCTACGAAACAGCATCCCCTGAAAGAAGTAGAAAAGAAAGAAACATCTATATTTTACAATAATAACTGAGGTTTGTAAGGATCCTTTCTCCCAAATGGTCCCTGGCCAAACCTCTTTCCTTATTAGAATTACGATGTTCTGTACCTGAACTGTATTTGTCCAAACATCTTTGGAACCTTTGAATATTCCTTCTGAGCCGGAATTACTGAGCAAATATGTCTGAAAGCGGATAAGAATCGCTTGTATAACTTCGTATGTTGTTTTTCAGTAAGTTTCAGCACAATAAAGAAAGGTCAAAGGCTTGGTTTTGTCCTTGAAACTATTGTTTGTTGACAAAAGAATAGAAGACAATCACAATCGGATTTCAAGACATGTTCTCTTGATAATTATAACAATTCAACTTGCTGTCTTCACGCCTGTTGACGAGATAATTATTTAGAAAGTCATCCTGTTCATACAAATTAGAGTTTCAACTTCAATTCAGACATGGAGGAGCATAGAATTAACGATTCGATTGACATTTGATTGACAAAGCATTTAGGAGGAATTGATTTGTTGGCCTGTGTGTTGAATTGACATTACATTGGTGCTGAATAAAGTATTGTTGACAAAACAACACATGCAACTGAATTGACATTCTTGTATTGCTGTTGTAATGAATTGACATTTCATTGCTACTAAATTAACATAGTATTTTTACAATAAGTTTCTAGACTTACGACATAATACCACATCCACAAAATAGGTTGCTCTACTTTATGGTAAACCTATAATAGTCTTAGCACAATGTGACCATATAATCGTGTAGGATGTACAAGCATGCAGATATAATCAGTTGTGGAAAGCTCTTGATTTGATTATCTCTTTATAAGCTCAACTGTCTGTTTCAATTTAAACTAATCTGGAATCATTTCTGATAATGTAACAGTTACGTCAATAGTCAACCAAACCGGAAGTTATCGGTGACAAAACATGTCCTGAGTTTTAAAAAATAGTCTTTCCCACGCGGATCAAGTTTAAAAATCACAACATTTAGAATTTTATGCATACATTTATTAAAATAAAAGAAATGTCCTTTCTCTTCTTACGCACCATAATTAAGTCACAATCAAGTATTGCCACTAAGAATTGCGGGGACGTACGCCATCATTTCCACTCGAATCAAGCTATAGAAATCACTATAAAAAGGGGAACCGCGTTTAGTCGGCCATCGGTATTCCGAAAACGCCGATATCCGCACGCTTTTTTCCAGGAACGGAATATTTACTATGATCCGGTTCTATTAAAATAGTGTAACTTAATATTTTTTCAACCCGGTTTCCCTTTTTTATTGATGTAGGTGACATAATATAAGGCGTTTCGTCGTTCAGATAAGGCAATATAACCGAATCCCTGTGCCATGTGTGTTTACATGTCAAGAACATTTAAGATGTAACGCGAGTTGGACAACGAAAGTAAACTATAATTTCTTCCATGAACTACACATCGCTGATCAAGGAAATACGATTTTTATATTTCAACCAACCTTGTTGGAGGAATAACATTTCAAAAGATATGTAATTAACCATAAACAGTTAAAAACAAGAATATATCTACCATATAAATCTATGATTTATGAGAATTCCTAGAAATGAAATCTTCTGGAAAATAATCCTGGCGCGCTATTCAGTTGTAAAAGATTAGAAAGCATTATAACGTATTTGCTCGCAGTCTGCAGTGGCTTGTAATTACAATGTTCTTTTTTAAGTTAAGAAGTCATTCACTTGTTCAGACACAACTAATGACAACGCCAGAAAATGTGTCGATGGCAAAGTGATTATGAGTTGATTTATTGTCTGTGCAAATAATATATATTTTTTAGCCTTTATTTTCATAAATTAAATTCAGCTTGACAATGGTACTTTAAATTGGAAGTTATTTACTGTTAAAAGGAAATTTTCTATCCTAAAAAGTCGAAAATTGTCCTCTGTAAAAGCAAATTTTGAAAATATTTAGTGTGTTCATATTTATATATATATATTTTTATCAAAGCAAATACATTTTTTGACTAACAATACTACTTTGAAGTTTACAATTTAAAGCATCTGTTCCAATTCGCAATGTTCCAAAAAACTCAAAAAAAAAAAAAAAAACAAACTGCACAGACAAAAGGAATACTTAGTCTTGGAATGAACATATTGCTTACTTGCTGTTAAAACAAGCTTTGTTTGGTACACCAACACATTCTTAAGTCGACATGGTGTGACAGTGCCTTAACAAGGTATTGACCGATCATAAACAATCAAAACAATATCAGTAAATAAATAGATAAATAATAGAAAGCACGTCCGACATCCTTTCAATGTTATAATTACTATGTGTTTGTAAATACATGTATTCCCAGATGAATTGGACATAAAACAGACACAACGGATTATATAGATAATCACCAACGCCTGCTTCATGGTCATGACTGTTTTACAGATTGCCAGATTACCTGTCACGCTTTACTCAGTGATAGATAGATGTATCCTTATCTTTATCTAAATTCTTTTTTTCCTGAATCTTCTTTTTGATACCACCTCGGTAAATATATAAATACGACTAAAAACGTGGTACAAGATCAAAAGATGAAATTACATCTCTGCAAAACAAAAGCTAACCCCTATAACACGGAAACAACACCATGAATTGATTTTAGATACATTATGTCTATGTCGTGAGTTCAAGCTCATATTGTAGTGCTGGGATCAAATGGTGTTTCAAGTCTGAAATTTCCGGGACCCTACTGCAGTAGTGAACATACTGTTACAATTAGTGGAAGTAACCCAGCTGTACTAACTGAATTATCTTAATAACACCGTCATGATAAAAATTGTGTTTTATTGACACTAAGTCAAGAAATAAGACATAGAAGACATAAAGATACCAAATAACGCTCAACAGACAATAAAGACTGGTCTACTTTCCGATCTTCAGGAACTTTAGTACCGAGCCAATTCCGCTATTTATCTCTAGTATTTCAAGAACTTATTAATTCTATTCATTTATGAGTGTATTGGTTTACTGGGTGTTAGCAAGAACTGATAATGTGGGTAATTTGTATGCTGTTATATTGTTCACAGTCGGCTAGGTTGTAACTGGATCAACAAGCTCCTCAATCTAGTAACCTTTAGTGTAGGAGGTTGGTAGACTAGGAAACAAACCGATAGCTTTGGTAGCAATATAGCCATTTATTTACAATTTCAAAGAGAAAACCAGGGTACTATATTTGTAACCCTTAACATTTTTCCTTTCCGATATTAGGCAGAAAGAAAGAAACATCTATATTTTATAAGGATAAGAACTTAGGTTCCGTGCGGATCCTTTCTCCAAGCTGGTCCTTGGACAAACCTCTTGGCATTGATCTTTCCCGGATTATCCGTACCCATTTCAACGGGTGGACTGGAATTATGAGTGAAGATGACTTATTCAAGGTCATCGGACTTTCACACCCTGACCGAGAACCGAACTCAACATAACGACCACCATTTCCTCGTATCCAAGCAAATGACGTCATGCTAAGAAAGAACGATGCGCTAACCACGGTGACTGTGCTATAGAACCTCACAAAATAAATGAAGGGGAGACAAATTCATGTTTTACTCGACGACAATTCTTCTACCATTTGTTTTCCAGCTGCACATGCAGTTTCTATTTTTACCACACCTTAGACTAATATAGATAGGCCTACGTCCACTTTTAAATTAGAGATTTGTTGCACTCCTAAAAGATATTGTCTTGTAAAGTAGATAGCAATGTTGTTAGTCATAAAATCTGAACAAAAGTTAACTTGTGATGCCCATATATTTCCCGGATTCTAGACACATTTAGGGCTGATAGATATCTTGACCACCAATGTCCATTAAGGATATAATCGGGCCACTTTGCTCTCCGACCAATTAATATAAATGGTAATAAAATATCGGACTCTCATTCCCGCGGGTTAAACCGGTGCGAACTCATTTCACAATGGACCTTATAGGTTTTTCTAATGTTTTTTTTATGAGTAGAGGCGACTAACAGCTTCTTTTCTAGTCTGTTTTACTGTTTCATTGCCCGTATTGCGTCTCGTCTAACCATCGACCCTAGTCTCAGAGAGGGAAATTTTTGGCTAAGCTTATCAGTCAAATTTAAGCCCTCATATCCATTTCATAACTATGACCCATTTAGAAGAAAAAATATGCAAGACAAATGTTGGAGGTATGTTCAAAAGGGATAAGACTACTTACATATACCCGAGACCCTCGACAATGCGAATGATCTAGCTTGCATGTCGTTGGCTTTTCTTGCCTTCTTGGTGTTTTCGTCCATCTTTTACGTCTATTCAGGGGTAGTTTTTGCTCGTCTACGATCAGCACTTAGTTACTGAAACAAACTGTGCCAAATGATGATACTTTTAATTCGTGTATATAATAAAGCTGAAGGCCAATGAAGGCTGGACTGCAGTGTGTGAAATGATGAAAATTATCCTGGTCAGTGGTCAATTTTCTATCCACGTACGATTGTTTGCTTCAGACGTATTTTGTCGGTCTTTCATCAGCACTAAGCTTTTGAAGCAAACTGGGTCAAATGACAATACTTTTAATTCGTATATACAATTGTTGAGCTAATGAAGGATGGATTACAATGATGAAATGATGAAAATTAACCTGACCAGTGAGCTTATTTCGCTTTTAACCACATTAATACAACAAAGAATTGGGTTAGATTCAGATAGATAACCCCAATAAATGGCGATTTTAATTTATATCTCCCAATCAAACCATTATGGACAACATAAGAAAAACTAGAATTGATCATGTAGATTGTTCTAGATCATCCTAACCAATAAATAAGACCAGGTTAATGAGAATGATAAGACATAATAGGGCCATTAACTATATTGTTAACCCTTGGGCTTGATTCAAATTAATTTTGTCCAAAAAATAAATCGATTATATTTCAAAACTAAAGGTGCTTTTAGACGACGTGCTATGTAATGTACTTTGATACTTCTGTTTGGAAAATACAATTAACTATTGTTAACCCTTGGGGTTGATTCCAATAAATATTGTCCAAACAGATCGATTCAAAGGTGCTTTTTGATGACGTGCTATGTACTTTAATGGTAATTCTCTTTGGTGGAGCTCACTACTTCACAACTGTTGCCCTCGATTTTGCCATCCCTAGGACGAGAATTTTCATTAACGGAATAGCCTTGCTTGTACGGATTTTTACAGAACACAGAACAAAGTTTTTTTAAAAAACAAATGCGAATACACGATCTTCGATTTCGGATTATTAATACGAAAGAAAATATAGGTTGTAGGAGCGTTTTCTCGTACATGTATATATACTTCATTCCAGTTACCGCAGAGTTAACCATGGACAGAGTACCCAGCTTGATTATTATCAGATTGTCTAGATTTCGGAGTGGGCGTAGTCACAGTATCGGATAAATCAAAGTAAAAACATGGCCAATATTACTGAGATAAAAAAATAATAAGCTCAAAACAATTCATGGAACTTTCAAAATAACAAAATCAATTGGGTTGGACAAGTACATGTAATTAGTACAATAACTATGCAGGGTCATTCAAAATTCCAAATTGTTGGCATTTGAGTTGGATATCAGCAGATATTCTCTAGGGTTGATTCGGCGAAAACGCAGACAAGAATACATGTATTAATCTACCTTGAGTTAAGGTTCGAATAAAAAACCCGTTTAGTATTACCGAGTCTATGGAGTAATATTGGTAAAATGACACGTGCCACCTTGAGTGCCAACTGCTTAAGGTTGGAACACTGATGATCTAACTCGTAATGGACATCTCATAATACGTTTTATAAAGTAATAAGGACTTGTCTCTAATGAAAGTGTCTACACTCTTGTCAACCTCCGGTTATCCTGCCCCAGGTCACATAAACACTGCTAATGGAACTAAATTGTTCCCAAAATATTTTCAATTATCAGTCATGATGTGGTCTGTGTATCCCACGGGGGCTGTTTGTCGGGAGATTGGTAATTCCAGATAACTCTTGGTTTATCCACTTTATTTTCTCAACCTGACGTTAATCTTAAAAAATACCCTGATTTTCTTTCAACTGTTTTTTTCCCTTGGTCTCGAAATGGCCTTTTGAGAGATTGATTATGCCAGATTATACGTGGTCTAACCACTTTTTTTCTGAATCCGGCGTTAATCTTAAAAAAATACCCTGATTTCCTTTCAACTGGTTGTTTTCTATCCTTCATCATTGAAATGAGTCTATCTACTTATCAATTATTTTAATGGAATCAGGATGTTTTCGCTGAAAGTGTCTCTAGTTTGAGAAATAGTCTCCATTAAGTCCAACACGGTCAACTCGAGCTGTGAATGTCACATTAGGAAAGTAACATAATCATACAGTCTATATATCAGTCCTTCACAAAACATGTTCCGACACCAAAATGAGATATTGTCCCTAAGTTCAAGGGAGGTAATATTATGAAAAGAATTTATTTATTGCAGATCTGTATGAAGTTCCGACCACCCTCAAACAATTTTTGTATCGTACAATATTCACTAATATGATTCAGTTCGGGACTGAAGTCCAACACAGTCAACATTAACTGTAGCTGTGGCTGTCACGTTAGGGAGGTCAATATAATCTTTCGTGTCCTTATATGAATCCAAAATTAGATCATCTTTGGATCTTTTTTCCAAGTTCAAAGGAATTTATTTTTTTCAGGATTTCAAGTTTTTTTTTAATGTAAGATTGACTGAATTTACTAATTTGATAGTTTGGGTGGGAAAATTAAACACGGCTGTCTCTGTAACGAGGCACTCATGTCCAAGATCCCTCGACTGCTGAAAATCACAGGATAAAAATAAAAGTCTTTCGCCGTCGCCGTCTTTCCAAACTGTCCATCAATAAGCACATTAAACGATTTTTTGACGGAACGCCCCACGATTTTTTGACGGCGTCAAATTATCGGAGTGTGCAGTCAAAGCACACTTACCGACTTTTTATCGCGATTCTGTCCTAAACAATATGGCGCCCAATATAAACCTGGAATTCGATTGGTTGACTTCAATCTGGGTCACGACAAATTATCGGGATGACCCGCACACTAGCCGATAAGCCACGTCAAGACGTTTTTCGATTTGACATGTTAAATATCTCCCGATCACTCCCGATTTTGTCGTAGGGCTGTCGTAAGCCAACGCACATTAAACGATTTTTTGACGCCGTTTTAGTCGGCGTCAAAAAATCGTTCAATGTGCGCCGGCCTTAATATGGAATAGTAGAATATGACATAACCTCCATTTCATTACTTTATCCCAAAAAATAATCAGTTTGATTAAATTGTGGTAATCCTCAAAGTTTTATCAGAATTCATAAACTTTAAGAAAATGAATGAAGCAAATCATTTCCTGACATTTTGGAATTTCTGGTCGAACGAATAGTAGAGACATCTGATTAAATCCTTACAGAATATAACGTACCCAATTCCCCTTGGGAGTGATGACGTATGTAAATCACTATCTACCACTAATCTGATAATAGTGATGCTTTTAAAAAGTTTAATAACTCGAGACTCTAACTAGATTCAGGTTTTAATTGACGTGGTGTTTCGTAGACTGGATTCAAATTGTTATAAATCAAAGATGTTGGGCCCGTATATTCCAACAATATTAAAAGTTAGGAACCCTGGGACACATTCTAGCGTGGAGATAGAGTCATGAGCGACATGAGTTGGTTCATGTATACAAATATATAACAAAATAATAATAACTTGACAAATCCGTGTAAGAAAATTTGAAATGCTAAAGCATAGGATTCCGAAAATGGGAAGAGGAACGTGGATGGAATTTGTACGAACACTTGAACAACTAGTCATTCTACTAGGGCCCAATAATTCAGAACAAACAACCCTGTGTACCTACTTTCATTTTATTGATCCGGCCAAATTAATTATCACTGGCACCGTCAAGTGTGAGATCAAAGCTATAAGAAGACTGGTCTACTGTTAATCAGTTAATTAATCTAAAACTAACGATAATCAACAGATTTTCCACTCCGGTTATCTTTCCCTAGTATTGTACAGATATACAGCTTGTTATACTTCACATTTGATTGACAGGTCAAAGTGTTCCAATGCATGTTGATGGATTAATCACGTGTGTAAATAGTCTTCTTGTATATTTATGACTATCATACATCCTTCACTTGACAGTTTGAAAATCTCCATCTTGATTGATATTGACTTTTAAAGATAGCCCTGTTTACTGTTAAAGGGATTATAAAGAGGTTTTCTAAATTCTTTGATACATGCATATTTTGCGGATGTGACATCATCAAACACTTAGTTTAATTAGGATTGCTGTTAACACAAACGTCTGATCTATCAGTATCTCGGATTAAAATTAAATATTTAAAAAGTAGTCCTTGAATCCCGAACGTATAGAATTTATCAATTATTCGAGCCTTATGGTACTGAATTCATATTTTGTGAATGTGACGTCACTTGGGATTGGTGTAAACATAGACGTCTGATTGAAAATTAGAGTGGTGAAAAGTGATGCTATCAGTGTCTCCGATACTCTTAAAAATGTAAAAAGTCAGTCCATGAATCCCGAACGCACAGAATTTATCAATTAATCGTGCCTCATGGTACTGAATGTATTGACCTACTAATAGACTATTTTATTACCCTCAATATCCTGCTTGTGATATCTGATTGTCGGCAATTTCTTCATTTACATTCTCCTGAATAGAGAGTTTCTAATTATAGGGATACCATCCTAAATAAATCAAACTCGACTACCAAACAAAAGTAAACGGAAACACTAACTGGTTTGAATGCAACATAGATGTTTATATTTGCACCATTCCAAAGGTTTCTGCTAGCTACTCCCAAGTGACTATAAATCTCTCGGTTGAGGTGTCTGTTAGTGTGAAAACAATATGGAAATGTTGCTTTCCAGTTATTAAAATATATTCATACGGGGAGAAGTCTGATCCGCTATAGACAACTATGATAACTTTTAGGTGAGCATTTAATTAGGACAAGAGTCAATAAGCTTAAGAGAAATGTGAAAGGTCTGGTGTTCTGGGAAATGTTGGAAATTTGCCTCTTGGGAACATCAACTAGAGATTGCTGTCCGAAGATACATTTTCCCCTACAAGTTGACCATTTCCTTATAGAGAGCTCACACGTGTAATAAAGTCTTTTATTGATATATCTATATCACCCGACTGGTTATCATGTACTTCTAAGAAACAAACTAGACAATATAACTGTCCAGTAAGTCGAAGATATAAGCCATATCAAAGTATTATTTCCGTAATAACGCCATATGAATGATTATTTCATCTCGTCAGTCCACCGGTTGTATAGTCAGTAAGATTGTATATGATGTCAGTGAGTCGTTTATATCTTACAGACTTCCCCCTCAGACAGTCCAAGATGGTCGTTTATCATATTCATTACCAGCCAGCGTCATACAGTCTGCTCTTTATAAAGGTATATGGACGTCTAATTATCTGTATCTAGTTGATGACTCGACTGTAGCAAAATACAATTTAACCATAAATTAGGCAAAAGCCAGTAGATATTCAATAGATAATCAAAACATGACACTTCGTTGTTCTATCTTTGTTTCAAAAGTGAGAACCATGTCTAATTCGCCTTTACTACAATACGACCTTTGATGAATATGGATAAGACAGCTGCTTCATGTAAAATAAATGAAACAAACATATATATTTTGCACATCCAGTTCATAAAATAATAATGTTCCTATGGGAAATACGACACCCAGTTCATTCGCTGTTTGGATAATCTAAGCGGCAATTGCAACAACTACAGACGTGTAACTGATAATTGGAATGGAGAAATCGATGCTATTAGTGTCGACGATACACATAAAAAGATAAGAACTTTACAGGGCCTTTAATTATCTCCCTTAGAGTGGCAATTTCGTTTCACTGGGGTACTTGTAAAGTTGTCTGACTGCAAATTTGAATGGTCCAAATTGATGTTATTCCCGCTTCAACCTCGCAACTATGTGATAATCAACCGTAACTAGATGGTCTGGTTCTATTAATTAATGAAAAGGTTCAAGGAATGTTGGTCAATAAAGTACAATAAGTTGAAATGACTATTTGTTATGTACTATCAAGCTTAGTGTCTATGATTGCCCAATTTGGTGAACAACCTGAAGATTGTCCCTCCCAGACAATTCAAACACTGTGTATAGCTGAATATATTGACATTGGTAATAATGAATATCAATATTGTGTTCTCTTTATAATAGAAAACCGTTCAACCAATTTGTTCACAACGGAAGTGACTGGCTATTCATCATATTTTGAACTGAAAAACTTATTCAAAGATTTTGTCATTCAAAGAATTGTAATTGAGTGAAGCAAGAGCGGATTGACTTGCTTTGGGGCCAGTTTCACAAAATCTCACTAAAATCGATTGTAAATGTTGATTTATTATCTAATCAGATAACTGTATTTCTTAAAATCTGGATTTTATCTTAGTTAAAATTTTGTGAAACAGGACCCCGAGTACCCAGCCTTATGAGTTATTCAATTTATTTCATTGTTTATTCTGGCTGTTTTTCAAACCATCCTTGCTTGTAAAGTATAACTAGTAAGGGTTGTTGCAAGAAAAAAAAACCGGTTCTAACAAATTTGTTTCAAAAAGTTAGGAGTGAAAATGATTTCTTTGAACTTGGATTCCTAAGAGGATTCTTTGTCTAACTCGAACTACATACATCTCTTTATGAGAAGGTTTTCGCTTTCTTAAAAGAAGCAGGTTTTTAATTTAAGTTTTAAATGCTTTCGTCATTGTTTTGGTTTTAATTGATTTTTTGGTTTTAATTTACCACCTTGTGGTGTTGTACTGTGATATGGTTTTTATTTTTTTTCATTGTGTGATATTGTTGTTTTAGTTTTGTTTTCTTGACATGTTTATTTTTATCGTGTTCTGGAGCTATATAGCCCATTAGGTGCTCCTTAATACATTTAATTTCATTTCGAACTACATAAAATTATTAAAAAAAAATGTTATTTATTACGGAATTGTTTTGCTTGTACGGAATTTTATTATATAAATATCATGAACAATATTTATTTTCCTTCTTATTAATGAATCCTTGTTCTATTTCGATCTAAATGTTATCGAGTGGCCTATTTCTAGAAGAACAATGTGTATAGATTACCTACTTCCCAATATCCTAATAGACATCTAATAACTGCTGTCCCATCCTTCAATAAGATTAACGAGGGAAATTCACCTGACACCGGATGTAGAATAGCTTGCCTGACTTCCGGTAGTAAATAAACCTGTCAATTACGTAATGAGACCTAACAATGGCGTCTGCATCCGACAATTCTCGGCAGTTTCCAGAAAGTCCATAACGCAACGATTGTGAATGGAACGAGTTTATGTATCGTCTGGGGTGGAACTTTTTATTTTGACGCTTCACGACTTGTAATGGCAACATAGCAACGTTTATATAGCTCATAACATTTAGTTAACCACGTTTAGTCGTATCTAACTCTCACACTAAATTCATTATGAGTGTCCGCTCCCGCAATGTGGCTATCAAATGCTTTCTTGCAATGAAGTTTGATTATTGCATAGTTGGTAATGGTGTCCAGTTTTCAGTGATGCAGATCGTCACGATGGGACTCGTGCATACGTTTAAGATCCCTCCACAGCTAAAATTGTCTACATTGGCTAGAGTTATCAGGTTGCATACAATTGGAAGGTATAACACATTTCGATTTCCAACTGAGAATCCACTTACGATGGACAACTTAACAGAAAATCATTTCCCAAATATCAGACAACCTTGTCCACAGCAAACTGAAACCCGTCGATATTCAATAATCAGAAGCTAACCTCCGACCTTGTCAGTCAGTTTCTACGTTTAACTTATTTTACTTCATATAGCTATTATGGAGATTACACGAGCCACATTATTTCCCTTTAGTCGTGTACGCAATTGCGATTGTTTTAAATAAAAGGGCTGCTGAATTAACTTTGTTTTAGTCATCCTTGACAAATTCTCAAGATGTTCATATCCAAGAAAGATTATTTAGGGTCTTGATTTGCAATCTAATATCGCCAGAGGGAAAACACGAGTTGAAGATGCCACATTGCGTGAGTCGACGAAGTTAATAATAAATTACACACTCCAAGGGAAATAACTGTGCTGAAAATAGATTAAAAGTCTATTACGATTTGCGAAAGTGACATAATGAAGCATCTTATGGAATTAGTGGAATTCGAAGGACCACAGGGGCCTTATTCTCGAAAACCTAACTTGCAATGATTTTAGTGTTGTAGTCATCTGATTGGTCAATCACTAAAATCACAAAGAACTATTGTTCAATCAGATTACTGAATTTCTTAAAAATCCGGATTTAATTCGACATCAGTGTCTCTGATACACATTTAACATTAGCATTTGAATGATCTTTTGAGCGAGGCATGGGACCTCGTCACATGGCTTTAAAGCCTTGGGGCCTGTTTCTCAAAAAGTCTTACGATTAAAAATAACCGTTAGTGTGGAATTATTCAAAATGCCTATCTTACGACACAATTTATCATAAGATTGTTTGAGAACCAGGGGCCAGGCCTTCACTCATTTTTCTAGGTTACACAAACCCAATCTTAAGTGTCATACGACCCTAAACTATGCCAGTTTTGGATCAAAAATACTATCAAAAGTTTAAACATTATCTATTTATCTCATGCAGATATGTTACCTAAACGAATCACAATTTCCAAGAATTTGAAGCTCTAGTTCGTACAGCACTGTACGATCCCACAAATGCTTTTCGATCCAGGATACACTATTTAACCCTGCGACGCTTTGACCGAAAGACCGGGTCTTTGAAGCCTTTTACTGTAAATTAAATTACATTACGTTTTACTACAATCAAAAATGTGCACCCAAAGTCCTCGAAAGTATAACTAAAAAGGAACATATGTTTTTTTATAATAATATGGCATTGTCTCATTCAAATACGAATAAAAATTTAAATTTCAAAGGCGTGTAAATACTACCGTTTATCGTGTAAAATAAATTACTCTTGCTTTTAACTATATTCAGAAATTTGTCCCCTAAGTCCTCGAAATTCTAACTAAAAAAAACCAAGAAATTTACTTACTACATATATCTTTTTTAGTCTCACTAAATGGAATCGGAATTTAAATTTTAACGGCATTGTTTTTGAGACAAAGGAAGGATTAATTGAACTAGTGTTGAACATGACCCAATGATATCTGAATTTAATTGCCTATAATTTGTTTATTGCATTCAGCTGTCTATGTCATATATTTAATGAGATAAATGTGCATACTGATAAATAAAAATAAAATTCTCATTTCTAAAAAACATAAGTTGATAAATCATTGACATTTATTGCTGAAAAGAGAACCACAAGAACATTAATAATCTGCAAAAACAAAATCTCAAGAATAATATACGAGAATGAAATACTTTTCTAACTATAAATGGCTATAAAATCAGAAACAAATACACGGATAGTTAAGTCAAAGACTGTTTTATACACAATGTTTACCAAATTTACATTGTCAAATACAACGACATATATGATAAAAAAAAGGGATGGTAATATATAGATAAAAAGTGAATTTATAATTATATGTTATATCTTAAACTCAAGACGTTCTGCGACTGATAACGAATCTTTTTTTTTTTGCTCCGAAAAATCGAGTGAATAACTTTTGTAACAGCAAACTTGTTCTTGATGGAAACATAGTGACGGACGTGGCACAAGTACGAAACCTTGGTGTAATTTTAGACAAAACTCTTACTATGGACCAACACATTGCCGCCGTCTCAAGATCCTGTTTCAATCAAATACGAATCATTGGTAAGATCCGATCGTACATAAACGATAGTGCTTGTAAGACACTTGTATGTTCACTGATAACAGCTAGACTGGACTATGGAAATGCTCTTTTGTACGGAGTCAATTCAACATCACTAGCTAAACTTCAAAGAGTGCAAAATGCCGCTGCTAGGTTAATAGTTCGCTGTAAAAAATATGAACATATTACTCCAGTATTAATAAATCTTCACTGGTTACCCGTAGCTTTTCGTTGCCAGTACAAACTTTTAGTATACGCTTTTAAAACAATTCATGGTATAGCCCCAGCATATCTCCAGGAACTACTAACTGTGTATAAGCCTTCAAGATCGCTGCGGTCGGAAAACACGGTGCTACTTCAGATCCCCAGAGTGAAGACAAAAACCTATGGTACTCGGAGATTCGACATGGCAACTGCTAGTCTGTGGAACAACTTACCTCACCAATTGAGGATTGTAGATACTGTTGATCATTTTAAATCTGTGCTGAAAACTCATCTTTTTAGACAAGCCTTTTCTGATTTTTTATAATTATTCAATGATTTATTAAAAAACCTATTTTGTTCTAATTTTACTTTTTAATATCCTTTTTCAATTTTTTATCATACATTTTGTTTAATATATTTATATATTTTAATTATTTCATTTTTAGAAACTATGTATATCTGTGTAATTTATGTATGTATTTTTAGTGTAAAGCGCTTAGGGTGATTTTTAATTAGTTAAGCGCTATACAAGTGTTGTAAATAATAATAATAATAATAATAATAATAACCAATATATTATAACACAAGAATAGTAGGTTTAAATGTTCACCATTTATTTAGAGTTTCCATTTGGTGATCACGATTTTGTTAAGCTCTGTAACTACTGGAAAGTAGTGGCGAAAGCTGATCTTGCTTACAATTGATGGTAATTCTCTTTGAAGGAGTCCACTACTATAGAATTACTTTCGATTGTGTCATATTTGGATGCGAGTTTGACTAACGCAATTGTTTTTTTAATTTATATTGGTAGTGGAAAAGACTAACTGGTGTGTGTTAGTACAATCAGAAATGTCTTCTAAACGTTGTCAAAAGAGAACGAAAAATAACGAGAGGAAATTGACTTTCTACGCGTCTTTTGGACTGAAATACGAATCGAATTTTAATATCAAATGCGTATTATTTAAGTATATTGTATTGAAAACACACAATATTGTACTTTAGTTAATTTGGCAACTTTGAATGATTCTATATTTAAGTTTCAGGCGTCTATGGTGTTTAACTAAAAATTATCAATTTTAAATGAATATGTCTATGATTCATTGCTGAAAAGAGTATTACCAGAACATTAATAAGATGAAAAATCAAATTCCCAAGAAAAATAACTATAAAAGGCTATTAAACCGGAAGGTTATCAATGCACTGTCATTCCACCTTTTACTTTTTGTTATTCACAACGTTTCCACAAGTTACATTGCCATTGACAGTATATAATGAACACTTCTCCTGGGTTTGTATATAATGAACACTTCTCCTGGGTTTTATTGTACACAGTGTTTATAATAGACAGCTATAATGATTATAACATAGCATAACTAATTTATATAAGATTAATACTGCTATATTATGTAACTGTTATTTGAACACAATTCTTAGTTCGTCATGTTTTCGTAGATCTGGTTTGGTCCTAAAAAAATAAGAACATGTTAGATATGATCATATAGGCCTACACTCACTAAACATTAGCATGCGACCTATTATTATTACAAATTATTTAAAATGTTCATTTAAACGTTTTAAAATTTGCTATGATTTTGGTTGGAGTTTTAATACTTCTAATGTTATCGAAATACAAGCAGTCCTTTTTAATGCACAAATTACGATGATTAATAGAAAGATTTTTGACACTTGTGTCTATTTTGTATCTTAAATAAGTATCAGTTTCTATAATTTGAGACACTACATTCTATTGTGCAAAAAAAAAAAAAAAAAAAAAAATGTAATACAAGTGATCATTTTACCTAATAAATAATGGGACACATGATGCGCAGTCATCCTTAAATATGATTTAATAGATATAAAGGCGAAATTAGAGGTAAATGATGACCTGTACATAAGTGCTGTAAGATAGCAATATACGTCACATTTCTAATTTATTTAAATTATTTTTCAGTATGCCTTCTGAAAACTACAACCATTCACAATTCTTTATGGCGTTCAGATTTCTTTGGGTGTGAGAAACGGGAAAGGGGGTAACGGTATGAGCAATGGACTCCTGATCTTGAATGGATGGAGTTTTACGTCCTACTTTTCTGCACCTATATGGGCTAATTGAGGACGGGAAAACGCCATGCGGTGTGTAATGAGGGAAATTTTGCCAGGGCAGCGGTATTGGCCTGCTCTTATTTTCGATTTCCAACTGTCGAGGGATCTTTAACGTGCACAGCCAATAGCACACGGGGCCTCGGTTTATTGTCCCATCCGAACGACTAGACGCTTTTCCATGTCAGCCCCTCCGACTTGCATCACTGACAGGGGGAAACCGGGTTGAAAAATCCGAAGGTATCATCTCGACCCATGCCGGGATTGAACCCTGAACCTTCAGATTAGCGAGCAAGCGTCTAACTCACTGAGCCACCGCGGCTCCATGATCTTAATAAAAAAGGAACCATTATTTAACTAAATACCCAGATTGATATTGAGATAAAATGAATCTTACTGTTACTGGTTGTCTGTACTGTGGAAGAATATACCTAAAAGCAAAATAGTTACATAAAATATAATTTATTGTCTTTACTTTTCTAAATAAATCTTAAAGTCTGCTAGGCTATTTACACTAAGTACATGTATACACTATGAAGAATAACCTTTTCCGATCACTCCATACAATCACTCATTATAGAATAGGTGCCATTTAAATCTTCAATGAAACTGATTTTTGATAAATGTTCTCTTTTTACAAAATGTATCAATCAAGAAATAACTCGAAAATAATGGTAAACGTCCCTTTAAATTATCAAGAGAAAAGATGAAATATGTTACAAATAAATAAGAGTTCAGGATCAACGAATGTTCTTAAAAACTCTTCTGGTCTATACTGCCAAAAAAGAAAAACAGTATATTTTTAGTTTTGGTTACTTTGGTTAAGCGACTAATTAATCCAGACTACACAATTTATCTCAATGTGATTATAAATCGGCTAGATTTATAACTGTTGCGATATTACATTGCGATATTACATTGCGTGATGAAGAATCATACAAGATCTTGATACACTGTATTTCATAAAATATATTGTTAAAAATATCACAAAACATCTTATATTAATTATCGTGAAATAAAATTCTTACCTGGTTTTGATCTGCAGAACCTGTAAAACAATAATGACTTTGTATACATGTACAATATGAATAATCATATTTATATGTGAAAGCCATTTCAAGAAAGACTCAAGACAGATTTTCGTATTAACAGAAATTTTATAATATACTATCTTAATATTGTGAGGTTCTATAGCACAGTCAGTTAGCGTCGTTCTTTTCAAACATAGCGTCATTTTCTTGCGCAATTCCAGTCAACCCAGCTGTTAATGGGTACAGATCCAGAGCAGATATATGCCAAGAGGTTTGGCCAAGAACCAGTTGGGAAAAAGGATCCTCAAGGATATAGATGTTTCTGTTCTAATAGATAATGCAATATCATTTTGTACATTAAAAAAATACAAAAACTAAAAGATAATTCCGTAACGAACCTGTTGGTTTCTTCTTTATTCTTTTGAACCAAACTACTCCAACAATAACCAGGATTAGAACCAACAACAGAGATATCACAAACCCAGCTACACCGACATCGGGAATCATTTTGGTTGCTCCCTTGGTTTCCCTTTCAAGTATGTTAGGAACATTGTCTCGTGTTGTTTCGGGAGTCCTCGAAGTTGTTGGCGTTGGCTGATTGGATCTTCCAGTAGTTGTTTTTCCAGTGTACATATATACCAAAGTTATAAGAATTGCTTTCGCGACGCCATGTTTTAAAGTAAGAACGTACTTCCCAGAGTCATTTGCTTCTAAACGGCGGAAAACTATTCTGACAAGTCGTGACTCGTGCAAAGTCGGGTAATAAGATTGGTACAGACTGAAATCCTTAGTAACCCCTTGAAGACCGTCTGTAGTAATACGGTGCAATGATGGAGATGGATGGGGATATCCCTCATAATGAACCTTAAATTCTAACTCATCAATGGTCTCATTGAATACCAGGGTTGTGTTTGGTGATAAGTTATATAAGATCTTCAGTGGACCTGAAATATGTTTTATTTGTGGAATTATTGACATAAAACTAGTCTGAAACTTATCTAGGCACTGACAGATATTTCGCCTAATCAAGGATAAAACACCTATTATCATTTAACATAAGAGTTGTTGCAATTAAAATCATTAATACTTACAATTTTCACGAACAGTGGTAAAATCGGAAACAGTCGGACCGTATCCATTCGAAACGTTACAATATATTTTATAATCTTCACATGGTATACTGGCAGTGATTTCATGATCTGCTATTTTAGTTTGTCTTTTTTCGTATATTTTTCTTAATCCTAAATATGTTTGTGAAAAGATCACAACGTCAGCCGGTACCTCACTTTCTATGGTGCATCGAAAACTGAAATCTCTATTCACTCCACCTAAAAAGGTGTCCCGAAAATAGGGTATGTGTGGTGCATCTGGAAAGAAATGGAACAGAAAAAAGATCAGCAATATGTCCTCTTTGCGATAGACAGAAACGTTTTGACTGTTTTATTCTGATATCATAAATCATTGTTCTTGAAAAGGGGTGACGATTTTACTAATGCGGACTGTCATATTTTGTTAGAATGGGTGTTTGTTAACGATTAGGTATGCATGTATGAGGGCACAAAGTGTAATGTTGACAGTAATACCTGCATTATCAATCTCGAAATCTGCTTTTTCGGTACCATGATAACAAGACCAGATTCCATCATTTTGGTTCTTATTTACTAGGAATAACACAGTAAGTGCATCGTTATTGACAGAGAAGTCGTAGAAACCATCGGTTGTAATATCAGTGTTGGTAACACAGTTGGTATAGGGAGAGTTACATGAAAAATATGTTCTTCCACCATAAACCCATTTGATAGGGCTTCTCATGGTTCCAACATTACAAACCAATTCTACATGTTGTCTGTTGGCGACTTTTGCTGGCTTGCTTTTAATGCTAATCAATCCTAAAAAAAATCTTGAATATTTATCTTTAAACCTGACCTTTCGCTATCTAAAGGCTTTCGATTGATAATTTCTCTTGTTGAAAAATTAACAGATATATTTATTTTTTCATGTCATCATACATAACAAGAATGTTATAACAAGAATAACCCAAGGTTTAATTGAAGCCATCGTCAAGAAAAATGACTTGTCGGAGGAGGTGGAGCCGTGTAGGAAAAACCATGGCATCAGTAACGTTTTTTGAAAGAGTACAGAATGTTCAATTATTCACTTGACACGTTAAAAACTGCTAAAATAATAAAAAACATAACGTAAAACAAGGTCAGATTGATCAAGAATATACAGAGGTACATTAAGCATACGTTAGAATTACTTTCAGGTAGCATTTTAGCGACGTTTCTGTTAATGAACACTTTTTTTTCAAAAAAATCAGAATAGCCCTTTAACTGTAGCACAATTCTTTCATCTTCTCGAACCACTGCGCAGTCTATGCCAAATCGGATTGGGTATACCTAAGACATTATAAGCTATATTACACTATTAAAACAAGGAGTTGTACGTACCATAAACGAGGCTGAAAATAGACACAAAAATCACCAACCGTAACATCTAAAATGATATGGAATTATCGAGATTTATAAACCCCATGCATTTAACTTTGTGTCAGAGAGATTAATTTTTTCAAACTTAATATTGAAGTTTCAAAATCAAGTTGATTAATCAACTGCAATCACTACACAGTGACTAAGTTTGCATTCGTACCGATTCACTATAGGTTTCTATCTACCTCTGTTAAAGATTGGGTTGATACAACAATATATACCCCTCATGTTTCTTGTAATGATTTTCACTGGTCATCTTTGAGATACAATTAGTTTTTTAAAAGTGGTTTTAAAAATGTAAAAACTAGATTTTTAGAGCGAGCGTTTTTCTGGGGGATTAATACCTTTCAATACTACATTTTAGAATTTTTTAATGTAAAATTAGATGTTCTAAATATTTCTGAAAATTCTGGAACATTTTTTCACACCACAATCACCACATGGATTATCTCCCATGTGATGTTAAATGTATTGATTGATCATTTTACCAAAATACCAATTATTGAATCAGGAATCGGTTTATATGTCGGATAATGCATGGTTTCTATCGGGATTAGTTGACATAATGCCCTTGGGCTCGGGAAAGCCCTCGGGCCTTCGGCCCTCGTGCTTTCCCGTACCATTGGCATTATGTCAACTAATCCCTCGAAACCATGCATTATCCTACACATAATAATTATTTTTAATTTTTTATTATCAAGATTAAAAAACTGCAACAATGCATAAGGTTATGTCAGGTTCTCATGTGGGTGCAATTGCAACCAATTTAACAGATAGACAAGAGCTAGAAAAACCCAACAGAAGTGTTACAAATAATAAAAATCGACAAAGAAATAAAGAAAGATTCTCAATCGCTGCTTAAATAATTTCTCACCCTGAAATGCGTTTCTAATCCTATACTGTATAAGTCAGTTAAATAATGTAAAAGATGTCAAACAGGAAGGTCCTATGATGTAACGCTAGACATATTAACAAAAGAAGTTTATATATATGTAATAAAAACATACGACAAAGAGAATCACAAATGCATAGAAGATAATATGACTTTGCTAGAAATATTATGACTACGATTCACTGGGTATTAACTTTCCTGTTAGACAACTTTTAACTAAATTGAGTTTATATATAATATAAGGTGTAAGTTTGCTGCTAGCAATTAGTAAGGTAAGAAATACATCCTTCAATCTATTTATAAGATGGCATTGTCGTTTCAGTAGTCATAATATCCTTAATTTGAATTTGACCATGTACTTAATAATACAATAATCCTTTTTATGACAAACTGTGGTAAACTAAAGTTGTTCATGTCATTTAATCTAAACAACTAGCTCAACGGGCGTCAGGGAGTTATAATAATTGTACTACTAAGGTCTGTTAAGGACCTGTATCTGTACTGTTCTGTGCTGTATTTGTGGGAGACGTATCTGCCATTCTCAGCAAGAGAAACAACAAATTGCCTTTTGAGCTCGACCCAGCCTTCGTGTAGGTAAACCACTCCAATAACACGAATGGGAGCACAATCATTATGTTGACATGAACGATGTCATATTTTTTTTGTAATTTGAGAGTCTAAATTATACATGTGAACAACATATCATCCTAACTGAATCCAGAACTTCGGATTTAAAATAACATAACTGCAATACTACATGGTACCATCAATTGACAAAACAAAATATGACCAATTATAGACTATTACATATTTAGAAAAAAATAATAATGGAAAATATCATGCATCATTAATCTAATTATACACTAATATACAAATAATTTAATCAAGAATATATAGTATAATATTCAGTGGCAGATTCGACAAATTACTGATTGTCCAGATTATAGAAGTACTCTAACTGAAGTTTACATTCAATATAAACGGTTTCAAAATACAAATAAATAATGTTACAAGACCTGTTACAGAAAATGGTATATGGACTTGGTTATATATGATAATCAAATTCATATCAGACAAGTTCTAGATCGACTATCTATAATAATTTAATTCATGCCATAAAAAATCAATATTATGCTCCTGTTATTTTAGATGCTTCTCTTAATTATTTGTGTGTCCCTGGTGAATCTCATCGTGAGCCCAGTTTATGGTACGTATACACATTATAGCTCCATCATGGGCATTATTATCACCTACTTCTGGCATCGAGGGAGGGTCCAGTCTAGATAGAGGGTATATAGATTCCAGTCTAGATATAGTGTAGATAGAGTACTGTCTAGATAGAGGGTATATGGGGTCCAGTCTAGATAGTGTATAGAGTCCAGTCTAGATAGAGGGTATATAGAGTCCAGTCTAGATAGAGGGTATATGGGGTCCAGTCTAGATAGAGGGTATATAAAGTCCAGTCTAGATAGAGGGTATATAGGGTCCATTCTAGATAGAGGGTATATAGAGTCCAGTCTCGATAGAGTGTATATAGAGTCCAGTCTAGATAGAGGGTATATAGAGTCCAGTCTAGATAGAGGGTATATTGGGTTCAGTCTAGATAGAGTTTATATTGGGTTCAGTCTAGATATAGGGTATATAGAGTCTAGTCTAGATATAGAGTCCAGTCTAGATAGAGTGTAGATAGAGTCCAGTCTAGATAGAGGGTATATGGGGTCCAGTCTAGACATAGGGTATATAGAGTCCAGTCTAGATAGAGGGTATATTGGGTTCAGTCTAGATAGAGTCCAGTGTAGATAGAGGGTATATTGGGTTCAGTCTAGATATAGGGTATATAGATTCCAGTCTAGATAGAGTGTTTAGAGTCCAGTCTAGATAGAGTGTATAGAGTCCAGTCTAGATAGAGAGTATGTTGGGTCCAGTCTAGATAGAGGGTATATAGAGTCCTGCCTTGATAGAGGGTATATAGAGTCCAGTCTAGATAGAGTGTATATAGAGTCCAGTCTAGATAGAGGGTATATAGAGTCCAGTCTAGATAGAGGGTACATATAGTTCTGTCTAGATAGAGGGTACATATAGTCCTGTCTAGATAGAGGGTATATAGAGTCCAGTCTGTATGTCTATATAAATGTAAATATATGCAATACATAAGCAGAACTGTTCATATGAGGTAGCATCTTCAATAAATGAGTAAATAGTTCATGGTATTACTGCCTAGAAATCATGTTTTGTTTTATTGTAGGACTGATTCAAATTAATAGCAAACCAGCAATGGTAGCTAATGGACATTTTGAACGATTAGCTTGTAATGTTGGAACCATGAGAAGTCCCATCAAATGGGTTTATGGTGCAAGAACATATTTTTCATGTAACTCTCCCTATACCAACTGCTTAAACCATACTGATATCACAACTGATGGTTTTTACAGATTTTCTGTCAATGACGATTCATTTACTATGTTATTCCTTGTAAATAAGAACCAAAATGATGGAATCTGGTCTTGTTATCATGGAAACGAAAAAGCTGATTTAGAAATTGATAATGAAGGTACATGTAGTTCTGATCTTTGTTATCAACATAAAATGCAAGTCAAGCTATCATTATCCCAACGTAGGCTTACATTCAGATAGCATATTTTCATGGTTGCTTCCGTAAAGATTACCACCATCAATTACGAGAAGTTTCAAAGTGTTCAGAACTTCAGAAGCGTTTCGAAGAATCCATACTATCAACATGTACTTTTGCATCTCTTAAATTCGTATTTGTTTTAGGAAAAATAAAGTTATCTTCGTTTTATGGACACGTATGCCTACTGTCTATTAGGATTTGTCGAGTCAGGGGACGCAGTGTCGTGTCGTAACGAGTATACATTTTCTCCTGCTGTTTTGTTTTATTATTTGTTGTTTAGGGACTAAATAGTAATCATGTACCCATTGAATATAATTATTATAGTAATTACATGTATTATTATCATTATTATAATTTTGTTATAGACGGAGCAGACATATCATTTTTTTATGCTTATTCAAATGGTCAATCTGGACAGATTAATATCCGATGCAATGTTCAGAGTCAGCGACCAGTTGATGTTTTGATATACGCTGTAGATTACCAAGGGAAGAAGACACTTTACGATGTGAAACAATCAAATCTATCACTGCATTCATTAGTCGCTTCCGGAATTTGCTCGGCTTACATTATCTACTGTAATGTTACAAATGGATATGGTAACGTCTCTGAAAATACACATACAGGCCTATATTATGATATAGAATGTGAGTAACAATTTGTGATTTGTTGAAAAATATAACCTATTCATATTTTGTTATTACAAAAATTGATTTTTTTCATCGCTAATGTATCTGCTTGTTTGAAATATTGGTTCCTTTTAACCCCACGGAATTGAAATTGGATTGAATCATGACACTTATTATCCATGATTGAACACAATTTCAATTAAAGTGGTGCACTAAATGACAAACTTCTCTTTCAGGTCCACTAAAGATCTTACGTAACATGCCAATTAATACAAATTTGACATTCAATGATAGAACTTCCTCTGGAAAAAAAATCAAGATATATTATGAAGGATACCGTCCATCGTGGTCACTATATAGAATTGATGAAGAAAACATTCAAGCTGCTGCTTCTGGTGTAAACGTTCATATAAACTACCCGTCCGAGACAGAACCAGCTTATGCTTATGTTTATATTTTTGACTATGATACCGTTAAAGCGGGAAAGTATAAATTGGTTCTAAAGCAGGACAATATCACAGAAGTTGTGAACTTAAACATTATTTACTCAACAATAAAAACAACAACAACCGCCTTACCGGTTGTTACTTCTATACTTGACAAGAACACTAAGCATTCGACTAACCTAGGCAAGAATTTAACAATTCCCGAAGATGGCATGTTTGAAAAAGAAATCAAGGATGAGACCAAGATGATGTTTAATGTCGGTGTAGCTGGGTTTGTGATATCTCTGTTGTTGATTCTAATCCTGGTTATTGTTGGAGCAGTTTGGTGCAAAAGAACAAAGAAACCAGCAGGTATGAAATCTATAATATTTTAAGTACAACACTATATTAAATTTTAACTTATATGTTATAATTTTTTTACAGAAAATATCCATTTAGTCGGTTTGCCTTGATTAAATAATTAAAATTTAAAAATTTAAAAGAATAATATTAATATATTAATTTTATTCCGATCTGTTACAGGTTCTGTTGATCAAAGCCAGGTAAGAATTTTGTTAAATGGATTATAAACATGTTTTCTGATTTCGTATGTTTATCCGATAGTCGGCATTAAATGAACCATTCCAATCTGACGTCTGTGGTTCGAGCCATTTCATTTAACCATACAAACTCGCTGCCTGTATGAGCATCTGAAACGTTGACAACTAATTATCAGTCACATCATAAAAAT
Organism: Lottia scabra; assembly: GCA_029955415.1. NCBI lineage: Eukaryota > Metazoa > Mollusca > Gastropoda > Lottiidae > Lottia > Lottia scabra. The sequence goes on along the minus strand of JARJEI010000018.1, from coordinate 3,405,844 downwards.
ATAAGGAAAATGAAATAATAACATAAGATTTGGCACACATGTGTTGAATTGTGATGACGCATTTAACTTCCGGTTTCTGCAATAAGTCATATAATTGAATTATCTACATAAGCGATGTAATTAGATCAGAACATCCAGTGTCTTTGTCACGGTGTTATTTAGAGTCAACTTGTCGGTCTACATTGTTATATAATATGACATAATATAGTCCTTGTATAGTGTGCTTTACAAATCATATTATTGATAAATAGGTCAAATTTATCAAATATATCTGAATTTGACACTTAAGACACTTTAAGTCATACATAAATTGAAAAAGAAGTTCAATTGACGATTATATTTGTATGATTACATTAACAATGAGTTGTAATAGTCTGGATTATCTAGACGCTTATAAACTGTAAACGTTTAGCATTATTAAAGCAACTTTGTACTATTTCATGTGTATTTTGAGAAGGTTGAGGGGTCTTTTGAGGGTTGATGCATTTTGTATCGAAGAGAAATTTATAAACCACATTTCTGTCATTGTCTTCATTGTTATTAATATAGGTATATTCTACAATGCAGACACTCAGTAACAGTAAGTATAGCTTTATAATCTCAAGCATGGACCCGTATGCATAAACGAATAACACTTAATCTTCGAAAATGTTTGTAAATCAATGGTTAATTAAACATCAAGTTATGTTTAACAAATATGGGCCCTGGTGTTTATATCCAATCAATGGTTGTTCTTGTTTTATTGCAGTCGTCTTTACACCCCCCCCCCCCCCTTCCCCCCACACACACACACCTACACTTTTGAAATCTAAGACGCATGTAGAAAACTATACAGACTGTAGTCAGAAAATATATTATAATTGTCCAGTTCAATGTGTTTATAAAAACTGTAGACGTATCTCAGACGTATATGTCAAGACTAACGTATCTGTAAGCTTATGTATACATTAGTTGTACGCTACGATTTTCACGAAGACATAAAGATCTGAAAATGTTCGAAGGTGTATCAGTTTTCTCTTTATTTTCAGGACCAAATCATATCTACGAAGACCTGAACAAAAATTAATCATGTTCGTTTATAATTGTATCTTAATTTCCACAAACAGAATATCAATGTTTTTAAAGTCAAGCGATGTTAAAATCATTATAGTTTATGGCACTGTAAATAGACGAAACATTGTGTACAATGTCAAAAGTATTAGTATGTCATTTAAATTGATAATGAAGATGTAAATTGTTGAAACGGTGTGTAAGATATCAACAGTAATAATGCCATATAAACTGATGGCATGTATAGTGTTGAAACGTTTTGTAAAATATCAACGGGAACTGTAGGACTGATGATGACGAAAATGTAAATTATTAACCCGTTGTGTAGATGTAAAGGGGAATGTTCAGCATTGTTTAGGGTTGATAATGTACAAAATTCCTATATTATCCTTTCAATTATATCCCTACCTTAACATTTATCCTTCATTTTCTGTATATTGTTTTTTCTATATATCGTATAGTCTTACTTAACGGCGAGTCGTAATTTTGACATTTATACGCCGATATTTATGGGTACACGTGTGTTTGAAGGATATTAAATTTCGTAGGAGAGATGTGAATAATTGTAACTTAAAAATCCAGATACTGAGACTAAATTATTTTGGTCGAATAGTTAGTGAACATATCCCTCTAACAGATTGAAAAGAGATTTTCTAAACTTTATATGTGTATCGATGACACTGATACTTGCGCCATTAAAATTTCGATTCCGACGTCCTGGGGTCTTTTTTCAAAAACTTAACTTACAATGATTATAGTTTTGTAGTTATTTGATGAGTTAATCACTAAAATTGATTTTAAATTCAGCTTTATTGTCGAATCAGATTACTGTATTTCTTCAAATCTGGATTTTATCTTAGATAGGTTTTCGAGAATAAGGCCCCTGGTTCTTGTTCCACTAAAACTAACGTGTTTTATGACGTCAATACCAGTAATAGCATAGATATCAATAGTAGTTTCCGCTAACCTCTAGATGCTATATTTTGATGTATGGTGATGTAAATAAACTTTTTTGTTTTGAGTTTTATTCTTTTATCTCCCACAGATACAGTATAGAACAGTAAAGTACAGATTTTGGTCCTTAACAGAATAATACTAATAATGACTAAATTTTTCTTGAATGAATTTATTTAGATAAGTAAATAGTGATTCTTTCAGTTGTAATATTGATTCGAATTTAAAATAAGATGGGTATTGATACATATACTTAGATTAATATTTCTGTCTACTATATGCATATGATGGACATTGGAATAGGTTATGAAACTCGTTACCTATGTGGCGTATATTGCCCAAATTACACGTCCGTTGCTCTTTCAAAAACCAAAACCTACAAAAACTATTCGTGGTGGCGTTTAGAAGCCCCGGAACCACTAGTGGTGACAAAAAAGTCACTCTGCCAATTGTTGGAAATTAAAGACTAAATTCATGGTATTCTACTTTTAATCATTGAAATTAATATGTCATTGTAATTGTATATAAGTTGTTCACACTTTTTATGGTGTTATAGATTCATTTGGTGTTTACCTTCCTGTTTGACAACTTTTGACTAAATTTAGTTTATATATATAAGGTGTAAGTTTTCTGCATGCAACTAGTATGGTAAGAAATACATCCTTCAATTTATTTATAACACGGCAAAAAAAATTGACTTGAGTACTCATTTAGTGTAAAAAATATTTATATTTGATGTTCCATTATCACAAGCTTTACTTAGTTTCGTATGACCTCTGTACATGACTGCAGTGATAATGTAGCTGGTGTTATAATATATAATCGAAGTCAAATAATGTTGGACCTAGATCGAATATCTTTTATGATTAACTTTATGACATAAGAGGATCATTCTAATGAAATTTCATTTTAGATGTTTCTCTTGTTGATTTGTGTGTCCCTGTTGAATTTCATTATGATTCCTGTTCATGGTACGTATACATATTATAGTTATTATGGGCATTATCAAGGTTCTCAAAGTCCGCAAAATTGGAAGGTGTATAGAGACCAAACTAGTTCGAGGGTGTATAGAGTCCAAACTAGTTCGAGGGTGTATAGAGTCCAACCTAGTTCGAGGGTGTATAGAGTCCAAACTAGTTCGAGGGTGTATAGAGTCCAAACTAGTTCGAGGGTGTATAGAGTCCAACCTAGTTCGAGGGTGTATAGAGTCCAAACTAGTTCGAGGGTGTATAGAGTCCAAACTAGTTCGAGGGTGTATAGAGTCCAACCTAGTTCGAGGGTGTATAGAGTCCAATCTAGTTCGAGGGTGTATAGAGTCCAAACTAGTTCGAGGGTGTATAGAGTCCAAACTAGTTCGAGGGTGTATAGAGTCCAACCTAGTTCGAGGGTGTATAGAGTCCAACCTAGTTCGAGGGTGTATAGAGACCAAACTAGTTCGAGGGTGTATAGAGTCCAACCTAGTTCGAGGGTGTATAGAGTCCAAACTAGTTCGAGGGTGTATAGACTCCAACCTAGTTCGAGGGTGTATAGAGTCCAACCTAGTTCGAGGGTGTATAGAGTCCAACCTAGTTCGAGGGTGTATAGAGTCCAACATAGTTCGAGGGTGTATAGAGTCCAACCTAGTTCGAGGGTGTAAAGAGTCAGCAATGTACACAAATGCCGTCCAATTCTTGGAACCTAATACTTCTTGTTACGATACAACAGTTTTTTTTTTCATTAACACTTACACTTATGAATAGAATGTACAAAAGACGCATTTTGAATTATTTTTAATGATAATTTACTTGGTTGTTTTATTGTAGGATTGATTCAAATTAATAGCAAACCAGCAAAGGTAGCTAATGGAAATTTTGTACAATTGTTTTGTAATGTTGGAACCATGAGAAGCCCTGTCAAATGGGTTTATGGTGGAAGATCATATTTTTCATGTAACTCTCCCTATACAAACTGTGTTACCCACACCAATATTGAAACCGATGGTTTCTACGACTTTTCTGTCAATAACGGGTTACTTACCGCGTTATTCCTTGTACATAAGAACCAAAATGATGGAATCTGGTCTTGTTATCATGGAAACGAAAAAACTGATTTGAATATTGATAATGCAGGTAGTTATGTGTTTGTTTTTAATATAAACTGCCAGTCAAGGTAACATACGACCACCGACAGTAATGCTACCATCCAGCAATTATTACAACACATATTGTTAGTTTTCAATTATCGGGTTTGCATTAGCTCCGTCACGAATTTTAGTCTTGCACACTGCGGCTTGCAATGCAAATGCATATGACAAAAAAGACGTATTTTATTAATGATATGATAGGCTATTGTAGCTAAAACTAACTTAAAAAAAAAAAAAAAATTCTGAGTCAGCGGTAGTGATTTCTAGTTCCTATTAGAGATTTAATGTTAAAATATAAAAAATATATGTATAATGCTTAATTTTTGTTGTGATTAGTAAATCCTCATTTGCGAAATCAATTTAATTAAAGCGTTTTACCGATAATAAACCCAAGAACGAACGATCCCAACTGTGAAACAAATCTCGAAATCCAGGTAAACACATAGGCAATACACTGGTAACAGCCATTTGAGGAAGTGCACATTATTTATCCAATTTACTTTTGAACAAAAGATGCTATTATGGATTATTTAATGTCACATGGGTATTAATTTGTTAATTTGTATTTCTTAATGTCTATAGATAGAGCGGGGATAACCGGTTTTGGCACACCAAGAATTGATAAGAATACTGGGAAGTATAATATCCGATGCAATGTCCAGAGTCAGCTACCATTTGATGTTTTGATATACGCTGTAGATTATCGGGGAAAGCGGACGCTTTACGATGTAAAAAAATCCAGTCTATCAGAACATTCATTTTCCTCTTCTTTAATGTGCTCGGACAGCTATATTTACTGTAATGTTAAAAATGGATATGGAAATGTCACTGATAAAACATCTGTATATAATGTTGTAAAATGTAAGTAGCGATTTGTATTTTATTGAACACATTTTATTGCTTCCTTTTCAAACCACGACACATTGAGTTCGATCATCTATTGAATCGTGTTATATTTCATTTTCGCGTAAACAGAAACAACCCCTGTCATACCAACGATTTTTTGAATTTTCTATAAGACCGACTCTGCTGTTTGACTTATTTCCCCGGGGTCACGCTCGTCTCAGAAGCTTTAAGTTCATGTATTGGCAATGTTTTTATATGTATTGTGAGATCCGTTTTACGGGTGGGATAGTGCGTGTTTGGGTTTTATTGAGCACTTGTTTTTTCATGTGATCATAATGTTGTGACGTTCGACGTGAATATTAAAGTTTCAAATATTATCATTTATTTTAGGTCCACTGAAGATCTTGCGTGACATATCTACTAACACAACTTTGACAATCAATGATAGGATCTCCTCTGGAAAAATAAAGATATATTATGAAGGGGATTATCCATCGGTGTCGCTATACAGAATTGGGCCCGAAAACATACAAGAAAGTACCTCTGGCGTTAACGTTGATGTACGCTCCCAATCCAACACAGAACCAGCTTATGCTTCTGTTTATATAACTGACTACAGAACAGTGAAAGCAGGAGAGTATGTTTTGATTCTAAAAAAAGACAACATCACAGAAGTTGTGAGCTTAAACATTATTTACTCAACAATAAAAACAAAAGGCACGAATTTAACAATTCCCGAAGACGGCATGTTTGAAAGAGAAACCAAGGATGAGTTCAAAATGATGTTTAATGTCGGTGTAGCTGGGTTTGTGATATCTCTGTTGTTGGTTCTAATCCTGGTTATTGTTGGAGTAGTTTGTCTCAAAAGAATTAAGAAACCACCAGGTATGTTAACCCTTGTGCTAGAACTTGGGGTATTTCGGGACCCCATCACTGATTTTTTTCGAATTTTTAAAATGCCATCGAAGATAGCAGTTTGGTTATTTAAGACATTGTAGCTGAATGAATATACAACCTGCCTGTGATCATTCCACGTTGCTACAGTTATAATTTTTGAATGTGTTATACTTTGAAATCAAAACATACCATGCTGGTATGTTGGGGTATTTTTGACCCCAAACAAATGTTGTGCTGAAACTAGATGTCAGAGAATACCATTTTATAATTGTGGCCTGTCCCTAAAGCTAGTTACCCTCCTTTATTTGTCACATGGTTTGCCTAGGTCGAATTTTGCTCATAACATAGGATTTCTATGTTCAATAGAAGTAAAACTCTATTTTGTGTTTCATGATAACTTGAGTTATTTAAAAAGGAAATGCCAATTTATTATTCTTTGTTATTATAGTAAAGTTCAGAAAAATCATAAGTATAAATCATGTCAAGATTGTACAACTTATAGGGAACAATGCAACATAGATATATTCTTGAATGTTGTGAGTTTTACAGTCGGGGGTTCTTTTGGACCCCAATTATAAAGAAGTATTATGTGCATCAGACACAAAATTTCTAGTCATTCCAGTATGTCGAGACAATGTAAAATAAGTGCAAATGAGGCCTTGCAATAGATATTACAAGATAAAAGTGGTAGAGAATCAGAATTTTCTGAATGTGGATCTGAAAATCAATTTTTTCCACCACATTATGCTGATTCTGATTCCACTACAAGTGATGCTAATATGGATATTGATGATTTGTCTGATAAATTTCATATCGGTATTACTATCATCTTGAATAATTTATTTGGTCAACAAGGAGTCTTTTTAATATATTATTTGCCACATCCGAGAGTATATTTTATTTTTTTAGGTTGCAAATTTGCATTGAATAGTAGGGGTCCCAAAATACCCCATGTTCTATTCACTGTTTTTCAAATGACGTGATAGCACAAGGGTTAAGGAATGTTTTTTTTTTCAGTACATCATCATGTTGTATTTCAATCTATACGTTAAGATTTTATTTTATCTTTTATTTCTACAAAAGTGAACATGTTCATTTAGTCTCTGTGCCTCGATTAAAACCTGTGCCTGGCTTGATAAAATAATTCAATTTCAAATATTAAAAAAGAAAATAATATATAACTCCATTCTGTTCTCTTTAAGGTTCTGTAGATCAAAACCAGGTAAGAATATTATTTCATGATGTTTTTATATTATTTCACGTGTATCTCCTGGGTTTTCAACTTGGGGGACATGTCCTAGAATGAGGACATTTCGACATGTTCCTGGGGACACAAACTAAGCTATAGGTCTAAAAAGAAAATTGTAATATTGCGTACTATCAGGGTTGGTATGCATGCAATGTCCACTGCCAGCAATGTATCTAAAGGTAAATGCTGTGACTTTATCATGCTTCAAAAATCGCATCTTTTTGATGACTTCCACAGACAATTCAGTGGACATGGTCATTTCCTCGTGCGTATTCGAGTACACATAAGAAAATCAGTTGAAAACCAAGGTTGTATCTGATCACACTGCCTGCATAAGCATGACGCATGTAAAACGTTCAAGACTATTGAGTTACATTCACAATTGTAAAAATTGTGTAGTATGGATCTAGACGCTTATTATAACATCTTTCTACTGTTTTAATGCATTTTGAAAACGTTGAGGGGTCCTTTGTGGGTTTGATACATTTTGTAACGAAGAGTAATTTTAACCAGCTGATGGTACTTCTCTTGGAGGAGAAACTATTGCTCTCGATTTTGAAATCCTATATAATTAACGGAATTGTCTTGATTGGACGGATTTTTACTACACAACTACTATCATTGGCCTGTGTTGAACAAATGGGGTGTTTACTGTTTGTTTTAAGTACAAGATGTTATTATAGCATAAAACAGAGAATTACGCTACTAGAGTTTCCAAAGAGACATTTTGAATTATATTTATGTTTATGAATATAACTGGCTTTTGTTATTAAAATAGGTATATTCCACAATGCAGACACCCAGTAACAGTAAGTACAACTTAATATTTTGTATCCTAAACTGTTGAGTTTATATCGGGTGTTCAAAAAATGTTCGACGGGATGTATCTCAGCTGTTCGTAATCTGATCTTTCAAAATTCGGCGTCGTTGTCGAACAATGAATAAATGAAAGCCATCGAATAAGAATTGTACAAGCACTGTCAAGAACAAAATAGCATGTAAAAAAACGCCCAAAAAACACCAATTCAAGGCAACTTTGCATCCAACTTGGGGACGTTTTTATTGGGACACCCGATATAATGGTGCTTCTTGTTTATGAAGAACAGAAGTAGATAGAATACCCACCTCTTATCCTCACCTTACGTTATTTAAGATGAATATAGAAAGCTTTAAATATGTAATCAGAATGGATATTGTACAGTTCAATATGTCTAACATTAAAACAAATAGTAATTGAAATATGATTTTTAAGTCTGAAATGTTGGTCGATTCCACGTGTTTATTTCAAATTGTCAAACCTTACGATTCCATGGACCCGATAGCATTCTTAAAAAATGGAATGCAATTGAAATTATTTTTTTATATTTTTGACATAAGAGAAAAACAAAAACAATTCAATATGGTCAGAAAGTAACATGCTGCTTAAGCAGGAACACAGTTACAAGCCAGAATTTGCTTATCTGATTCTGCTGTATATTACAATATGCTAATGCTCAGTGGGTGTATATGATTATGTCTATCAATCTATCTTTTTTCAGGACCCAATCATATCTACGAAGACCTTAACAGAAATTAATTTTGTTAATTTACATTCTTATTCAGAAATCTTAATTTCATAAACACAACATCAATTTTGTATAGTCAGACAATGTTTATATCATTATAGTTTAGATGGCATTGTAAATTAATGAAACGACGTGTACATTACAAGAATAGTTTCTTTCTGTATCGTTATTTAACATTTTATTTATCTACTGTTATTATGTGAAATAAATATATTGTTTATAAATATACATAGCATGTCTTATAAACTGATTATGACAATGCAAATTAATGAAACGGGCCTGATTTTTTTCTGTGCTATAATGTACAATCTGAATTATTTCACTATTTCTTTACATTCTTTGTTTTGTTTTACATACTAGATTAAATTAAGCCTTGAAATTCTTCCTATAGTTTTATACTATTGTATTTATCTACTGTTATTATGTGAAATAACTATTTTGTTTATAGAAAAATAGTATGTCATAAACTGATGACAATGTATATTAATGATACGTCGTGTACAATATCAACAAGAATGTCATATAGACTGATGACGACGATGTTAATTGTTTACCCGTTAAGTATATAATAATAATAATAATAATAATAATATCTGTATTACAAAAGGGTAGAAAATTAGGCCATACATTACCGATGAGCATCAGGATAATCCTGAATACCCAACGATAGGCCTGTCTTCCATTCTGCCCCTTATAGACAACATATTAACATCTTCTATCTGACCCCATCGAAAATCAAAATCGGATGCAACTCTCGCGATGCTCACAAAGACCGAAAAAACAACAAGATGTCATAGCAATAAAGATGATCTTACTGAAGACATCCCGATTATGAATGATTCTAACAATATCTCAAGGGAAGTAACTGCGTCAAAAACAAATCATGTAACACATTATTGAAAGTAGGTCAACACCAATATGCCAACTGTAACTGATACAAATAACATGAATCAAAGTCTGTAACACAATTACATGTACCTCAACACATTACTAACTGATGGACCGTCGAGTTCAAATTCTAGTCTCTTTACAGACGCTTCAGGGGCTTCGTTGTGACTGAATGAAACCCCGTTGAGAGATTACTATCTTACTGCATCATCTACAGACGAGATATTTCAAGATAACTTTAATAATATCCCAAAACCAGTAAACAATAAACATAGTATACTATTTGTTACTGATAAGAACTCCTATCGCCAATTGTGACCGAGCACGTTGTCATTGTGTGTCACAAAAATAATTTATTATTACCAGTTCGTAAATATTACATAAACACAGCAAATCACAGAAAGACCAGAAATGATCAGGGAACAATCACGAACGATCCTAACCACATCTTCCGGGAAGTAACTATGTAAAAAAACATAAACCAAATTCGTTTCTAAAAAAAGGTCAACACTAATACGCAAACATGAACTGTTAACTGATATAAATATCACAGAGTGACTGAATGTTTTTCTCAAATTACCAAACTAACAGCACAGTACCATCCGATTGAACCAATCAACTACCACCAATACCAACAACTACCTAGTTTGCGATATCAGCTGGAAGCGAACGTTAACTTGTCATCTACCAACCAACCTCATTGTAACCCTGAGGAGAGATTTCTATCTTATAGCATCATCTACAGACGAAATAGTTCAAGATGACTTGACACCATGACTAGTTCTATTCCCACAAGTGTCGGATGTGTTTCATGAAAGTATGGCCACTACGAAGCATCTGGTCACATATTCCAAGAAAATCAAAGAAAGTAATGTAATTATATTAATTAACTATAAAATATAAAACTCACAAATAAGAAAGTCCAAATAGGAGGAGAAAATAAAACGATAGCCTGCATTAAAAAGTTATTTTCGCAATAACTCAGATTCGAGACCATCTACAAAGAGTGACAGGGATTTGAAAATAAATAGAGTGTTAAGTCCTAATATTAAGACAGTTTGTCGAGGGCGATTTGGGTCGATTGTTACTGATCTTGTTCGGTCCTTCCCTGGTTACTGCTGATATATCGCTATTCATTCATTACACTGAATTATTTTGGGGTTGCTTGCATGGGGCCATTTACGAAATTTGTTTGGGTCAGACAGTTTCCCTGTTAATCATCGTGATACAATCATGCTAGTCATTCTGGTCAAGAAGTGAACATCGTGTACTGTATGACAGAAATATAGTGATACCGTCTAATTGAGATGAGATTTAGTTTATGCTCGCCTTACTTCCGGTAATTATCATTACACGGCGAATTGATTGATGACATGCTGTGATTTCCACTTCAATCATTCTACCTATGAATAGTTCAATGTATTTTCCACATGGTTACCCATAATAAACCGGAAGTGCATTAGAGTTACCTCCCTTTATTTATACCCCACATGGTACTAAAAAAATAAAAAACCGTACAAGCAAAACAATTCCGTTAATGGTACTATAAGGCGTGCTATTTGAATGTCTTCTCAGCCTCAAAATCTAAATTTCGCTTCAGTATTAATAAATTCAAACATGAACTGTAACGGCAAATGTTCAAACAGTTAAACTGCTTAAAGGTTTAACATCTTTGTCAGATCAGTCGACTGAGAAACCCATAAAATTTGACGCACACATCCCCTGAATTTAAAAACAATATGTCCAGTCTCCAAGGAGGGTTCCCTTTCGAAACTTAGAAATTCAGCTCTTTATCTCTTATCTGGTAATTAAACTAAACATACACCTAATAACTAACTACACGTAACATTGAAAGTAGGCCTATATACAAGAAAGAAATTGATAATGTCGATTTATAGCATTTATATCTCTGTGTTACATATACAGACAATTCACTGTAGCCCAGTATAACATAGAAAGGCTGATTTTTTATTTTCATGTCTATCCCATTTTATTTTTAATCTGAAAGTTAAAAAATGTAATCTGTAGAATTCATCCAGAGAAGCAAACACAGTGCTTTTATAAAACAATATAAATCAATTCAATAAAACCGACTCATACTAAAGAAAGCGAATTCCCAAGTTTAATCAGTCTTAGACTTGCAGGATGAATGGCACCGACATTGAACCATCTAGAACCGATAAACAATACAATGAATTTCTTACTTTATTGTGATACAGATTGGGTTATTACAGACGGTTGGTGTGATTTTTCGGAATTTTTTGACCGACAAACAGATGAAGACTGACTAGAAAGACATGGGTGTTACGTTCTACTATTTTTGTAACTCATTGGGCTAAAGATAACGTGCAATGTCATGCAGTTAGCAAAGAGAAATATATTGCCAAGATTGCAATTAGCTTACCCTTCTTTTCGATTTCCAAATACCGAAGGATCTTTAACGTTAAAGTACAAAGGGTCTCGAATGATTGCCATAGGCGAACGACTAAACCCTTCGTCCATGTCATCCTCTCCGACATGCTACGGGAGAAACGGGGTGAATAATCCGAAGGCAATGATATTGCGAACGTGCGACGTGCGAACGATCAAAAATAATGTTTTATGTTCGAAATCGTTCAAGATGGACCACGTATATCAAATTTAGAATCAGATCGACTAAGACGCAAGAAGATTTTTTTTCTAATAAGATTCAAAAACTTTTAAAAGGGAATAGTCAGCATTTTTGAGGGTCGATTTGAGCCTTTAATATATGTAAATAGAACTGCACAAAAATCGCATAATTCCTTCAATTATACCCCTTCCCAAACATTTATATTTCATTTTCTGTATTTGTCTTTTCTATAAACGACGAGTCGTATTTTTGACTTTCAAACGCTCATAATTATGCTACACAGGGATTTGAAGGCTTATATTTTGAGGGAGAGTTGTAAACATTATTATTGATTAGAATTGCTAAAACAATTCCAGGTTCTGAGACAAAAATGTTATTGGTCGAACAGTTAGTGAACATATCCCTAAAAATAAATTGTTTTAACTACACTAAAATGAGAATGCGAGACTCTTTTTTTCTTACAAGCAGGATACAACGGTAAATCATATCTTCCACAAAATAACTATTCATTGAACGTTTCCTATTTGAAACACGATATTATTTATGAGTTTCAGGATTTTATGGCACTGTTTATAAATGATGAAGATCATCATACCGAGGAAATTGTAAAATTAATATTATGTGCTTAAAACATGTTACAATTTCAATCATTTTTTTCCTACACGAAAATAAACTTTATCCCAGGAAATAAATCATTGAGAATGGTTTGAGGAATAGTACATGTATATTGAAAATTCAATTTCTTGTAGTATTATCTCGCATTACAATCTTTGAAAGTTTGTGTTAGCGATCAGGATTATGTTTATGATTGAGTTTCGATGAGTTTTTTGGGAATTCTTTTTCACGTCTTGCATCTTCCATGTTTCATTTTTATTAATAACTCGTAATTGTATATATGGCATGATCTTGAATGAATTTGATTTGGTGGCTTTTTGACTAGCTCTTCGAGGTTATCGCTCAGAGAATGCAATAAGGTCAGAGAATACGTGGCACAATAACTGGATAGGTAAAGAGCAAATAGCTATAGAGTTTCAAGATTTGGGCAAAACTGGAATGCTTTAGTATATTAATGCGTTTCTAGTGGATGTTTTAAAAAGCCCTTTCTTTTCCTTAGTAGTGAAAATAAGTTATAAAATATCTGCTTTACAACTATATAATTTCAAAATTTATCCAAAATTTTGTTGAAACTTTGTCTATACTCATTATCATTCATAATTCCTCATTCTAGATAAGAACAGCAACATGTCACATAGAAAATAAATCACATTGATGATTCCATCTCTCACGACTTGCATGATCTTGAAGATATCAAAACATACAAATATTAATTATTTTGAGAGAAACTGAAATACATCTTAGTTATGATTAGTATTGAATATTTTGCCACTGCTGGAGTCTCGATGACAAATTCATAAGAAGTACAGGTTAAACAACAATACCTAAAACAAATGATTATCAATAGGGACGAGTGTAAAACCCCCGCCTCTTCTAAACCTCCTCTCACAGACAGATACCTAGCTCCCTAATCAGCGCCATCACATTTTACCACGAAAATTCACAATAGGATTTGTATACCTTTTAACCATCATTCCTGTGTCAGAATGCACCGAACTAAATCTAGTTTTAAAAATTTGGGGATTGAAAAACTCCCATCCACCTCACGGAAAGCTAGTATTTTCGTCTTTTGAACCTTATACAGACAATGTAACACATATTGCAGTCGTGGACAATGTATAGACCAGTGCCATGTAATTGCTACAAATGAAATATATTTGGGTCGTGTATATACAAGAGAGGACAGTAAATATAAAAATTTAAACGTTGCCTTACGTTACAAAGTCTGATATGAAAACAGGGTATTGGCAGTTGATGTTATATGAACCACAATAACAATCTTTGGTACTATGTATAAGGAGCGAAATGATAAGAGGTTTTTCGATGCGGACTAACACAGACAAATTCAAGAGAGTTCCCTCCCTTTACACCTATATAAATTAACGTCCAAAATAGTAAAACGAATAGCAAAAAAAAACTAAGGAATAGGAAAAGAAATGATTTTGTAATTATCTTTATGGGTACATTCTTCAGAAAAAAAACAAATTGTATATTGGCGCTTAGCGCATGACACTCACCTATACTATAAAGATCAACATTATGAGGTACAACCAGATCGATTCTGATACAAACAGTCTTGACGTAGATAAACGCTGGTGATGAGTATTTTACACCACATAATTTATTGTTAATAGGAAAATGAAAGTTGCTCACATAGATCGTAATGGTTGACAACAATTTCTAAAAGCAACTCCAAGCTTTAGTCAAGAGTTTAAATTGTGTCTTAAATTTTCAACTTTTTCCAATAAAGTTTTATAAAGCAGAGTGTTTAAGAAGCAACACGTCATCTATGTGAAATCTATCAGAAAATGGAATTGAAAGAAAAGGTTTGTCGGTTTGTGCCCTGGAAATGCAGGCTTTGGATACATTCGTCCTCATAAAAATAGATATATATTTCATCAAGTAAAGGAGCAAAATAAATAGGCATAGGGATACCAATTATTTTTCGTTGCCAAATTCGACATTTTTACAACGACTTCTGCTGTATATCGTTATTAGTGTATTAATAATGTAGAATGTATATGTAATTTGTGTTCTGCTTGACAACTTCTGTTAAGTCATCCCTCTTATCTGCATCACTGACAGGGGGAAACTGGGTTGACAAATCCTTGATATTATTTCAACCCACTCCGGGATTGAACTATGAACCTTGTTATGTGTCTACTTCATCAAGTAACCGCGGCTCCTAAAATGAAGTGATGATCGTTGAGATAACACAATCTATATTTGATTCACACCACTGCTTTCACAATATTTTTTAAAGATTCCTCTATAAATAGTGTGGTTTTATTTTTCTAATTATCACAATAAATATTTTACAATACATGTAATTCTATAACTTAAGACAATTGCTTTACATATAATTAAGATACCAAAAAACAAATTAATATAAGTCAACCATATAAACTGATATATGAAAAAACATATGTATGAAATCAATGAATTAAACAAAGTCAAGAAAGCTAGGTCTATTAAATCTTTAAATAACCTTTGAATCTCGTCGATCCTTTCACTGTTTTTTAGCGCCCATAATATTAGTTTAGTTTTATCATGTTCTCTCAGACCATCTCTTGAACAGTTAATGACGGTGTACATTTTATCGAATATTGCGTGAATTGGGCAATTGTCTACGTTAACGATCATCAAATCATACTTTGAAAATGTCTTTAAAATACAATTAATTTCAAAATCATTTTGACGTGTATTTTCTATATATTTGTTACTGACTATCACTAAACACTTCAGGCTTTTATTAATAGAATTTGATATCTCGGTAATTTCATAACTACCTGGTAGAATATCATCTTGTCCACAAAACACTTTTAAATTTAGACTTTTAATGATTGGTAGTATGTTTTGTGCAATAAATAATCTGTCAGTGGAGTCATTTGAAATATATTGATGATATTCAAAGGTTGGGTTTGATTCGATTCCAGCGAGACTCTTATTTCCTGGCCTTAATACCATGACACAATAAAACTGAAGTAATTTACAACAAAAGAATGGCCATATAAAAAATAGAAAAATCCCAATGAATAGCACAGCTAGACAAAAAAGGATTGTAATTTTCATTACAATCGAACTTTCATATAGTATGTTTTTATCAAAGATTGATTCAACCAAAGGATTGGCGTATTTGCAGCTTTCAGGTTTCTGTTCTTCGTCAGACCAGCAGCTCGCGTTAAAAACAACCACTGCCCGATTGGTATTCTTGGAAATATTTTCAGTTACGATTGTTGACTCTTTAGGTTTGATGTACACCTTGGTAGGAAAGTTTATTTCTTCAATCCATTGTGTACCATCTTTGTTGTTAACCTTTCTTAATATTGTAATTTGATACACACCGTACATTGATGGAGATATACAACTCCATATGGTTCCAACACTTGCCTTCCAGTGACCCACATCTGTTGCGTTCAAGTACGTTACGTTATTGTGGGCTACTGATATACCATTCAGGTCTAATAAAAATTCATTGATCCGAGCAGAATATGAACATTGGATATCAAATGACTGAATATCTTGATCATCTCGAGTAAAACGAACCGAGAAATAATCTATTTCTCGTAGATGTCTAAAATAAACAGCCAAGGAAAATAATGTTCCAGGAACTATAAAAAATGTTCTGATACGAGGTTTCTCTCGCAGAAGATGGAACTCACCAACCCAGTGAAATTTATGTAACATATAATACAAAAGTGCAATTTCCTCCTTGCTGAATTC
Source organism: Lottia scabra (assembly GCA_029955415.1). Taxonomy (NCBI): domain Eukaryota; kingdom Metazoa; phylum Mollusca; class Gastropoda; family Lottiidae; genus Lottia; species Lottia scabra. Next base: position 3,389,324 of record JARJEI010000018.1, on the reverse strand, counting down.
TGGTTTCCTATGAGAAGGGGAGTTTACGCATTCGCAATATCTGTCAACATCTTCGGTTCGTCGTTTAGGTTTCGGTTTCGGTGTTGTATCGTTTTTAGATTGTTCTGAATCCCTTACTGTCACGTAACACTGATACATGCCAAAATCATCCTCAGTGACTGAGTAAATTGTCAGATTCGTACTAACTTCGACTCGGCTCTCAGAAAGGTTTGTAACTTCCCATGTTATATAATGGTTACCGCCATTTACTACTGCCTCATTGTTCTTCAGCCAAAGTACATGTATTATGTCAGAAATTGTCATATTGAATGTCAATCCACATAAAAACATCGCATCCTCGCCAAGGTATCTTGTTTGATTTTCGAGAGAAAATGGCGGACCCCTTTCTGGAAGAGGATGTTTTCCGGATCTAAAAAGGTCTCTGCTGGTATGGACATGCCTGACACTTTCGTCTACCATCTTGAAAAAATCCTTTCCCAGAAACCAATCTGGACAGACATTTAAAAAAGTCAAAATGACACTGATGACAAGAGCAATAAAGATAGTAATTGTATATAATAAACGACAGCCTCTGAAAATTATCTTCTTCATCTTGCATTGGTATTCGGCACGGAATCCAAAACATTAAATCCTCCTGAAATTATACACGATAATATATTACAAATCAGACTTTGCCTCGAACCATAATACAAAGAGATGTGCATTAAATTAATCACATTTATAAATACATTTTCATAGAAATGACGAATGTACATGAACTTAATACCAGATAGCACATTTTATGTCTTACAATTAGCAAAACAAAAGGGTTTCCTGACGTGTTATTGACAATGTCAGTGGCTAAACTTCAAACACTACACACTGACAACATTGTCACAACTTATTGGTGGTGGTGTTTACAAGATGAAAAAAAAAATGATGTTGGTTTCTTTTTATTTACATCACATGACTTCGGATAGAGGCCACAAGCAGCCACGTAACGGAGGAACCAGACAAGTCGAGGAGAAACAAAGCCCCGGAGACGAATCAGAGCCGAAGTGTCATTACGTCTACAGAAGACGCTGCAGAAACCGGCGACTGAACAACGGTCCATCCGCATTGATAACAGGCCTCGACACCTTAGAAAGCAAGAAAATACACACTCAAGCAAGGATCCACCGAACAAGGTAGGCCTCTCTCGGGCACGGGCACTCGCCGAAACACCTTTCTCTCACCGACTAACTACACCGAGCGACCAACGACCATCCGAACAACCAACCAAGAGACCTAGAGGGGAACTGACTCGCACCTACCATCGAAACGACAAGACACCTCTATTGACTGAGGACCAGCCATCTGCCTCTTCAATAGTGTGGGAAAAATTATCACGGTATACCTCAACGGCGTTTTACCCATTCTCCCAACTTGCTCTCCCACAGTGAGGGAAAAATTATAAATTCACGGTGTACCCTAATGCAATCTTATTAAAATTAGATTACATTTCGTTTCGGTTATTTTTTGAGTGTCGACTCCATGTAATCTAACCACTTATATAAGGCAAGCTTGGCGAATTCTGCTTCGCAATGATAGGAAGAACCGACATCGAAAGATACAAAAACAACGTCACTAAGAACGCTTGGCTGCCACAAGCCAGTTATCCCTGTGGTAACTTTTCTGACACCTCTTAGTAAAAATAGAACTCTCCCATCGTCGCGACACAAAATGATCGATAGGCCTTGCTTTCACACGGATCCCTCCTACTCAAAAGCATCCTCAAGCCAGTATTTGCCCTTTCGCTGTACCAAGGGTTTCTCTCACTTTTGAATCTGGCCTTTGAGCGCCCGTGCTAGCACCAAGCACTGATATCTTGTCTATACTGATCTGTGCCAGTCTTTTTTTTGTAAAGACAATACGAAAGGCCAATGACACACACCAACATGATGAATCCTCGTATCAACGAAAGTTACGAATAGCTCAATAGAAACCAAATGCTGTCACTTTGCGACTGTTTTCTAGCTCCGACATATATCTACACTATATATTTTGTTACATTTAACTCATAATGTTTAAGACTGGTGGATTTTCTGATGGACAAGATTGTTTCAGAAGACCAATCTTATTTTAGAAAGGCAGAGTATAGTCATTCTTTCTGAACACCTGTTGTTATTATTCGACAGGGTTTGTTCCATTTGGAGAGTTAATGTTCTAACAAAATGTAACTTACCTGTTTAAAGTGTTCCCGTCGTCATACATGTGTTAGCACTATTTATTCGACTGGTCATATTTAATTCTAAGAAAACCTTGTAAAACAAGTAGACGATAATACGCAGCATTGTTTGTTATGTGAATAATAAATAAACACTATGATTAAGACTTGAAATGGAGACACTTGAATACCGTCTATATAAATATAAAACAATATATAGATAATAACATAATGTAATGTATATCCATACATTATTTGACTGACCTATATATAAATACTCTTATACTTACCCTCTTATGCAAAGATAAAATATTTTTCAGCATTTGAAATCAATAAATTAGGTGAAAATTAGCCCCTCTCTGGTGAGTTATTTCTTAAGCGTAACGTGTATTTTTATCAATTGTTGACGTGTATTAAACATTTTTATATGCATTTTATGCGACGACATAAAAAGGTTATAACCTGCGAAAACAAAATATCAGTATGTGATTTTCAACTAGTTGTTATTTTTGAAGAATTTTTATATTCCCCGAAAAAGTTAGTACCATTTTTTTTTTATTTTCTCAAGTAGCAAGTTTTATCAAACTAATGGATCTATCGGGTGGTACTCCATTTCTAGAAATTAGCCGAGAAATATGGCCTTTTAGTTATGCTAGTAAAATGTAATAGTCAATACTGAAGACAAGCTATTGTAGTGCAATTTCTAAATTCTTCACATTCCGAAGACTTTATTAACTGTAACTGTAACCCCAGTGTTCTGGTCTGGTGAAAAAAATAATCAGTATTGAATGATAGGAGTATTCATAAAATTGTTGACTTTTTCTTCTGAAATCTTTTTTATTTCTGAATTAAACTGTACTGTATATGAATATGTTTATCCACTATCCAGTCGTATTGTTTTTGATATAATATATTGATATATTTAATAAGTGTTATGATGTCAATCTTTGTTATGTTATTCCACTATCCAGTAGACTGAATATGTTTTGTTTTTGATATAATATATTGATATATTAAATATGTGTTATGATGTCAATCTTTGTTATGTTAACTCAATATCCAGTAGACTGAATATGTATTGTTTTTTATATAATATATTGATATATTAAATAAGTGTTATGATGTCAATCTTTGTTATGTTAATTCAATATCCAGCACAGACTGAATATGTATTGTTTTTGATATAATATAATATTGATATATTAAATAATTGTTATAATGTCAATCTTTGTTATGTTATTCCACTATCCAGTAGACTGAATATGTTTTGTTTTTTATATAATATATTGATATATTAAATACGTGTTATGATGTCAATCTTTGTTATGTTATCCCACTATCCAGTAGACTGAATATGTTTTGTTTTTTATATAATATATTGATATATTAAATACGTGTTATGATGTCAATCTTTGTAAATGTAAAATAAAGAGTTTATTATTATTATTATTATTATTGTTATGTTATCCCACTATCCAGTAGACTGAATATGTTTTGTTTTTTATATAATATATTGATATATTAAATAAGTGTTATAATGTCAATCTTTGTTATGTTATTGCACTATCCAGTAGACTGAATATGTTTTGTTTTTTATATAATATATTGATATATTAAATACGTGTTATGATGTCAATCTTTGTTATGTTATCCCACTATCCAGTAGACTGAATATGTTTTGTTTTTTATATAATATATTGATATATTAAATACGTGTTATGATGTCAATCTTTGTTATGTTATCCCACTATCCAGTAGACTGAATATGTTTTGTTTTTTATATAATATATTGATATATTAAATACGTGTTATGATGTCAATCTTTGTTATGTTATCCCACTATCCAGTAGACTGAATATGTTTTGTTTTTTATATAATATATTGATATATTAAATACGTGTTATGATGTCAATCTTTGTTATGTTATCCCACTATCCAGTAGACTGAATATGTTTTGTTTTTTATATAATATATTGATATATTAAATACGTGTTATGATGTCAATCTTTGTTATGTTATTCCACTATCCAGTAGACTGAATATGTTTTGTTTTTGATATATAATATATTGATATATTAAATACGTGTTATGATGGCAATCTTTGTTATGTTAATTCACTATCCAGTAGACTGAATATGTATTGGTTTTGATATTATATATTGATATATTAAATAAGTGTTATGATGTCAATCTTTGTTATGTTATTTCACTATCCAGTGGACTGAATATGTATTGTTTTTGATATAATATATTGATATATTAAATACGTGTTATGATGTCAATCTTTGTTATGTTATCCCACTATCCAGTGGACTGAATATGTATTGTTTTTGATATAATATATTGATATATTAAATAAGAGTTATGATGTCAATCTTTGTTATGTTATTCCACTATACAGTAGACTGGATATGTATTGTTTTTGACATAATATATTGATATATTAAATACGTGTTATGATGCCAATCTTTGTTATGTTATTCCACTATCCAGTAGACTGAATATGTTTTGTTTTTGATATAATATATTGATATATTAAATACGTGTTATGATGCCAATCTTTGTTATGTTATTGCACTATCCAGTAGACTGAATATGTTTTGTTTTTTATATAATATATTGATATATTAAATACGTGTTATGATGTCAATCTTTGTTATGTTATTGCACTATCCAGTAGACTGAATATGTTTTTTTTTTTTTTAATATATTATTATTGATATATTAAATACGTGTTATGATGTCAATCTTTGTTATGTTATCCCACTATCCAGTAGACTGAATATGTTTTGTTTTTGATATGTTTGAAAGCAGAGTGTTTAAGAAGCAACACGTCATCTATGTGAAATCTATCGGAAAATGGAATTGAAAGAAAAGGTTTGTCGGTTTGTGCCCTGGAAATGCAGGCTTTGGATACATTCGTCCTCATAAAAATAGATATATATTTCATCAAGTAAAGGAGCAAAATAAATAGGCATAGGGATACCAATTATTTTTCGTTGCCAAATTCGACATTTTTACAAAGACTTCTTCTGTATATTGTTATTAGTGTATTAATAATGTAGAATGTATATGTACTTTGTGTTCTGATTGACACCTGTTGTTAAGTCACCCCTCTTATCTGCATCACTGACAGGGGGAAACTGGGTTGACAAATCTTTGATATTATCTGGACCCAATCCGGGATCAAACCCTGAACCTTGAGGTCCAGAATGTGTCTTCATCACCAAGTCACTACAGCTTCTAGAATGAATGACGATCGTTTAGATCTCACAATCTATATTTGTTTCACATCTCTGGGCAAATAAAAAGTATCTCAATATTTTTGAAGATCCCTCTATATAAAATGTTTGTATCTTCCAAAGTATCAAAATAAATATTTCACAACAATTTTGTTATTTTGATTACTTATTTATCATAGTATGTACTGCAGTGCTGTATATACAATCAAAATAATTATAATATTAATACATATACTTATATAAGTCAACCATTCAGACTGATATATATAAAAAACAATGTATAAAATGAATAAATTGAATATACATATGGATAAAATAAATGATTGGAATGAAAAAAACGAATAAGGTCCCCTAATATTATTTGATAACCTCTGAATCCTTGGGATCCTTTCACTTTTTTTCAACGACCACAACATCAGTTTAGTTTTATCCTGTTCACTCAGACCATCTCTTGAACAGTTAATGACGGTGTACATTTTATCGAATATTGCGTGAATTGGGCAATTGTCTACGTTAACGATCATCAAATCACACTTTGAAAATGTCTTTAAAATACAATTAATTTCAAAATCATTTTGACGTGTATTTTCTATATATTTGTTACTGACTATCACTAAACACTTCAGGCTTTTATTAATAGAATTTGATATCTCGGTAATTTCATAACTACCTGGAAGAATATGATCTTGTCCACAAAACACTTTTAAATTTAGTCGTTTAATGATTGGTAGTATGTTTTGTGCAATAAATAATCTGTCAGTGGAGTCATTTGAAATATATTGATGATATTCAAAGGTTGGGTTTGATTCGATTCCAGCGAGACTCTTATTTCCTGGCCTTAATACCATGACACAATAAAGCTGAAGTAATTTACAACAAAAGAATGGCCATATAAAAAATAGAAAAATCCCAATGAATAGCACAGCTAGACAAAAAAGGATTGTAATTTTCATTACAATCGAACTTTCATATAGTATGTTTTTATCAAAGATTGATTCAACCAAAGGATTGGCGTATTTGCAGCTTTCAGGTTTCTGTTCTTCGTCAGACCAGCAGCTCGCGTTAAAAACAACCACTGCCCGATTGGTATTCTTGGAAATATTTTCAGTTACGATTGTTGACTCTTTAGGTTTGATGTACACCTTGGTAGGAAAGTTTATTTCTTCAATCCATTGTGTACCATCTTTGTTATTAACCTTTCTCAATATTGTAATTCGATACACACCGTACATAGATGGAGATATACAACTCCATATGGTTCCAACACTTGCCTTCCAGTGACCTACGTCTGTGACGTTCCTGTACGTTACGTTATTGTGGGCTACTGATATACCATTCAGGTCTAATAAAAATTCATTGATTCGAGCAGAGTATGAACATTGGATATCAAATGACTGAATATCTTGACCACTTCGAGTAAAACGAACCGAGAAATCATCTATTTCTCTGAGGTGTCGATAATAAACAGCCAAGGAAAATAATGTTCCAGGAACTATAAAAAATGTTCTGATACGAGGTTTTTCTCGCAGAAGATGGAACTCACCAACCCAGTGAAATTTATGTAACAAATAATACAAAAGTGCAATTTCCTCCTTGCTGAATTCTGGTTTCCTATGAGAAGGGGAGTTTACGCATTCGCAATATCTGTCAACATCTTCGGTTCGTCGTTTAGATTTCGGTTTCGGTGTTGTATCGTTTTCAGATTGTTCTGAATCCCTTACTGTCACGTAACACTGATACATGCCAAAATCATCCTCAGTGACTGAGTAAATTGTCAGATTCGTACTAACTTCGACTCGGCTCTCAGAAAGGTTTGTAACTTCCCATGTTATATAATGGTTACCGCCATTTACTACTGCCTCATTGTTCTTCAGCCAAAGTACATGGTCTACTTCAGAAATAGTCCCATTGAATGTCAATCCACATAAAAACATCGCATCCTCGCCAAGATATCTTGTTTGATTTTCGAGAGAAAATGGCGGACCCCTTTCTGGAAGAGGATGTTTTCCGGATCTAAAAAGGTCTCTGCTAGTATGGACATGCCTGACACTTTCGTCTACCAGCTTGAAGAAATCCTTTCCCAGAAACCAATCTGGACAGACATATAAAAAAGTCATCATGACACTGATGACAAGAGCAATAAAGATAGTAATTGTATTTAATAAACGACAGCCTCTGAAAATGATCTTCTTCATCTTGCATCTGTAAGGGACTTAGGATACCAGATATTAAATCCTCCTGAAATTATATATCGAAATTACATGTATAAATGAACAATTATGAAATGCAACTTTAAATATTACAAAATAAACTTGGAATTGAAACATTAGTACAAATAGTAGAGCAGATTAGTGAAAAATTCGTTCACATTGTGATACAAGCACCACATTTACATTACATTCACCGCATTGGTAATTCGGCACGGAATCCAAAACATTAAATCCTCCTGAAATTATATAACGATTATAATATGTATAAATGATCAATTATGAAAGGTAATTTTAATATTACAAATCACACTTGGCCTCGAGCCATTAATACAAAGAGGTGTACAATAAATCACATTTATAAATATATTTTCATAAAATGACGAAAGTTTTTTTTTTTTAAATGTACATTTAACGACAAACACATTTATGTCTTAAAGTTTCCAATAATTTGCAAATATTTATAAAGTACTAGTAATTCTTGACTATTAAAGACGGGTTTTCTTATATTTTTATTTATAAAAATAAAAATGCTAATACATATATATAAATTAGAAGAGTTAGAGGTCCTCTAACGATTTAGAAAAATCACAATTAGTTAAACCAGTTCTGTCAGTTGTCAGAATAAATTACCATGCATAGTTACTAACTTCATTTAAAAAAAATTTGCATAGTTATTAACGTTATTTTCGGAATAATAAATAGTAATTGAAAGTACAGACATTGCTGACTAAACTTAAATTGCGTTGATTGTAATGTAAACTACCTATAAAAGAACATAACATTGACTGTTTGTATTAATATTTTGATTCGTACCCGGATGTTCATCAATATATTGGCTACAAGTATGTATTATTATTACATGATAGCATATAATTATGTTTTTATATTTCAATATTCTGATATTGCAAAAAATAATAGTTATTAACCTAAAGCCAGCCGCACAAGGCGAGCAACTAGCTGAGCAAACAGCCACGAGTGACGGTTAGCTCAGCAGATAGCTTACCGTGTGCGGCTGTATTTTGACCAAATTCTCGCCTCTCGAGGCAGTGAGACAAATTTCTATCCTGTTTCATATTTTTTGTTACGCGAGGCAAAAGACTCACCGTGTGCGGGCAATGCATCTCATCGCCTCGGCAGCGATTAAATTGCCAGCCAATGGCAAACTCGATTGGCGTCATGTAATACTTGATAAATTAGTGGCGTCAATTTATTTATACTATACCGGCATTTGGATTGGGAATTATGTCTGATCTCACAAACGAGAAAAATTGGGTCTTGTTGACCACTCAACTGGAGGATAGCTGAATTTCTTTGTAATACATAATAAGAAAGTATATATAATATTCACTTGTGTTAATATATATTTCAACAATCTTGTTTTTCCCCTTTTCTTGACTTTGACAATATGAAAATATGTGCGTACTCATCTATCATCCGAATTGTAATATGACATGCCTATCTGTCTGCTTCAACTTTGCTGATATTTCTTGAAATGAGCAGGTATCCTTAAGAACTAGTTTGCCATTGGCTGGTGATTTAATCGCTGCCGAGACGATGAGATGCATTGCCCGCACACGGCGAGTCTTTTGCCTCGCGTAACAAAAAATATGAAACAGGATAGAAATTTGTCTCACTGCCTCAAGAGGTGAGAATTTGGCCAAAATACACCCGCTGGCTTAAGGAATGCAATATTCACTAAGACAAAATGAGGCAAGATGGGATACTACAAAACAAGTGTGTCCCAACAATCCTATAGGTGGCGACAATTGATTAAAGTTAACTTACACATGGCGTATTATGAATGAAAAACACAAAAAGGCTGGACCCGTCCGTATCTTGTTAATATTGATCTAATCCAGTCCGGTCTGCATTAAGTCTTTTCAATGTAATATAGAGTGTAACACGCTTTCTTTTTTAAAATATTTTCACTGCATAATTTTGCATCTCGTGTATCTAAATATAGAGTAAGGAAAATCCACCAAGCCAATAAAAGATTCAAGGCCAATGACACATTCAAAGTGATAAATCACCATGTCAACCTCAACGAAAGGCATGAATTGCTATATAAATAGTCAAAAAATGAAAATGGTGCCATTTTGCGAGATAATGTTTCCAAAAAAAGACTGATGACTCTGCCATTGAACAAGATTGTTTTCTATATCTCTATCTAAAAATAATAATAAACTATTATTAGTACTGTGGCAGGTTGTTCTAATGTATAATCACTCTTTCTGAACACCTGATGTTACTCTTCGACCGTTTGGAGAGTCAACATGGCTAACTTAAAATATTTACAAGGCTTAACTACCTGTTCAAAAATGTCTCTGTGTATGGCGGGGGAAAGCGGCAAAAACCTAATGCTATGTAGAAATGTCTAATTCAAAACGCAAATGTAACATAATTTAATACCAAATACCTAAAACGTCTAATGCAAAAGACAAAAAAAAAAGAAACCTCTAATACCTAATACCTCATACGTCTAATTCAAAAGACAAAGTACAAGAAACCTCTAATACACAATACATTTAACTTCTTATGCATTATTGATTTTACAATGTGAAACACCATTAGCATTAGACGACATATCTCGATAAACTTACTTACATTTCTACATTGCAATATCTTTATTTGGGTCAAAGTCAAGGCCAAAGTATTTGGCTATGTTTGTTTACTGTCTTCCCGTTGAGCTACCGTTATCAAAGTTGGCAAATATGTTCTATTATGTATCCTGAATAATTATTGAAAATTTCAGATGATTCTGAAGCTATCTAATCCTGTAAAGGATACGGCATCGAACATCAAAACGCTAAGCGCTGATGGAACATTTAAGGGATTCTCCCATTCAGAAATTTTTGAAATTCAGGATTGATTTCCTTGCGTTTAGGGAGTTTCCGAACAGAATTCTCGTTTAGAACACCCACCCACTTTTTGAATCTTTTCTTCGATGTCTTCCTAAACTCGTCAAAAGATAATAGGACCATCAGCCGAGCGTCGCATGAAAGGAAGTTAACTTTAATTTTCAAAGTTTCCTTATAGGGTGCCAACTCTCCAAACCGCATACAGTTTTAAAGGAAATTTTTCTTGGGCTACAATCCCCCAATAAAACCTACTACAGATGCAAGGAATCCGACTTATTGCCCTAATTGTAATGATATTTTGCCCGAAAACATAATATTTGGGGGGGGGGGGGGGCAAACCGACTTATTGCCCGAATTTTAATGATAATTTACCCGAAAACATAATATTGGGGGAGGGGGGGGGGAGAGGTGACCCCCCTGCCCCCCTGTCATCTACGGCTATGTCTTAAAGGTTCCTTCAGCGTCAAGTGTTTTGATGTTCAATGCCGTATCCTTTATAGGATTGGATGGCAGTAAAAAAAAATCAGCCCTATTTTTCATTTGCTTCCTACGGCCCTTTTGAAGAAGGAATAAAGCTTCAGAATTGTCAATGAATATTCAGGATGCACAATAGGACATATCTGCCAACTTTGATAACGGTAGCTCAATGGTAAGACAGAAATCAAACACAGCCAAATACTACGGCCTTGACATTGACCCAATGACCCAAATAAAGATATTGCAATGTAGAAATCTAAGTAAGTTTATCGAGATATGTCAACTAATGCTAACGGTGTTTCACACTGTAAAATCAATAATGCATAAGAAGTTAAATGTATTGTGTATTAGAGGTTTCTTGTACTTTGTCTTTTGAATTAGACGTATGAGGTATTATGTATAAGAGGTTTCTTGTATTTTGTCTTTTGCATTAGACGTTTTAGATATTTGGTATTGCATTATGTTACATTTGCGTTTTGAATTAGACATTTCTACATAGCATTAGGTTTTTGCCGCTTTCCCCCGCCATATTATGTGAGGTGTAAAATAACTTTTTAGTTGACTGGCTACATTTAATCTTAGAAAACTCTGTAACATACTAAAAATGAAATGAATGGAGTTTTACGTCCTACTTTCTGCACCTATATGGGCTAATTGAGGACGGGCAAACGCCATGCAGTGTGCAATGAGGGAAATTTTGCCAGGACAGCGGCATTAGCCTGCTCTTATTTTCGATTTCCAACTGTCGATGGATCTTTAACGTGCACAGCCAATAGCACACGGGGCCTCGGTGTAACATACTAGTAAGTAGTCGAGAAAATATGCGGTAAATAACAATACAGTTAAGACACGAGAGATAATTGAATACTGTATATTATATAATGTAGATAATGCATATAAATATGGATTAAAAATTACAAATTGTTGTCTCGAAAATCGATTAAAAGTGTTTCATTTTACCAAAAATTGAAGACAACCTTGTTGTTTTATATAAATAGTACTGTTTGCCGTTAGAAACGCTCCTTGGCTCATACCTTGTTGAGCACTCTATCTGGAGTGTACCATTGTGTTAGCGTTAAGCGTAGCCCACTGGCATGCTACTTTGAGCACTCTGGCATGATACGATGGTACCACATATGTGAGATCATCTGAGGTGGCTATATAGTCAAAACTCCAGTATCAGCACTGCACTGATGAGGTCCAGAAGGCCGAAACAGTAGGCTACTGTTTGCAGTTAGATAAGCTCCTTTGTTTATACCTTGTTGAGCACTCTATCTGGAATGTACCATCGTTACATTATCTTAATGTAAAATAAAGAGTTTATTATTATTATTAGTGTTATGCGTAAATGCGTTATAATATATATATAGTTAAATTAGATCAATAAGGTCGATAAAGATGGTTGATTGTTACTATCAAAATGTTTCAATTCCATATTTTTAAGCACTATAAAATTTGGGGATATCCCTTTTGCAGACATCAATTATTTATTCACTTAAATCCTAACCAACCTCTTCCAAATTGTGAAACAGAAATAAGCCAACCCGAATTACTCACAAAATCATAAATAATAAATGCCCGAACTATTTTGATAATTATTTTCCCCAAAAATCATCAATTTCCTCAATAAATCTCTGCCTTCGCTCGCAAACTAATCAAAATCTTTATTTACCTGAATGTAGACTTGAACCAATGAAACGAACCTTCCAATACACAGCAAGTCTACTAAGGAATTCACTACCTCAAACAACTAAAGCGTCTCCTTCGCTTTCTATTTTTAAGGTGAGGCTAAGGACAGAGCTACTAAACTCGTCATGAACAACACTGCTTTGCTTTTTGCAGTGCGTTCTAGCGAACGCACTGCTTTGTTTTCATATTGTATGTTTTTTTTTTTGTCTACTTCTGGTCACGCTTATTCGGTATGAAGGGAGCATACCACACATTATCTCATATAATTTTTTACTATGCCTAACTGCACGGTATTAGGTGAATATACAAGTGGTTGCCTAGCAATATACGCCCACTTACACTACATAAATTGTCAATATATCAAGGAATGTTACTATCTTCATTTTTGTTGGATGGTGTTCAGATTTGAATTCATCCAATATCTTGTTAATATAAAGCATCTAATTTCATAACTAATAAAACTCCGTAAATATTTGTCGAATCAATCTGGAATTCAAACTTGTCCAAGATTTTATGATTATCCTACACACAAAAGTTTATTAAATTCCTACCACAACTGTGGTCTCTATCATGTTCACAAGTCATTTTTAACATATTTTAGGTGTAAAACTCCGTAAATATTTGTTGAATCGATCCGGAATTCGAACTTGTCCAAAATCTTACAGACATAATCCTACACACAAAAGTTTATTCAAATCAAACCAAAACTGTGGTCTCTATTGCGTTCACAAGCCATTTTTAACACATTTTGGGTGTAAAACTCCGTGAATTTAGTCAAATCAAACCCAAATTCGAACTTGTTCGAGATCTTATGAATATAATCCTACATACAAAATTTTATTCAAATCCAACCAAAACTGTGGACTCTATCGCAATCACAAGCCATTTTTAACGTATTTTGGGTGTAAAACTCCATGAATTTTTGTTGAATCGAACCCAAATTCGAGCTCGTCCGAGATCTTTTGAATATAATCCTACACATAAAATTGTATTCAAATTCAAGCAAAACTGTGGTCTCTATTGCGTTCACAAGCCATTTTTAACATATTTTGGGTGTAAAACTCCCGTGATTTTTTGTCGAATCGAACCCAAATTCGAACTTGTCCGAGATCTTATGAAAATAATCCTACATACAAAATTTTATTCAAATCCAACCAAAACTGTGGTCTCTATCGCGTTCACAAGCCATTTTTAACATATTTTGGGTGTAAAACTCCGTGAATTTTAGTCGAATCAAACCCAAATTCGAACTTGTCCGAGATCTTATGAATATAATCCTACATACAAAATTTTATTCAAATCCAACCAAAACTGTGGTCTCTATTGCGTTCACAAGCCAATTGTGGACAGACGGACCGACGGACGGACCGACGGACGGACGGACGGACAGGGGCGACGGCAATATACGACCACATTTCAATGTGGGCGTATAAAAATGATGCATTTTTGTCGAACAGGAAATGACGTATGGCCAATAAGCCCAATTTAATGTTTTTACCATTTTCATCTCTGATTTTCAACCGATTTTGATGGAATTTTTTTTGTTTAGTTTATTAACCGATTGTCTTCAAATTGGGGGTTTAAAAACATGCATTTTTAAAACTTTGTCGCTGACTTTTTGAAGCACTTTTTTGACAATTTTTTCAACTTTTGCAATTTTATTTTGATCAATATGAAAACTTACATATGCATAGACATTTTGATGACAAACAAAATGATCTTTTCAAAAATATTAAATCACTTCCGGTTTTGACGTCATTTGCTTGTAAAGTTGAAATGTCAACTTCCGGAATAATGAAGATATTCTAAAACATCTTTTTGCAATGTGCTAGTAATCATGATTCACAAAATATAAAATGATAAAATCTGACCCAGCTGTTTTGTATCGGCCGCCATCTTGAACTGACTGAGTTTACTTTAAATCGAAATTCAGAATCAGGGAATCATCCGATTTGAATAAAAATTATGTGTATGGAATCTACAGTCGATTGCTAACAAAACATGGGAAGCCGATTTTTGAATTTCGATTCAGTTTTTTTTTTATTTCCGGTAAACAATTTTCAGTAATAGTCAAAACTTTTAAGGCTCAATCTTGTGACCTTGACCTTGAGTGACCTTGTGACCTGAACAAAGGTCATTGCCCTTGATGAGATCTATCAACTGATGTATTCATTTTTGCTGTCCGATGTCTACTTCCGGTTTTATAGCCATTTGAAAATGTCGAGTTTTGACTTTAAACAGCTCTGTCACGTGACCTAATTCATGTACGTCACAAATTATCTTTTATTATTATCACGCTTTATCTCATGTTTCCAAAAATGTATAACACTAGATATTTCGATCAAAATTGCTTTTTCGAATTTTGTTCTTTGTTCTATAGTAACTCTGCGTGTTTTTTTGGCGGGAAAAAACACGTGTTATCTTAATTACGGATTTCATAAGATAAGTTACAATTTCTTCTTAAGATATGGAAGAACATGACTAACAAAGAAAAAAATATATGATAAAATCGTAACCGGAAGTAACACGCTGGTCACCATCTTGAAATGAACATGTTTTCTTTAAATCGAGAGAAGTGAACAGGGTATCATCCAATTTGTATAATATTGATGTCTAGGACATTTTCAATCTATGGCCAACAAAATGATGACAGCCAATTTGCTAATTTCGATTGTGATGTTTGCCTATTTCCGGTAAAAGATATTCAGAAATGACAACAATTTTCAAAGCTCATTACACGTTACCTTGGATTTGGGTCACCTTATGACCTGAACAAAAGTTATTGCCCATGATGAGATCTACCCAACGGTGTATTCATTTTTGTTGTCCAATATTTACTTCCGGTTTTACTATTTTGATCAAAATTGCTATTTGGAATTTTGTTCTTTGTTCTATAGTAATTTGCGTGGTTTTTTGGCGGGAAAAAAACACGTGTTATCTGAATTACGGATTTCATAAGATAGGTAACAATTTCTTCTTAAGATATGAAAGAACATGACTAACAAAGAAAAAAATATGACAAAATCGTAACCAGAAGTAACTCGTTGGCCACCATAATTTTGATGTTTATGGCATTTTCAATCTATTGCCAACAAAATGAGGGCAGCTGAATTGCTAATTTCGATTATGGTGTTTGTCTATTTCCGGTATAAGATATTCAGCAATTATTGGAACACTTTTAAAGCTCATAACTTGTGACCTTGCCATTTGTTGACCTTATGATCCGAACAACAGTTATTGCCCGAAATGAGATCTATCCAATGGTGAATTCATTTTTGTTGTCCAATATTTACTTCTTGTTTTATAGCCAAATGAAAATTGTCAGTTTGAACCTAATTCACGTACGTCACAAAAAATCGTCTTTTCTTATTATGCTTTATCTCCTCTTGATATATAATAGTAGATATTTTAATCATTTTGCTTTTTTTTTTAATTTGGAAATTGTGTTCATTGTTTTAAAGTAACTGCGTGGCTTTTTTGGCGCGAAAAAACACGTGGTTCCTAAATTGTGGATTTTTAAAGAGAGTGGACACATTCTTTTGAAGATATAAAATGACATAACATTCATAGAAAAAAAAGGATAAAATTTGATCCGGAAGTAACTAGTAGACCACCATCTTGAAATGACCAACTTTTCTTTAAATCGATATAAGTGATCAGGATATCATCCGATTTACATAATGTTAATCTTCAATATATTACTAACAAAATGGTGACAGCCGATTTCCTAATTTCGATTAAAAGTTTTGTCTATTTCCGGTTAAAGAAATTCAGCAATAGCAAACACTTTCAAAGCTCAAAACTCGTGACCTTGACGTTTGATGACCTTTTGATCTGAACCAAAGCTATTGCCCTCGATATCAAATGATGTTTTACTTTGTGTATTCCGATGTTTACTTCCGGTTTAAAAGCCGATTGAAAATTGAGATTTTTAACTATAAACAGCTCTGTCACATGACCTAATTTATATGCAGGACTAAAATGCAACCGTTCAAGGATGTTTAAATTGCGCACTGCTCAGTACCGTTATCACGGTTCTAGTTTCTCATTATTTCCTTTAATGTAAATATCTTGTATATAATTGTGTGTGTAGTTACTTTGTATATTATGTATTTTATTTTTCTATGTTTGAATTACAATTATGTATGTGTAGTTTAGGAGGATACCAGGGAAGATTTGCCTCTGGCAAACTGGTTTTCCTGTCAAATAAAGTATATTATTATTATAATTCACTCCTGGTAACATGAAGTACATCCCAGTATCATTGAAATCAAACATCAATAACAAAATTCTAAAAAAAACTGCAGTTCTTCATTATGCACTCATTTATCAAGATTATTCAATTTCTACAAACAAATTCTTGCTTGCCAACCATCTGGAAACAAACAAATATAGAACCAGTCTACAAGAAAGGATAACTACAGAACAACATCTTTGCTAAGCTCTTTGAGTAAAATCTTCGAACAGTGCATCTTCAAACTTTTTTTGACAGAGCCTTTGACAGTAAGGCTTTTGATAGAGTGTGGCATCCCATATTTCTGTGGAAGCTTTAGTCAATTTCAATTTCAAAAGTCAAAATATTTTAGAACTACTAGAGCTACCTATCTCACAGAAATCAGTCTGTCGTCTTAAATGGTATTGTGTCTAGCAACAAAGAAATCCCAAATGGTGTCCGACAAGGGTCTGTGTTGGGGCTACTCTATTCATCATCTACACAAATGATATCACAGATATTAGGTCCTCATTTCGTCTATTTGCGGATGATACTTCCATGAATATGTCAATTCATAACCCAGATGCTTACCAAAATAACAAAGTTAGATCTCAAATTAATAGAAATGAATCATGAAACGTTTAGTTGTATTCTGTCTAGAAAAGTATCAGTATGATGGTACTTCTCGTATGGGAAGTCCACTACTATATAATTGTTGCACCCGATTTTGTCATGCTCTGGACGGAGATTTATAGCATGACCTTCTCCAGACAATTATCACAAACAATTTTTTCTCTTGCTTTCAACAACCAATCTATAACTGATTCTAACCACCAAATACATCTCGGTATTATCCTTAGTGTAAATAGGAGCCGCTGTGGCTCAGTGAGTTAGACGCTTGCTCGCTAACCTGAAGGTCCAGTGTTCAATCCCGGCATGGTTCGAGATGATGCCTTCGGATTTTTCAACCCGGTTTCCCCTTGTCAGTGATGCAGGTCGGAGGGGCTGACATGGAAAAAGCGTCTAGTCGTTCGGATGGGACAATAAACCGAGGTCCCGTGTGCTATTGGCTGTGCACGTTAAAGATCCCTCGACAGTTGGAAATCGAAAATAAGAGCAGGCTAATGTCGCTGTCCTGGCAAAATTTCCCTCATTGCACACTGCATGGCGTTTGCCCGTCCTCAATTAGCCCATATAGGTGCAGAAAAGTAGGACGTAAAACTCCATTAGTTCCTTAGTGTAAATGGAAAGATCATATCAACTTAATCAACTGTTAAAACAAAATCTATCAAATAAGTAAATTGTCTTCGAGCCATGAAATATCGCCAATCCAGAAAACCTATTAAAGTTATATATCATTTTGTCTGATTTTGATTTTGGAGATGTTGTTTGGGACAACTGCACTGACATGGATTCAACTCTTCCTCAAATCCTTCATCTTGATACCCTGTGAACTATAACAGGCCTGGTCCCAGGCACCTCTCATTGCAAACTGTGTGAAGAGTCTGGATTTTCTACTTTGAAAGAATGTCGCTCTCAAACTAAATCTTTCCTTAGGATGAAAAACAATCAAGCACAAACATCCTCATCCCATATAAAACTGGCTACTTAATTCAGTACAATCTTGGCAATAACCAAAATCTTCGTGAGCTATCAGCCCAGTCTAATCAGTATAACGAATATTTTCTGCCATCAATTAATGCTAAGACAAATAAAATCCCATGATCTATCTGAAGCCATGTGATGTTAATGAAAATGAGAGCCACTACCCACAATTTTCTATTGCCCTAGTATGTTACCGATTTGTTTCCAATCCAAACATATTGTCGAAAATTTTGTAAGTCTGTCATATCACACTTTCGTCATATGACTTAGCTGCAATTATGTATAGGCCTATATAGTACCCGAACAGTGATGGATAAGTATAGGTACATTATATGAGGTAATTTGTATATTCCAGTATTCACGTATCTCACTATTATATTTACCAACCAATCGAACCAGGCCACATAGTCTAGACTACTTGTTTGATTGCATTCAACTATCATCCCGGTCGAAGGAAAGATTGATAAGCTTATTGGTCCTCTCGATAAACCATCCAATGATATGCTTTTAAATTATGTTACATTACTACGTCAAACAGGTTTTTCTTAGAACATAGACTAGCTTGAGATAAAAATAGCTCGTCGACAAACAACTGTTATTACATCATAAATATATATATATGTAGGGAGACTTTGAATCGGTAAGTTACACCTCATCAATTATATATAACTAAACAATAGTAGCTTTGCAGATTCTCGACACGATAAAAAAAACAGAGTGGTAGTAGGTTTTCTGTAAGAGTGATTATGCTCAGAATAATATAATGAAAGAGAAAGTCACTGCATATGGCAATTATTAGCAGATGTTGATTTCTAGTGCAAACAAGTTTCCTAACAATGCTCATGATTTAAGATGGA
The DNA here is from genome assembly GCA_029955415.1 of Lottia scabra. NCBI lineage: Eukaryota > Metazoa > Mollusca > Gastropoda > Lottiidae > Lottia > Lottia scabra. The sequence continues at coordinate 3,369,988 of JARJEI010000018.1, read as the reverse complement.
CATCCTTGGCCTCGCCTTATTTTTAATGTTACTTCAATATTGTAGATCAATTTGGATTTCAAGTTAAAAAGCGAAACTATGCAAAATGAAGAAGCTAATTTTCAGAAGTTGTTTGTTATGTACCATCACCATCGTTGTTGCTCTTGTCATCAGTTTCACTTCATTATATGTGTATCCCGAATGGTTCCTTGGAAAGGATTTCTTCAAGATGGTTAAGGAAAGTGTCTGGGAGATCCATACCAACAAAAACATGTTTTGGTCTGGAAAACACCCTATTCCAGAAATGGGTCCACCATTTGTTCTCGAAAACCAAACAAGACACCATGGCGAGGATGCGATGTTTTCGTGTAGAACGACCTTCAATGGGACTATTTCTGACATAACCCATGTACTTTGGCTGAAGAACAATGAGGCAGTAGTAAATGGAGCTAATCGTTATATCACTTGGAAAGTGGCAAACCATTCTGAAGGCCGAGTCAAAGTTAGGACGAATCTGACCATTTACTCAGTTACAGAGGATGATTTTGGCATGTATCAGTGTTACGTGATAGTATGGGATTGGGGAAAAATTAAAAACGATTCAAAACAGAAACCTAAACCAAAACGAAGGAAAGAAAATGTTTACTGTTGTTGTGAATGCGTGAATTCCCCTTCTCATAGGAAACCAGAATTTAGCAAGGAGGACATTGCACTTTTATATTATATGCTACATAAATTTCACTGGATTGGCGAGTTCCATCTTCTGCGAGAGAAACCTCGTATCAGAACACTGTTTATAGTTCCTGGAACATTAGTTTCCCTGGCTGTTAATTTTCGACACCTCAGAGAAATAGATGATTTCTCTGTTCGTTTTACTCGTAGTGGTCAAGATATTCAGTCATTTGATATCCAATGTTCATACTCTGTTCGAGTCCGTGAATTTGTATTATATCTTAATGATACACCAGTAGCCCATAATACCGTAACGTACAGGAACGTAACAGACGTAGGTCACTGGAAGAAAAGTGTTGGGGTCATATCAAGTTGTATATCTCCATCTATGTACGGTGTGTATCAAATTACAATACTGAGAAAGGTTAACAACAAAGATGGTACACAGCGGATTGAAGAAATAGACTTTCCTACCAAGGTGTACATCAAACCTAAAGAGTCAACAATCGTAACTGAAAATCTTTCCAACAATACTAATCGGGCATTGGTTGTTTATAACGAGAGCTGCTGGTCCGACGAAGAACTGGAACCTGACAGCTGTAAGTACATCCAGACTTTGGTGGAGTCAATCTTTGATACAAACATCCTATACGAAAGTTCAATTGCAAAGAATATTGTAATCCTGTTATTGGTATCACTCTTAATTAGCGTTAATTTACTATTTGTTTGTCCGTTTTTGTGGTGTAAATTACTTCAACGTTATTGTGTCATGCAAGCATCTGGTAATAAGTGTCTCGCTGGAATCCAGGTTAACCCAAACATTGAGTATCATCTATATATTTCAAGTGTTTCCGATGATAGATTATTTATTGCACAAAACATACTACCAATCATTAAACGACTAAATTTAAAAGTGTTTTGTGGACAAGATGATATTCTACCAGGTAGGTCTGTAATAACTGAGATTCCAAATGCTATTAATAAAAGTCAGAAGTGTTTAGTGATAGTCAGTAACAAATATATTATAGAAACTGCACTTCAAAATAATTTTGAAATTAACTGTATTTTAAATAAATTTTCAAAATGTGATGTGATGATAGTTAACGTAGATAATAGCCCAATTCACGAAATATTCGATAAAATATACACTGTAATCAACTGTTCAAGAGAGGGTCTGAGTGAACAAGATAAAGCTGTACTGATGTGCTGGGCGGTAATAAACGGCAAATTGATCAACAGTGTTTTTCAAATATTATCAACTTTTATTACACGTTGTTTATCTTTTTTTATCAAATATAATATTTAATCATATCAGTTTATGAAGCATATTGTTACGTAGATTTGCATATCGGTTGAAAATGTATGTTCTAAATAGCGCGATGGCTCAGTGGGTTAGACGCTTGCTCACTAGTCTGTATTCCCAGGGTTCAATACCAACATTGGGCGAGATGATACCTCTGAATGGGACAATAAACCGAGGCCCCGTTTGCTACAGGTTGTGCATATTAAATATCCCTCGACTGTTAGAAATCAAGACATAAGAGTATGCACATTGAATGACGTTTACCTGTCCTCATTAGCCTAGTTTCTACATAAAATTTATATGGTCGACATCACTAGGTTATTGATTAATTGTTATTTGTCCAGATTTGTTCAGCTGGTTACAATTATCAATTATCGTACAGGTTGTCTTGCAAATTCCAAGAGGAATATTACTTGTATTAAGGCTTGAATATAGATTGAATGCGTTCATTGGGTGATGAGAAAGTGTGTAAGGTTTAAGGTGTAAAAAATCGGCGTTTATCACCCAAGTCTTATGTGACTAGTGTTATGTATATGGCTAATTTATTTATTTATTTATTTATTTTTATTTTTTTTATTTGTGTATAGTTGTATTGCCGTCGATCCTTTGTGATTTGTGTTGTATTGTATTTATTGCTTATATGATATTTTCCACGTGTGTGCCGCCCGAAAATATTTTGGGCTCTTGTGCTATTTTCTTTCACGTGAAGTGAATATAATAAAACCAAGCACGAAAGATACCAACCGAAAAACAAATCTCGAAATCCATGTGAACACATTGGCAATATATTAGTAGCAGCTAATGAACTTTTCATTTAAGGAAGTATATCAATGAATGAGTAAATATTCATAATGAAAATTGGTATCATGTGTCTAGAAGAGTTAGCATTCTGTTGGCGCCACACCCGCCGCCACTGCCTAATGATATTACGTCAATCAATTATTGATTTCTGTCACAAAATCAATATTAAAGTTTAACTTTCAAAGCCGTTAAGTTTCTAAAATTAAGGGAGAGAACTCTGTCAAAATATATTTTTGTTTACTGTAATAATTTGGTCAAATCATTACGGGAGATAACTCCTAACGAAATTTTGCATACCATCTTTTATTTTGTGGTCTAGTGCTGTCCTTTAATCACGAATATATTACGTTCGTGTTGCCTATTTTTGTTTTTGGGCTTAATGTGTGTTGCCCAATTTATGCTTTCAGTTTAGGGCCCAATTTTCAATTGTGTCGAATATCAGAACCAACGCATTTTTCATCCTCATTATTATAAATGTATTTTGTATTGTTTGTTTTTCTATATAAAGTTTAAAAATAAAAACACTTAAGTATTTTCTTTCTCACTTTTGAATCGATACTTGCTCACGTTGACGGAAATGAAATGAAATGCATTAAGGAGCATCATCACCAAACGGGCTATATAGCTCCAGAATCATGTTGTCGGAGAGACTTTGCGTGGTTCTGGGGCTGCAAAGCTAAACGTCCATCCTCAGAGGAATATTACGTAAATTGTTCCATGTTGAGGCGTGATGATTATATCACAAGCATCTCAGTCCTTAATGCCTGGCGCTGTGAGATCCCCTAGAGCATATTAATTTCGAGGGCCATTTTCCTTATTGATGCTATTCTGGTACTGTTTCCGGTTCAGGATAACCCAGACTCGTATCTTGCCATAGATCTACAGCGAGGAAAATTGAACCAACCATTTGTCATATCAAAAAGGCTTCTATTTAGAAAGATGGCATACGTTCATTGTTCAGACATATGATTAAATCGTAATTTTGAGTCCTTGCCCATGAAAGCATCATACTAAACACATAAAGTTTGTAAATGGAATAGAATTGAATAAAATGACAACAGATTTCGGTGACGGCAACATTTACTTTAAAAAAATCATCAATGGTGCTTTGTCCGGCATCCAAGTTTTTTGGGGTTCCGGATAACACAAATATGATAAATGAACCTCAACACTTCATATTGTTCAGCATTTCGCTGGACTACCTCGACAATGCTGTGACTAAGATCCAAATGTTGTATTTACTCATATTAACAGTAGACTTTTTTCTTTTGAATAATCGAAATTATTCTGGTTAGAATTCGCATGAAATAAAAATCCGTACAAGCATAACAATTCCATTAGTCATACTCGTTCTTCAACAATTCAAAATATGATGACCGAACATTTTCAGTTAAGCCAATCAAAACTAGATCACTGTCAGATATCCGAATCCTTTATATACATACTACGACTATTTCACGCCTATTTATTTCGAATCAAAATTTCATTTTATTTTCTATTATCTGAAGGGATTGACAATTCATACATAAACATCGAAATCTAGACACAAACAGCCGTGCTGAAACGAAAAAGAGAAGGTGATGTGTCAAAATACCACTATATTCGAGAAGTTTTGTAGGATTTTGTTTTGCAATCTTTTTTTTATTTTCTGCTCACCTGTACATTACTGTCACTGAGATATATTACCTAATTTAAAATATACAAATACAAAATATGATGCATGACCTTTATAAATCAAGTAGTTTATTGCACGCTGTCATTCTTTAATCGATAGGCCCTTATGCTATAAAATATTAGTTATATATGATATAACTTACTGCAAACAGTACTGTTTCAACCTGCTGGTCCTCATCAGTGCAGTGCTGATACTGGAGTTGAGGTTTGGCTATATTGCCACCTCAGATGATATAACTTATTCAAATATTATTTCAATTCACGTTCTTGTAGAAGTTAATGGGTAAGTACATATTTGATTTTTGGAGCTATGGATGGTTAGTGTGAATGTAGATGGCTGCTTGTCGGAAGTTGTTGTGGTGGTGTTGTAACTTTTGGACGAGAGATATTAGTAATATAAGTATGTGTATTTCTTATTCAAATTCCATTTCAGTTATTTTAATTCTAGTAGAAGTTATTAAAGGACAATTGTGATTTTTTAGGCTACGGATGGTAAGTAGACGGTTGCTTGTCGGAAGTTGTTGTAGTGGTGTCGGAACAATTTAGATCTGTTTTCTACGTTTTGCAGCAGTGCCTCGTCTAAGGAATTGTTACTGGGCGGCAGTTAATTAAACAGGCGAAGTTGAAAACTGGATCACTGGAAATGCAATCGGCGGAACAGACATCATGCCGTTGTTGACAACAACATTATTATTTTTATTTCTGTTATATTAGTTATTTTACATTAAAGAATTTCGATTGCTAGCGATATTTTAACAATATAGGACTTTTGTGTTCACTGGGCGGCAGAATACCGCCACTGCGGCAGCGCTGCCGCCTTGTGACAGTGTTAGTCGAGGCACTGTTTTCCAGTGGTGTTTTTAGAAATTTTGAACTGTATGGGCCAAGTAGTGTCTAATTCCTTTTGATTGATCCGTTTGGTACGTATTGCAGTGGTGTATTTTATCTGGATGGCCCAAGTAGTGTCCAATTCCTTTTGATTGATCAGTTTTGTACGTTTTACAGTGGTGTTTTTAGAAATTTTGAATTGGATGGGCCAAGTAGTGGCTACAGACTTGTCTAGGGGGGCTGACAGTATCAGGCATATAAGAAATCAATCAAAAGGAATAAGACACGCCACTGACGTTTTGTCGTCCGAAATCCATGTTTTTTCGTGGTAATTATTGATATCCTGAGTTATTCAAATCATCCTTCACAATCTTAAGTTTTGATAGTTTGGCTGAAGGTGGTAGTTGTGATGTACGTTTTGTCGTCCGAATTCCATGTTATGTCGTTATTACTGATAACCAGATTTATTCAAACATTTTCAGTGTAAGTTTTGGCTGTGGGCGGGAGGTTTGGTCGTTGTCGGTTGGTAATGACCGCAGGCCATGGTGGCCATGGGCGTAAAAAGAAAATTTTTTTTTATCATAAAACAAATAATCAACTGTTGTATTATACCTCTATAGTTAAAATCTACCCACAAGATGTTACGAAATATCAATATCTCGTCAAGGTATTGATTTTGTCGTATTAAATGTGTTTTATTTAAACACATTAACAGGTGTTTACAGTTTTTTATGTATATTTTGCTCATGGACTCAAAACATTCCGGATTGGTTGCATTTAACTTTTCGTCTCTATACGGTAATTTTTTTTCTTATACGTTTGATTCAACTCTTATTCGAATATTCAAGTCGTTTAAACACTACGTGGCATACATTCTGAATTTCTATTTATCGAGCTTCAACGTGCGAAACCCTTTTTGTTTTGTTTTTTTTCCAAGCAAATTGAATTAAGCATTGGGTTTCTTTCTGTGTCGTTTTAGTTTCATTAGACTTTGGTACTGTGATTTTATCAAATAAATATGTTGATGGAATTTTTTTTTTGGTTGAAAAATGCGAATTCCAACCAAATAAATTTAACATTATGAACACATATGCGTTGTATGTTTTTTGTTTTAATATTTGTCTGTAAAATATATATGTTCGGTGTATGACCGTCGTCTTCGTAACTTTTAAAAGCGGATAATTTTTAAATACATACAAAATAAAAAGATTAAATGGCTCAAAACTTATTCTTATTTCCGATACTTAATTATCTTTTAAAGGGGAATGTTCAGCTTTTTTAGGGTCGATTTGGGCCTTGAATATATGCAAATAGCCTTCAGAAGTACTACAAATGCACGAAAATCATATAGTTCCTTCAATTATATCCCTACCTTAACATTTATCCTTCATTATATGTATATGTGTTTTCTATAACACATAGTCTTGCTAAACGGCGAGTCGTAATTTTGACTTTCAAACGCCGATATTTATGAGAACACGTGTGTTTGAAGGCTTAAATTTCGTAGGAGAGTTGTGAACAATATAACGGATTAGATAAGATAAAAAAAAATCCAGATTCTGAGACTAATTTTTTGGGGGTCAAACAGTTAGTGAACATATTCCTTTAATATATTTAAAAGAAAAAGAAAAATTTGGTACACTAAAAGGTTTTAACCTGGAGGTCCAGGGTTCAATCCCGGCATGGGTCGAGATGATACCTTCGGATTTTTCAACCCGGTTTCCCCCTGTCAGTGATGCAGGTCGGAGGGGCTGACATGGAAAAGCGTCTAGTCGTTCGGATGGGACAATAAACCGAGGCCCCGTGTGCTATTGGCTGTGCACGTTAAAGATCCCTCGACAGTTGGAAATCGAAAATAAGAGCAGGCTAATGCCGCTGTCCTGGCAAAATTTCCCTCATTGCACACTGCATGGCGTTTGCCCGTCCTCAATTAGCCCATATAGGTGCAGAAAGTAGGACGTAAAACTCCATTCATTTCATTTCATTTCATTTACACTAAAAGGTTTCAATGCGCTGTACAGCATATAACATGAAATCAGTAAAATATACTAAGGTCTACCAGCCCTTAAAAGCTGTAATCAATCCCATTAAAACATTATATTGTATTCAATAAGATTCGCTTCAGTCGACATCAAATCCTAAATGCATAATAATATATACATTTGACACTGAAAGCACTTCATCCATAATATTATATATTACATTGCTTATGACTCATACTTGGGTAGCAGTGATGCATTACTTTAGTTTGCATTTGCCCGTGATTGTAAAAACGAAGATTATTTTAGTTCGTAATGAGTGAATATACATAATCCTTCTCTGAATACACTTGGACGGTTAGTAGCAGTAGCAATACAACTTGAGGGTGATATTTTATTGGGATCAAGGACAATGTTATAGACTATCTCAAGGATATGTGCAGAAAGAAAATGGCGGATGTAGTTAACGATAACGAAGGTAATGTAATAGAATTGATTAAATAAAAATGGCTTATAGAAGCATATATAGATTTCGAATGATTTCGAATAGCTTTTTACTGGCTTAATTAACGCCTGGCTTAATAAGGCGTACATATAAACTTATTCATAGCTTGTTACAAAAGTTACTTATTAATATATTACTGTGTTTGATAACCTAAAATTGACATTTCTATTTATAAATCGATATATCATAGTGACAATGGGATACAGTATCTCTTCGTGGCTTTTTATGTCTTGAATCAACCTGTAAAAGATAACCCACTTGATGCAGTGAACCCATTTGATATAGGATAACCGACTTGATGCCTTGAACCCATTTGGTATAGGCTAACCGACTTGATGCCTTGAATCAATTTGGAAAAGGATAACAGACTTGCTGCCTTGGACCAATTTGGTTCAGGATAAGAGACTTGATGCTTTGAACCCATTTGGCATAGGTTAACCGACTTGATGCCTTGGACCCATTTGATATAGGATGACCGACTTGATGCCATGAACCCATTTGATATAGGATGACCGACTTGATGCCATGAACCCATTTGATATAGGATGACCGACTTGATACACTGAATCTATTTTTTCAGGATAACCGACTTAATGCACTGAACCTATTTGGTATAGGATAACCGACTTGCTGACTTGGACCAATTTGGTTCAGGATAACAGACTTGATGCCTTGAACCCATTTGGTATAGGATGACCGACTTGATTTCTTGATCCAACTTGAAAAAGGATAACATGCCTGTTGAAATCAAATCATTTCGTATAATCAGACCACGTATACATGAATGATAGGCTTCATTGGACGAATGTGTCAAGGTCTAGTGATTTTCATCGATTTTTGTGGGGTTTCTTTCTTTGACAACGTGGATCACTGTTACTTCACAACAATTGAGTTTACATTAGGTAAGTTTGAATTGAATGAATTCCAGGACACAAATAAAAAAACGTTGTTACCCTATGTGTTAGGTCAATTTAATTATTTATGTATGATACCTTGCTAACTTGCTATTGATAGACAAGCAGTGCTATACAATCAATTGGATTATTTCAACCTTTGACCCTTGTAAAGTTCAATTTACGATGTTCCAAACATCATTCTGTGTATATTTTTGTTGTACCAACGGAAACTATATTTGTATTGTGTTGTTTACGTGGCTTGCTTATAGTGTTGATCATAAAACGGTTATGGCTGTGGGGCATGGTGTGCCATCCCTCCTCGGGCCAAAAATAGAGGGTTCCTCTACAATTATCACATGTCCATGTTTCCAATAACCGCATCCTATTTATTCAATAACGTGTTAATGTTAAAATATATTGGTCAGAAATTCTCTCAAATGGTGAATTGGTTTTCGTTGAAGTCGAAACAAATTTAATTTTTTTTTTATGAGTATGTAACAGATGGGGATGCTGATTACCATTTTTGCTATTGAATTAGGTATAGCTCACTACATGATATATATGAATACGATATCAAAATACTGAGATTTATGGATATACTACTACTGAAGTTACTAAACTACGTTTCGAAACTCGTACAGGTAACGTTATCAAGTAAAAGAAATAGTAAATCCATAAATTTAGTTTTTTAATGTGATCTTCCTTAATGTCTTTATTATATTGTGATTAATTAAAACCTCTACAATTATCACATGTCCATGTTTCCAATAACCGCATCCTATTTATTCAATAACGTGTTAATGTTAAAATATATTGGTCAGAAATTCTCTCAAATGGTGAATTGGTTTTCGTTGAAGTCGAAACAAATTTAATTTTTTTTTTTATGAGTATGTAACAGATGGGGATGCTGATTACCATTTTTGCTATTGAATTAGGTATAGCTCACTACATGATATATATGAATACGATATCAAAATACTGAGATTTATGGATATACTACTACTGAAGTTACTAAACTACGTTTCGAAACTCGTACAGGTAACGTTATCAAGTAAAAGAAATAGTAAATCCATAAATTTAGTTTTTTAATGTGATCTTCCTTAATGTCTTTATTATATTGTGATTAATTAAACGCCGTAGCTTTCATATTTAAATTCAATATCCAAAATTATGAATACCTTTCATTTTAGTTCAATATCCAATACTGCATTATGAATACCTTTCATTCTAATCTTATACCCCCAAACTATAGATCAACGTTACTGTTTATACATGATATTTATCAACCATTAGGTAACATAATCTTAAGGTATGTCGCACATCATTGATTATGTTACATGTACATTGTTTATTGTTAGGTAATGTCTTGACTATAGATTGTATTTTTATTGTTAATTTTACCAACCAGTCGTTATTATATCTGACATTGGAAGGGTTTAGGTTGGCTAATATCATCGAGGCGTCATTCATATTTTCCGGTAGTTGGAAATTGGGAATAGCGGACCACTGTAAACTGACTAGGATATACTTACTTTATCTCACTGTTTGTCTACGTTAAAACTTAGTCAACTGAATTCAGGGCAGTCATGAAGAAAACGTCCTAGGAAAATTTCCCTCACTCAATACTGCATGACGATTGTCCATCCCAATCAGATGCTGAAACGGAAGACGTAAAACTCCATTGAAGTTAATATAGTAACATCTGATCCTGAGTTTCTGCTTACATCGATAATTTATGTATGTATCACTTAATATTATGATGTAATAAGTACATCACCCCCAGAAATTGGTCCAACAAAACCATTGAACCAAAATCAAGATCGCATGTCTCCTGCTCGGACTAAAATAGCAGACAAACACTCAACAAAATATTGGTTGGTGTTCTAGGTAGTAGAATATGTTTATTATATAGCATTTAGTTATACATGTATTATAAATGTCTATTGCAGATTCAACGAATTTAAAAGACCCTCAGACTCATTCTAAGACTTATATTGAGAGAATGTAAGTGACTGCTTTCTTTTCTCTAGCACAAGCTGACCTTTCTTCTTTTTTGTATCACGTGGCATTGTTATAATTTAGTTGTTAGACAAACTAACACTTGAGTTTTGATGGCACCGATTATCAATTAAGATGGTATAGCCATAAAACCAAGCAGTCGAATCTCGGACTAGCGCAGGGTTTTTCACGAGAAAATCAAGAAATGGCATAACAAAGATCCATAGATGAAAGGGGGTTTATAGTTTCTGTAATCTAACAAGGCTTCTGACAGGAAGTGGAAAAATAAAAAGGTTGAAAGGGGTTGGGAACAGGAGATCTACTAGTATTTCACTCGACAAGTCAATTAAGAAACACGCCATAATTACATCAATCAATTGGAATTTACCAGATTGTTGGCGGCAAAATATTTTTAAGCCCCACCCCTCAATTTACATAAGGGCCTGTTTCAATATGACTTGAGTCTTGTTCGTTCATTTTATCTTTCTAAAAGCATTATTAATATTAATTCGTAAATTTCCAAAAAAAAATGTGCTCATTTTTTGCCCTGATTTTCTATTTCAGGGAGGCTATACGAAAGCGGTCATGGGAGTCTCTGACGACAGTCTCTATTTTGATGGTTCTGTCATTGTTTGCAATGATCATGAGACATGAAGCGTCGAAAGACGTTTTAAACTTGGTGGATATAAACGATGTAATCTGGATACAATTATTTATGGCTTTAAGTGAAGGTGCAGTCGTGGTTTTTTTGATAACGTTTCAAAGCACCAAAGAAAACCAGTCCTATGGAGAATCTCTCGTCATATTCACAATAGCTAATTCTATATATGCTATGGTGCAGTCGTATATAAACATTATCAGCGAATCGGAACGGGCGTCTGTAATGGCCCTAGTGCTTCTGGAACCAGTGATTTCAGTCTGTGTTGTGTTTTTCTCGACTAAAAATAGATTGTCGGTTACGTCCAACGTGGCAATTTTAGTGACGTGTTTGAGTGCCGCCATAATGGGCTTCCCAATGCATTATATTTTTGGATTAAACAGAAGTGTGTGTCTGGCGATTCTCTGTGGTATTAGCGTGTCTGCTAGAAACGTCTGTTGCCATCACGTCAATAAAGAACTTCCGGCGGTAATTATCGTCAGGAAAAGGTATATTCCCGCCATTTTTGCGTCAACAATTTTCAGTGTTCCGGTGTGTTTGAGGTTTTTGTTAGGCGCCAACTGGATATTTCCGGCTATATACTATATTTGCGCGGTAGCTTGTTCCGTTGGATCTGTTGTCATGGTAACACGTATCATAAACAATTTTAGTGTAATTTCGTTAAGTTTAGTTAATTTGTGGGTATATATTGGGTACATTTTACTATATTCCTTGGGGATCAGACACGACATAGTGTTCTCTTGTTTATTTTTTGTTGTTATGGTGATGTCACAGTTCTTATATATCAATGACAGAACGGACACAAATGGTGGATCTCCTCTTTGTTTCAAATTAGGTTAGTAAATTATGGTTTTCCATGAGCTAAAATAATCTTGTAAAATAGATGCGACGGTAGTATGTCGTAAGTGTGTGCAAAACGAAATTGAAACATACCTACTTTGTTAACCCGACCCACTAATTTGTGCTCGTTGATGTAAAACTAACAAATATTAGTTTTGTCATGAAAGGTGTTTAATTATTTTATAATACTGCGATAAACATTCTTAACTTTGATGCTTCATGACGGGTCTGAAATGAAACATGTATTGTTTTTCGTGACCATCAGATAGCTTAAACCAACGAGCACGAATTATTTTACTCCTGTTGCTTCCTTGATCGTACAGGCGGGGACGATACACCCAATATATATACACCAAAGCGAAAAATTGCTTAATGGAGTAGAATGAGATTTGCAATAAGATAGCAGATTGTTGTTTATTCTATAAATGTATATATTTTACTGAGCATTTACAAGAAGCATCAACAGTGTTTCATCAATGAACATTGTTTCCTTTTTTAAATATTAACAATGTTTTCGTTGTTTTTGTTTCAGTGTCAACAGAAGAACTACAGACTCGACTGATATTTCTGTTATTCATCTCTTCAGTAGGAACGCTGATACTATACAATCTCACACCCAGTTTCAGTCAGCGCGATTTAAAAACTTTAAGTATCGTTGGATTGGATGGTGTTTTTAGACGATTGTTACAAATTTAATGAAGGAATGATCTAACGAAAGCGAAATATGTTAGACGTACTAGGTTATACCGAACCACATTCGTTGTTATATCTGACACAAAGAAATGCCGAATATGCTCGGTATTACCTAATTTAGGTGATATGCTTAATTATGTTCTATGAACATGTTTAGAGGGAAATCTAAAATTGGTTTACCGATCTGTGAATATTTATTGAAATCTGATGGTTCATTGGTTAACCCTACAATTGCATGGAAGATCAAGTTTACTTTAAGAGACTTTCTCATCCACTATGTAAATTATTATGGATTATGAAACATGTCATTCATACAAAATCAATATTTTGAGATCCAGTACAAATACTTGAAATGTTACGGATGAACCTGATATCTTTGAAATAACAATATCAGCAATGATACCTTCTCTATCCTGCAAGAATTTAGTCGGCGATTATGTTGAACAAGTATTACCCTCACTCAAACCGCGAGCATTTTTTTTTTGCGTGGCAAATCTTTCGATTTGTCACGCTTTGTTTTCGTTATGTTTATTTTTTTTTTTTTTTTTTTTTTTTTTTTTTTTTTGGGAAACTTTTTAGAGAAAATCAAAAATAGTGTAGCATAATTGTATCCAAACATTATTAAATGACCTGGAATCAAAAATGAATATCTGAAACTCAATTTTTGCTGAACCAGGAGTGGGCTATTGCATAATATGCAATTATTTTAGACTTCGTCTGTAGGGTTTATTTATGGACCGATTTGGCTGAAATTTTCTTTAATATCTTCATTGTAAAAAGAAGTATCAGGTGGGACTACACAAATTTCAATTTTTAAATATTTTTGTCCAAAAAAATTTGAAACCAAAATTTTCAAAAAAGCTCAAAATTTCTAACTCAGCCGCTAATTATCCGATTGACCTGAAATTCATAGGACATGTACAGAATGTCCATAGAAATAAAATTAATCAATCAAAATTTTTCTATCACTTCCGGTTTTGACGTGAGAACTTCCGGTTTTTCAAAATCACGCCTAGCAGCCTCACTTCCGGTATAAATTTCAGATATTGACAAAAACTATATATATTGTCTGTCAGTCATAATAAGAATGCACTTAGCATAAAAAATCCAAACCGGAAGTGATTCATAAGCTGCCGTCACAGACTGACACATTTCAGCAAAAAATCAATAAGTCCTCTATTTGTTATCCGATTTTTATAATTTTGGTGCCTATCAAAACCTTGTAACCTTGTCTACAGTTTGTTGGAACAGAATTTTGAATTTCGAATTTGAAATTTTTTTATGTTCGTTTGAATTTTTTGAAAATTCAAAAGGCCATATTATGTGACCTTGACCTTTGATGACCTTGAAAATTTCAATGAAGGATGTCCTTGACCTCAGCTATCCATTGGTATGCTGATATTAATTGAAAAATATTAACTTCTGGTTTTATGGACATTTGAAAATTGACATTTTTGTCAACTTTGGACATCTATATCGCATTCTCTAATCAACGCAGAGAATTAAATTTTTCAACTTTGTAATGCCGATTTGATTATCTTTTAAACGATATATGACAATAACCCATTAAAATATGTTTTCAAAATATTGCGTTTTTTTCTTCTGAGGGTTCTAACTTACAATGCAATTATCGAATAGCAGTAAAGTGTGTATAGTCAGTATGTACTAAATTTTCTCTTTTCAACGACATATGACATGACCAGTTTAATACAAAATCCATTAAAGTGAAGATAGGCATAGAGTACCCCTATTCTGAGGAAAAATTAGTAGAGAGGATTAAAATGATTGACAGGGTTATAGCAGGTTATATAATACAGTAATAAAACTATCGGCATGAACTTTTCACATAGAGGTGTGAAGTATTTTAGGTCATAAACAGATTAATCTGATTATGTAATCTTTTAACACTCTAAAAAGTATAAAAAATTTATTCATTTTTTTTTGCAAAATTTTCACTTATATTAATTTTACATACAATCATTTAGAGCAGTAAATTTTTGATACATTAACCTGTTTGAATTTTTTCTCTACCATTGACAAAACTCTTTCTACAAGATACACACCAATTTTCTTTTTGTCGTCTGCTAGGGTTATTAAAGGTCATAAACAAATTAGTCAGACTACATAATCTTTTAACTCTAGGACTGGACTCTAGCAGACAGCAATTCAAACTGTTTACATGTCTGAGCTAATCCGTTGCAATAAAAAGTAAGTGCTCATATTTTTTTTTATCGTCTGCTAAGATTATTATAGGTCAAAAATAAATTAATCTCATTACACATTGTTTTAACTTTATACAAATTAACATGTTTTTTCGAGTGTAGTGTTTGCTATATTTGATATAATATCAGATTTTTTCTTATTTTGAGGGTGATTCTTACCCACGACACTTAATTGACTAACATACATCAATTCAACTGGCTACTGACTGCTCCAATCCATTGAAACAAAAGACAGTATTTCAACTCAGCATTAAAGGAACATATTGACGTTTACACAGTTGGAATGTTGGGGAAGGGGGTATATCCCCTATACAAAATGGCCATAACAGTTAAATTTGGTCAAATTGGCCAATCACCATGGCCCCTATTTTGGTCAAAATGGACTGGTCACCATGGCCCCTATTTTGGTCAAAATGGACTCTGTATTTATTCTTTGATTTCAACCAATTCTTTGGTCAAAATGGTCCGTGATTTTTTTTTTTATAAATTGTAGCTTATATGATCATAATCAAAGGAATAATTGGAAGCTATTTTAACCCTAAAAAAGGTCACTGATTTTGACTGAAAATTGTACTCTGTAACAACAAATTTTGAAGACATAAATTGTGTTCCTGTTTATATTTTCATCAAAGCAAAGACATTCTAAGACTTAAAATATTAATTTGAAGTTCCAGTTCCAGTTCTCAAAAAGATTATACAAAAAATATATTATGTATTATGTAAAAAAAAATATTATTTTGAAACCATTTTGACTTTTTGGAAAGACCAATTTAACCTTTTTTGAGGACCATTTTGACCATTTATCAGGGACCAAGTCCAAGACATTCTAAGACTTACAATATAATTTGAAGTTCCAGTTCTCAAAAAGATTATACAAAAAATATATTATGTAGCACTTTATGTTTTGTTAATTTGTAACATCATAAATAAAAATATTATTTTGAGACCATTTTAACTTTTTGGAAGGACCATTTTGACCATTTATCAGGGACCATTTTGGATACCAGACTTTAGGGGTTTGAAGTTCAAAAAGTCTTACAGCTATCAGGCAAAGTATCACGGGCCACGCTCAGTGCTGTTCACAGCTCTAGTTTTTTTTTGCTTTTAAAATATTAAATTCTAGTCAACTTGCCAAAAAGACCACTAACCTACTGGTTTTCTCTATGATTGGATGTGTGCTACAGGCTGTACATGTTAAAGGTCCTTTGGCAGTTTGAAAATGGACATTGCAGTCCGTCAATTCTTCTTATTGTACACTGTACGGCGTTGACAGTCATACTAGGCTATTTGGATGCAAAACAAAACCAATAATTCTGTTTCGCTATGTATAAAAACCAGGGTCTTGTATCACCTAGCAAACAAACAAAAGACTATAATTTTACAGATGTGTGAAAATATCATCTCCGTTAGCTACATTTTCTTTCTGGGATTGAACGTGCAGCTCCTGGCAAATGTAAGATTACTCGAACTTTATATTGTGAAAGTATAAACATATTTGTGGTCTGAATAATATATAATATTCAAGATTTGTGTACCTTGATTAAACAACTTGTTATTTGTCAACACACATAAAATGAGGGAAATAGTGTGAAAGAATATATTTCATACTGATGTAAACACAACACTAAAAGTCACTTCTAATTTTCTGAAAAGAGAACAAACGTTTATGAAACCATTTTGGTTCATTAACACAGCGACACATTTGTCAAACTTCAGTTGTGATACAGGCCGATATTACAGATTTGCAACAAAGTTATGATCGATGCGATTAATCTACACTGAATTAAGCATCTACCCAAGGCAGCTTACAGCTAAATGTCTTCCCTTCCAAGGCCAATGAATGAAAAGCTCTCCTCAGACCGACTCCCAAATCCTGTGTTCTTAAGCTATACTTATACATCCAGATGGTTTCCTAATTAAGGAAATCTGTGTATAACAGATCTTTATCCACCATGTGTCCAGTTAAGACTTTTAACTGATCCACATGTTATTACTTTTCGTGTACCCCAAAAATAAAAAGAAGTTGTATAAGATAGAATAATGGGAGACCTATAATATAGATAGGCGGACATTATGCCAGCTGTGGCGTAATTTCTCAAAGATTGTGCATTCTTAAGTCAGTTAAGAGCATGCATTCTTTGGCATTGGGATAGGTTACGCTAGTTTCTAGGGTAGATTGTAGATTTCAGTACATACTATAGTGCCATTTGATGAAAATAAAGTGGATGTTATGTATTTGAATCTGCCTCTTGAACACTGTGTCCTGGGACAAAGGATAACCATAGTCGGAAGTCAGTCAGTCTATAGACATACCCTTTTTTAATACAACACCAACGCATAAACTGCTAGCTACTCGTAGCAGCTACATTGCAGCTTTGTGTTACATGTTACAAGTTCTAGCCATCTATCCTTATTGCGGTGTTCGAAGCTAGAACCCCCCATCGTCCTGTGTTCTCACTGTTGCAAAATGGCCAATGATGTCAGTTTGCGTGGTCGCTAATACTAGCAAAAGCGATGAATGCGCGTGAAGTTTGTGGGGGCTTCTGTGAATAGACACGCTAACTCCATGCAACGCTAAAATATGCGTCGGTTTAGTGAATAAACCCCCCCCCCCCCCCCCCCCCCCTGATTTGATGAATTTGGCACTATTGTGATATTGAAATATATTCATCTTGTAATATATTATAATTATTATAAAGTGGCATACAGTTAACAATTATAGAAACGTAATGCCTGACCCAACTCGACCGATATTTAAAGATACAGTAGAAACTGCATTATACGACCGCTCAAAGGGAAAAACCGTGTAGCATTCCATGTCTCAGGCAACAGTCGTGATTGACCCGTTGCTAAACCATGTCAGTCTGGGCCTGACTTGTAGTGGAATTATTTTCTAAATGCAACATCTTAAGGTGGGACTAATAACGAATGGTGGTTCAAAGCGTTCCAGCAGATCGATTGCAGTTCACACGAGATAGTTTTCCAGATGCCAGCTCGACTCCGTCAACTTAATCTTGCAAATGAGCTGTCTCTAAGATCCTGTAACCATTCCCATTTGTGATATAAGGGTGTGTCAAGTGTCGATATCACGTTCCTACATACCTTCAAAGAAACTGGGTAGCGCCAGCATTGTCGGGTTAGTCAGTTTTAAGAAGTCCTTAAAATCTATTAGCTTCCAAATTGTGCCAGTAGCATTGCCTCCTGTGGCAACTTAAGATTCGAATAATCCTAACATAATATAAGGGCATATTCCTTAAAATATGACAAATGATCCCGTTTGACCAAGTTCTCTGTGAAAAATTACGACAAAAAGACTAGTCATGCTTTCTTTAAAATATTACATGCAAACTTGTCTGAACTCTGTCAGATCTATATAATGAGAGAGCGTCTAGCACATCGTGACTAGAAGATATAAAGGAATTCAATTCTATTCTACTGACATTGGTAGCTTGTCGTGTGAGAAGGTCACATTGTCCGCTTATTTATTGCGTGATTCACATGTAAACCTTTATATCAACTGTATTATAGCTAACAATCGAGTTTATACAGGCTCAGTTGATTTGAAATATCGACGGACTGCTAATCGGGGAGATGTATTCGTATTAAAACTCGATATTCATACACCTAGAGATTGTGTAATGGAGTATCGTCTGAATTAAAATGAACACTGAGTCGAGGTAAGCTTCATATTTATACTGTTATTCCACTTTGTTATATAATACATCAGCAGGTTATTCTATACGATCTAGCGTACTGATATCCGTTCATGAATCGTTTGGTTCTCTACCTCATATTCTTATGTGATGTTATTAGATATTATTGCACACATGTCGGTCTGTGTGGAAGCAATTTTCAAATCACAATGCACTCCGTTATTTAAATTCAAGAAAATAAATCCATTGCATTGGGCTATCAAACCCACAGAATCACGAAATTGTATGAAGCTGCATTGTACATTCATTCATTGTATTTTTAAACTGAATTCATGGCATACATACAAGTTGTATCTGTCTAGGGAGCGAACATAGCCTTTATATATAGAGTTTGGGAGAAAATAAACTGTGTACCTGGTTGAAATTATTTCAGACAAGAACTTATCCTACTGACTTGGCTTTACTTGACAATGACAAAGATATAACCTCTGTCGATCTAGCTGTATGTATATATGACGAGGATATAACGTCTGTCAACCTAGCTGCATTTATCCATGACGAGGATATAACCTCTGTCGACCTAGCTGTATCTATATATGACGAGGATATAATCTCTGTCGACCTAGCTGTATCTATATATGACGAGGATATAACCTCTGTCAACCTAGCTGTGTCTAAACATGATAAGGATAGAACCTGTGTAGACCTAGCTGTTTCGAAACATGACGAGGATATCACCTCTGTCGACATAGCTGTATATTATGGCAATTTATTTGAATATGACGAAGATATAACCTCTGTCTACCTAGCTGTAGCTATATATGACGAAGATATAACCTCTGTCTACCTATCTGTATATGACGAGGATATAACCTCTGTCCACCTAGATGTATGTATATATGACGAGGATATAACGTCTGTCAACTTAGCTGCATTTATCCATGACGAGGATATAACCTCTGTCGACCTAGCTGTATCTATATATGACGAGGATATAATCTCTGTCGACCTAGCTGTATCTATATATGACGAGGATATAACCTCTGTCAACCTAGCTGTATCTAAACATAGGGATATAACCTGTGTCGACCTAGCTGTTTCGAAACATGACGAGGATATAACCTCTGTCGACATAGCTGTATATTATGGTAATTTACTTGAATATGACGAAGATATAACCTCTGTCTACCTAGCTGTATCTGTATATGACGAGGATATAACCTCTATCGACCTAGATGTATCTATATATTACGAAGATATAACCTCTGTCGACCTAGCTGTTTATGACAAGGATATAACCTCTGTCGACCTAGCTGTTTATGACAAGGATATAACCTCTGTCGACCTAAATGCATATATATATATGACGAGGATATAACCTCTGTCGACCTAGCTGTATCTATATATGACGAGGATATAATTTCTGTCGACCTAGCTGTATCTATATATAACGAGGATATAACCTCTGTCGACCTAGCTGTATCTATATATGACGAGGATATAATCTCTGTCGACCTAGCTGTATCTATATATGACGAAGATATAACCTCTGTCAACCTAGCTGAATCTAAACATAATAAGGATATAACCTGTGTCGACATAGCTGTTTCGAAACATGACGAGGATATGACCTCTGTCGACATAGCTGTATATTATGGCAATGATAACACCTCTGTTGACCTCGCTGTATCTATATATAACCTCTGTCGACATAGCTGTATCTATATATGAAGAGGGCTTTATATAGGGCTTTTGATTGCTGCAAGTCATTGTATTTTAGTGAGTCATCAAATATAATGACAATACATTGGTAGAAGCTAATAAACTTTACATTTGATGTATAAATAATTGAGTAAATATACAGCAGTGTCCGGTATTAAAAAAGTAGCCCGGACCCTACGACCGCCACTGATATTTCGTCAATAGGTTAATGATCTAACCACACACATTTTTTTTTAAAACAAATCATCATTGTTAAATGTATTAATTAGGTCAATACATTACGGGAGAGAACTCCTGTCAATACTTTACAAAAACAGTATGCAATTAATGGACTAGTTTTGTGAACACCCCTTCCTTTCAAAAAGGGCTAATACAATAACTCGAAAACAAGAAGAACTTGCAATGTTATTATGAATCGATTTTGAAAATGCCCAACAAATCTAGATGTCCGGTGTTTCGAAGGGCATGTTAAGGTCTGGCCACTTGAATTAAAATTTCGTAATTTATTTCAAGAAAAGTAAAAGGATTTGGTTAAAATGGTCACTGCATCTATACTGATGCGCACATTCACCTCGGATTGTTTTGGTCCTGATAGTATCCGATCCACGCTTCCCATTTACATGGATACATTCGTTGATTTCGGACACTGACATAACCTTTACAAGACACCGAAACTGAACTACCAAAATTCAAGTCCACAACCTCCACATCTAAGTGGGCTCACATCCCCAGAAATAAAAATACAAAACTAATATCACGAGCCCCCAACCCATCTTATTGAGTCACGGCACAAAAATTGGCTAAAAAAAACTAATACTATATGAATGTGCACAGTATTTCTCAATTAACTTTCTCAAAAGCAGCGTACTGGTGATGACATTACGACGATATTCTCCTTTTATTCCAGTTCCAGCCCAAAAATAAAAATACAAAACTCAAATCACAAGCTCTCAACCCATCGTATTGAGTCACGACTTAGCGATTGGCTACAAAAAAAACCCTAATACTGAATGAATGTACACAATATTTCTCAATTAACTTTCTCAAAAGCAGCATACTGGTGATGACATTACGCGGATATTCTCCTTTTATACCAGTTCTTTATAACTAGTGGGCTGTGAAACATAATAGACGACTAGTGTATACATTTGTGTGTATATTTAATGAATTATGGAGTCGAATGTCTGCATGAACAAATGGACCGATTATTCATTGTGAGAAATTCTTTGAAATTCTGTTAAAATGTTTTCATTAAATAAGATGAAACACTCTAATGCATTATGCAATTTTTCCTTGCACGTTATTTTACTGTCAATCAAATTAAGTTGCAGATCTAGATAATTCGTTCAGATGAACTGACGAGGTTCATCTTTAAAAGCATGTTGTGTACAGGCCCATTACCAGATTTGTATATCAGCAAGTTATATATCTGTAGGAGCACTGCCGTGATGGTATTATTGAAATAGTGATCGTCAGGATTGTTTGGGGCTCCACCCCTCCATAGCAGCTGGCCTGGTTTTGATTTTTTTTTTTTTTGACTAAATAACATACAACAGTTCCCATTGTTTACTTTATCAAACGATACTAAGTGTCGTTCGTACATAAAAATAACAAACACGAACTTACTGAACTAACAGTTTGATTAATATTTTAACCAAATAAGTCGAATTTTGAAAAAAGCTATTACATATATCTACCAATCACATTTCAAGGCTTCGAACTATTTGTAGTTGTTTAAGGTTGGTTGGTAAGATGACAAGTTAACGTTCGCTTCCAGCAGCAGCTGATATCACAAACTAGGTAGTTGTTGGTAGTGGTAGTAGTTGGTAGATGACAAGTTAACGTTCGCTTCCAGGAGCAGCTGATATCACAAACTAGGTAGTTGTTGTAGTTGGTAGTTGATTGGTTCAATCGGATGGTATTGTGCTGTTGGTTTGGTAATTTGAGAATTCGTAAGATCTGATCAGGTCGAATGACATGGCAGTGGAACTCGGCCCCGAGTAGTGTGGCGTGAGTTACTCAATAGTTGTTTAAGCTGTTAACCTGTATTTAGCCGTGTGTGTAATAAGCAAGTGCAAGTATAATATATCAAACTAAACGTTTGATAGAAATAACCAGTTTTCATTGAAAAGTAAATGGCTATAATTATCCCAATACAGGCTATAATTTACAACATATATTCCCTCTCGTATTTCATTCCATTTCCATTTTCTAATCGTAGCCTTTCTGACATGATAAATTAGACTTTTACAAATATTATTCATTCCAGTGACAGCAGAAATATAGTTACATCATTATCAAATATGGCGCGAATTTAACGATTCAGGCCGTCTGCTGTGATAATGGATGTGTATTGTATAACCATAACGCATTGAGTTGCTTTTATACAAATATTCAGATGTTGTGAATCAGAAAATTTTAAATGGTTCTTTCACACACGATTATTAGGTCGCCATGTTATTAAAGCTTTCAGAAAACAAATTAATTGTTTATTGTGAATCAAAACAAAGAGTCAGGAAGCACTGATAGAATAAAAATCCGTACAAAACAATTCCGTTAATCAAAATCGCATCCAACATCATGGCAAAATCGAGAGCAATAGTTATAAAGTAGTGGACTACTCCAAAGATAAGTACCACCAGGTGTTTCGAAAAGAGTAAGCATGGAATATATGGCATTTCCAATTCAACCCATGATCAGAGACCAGAAGGTTTGAGAAAAAGTCTAGAAATGATTGACAGACACCTGTTAATTCAAACAATACTGCATTTTTACGGTTACAGAATCTTTTGAAGATTTTTTTATTATTAGAAATATAGTTTTACGTGCTGTTTGTTGCACCTACAAGGACTGAGATTTTATAGTAGAAAGAGACATAACTATGCCATCCCTGGGTTGGTTGGTAGATGACAAGTTAACGTTCGCTTCCAGCAGCAGCTGATATCGCAAACTAGGTAGTTGTTGGTAGTTGTTGGTAGTTGATTGGTTCAATCGGATGGTACTGTGCTGTTGGTTTGGTAATTTGAGAATTCGTGAGATCTGGTCGGGTCGAATGACATGGTAGTGAAACTAGACCCTGAGTAGTGTGGCGTGAGTTACTCGATCTTCTTCATTCTTCCAAACTCGTTGTGATCATGGTTATTCCTCTGAGAATTGGATTTTATAGTAGAAAGAGACATAACGATGTCATCCCTTGATTTGAACGAATCCATATACACCAAACACTCCATTAGCATCCAGCCTCAACGTGTACATTGCCGATCTTAATTATAGCCTACAGAAAAGGGAAATGAAAGACATGTCTCGTGTGACCTTGGTACCAGCACTATACCACTCTTAACCTTAAAGTCAATATGTCAGCTAATGAACTGTCATTGGGTAATAGATTTACCAGACCGCAGTTCTCAATACACGTCAATCACAGCTATTAGAAACCGTTAATCAATTAGTACCATACAATCATATACTCGTCATTTAGCCATGAATGAATTGCGCATCCTTTACAACTGCATTATGATGAGAATGAAATCCAAGATCTCTTCATTCAGTGCCTTCTTGTCCGAAATTAAATGTATCATCAGTGCCAAACTATATAGATCGGGTCCCAGTGCAAAGTAATACCCATAACAGATAAATACTGTATTCTGAATGAATTGCGCTTCAATTTGAATCGTTTACAACTGCATTGTTATCCAAGATCTCATATCTCAGTGCCTTGTTAGAAGCCCCGTGCTTAGTAATACCCTCGACAATTGAACACTGTTCTTCAACCCTTTTTAGTCTTTCATAACTATTTGTCGCAAGTCTGTCTTCTGCGGCAGAGAAGCAATTCGTGGCTCCGTGCACAGTAAGACCCTATTTGAAATTGAATAAACGGAGTAGATCAATTCTCCTGACACTGTTACCCTTGGTTCTGAACTCATCTACAGAATCGCCGAGAGATGCTTTTCAACTCCTTTTTGTGAAACGCTTGAACATCATTGACAGGTCTTTGGTCAAATTAACCCCCACCCCTCTCCGGTTTTTGTTCTGACGGTGAAACTCTTTTTTTGTCATCCAGTATCAATAACACCCCCCCCCCCCCCAAAATAAAAAAACAGATACCGGTATTTTTTAACCTAATCATTTTTTTTATTTCATATTTTAGCTCATATAATATTGTATTTTTTTCAGTCAATGACTCTTGTAAATGTATAATATGTATTTCTCTTCTATATGTTACTTTGTATATAGTTTTGTAGTTTAGTGGAACTTTTGTCCAAATGGGTTGCCAAATAAAGTTATTATAGTTATTATCAATAACACTGTGAAATATCTAGAGCTGTATATGAATCAAACTGAAATATCTAATGGTATGCAATCGGTCTGGAGATCAACTCGGCTTAAGCTTTGATCTCGACAAAACCAATATGTAAAGCCAAAGTGTAAATTGAAACGGTTGTTGGAAATCTGACCGATAAATTGACACGACTGTCAATCCGGTGTTTATTGGAGAAAGTTTGATTGATTGAAATGTAGGAATGAATATCCAGCCTTGTAAGATCAAATTTGATACTAGTATGCGACTGAACCGTATCTTCAAAGAGCACTGCATTTCCTTCACTTGAATTGTCATCAATAAGAAAGTTCAATGGGTGTTCCTCGAAGTAAATGCTCATACTGATGTTAATTTCCTCTCTGCTCTTGTTAATGAGAGTCTCGTCTCGCTTATCATTTCCCCATATTAAGACATTTAGAGTTACTCGAAAAAAACATGAATAAAATGCATTGCACTCGAACCTTACGATGGTATACTACAAGGCATTGGGAATAAGATTATTATTGAATTCTTTCTTGCATTCACACTTATATTTGAATAAGCTGAAATGAGCACATTATACGAGCACTTGAAAGATTTAAGATAATAATTTTGCACACTGGCAAAAGGTTCCTTCAGTTTACAACGCATTGTGCTGTTTGTTTTCAATAACCAAATCCTTAGCGTCCAACGGAAACCTTAAGTTATAGCCTTTTCAGTCGTTAAGCCAAACACAAAGACCTCAAAAACCATCATTATTTGCATAATCTATAAAAGTGTTTAATAAATGGGCTAAGATAACGAGGTTTCCGAAGAGGTTCAGAAACGGAGGTACATGATGACCATTTATGTACTTTATAACCATTCCGTTCGCACGAATATCAACGATCGTTATTAATTTCGTCCGATATTCGTGTCTTTAAGTGGCCGTTGACCACTGACCACTTATAAACTAAATAAACTACACTAATGTTGCTATTTGTTATCTTTACGATGCTGGCTTCATGAATAAATAACCCAATATTAACGTATCGACATTTTCTATGGTTTATTAGTTCATTATCGAACTCTGGGGTATTATTCCTGGCTTGCTGACTTTACACATGAGTTGATAGTAATGGCATCTATACTAATGGGAAATTGTCTGATGAGCTATGCGAGCCAATAAACCAGTTCACAGCCAGTTTCCACTCAAACTTTTTCAAGGTGAAGAGATGGGATCTTCTGTGGAATGTATGCCCTTGCAATTAAATTAAAATTCTCTCTTCTGATGACTACGAAAATGGACGATTGGGTGTTCTGTCGAAAGTTTTCTCACAAATGTATCGTCTAATTTTGTTCATATTTGCATCAAGCAAGCTGTGTTACAGGAGAGTCCTTGTTGTTGTACAACAAATGTATTTGTCTGGAAGCTGTTGTTTAACTGTTATCTAAGTTATTTCAGAAGTGCGTTTTAATCTTTATCCCATAATAATAGACGAAATTAAAATTTGCACGATGATTTTAGAAAAGAAAGAGGTGTTTAAGACAAGTTGCGATTGTTCTTCTGTTCTTAAATGAATTCTCATAATGAATTGAGTTGTTTTTATTTCTGTGGTTAATTGAGGGAATTGACTCACTACATAATATATGTATATCAATCAAAATATATCTATTAGTAAAGCCAACACGATATATGATAATTGGGGGTGAAACATCCATGTCTTTTAATTTGTAGCCATGCCAAAAGGTTTATTTCTGTCCTCGTGGTGAACCTGGATGAAAGCTATTAGGAACACTGTTAGAATGATAGGATTCAAGTGAAGCGAGAAAGCGGCAGATCAATTCCAGTCTTACTAATGGAATTCAGTGCCAACTTTGATAGAATTACATGCTAGAAAGTTGACAAATGTCAAGGTCAATATTGTAACTTAATGATTTCGATCTTGTTCCATCAATAGTCTCACACTTAAACAAACCTACATGGAACACGGTTACCGAACTAGGTGGGGATGGGGGTTTGTGAATTTTAGTGTGTAGTACCCCCTTTTTTGATACATGTATACTTCTACTTTTTATTTAATTTTGTATATTCTTTATTGAGGTGGAGAAAAATGAAATGAATGGCGTTTCACGTCCTACTTTTCTGCACCTATATGAGCTAATTGAGGACGGGCAAATTTTGCCAGGACAGCGGCATTAGCCTGCTCTTATTTTTGATTTCCAACTGTTGAGGGATCTTTAACGTGCACAGCCAATAGCACACAGGACCTCGGTTTATTGTCCCATCCGAACGACTAGACGCTTTTCCATGTCAGCCCCTCCGACCTGCATCACTGACAGGGGGGAAACCGGGTTGAAAAATCCGAAGGTATCATTTCGACCCATGTCGGGATTGAACCCTGGACCTTCAGGTTAGCGAGCAAGCGTCTAACTAACTGAGCCACCGCGGCTCCCTAGGTGGAGGACCCAATAGAGATTGGGCTCCATGAACTTGGTTCAACCAGTTCAATTGCAGGACTTTTGGCGGTCTTTCATAATGCAATGTGGTTTTTTAAGTTAATACTAATATCGTCTTGTAAGATATAGTTAACCATAGTCTGAAACTTGCCGACTCTATTCCCAGCCTTTGATAGCTATTTGGACAGGTATGACTGGGGAAGAGTCAGAAAAACTATGCCACCAAAATTGGGGATTTTCCACACCTTGCGCACACAGCCTTTCAATGGTGAGCCACAGATTTTATTTCTTGGAAAACTTCGATGGACTCGCATACGTGGCCTGTATGTCGTAGGGGGATAATGATGGTATTAATGAACTACAAAATCAGCCATCTTTTAAAATATATCGAAATTTTGTGGATTCGAGGTAAATAAATACGTTTAAAGACCCCGCAACCGTATCTGTCCAAATAGCTATCAGAGGCTGGGAAAAGAGTCAGCAAGTTTCGGGCTAATTTAATAACTGGTGCACGTATTTCATTTCATTTCCATTCACATAATGCTAGTTATGGATCGAGGAACATGACATAATAACGATATTAACTTTCATCATTAACTAAATTATATTTATTGGTGTTTTTTTTTAATGATGAACGTAAATTTAATTAATTTCTTCACTTTGTCTAATAAATTCAACTATTGAATGTTATAATTTCATTACTTATAGAACACATGATTGGATAATCCCAAGGGAAGTCAAAGAAAATTTATAAAATACGATATAACTGCAAACAGTACTGTTTCGGCCTTCTTGCTCAGTGCAGTGCTGATACTGGAGTTGAGGTTTGACTATATAGCCACCTCAAATGTATTCTGGTTATGAATTAAGGACTTCGATGTTTATTAGTCAGATATGTTTGTTTTCATTACTACGGGAGACAACTCTGTCAAAATTTTGTTGAATGTAAATAGTAGGTCAATGTATTACTGCAGAGAACTCCCAATAATAAAACAAATCACACAATGCATGTAAACATATCTGCAATACATTGGTAGCAGCTAATGAACTTTCATATGAGGAAGTATATCAATCAATGAGTAACTATATCTAGGGATAATTCAATTCATTATAACGGGAGACAACTCTGACAAAATATTGTAAAATATAAAAGTAGGTCAATGCATTAGGGTAAGTATGGAAAAAAAGATGCAAATGTAAACAGTTTATCTGAATTATACCTAAAAGCCCAATATGTTGGCAGACAAAGCCTCGAGGTCCATTAATGGTCTGAGGAAATGAAACAAAACAAAAAATAAGAATTGAAGTAACCCTTGGTAGCAGCAAATATCCCTGGTTTTTTTTTTAAATCTTTATGTTTTATTAAAGAGGCACAGGCTTCATTTTCGCGGGTCGATTTGGATAAGTCTCAGAAACGGGGATTTTTTTAGCTCAGCAATTTAGTACTGGTTATCACAACTCACCATTGAAATTTGAGCCTTCAAATCCATGTGCATCCATAATTATTAGCATTTGAAAGTTATAATGCCCTACTACACATTAGCGATACTATGCAATATATAGAAAAGTCATCTATAGAAATAGAAGGAGAAATGTCTAATTTAAGATATATTTGAAGGAAATATGCAATGTTTGTGCATTTCTAGTGCTTCTGAAGGATACTTAAATATATTCAAGACCCAAATCAACCAATAAAAATGAAGACTGGTCCCCTTTAAAATGTCGCTACCTGTTACTGGTAAAAATTTCATGGGTAAGTTTATGATATCACGATATTTGTTACATTTGACACTGGTGGTCAAAAGTTTACCTCTAACCTGAAGTACAATCGTAAATATGTCGGCCTATTCTATTTCCGCCCAATAGTCTTGGAATGTTTTCTTCTATCTGCATACGAGGTTATTGTTAGAGACAATGAGACAATTGACCCGAAGTACTCCCGACGCAGAAAGTTAAATGATGTGAAAAACTTAAGATAAAGTCATCTTAAAGGGCCATTCTGCTTTTTTGAAAAAAGTTTCCATTAGGTATTTCCTGAGAGTATTTTTTTAAAGTATGCTTATTGTATCTCTATATCTTCTTGATCAAACTGAATTTGGTTTTAAAGAGTTAATTACAAACAGGGAGTACTTATTGTTAATTAAGCAATTTGACCTAGTTTTGCTGTTTGCCCTTTAAATGGCTCAATATTTCTAGCTGAAACCTTAAAAAGACACAAGAGGGACATTTCTCTACTAGGCGTTTATTTTACTCAAATCCGTTCAGTAGTTTCCTATCAGCGTCCAAAATGCATAACACACTTAAAAACCTTACATAAGGGTTTTTAAAAATTTTAGCATGTTTTTAGCGTTTAAAAATTAAAGGCTGGATATTTTTAATTAAAACTTTCAGATAGGCTACATTAAAGGGCACATAGTTACAGATTTTAGTGTAAAGTTTTCACAAATTTGAGCAAAAAAAATTGTTGACCTAAAAAAATATCCAGACTGCCCCTTTAATACAGTATTGGCTTTCAATGCTGACAGAGAGTAATTTACATAACATTGTTCAAAATGCCTTTCGTAGGTCTCTTTTGTGTGAAATTAGTGAAAAGGCGAAAATATATATATCCTTTGATAGTTTTATAATTAGAAAATTGGACAACATAAAACTATTATCGTAAACATTTATCATAAATACCCTAGTATTCCGTTTAACCTTTGAGAATATGTCACAATACCAGCAGTTACGTAATGAAGTCGCTAAAATTAGAATATTGGAAATGTAATTATGAACCTTTGCGAGAAAATTGGCAAAATGTGCAGAAAATAATCAGTTCCCTGCGGTGCACCGTAATCAACTTTTATTTATATCTAGAAATCTACTTTCGATTTAATATTATTTCCGGTAAAATGCAGCTGATTGAAAATTGGTAGATAAATATTGGATTAATTCGTGTCTATTGATATTTATCTTATTTTATTGACTATACCCAATGGCTCTATTAATCACGACATTTTAAACGGGGCGTATTCCGATACGATGCATTGGTATTTTCCTCTCATCTACAACCTTTTTTTCCATGATTTTTGCAGATACAACAATATCGCTGATGCGTCGTTAGTCGCTCGATCAAAACACTCGTTAAAAACCTATTAATGGCGATCACTACCCGGAAGTAATATTCAGGCAATTCGCCTCCGTGAAAATTGAGGTAGAGTGTCAATTCAGGGGGAGATAACTCACATATTGAGAAGGCCTTTACCGATATTACAACTAGCACGATTTATCTTTTACTATAGTTATAATAATTGCTAGATACTAGTTTAGAATTATTTTAACAACCCATTTAAAAGGGTATTGGTTGGTTTCGTCATAATGATCAAATAACTGAAAAGAAGCCATTATGACAATTGATGATGCTTCACTTTAGTAGTCTCTCGATGAGATCGTTCCAAACCTCGGCCTCCAGTTTACCAAGAAAGTGCCTCTTTTTCGAGACTGTTCGAACCTCCAAGCGTATCCAGTTCACCATGATCGGAATTTGATGGTGTATCACTGAAAAGTTGCGATAGTACTTCTTTTTTATGTCGAGATCTCCAGAAATTTAACAACAGTGAGCAAGCTTTTACTAGTGAAGATGGTTCTAACCCCAAAAGTTGATGACTTAGTTGCA
This sequence comes from Lottia scabra, assembly GCA_029955415.1. Classification (NCBI taxonomy): domain Eukaryota; kingdom Metazoa; phylum Mollusca; class Gastropoda; family Lottiidae; genus Lottia; species Lottia scabra. Next base: position 3,339,174 of record JARJEI010000018.1, on the reverse strand, counting down.
ATTGCTATAAATGCTCATACTTCACTTTACCGGGTCTCCCGGTTAAGACAGTTCTAACTTTATAACCTCAACAACTGTGAGCAAGCGTCCGCTAGACAAGATAGTTCAAACTCTAGAACAAGCGTATCCGGGTCAAAAACGTTCTACCCTAGACATCTAACACAAGTGAGCATACCATTAAAAAAAATGAAATGGAAAAGTGTTATACGCCCTAAGTTTCATTCATCTTATTTAAACGTCACAGAGTGTACAATGAGAGATTTTTGGGGGATTATTGCCTTCTCTTATTGAACAGAAGTTCTCTGGGTTACTGTTCAACGGTTTCATATACATTGTATATCATATTTTGTATATCAGTGTCGTATATCAAGATGAAGCTTCTCTATTTGAAGTCGAATTAAAATAATCGACTGGTCGATAAATTCATTCAAATCATTTCAACCAAATATGAATCCAATCGCTGATCAAATGCCCGTCTTCTTAGACTCGATCAATAAGCCACTATCACTGTTTAACAATAGAATCTATTAAAATAATATGTATTTAGCCTCGAATGTCACGTACACCTTCTCCAATCACTTACACATTCCGTGTTGAAGTCACCAAAGAAGTTTTGTTACATCTCTACAAGAAAAATCATTAAGCTATAGATAAATAATCCGAAATTTCGGTCATCCGGTACAAAAACATTTTCTTTCACCCTGAGAAAAAAAGTGTATACATGTACATGCAGTGTAATGAAGAAAAGAGTGAGACGTTGACGTCATCAATGATGATGGGAAGAGGGCGACAACGATGATGATGGGAAGAGAGCGACAATGATGATGATGATGGGAAGAGGGCGAAAACGATGAAGAGGAAGATGTAGAGAAGACGATGATGATAAGATTAGTAACATATTACATTTTAAGATTATATGTATAGTAATATCATATCGGACTATAAAAAGTTTTTGTAACCGGATGTCTGTGGGACAGCCTGATTTGAAGTGATATATTTTAATTAAAACTTCGTAGAAATCGGATAATTTATAACCCGGCTCTCATTTGTCTTGTGCTAGTCTCATTACGTTTAAAATAGCAATTAGCTGGAAGACTTGTTAAAAGAATTGGAATAATTTCGGTCAATATCTTTATAGAACTGTTTTGTAACCTAGCTTCGTCTTGAAGGTCAGTGAGAAGCTGAAATATTCTTTATGATGTAGCTAAAGTTTAAGGGATTGTAAAGAGGTTCTGTAAACTTTGTATGTGTATCGGAGACATTGATAGCATCAAATTTTCATTCCGACGTCTGTGGTTCTTGCAATTCCAATAAAACTAACGCGTTATAGTAAAGGTCTTTAAGGCTTCCTAAATTTATTCTCTTTATATTCATAAAGCCTTTTTAGAAAACGACGGATCTCACTAGTACACTCTAATACGGCTATGGTGAGGTAAATGCAAATAGTACATTCATATTCACTGTCTCAGTAAGCAACTTGGGGAAGATTATAAAACTATAATGTAAGAGAATTCCTCAAAAACTCATTAGGGCTGGGAATTTAGTCAAATATTGTACTGGTTAGGACATATATATGAGAGCTAAAATGAATGAGATTGAGAAAATAAACTGTCAGATTCCACATGGATGGAGCCAAATGCAAGATAATTTTCTTAGAAATCACTTGTTGAACATGTGGACATAGTTTTGAGTACAGTCAAACCCTCTAGTATGATAGTTTATTTAAATTCCGGAAATTCTCTTTAAGAAATTGAAGGATGTTGAAGAACTGAACTGTCCTATTCAGAAAAGACCTCGATTAAAAAATAATTTAGAGAGTTGATTGGAATATTGGTTTTCGCCGAGAGCGGACATCAACCCAATATCAACAACAATCATTTCAGAATCTAGTCCACATTCATTAAACTTTATCCTTTCAGCTCGAAAAATCATTAACTTTTCTTTATACGTCGACTTATCTTTAGTAGGTTAATCAAATTGGTTTATAGTAGGGATTGCTCTTTATCTTTGAATGACAATCCCGCTATTTTATTGGTTATTAAAATGTTATTAGCGAATCAGCAGGGAGAGTTATTATTCCGTTATCAAAGGCTAACTAATCCGGTCATTCTCGAAAAGTAATCTGAAAATCTTATTGAGCAATAAAGGACTATATTATACAAACAACGTTCTATCGCTATCTGTACATTAGTAATGGCTGTAGCGGGTTGTTTCAATGTAAAAAGGACTAAAATCTGGTAAATTTCCTTTTATAATGACAGCTAAATAAGACTTAATAGCCAAAAAAAAACAAACCCAAAAGAGCATGGTGGTTTTTCCAAGGTTTATCCTGTAGCCATTAAATTACTGATATGTGGGCAGTTAAAACGTAACAAAGCCATCAAAATCCATGGCGCTAGCTTTTACTTCTAGGGTTAATATCAGTTCAATAAAATGGTGAGATGTACTTCATACAAGATAGCGTTTCTAAGGTCCAGAAGTCCTCAATAAGAAAATATAAAATGGTGGTTGTATGTGATTCTAGCGTTAATAAAATTCCGTACAAGCAAAACAATTCCGTTTATCAAAATTTGCATCCAAAACATGGCAAAATCAAGAGTATGCCATTTCAATTTAATAAATCACCGAGGTCCATAAGTTGTTCAAAGAAAATAAGAAATCACCGAGGTCCAGAAGTTGTTCAAAAAGAAAATAAGAAATCACCAAGGTCTAGAAGTTGTTCAAAGAAAATAAGAAATCACCGAGGTCCAGAATTTGTTCAAAGAAAATAAGAAATCACCGAGGTCCAGAATTTGTTCAAAGACAATAAGAAATCACCGAGGTCCAGAAGTTGTTCAAAGAAAATAAGAAGTCACCGAGTTCAAAGAAAATAAGATATCACCGAGGTCCAGAAGTTGTTTAAAGAAAATAAGAAATCACCGATGTCCAGAAGTTGTTCAAAGAAAATAAGAAATCATCGAGGTCCAAAAGTTGTTCAAAGAAAATAAGAAATCACCGAGGTCTGGAATTTCTTCAAAGGAAATAAGAAATCACCGTGGTCCAGAAGTTGTACAAAGAAAATAAGAAATCACCGAGGTCCAGAAGTTCTTCAAAGAAAATAAGAAATCAACAAGGTCTAGAAGTTCTTCAAAGAAAATAAGAAATCACCAAGGTCTAGAAGTTGTTCAAAGAAAATAAGTAACTCGCCTTAATAGTGATGGATGTCTGTAGAATGGTTTCTGTCTCTTGAAAACAAAATTATACAATAGACAAAACACTGGCATCATTTACAACAATTCTGTGCAATTATTATGGAAATAGTCGACTTCCTATCTACGTCTTTCATCTACCGCCATCTTGATTTCCTTCGAGATTTCTCCCGCTTAAATTGACCAATTAGCGATCGTTAGGCTGTAAATCTCTACTCGTTTTACTCAAATCGACCACTTCAGATAATGAACTTGATTTAGTGTTTGTGAGATAAAAGAAAGAACGTTATCTGACAACAGTTTAAGTGTGATGCCAGTCCCAGTGAGGAATGTGTATTCAAAAACATTCAAATGCAAAGTTTCTGTGGTTAGAGGTATGGAATGGTAAATGCATAATGCTACCAAGAGATTTGTTTGAGGAAACAGCCGATATAGCTGTAAATGAATTTTGAATGATCATTACCAAGAGGTTTGACCAAGGACTAGATGATAGACATCATCCTCCAGGTTCATGGGATCTAATATTGTTTAGCTTTTTTAAGGTCCGGTGTCCTTGATTACGTCCACTTTCTCTTGTCATGAATGTGTGCTGAAAGGGTCATTATTCCTTTCTACTCAGCTGTAAATTGATAATACAACAAAGAGCAATGAAAATATGTTTGGACACATATTCGTCTTTAAGTAATTGTAACTGAAAAGTAGGACGTATAACTCCACTTCAATTGCTTGTAAACTTTTCCTGTTCAACCACAAACATCCAAAGTATCGACTTCTCTGCTGGCACGGGCATTAATCCATCGCTGCCAGTCGCTAACAGTAGCCTCGAACTCAGAGTTTGTATTTCCTAATTATATTCCCTTATTTCCGACGGCAATTTGTTGCCATAAAAACCGATGACATTTAAATCATGTGCTTTAATTACCATTTCAATCATTTCCAAGAATTCCGACAGACTCTGAACAATATCTGTAATTAATTATTTATACCAGAATGTTAAAATTCGCTGACTTGGCATCCACTTGGTTAGGCTGATAGATTATATTATAGATTGACGCTGAATAAATTGTCCTAAAGCTTTAATAATTGAACTTTATGTCTTTTGAATTATGATGGATAATTTTCAATACCCTGTGTAGCAATAAGCGCCAACAGATTGGAAGAATGAAGGAGAACGAGTAAATCATGCCACACCACCCAAGTACCAGTTCTATCGTCATGTCTTCGACCAAACCAGATTTCACGAATTCTCAAATTACCCAACCAACAGCACAGTACCATCCGATTGAACTAACCAAACTACCAACTTATACGACTACTAACAACTATCTAGTTTGCGACATCAGCATCAACTGGAAAGCAATACTAACTTGTCATTTACCAACCAATCGAGTAGCAATAAGTGCATCACTGTCCAAAATTGTAGTGAACGAATGACCATTTATCTTCTCTAGTTTTAATCCACCAAGAAGTTGAAAATCATTAGATTCGAAAATATAACTACAGTCGTTCAACTAAGTTCTGCTGGAAAGTTTTCACTTCTGTCGTAGGCTCTACGGAAAATAATAGAACAGCCGTTCTGATCAAGGAATCGTCATTCCAAATATAGTTATCGTGGAATTTTTTCATTGTAAAATGCTAAAGTTACGACAAAATTTATCGCAAGATTTTTTGAGAAACAGGCCCCAGATCAATGATATTCCACCTGTACCGTTTTATAAAGTCTTTAATTGTCATTGAGCAATTGTAAGCATAGACACAGCTTTATGGGAAACTATCACTGGCCAAAAGTGAATACAACGTTTCGAAGTGTTTCAGTTTCCCCCATCTGAAGACGGCGAAACATTATACCCTCTAACCTCCCACAGCCCCTATTCAAATAAAATAATAATATTTAAGAATTAATATATCGAATTTCATGAAGTAATATGAGACTCCCAAGAAACCAACAATTTCCATATTATACATCCACGACCCCCCAGGGGTAATCAGTCTCGAGTCTGTCTGGGTATATGGCATAATGTATCACCAAATGTAAAACCAGGTTTCAGACGAAGTGTTAATTTACGAATTAATGTCTTATAATGTACAGCTCATTGAATGTGATTATAAGGCCATGTGGGTTCATCAGATCCAGAATTGGAGTTTCTAGAATTCAACTGTATCATTGTACTAGAGACATTGTAAAAGAAATTTCCTTATTGCACACTGCATGGTATAGCTAAGCCTGAACTATATCTGTAAAGAAGGACGACAAATTCTGTTTCATTTCATTACTCTAGATCGAGAAAAGCTATTGGAAAATTGATTGAATAATACTATCCATGCTGATCGGCAGATCGATTTTTAACCTTATTATATCATTCCTCAAGCTGAAAATTATATCCATTTTGACGTTTATTCTTCATTATGTTATTTGTCATACATGTATCTGTATTTCATTTTAAAGGGATCCTGAAGAGGTTATCTTAATATGGTATGTCTACTAGGGTCGCTTTAAGTACCAATTTGAGTCATTCTGATTTTCAATCAGACGTCTGTGATTCAAAGCAATTCCTAAAACTAAATGTTTGATGATGTCACACTGCGAAGGTCTTCTGCGACCTTTCGTTCTGCTAGCCATACAAATATAAGATAGACTGGAACAAGGACTTCTCATCGTCTATTGCACTTCTCTTTCAATTTATGGTTGAGTTTTTGCTTGGCGTGTTGATTTCCGGTGCAATATAACATTTTTGTCAAGTTGTCAAATTAAGATTTATGTGATATATATATATATATATATCCTATTTATCAATATGATGATTTGTAAAGTACAATATACAGGACCTATTTATATCATATATAACAGACCGATAAGTTGACTCTAAATAACACTGGCAGAGAGACTGAATTACCGGTCTTATGACATCACTAATGTTTAATTATATGAATTATGTGGCTTCTTTCAGAAACCGGAAGTTAAGTGCGTTGCCAAAATTCAGCGCATGCGTTCCAAGCATAAGCCGTGTGTTAATATTCCATATATTATATTTTTATGTCCTAGACTAGTACTTTATTCCTTGAGTTTCAATTACCATCAGTCACATCACTCTGATGAACAGTAATAGATTGGCTCCGGAAATTATCATTGCGACATTCTTGATCCATTGATATTTACCAACAACATCTAGTCATGACGATAGCTTGTCTAATATTGGAAATACATGTACAGTTAAACTTGATCTAACGGTCAACCAAATTTACGTCTATTCAACACCACCCTCTTGACATGGCCACGTTTCTTGACGGTGAACATGTGTCATCCTGCAATCAGAGAGAAATAAACAACTATAGTTTACAAAGATAACATCAACAACAGGTTCATAAGGAATCATTCTACCAGTTGATCCTCGGTCAAACTTATTGGCATTGGCCTTTCCTAGATTATCCGTACGAATTTACAGCTTGGTCGACTAATTTATTTCTTCTTTTTTTTTCTTTTTCTTTTTTTTTCTTTTTTTTTTTTTTAGCTACAATGACTTATTTGCGGAAGAGTAAATCTCGATATAGTTCAATTTAAGCTTCTCTCAGAAATGGAATGTTTCAATCTGCTTCCGAAAGATCCCTTCTGACCATTTCATTTCGCGATGTTTCACGTCACCTTCTTGTCGATTTCAGATTTTCAAAGGCAGAAATGTGTTATTTTCGGTCTCTTCTCGTCACTTTTAAAGGAAATTACCGCATTTAACAAACGCCGAAGAGCGAACGAACGTTTCTATTGACAACTATAAAAACCAATATGTCAAAGATACTTAAAGCCTACGTTAACAAATAAGTATCATGTTCTTGAAAAAAATTAATTATTTTTCGGTTAAAGGGGCACGTTCACCATCCTTTCGACCAATCAGACCTTAGTATCAGAAACGGGATGTTTTAGTTCAGCTAGTTTCTTGCATTTTGGCAGTTTTGTTTAGTCAGGCATGAATTTATATCGTTGCACTTCATGTTTTTGACTTTTATAGTAGTGGCGGGTGTCGCGCGCGAAGCAGACTATGCTTGCTTTTTCGAGGCACCTGGTGGTGCTTCTCGTGTAGAAAGTACACTACTATACAATTGTTGCACCCGATTTTGTCATACTCTGGACGAGATTTTTGATTGATTTGGTTTGCTTGTGTACCGAGTTTTATTATCCATAAATATCCGCGTTTTGATGTTAAATATCAGACTTGTATTTTCGGGAATAACATATAGAAATAGAAAGTGAAAATGAAATGAAATGAATGGAGTTTTACGTCCTACTTTTCTGCACCTATATGGGCTAATTGAGGACGGGCAAGCGCCATGCAGTGTGCAATGAGGGAAATTTTGCCAGGACAGCGGCATTAGCCTGTTCTTATTTTCGATTTCCAACTGTCGAGGGATCTTTAACGTGCACAGCCAATAGCACACGGGGCCTCGGTTTATTGTCCCATCCGAACGACTAGACGCTTTTCCATGTCAGCCCCTCCGACCTGCATCACTGACGGGGAAACCGGAATCAGCTACTAAATATGCTGACTGTTCACCTTTAAAGCCTCATATACTTGAGTGTAATGGGTTTTCTAGTTGTCTTGTAACTGAATGGTGTGAATTATTCTCTGTAATAACTTTACTACTTCTCATCGATCAGTGAATTCATTAGAAAATTGATAAAAAAAATATTAGCAATTTATTTTCAAGTTGGCACTTGAAGAGTACAATAGACAACCATCCTGTTGAGGCTTTCTATCAGATGGTAAACATGTTATGAATTATAATGAAGATTGAAAACGAATAGAGGGATATATAATAGTATTACTGCACTACATGTATAATTTTTTGGTATCATTCCATAAGGCATCTTGTAGATACATCGTCCAGAGCGTCGTAAATAAAATTAAAGAACAACAATTTGAGCGGATCGTTAAGATTATTATACATGATTTAACATCTAGATACAATGGCTACAACAGTATTTTCCAGGGCGTTATGAAATTAAATTCTGGAACAACAAATTAGGCAGACCTTTGAGGAATGGATATATAAACTTTCCGGTCTATGTTAGCGAATATATTGTAACATTACATAATTGAAGAGTTAATTATCACCCAATCATCCTTGGAGCCAAACTGACATGCACTTATAATGTAAGGATATTAATCCACCGAGAATAATCGTCGTGTTATTGAGTACATTTCAAGGTATGGTATTCAGTCAATCTAATTAGAATTATATCACAATTTATTCCGTTTATGACATTGTTCGTTCTCCATTGAGATTTTACATTATGTTATTTGTGATGCACAATTCGTGTACAAATATCGACTATGAATTATTGCATAGCAAAATGCAAAGTAGTCACAATATTGTTGATATATAGACAAGTATTTTGTTCAGATATGATGACATCTTCAAAAGTCTAATAACAGAATCTAATCATAGGAATGTAGCAACAAAGAGAGAACTCTGTCAAAAAATATTTTTGTTAACTGTAATAATTGGGTCAAAACATTACGGGAGATAACTAACTAAATTTTGCAGTTTAATAAGTATGTTTGAATAATATGTACACAGTCAAAGACGCCCGGTGTCATGCAGAGCCGAAATGTAACCTTAAAGGGGACCAGTCTTCATTTTTATTGGTTGATTTGGGTCTTGAATATATTTAAGTATCCTTCAGAAGCACTAGAAAAGCACGAAAATTGAGTATTTCCTTCAAATACCTTAAATTAGACTTTCTCCTTCTATTTCTATAGATGACTTTCCTATATATTGCATAGTATCGCTAATGTGTAGTAGGGCATTATAACTTTCAAATGCTAATAATTATGGATGCGCATGGATTTGAAGGCTCAAATTTCAATGGTGAGTTCTGATAACCAGTACTAAATTGCTGAGCTAAAAAATCCCCGTTTCTGAGACTTATCCAAATCGACCCACGAAAATGAAGCCTGTGCCCCTTTAACCGGTGTCCATATGTAGGCCTAAGCATAATTTGGATAAATGAAACAGAACGAAAAAAAGAATTCAAAGTAACCTTTTGGTAATACACAGCAAGTGAACCATATAAGAAAATATATCAATTATAAATATAAGCACGACATGTTCATAACCAGCCACCATACTTTCCAATCCATAGACCCATTACCCCAATGTGTAGTTTTTAGGAGGATACCAGGGAATATTTGCCTCTGGCAAACTGGTTTTCTTGTCAAATAAAGTATATTATTATACTTGAGTGTATACAGAGGTAAAGCATATATTATATCTCACCCCTTCACCTTCAAAACATAATAAAAAAAAACAAAAGCTTCACAGAGCACCAATATTACAAACAAAAATATAAAACGACGAGTTGACTTGTAACAAATCATACGATGGCTTGCACCATCTTACAAGAAACAGAAATGAACAACACCTCAATAAAGAAACCAAGTACTAACGATCCGAACCGCAAAACGAAACTCGAAATCCAACAAGACAAATAGGAAACCGCCTTACATTTGAAACACGACATAATTATCATTTTGTGTTTCAATCATGTACTGAACACCCCCAGACTAAAACCATTTAAAGAGAAATGTCAAACATGACTTATTTGTACTAATTCCGAGCAATGAAGTAATGTCCAATCTCGAAGATCCCACACGAAGCCACAAATCATATAATCATTGGAATTGATTGGTAATATTTCTACTATAATCACAAGTTATTACTAGTGTTTGACCTGGGCTACGGTCTGGTATCAATCATCTTGAGTTTGATTCATTAATCTTTAGATTCATCAATATTGATACAGGAGGCGAGTAACTTGCATTCGTCATTTATTTCATGCGATAGAGACCGCTCGTAGATCTCAGTATGTTTCCGTGGAATGAGGCGGTCTGTTTTCAATCATTTAACTTGATTCATTAATCTTCAGATTCATCAATATTGATATAAGAGGCGAGTTACTTGCATCAATAATTTAATGTGACGAATGACTCTATAAGAAATTAGATTCTCTTAAACATTAGTGCACAATAGTAATTAATTGTGTGGTGCACATATTCCAAACACCATATATCTGTCATTTGTTCATGCAACATCAGGGTTACTGATTTATATCTACACATTTTTTATATACTTGATCTTTGTGAACGCATCCCATTGTTAGTTATTGACCTTCCTAGTAACTAACCTGAAAGCAACATGGTCACTAGAGAACTTGTCACTAAATGAACATCATGGTTACTGTAACTGTACTATAACATTTAGTATTTATATCTATATATTTTTGATCCTTGTGAACGCATCCCATTGTTAGTTATTGACATGCCTAGAAACCCGAAAGCAACATGGCCTCTACAAAACTTATCACTAAATGAACATCAGGGTTACTGTACTATAACATTCAGTATTTATATCTATATATTTTTCATCCTTGTGAACGCATCCCATTGTTAATTTTTGACATGCCTAGAAACCCGAAAGCAACATGGCCATTACAAAACTAATCACTAAAAGTTTAGATTTGTACATCAATGCATAATACTAATTAATTATGTTCTGCAAATTACATGACTCAGCATCACAAACAACATCTGTCATTATTAATGAACATTAGGGCAGATATTAATTCTATTTGTTTTTTTTTATTTCATCCTCATGTTGCATGACTAATTCGTGATGAATATACAATAACAGTCACGTTTATTCTTGTAGTTATTTTCTAGTAAATGTTATTAGAAAGAGAACTGTATCTCAGTCAGTTTTATCTTTTTTTTCTGATATTCATTTTCTTGCAAAGTAATTGAGGCGACTTAAAGGGACAGTCTGAATTTTTTTTATTTCCCAAATTTTTTTGCTCAAATTTGTGAAAACTTTACACCAACATCTTTAACTATGTGCCCTTTAATGTATCTGAAAGTTTAAACTAAAAAAAATCCATCCGTTAATTTTTAAACGCTAAAAACATGCTAAAAATTTTAAAAACCTTACAGTGTGTTATTGTTTTTTGGATGCTGATAGGAAACTACTGAACAGATTTGAGTAAAATAAAAGCCTAATTGTAGAGAAATGTCCCTCTTGTGTATTTGAAAGGTTTCAGACAGAAATATTCAGCCATTTAAAGGGAAAACACCAAAACTAGGTTAAATTGCTTAATTTACAATAAGTACTCCCTGTATGTAATTAACCCTTTAAAACCAAATTCAGTTTGATCAAGAAGATATAGAGATACAATAAGCATGCTTTAAAAATACTCTCAGGCAGCATTTGCGATTTTTTTGATATTGGAAACTTTTTTCAAAAAAGCAGAATGGCCCTTTAAGTTTATATTAAATTTGACCAATTAGAGCACAATCACGTTCAGTGTTTTGTTTTGATGAATCAACTTAGACATGAACACTGACCGTTAAATATACTAAATGTAAAAATATTTTAATTGTTATCTAAAGCTGGGCTTCACCGAAATGGGTGGGGGCATATCAGCTCTGTGAGTTTCATGCATTTGGGCCAAAAAGGTTGAGAACCACTGTGCCATGGCTATGTGATTAACAATACTTTAAAAAAACAGTTATTGATCGTTCCATTATAAAACTATATAACATGCACGGATCTTGTACCTTCAATTTCTTCATTGTTTTTCCTACTTATTTCCAGACGGACATTATGTTGTTTTCATAAAGGACTAGGACCTCTTTCCTGTTAAATATTATAGTTGTCACTCACACCCGTCAAGTCCTGTCTAGACCCACTCTGACATAAGTAATATTTACATCTGCCTAATCATAGCCGCAAGATGTTCCAAATGCTTTAGTCTGGTGGACGCACCCCATTGTTACTCATTGTCACTTAAAGCAACCCTTCGCCTACTAAAAGCAACATGGGTCACCACAATCTTATAACTCAAACGCGACGTGTTTTTAGGCCCATTCCACAGACATATCTGTATCAAATCCTAATAATTATTAAGATTTTTTATGTCTGATGGCAAACAAAAAACACTGGTGATGCACTTAATAGAGGCCCAGTTTGCAACAGTTGGAAATCAATCAAACACTTGGATAATGCAGCTGACGTCCACCATGCCTAAGTTAGTCCACATTGTTGTACTCCAATAGATAGGGGTCCCAGTTGTTAGGCACGATTAATCAGGCATGGATGGAATATACCTACAGTTACTGAAAATACGGTAATAAGTGATGAATATATGACTGACTAATAGATTCGTATGGTTAATTAAAAATGCAGTTAAATGAAGGGGGAAGTGATGACAATGATAAGTCGTTCAGGTAGAAATGAAACGTTTTACATCAATAATTCAATGAAAGACCTGAAAATGAACTTCATTGTTTTTGTTCGCGGCTGTTACCTGAGATTTCTCGACCGTAAGAATATTCTTCTACTAACTTGTAGTGTTGACAACAGAGGGACCATTTGTGTTTGCTTACTTTTGGGGATTGAAATGATGATTTAAGTTTCAGATCATTTACCGTATTATTTAGTAAAAACGGAAAAATGAAATTTTCACCTTATTATTATGTGCACCTTGGTTCTAAAAACTGGTTTTCTTCTAGTTACTTCTAGTGTTGAGAATTGAGAATTCAAGTAATGAGTTAATTAGGGTTTTCACCTTTGATATGAAACGTGGTTATCTGTGGATAATAGAAAATAGAGTTAAGTTTTATCATGTCACTGACAGTGATCTGCATAAATATCCATGGTAGCTTTCAGTAGATCACTGTCAGTGACGTAAAAAAAAAGCGTTAGTTTTAGTGGAATTGCAAGAACCACAGATGTTGGAATAGAAATTGGAATGACGCTATATGATGCTACAATCCCTTTAATTCTAACTCTTAACAACTTGTTTAAAATTTTGAAATTCTTCACAACTTCTAGTCGCCGTGTGAGAAGAGTAAATTAATTCTAAACTGTAGAATAGTTAGAAAATTAAATTATGTAAAAACATTAACAGTTACATCGTCTATTTTCTATTAAAATACCCTCTTATATTTCACACGCTGCCTTATGATCTGTTAGAATTTACACTCAGCGTCGGTGAAACGTGTTACATCATTTTTCTGTATTCATATTTCTATTCCCCAGGCTTCCAATAACCATTAAAATTCATAGCTGAACCGTATTCTTCTCGAAACATGCAAACTTTCCATTCTCATGCTAATACAATTCATTAAGTTTGGCAGTTACGTTCTGCATTTTTAGAAATTGATGCCAAAAAATTGGCAGGGTTCCCTTTGAGATATTGCAAAAAGAAATCAGAATTCTCAGAAAATTCAATCAATCAATCTACAGGAGATGTTGTCAAAACTATCCGGACTTAAAGCAATATAACACTTATGGTTACAACTTATACTTGAAGACCTAGTAGCAGAAAACAATCAACATACGCTTCTACTTTACTGATATCAAAAATAAAGTATTAGGTGTTGGTTATAGTGGGTAGCATGATCAATTTTAGAAACCGTAAGATTCGGTGACACCTAAACATTGTTATTTTTGCGGAAGTAATTCGGTTTTCTCCAATCTTCCAGAACACGTTGTGATCATGGTACTTCTTGTTGAATGGTAATGGAATTGTAGTCATTGTTTTGGTTATGGTTTTACGATATGGATAAAGTATATTAAAGAAACCAAGTACTAACGATCCGAACCGCAAAACGAAGCTCGAAATCCATGAAGACATTTTGACGAAACATAGGTAACAGCTGATGAACTTTTCAAATGAGGAACTATATCAAAAACCTATAAGTATTTTATAAAGAACACCATTGGGTCTTGAGACAATCCTTGAAACTGTAATCTTAATACAGTTGCCAGCCTAGAGATTCAGGGTTCAATTTCTCTTATTTTACACTGCCTGACCTAATAACACGATCAGGAACAGCATTAGGGCGTAAATTCCCATTTCATTTCATTGCAGTGCGTTCTAGCGAACGCACTGCTTTGTTTTCATAGTGTATGTTTTTTTTTTTGTCTACTTCTGGTCACGCTAATTCGGTATGAAGGGAGCATGCCACACATTATCTCATATAATTTTTTACTATGCCTAACTGCACGGTATTAGGTGAATATAAAATGATGCATTTTCGTCCAACAGGAAATGACGTATGGCAAATAAGCCCAATTTAATGTTTTTACCTTTTTCATCTCTGATTTTCAACCGATTTTGATGGATTTTTTTTGTTTTTTTAATTAATCGATTGTCTTCAAATTGGGGGTTTAAAAACATGCATTTTTAAAACTTTGTCGCTGACTTTTTGAAGCACGTTTTTGACAATTTTTTCAACTTTTGCAATTTTATTTTGATCAATATGAAAACTTACATATGCATAGACATTTTGATGACAAACAAAATGATCTTTTCAAAAATTTTATATCACTTTCGGTTTTGACGTCATTCGCTTGTAAAGTTGAAATTTCAACTTCCGGAATAATGAAGATATTCTAAAAAATGTTTTTGCAATGTGCTTGTAATCATTATTGACAAAATATGAAATGATAAAATCTGACCCAGCTGTTTCATATCAGTCGCCATCTTGAAATGACTGATTTTTCTTTTAATCGAAATTCAGAATCAGGGAATCATTCGATTTGAATTAAAATGATGTCTATGGAATCTACAGTCGATTGCTAACAAAACATGGGAAGCCGATTTTTGAATTTCGATTCAGAATTTTTTTTATTTCCGGTTTAAAATTTTCAGTAATAGTCAAAACTTTTAAGGCTCATATCTTGTGACCTTGACCTTGAGTGACCTTGTGACCTGAACAAAAGTCATTGCCCTTGATGAGATCTATCAACAGTTACTGATGTATTCATTTTTGCTGTCCGATGTCTACTTCCGGTTTTATAGCCATTTGAAAATGTCGAGTTTTGACTTTAAACAGCTCTGTCACGTGACCTAATTCATGTACGTCACAAATTATCTTTTATTATTATCACGCTTTATCTCCTGTTTCCAAAAATGTATAACACTAGATATTTCGATCAAAATTGCTTTTTCGAATTTTGTTCTTTGTTCTATAGTAACTCTGCGTGTTTTTTTGGCGGGAAAAAACACGTGTTATCTGAATTACGGATTTCATAAGATAGGTAACAATTTCTTCTTAAGATATGGAAGAACATGACTAACAAAGAAAAAAATATGATAAAATCGTAACCGGAAGTAACACGCTGGCCACCATCTTGAAATAAACATGTTTTCTTTAAATCGAGAGAAGTGAACAGGGTATCATCCGATTTGTATAATATTGATGTCTAGGGCATTTTCAATCTATGGCCAACAAAATTATGACAGCCAATTTGCTAATTTCGATTATGATGTTTGCCTATTTACGGTAAAAGATATTCAGAAATGACAAAAATTTTCAAAGCCAATTACACGTTACCTTGGATTTGGGTGACCTTATGACCTGAACAAAAGTTATTGCCCATGATGAGATCTACCCAACGGTGTATTCATTTTTGTTGTCCAATTTTTACTTCCGGTTTTATAGCCAATTAAAAATTGTTAGTTTGAACTTTGAACAGCTCTGTCACGTGACGTCATGTCACAAAATATCTTCTTTTCTTATTAAGCTTTATCTCCTCTTTCCAGTGATATATAACACTAGATATTTTGATCAAAATTGCTATTTGGAATTTTGTTCTTTGTTCTATAGTGACTCTGCGTGGTTTTTTGGCGGGAAAAAAAACGTGTTATCTGAATTACGGATTTCATAAGATAGGTAACAATTTCTTCTTAAGATATGAAAGAACATGACTAACAAAGAAAAAAATATGACAAAATCGTAACCGGAAGTAACACGTTGGCCAGCATCTTGAAATGAACATGTTTTCTTTAAATCTACATATCCGATTTATATAATTTTGATGTTTATGGCATTTTCAATCTATTGCCAACAAAATGAAGGCAGCTGAATTGCTAATTTCGATTATGGTGTTTGTCTATTTCCGGTATAAGATATTCAGCAATTATTGTAACACTTTTAAAGCTCATAACTTGTGACCTCGCCATTTGTTGACCTTATGATCCGAACAAAAGTTATTGCCCGAAATTCCATTTTCATTTTTGTTGTCCAATATTTACTTCTTGTTTTATAGCCAAATGAAAATTGTCAGTTTGAACCTAATTCACGCGTGTCACAAAAAATCGTCTTTTCTTATTATGCTTTATCTCCTCTTGATATATAATAGTAGATATTTTAATCATTTTGCTTTTTTTTTTAATTTGGAAATTTTGTTCTTTGTTCTAAAGTAACTGCGTGGCTTTTTTGGCGCGAAAAAAACACGTGGTTCCTAAATTGTGGATTTTTAAAGAGAGCCGACACATTCTTTTGAAGATATAAAATGACATAACATTCATAGAAAAAAAAGGATAAAATTGGACCCGGAAGTAACTAGTAGACCACCATCTTGAAATGACCAACTTTTCTTTAAATCGATATAAGTGATCAGGATATCATCCGATTTACATAATGTTGATGTCTGTGGCATCTTCAATATATTACTAACAAAATGGTGACAGCCGATTTCCTAATTTCGATTAAAAGTTTTGTCTATTTCTGGTTAAAGAAATTCAGCAATAGCAAACACTTTCAAAGCTCAAAACTCGTGACCTTGACGTTTGATGACCTTTTAATCTGAACCAAAGCTATTGCCTTCGATAAAATCTATCAAATGATGTTTTACTTTGTGTTTTCCGATGTTTACTTCCGGTTTAATAGCCGATTGAAAATTGAGACTTTTAACTATAAACAGCTCTGTCACATGACCTAATTTATATGCAGGACTAAAATGCAACCGTTCAAGGATGTTTAAATTGCGCACTGCTCAGTACCGTTATCACGGTTCTAGTTTTTTACTGTATTTCGATCTTTCAAGTTATTACTGTATTAAATTCAAACACTACATTTGTAGAAGAACATAAATCATTGTTACGACAGCCCAGCACATTAATCAGGAATTAATATTGATGTTAACTTTTCATTACACGCCATCTTGAATTCTTGAAAGCCCATTATTCACATCCGCATTTGAATTATCTAAAATCTGATTGGTCTTAATAAATGAAATGTAAACCAATGGAATGGATGATGAGACGCAAGGGACCAATGAAATTTACCAGTGTAGATGGGAGATCTCTGGAAGTCAGACAATTTTCTACTTTTGATTTCTCCCGTGGGTACCAGTCCACATTCTTCTGAATGTCAAACCTGAAGTGTTTCCTTCATTGAATAAAATATATTCCAGTTCAAATGAGTTTCGAAATTGTCTTAAGAATACTCAGAAGGACTGAAAAACATTGAGATAATTTAATGTCGTGTACAAATGATAAATGAAATGATGTTTACGTGCTGTTTTTATGATAATGAAAACGAGGAACGCTAATCAAAAAGAGAATAAAAGAAATATTGCCAGGACCAAGACGTCAATTCATTTTCTTATTTCAAACTGAGGAATTTGCCTCATGCACACACATAAAGGATGTGTTTCTATCTATTTGAAAATTTAAATATTATTTTTTCAATTTAAAGCATACCTTCCTTAAATAACTATAATTGTTCGTCAAAAAAGTCCAAGCTTGCTTCATATTAGTTCAGGGTCAATATTCATTGTGTGAGCAACAAGTCAGGGGTGAGGGGTGCTATCTTGCCTAATTCAATACAATGGTCAAAAACTCTTACTGGTATCACGAAAATTTTTCTTTTTTTAATCAAAAGCATCCATCAGAGAGTATCATCTTCTTTCACTGTAAAAACAGCCAATCAAAATCAATCTCCGAACAAGAGTTATATTCCCTTGCCCATTTATCGAGCAAGATGGCCGCTTATCATGGCCGAGTGATTACATAATCTCGAACAAAATGACGAAGGTTGAGCCGATTGGTCATTACTACTGGATTTAAGATATGGATTTAGGTTTTGATAAATCTATGTCATGTTTCTCATCTGTTAATATTGCAAAACAAAACCTGGAAATAAAATCATATCAAAGCACAATCCTAACCTGAATATCCAAAATTCTAACCAAAATAACAGTTTGACAATACATTGGTAGAACAATGGAACTACATGTATTCATAATATGCGGAAGTCTATCAATTATAAATGAGGACATATTTCATAATGATATCTATCATATGATTAATGCTGCTTTTGTTCTTTATGAATTTGCATCAAAGTTCTTTCTGAATGGTTTTTAGGTGTGTTTTTTTAGTCATTTAATGACTTTCTGTGATAGTGTTTTTATCTTCTTGTTTTGTTGTTAATTTATCTGTGATTTGTGTTTTTACTCATTTTTTATTCATGATCTATGGTATTCTAGAGCTATATAGCCAGTTTGGTACTGGTGCTCCTTAATGCATTTCATTTCTTTCTGGATGGAATAAAGCAGTCTTCCTTTGAAGAGTCAACAATTTCAGCTCATCCCTCTGACAACAATCTCTGACTATTGTACCCACAAGAATCATCAGGTCAATAAATTATGTATTAGAAAGAATGGTAATTACCAAGGGACAATACTCTACTAATTAGCTTAATTGGTTAATAATTTGTAATAATTGACTGATATTTACTTGACTATCTCACCACTCTATCAGTCATCAATGAATTCATTCACAAATAACTCGGGTAATTATTCAATAGGAATTTTGTAACAAAACAGATGCATTCTTTTAGGGAAGTGGTGTTCAGCAAGGTCTAAGGTTGAGTGCACATAAAAGTATACGGAATACACTACTTTCTACTATACTACACTTTACTTTAATATACGTAGGTATACTTCGTTTTCGATTAGTGTCCTCATATGTGACCAGGTATTATGAAATTACCTTGTTTGATTTTAGGTATACGCGTGTCGCTCAAAACGTACACCGTATACCAGAAAAGTATACTTCTATGTGCACATAGCCTTAAGTCATTGGTATATTAGAAGATTGGTTCCTTTCCTGGAAAATGGTACTAAACCCCCTAAAAGTTCAGAGTGTTAACCTGCTTGTAGAAATATTAGATAATGTCCAAACCGTGTTGTTAAAATTATCTGTAAATGTTTTCAAAATTTTAACTGACTGTGCCAATCAAAATATTTGGTATTGACCTCTGTGATATAATGGACATTAATCTTAACCAATATAGTGTAACATACAGTTTGTTTTAAGAGAGGGTTCCTTTCCTAGTACTAGCACTCCCTAAAAGTTCAGAGTGTTAACCTGCTAAGAAATCTAAAATAATGTCCAAAACGTGTTGTTAAAATTATCTTTGAATGATTCCGAAAT
The DNA here is from genome assembly GCA_029955415.1 of Lottia scabra. Taxonomy (NCBI): domain Eukaryota; kingdom Metazoa; phylum Mollusca; class Gastropoda; family Lottiidae; genus Lottia; species Lottia scabra. The sequence goes on along the minus strand of JARJEI010000018.1, from coordinate 3,319,710 downwards.
TTTAACTAACTGTGCCAATCTATTGTATTTGGTATTGACGTGATATAATGGACATTTTAACCATCTTAACAAATAATAGTGTAACACACAAAACAGATTGTTTCAGGAGAGGGGTTATATGAACAAAAGCCTGTTCCCTGGCTGATAATGGTAAAACAGGTATATGGCTCTCAATGGAAAGTAAAACAGCAATAGATCACCCTTTCAAAGATGTATGCGATACATGTGTACAATTGGACCACATTCTTGAGTATATCCCAGAGTAAGGTTAAGTTGATGTTTTTAAAGACCTTATGGAAGATGTATCAAAGAAGGTTTCTTCACGTAATGAGATACATATTTATAACTCTGCTTGATAAACCATAGCTCATAATGCACATGATGTCCAAACTGATTCAGACTTGTGGTCATAAGCTGACAAGGTCAGGCGACCAGGCACAGAAGACTGGTAGGTTCATAACAGTTTCTTACTAGTGCTAATCTATTTTATGTGTTAAGTTTGATCTATTGTTCGACCGATTATCTGTATCAAGCTCCATTATCCACCACATATATTTGATTTTTTGTTAAATTACGGATGCTGTTGACTTCAGTCCAGGAAATGTTATCACCACCACGAACAAATAACAGGGTTGAAATGTAACTATCATGTTTTGTTCTCACCGCCCTGGGGACACCGTCTAATGAGGCAGCTGGTTTGCTGTTTTCCAACTATAAATATTACATCTTCCCCTTGGTATGGTCTGGAAATGTCATATAATTCACGATTCGTTTAAACAATTGGCAACTATATTTGTCCTGAAGTTGACTCCATGAAACCTTGTTCCTAACTTGTGTACCAGTGCCCTTGAGACCAACATCTCCGGCAGGATATTGTGACCTTTGTTCATTGTGAAGCTGTTGTTAAATGTTCTAGTTTGAATTTGGCTTGTGATGAGCTGATGGGATATCATGAAAAGATGAGTCGAAAGGGAATGGAACGAGTATGCTTCAAACCTATCACTGAGTAATATCCTTACTTAACCACCAACATCCTGGACCCGTATGCCTATAACTCAACACTGAGTTAAATCCATATTTAATCCTTGAATTCCTCTATAAAGTGAGTGAAACATTGGTAATTAACTAAAATGAAATGTTTAATAGTAAGACTTGATGTGTGAAGTTTAATTGTATGTAGATTGTAAGATTTTTGTGAAATGGGGCCAAAGCTTTCGTCCATATGTACTTTGACTTAAAGGGATATGTTCCCTAATTGTTCGACCAAAAACAAATTAGTCTTAGAATCTAATTTTTTTAGCTTATCCCCGCCATCCACTTCAGGAAAAAAAAACCTTCTGATGTTTCCTTATATTTTAATTCTACATTTTATGTTTAAGAGAATGAGACCCTGTAAAACATCTACTGCAGTGGTTCCCAACCTGGGGGCCATGGGGTATTTGTCAGGGGGTCATGAGGCTTGAGGATGCATGTAATTTTTTCTCTAGCTCAACTTTTATTTGACTATATTTTGCTGTGTAGTTGCTTGTGGTCAAATGCATTTGACCTCCTGATGATGAGGAGGCACTATTTTGCCCTTGTTTGGAATAGAACAGGGGGCCACAGCTTGAAAAAGGTTGGAAACCACTGATCTACTGTCTTCCAACTTTAACTATAGACATAAAACAAGAAAGCTTTAAACCAATGTAAGAATAATGAAGGCTAATAGAATTCCTGTCCACAACAGATGATTGAAGGTCCCTAGAGAATCCTTTATAAATATTTTGTATTGCTAGACAGTCTTAGCTATGTCTTTATTGTGTCTCTTAATGAATTTTACCGAGGAAAATTTGTTAGTTTTGTCTACATGGAGTGGAGTATGTATATTGTGTACTGTCGGTTTACCTCGTTCTTCATGAACTCTATCTTGTCCCTTCATGAATTTTTACCGAGAAATTTACTAGGCGTATTATTCTACACGAGAGTTTGTGTACCGTTTCATTTTCATCATTTATTTTCCAATGGCTTAGATTATTATTACATCCAGGTACAATCCAATTTTGAAGAGTTATCGCCACTGTCGTAACATAATTCTCCCCACAACATAACATGGCGCTGTTGTGATTGATACCAAATATCGTTCAGTACAGCGGGGAGTAGAATTTCATTTCATTTCATTTAAAATACTGTCTTTTATCTTTACAGACAAGACAAGTTAAAGCGTGAATGAATCAACTGGAAGAAATATTGGTTTCTCTACAAAGAAGTATAATGAAGACCGAGTAACCACGACTAACGTACAATAATGACCAAGTAACCAAGACTACTCAATTCAACTATCTCTCAAACAAGCGGAAGTAGAATTTATGTCAACTTTATTGCCAGCCACGAGATTTTCAAGACACTTTCAGCCAATAAAAACGTGAAGTTTCCGGTTTGTGGTCTTCTAATGAAATATATATTTGGTTCGTACGGGAAGTTTCCGGATCAGATATATTCGGTGTGATTGTAATAATACGTGGGTATATAGCCTACCAGTGTAAGGATACAGTTTCTCTCTTCGGATATATTGGTAGGAATTACGTGAGGTAGAAACTTGAAACAAGTAAGTATGGTGTTTTATGTAACTGTTCGTCGTACGTAGAGGATGTGGTCAAGTTTATTGTCCGGTCACATCATTTTCAGCAGCACACAGTGGCTCTCTTATGAATCATCTGAAAGATGGTCGGGGCAAAGAATTGCCATGTATTGCACCAGTCATTTTCAGTGAAATAAGATAAGTTTTAGAATGTAGTTTGGTATTGGAGGGGCAAAACCGAATCCCTGTAGAATCTGAATCCCTGTAGAATCACCGATTTTTTTTTATTACACAGTCTTTGACTATCGTTTGTTTGAATAAAATTACAACGACTAAAAATAATATTGATTTTCAAGAATGAGTTAACAGATGGAAATTTTCAGATCGAAATGTTAATCATTTTCACTCGTAATATGGGTTTCGATTCCGCTTAAGTGAAGTTAATACACCGGACTTCAGAGCCAAAGTTCTCTTATCCTGAGATGCAAATTGGAGAGGATGACATCGATTACATGTTGTCATTAGTATGTGTCAGATTGGATTTGATAAATAAATGGTTACTGCCGCTGTCATGCATGTCAAAATGTTTGTATTGCACACTTCATTGCAAAATTGTAGAAAATAACAGTGCGTTTCATTCATTCTATACGCAGAATTTGGACAGTTTTTGGTCTGGACCAAGACACTCGTCAAGGTATTGTGAATGTAGCCAATATTCCTATATAGTAGAAAAAATAAGTACATTTACATTATACATGTGTACTCAATATTCGTCAGTTTGGTCGGTTGTTCGTCCGGATCCAACACACGGCAAGGTACCGTGAATGTAGCCAATATCCACGAGTTTTAGAAAACTAACCTATATCACGACGGTCTAAACCCAGCTCACGTCCCTTGTTGGTGGATGAACAATCCAACGCTTGGCGAATTCTGCTTCGCAATGATAGAAAGACATCGAAGGATCACGAAGCAACGGCGCTAAGAACGTTTGGCTCGATTTTTGTTCCGGATCCGACACTCGGCAAGATATTGTGAATGTACCTTGAATGCAGCCTGTCTATAGTATTCTAATGAGGATTATCGACTAACTTTGTGACGTGAAAATGAGAGTTTTTATTTCAGAATCTCGTGAAGATTATTTTTGAATAGAGAAAGAAGTTGTACGGAATAGAGAAAGCTGAGTGTCGAGATTTTATTTGTGTCAATCATATTAAGTTGAAATCGATTACGAGAGCTGAGAGAATTGTAGTATTGTAGGAATATTAGAGAGAAAGGTAGTTTATTATGAATATAGTTTAAATCGGTGGTTAATATTGCAGTTAAACGTCATCTTTGACGGTGAAAAGTGTAAGTTTTGTGTTTTGTTGACAGTTTTATAAATATAGTTTAAAAATGTGGTTAATATTGCAGTTAAACGTCATCTGAAACGGGATTTTTGACGGTGAAATGTGTAAGTTTTGTGTTTTGTTGACTGTTTAAAGAATATAGTTTAAAACTGTGTTTGATATTGCATTAAAACGGCGGTGAAAACCCAATCGTTGAGTTATATTAAGAACATACGTTTTGTGATTTGATGATCTCAAGAATATAATTTAAAACTGGATCTTTGACGGTGAAAGTGTAAATTTTGTTGAATTAGATTATAAACATCATTAAAAACGGTGGATAATGTGGAATTGAAACTTTATCTGGAACGGCGGTGAAAACCTCAAGCAATGAGTAATATCAAGAGTTAGGTTTCTTGAATACGGAGATTAATATAATATAAGACTGTGGTTTACATTGCACCGAAATATAATCGGGAAACCTTAAGCGTTGAAATTTATTCCAAGAGTGTAAGTATGATTTGGCGACGGAGATTTGTTTGTGATGGATGTAGATTTCAATAGGGAACGTACAAATGGTGTGTAGTGTATTGACCTAATTATTACAGTTCTCTTAATGATGAATTGAATGAGTTTTATTATTATAAAAATTATCTCCCTTGAAATTTAAACTTTGTGATGTATTATCTTTTGACGCAATATCATTGAGCAGCAGTGACGAGTATCGTTACTCTTCTAGACACCTGATACCACTTTTGATTTTGTAATATTTATTCATTTATTGATATATTTTCTCAAATGAAAAGTACATTAGCTGCTACCAATGTATTTCCAATATGTTTACATGGATTTGCATGGATGGATGGAGTTTGTGCTAGGTTTTATTATTCCTATGTATGCTCTATTGCTCTACCAATATAGCCTTTAGATTTAGTTATAAGCTCAAAGGAGTTACACAGTATGGTGATGTACATAAATCGATCGCATATCGACGAAACAAATTGTGGTGGGTCACATAAAGCTACTCGCCATCTTGGTATATCAACTTGGCATCCCTTTCAGAGTGCCGACATGGTTAATAATAAAATATTAAACTTCCTGCGTGTATAAGATGATTAATGATGACTAGTTCACTTGACAGATGTGTCATTCCAATTAAATTTCATTTTTGTTATTACCTTGCTTGATGTTTATTGATTTCTAATGTATTATTATTTGATAAACTTTCAAGTCGGGGCTGATACATGTTCCTTCAGCAACGTAAGATATTGGCATTATCTACCGTTGCTGGATTGACAGAGTTTTCTCGTCATTAACAACTAATAACCTCGTTTTAAAAACACTACGTCACATTCAATTTATGACCGTCGAGACTCGATTATCACAAGGTAAATTTGCTACAAGAAATTTGACGTCTGGTCATTCGAAAGTTTTCCCGCAATAATTTGTTACAAGGAATATAACTGGTCGAACAATAATCGTTCGACCAATCAAAATTGATGACGAGAATGTCTTATCATGATAGCAACGGATTAATGTAATGAAATGAAATGATAGCCGTTGCCAAAGGAACATGGGGCTGATATTGCATGCTTTCTGTTGTTGATCAAGGATCAATCATTGAACTGATAGTTGCACATGCGTTTTGTGTCATCTGAGGAAGGTACTGACTAAAGTTTCCTTTATTGTACAGTCTCGTATTGAATTCTCGTGTTGTCCATACAGTTGTAGTTTTTATATCTGCTGCTGTTTATGATCTGTTGTACGATTTCCTATAGATTTTTTTTAAAACTTCTTATTTTTGCTAATTGATGCTATTCTTTAGGTAATTATTTTACATTTTTGCGTCATCGACTAGTTTTCGATGGAAATTAATCTGGTACTATATCATTGTACAGTACTGGTGGTGATTGACCTTACTCACGTCTTGTTCAGTTGACAATCAACACTCCGAAAGTGATGTGTAATTCGATATTTACGACATATTCAAATACTACCTATAACTACCAAGTATCAATTACCTACAGTCTTATTTAACATTTTCATTTCATATCAGGCGCCGTTCCAGTCATCTGATTGGACAATTACTAAAATTGATTTTAAATATAGCTTTATTATCCAATCAGATTTCCGTATTTCTTAAAATCTGGATTTTATCTTAGTTAAGTTTTCGAGAATAAGACCCCAGTATGTTACTTATTATCTTGTTATTCTTTATTTAAGATGTATTCAGATGACGAATTGTTTTTAAATTCGTGGTGTTTCGAATTTAGAGGTTGTATTCCTATAAGCAAATCAGTTGTTTTTCAACGAGCCAGATTGCATTGTGTTTTGCATAGTGTTTTAATATTAATGATGCTATTCACGACCTATATAAGTTTACATCAATGAATGATTATGTGTTAATATTATCTAAGCCTCTATTGTGTATATCATCATATTACATCATAGTGTGTTTAATAATAAATAGAATCAATACAGAGTCAAGTTTAGTAGCTGTGGATAAAACATATACTGCCTGTTTATCAGATTAGCTGTCTTACTGTGCGTGGAAATCAAGTTTATTGTTGTGGTTTTCTGTTTAAATGTTGCTGTGGACGAGAGGGAAGTGGAAATTTGTCTTGGACAGAATTTTGAATTGTAATGGCATTGTATTTTGTTATATATGGTGTGGGAGAAAGCATGTGCTTTGGAATAGATTGGAAATATTAAACCCTGAATCTGATATTTTTCAAATTTTGGCTTATTTATGGAAAGGAAAGGTAATACGGAGGTGAATTCGATATTTTATTAACTAGAAGGATCTCGTTTATATATTTGTCCTTTTCAGGCTCTTGTAGTGGTCTTTGGTTTGAATGTTGCTGTGTAGATGCGCGAAATGGGATGTGAATAACCTTAAATTCTGTTATTTGGTGGGAATGGTTATGTTAATCCATCGCCTTGATAGCGTTGTTGGTTGGTAGAGGACAGGTTAACGTTCGCTTCCATTTTAAGCTGATATTGCAGACTAGGTAGTTGTTGGTAGATGACACGTTCACGATTGCTTCCAGCACTAATTGATGACAAGTTGCCGTTCACTTCCATTTGAAGCTGATATTGCAGACTACATGTATATAGTTGTATGTAATTGAATCTGGATCAATTAATTTGTTAGGTACTGTTTGTTTGATAGAATCAGTTTTGAATATCCCTTTAATGTGGAGAACAGCAATATCAAATAACAATACATCAGTACATCACAATGTTTGTTTAATGCTAGCAGTGGAATGTTGACAAGCTAATAGTGTTTGTTTACCTGCATCTGTTTAATTAGATCAGGCCTTCTCAAATGGCGGGTCGCGGGCCAAATGCGGCCCGCGGCGCCGTTGAGAATGGCCTCTCAAGAGTGACCCCTTCTACTAAACGCTTTGATCGCTGTTCTAGTTAAGCTCTATTTTGGCCCTTATATTTTTTCATAAAATGCATTTTGGCCCTTTACAAAAATTTATTGAGAAGACCTGAATTTGATACCAGTGTATTGTTCGTAGATTTAGATATATTGTATTCTGCTGTTTATTATTAATACGGTACCATGTTTGATGGATTATTACCAAGTTAGGTTGACAGTGGTCTTGTCAAATGGGAATATCATGTGGTAGCGGGAGGGAGATATCATAAACATACTGTGTGGTAGTTTGGTGGATATTTGATATCGTGAAACGGGGATGAATCTGCCAAATGAACAGGCTTGAGAATTGTAGCAAATAATTAATTAATAAATTCGAAGAGACGGTCTATGTCAGCTGGATAGTTTTCTTCTATAAGTCTCCATTTTCGTCATTGGGGAGGGGTTTATTTGTTATATACTGAAGGACTTTAGATTTTGGGGTTAAAAAGAATATTTTTTTTTCGAGATTCGTTAGCTATATGAACAGGACTGTCGACCTCTTCCAGACGCCTACAGTTCTGAGATTCTTTACACTAAGATTATGGTCGTTGTTGGTGGTTTATATGTAATCTCCTTTTCACTGTGCGAAAGTCTGGTGGCCTTGAATGGATTGATATTTCGATAGATATTCTAGTTTAATTGGTCAGACCCTTATATGTGATTGATATACTTCATTAGCTACCAATGTATTGTCAGTATGTTGCGATTTAAATCGATATTACATTTGTTAAGTTTAAATTCGTTCAGAATCAGAGCATTTATGCCATAAGAAGCAGTTGCGTCAAAATGTCTTTTTGGTTTTGAGTTTTGTTTTGCGGTTCGGATCGTTAGTACTTGGTTTCTTTATTATTGTAATGCAAAATTTAATATTTTTATAATTTGTGTGTTCTCTACCAGATTTATTTTTAATGTTTGGACATTGTTGTATGTATTTCTCGTGATCTATTAGGTGTTGCCATAAGAAGCAGTTGCGTCAAAATGTCTTTTTGGATTTTGAGTTTTGTTTGCAATTCGGATCGTTAGTACTTGGTTTCTTTATTATTGTAGAATTCGAAGTGTGGAAGTTTGTTTATATATCTGACCCCTGATTTAACAATATGCCATTTTCAGAATTTAACAACAGCAAAGATATTTTAGATTTGATCCCTGACAGTTACTATTAGAGGTCGTCAGCTTCGAGAATGGCTACCAACTTGGTCTCATTTCTGGTAGAGTTCATCTAATCTTAATATTTCCCGAACAGTATCCTAAGGTCTACGGATGTATCGTGTATTTATCCTTTGAAAATTTAAATAAGTGATTTTATGTTTTTATATTTCAGATGATGGCATCACCAGCAGCCGAAATAGTGATGTGATCTGATGAATTTAGTGTTCTCAGTTTGGTATCTCAAAACGTGGCTTTAGTAACAGTTCCAGACTTTAATCCTTGAAACTGTATATCATTGTGTAGTAAACAGATATTGCGGTCATTGTTCGTGCTGAAGTTCATTACTCTACGATTTAAAATTCAACAACAATAGCAAAGAAAATCAGCCAAAGATCCAATATATTAAAATCTGAAACTATTGTGTGGAATTATGAGGATTTTTGAGAAAAATTAAATTGAAGATTATTGGTAAAATGTACTGCGTACTTGTTTCTTAGAGAAGAAAAAAAACAGACAAAAAAGCAGGTGCTACTTTTTCACTTTTTACTGGAGGGAATCTAAGTGGAAAGGATAATTTGAATAAACGAAGTCGCAGGCTAACAACAGCTAAGAGTTTGCAGAGTGGAAAGTGCTTGTGATCATTTTTTACAGCATTGGTGAAAGAATACATCAAATATATATATTTGTGTGCAAAACCTGAATGTTAAACGACGCAAAACTAGATCGTAAAATCTGGAAATAATCTTCTTAAATTCAAGTTAATTTGCAGAGAGCATTAAAAGTGTCGTAAACGTTTATAAATTGAGATGGATTACCTGATAAATTAGTGTTTAAAGTTATAAAAGTGTATTTGTGAGCGAGTAATAAATTCTTAATTCTCGACAATAACGCACAATTCATAACTCATCTTTATGGCCGTTGTGGTTGCAATGTGTTCGTAGGATAACAATACAAAATCTTCTGTCTTCTGCTGAAATAAACCAAAGATGGCGTATCATGGCAGCCATCATCCACCCGATTCACTGACTGGTGCGGCCAAGTACCATCACATGATATTTGGTGGGAAACATATCGTGTATGAGATTAAACTTACAATTATTGTGGCTATAGGTGGCTTGGCTATCTTAGCCTGTTTAGTGTACATAGTGCTTCAATGTAGGCATCGGACTAAAAATGCCTCAAAACTCAGAAAGTGTGATTCGGACGAAGTGTCTTTATTTGACTCCAGCGACACTCTTCAGAACTTATTACAACCGGAAAACACCATCCGGTTAAAGACAAGGAAAGATAACAAGGAATTTTTTGTATGATGGGATTTTTATAAGGATTAAAATGGTTTTTGTGTTAAACAGGCTCCAGTGCCTCAAACTGACATTGTGCCATTTGCGAAGTATTGAAAGAAAAGGAATATCATTGAGATTGGAATTCGGATTAAAATGGTTTGATGTAACGGGCTTTAATTTCAAGTTGTTCTGATAATCTCCCATTAAGGTGAAAAACTTTCAGAAACTGTAACCAAATTTGATTTGATTCTTAATACTTTTTTAACTAACCAAATTAAATCCATTTTTATGTACTATTCGTATTTTGAATACTTAACCCTACAGGTTGATTATTAACCAGCTATAAATACTATAAGTGCCAATTTGTTATGTACAATTCTTGAAATTACTGCTTCGACTGTACTTTGACTTTCTGTATTTCTTAGAAGACAGTTAGGACTCGAATGTCTGTCACATCGTCTTTGGGAAAACTTAAAAGTCGAATCGTCGGTAGTACACTTATAGCAATATATTCCTCGGGTAGATTAGAGTCTGATTTTCAAATTAGGGGACATGTCCCAGACTGGGGACATTTGGACGTTTTTTCAGGGGACACAAACTGAAATGTAGGTAAAAAACATTGTAATATTATGTATTATCTGTGTGGATATGCATGCAATGTCCACTGTCACTGTCAGCAACGTAATAAAAAGCAAAATGCTGTGACTATCATGCTTCAGAATTGCATGTTTTCGATGACTTCCGCTGACAATTCAGGGGACATGGTCATTTCCATGTGCGTTATCGGGGACACTTGAGAAAACCAGTTGAAAACCCAGGGATTAGAGGCTGGATTTCTGATGTATAGCCTATTCTGGGAGGTCAGTGTGAACGTATCCTGAAAGTCATTATATCTGTATGTAGATAATATTGTTGTTAGATTACATATTTTAATAATTAATGAGCCAGTGATAGATTTCTTATCCGCACTTCCTGATGTAATCAACACCTACTAGCGTATATCTATCGATTTTAAAAGCGACGTTCCAATGTATTATTTTCTGATGCATATTGTTTTTCATACTAAATTCAAAATTTTCTGAATAAAATAATATGGGATTTCATGTAAGAGGAACCATTGTAGAACAGTACTAATTTTTATACGCCCACATGAAATGTGGAGCGTATATTGCCGTCACCCATGTCCGTCGGTCCGGCGGTCCGTCGGTCCGTCGGTCCGTCCGTCGGTCCGTCCACAATTGCTTGTTAACACTCTACAAGTCACAATTCTTTATGGATTTTGACGAAACTTGCTGAAATTGTTTATTATCACCCAAGGATGAACCCTATTGAAAATCGAAAGAATCGAAAAAAATCTAATATGAATTATTGCCCTTGTTCTTTAAAACGCGTTCGATTTTTAGCTTGTTAACACTCTACAGGTCACAATTCTTTACGGATTTTGACGAAACTTGCTGAAATTGTTTATTATCACCCAAGGATGAACCCTATTGAAAATCAAAAGAATCGAAAAAAATTTAATATGAATTATTGCCCTTGTTCTTTAAAACGTGTTCGATTTTTAGCTTGTTAACACTCTACAAGTCACAATTCTTTACGGATTTTGACGAAACTTGCTGAAATTGTTTATTATCACCCAAGGATGAACCCTATTGAAAATCGAAAGAATCGAAAAAAATCTTATATGAATTATTGCCCTTGTTCTTTAAAACGCGTTCGATTTTTAGCTTGTTAACACTCTACAAGTCACAATTCTTTACGGATTTTGACGAAACGTGCTGAAATTGTTTATTATCACCCAAGGATGAACCCTATTGAAAATCAAAAGAATCGAAAAAAATTTAATATGAATTATTGCCCTTGTTCTTTAAAACGTGTTCGATTTTTAGCTTGTTAACACTCTACAAGTCACAATTCTTTACGGATTTTGACGAAACGTGCTGAAATTGTTTATTATCACCCAAGGATGAACCCTATTGAAAATCAAAAGAATCGAAAAAAATCTTATATGAATTATTGCCCTTGTTCTTTAAAACGCGTTCGATTTTTAGCTTGTTAACACTCTACAAGTCACAATTCTTTACGGATTTTGACGAAACGTGCTGAAATTGTTTATTATCACCCAAGGATGAACCCTATTGAAAATCAAAAGAATCGAAAAAAATTTAATATGAATTATTGCCCTTGTTCTTTAAAACGTGTTCGATTTTTAGCTTGTTAACACTCTACAAGTCACAATTCTTTACGGATTTTGACGAAACTTGCTGAAATTGTTTATTATCACCCAAGGATGAACCCTATTGAAAATCAAAAGAATCGAAAAAAATTTAATATGAATTATTGCCCTTGTTCTTTAAAACGCGTTCGATTTTTAGCTTGTTAACACTCTACAAGTCACAATTTTGACGAAACGTGCTGAAATTGTTTATTATCACCCAAGGATGAACCCTATTGAAAATCAAAAGAATCGAAAAAAATTTAATATGAATTATTGCCCTTGTTTTTTAAAACGCGTTTGATTTTTATCTCGTTAACACTCTACAAGTCACAATTATTTACGGATTTTGACGAAACTTACTGAAATTGTTTATTATCACCCAAAGATGAACCCTATTGAAAATCAAAAGAATCGAAAAAAATTTAATATGAATTATTGCCCTTGTTCTTTAAAACACGTTTGATTTTTAGCTTGTTAACACTCTAGAAGGCACAATTCTTTTTCAATAAGATTTTAATGAATCCTATTGAAATAGTTTATTATCACACAATAAACCCTATCGAAAATCAAAAAATATTTGATATGACTTATTGCCCTTTTCGTTCAAAATAGGTTTTAGTTTTAGCTCATAAACAGAAGAATTTTGATTATTTTGATGAATGCTGAACCCTTGATGAATTAGAGAGAAAAAAATGTTTAGACGACACTTAATTTAAGTTCTGAACGAAATGTAGGCCTATGACGACAGGTTGAATATTTGATGTGTTCTTTTTCGAACAAAGCTGCTAGTGGGCGTATATTACCTTGCCTGGCAAGCTATCTTTTAATGTGAGATAAAAATATAAAGACTGCTCCACTTGAAAATTTCATGCTCCGACCACAGAAGGCTAATATATTCATAGCAAGTTTTGAAATCTGCTGAAGGGTTGATTTATATGAACTCTATATGGGATTTGGTAAATTTAGCTGTTTTCATGCCAATAAGCAGAATTTAAATTATGTTGTTTTGTTTTTACACATATCAATGTATTATACTCTACGACACATTCCTATTTTAACTATGTATTATAATTCAAGAAGGGTAAGCATGCCATATCTCATTGTCTACTCAGTTAGGGAGACCTTTTACTAACTAGCTCTAAGATACTTAATAATAAAAAATTCGTACAAGCAAAATAATTACGTTAATCAAAAATCTCGTCCAGAACATGACAAAATCGGGTGCAATAATTATATAGTAGTGGACTTTCCGTACAAGTACCATCAGGTGTTTCGAACAGAGTAAGCATGGACTGCTTCGCGCGCTACTACTATACTTAAACTCGCCATTATTGGGGTGGGGGGGGGGGGGGGGGGGGTCGAAGACTGACTGGAAATAAATTTAGCAAGGTGTATTTAATCGTTCACCGATATCAATTTATGTTTTAACTCTTATTGGTCAGACCCATTGCATTTATATTGAAATAACGAGAAATTATTATTCTTCAAATTATTTGCAACGGTTCGGTTCCATGAAAAAAAGAATTGTATTTTATGAGCGGCTTTTGACAATATTCCAAAGAAACGCGTATCATAATGATATCTTAACCTGAAACCATTTCTAGTGTGGGTTGAATTCAGTTTGTACAATGAGATATGAACATGTGCTTAAAGAGAATGCCAACGTCAATGCTGTAAAAGCTTTTTATTCTCTGATCATACCCATTATTTGAGCCACCGCAATCTCCATATGTCTGGCAACGCAACGTTTTAGGCTCATATGTACCGTAAACTAAGTAACAGGGCAGTTTAGGCTAGATTAGCATTGAAGGATTAAATTAACATAACGTACAGTACTTCCAACGATATTTTAACAGAATTAATTTATACACCATTTTCTGTTGCCCACTGGTATATAACTGACATTGGTATTCTCTTTAATACCCTTTATTATGTAAATATAAACATTTTATGCAATTATATACCTCATTTTTTTACCTATATTAAATGTTAGCACAGACACTAAATGTTAATTGGATAGTCGTATATTTCAATCCATCAATCGATATTAGGGTCTCTGTCTATAATACGTATGAAGGACTGTTTTAAATACAATATTAGTGCTAGTAAGGGGCTATATAAATGCATTACTGTTATTCTTAAGGACGTGTATTTGTTAAAAAAAAATTGGAGGGAACGAACCAGGACGGTTTGTAGAGTCCAAATACGTCGGGTATCGCCACTGCTGTGAGCACCAACAGAAATTCTCCTCCATTAGAAAAAAAATGGAATAGATTTAGTATTTTCTGAATATATTGCAATCGGGACTTCCTACCTTTTTGAACATCCCCCGTTCTGAGTTCAATTAGGTCTGGAGAATATATATTCCTGATATCACTTACATAATATATTCTAATCTTTAATAACAGCACAATTATTTAGTCTAAATTTGCTCAAATGTCACTATGTCTGTTTAAGATGTCTGTGAAATGTCCTGTATTGACATTGTGAAAAGTATCGTGTAATGCATACTGATTAGGTACCAAGTAAAATTTAGATTGGCGTTACTACGGATCATTCGGTGGAGGGGAGGAGATTATCGTTACCAGAAACAAATATTAAGCATGCTAATAACCTTGTTCAGTGGCCATTTAATAATTACATGGTCAAAAACTATGTTGCCATTTAAGCAGTCAATCACCTTATAAACATTAATATCCGTATTAAATTTTCATTTTCATCTTTACCATCTTGCTAATCAGAATATCTTTATGTGGGGAAAGGGCAAATTTCTTCAATGCACATCGAAAGAATATCAATATGGAGCAGCTATTAACTATTTCGCACATTCCTATTATCCTCCCTTGTATGTATTTATGTTATGTGTATTGTTAACTGTACAGTATTTGTTCACCAACTTCTAATATCAAAACCAATGTATTTCAAGCACTCCAGTTGTATAAAATTTATGCCAGTAATATACAGTAGTTCAAGGTTATATCTAATCTGAAACAACTAGCACCGCAAGATAGTGTGTTCTACAAGTCCTTGGGCCAGTCTCACACAATTTAAACAAAGATAAAATCTAGATTTTAACAAATACAATAATCTGATTGAATAATAAAACAAGTTTGAAACTGGCCCCTGTTTATAAACCAGATATTACTTGTAGCAATTAACGTTATAAAGCAATCAGTTTTGGCTTTTTTCTTTACAATCTTTGACCACCATGGAAATAACTTAATCTAGTATGAAAATATAACAATGAGGCACATTCTAATCTTCTATTCAACTGATTAGCTAATCATTGCATTTATATATTAGTTTTAAATCAGGGGCCTTATTCTCGAAAACTTAAGATGATAACAAAACACAAGACAATATATGGGAATATAACTAAACTTAAGATGATTATAGTATTCTAGTCATCTGATTGGTTAATCACTAAAATCAATTTTAAATTTAGTTTTATTATCCAATCAAATTATGGTATTTCTTAAAATTCTGATTTTATCTGGGTTAAGTTTTCGACAATAAGACCCTAACATAAAAGCATTTCCTAATGTTTTTGATGTCTTGGTGTCTTCATTTCCAAATTCTGACAATTATAGATCATTTTAAAGCAGATATTGTAATTGTTTTCCTGTGTAATTCTTATGCCAATACAATCTTATTACAATGTATATCAAAGTTTTTACATTCCTCCTTATATAACCCGCATTATTATTGGTATTATTATAATTATTATAATCTGTAAAAATTCGAATAAAATCTTTTTAATTGATAAATGCTTTGTCTTCATTTGCATAGAAATTGCACGACAAATATATAACGGATACATACTTATTATGTTTGTCAGTAAAATTCAATCGAATTGCAGCATTTTCAAACATCCCAGTTTAAATAAATTAAGCTCAACTTGACGGAAAGGTACCACCAAGGTCGTTACTCTGCTGTAGTAGCACTGGCACCTACAAACCGGAATGTAAAGAGCCTAACATATTTGGTTATATATTGGCCTATCAAGGTATTAGACATAGTTCGTAAGGGTGCATATATTCGGATCTAAAAACTCGCATTTCATATCACCTCAATATTATCTCACTTTTATACTGAACGATCTTATGAAATTCTGAGACGAAATCTACATCACAATCTAACTGCCATGCGCATAACGCAGTAAACAGTTAGATAAGATCGATCCAGACACTATTGACAACTAGATTTATCACTACAATCATTCTCTCACATTGATCGAGTCTAAATTGGTTTAGTTAAAGGAGAAATAGTCTTGTTATAAGATTCTATTTTCTATTCTAACAATAAAGACAAGGAGTCTACAACCGAACATGGCCACATACTACAACTATTACAGTCACTTAAACTAGAATAAACGACGTTTTCTCTCCAGTTTTCTCTATTATGTTATTCTGTTATATCTGAAACTTAGGAAAGTTTCAATGTCTCTATTCTGTTATACATGTCTTTAAAATTGAAAGAAAGTTCGGCTTATCAATGTCCAGCAGTCTCTTTTCTGGTCTGTTTCAAAGAAGGTCGGTTTCTCCACCGTTAACGGTGGTTCCTTGAGGATACATGGAAAACGCAAATACCTCTAGGCAGACATATAACTTTACAACAGTTTTGAACAGTTACTGCTGATCTGGCTACATTTTCCTCATAACTTACTGTACACACTGAAAACATTTTCGACAACATGTTGGGCAACTTGTTGCTGAATGTCTCCGAACCTGTATGCATTAACAACATTTCTACAACATTTCATTTCGTCAACATGTTGTCGAAAATGTTGTCAGTGTGTACAGTACTTAACACATCGTATGCAGCAGCTGGTGATTGTCCGAAACAGTGCGAAAAATGTCATTGTAAACTGATCTGATAAGCACATAACACATAACTTCGACTTGAACATGGCTAGTTAATGGACATTTTTAAATCTTTAGATTTTACAGGGAGATCACCGGAAACTAAAGATATCTGTTGCTTGAAAGAGAAATCGATACGCCAGTTTCAGTCAAAAAGATAAAATCAAAATTATCTGAATAAATTATATTGTGTTAGCAGCTTTTAGAAAACTACTTTTCCATGATCTCTAGTTAGTGGTTCAAAAACCGAGCCTACGATATTTTCACCTCCCGAGTTTTGGTGCAGTCAACTTGTACACCTGGTGTATGTTTGTCAACTAACTAGTCAGTAGTCGCGATGAGCTGGCATCAAATGATGATTTTTCAGGACATTCAGGGAGTTGATTGGAAGCCACTAAATTACAACTGCAGCAGGTATCCTACAATGCACAAAGAAGTTATTAAATGGCCTCGATAGGCAAATCAACCTCTTTTA
Source organism: Lottia scabra (assembly GCA_029955415.1). Lineage (NCBI taxonomy): Eukaryota > Metazoa > Mollusca > Gastropoda > Lottiidae > Lottia > Lottia scabra. Next base: position 3,302,414 of record JARJEI010000018.1, on the reverse strand, counting down.
CCTCTGTACCATTGTGTCCAATAATGACCTCCGATAGGCAAGTCGACCTCTTTTACCTCTGTACCATTTAATCCAACAATGGCCCCCGTTAGGCAAGTCGATATCTTTTACCCCTATACCATTTTGTCCAACAAATGACAGGCCACTTGTCAGTCTTGCAGTCTAAAATACAATAGACCGAGTTAGTAGTTGGTTGTTTATCAAGACGAAAACAAGTCCTCTTGATTAATGACTTGTCAACGCTGAGCGGAAACTAGTCTTTGTTTTTCAATCCATTCTCATGATTTCTTTCATCAGTTTAGTCGAGGGTTAGACTCGGTTAATTTGATTGGAACTAGGTCACTGTTCGTCTTTAACCGGTAAACACTTGAGCCTTATAGATCCCACTTTAGATTATAGACACTAGACAGGACAAGACCCACCCACACTAGTATTAGACTTCAGATGGATTAACCAGATCCGAACGTCTCGTCTACAGTAGACGAAGGTAAGAACCAACCGCACTGAGTTCTAAACTGTCTTTGGGAGAAAGAATCAGCTTCTGCAAGACAATATACAACATGTGCAATAGCCAGGGTAAGAAATAACCACACCGAGTTTTATGTATCTATTGTAGACATAACAAGTTCCAATTGACCAATACCCAACTGCTCTAGTACGAGAACGTGTCTTGTTAGACTTACCAGCTCCGAACGGCTGATCTTCAGTAGACAGACCAAGAACTAATCCTCACTAACACCAGAATCTGTTGTCGGTAGACCAAAATGATCTTCATTTACATGGAACATAGTCAGAAACTTGTTGTCTACTCAAACTTCGATAGCTACTTGGACAGTTGAGGGAGAGTCAGACAAAAACTAGGCCAAAATATTGGTGATTTTTCCACACCTTGAGCATGCAGTCTACAATGGAGATCGATAGAGTTGATTTCTTGGACGGACTCGTACAATGTCATGCTTGATGTAGGGCGATAATGATGGTATAAATGAACAACAATAATATTGATCTTTCCAAATATATCGGGGTTTGGTGGGGGAATAAAAGTACGTTTAAAACCCCCAATTTTCGTGGCTTAGACCCTCCCCAGAGTTTTGGAATAGATCGGACAATGTTGTAAAAGACTCTTTCGGCTATTGATGTTGCTGTATTTTAACTAGAAAATCGCAAATTTTGATAATTTTCGGGCTTTGCTCCCTCTCTTTTGCCCCCTGAAAAATCCTTTTTGACTTTACACTTTCTTATTAAATTTTTATTTTATCTCGACACTATTCAAGCAAGTCAGTGTGTACAGAATAAAGTAGGTGAGGAATATTGATTATATTTCTATGTTTTAAGAATAATTAACCACTGTAAGGTTTGACCCTAGATAATAGGTCAGACAGTTAAACATCATCATGGTATATATTCAATCTACATACAAATAACCTCCTCGTAATTCTCATTATTTTATAACCTACTTATTCTGGTCTAAATCATTGCCAAGAATGTCTATTCTAGCCAGGTTTTCGAATCTGGGGGTGCAATGGTTAAGATGAACCGACAGAATATATTGACATTGCGAGCGGAGGGAATAACGGTTGGGACCTAGGCACATGTTAGTGGTCCAGGGGGCGAAGCCTCCGGAAGCTCGGAGATATCTGACACACTGCAGGAAGGATAATTGAAGCTATATTGTTTGATTTTTTTTTTATGTTTATGCCTGCGGCGGGTCGGCTCAATTTCACCGACGGATATCAATAATGGGGGAGCAATGGGACACAATTAAGATGTATCGCGATACGTTACCATAAAACACCGATTATCGAAATTTGAAAATTAACCGTGATGCACCGATGTATCGGTGAATCGTTGCAGCCCTACAATAGGGGTGGAGTGGGAGGTGGGGAGGGGAAGGATAGACGGACTTATTGCCCGAATTTTAATGATATTTTGCCCGAAAACATAATATTTGAAAGGGGCACCTGCCCCTGGCTCCTACGGCTATGATTACAATATTGAGGTTGATACAAATATTGTGTGTCTTTGATATTCTGTAGAGTTCAATTTGTTGATGGGAAGAAGCATCTTCTTTAGATTAAATGGATAACAATCTAGGTAAAGAGGCGCCTCTATCGTTGCGATTATTTTTTCATCTGTGACTGCAATACACAACTTGGCCTCGCACATTTTTATCAACCCGATGTTACCTTAAAAGGTATAAAGTTCTGGACAATTTTGGTAAAAAAAAACGATTGGGATATTTTGGTGTAAGTTCTGATAACTTACGATATGCTTATATTATGTAACGTATTTGATATATGGGATAAAATGGTTTTAGCTATGGCATAACAAGATTTTGTATGGCATAACTAACCCTGACTATGCGGAAAATTAAATAGCGAGGAATTAACCTTAAGCCTTTAGGATAACGATTCGCGAATAAAGCTAATATTATGTGACGTCTTTGCTATGGGATAAGAAGTTAATGAACTGAAATATACAATAATTATAAAGTTAAAAATAAATACATATTATACACCTGAATCTTCCAATAATCAAATCATATAAATATTTTGTGTAAAAATTACACTTTCAAATTCAATTTGACATTTTTAGTAGGATCTCAACCAATAAAGTCATTTTACAATAAAAATTAGGTTACCATAAAACTTGGTGAAATATTGAACGGAAACATTTGTAATCACGTTATAATGTGTTATTCCATCGATTTCTAAATACACGAATGCATATTTTACAAGTTTTAACACTGGTTGGTTGTTTTACTGTTTCATTATGAAGTTATATTGATGATTCCCTTAACAGAAAGCAACAGGCAGAAAGATTTTCTGTACAAATATCATCTTGATAGAGTGATGTTGATGAATGAATTTTATACTGTAGAAGAAAGAAAGAATAAACAACTTTTTTTTTAAATGTATGGTGCTTCTGGAATTATGTAGTAGAGCGTCCAAGAAGGCAACACAGAGTAGTTTAAGGTGGGGATGGGTTATGGATGACAGCATCAGGTATATAAGAAATCAATGAAACGGAATATGAAATTTGGGGGCTAAGACCGGGCCAGTCATTTCTGACCCCCTCTCCCGTAGATACACCCCTGAAAATGACTTCACTTCACGGGGATGCTTTCTATTAGCTCTTCCTTTTAGCATATTCCTTGTAGGATTGTCCGTCATAAGTTGGGTCAATTGGACATATACCAATTATCTTCATAGCAGGAGTCAGGACTGTTGATTCGGTTCCAAAAAAGATTCCCCAATAGGTCGCCTCTTTAAACACGCAATTGAAGTAAACCTACTTTGAACTCCACAGGGGGGAAGGGGTTCTGAGTCAAGGGAAGATAAGAGCATAAAATGAATACTTAAATTTTGAGCAACTTCAAGGGAGGCAATCCACATCCAAATTCAACCAATAAAGTTTCAATTCGGAATGGTATCGCACATATCAGGATTACTGTGAGTGTATATCATATTAAGCTATTTACAAGCTTTGATGGTCTCATTTTGGCATAGATTTGTGTAATAAATGCATAAAAGCATATAGAAAGACTTTGCAAAGTAAAAATAGATGAAACAAAAAAAATTTGGAGTACAACAAGAGAATTTTGCAGTCTCATGACAAGACTGTACGGATAAAAATTGATGTGACGTCATAAAATTGCACGATACGTCATACATTCATTACGAAAACAGACTTTAAGGGCCATATTCCTGAAGACTGACTAAATTAGACTATGATTAGCCTTAATCTAAGATCAGCTCATCAGAGATTAGAGGATGACTAAATTTGGTATTCCTGAAGCTCTGATCAGCTCATCTCTGATTAACAAATTTCCTAAATCTCAGATTAAATGACCCCTTAAAACTCAAATGTTAAAGTAGCACAAATCAGTGATTATACTAATCAGAGTTTTGTAAATCATTGATTTGCTTTTGTTATCAATGATCTAAGGGGCCTTTTAATGAAAAAAAAAATGGCTGCCCCATGGATTTTTGTTCTTAAAAACAAATAAGTCAAAAGAATGACCAATTGGCATTTCAATGAGAAAGAGACGTTGCTCTATTTCATTGAAAACCACGTAGAGCACATTGAGGATATGGATAAAGTTGGTCCAGAACAACTTTTTGTTTCCTGTCTCTCCAGAATGAACCATAGATCGTGTCTTGTTATTATGAAAGCCGTTGTCGCATGACTATTTCGCATATAACGTTTTTTTTTATATCCGTCTGTCCACACTTGCTTGTAAGCACTTGATTTTGACGAAACTTACTGACCAAGGCTTGCCAGGCAAGGTAACATATGCCCACTGGCAGCTGTCGGAAATGATATTTTATTAACGATAATACAAATTTTATTATAAAAGTCAAGGGCATAAACTCAAAAACTGTTCATCGAAAATGCATCAAGTTAGAACTTGTTCAGGATCTTATCGATTGCAATGATCGCAACAAGTTTTAATAAAATTGGATGACAGCTGACGCTTCTATTGTGTTAACTAATAATTTTTTACGTGTTTTATCAAAGTCAAGGGCAATAACTCAAAATCTGTTCATCAAAACTACCGGTACGTCAAATTCGATTTTGACCGAGATCTTATCAATTTAAAGGATCATAGCAAGTTTCATCAAAAGCAGATGAAAACTGTAGTGTCTGTTGTGCTCACAAGAAATGTTGACGGACGTACCGTCGGACAGGGGAGACTACAATATACGATCACATATTCATTTGGGCGTATAAAAATGATTATTACCACTCAAACATGAACCCCTATTGAAAACCAGAAATATATTTAATATTAGTATTGCCCTTGTACTGCAATTGTTTGCAAACACTCTAGAAGACACAGTTCTTCACCGATTTGGAAGAAACTTACCAAAAGTTATTGCCCTTGTTTTTGAAAATATGTGTGGACACAGTAGGAGCTGGTTTCTGGATGGATTTGATGTAACATGGTGTGAGTTTTTGCAATGACATTGAAATAAACCCTTGAAAATCAGAATCATCGAAAAATATTTTATGAGATATTGCCATTGTTCTTTAAAACGTGTTAATTTTGAAAATCAGTATATTAGGAAATATTTATTACATGAGTTATTGCCCTTGTTTTGATCATATTTAAGTGACTAATCACAATGAAACTTTACATATTTAAGTTAAAAAACATAAAGGAAAAAAAAACTAACATAACTCATAACTTATGATTAAATTTAAGGCTTTTTCGTTTTTGCCATCCTTATGCCCTGGTGGTTGTAAATGACTGTGGTCCTCTATCTTTCATTTTACATGTCAAATTTCTGAATTGAGGTATATGGAAGACAATCCCTGCCAAAATTAATTCCTAATGCTTAATTCGGTGTCAAACATTATTACGCTTAATTTGACATTTGTTCGCTAAATTCATAATTTGTAATTTGTCATTCGAATAAAGAATATTACTGAACAAATTAACGTGTTCATGGTGGAGTTGAATTTGGTTAGTTCCATGAAAAGACTTTTACATGAGAAAATGACAAATTATTCATAATTTAGAAAATTACCAGCCAAATAAGGCAGTGGCTATTTACCACGTACGTGGCAAATAATCTTGAAACATTCATAAGGCTATTTACCACATAAAATTGATTGGAAAATAAATATAAGCTTTAATAAATAGTTCCAAATACATATTAATTACAACTAACAAAAAAAAGAGCCTTTTGTTACAGAATAGACTAGTTTATGTTTCATTTATCTGCTATTCTAGTGGGTATAAAGACGGTATTATTAGAAGTTAACATAATGTACGCACTTAAATTAATTTTAGACATATCCCCATTTCCGTGCGCGGACAGTTCACACCCAGATCATTCCCGCCCGGCCAATTCATATCAGGACATTTCGCACCAGGATGATTTGCATCAGGACAACTTCCACCGGAGACATTTCACACCCGGGCACTTCACACCTAGGACGATTACCATCCAGGAAAAATGCCACCCGGAAATTTCACACCCGGGCAAATCGCACCCATTTTTGCTCCCATTATAAAATTAAAAACGGAATGCATGAATTGATAGAAGAAGAAATAAGTTATGGTTGTAAATAAATTCTCGCCAAAAAGTCCCAAACGACAGCCGGTCATACTTTGAGGCAGATTATGGCCCATTTTAATACTTTTCCGTTAAAATCCCATTGCATACATTTAGTGTAAGAAATATTGGAGCGTAGTCACCTAGCGACACTTATACCCTGGGCCCAGTTCCAGTAAAAGTACAAAATTATGCCGAACTTCCATAGATACCATAGTCTACCATGGCATGATTTTGTACGAATTTTTTGGAATGGACCCATTGTAGATTGTTGTTTGTGTAGGAGACGGGAATGCAATTCTTATGGATAGAAATTGTCATGGGTGCGAATTGCCCGGGTGGCAGTTTTCCTGGATGGTAATTGTCCTGGGTGTGAAGTGCCAGGGTGTGAAATGTCTCGAGTTGAATTTGTCCTGGTGCAAATCATCCTGGTGCGAAATGTCAATATGTCAATATGAATTGGCCGGGCGGGAATTGTCCGGACGGGAATTATCTGGGTGTGAAACGCCCTACTACCCCCCCCCCCCCCCCCCCCCCCCCATTTCTTAACAAGGCAGCGCTCTGAAATTTCGAAATTTGCATGATCCGATACATATTCAACGTAATGTAGACTTTAATTCGAATCGATCGAATAGTTGCGCCACTAGGCCTACCACGTAGTTTTTTTGAGCAAGGGTAGGTAAATTAAGCGTACAAATGTTGATTTTACTGTACTAATGTTTGACACCGAATTAAGCATTAAGAATGATTAATTTTGGCAGGGATTGTCTTCCATAGAGGTAAGTCGCTGAAATATGACCAAACAAGGGCAATAACTAATAAATAGTTTTCTATGTTACTGATTTTCCTTAGGGTTCATTCTAAAGCGATTACGAATACCCACAACAAGTTTCATCAAAATCCATCAAGAAACCATTTCTCTATCGTGATCATAACTTTGAGAAAGTTACCAACTAAACAATTAACACGTTTTAAAGAACAAAGGCAATTACTCAAAGTATTTTACAATGTTTCTGATTTTCAATAAGATTTATTCCAAGGCTATGACAAACACTCACACCAAGTTTCATCAAAATTCATCAAGAAACCAGCTCGCTATTGTGTTCATAACATTTTCAGAAACATGGGCAATAACCCATCAATGTTTTCAATTTGACTGATTTTCAATAGACTTCTTCCTTGGGTGATTATGAACACTCACAAAAAGTTTCATTAAAATTTAAACCAGCTCTCTATCGTGTTCACAACAATCGTGGACTACAGTACAACTTCAATATACGCCCATATTAGTGTGTGGGCGTAATAAATTGCTAATAATTATCAACATGTTTTGAAAGAAGTGTCATAATAAAGAATAAATATTACATACTAGTAATTATTGCCATTCTGTTGAAAGTTCTGCCAGTGGACATTTTGCTAACTTGAAGTGAAGACAGTTGAAGTATCACAAGCATTTATTCACATGAATTTATTCCCAGGGCTTGCCAGACAAGGTAAAATATACCCACTGGCAGTTGTTTGAAATGATTATATTTTCAATAACGTAAATACAAATTTTATTTTGTTAAAAAAAGAATAAAATGTCCAGGGCAATAACTAAAAAGTTAGAATTCCATTGATCACAATAGGTTTCATCAAAATATCTTGAAAATTGGATTCCTACATTGTTTTTGTAGACTTTGAGCATTTTGCCGCTTGACCTGTCATTTTATTTCAAAAATTTGCAATGGAAATGTGTGAAAAAATAGCTTAAAACCACTTTAGACTAGCCCCCTGAAGTGACTAAATTTTGACATACTTTAGTCATTGATTTGCTCTTAGTCAGCCTTGAAGAATACCAGACTTTAGACCATGAAATTAAACACAGATCAAAATAATCATAGATTTAGTTAAGTCATTGATTAAAAAATAATCTTCGTTAAAGAATACCATTTTTGGTGGTATTCCAGAACGATGATTAATTCCCTGATTAGGCAAATCATAGTTTACTTAAAACAGTGATCAAAATTTAAACAGTGTTAAGGAATATCCCCTCAAACTTAAACTAGGACTAAATCACTGACTATCCTTAATCAGCTTTCAAGAATATGGGCCTAAGTCCGAGCTTAGCTAATATTTGCTTCACGTCTTAGCTGAGACAAAACTTAAGACTTAAGAAGATACTTAAACTTAGATTTAGGTTTTTTCATGATCATGGACCATGGTCTAAAGCTTGGTATATCTCTAAATAATCCAATTACCAATGTAGATAGAGGGTATATGGTAATGATGGATATTTAGATATAACATTTTATTGATGAATAATAGAGGCCTCGAGAGACCTCTAGTTGAAACTCTGCAAGTCGTCTGGTCTTGTCTCCAGGGGCAGATAACTCATAATAATATATTACGTATATTCATTAAAGAATTAAACAAGTGAATAGACCATAGTGGCTACCAGATTAATGTCTTTACTCCGTTCTAAGTTTTGTCGTTCACTCAGTTGAATTAATCATACAAATCTTTCAATACAGTAAAAATTCTTTAAAGCGACCACTAGTTGTTACTCAAACGATGTTGCAACTCATTTGTAATTGGTCGTTGAAGAGTCTTTTGGTGTGCCGAAATGTGTCCATTGTTGACAAAAAATATGTGAATAATGGATAAGATCAAGAAAGTGTTTGAATTTTTGAGGAAAGAAAAACATTTCTTTGGAGGGGTCCCCTTCAGTGTTTGGCGTCAGCACGCTAACCGCTTCGCCACCGCGGCTTGAGAGAACAAGTGCTAAGGTAAGCCGTGACTCTTACGCTGGAGGGGGTAATCGCCCTTTTTTCAAAGCAAACCACGTTTTAGCACATAAAACTGCAAAATCTTGATTAAAAAAGGGTTGTTCGCATATGAAACGAATCAGCCACAAAAAATTAAGATTGGAAGCATAAAAGGGCCCTGAAACATTTTGCTGATCGGGAAGGGCTTTGAAGGGGGATAAAATTTGGTATAAAGTCCATTGTCGATAATGATATGTGCCGAAATGTTTCCAATGTTGACAAAAATATAATATGTATGATGGATAAGATCAAGAATACCATATTTTAATTATTTCCCTTCCAGGTTTTCTATTTGGCATTATCATTTTTGGCAAACAATTCACACTTTTGGCAAATCTAAATTCATAACACACTGTCAGGGGATGAGTAAACATCCTTCAAGCTGGTCTTGAGCATGGATAAATCCTACCTCCCCCTCCAATTTAGAATAAGAACATAAATGGAGTAGAGTTGGGTAGCCCGCTCGCAGCACTTGCACTGACCTTTGGCTTCACAAATTCAATAATTTTTTTTTTTTTTTTTTTTTTACAATTTGTCGCAATGTACTTAATCGCTTGCGGATAATATGTCCATTTAATACACATGTACTTGTGTATATTGCTATATTGTATATCTTAAAAAAAAATATCCAGTAGCCTGTGGTCATGTATTTGATCTCTAAATCATCAAATTCTGTACAATAATCGCTTGAGGATAATGTCCATTTAATACACATGTACTTGTGTATATTGCTATATTGTATATCTTAAAAAAAAAAAATATCCAGTAGCCTGTGGTCATGTACTTGATCTCTAAATCTCAAACTTTGTACATTGATTTTTTGTTTTTTTTGTTTTTGTGTCTATATGTTGTATATTGTATCTATGTTTGTCCCCATGGGCTGGGTGTGAGACAGGACCGTTATCACTCGTGGTATAGGGCCTAATTCTGACCCATGTAAAATAAAGAGTTTATTATTATTATTTTATAAACCTCTAGTGACGTCATCCCATTGATCTAGCGGGATTTTAAATCTCTTAAAATCCCTGGGCAGACTTTATACAGAATTTCCCCGGGATTTTATATAATATCCCCGGGATTTTATATAAAATACCCGAGATTTTATATAATATCCCCGGGATTTTATATAAAATACCTGGGATATTTTGTATAAAATCTTGATATTTTATCAAAATATACCCCTATATGGAGCTGGCTGGTTAAATCGCTCCGAAATTACAAATACATATTAAGTGTATTTAATAAAAAACAAAAATTATATATGACAGACTTTTGACACATGACATCGACACCAAGCGTACCCGCTCAACGGCAGGTTTTATCTGACTACACCAAGCGCTGCAGAAGTTATTGCAGTCTGCACAATGGGAACTACATTTTATCTTCTTCAGTGGTTACCGTCTTGATGGATGTTCGAGCAACTTTTGTTCAGTAAGAGCCGAGAAACCCTCTCCTTTTTGACCGTTGGTGATGTCCTGTAAAATAAATATCGTGATAATTATAAAAACTGGACATTTAAATCAAACATTGTTTAGCTGAATATTTAAATTTAATCTAATTGAAGTGCTTTTTTCAAACGCACTGTTTTGTTTTGCAAACGAATATTCGTCTAATGACGAATTGTTGTCCTACTTTTTTGCGTCTGTTTTGGTAGTCCTGGCAAAGTCATGCAGTGTGCAATGAGAGACATTTGTCAGAACAGTTGTATAGCCTATTTTTTTTCGATTTCCAAGTGTCGAGGGCACAGCCTGTAGCACACAAGGCCTCTACCACTCAAAGGCAGGTTTTATCTGACTAACAAGGCCTCGTGACAAACAGTAATATTTTGAGCTATTCCATTTTTTTTACTTAATAATATTATCAAAGCATTCATAAGACATTTTACTTATCTCAATCAATAATCTCTTCTCAATGTTTTCACCACATAAGGTCTCTCCAACCCTGTATTGGAAATCATCTCACGGTGTTCTCCTGTGTAAAATTTCGTCTTCGCTGTCCATGGCGTCCTTTCTAAGTACAACTGACAGACCACGTGATTAACTACACTCACATGCACGTGTGAGTTGTGTTCGCGCTATACTCGTTTTGCGACATGGCTTATTTACATGGTGAATTGAAAATTATTTTTTTGATAAAAATGAAATTAAGGTTCAAAATCGGTTTATAAGTCAGATAAAACACTTCCCCTCGGGTTTTTATGATATTTAAAACCCTTTCCCTCGGTAAATCCCTCGGGGCAAGCCCCTCGTGATTATGTCCCTCGGGATGCGGGTTTTAAATATCATAAAAACCCTCGGCCGTGTTTTATCCTTTACATAAAGTGTTTGAATTTCTGAGAAAAGAAAAAAGTTTCTTTGGAGGGGTCTCGAACCCAGGTCCTTATGGGTGTGCCGCCAGCACGCTAACCGCTTCGCCACCGCGGCTTAAGAGAACCGTCGCTAATGTAAGCCGTGACTCTGACGCTAGAAGGGGGTAATCGCCCTTTTTTCAAAGCCAACCACGTTTTAGCACATAAAACTGCCAAATCTTGATCAAAAATGGGTTGCAGGGCCCCTTGAAGCTTCCAATCTTAATTTTTGCCCCCCCCCAATTTTGTGTGGAAAAGATGCGCCATCAGACGCTGATTCGTTATATATCCGAACATCCCATTTTTGATCAATATTTGGCAGTTTTATGTGCTAAAACGTGGTTGGCTTTGAAAAAAAGCGTTTACCCCCCCTCCGGCGTCAGAGTCACGGCTCACCTTAGCGCAGCTTCTCTCAAGCCGCGGTGGCGAAGCGATTAGCGTGCTGGCGCCACAATCTGAAGGGCCTGGGATCGCGACCCCTCCAAAGAAACTTTTTTCTTTTCTCAAAAATTCAACAACTTTCTTGATCTTATCCATCATACACATATTTTTTGTCAACAATGGACACATTTCGGCACATATCACCATCGAAAATGGACTTTATACCAATTTTAATCCCCCTACTAAGCCCTTCCTGACCGGCAAAATGTTGCAGGGCCCCTTGAAGCTTCCAATTTTAATTTGTTGCCCCCAATTTTGTGTGGAAAAGATGTGCCATCAGACGCTGATTCGTTTCATATGCGAACAACCCATTGTTGATCAATATTTGGCAGTTTTATGTGCTAAAACGTGGTTGGCTTTGAAAAAAGGGCGTTTACCCCCCTCCGGCGTCAGAGTCACGGCTTGCCTTAGCGCAGCTTCTCTCAAGCCGCGGTGGCGAAGCGGTTAGCGTGCTGGCGCCACAATCTGAAGGGCCTGGGATCGAGACCCCTCCAAAGAAACTGTTTTCTTTTCTAAAAAATTCAACAACTTTCTTGATCTCATCCATCATACACATATTTTTTGTCAACAATGGACACATTTCGGCACATATCACTATCGAGAATGGACTTTATACCAATTTTAATCCCCCTACAAAGCCCTTCCCGACCGGCAAAATGTTGCAGGGCCCCTTGAAGCTTCCAATTTTTTATTTTGTGCCCTAATTTTGTGTGGAAAAGATGTGCCATCAGACGCTGATTCGTTTCATATGCGAACAACCCATTTTTGATCAGTATTTGGCAGTTTTATGTGCTAAAACGTGGTTGGCTTTGAAAAAGGGGCGTTTACCCCCCTCCGGCGTCAGAGTCACGGCTCACCTTAGCGCAGCTTCTCTCAAGCCGCGGTGGCGAAGCGGTTAGCGTGCTGGCGCCACAATCTGAAGGGCCTGGGATCGAGACCCTACCAAAGAAACTTTTTTCTTTTCTCAAAAATTCAACAACTTTCTTGATCTTATCCATCATACACATATTTTTTGTCAACAATGGACACATTTCGGCACATATCACCATCGAGAATGGACTTTATACCAATTTTAATCCCCCTACAAAGCCCTTCCCGACCGGCAAAATGTTGCAGGGCCCCTTGAAGCTTCCAATTTTTTATTTTTTGCCCCTGATTTTGTGTGGAAAAGATGTGCCATCAGACGCTGATTCGTTTCATATGCGAACAACCCATTTTTGATCAATATTTGGCAGTTTTATGTGCTAAAACGTGGTTGGCTTTGAAAAAAGGGCGTTTACCCCCCCTCCGGCGTCAGAGTCACGGCTCACCTTAGCGCAGCTTCTCTCAAGCCGCGGTGGCGAAGCGGTTAGCGTGCTGGCGCCACAATCTGAAGGGCATGGGATCGAGACCCCTCCAAAGAAAGTTTTTTCTTTTCTCAAAAATTCAACAACTTTCTTGTTCTTATCCATCATACACATATTTTTTGTCAACAATGGACACATTTCGGCACATATCACCATCGAGAATGGACTTTATACCAATTTTAATCCCCCTACAAAGCCCTTCCCGACCGGCAAAATGTTGCAGGGCCCCTTGAAGCTTCCAATTTTTTATTTTGTGCCCTAATTTTGTGTGGAAAAGATGTGCCATCAGACGCTGATTCGTTTCATATGCGAACAACCCATTTTTGATCAATATTTGGCAGTTTTATGTGTTAAAACGTGGTTGGCTTTGAAAAAAGGGCGTTTACCCCCCTCCGGCGTCAGAGTCACGGCTCACCTTAGCGCAGCTTCTCTCAAGCCGCGGTGGCGAAGCGGTTAGCGTGCTGGCGCCACAATCTGAAGGGCCTGGGATCGAGACCCTACCAAAGAAACTTTTTTCTTTTCTTAAAAATTCAACAACTTTCTTGATCTTATCCATGATACACATATTTTTTGTCAACAATGGACACATTTCGGCACATATCACCATCGAGAATTGACTTTATACCAATTTTAATCCCCCTACAAAGCCCTTCCCGACCGGCAAAATGTTGCAGGGCCCCTTGAAGCTTCCAATTTTTTATTTTTTGCCCCTGATTTTGTGTGGAAAAGATGTGTCATCAGACGCCGATTCGTTTCATATGCGAACAACCCATTTTTGATCAATATTTGGCAGTTTTATGTGCTAAAACGTGGTTGGCTTTGAAAAAAGGGCGTTTACCCCCCTCCGGCGTCAGAGTCACAGCTCACCTTAGCGCAGCTTCTCTCAAGCCGCGGTGGCGAAGCGGTTAGCGTGCTGGCGCCACAATCTGAAGGGCCTGGGATCGAGACCCCTCCAAAGAAACTTTTTTCTTTTCTAAAAAATTCAACAACTTTCTTAATCTTATCCATCATACACATATTTTTTGTCAACAATGGACACATTTCGGCACATATCACCATCGAGAATGGACTTTATACCAATTTTAATCCCCCTACAAAGCCCTTCCCGACCGGCAAAATGTTGCAGGGCCCCTTGAAGCTTCCAATTTGAATTTTTTGCCTCTAATTTCGTGTGGAAATGATGTGCCGTCAGACGCTGATTCGTTTCAAATGCGAACAACCCATTTTTGATCAATATTTGGCAGTTTTATGTGTTAAAACGTGGTTGGCTTTGAAAAAAGGGCGTTTACCCCCCTCCGGCGTCAGAGTCACGGCTCGCCTTAGCGCAGCTTCTCTCAAGCCGCGGTGGCGAAGCGGTTAGCGTGCTGGCGCCACAATCTGAAGGGCCTGGGATCGAGACCCCTCCAAAGAAACTTTTTTCTTTTCTAAAAAATTCAACAACTTTCTTAATCTTATCCATCATACACATATTTTTTGTCAACAATGGACACATTTCGGCACATATCACCATCGAGAATGGACTTTATACCAATTTTAATCCCCCTACAAAGCCCTTCCCGACCGGCAAAATGTTGCAGGGCCCCTTGAAGCTTCCAATTTGAATTTTTTGCCTCTAATTTCGTGTGGAAATGATGTGCCGTCAGACGCTGATTCGTTTCAAATGCGAACAACCCATTTTTGATCAATATTTGGCAGTTTTATGTGTTAAAACGTGGTTGGCTTTGAAAAAAGGGCGTTTACCCCCCTCCGTCGTCAGAGTCACGGCTCACCTTAGCGCAGCTTCTCTCAAGCCGCGGTGGCGAAGCGGTTAGCGTTGTGGCGTCACAATCTGAAGGGCCTGGGATCGAGACCCCTCCAAAGAAACTTTTTTCTTTTCTAAAAAATTCAACAACTTTCTTGATCTTATCCATCATACACCTATTTTTTGTCAACAATGGACACATTTCGGCACATATCACCATCGAGAATGGACTTTATACCAATTTTAATCCCCCTACAAAGCCCTTCCCGACCGGCAAAATGTTGCAGGGCCCCTTGAAGCTTCTAATTTTTTATTCTTTGCCCTAATTTTGTGTGGAAAAGATGTGCCATGAGACGCTGATTCGTTTCATATGCGAACAACCCATTTTTGATCAATATTTGGCAGTTTTATGTGCTAAAACGTGGTTGGCTTTGAAAAAAGGGCGTTTACCCCCCCTCCGGCGTCAGAGTCACGGCTCGCCTTAGCGCAGCTTCTCTCAAGCCGCGGTGGCGAAGCGGTTAGCGTGCTGGCGCCACAATCTGAAGGGCCTGGGATCGAGACCCCTCCAAAGAAACTTTTTTCTTTTCTAAAAAATTCAACAACTTTCTTAATCTTATCCATCATACACATATTTTTTGTCAACAATGGACACATTTCGGCACATATCACCATCGAGAATGGACTTTATACCAATTTTGATCCCCCTACAAAGCCCTTCCCGACCGGCAAAATGTTGCAGGGCCCCTTGAAGCTTCCAATTTTTTATTTTTTGCCCTAATTTTGTGTGGAAAAGATGTGCCATCAGACTCTGATTCGTTTCATATGCGAAGAACCCATTTTTGATCAATATTTGGCAGTTTTATGTGTTAAAACGTGGTTGGCTTTGAAAAAAAGGCGTTTACATCCCTCCGGCTTCAGAGTCACGGCTCACCTTAGCGCAGCTTCTCTCAAGCCGCGGTGGCGAAGCGGTTAGCGTGCTGGCGCCACAATCTGAAGGGCCTGGGATCGAGACCCCTCCAAAGAAACTTTTTTCTTTTCTTAAAAATTCAACAACTTTCTTGATCTTATCCATCATACACATATTTTTTGTCAACAATGGACACATTTCGGCACATATCACCATCGAGAATTGACTTTATACCAATTTTAATCCCCCTACAAAGCCCTTCCCGACCGGCAAAATGTTGCAGGGCCCCTTGAAACTTCCAATTTTTTATTTTTTGCCCCTGATTTTGTGTGGAAAAGATGTGCCATCAGACGCTGATTCGTTTCATATGCGAACAACCCATTTTTGATCAATATTTGGCAGTTTTATGTGCTAAAACGTGGTTGGCTTTGAAAAAAAGGCGTTTACCCCCCCTCCGGCTTCAGAGTCACGGCTCACCTTAGCGCAGCTTCTCTCAAGCCGCGGTGGCGAAGCGGTTAGCGTGCTGGCCCCACAATCTGAAGGGCCTGGGATCGAGACCCCTCCAAAGAAACTTTTTTCTTTTCTCAAAAATTCAACAACTTTCTTGATCTTATCCATCATACACATATTTTTTGTCAACAATGGACACATTTCGGCACATATCACCATCGAGAATGGACTTTATACCAATTTTAATCCCCCTACAAAGCTCTTCCCTACCGGCAAAATGTTGCAGGGCCCCTTGAAACTTCGAATTTTAATTTTTTGCCTCTAATTTCGTGTGGAAAAGATAGGCCATCAGACGCTGATTCGTTTCATATGCGAACAACCCATTTTTGATCAATATTTGGCAGTTTTATGTGCTAAAACGTGGTTGGCTTTGAAAAAAGGGCGTTTACCCCCCTCCGGCGTCAGAGTCACGGCTCACCTTAGCGCAGCTTCTCTCAAGCCGCGGTGGCGAAGCGGTTAGCGTGCTGGCGCCACAATCTGAAGGGCCTGGGATCGAGACCCCTCCATAGAAACTTTTTTCTTTTCTGAAAAATTCAACAACTTTCTTGATCTTATCCATCATACACATATTTTTTGTCAACAATGGACACATTTCGGCACATATCACCATCGAGAATGGACTTTATACCAATTTTAATCCCCCTACAAAGCTCTTCCCTACCGGCAAAATGTTGCAGGGCCCCTTGAAGCTTCCAATTTTTTTATTTTTTGCCCCTAATTTTGTGTGGAAAAGACGTGCCATCAGACGCTGATTCGTTTCATATGCGAACAACCCATTTTTGATCAATATTTGTCAGTTTTATGTGCTAAAACGTGGTTGGCTTTGAAAAAAGGGCGTTTACCCCCCTCCGGCGTCAGAGTCACGGCTCACCTTAGCGCAGCTTCTCTCAAGCCGCGGTGGCGAAGCGGTTAGCGTGCTGGCGCCACAATCTGAAGGGCCTGGGATCGAGACCCCTCCATAGAAACTTTTTTCTTTTCTGAAAAATTCAACAGCTTTCTTGATCTTATCCATCACATACATATTTTTTGTCAACAATGGACACATTTCGGCACATATCACCATCGAGAATGGACTTTATACCAATTTTAATCCCCCTACAAAGCTCTTCCCTACCGGCAAAATGTTGCAGGGCCCCTTGAAGCTTCCAATTTTTTTATTTTTTGCCCCTAATTTTGTGTGGAAAAGACGTGCCATCAGACGCTGATTCGTTTCATATGCGAAGAACCCATTTTTGATCAATATTTGTCAGTTTTATGTGCTAAAACGTGGTTGGCTTTGAAAAACGGCGTTTACCCCCCTCCGGCGTCAGAGTCACGGCTCACCTTAGCGCAGCTTCTCTCAAGCCGCGGTGGCGAAGCGGTTAGCGTGCTGGCGCCACAATCTGAAGGGCCTGGGATCGAGACCCTACCAAAGAAACTTTTTTCTTTTCTTAAAAATTCAACAACTTTCTTGATCTTATCCATGATACACATATTTTGTGTCAACAATGGACACATTTCGGCACATATCACCATCGAGAATGGACTTTATACCAATTTTAATCCCCCTACAAAGCCCTTCCCGACCGGCAAAATGTTGCAGGGCCCCTTGAAGCTTCCAATCTTTTATTTTTTGCCCCTGATTTTGTGTGGAAAAGATGTGCCATCAGACGCTGATTCGTTTCATATGCGAACAACCCATTTTTGATCAATATTTGGCAGTTTTATGTGCTAAAACGTGGTTGGCTTTGAAAAAAGGGCGTTTACCCCCCTCCGGCGTCAGAGTCACGGCTCACCTTTGCGCAGCTTCTCTCAAGCCGCGGTGGCGAAGCGGTTAGCGTGCTGGCGCCACAATCTGAAGGGCATGGGATCGAGACCCCTCCAAAGAAAGTTTTTTCTTTTCTCAAAAATTCAACAACTTTCTTGTTCTTATCCGTCATACACATATTTTTTGTCAACAATGGACACATTTCGGCACATATCACCATCGAGAATGGACTTTATACCAATTTTAATCCCCCTACAAAGCCCTTCTCGACCGGCAAAATGTTGCAGGGCCCCTTGAAGCTTCCAATTTTTTATTTTGTGCCCTAATTTTGTGTGGAAAAGATGTGCCATCAGACGCTGATTCGTTTCATATGCGAACAACCCATTTTTGATCAATATTTGGCAGTTGTATGTGCTAAAACGTGGTTGGCTTTGAAAAAAGGGCGTTTACCCCCCTCCGGCGTCAGAGTCACGGCTCACCTTAGCGCAGCTTCTCTCAAGCCGCGGTGGCGAAGCGGTTAGCGTGTTGGTGCCACAATCTGAAGGGCCTGGGATCGAGACCCCTCCATAGAAACTTTTTTCTTTTCTGAAAAATTCAACAACTTTCTTGATCTTATCCATCATACACATATTTTTTGTCAACAATGGACACATTTCGGCACATATCACCATCGAGAATGGACTTTATACCAATTTTAATCCCCCTACAAAGCTCTTCCCTACCGGCAAAATGTTGCAGGGCCCCTTGAAGCTTCCAATTTTTTATTTTTTGCCCCTTATTTTGTGTGGAAAAGACGTGCCATCAGACGCTGATTCGTTTCATATGCGAAGAACCCATTTTTGATCAATATTTGGCAGTTTTATGTGCTAAAACGTGGTTGGCTTTGAAAAAAGGGCGTTTACCCCCCTCCGGCGTCAGAGTCACGGCTCACTGTTATGGTATCATGATGTAATGACGTAATGTCGTAAAAGTGATTGTCGTAATTGTAGACTGGTTGTTGTTAGTTTAATAAAACTACTTGATGGCTGAGCACGTTTTATGATTTCTTCTTTATAATATATTAATAAATAACATGGTGTCAGAAGTGAAAGCTGAATGCTGACTTAAATACTTCTTAAAATTGAAGAAAAGTAATATATCCGAAAATTAAGTAAGTTAATTGGATGTGAATATGGCGAAAATTGAACAGCCCAAACAATTTAATTTCCTTCAGCCGAATGAATGGCCGGAATGGAAGAAAAGGTATGGACGCTACAGAATTGCTGCTAAACTTCATAAAGAAGATGCTGAAGTCCAGATAAACAATTTAATTTATTGTATAGGTGATGAGGCGGAATCTATATATGAAAGATTTTCGTTTGATGAAGATGAAGAAAATGTCTATGATGATGTAATGGATAAATTTGAAGACTACTTCATACCAAGAAGAAATATTATAAGAGAAAGGGCTATATTCCATGATCGTAAACAAAAGGAAGGAGAAACTGTTGAAGTTTTTGCTAGAAGTTTATTTAAATTGGCTGAAACCTGTGATTATGGAAATAATAAAGAAGATCAAATTAGAGACAAATTTATATGGGGTTTAAATGATAAACACTTGAGTGAGAAACTGCAGATGAAGTCTAGTGTTACGTTGAATACTGCTATAGAAATGGCAAGGAACCATGAATTGGTAAAAGAACAGAATAAAGAAGAGGTGAATGCTATCGCTCAGAATCCGAAATCAAAATATAGTGGTAATTATAGAAGACGAGATGGTAACAATTTTAAAGGTGGTAATAGTAGACCTAGACCTAATACTGACAATGATTTTATAAAATGTAAAAAATTTGATGAGTGGCATAAAAGAAGACAATGTATGGCATATGGTAAAACATGTCATAATTGTAAAAAAGTAGGACACTTTGCAAAAGTTTGTTTTAGTAGGAATCAACAATATCAACAAAATAGATACAGACCTAAGTATAATACTGGTGAGAGAGAAATGAAAAAAGTTTTAGAAGTTAGTAGTAATACTGATTTTAGATGTTTTCAAGATGAAGATAATTTTGCAATAGACATGATAAGTAAAACTAGTCAGGAGAATGAGTGGGTTATTCCAATGATTGTTGAAGATTTATTAATTCCATTTAAAATTGACACGGGTGCACAGACTAATTGTCTTCCTTTCAAAGATTTCAAAGCCATGAATAAGTCTAAAAGTATTAAAATTAGTAATTCTAAAGTGAATCTAACAAGCTATAACAATATGCCTATAGAAAATTGTGGAAGATGTGTGTTGAATGTAGAATTTAACGGTAAACATTATAAAATTGGTTTTACTATAGTAACCAATGAACATGCACAACCAATAATAGGGTTAAAGACAAGTGAAAGACTGAATTTAATTCAGAGGGTTCAGGTTATAGAGTCCAGTAATAAATCTAATGGTGAAAATTTGGTGAAAGAAGACTGGATTAAGAAGTATCCAAAACCATTTGATGGTAGTTTGGGAAAGTTACCAGGAAAAGTTGATATGAAGTTAAAAGAAGAAGTTATTGGTGTTGTTCATCCATGTAGAAATGTTCCATTTAAATTGTATGACCGGCTGAAAGAAGAATTAAGCAGAATGGAGAAATATGAAATAATAAGGAAAGTAACAGAACCAACAGAATTTGTTAATAGTATGGTGATTATTGAAAAAGACAATAAGAAACTCAGGGTGTGTTTAGATCCTCGTGATTTGAATAAATATTTACAAAGAGAACATTATATGTTGCCAACCAGAGCTGAAATTATGTCAAAATTTAAAGAAAGTCAATTTTTTAGTAAATTAGATATGTCCCAGGGTTTTTGGCAATGTTGCTTAACTGATAAAGCTGCTGATTTGACTACATTTAATAGTCCATTTGGCAGGTATCAATATTTGAGATTACCTTTTGGGGTGAATGTTGCTCCTGAAATATTTCATAGAATTGTTAGTCAACATTTTGAAGATATTCCTAATTTAATAACTGTTCATGATGATATGTTAATTTATGCAAAAACTAAGGAAATACATGATGAAACTTTGCACAAAGTATTACAAAGAGCTGAACAACTTAACTTGAAATTTAATAAGGATAAATGTATGATATTAACTGATAGTGTAACTTTTATGGGTGATATTATATCCAAGCAGGGTATACATCCTGATAGTAAGAAAATTAAGGCTATTAAAGATTTGCCAGCACCAGAGTGTAAGAAGGATTTGCAAAGAATTTTAGGTATGGTTAATTATTTAGGTAATTATATTCCGAATTTATCTTCGATTATTGAACCTCTTAGAAAATTAACTGAAAAAGATGTTATATTTGAGTGGTCTAGCATACATGAGAATTGTCTCAATATTGTTAAGGATATTTTGTCTTCTGAGCCAATATTACAACACTTTGATTTGAATAAGCCAATTAAAATTTCGTGTGATGCTTCAATTAAAGGATTAGGGTGTTGTCTACAGCAAAAGAATGGTGATAGTTGGAAACCAATTGCATATGCTTCCAGGTCATTAAGAGATTCAGAAAAAAGATATGCACAAATTGAAAAAGAGCTTTTAAGTATTGTATTTGGATGTATTAGATTTCATCAATATATCTATGGTCAAAGTATTTATGTTGAAACTGATCATAAGCCATTAGAAACTATATTTAAGAAAAGGTTAAATCAATTAAGTCCTAGATTACAAAGAATGTGTTTAAAGTTACAATGTTATGATTTAAGTGTTAATTATATACCAGGTAAAGAATTAATTACAGCTGATGCATTAAGTAGAGCATCTATTCCTGATATTGATATTAAGGCCTCTGATAAATTAGAAACTGATATTAAAGTTCATGTTAATTGTATAGTTGAGAACAAACCTATTACATCAAGAATTATGAATGAGGTTAAAAATGAAACAATTAAAGATAAGCTTATGTGTTCATTAAGAAAACAGATTGAAATTGGATGGCCTGATGAAAGATCAAAGGTTAATCCAGACCTTAGACAATTTTGGAATTATCGAGATGAGTAACAATTTGTGATGATATAATTTTTAAGCAATCTAATGTAGTTATTCCATTAGTAATGAGAGATTATGTGTTGAGAAAATTACATACTAGTCATTTGCATGTTGAGAAAACATTATCAAGAGCAAGGCAAACTGTTTTTTGGCCAGGTATTTCTAAAGATGTTACTAAAATGATAGAAAATTGTGAACCATGTATTAAGTATCAGAAACAAAAGCGTAAAGAATCCTTAATTCCACATAATGTTCCTGATGTTCCATGGGAGAAAATAGGAGTTGATTTATTTAGTTATAAGAGTAAGGATTATATAATTGGTGTAGATTATTTCTCTAAGTTTGTTGTTGTAAAAGAATTAAGAAATACTAAATGTAGTACTGTTATTAATATTATAAAGTCTTGGTGTTCAACACATGGCATTCCTAAGACAATATTCTCAGACAATGGTCCTCAGTTTAGTTGTCAAGAATTTAAGGAATTTTCCAATGATTATAAGTTTTATCATCATACATCCTCACCTTATTATCCACAAAGTAATGGTTTGGTGGAAAGGTATGTACAAAGTGTTAAAAATTTAATAAGAAAGTGTGCTGAAAATGGAGATGATTTTTATTTAGGTTTATTAGAATTACGTAATACTCCAATATCTTTAGTTTTAGGTTCTCCAGCTGAATTATTGATGAGTCGTAAATTAAGATCTGTCTTACCTGTTAAAGATGATAGTTTAAAAC
This sequence comes from Lottia scabra, assembly GCA_029955415.1. Taxonomy (NCBI): domain Eukaryota; kingdom Metazoa; phylum Mollusca; class Gastropoda; family Lottiidae; genus Lottia; species Lottia scabra. The sequence continues at coordinate 3,279,747 of JARJEI010000018.1, read as the reverse complement.
CATTTGTTCAAAATAATGTGAAAGAGTTATTACAAGAAAAGCAAGATAAGATGAAATATTATTATGATAGAAATTGTGTTCAAACAAATATGAAATTTGAAAAAGGTCAGAGTGTAAATTTGCATAAAGATGGTTATTGGCAGAAAGGTATTATTAAGAATAAAACAAGTTATCCTAAATCTTATGTTGTTAGTACAGATAGAGGTGATTATAGAAGAAATTCAAGAGCAATCCATTTCCTATCATACTTGATAGAAATAGAGATGATGATTTAGATTTCATTGATCAGAATTATCAGAATATTGTTCCTCAAGATAATTATGTTAATCCTAACAATATTCCTAATATTATACCAAATAATGTTTATGAAAGAAATATGAATAGAAACAATCAAAATGGTGGTTATAGAACTAGATCAGGTAGATTAGTGAAACCTGTACAGAGATTGAATTTATAAGATAATATATGAACTGTATTTTATTTAAGAAATACATAAAGATGCATTTATAATATGTTTTTTATTAAGTTAATTAAAATCTTGAATTTAATTAGTAATTTGTAAGTCTATTAATATAAGTTTATAGTATAAGTTTTAAAGTAAAAAACTACATTGTTAAGTTAAGTTATAATTACTGTATTATATTTTGTCATTTTATAACTTTGTTATAATGCTTAAAGAAAGGAGATGTTATGGTATCATGATGTAATGACGTAATGTCGTAAAAGTGATTGTCGTAATTGTAGACTGGTTGTTGTTAGTTTAATAAAACTACTTGATGGCTGAGCACGTTTTATGATTTCTTCTTTATAATATATTAATAAATAACACTCACCTTAGCGCAGCTTCTCTCAAGCCGCGGTGGCGAAGCGGTTAGCGTGCTGGCGCCACAATCTGAAGGGCCTGGGATCGAGACCCCTCCATAGAAACTTTTTTCTTTTCTGAAAAATTCAACAACTTTCTTGATCTTATCCATCATACACATATTTTGTGTCAACAATGGACACATTTCGGCACATATCACCATCGAGAATGGACTTTATACCAATTTTAATCCCCCTACAAAGCCCTTCCCGACCGGCAAAATGTTGCAGGGCCCCTTGAAGCTTCCAATCTTTTATTTTTTGCCCCTGATTTTGTGTGGAAAAGATGTGCCATCAGACGCTGATTCGTTTCATATGCGAACAACCCATTTTTGATCAATATTTGGCAGTTTTATGTGCTAAAACGTGGTTGGCTTTGAAAAAAGGGCGTTTACCCCCCTCCGGCGTCAGAGTCACAGCTCACCTTAGCGCAGCTTCTCTCAAGCCGCTGTGGCGAAGCGGTTAGCGTGCTGGCGCCACAATCTGAAGGGCCTGGGATCGAGACCCCTCCATAGAAACTTTTTTCTTTTCTCAAAAATTCAACAACTTTCTTGATCTTATCCATCATACACATATTTTTTGTCAACAATGGACACATTTCGGCACATATCACCGTCGAGAATGGACTTTATACCAAATTTTAATCCCCCTACAAAGCCCTTCCCGACCGGCAAAATGTTGCAGGGCCCCTTGAAGCTTCCAATTTTTTATTTTTTGCCCTAATTTTGTGTGGAAAAGATGTGCCATCAGACGCTGATTCGTTTCATATGCGAACAACCCATTTTTGATCAATATTTGGCAGTTTTATGTGCTAAAACGTGGTTGGCTTTGAAAAAAGGGCGTTTACCCCCCTCCGGCGTCAGAGTCACGGCTCACCTTAGCGCAGCTTCTCTCAAGCCGCGGTGGCGAAGCGGTTAGCGTGCTGGCGCCACAATCTGAAGGGCATGGGATCGAGACCCCTCCGAAGAAAGTTTTTTCTTTTCTCAAAAATTCAACAACTTTCTTGTTCTTATCCGTCATACACATATTTTTTGTCAACAATGGACACATTTCGGCACATATCACCATCGAGAATGGACTTTATACCAATTTTAATCCCCCTACAAAGCCCTTCCCGACCGGCAAAATGTTGCAGGGCCCCTTGAAGCTTCCAATTTTTTATTTTGTGCCCTAATTTTGTGTGGAAAAGATGTGCCATCAGACGCTGATTCGTTTCATATGCGAACAACCCATTTTTGATCAATATTTGGCAGTTTTATGTGCTAAAACGTGGTTGGCTTTGAAAAAAGGGCGTTTACCCCCCTCCGGCGTCAGAGTCACGGCTCACCTTAGCGCAGCTTCTCTCAAGCCGCGGTGGCGAAGCGGTTAGCGTGCTGGCGCCACAATCTGAAGGGCCTGGGATCGAGACCCTACCAAAGAAACTTTTTCTTTTCTTAAAAATTCAACAACTTTCTTGATTTTATCCATGATACACATATTTTTGTCAACAATGGACACATTTCGGCACATATCACCATCGAGAATGGACTTTATACCAATTTTAATCCCCCTACAAAGCCCTTCCCGACCGGCAAAATGTTGCAGGGCCCCTTGAAGCTTCCAATTTTTTATTTTTTGCCCCTGATTTTGTGTGGAAAAGATGTGCCATCAGACGCTGATTCGTTTCATATGCGAACAACCCATTTTTGATCAATATTTGGCAGTTTTATGTGCTAAAACGTGGTTGGCTTTGAAAAAGGGGCGTTTACCCCCCTCCGGCGTCAGAGTCACAGCTCACCTTAGCGTAGCTTCTCTCAAGCCGCGGTGGCGAAGCGGTAAGCGTGCTGTCGCCACAATCTGAAGGGCCTGGGATCGAGACCCCTCCATAGAAACTTTTTTCTTTTCTCAAAAATTCAACAACTTTCTTGATCTTATCCATCATACACATATTTTTTGTCAACAATGGACACATTTCGGCACATATCACCATCGAGAATGGACTTTACACCAATTTTAATCCCCCTACAAAGCTCTTCCCTACCGGCAAAATGTTGCAGGGCCCCTTGAAGCTTCCAATTTTAATTTTTTGCCTCTAATTTCGTGTGGAAAAGATACACCATCCGACGCTGATTCGTTTCATATGCGAACAAACCATTTTTGATTAATATTTGGCAGTTTTATGTGCTAAAACGTGGTTGGCTTTGAAAAAAGGGCGTTTACCACCCTCCGGCGTCAGAGTCACGGCTCACCTTAGCGCAGCTTCTCTCAAGCCGCGGTGGCGAAGCGGTTAGCGTGCTGGCGCCACAATCTGAAGGGCCTGAGATCGAGACCCCTCCAAAGAAACTTTTTTCTTTTCTAAAAAATTCAACAACTTTCTTGATCTTATCCATGATACACATATTTTTTGTCAACAATGGACACATTTCGGCACATATCACCATCGAGAATGGACTTTATACCAATTTTAATCCCCCTACAAAGCCCTTCCCGACCGGCAAAATGTTGCAGGGCCCCTTGAAGCTTCCAATTTTTTATTTTTTGCCCTAATTTTGTGTGGAAAAGATGTGCCATCAGACGCTGATTCGTTTCATATGCGAACAACCCATTTTTGATCAATATTTGGCAGTTTTATGTGCTAAAACGTGGTTGGCTTTGAAAAAGGGGCGTTTACCCCCCTCTGGCGTCAGAGTCACGGCTCACCTTAGTGCAGCTTCTCTCAAGCCGCGGTGGCGAAGCGGTTAGCGTGCTGGCGCCACAATCTGAAGGGCCTGGGATCGAGAACCTTCCAAAGAAACTTTTTTCTTTTCTTAAAAATTCAACAACTTTCTTGATCTTATCCATGATACACATATTTTTTGTCAACAATGGACACATTTCGGCACATATCACCATCGAGAATGGACTTTATACCAATTTTAATCCCCCTACAAAGCCCTTCCCGACCGGCAAAATGTTGCAGGGCCCCTTGAAGCTTCCAATCTTTTATTTTTTGCCCCTGATTTTGTGTGGAAAAGATGTGCCATCAGACGCTGATTCGTTTCATATGCGAACAACCCATTTTTGATCAATATTTGGCAGTTTTATGTGCTAAAACGTGGTTGGCTTTGAAAAAAGGGCGTTTACCCCCCCTCCGGCGTCAGAGTCACAGCTCACCTTAGCGCATCTTCTCTCAAGCCGCGGTGGCGAAGCGGTTAGCGTGCTGGCGCCACAATCTGAAGGGCATGGGATCGAGACCCCTCCGAAGAAAGTTTTTTCTTTTCTCAAAAATTCAACAACTTTCTTGTTCTTATCCGTCATACACATATTTTTTGTCAACAATGGACACATTTCGGCACATATCACCATCGAGAATGGACTTTATACCAATTTTAATCCCCCTACAAAGCCCTTCCCGACCGGCAAAATGTTGCAGGGCCCCTTGAAGCTTCCAATTTTTTATTTTGTGCCCTAATTTTGTGTGGAAAAGATGTGCCATCAGACGCTGATTCGTTTCATATGCGAACAACCCATTTTTGATCAATATTTGGCAGTTTTATGTGCTAAAACGTGGTTGGCTTTGAAAAAAGGGCGTTTACCCCCCTCCGGCGTCAGAGTCACGGCTCACCTTAGCGCAGCTTCTCTCAAGCCGCGGTGGCGAAGCGGTTAGCGTGCTGGCGCCACAATCTGAAGGGCCTGGGATCGAGACCCTACCAAAGAAACTTTTTCTTTTCTTAAAAATTCAACAACTTTCTTGATTTTATCCATGATACACATATTTTTGTCAACAATGGACACATTTCGGCACATATCACCATCGAGAATGGACTTTATACCAATTTTAATCCCCCTACAAAGCCCTTCCCGACCGGCAAAATGTTGCAGGGCCCCTTGAAGCTTCCAATTTTTTATTTTTTGCCCCTGATTTTGTGTGGAAAAGATGTGCCATCAGACGCTGATTCGTTTCATATGCGAACAACCCATTTTTGATCAATATTTGGCAGTTTTATGTGCTAAAACGTGGTTGGCTTTGAAAAAGGGGCGTTTACCCCCCTCCGGCGTCAGAGTCACAGCTCACCTTAGCGTAGCTTCTCTCAAGCCGCGGTGGCGAAGCGGTAAGCGTGCTGTCGCCACAATCTGAAGGGCCTGGGATCGAGACCCCTCCATAGAAACTTTTTTCTTTTCTCAAAAATTCAACAACTTTCTTGATCTTATCCATCATACACATATTTTTTGTCAACAATGGACACATTTCGGCACATATCACCATCGAGAATGGACTTTACACCAATTTTAATCCCCCTACAAAGCTCTTCCCTACCGGCAAAATGTTGCAGGGCCCCTTGAAGCTTCCAATTTTAATTTTTTGCCTCTAATTTCGTGTGGAAAAGATACACCATCCGACGCTGATTCGTTTCATATGCGAACAAACCATTTTTGATTAATATTTGGCAGTTTTATGTGCTAAAACGTGGTTGGCTTTGAAAAAAGGGCGTTTACCACCCTCCGGCGTCAGAGTCACGGCTCACCTTAGCGCAGCTTCTCTCAAGCCGCGGTGGCGAAGCGGTTAGCGTGCTGGCGCCACAATCTGAAGGGCCTGAGATCGAGACCCCTCCAAAGAAACTTTTTTCTTTTCTAAAAAATTCAACAACTTTCTTGATCTTATCCATGATACACATATTTTTTGTCAACAATGGACACATTTCGGCACATATCACCATCGAGAATGGACTTTATACCAATTTTAATCCCCCTACAAAGCCCTTCCCGACCGGCAAAATGTTGCAGGGCCCCTTGAAGCTTCCAATTTTTTATTTTTTGCCCTAATTTTGTGTGGAAAAGATGTGCCATCAGACGCTGATTCGTTTCATATGCGAACAACCCATTTTTGATCAATATTTGGCAGTTTTATGTGCTAAAACGTGGTTGGCTTTGAAAAAGGGGCGTTTACCCCCCCTCTGGCGTCAGAGTCACGGCTCACCTTAGTGCAGCTTCTCTCAAGCCGCGGTGGCGAAGCGGTTAGCGTGCTGGCGCCACAATCTGAAGGGCCTGGGATCGAGAACCTTCCAAAGAAACTTTTTTCTTTTCTTAAAAATTCAACAACTTTCTTGATCTTATCCATGATACACATATTTTTTGTCAACAATGGACACATTTCGGCACATATCACCATCGAGAATGGACTTTATACCAATTTTAATCCCCCTACAAAGCCCTTCCCGACCGGCAAAATGTTGCAGGGCCCCTTGAAGCTTCCAATCTTTTATTTTTTGCCCCTGATTTTGTGTGGAAAAGATGTGCCATCAGACGCTGATTCGTTTCATATGCGAACAACCCATTTTTGATCAATATTTGGCAGTTTTATGTGCTAAAACGTGGTTGGCTTTGAAAAAAGGGCGTTTACCCCCCTCCGGCGTCAGAGTCACAGCTCACCTTAGCGCATCTTCTCTCAAGCCGCGGTGGCGAAGCGGTTAGCGTGCTGGCGCCACAATCTGAAGGGCCTGGGATCGAGACCCCTCCATAGAAACTTTTTTCTTTTCTCAAAAATTCAACAACTTTCTTGATCTTATCCATCATACACATATTTTTTGTCAACAATGGACACATTTCGGCACATATCACCATCGAGAATGGACTTTATACCAATTTTAATCCCCCTACAAAGCCCTTCCCTACCGGCAAAATGTTGCAGGGCCCCTTGAAGCTTCGAATTTTAATTTTTTGCCTCTAATTTCGTGTGGAAAAGATGTGCCATCAGACGCTGATTCGTTTCATATGCGAACAACCCATTTTTGATCAATATTTGGCAGTTTTATGTGCTAAAACGTGGTTGGCTTTGAAAAAGGGGCGTTTACCCCCCTCCGGCGTCAGAGTCACGGCTCACCTTAGCGCAGCTTCTCTCAAGCCGCGGTGGCGAAGCGGTTAGCGTGCTGGCGCCACAATCTAAAGGGCCTGGGATCGAGACCTTTCCAAAGAAACTTTTTTCTTTTCTTAAAAATTCAACAACTTTCTTGTTCTTATCCATGATACACATATTTTTTGTCAACAATGGACACATTTCGGCACATATCACCATCGAGAATGGACTTTATACCAATTTTAATCTCCCTACAAAGCCCTTTTCGACCGGCAAAATGTTGCAGGCCCCCTTGAAGCTTCCAATTTTTTTATTTTGTGCCCTAATTTTGTGTGGAAAAGACGTGCCATCAGACGCTGATTCGTTTCATATGCGAACAACCCATTTTTGATCAATATTTGTCATATTTGAAGCTTCCAATTTTTTATTTTAACATCCCCTCTGTCGATTGAATAAATCAGAACTATATTTGCAAGTTTTTAAAGAATGGTTTAATGATCTAATCGATACAAACGATATAAATGTATATGTATATAAATGTAATAGTGAAAATGCAATGAGATGTGAGGAATTATGACTGTGATATTAAATGATAAAGCTCAATTCTAGTCTACCGTTAAGTATAATAACAGCAAAACAAATAATATTCAGAAATAAAATTTCTGTAAAGCAATAATAACAAAATATGGACGCAATAATTATAATACAACTTAAAGCTAACACTTTTTATCTCTTCTCAAACAAATTGGTTTCACACAAATAAACAGACACTTTCAAATAATATTATTATATTATTTTTTTAATAAATATCCAGTTATTTTTTAATAAATATTCAGTTGTTTTTCCATGAAAATTCAGTTGTTTTTCCATGAAAATTCAGTTGTTTAAAATAAATATCCAGCTGCTTAAAATAAATATCCAGTTGTTTTCAATAAATATCCAGTTGTTTACAATAAATATCCAGTTGTTTACAATAAATATCCAGTTGTTTTTCAATAAATATCCAGTTGTAGTTGTTTTTCAATAAATATCCAGTTCTTTTCAAATAAATATATAAATTTTTTTTTTATAAATATTCAGTTGTTTTTCCATGAAAGTTCAGTTGCTTAAAATAAATATCCAGTTGTTTTTCAATAAATATCCAGTTGTAGTTGTTTTTCAATAAATATCCAATTGTTTTCAATAAATATCCAGTTGTTTTCAATAAATATCCAGTTGTTTTCAATAAATATCCAGTTGTTTTCAATAAATATCCAGTTGTTTTCAATAAATATCCAATTCTATTAAAATAAATGACCAGATGTTTTCAAATAGTCAGTTGTTTGATTGCTTTCAACAAAACTAGTCTTGAATATAACAATTATCCAGCAAAATGTTGCATGTGCAATCCCTTATAATACTGCTCCTGTCTTTTATAACTACCTATATCTTTCAATAACTTATAAAACTACAATCTTGGATTCATTGTAAAGTGAAAATAGAAGTCAGCATTTTAGTTTTGATTCCAACAACATTTCTATAAATATCCAGTTGTTTTCAAAATTTCAGCAGCAAGACTTGTCATACTAACATCAGCATGGGAACTGAAATATATATAAATCAAATTAAAACATTAGAAAGGGTGATCACAAACAATTTCTTCTTGTAGATATTTGAATATCTCTGAAAAATATGAGATATAGCAGTTTTAAAACTCTTGAAAGCAATGACTTATCATTTGCGTTGAAAGTGTTCTTATTTTCAATTTGCCTTTCAGCCCTCTTATGTCTGAGATATCAAATAGAACTCAAGAACCAGTTCCCCAAAACAATTATTAAACACACTGAACAATTTGAAATTCTTTTCAGTATTTAATAAGGATTTTTTTTAGCTTTAACAAGGTAATATAAGTTTAAATTAAAAAAAAAAAAAAAAAAAAAATACTTTAAAATGAATAACAAATAATTCAGTAAATTTTACCTGGCAGTTTGTACTAGAGATTTGATTGTATTGGCCAATACTTCACCATTTATTTTCATCTTCTCACTATGTTTAGGATCTGTCCCAACCTGTAAAAAAATCATAATGATAAAGTATTGGAAATCTGAACTCCAGAGAAAATTGCAAAACCCTGAAAATTTTTATGCTAGTGTAAATAATACAAAAAATAAATTCACCAAGTTGGCATTATACAGACACCATAATAGTGAGTAGTAATAATCAAACACATGCTGATCAGAAGGAAAAAACCCCAAAAGTTGGCATAACTCAGACACCATAATAGTGACTGGTAATAATCGAACACAACCTGATCAGAGGGAAAAAAACCCAAAAGTTGGCATAACTCAGACACCATAATAGTGAGTGGTAATAATCAAACACAACCTGATCAGAGGGAAAAAAACCCAAAAGTTGGCATAACTCAGACACCATAATAGTGAGTGGTAATAATCAAACACAACCTGATCAGAAGGAAAAAACCCTAAAAGTTGGCATAACTCAGACACCATAATAGTGAGTGGTAATAATCAAACACACCCTGAGCAGAAAAAAATCAACAAAAGTTGACATAACTCAGACACCATAATAGTTAGTGGTAATAATCGAACACAACCTGATCAGAGGGAAAAAAACCCAAAAGATGGCATAACTCAGACACCATAATAGTGAGTGGTAATAATCAAACACAACCTGATCAGAGGGGAAAAAAACCCAAAAGTTGGCATAACTCAGACACCATAATAGTGAGTGGTAATAATCAAACACAACCTGATCAGAAGGAAAAAACCCTAAAAGTTGGCATAACTCAGACACCATAATAGTGTGTGGTAATAATCAAACACACCCTGATCAGAAAAAAATCAACAAAAGTTGACATAACTCAGACACCATAATAGTTAGTGGTAATAATCAAACACACCCTGATCAGAAGAAAAAAAAATACAAAGTTGGCATTACGTATACACGAAAAAAGAGTGAGTGGTAATGAACAAGCCCAACCTGATCAGAAGAAAAAAACCCCAAAAGTTGGCATTACGTATACACGAAAAAAAAGTGAGTGGTAATGAACAAGCCCAATCTAATCTGACAAAAATAAATCAACAAGATAGCATTACAAACACACGAGAATAGAATGTGGTAACATCAAGCCCAAAAAAAGTTTGCATAACACAGACACCAAAATAGTATTTACTAACCAGTCGTTTTATAACACGAAGTAAAATTTTCTGTTTCTTCACATCAGCTTTCCTCAGAGCACTACTGTAATATTCCTATAATACAAAAACCATAATTTTCCTGAAATAAGTTATATATGTGTATGGTAATATAATATAAAATGATTTTAAGTGGCATTGTAAGAACTATTGACATCTGATTAATTGGAATGGTGTAAATTGATGCTATCAGTGTCCCAACGACACATGAAAAGCAAAGAAAACCTTTTCACAATCTTTTCTATATTATATTGATAAGACCATATAAGGTATATTATTAGTAAAATAATAAATTACCATGTTTTCAGATGACATAGCATCTTTATGTTCACCACCATATAACTGTACTAATAATGATAAACTCTTGGTGGCTATTTCATATATATCTGTATCTTCATAACATAACTATAGAGGACAATAAAGCTTTAATTCAAATAAAATCAAGTTATATATCACAAACAAAAGGGAGAAAACAGGCAACAAGCCTACACAGTGAAATCAATCATTCAGCTCAAAATTTTGATTTGAATATAATAATAGGCAAAATGAAAGAATATAATCTGCAACCCTATTTGAGCTCCCCAAATAATAGAAATAGAAACACGAATGAATACCCTTACTTACTAGTTGTGTTAATACTGAAGTTAAATCTGTTAGAGGTTTGTATACTTACTAGTTGTGTTAATACTGAAGTTAAATCTGTTAGAGGTTTGTATACTTACTAGTTGTGTTAATACTGAAGTTAAATCTGTAAGAGGTTTGTATACTTACTAGTTGTGTTAATACTGAAGTTAAATCTGTTAGAGGTGTGTATACTTACTAGTTGTGTCAATACTGAAGTTAAATCTGTTAGAGGTTTGTATACTTACTAGTTGTGTTAATACTGAGGTTAAATCTGTTAGAGGTTTGTATACTTACTAGTTGTGTTAATACTGAAGTTAAATCTGTTAGAGGTTTGTATACTTACTAGTTGAGTCTATACTGAAGTTAAATCTGTTAGAGGTTTGTATACTTACTAGTTGTGTTAATACTGAAGTTAAATCTGTAAGAGGTTTGTATACTTACTAGTTGTGTCAATACTGAAGTTAAATCTGTAAGAGGTTTGTATACTTACTAGTTGTGTTAATACTGAAGTTAAATCTGTAAGAGGTTTGTATACTTACTAGTTGTGTCAATACTGAAGTTAAATCTGTAAGAGGTTTGTATACTTACTAGTTGTGTTAATACTGAAGTTAAATCTGTTAGAGGTTTGTTAAACATCAGAAGTTGTTCTGCCCATTCTGCTTCTTTTCCTGCTGATGTTGTTCCACTTTTCTTGGCCTAATTTAAACAATGTATTCATAATAATAATAATTTATTTCTATAGCACCTATAATCAAGCAATTGCTGCTCTTTGGGGCTGTCGTACAATATGGTATATTACAAATCAACAGAACAAATATCGAAAACAAACAAACAATTCATTATTAAGTGCCACATTGTATATGCAAAATTTAATGATAAAGAAAATTTGAAATTAAAGGGCCCAAGCTGGATAGCCTTATTTTGTTTGAGGGCAATAGTTGTATTCAAGCCATTGAGGTAGATCAGCAATGTTATATGCTTACTCTTTTCGAAACACCTGATGGTACTTCTCGTATGGGAAGTCCACTACTAAATAATCATTTCACCCGATTTTGTCATGCTCTGGACGAGATTTTTGATAAATGGAATTGTTATACTTATACAGATTTTTATTATTATATAAAGACTAACTTTATTTATGGGAAGGTGAAATGGTTACAGTGAGAAAATGTTATGTAAAGACTAAGATCTAACCTGTAAAGCTTTGCGTACAATATCAGAAACATATTTTAATATATTGTACAATGTTTCCAGTAGAATCTGTAAAGTAGTATTACAGGCCTTGATATCTTGTCCTGTTTCTTCACCCATAAAACATGACGTGGACACTTCAAATATTAGGCTGGTTAGATTGTCAATCAAACCTGAAATAAAAATTATGGTGTTGTCTTCTGGCAACCTGCCCTCAAGAGTGGCCTTTCAAAGGTGACACCTTCCGCTAAAACGCTCTGCTCTCTATGTTAGCTAAGCTCAATTTGGCCCTTATATTTTAATTAAAAAAATGCATTTGGCCCTTTTAAAAAAATTAATTGAGAAGGCCTGTTCTATAGTTTTGAACTTGTTTCTCAAACTATTTTCTGAAACTTTTTCTAAAGTGCAATCTCAAGACCACTCTGTTAGTCATCAACATCTGACAAAAAATGTATTTATCTCTAACAATTTGATAAAAAATAATATAAAAATTCAGAAATAAATGCATAAAATGAGTCAAATATTGCTAGTAAAATAATACTACTTATAGGGCTGGGTCTAATAATTGAAATAATCAATTATCGACGCTACAAATTATTTATTTCGATTATCGATTATCAAATTTCATAATCAATTAAAATTCATAGACAAAGTCACGACGCATTTTATCATGGTGATCATACAAAATTCTTGACATTACTTCAGTTTCATTTGTCTTTGATAAATAACAAACAATCAGGTACAAAAACCTACACGAACATATGAAGATTAGAAGATTTCCCAATTAAAATATTTTGATTATTAATCGATTATTGATTTGTAACCTGCCTTTGATAATCCATCTCAATTTGGTAATCGATACCCAGCCCTAACTAGTTACCTTGATCATACAGATCTGATAAATTAGTCTGTTTATTGGATATCAAACAGTTTAAGATACTGATTATATTCTGCATGGTGATACTAGTTGGATTGTTCTGATGATCCTAAAAAATATATCATGGAATTTATTTATCTTTTCAACATCTTTGCTCTAACTATTAACAATACTAGATTTAACTTTGAGAGATAAAAGCAATTTGTTGATGGATAACTTTGGAGGACTTTTTTGGTGATCAAGATGAGAGTTTCTATACCACCGGGATCCTAGCGCTACAACACCGCTGGAAGAAGTGTGTGGACCGCAGGGGAGACAATGTTGAAAAATGAACCATGTTGTTAAAGTTTCATTACAGCGGCAATAACTCCTTCTGAGTCAGGCTGTGAACTTTTCATCCCCCCTCCTCGTACCAAGAAGACAATGTATTTTGAGCTGCCCCTGAAAGATTCATCTGAACATATAGCTTGAATAACAAAAGATATAAACATTATTACCTGAAGAACTTGAAATATTACTGGTATCAATCCTTGTTGTATAAATAATTTAACAAAGTTATTACTCTGTTCTAGTAATGATAATAGTAATTTTAAAGTATAACTTGGTAGAGGGTCTATATCTAACAATAACGACTCCATTCTTAAAATAAAAATATCAAAGATTCACAACTCTTCACATCAAAATTCTTGATTGTCAGTGGATGTTTATTTCCAACAAATTATTATTTTCATATATTATGACTTTATCGGTCTGTCTGTCAACATTTTGTATATTAAAGTCTTAACAAGATCGGGCATGGCCCCCCCGTAGAAACGCCACTGATACTATGTTTGTTCGGTAGCCCGTTTTGTGATACATACTGGAGAGAAATCTACAATATCCGAAATAAAAAATCTCACAATTTGGGCCCTGAAAACAAAGTAAAAAAAAATATGCAAGAATATACCTAATGAAGTCAAAGTTTAGAAGAATGTATTAAAGGGGAATGTTCAGTATTTTTGAGGGTTGATTTCAGCCTTGAATATATGGAAATAGCCTCTGGAAATACTAGAACTGAACAAAACTCTCTTAATCTCTTCAATTATATCCCTACCTTAACATTTCTGTATATGTGTTTTCTATATAAGGCATAGTCTTACTAAACGACGAGTCATATTTTTTACTTTCAAACGCTCATAATTATGGCTATACAGGGATTTGAAGGCTTATATTTTGAGGGAGAGTTGTGAAAATTATTATGGAATAGAATAGTTAAAACATTCCAGGTTCTAAGAATAAAATTTTATTTTTCAAACAAGTTAGTGAACATATCTCTCTAGGTTGAGGCCTTGTGACTAATGATTCCTATGTACTTACTGTGAAAGAAGATTATTTGAGACTATTTGATGGAGTCTATCACTATCAACTCGTGTATCTGATGTGTGACCATACTGATCCTGACTTAAATAAATTGATGTGATTTCTGACAGCAGACGGAGGGAAAGAACTTTCGTATCAACTGAAAAAAAAATAACAAAACATTTTATTTCTATACAACTGAATTCTATTTATTCACCTTTAACTTTGAGGCTTATTTCCATATTTTCTTTTTAATACAAAGAATAAAAGAAAAATGACCACAGCCATATGTCCCGTTTTGTACTTCATCAAGGAACTTTCACATTATTGTGTAAACTATAACTAAGTTTTATAGAATAATAATAATCTCTTTATTTTACATGGGTCAGAATTAGGCCCAATAATACCACAAGTGATACGGTCCTGTCTCACATTCAGCTCATGGGATATTCAGCCCACTGGACATTCAACCCATGACAATAAAAGAAGAGGTAATATTTAATATTTGACAAAGCATCTGAATTTATCTGAATTTCAATAGAATGCTCCTTTTTAGATCTTTTCATAATTTTGTATCTAACATTTATGATTGAGGATATAATGTGCCATGCGGTTCACATGGAGATGTGGGCGTGTATTAAATCACTTACCATTTTGAGATTTGATCAAGGTAGCTAAGGACGGCAGAATGGTTTCTATGACAACTTGATGGTATTGTATAAGTAATGAAGGATGCTGGGAAATTCCCTCCAATATGGACATCACTGTATTAATAAATTCTGTTGTTCCGATTGCGGCTGAAATTACAGATTGAGTCCAATCACAGAGTGCAATAAGTAATCTAGATCGGCCTACTATAAATCTTAGGCCACCAGATTTCTTGTATAATGAGCACCCCTTCCTTATCCCATCAAAATAGGGAAAAATTCATTTACCCATCTATAGTGTGCACCCATGTTGACAAAAAAAATTAATTTGGCATAACACAGACACCAAAATAGTGAGTGATAAAAAATCAAATTTCACGTATCTACCATGTTCCTTCAGCAACGTTAGACATTAGCATTATCTACCGTTGCTGGATTGACAGGGTTTTCTCGTCATTAACAACTAATAACCTCGTTTTAAAAACACTACGTCACATTTTATTTATGCAATAAGCGATCTCGTTACATTTTGAAGTCAGAATGATTTGCAAAGCAAGTTCGACTAGACGAAAGAGTTAATTTCTCTTAGCATTTTTCCGTAATCGGGAAAATTCACGCAACCTAAATACTTTAAAAAAAGTGTTTAAGATTGAAGGAAGATTTACTCCGATGTAAAGCCGACAAAATCTTATACGATCCTCTATTAAGGTATCAATTTGGCCTTGACCTTTGAGACTCGATTATCACAAGGTAAATTTGCTACAAGAAATCTGGCGTCTGGTCATTCGAAAGTTTTCCCGCAATAATTTTTTACAAGGAATATAACTGGTCGACCATAATCGTTCGACCAATCAAAGTAAATGACGAGAAAAGCTTATCATGATAGCAACGGATTAATGTAATGAAATGAAATGATAGCCGTTGCTTAAGGAACATGCGTATCTACCTACTTTGACTAACATGAGTTTTTTTTTAAATACAGGTAAAAAAATAAATTGAACTGAATGAAAGAGGAGACTTCAATTGTATTCTCCAGAACTATTTTGCTGTGATTACAAGAAAATTGAAAGTTTACTTGCAAGAAACTATAATTGTTAAAAATTCCACATGAAAATATACTTTTATTAATCATTGAAAAATTAAGAATAAGAGGACAAACAAAGTCACATCCCATATACTATTAAAAAAAGGAAATAAAGACAAAGCACACACAGGGTGAAAAGTTACTGTTACATCATAGTCCAAATGAAGAGTAATGAAAATTATGAAGCTACTATTGAATTAAAACATTTCTCAGTTCAGCAAACAAATATTACAAGAAAACACCTAGCAGATTCTGGTTCTTTTGTTATCCATAACATTACTGATTCTTATTGATTTTGGTGAATATTGAAATATTACATCTTATGGTTATCAATTTATTTGCTTTAGATCTCAACATCAATCTAAATATCAGCAATATGATTTTAAATTAAAGTGATTGTAAAGTGGTTTTCTAAACTTCGAATGTGTATTGGTGACAATGATAGCATCAATTTACGCCATTCAAATTTCCATTCCGACGCCTGTGGTTCTTGCAATTCCACTAAAACTATTGCCTTTTATGACGTCCCTTCCACTCATCTACCAGAAGCTACTATTGATATCTATGCAGATAAGTGGGGGTGACATCATAAAACATGTTAGTTTAAGTGGATTGCAAGAACCACAGACGTCGGAATGGAAATTGGAATGTCGCAAGTTGATGCTATCAGTGTCCCCGATACACATACAAAGTTTAGAAAATCATTTTACAATCCCTTTAAATGTCAGCAATATGATTTTAAACTAAGTGTTTGATGACGTCTACATGCTATACAGAGAGAAAGTTAGATATCATTTTTCGTCATAAAAACAACTGTAAATACTGGGAGGGATTAATATACTGGTTATTAACCATGTTATTAACTACTACATCTACATATGATATCTATATCATACTATACCTCGCATTTTTTCTGTGGAAAATAATAAAATGACAACACATTTAAAATAAATTAAAAAAACATTGTGCACTACTTTTAAATATTCCCGTTGTGCACTGGAAAAGCTCTTAGAAAAAAGATTTATTTTTATCTTAATCTAGAAAATGCAATACAAACACATTTACCAGAAATAAAATAATAAACGGTGAAATTAAGTTTTTAACGTATAATTGCAGTGTGTTTACAAGAAATCAAAATAGAAAATATCAAAACACTACAGTATTCTGAGAGAGTGCCATTAACAGCTGAGAAATAGTGCCATCAAGAAACACAGCATGGTAGATATATTTGCATATTTTTTGCATTTGACCAATTATTTTCATTACTGTTAAAGAGATACCACCTCTTAGAATGAACAAAAAAATTAAGTTCTCAAATTTGGTCAATAAGAGTATAATTATGTTCATCAACGGTGTCCAAAGTATACAAACAGAATCAAATAAACCCATAATACTATGTAATTTGCCATACAATAACAGGTTACAATTCAAAAACGACAAAAATGGATTTATCAGATTATTTAGGTAATCTGTAATATAGTTATGCCACCAGGTAAGTCTCCTGATGAATAAATACTCTTATTCACCAAGTTTAATAATTTAGATTTTTTGTTCATTTTTTGCTGTATTGTATTGTAGTACTAACCTGAGCTAGAATCAATATTGGTTTCTTTATTTTCTATCTGATTCACATGTCCCAGTAATAATCCTAAATCTTTGATAAATTCTTCATTGACCACTCGACTTCTAAATACCTGAATAAAAAATAAGTCATAACATCACAGTTCACACTACAACCCTACATTTTGATAAGACTCTGATGTACTCATCACAGCGCTCTTTTTTTTTACTCTTTCCTGGTCATCATGACACATGTTTAATGGTTGAATTTCATATACGACTTGGGTATTGGACGGGTGTGGAGCCAGGCAGGATATGCTTACTCTTCTAGACACCTGATACCACTTTTCATTAAGATATACTTACTCATGTATGATTGATATAATTCCTCATGTGAAAAGTTCACAAGCTGTTACCTACGTTTCGTCAAAATGTCTTTTTGGATTTCGAGTTTCGTTTTGCGGTTCAGATCGTTAGTACTTAGTTTCTTTATCTTTACAGAATAGGTGTAAAATTTAATTGTCTTGTTTGATTGGTTGAAAGATGTTACCTAGAAACCTACCTGACTAGTAACTAGATGTAATCCTATTGGCAGTAATGGTAACGTAGATTTTAATTGTCGCGTTTGATTGGCTGAGGGATGTTACCTAGTAACCTACCTGACTAGTAACTAGATGTAATCCTATTGGTAGTAATGGTAACGTAGATTTTAATTGTCTCGTCTGATTGGCTGAGAGATGTTACCTAGTAACCTACCTGACTAGTAACTAGATGTAATCCTATTGGTAGTAATGGTAACGTAGATTTTAATTGTTTTGTCTGATTGACTGAGAGATGTTACCTAGTAACCTACCTGACTAGTAACTAGATGTAATCCTATTGGTAGTAATGGTAACGTAGATTTTAATTATCTCGTCTGATTGGCTGAGAGATGTTACCTAGTAACCTACCTGACTAGTAACTAGATGTAATCCTATTGGTAGTAATGGTAACGTAGATTTTAATTGTTTTGTCTGATTGACTGAGAGATGTTACCTAGTAACCTACCTGACTAGTAACTAGATGTAATCCTATTGGTAGTAATGGTAACGTAGATTTTAATTGTCTGGTCTGATTGGCTGAGAGATGTTACCTAGTAACCTACCTGACTAGTAACTAGATGTAATCCTATTGGTAGTAATGGTAACGTAGATTTTAATTGTCTCGTTTGATTGGCTGAGGGATGTTTACGTCCAGATACTGATTCTAATACTGTTAAAACCTCTTCTACAAAAAAAAAAAAATACTAAATGCACAATATGTGGAGTAAACACAGGAAGAAAAAAGGAAGGCACAATGACAAGACTATGTACAGACTGAAGCAAAACAGCATCATAATTTGGCATTCCTTCTCATAAGACTAGCGGATTGAGCAAATTCAAAACTCTCACATATATATATCCATCTTGTTTCACTGTAGGAGATAGACCCTTGGATTTTTCTTCATTTCTGGCAACAGTTTGATAACAGGAGCATAGTTTTCAACAAAAAAAAAAAAAAAAAAATCTATATTTTACAAGGATAACAACTTCTCCATGCTGGTCCAATCCTCTTGGCATTTACCTTTCCAGGATTATCCATATTCATTTACAAGAATGTGAGGTGAGACAAATTAGGACACAAATTTCAACATGTACGCTAGTCTTCATTTTGTGAATAAGATAAGAACAACTTACTCATAATACCAGGTAAAGCGTCAGTAATATAATTAATAAATTTATCCAGAGCTTGATTTAAATATTGTAATGAATCTGGACTATCAGATCTCGGCTCTCGTGGTGTCTGACGTCTACTGTCTCTCTCTATATACATCACTAATCTAAAATAATATAACAATTTACAGTAATATCACAAATATTAAAACACAACTACAAACCTTATAGCAGGCCTTCTCAAATGGCGGCCCGCAACACCCTTGAGAATGGCCCCTTAACAGTGACCTGTTCCGCTAAAACTATCTCTTTGCTATAATAGCTAAGCTCTATTTGGCCCTTATATTTTTTATATAAATGCATTTGGCCCTTTTACAAAATTAAATTGAGAATGTCTGCCTTAAAGGTTTGTAAATAGGATTTTTTTTTAAATTTAGACACAAGTATCACCATTTTCAGTAACACTTGTGTTCTTGAAATTCCACTATAATAAAAGTTTACAAAAACACTCAGATGTATATCTAGGACACTGAATGTTGATTCTCACATTGATAAGAAATAAATACTCTATAAAGAAAAACATGATTGCAATGTTAGCATATATTGTTCAAATGAGAACCTTAAGGACATTCATAATATGAAAAAATTTAATTTCCTAATTACATGTAGTACAACAACTTTAATCAGTCTGTAATTTGTGTAAGAAACCTACCTGGCATTACAAGCAGAAAGTAGTAAGTCTGAACTAGATTTAGTTAATTCATGTAAAACCATGAAAGCCTTGGCTCGGATTAATGTGGATGGACTTTCAAATAATCTCATAATCTTCTGTAGGAAATCCTGGAATATTTCAATATAAAATGAAGCTAAATTTGGCACTGTGTAAAAGCAGGCGGTCCCTGTTTCCAATGTGTAACTTGAAAATAGATTATTACCATCTACTGAATACCAAATAAGACGTAGGTGGGCAGCTTATGTTTTTGGGCAAAATATTAAAAAAAAAAAAGGCAAAATATCATTAAAATTTGGGCAATAAGTCGGTCTGCCCGCCGTTGAGTCGTGGGCCCCTACAGCTATGCTTACTATCTTGCGCAGACGCTTGTTTTATGCCTATGAGTAGTCAGAACCACTGAACCTTGGATGTAAGTGATGAAAATACTTAGATCAAAATCTGATTTAGATCAGTCCATAATAATTTGATCATACCTTATCCTGTAGAAGTCTATTTAAATGAACACCTGTACCAATCAGGGCACCAAACATAGTAATAACTGCCTGTTGAACACGTGATATACCCAGTGTTAGAGATGATAGTATGGTAGTTAGACCAACTGTATCAATCACGCTCTGAAACAATCCTGGACTCTGCCAAATTATTCGACATAATGCCTAAAATAAATATAAAAATATCTCATTATTAATTACATTTATGTGTACTATATGAATATAGAGAGAATCATGCCATATTGCAATATAAGATATTTCAACAGACTTAAAAATGAAATGGAGTTTTACGTCCTGCTTTTCAACAGTCTTAAAAAGACAGCTGTATTAAACTCATATTACCAATATCATACAATCTATCTAGTTTCGAGATGCAATCATGAATAATAAAATAATAAATTGTTAAATACATACGGTCATGGCTGTACATCTGATGGAGTCGACTGTAGAATGTTTGAACAAATACCATAAAACTTGTCCCATCTCACTATTTACAAACTTCTGTAATAATATATCATACAATTGTCTAGGTAAAAGACATCACAATCTGGCAATAGGAGAAATGAAACTGAATGTTATATAAATGAACGTGACTCAAGTTTCCTTTCTTTTTTGAGTCATGATCGACTGATGAAGACCAAATGCATAAGGGAGAAGAATTCTATATAAAAGTATGCCTATATAATAGAGATACGAATCTCAATACCTGTGCATGTGGACCTTTAATTGATGTAATATTTTCTACTGTTTTAGCTGCTACGTGATTTACTATAGCCTCTTCCTACAATACACATAATAGAATAATAATACAACATATAATATCATGAAGCATAGTATTTCACATCACAGCACAATACAATATGATGAAGATAGCAAAATATGAAATATAAAATAAAATAGCATAGCACTATATAGGATAGCATAACATAAATAAACTATAATAACATTATGTTACAGGAGCAAAATATATCACATATATTGTGGTGGAGTGAAGGAAGTCAATAGCTAATCATAATGAACTGGCCAACAAATTGATTGGGATACATGAATGGCAGCATTGGCTATGACTAGCAAAATCAAAATCACAAACAAACAATATGTACTTGTGGGTGACAAATAAACTTAGGAATATAACCCTCTATATATATAAACTCACCCCTTCTCTACAGCATCTAGATATAACACTGTAAGTCATGGATGGTACAGTCCAGTTTTCACAGCTCTCATCTTTAGTCTTCTCCTGTAAAGTTTCATATTCAGATTAAAATTTCACATACACTCTTAAACATAATCACACATACATGGAACAGTTGTATCCAAATATCAAATTTGATTTCTAAAAATGTTGCCAAATGCTCAGAAATATTGTATTTAACTATTCATGTTGCATATCAGAAAAAAACACATTTATCTGAAATCTAAAATCTATAATGTAATTGAAATTCTAACATATATCGTTCAAAGGAGAACCACAAGGACATTCATAATATGAAAAAGGTTAGAAAAATGTATATTTTTTTCGATTATAAAACAAAGATGTTATACCCAATATCAATGGATTGTCACTGAAATTTCAAGTTAATTTTTGTGCAGGAGATAAGTATCTAAAAAAAATTCACAGATTTTACCTGCATTGCTACTCTATACAGCATCTCTCCTACAGCTGTTAACAATCCAAACTTTAATTTACTATTCTTGACATTCTCACGGATTATCTCAGTAAGTATGGTGATAGGCTGAAATATACAAATATATCCTGTATGAATAAAATGAGATTGTAGATGGAAATTCCTCAGTAAAAATGTTATTACCTAAGGTAATTTGCATTAACCCTTACAATTTTTGAACATCATTGAAATGAAAAGAAAACGCCATGCAGTTTGATATTAATAGAAATTTTAAATGACATTCATTTTCTTTTCAATATATTTTTCAGATAATCTAAGCAGAAAAAACAATGAAAGTGCTATAAGTAACACAATGATGCCCAAAATTTTTTTAAAAAGAAGCTTCTGTTTCTACCTCAGACATATTGACAGTTTCTTCTAGTTCTCCACAATTCAGGGCTACCAGAGCCATCACTCTAGCCATCTTCAAACGTCTGGAATAGAAACACAACAAATTTATACAAAACATAAAGTATTTTAACTATGGATTACTACTTCCATCTATGATCTGTAGGAACTCATCTATAAATCTCGTTCAGTCAGATTTGTCACTCCAATTTGGAAACTGAGTCTCTTCATTTGCTAAATTATTCTTTCAAAAGAGATATTTTCTATATTTTACAATTGACTAGTTTATCAACAAGATGAATGCAATAAAATATATTAAAAAAACTTACACATCCACATGTTGTATATCTTTAAGTTGTTTAGCTAATATATATATGGCCTGATTACGTATTAGATGGTAGCTAATTTTACTATCCGTAGCTATAGTTGTAGTGTAGTGTAGTAACTGGATACGCTTCTGAGAGGGGGGACCTTTTTCAACATTGCTAATATTGTCCACAACTGTCTTGATATGTTTTAGGAATTCTTTTTCTGGCAGTCCTAGTATCTTCTCCACTGTAAAATAATCATAATTCTCATAAGAACTGGACACAGTTTCTCCAAATATATTTTAAAATCAGGGCAATAATTTGTTATTGGGATTCAGAAGTACAGTACAAATGGGGATAATATATGTAATAACATTGTTTACCATTTAAAAGTTCATTAATAAGAGAACATAGTCAGTAATCATTTTATTAGTTCATTCTATATTATAGACAAATTAATCTATGGACTCCTATTCTGAATCTAGAGTGCTGTATTGTTTGCCTTTAAGTAAAATAACCAGAAAGATGAAGTAAGAAATTTAATTCACATACCATTATATGGAGGAACAGGAAGAGTTTTAGAATCATATTTTACTGTTAGAGGCTTCTGAATCTATAAAATAAACATAAGTCACTAAACCACACCAAAAAAATCCACAGAAATCAAAGATTCTAATATTGAATTCATGTGCATTTTTCATAAAATTGGTTCAAAACTTCAAAACTTTATAAATGTTAATATCTTTTTAAAATAAAAGAGGTACATTTAATAATATCTATATTACAAAAGGGTAAAAAATTAGGCCATACATTACCGATGAGAATCAAGATAAGATCCTGAAAACCCATTGATTTGATGGAATTTTACTATTATCCTACATACCTTAGGATTATCAACAATATTGGTTACGATAAAATCACTGGGATGATAAATATTCTCTAGCAGATCATTGGTCGATTGTTCTGTTACACCATCAGCATTCTCTGATTTGATTGGTTCTCTAGTTGATAATGGTGATTGTAATGTACGGAATGGGGAAGCTATTCTCTCATCGTGGGCTGCTGTGTGTGGACGGGCACTGAAATTAACAAATTATTCAAGTGAAATTGTAAGAACCACAGATGTCAGAATGGAAATTGGAATGGCACAAATTGATACTATCAGTGTCCCCGATACACATACAAAGTTTAAATCGAGTTTTCATATAGGACTGATAAGAATTAAATATAGTAAATCTACCTGAGAGTAAAGAGACTTTCTCCACCGTCAACACCTGGTGCTGTTTTAGGTCTTAATACTTCTCCTAGAGTAGAACCTGTCAATATAAAATATACAATAGAAAGATACCATCTCATGTTTACTAAAATAAGACTAGATACCAAATGGATGACTGTGTTATGATCAATATGAGTAATCTAGAAGACATGGTAAGAATGACTCAGTGACTCAACCTCAGTTGATGATCATGAATATTTAGGAAAAATGGTAAATAGCCATAGCTGTAGGAGACAAAGTATGTTTTCGGGCAGCGAGCTCCAAAAAATTGTGCAAACGTCATTCAAATTTGGGCAAGTAAGTCTGCCCCCCGGTTGAGTTGTGTGTCCCTACAGCTATTTAAATAGCCATGGCTGGTTGAAAGGATTCTTATGAACATATGTTATTATCTTTGCAAAAATGAACATTTTTTTCTGTCCTTACTTACCAGGTCTGCCATCAGGTGTGTCCAATCTAGATGTAGGACGGTCTGTCATGATATCTACACCTTTAATCTTGCCTAGGACTGATCCAGCACCATGTTCAAATATACTGGACCGTGCTGTAAATATCTCACTCCTGTTGACATCTTGAGAGAGAGTTAAATCCTTGGCTAGATCAGACAGTTTATTCTGCCAGAAACTATGGTTTACTAAGCCTGCCCAACCAAGCCTACAAAATACAAAACAAAAGCTAAAATTATATGACTTAATCTACCGTTTCTACATTTTTATCAAAAAATTTATAGAAGATAACTAATTGAATTTTAAATATACTTCATATCATTTAGAGGAACAATGTTACATTGTTACAATAGATGTATAACAGTGGACTCCTTCAAGAGAAGTACCATCAGGTTTATCGAAAAGATCATGGTCTGCTTTGCACATGACACATATGAGAGACATAGTTATGTCATTACCTTTTAGTAGGATCTTTCTGTAGTAACCTTTGTAGAAGATTTAAATAATCAGGCGATGGTTTGGCAGAAAACCTAGATCCTGAATAAAATAACATAAAAATTATTCACCACAAAAATGAATTTTAAGTAAAATTGATATAAGATTTGAACAACATATATAGGCGAGGAGCACATATTTTGTAAGTAAAATTGAACTTGTGAGAAAAGTTTAAATGCAAAATCACAAAGAAGATAAGGTCATTCAACAATATGTTTAGTCAAAATAGCAATATCAAATGTCTGAAAAATTAACTTTTTTTTTAAATGTTACCTCTAACTTTTGGTGGGGGAAAATCTTGGTTTATTATTTTCTCTTTTAATTGATTTTCAGATTCTGCTAAAAATGGTGGATGTCCTGAAAAGTCACAAATTTATCCATAAAGAGCAATAAATAGGAAAGAAAGGAAGAAACATTTACATTTTACAAGGATAACAATTTAGGTTCCGTGAGGATCCTTTCTCCCAGCCAGTCCTTGGCCAAACCTCTTGGCATTGTAGTAAACCTGATAAATTGTGATTTGGACCGTAGGTCTACAAAGCTAATTTTGTACAATGTTTTGTCCCACCTGTAAAGAGTTCGTAGAAAATACAACCTAAAGACCATAGATCACTCAACACACTGGGTTCTCTCCCTTGTAGAACTTCTGGAGCAGAGTACGCAATATTTCCTGAAATTCATACAAAACATGAAATATCTGTATAACTAAATTTTGAAGGACAGTGACATCATAAAACACGTTAGTTGTAGTGGAATTGCAAGAACCACAGACGTCAGAATGGAAATAGGAAAGGTGCACAAGTTGATACAATATCAGTGTCCTGATACACATACAAAGTTTAGAGCACCTCTTTACAATCATTTTAACACTAAATTGAAATGAAATCATATTCATACTGATGCACTCACCAGAAGTATTAATATTTTTATACACCTCTTCCATATTCTCAGGATTCCATTGTTCTCCAGCATCAGCAAATCCATGGAACAACTCATCTAAATTCTCTCCTTCTCCCTTTGATAGTCCAAAATCTCCATACTTCAGAGCCCCACTTGTGTCTAATAATATCTGGTGAAATTATATGTGAATATTTATGAATAATAGAACATTCCGTAAAGTATGTGGTAATCATGGAATTTTTTTCATGTTCTGGTTTTGTAGTTTGTTTCCTGTATGTTTAACAGCTAGTACAGGTGTGGCGCCAGGCAGGGTATGCTTACTCTTCTAAACACCTGATATCACTTTTCATTATGAAATATTTACTCATTTATTGATATACTTCCTCATATGAAAAGTTCATGAGCTGTTACCTATGTTTCATCAAAATGTCTTTTGGGATTTTGAGTTTCGTTTTGCGGTTCGGATCCTTAGTACTTAGTTTCTATTGGTCCAAAAAGGACAGTCAATTGAACTGACACTTACCTTAGATGGTTGTAGATCATTAAATATGATCCCTAGTGAATGTATATAATGTAGCCCAGTAACCAGATCTACACCAAATGTTCGGACAGAACTTTCTGGTAGGTAGCCATCTTGTTTAATAAGACTAGACAAGGAGCCTCCTGTACACAGTTCAACAACTAACCATAGATGATTACTGGTTTCATACCATTCATAAAACTGAACAATATTAGTATGGCTAACATCATGGGTCATTCGAACCTGTAATCAAACAATTTGAAATATGAAAAGCAGATTTTCTTACTATATTTCTGAATCTGAACCTGAACCTTGGGTGAATGCTAATGCTAAGGATCTTTAACATGCACAGCCAGTAGCAAACAAAGTCATTAAACAGTGTTTAATCTAAAACGACTCGAGACCAAGTCATCCTTCCTATATCAGCTCCATAAACCCATGTCACTGATAGGGGAGAGACTGAAAAGTCATGTACCGGTACCGGTATGGTTAATGATATTTATTCTGTTGAAGACACATAGATGGACAATACATAAAAAAAACTATGGAGGGGGTTGGGGGTGGAGGGGACATCACAAACATGTGATTAATGACAACAAGATTTCATCGTAACATAATGAAAAAAATGTACCGTATTGGTCACTTCTGGGCGTTTACATTTATCAATACAATGTATAGCTACAAAATTAATTGTTCCTTTTCTTCTTCCCTTATAGATTGTCACATGTTCTTTTTTACCAAGATTTTCATACAAAACAAAATTCTCCATCTTTAAAACAGATCATTGCATCCTGGAAAAAATAAACAATTTATGGTTATATAAGATGGTGTTAAAAAATGTTTTCTTGAAAATTCTTTACTTCAAACCTACACTTGGCAGTACTGGTTGTATAATCTTAAAGGGATATGTTCACTAACCATTCGACCAAAAAACTTTTAGTCTCAGATCCTGGAAATTTTTAGCTTATCTTATCCGTAATAATGTCCCCCTCCCCACCCCCACAATTCTGCTTTTTTTTAGGTTTTTTTCAATCTCAATCGATAGCCTACAATGCATCTCTTGTAAAGTAGCCTATATATAATGTGGCATATCTTGAAGAGTGTTAACAATGCCAAAATGCTATGCTACCTACCTGCATCGGAATATATTTCAAGAAAAATCAAAATATTTCAGATGCAAGTTTATTCATCGCAACCAGTTATTTACATTATTGGAGGTAACTTTGGTGGTGATTATGAGTATTGAGGAATTTGATTAGTCCGTATTAATAGCTATCCAGCTCTCGACCAATCAAATTGTATTTTTCCGAAGCTTTGGTAATAGTAAAGAGCTAATAAAGGGAGGTTATTTGAAAACATAAAGAACTTATTACTTCAGGCTAAAAATAACAATATTCATTCTGATAATAGTGACAAGAGCTTATATTTCAGCGGAAAATTGTTTCAGAATGTTGATTTACTTGTTCAATACAAGTAGTAGTAGCCTAATGCCTAGGTTCCCAACCTTTTGGTCTCTTCGTACCCCTATTTTGTTCAAGCAATCTCCTGGTACCCCTTCGCCCATCCCAAGTAACATCAAGAGCCAACATGAAAGTAAAAGGATATTTGTCGGTTGATGGAGTTTGATATTTAATCCTTCCCATACTTTTTAAAATAAGAGGCTTCTCAGGTGTACCCCTTGTTGTGTTCGCTGGTACCCCAAGGGGTAGGCCTACTTTTAGTATCCCTAGTTGGGAACCGATGGCCTAATGAATAGGCTTAGACATTTTGCGTATCTGATGTCGGTAGTGGACTTCGATGGGTGTATTTTAGATATGACAGGAACAAACTACAGAACTAATGTAATTATTGTAGTGGGATAAATAATATTCCCAATGATTGGAAAATATACGTAATAAATTAATCACATAATGTCATCAATATTTATTTACATTGAAAAAATTAACATTGTATCAAAAATTAACTGGGCCGACCTAAATTCTGGGGCTCCCCCCTTCCCCCTCATAGAAACGCCACTGTATAAAAGGATGTGTGATTTCTCTGTATGATTATATATGTTGTATCGTACAGTTGCTGATGGGTGTATTATGTACCGATTCTGAAATAGAAATAAAAACATCGCAATCCTTATTTTGATGTCCTTAAAGTATTGGATAAAGTTTTGTGCTTTTCACAGTTCAAGTGCTCCCATTAAAAATTCTACAATTTATCGAATGGGTGTCATTAAGTTTTACCTAAATGTAAAACTCCATGGATGCCGTAGCAGTTTCAGCGGGAAGAATATAGTAGGTCGGTGTATTCCAAACGGAATGAAGTGGTACAATCTTGTTGTCGTCTGTAGGGAAAGTCGTATCGTTGTCCGGAGGTATAGGCCTACTCTCAGAAAGATTACATGAGGTCTCAGTAGTCGATGGTTTCGAGTTGGTTGGTTCTGCAATAGAGAAATCACTGATAGTAGGCTTTATTTTGTAACAAATTGTGCGTATCAAAAGAATACTTCTCTAGGTACATTAATCACAACGCTCGAAATATTTCACACAAAGCAGATAAACGACTCAGTCTAATTAAAATCAGACCCTAATTTCGTTCTTTCGGTTTTTTTTAAATCGTTTTTTAACCACTACATTTGGGTCTGAGAACCAGGCGCGGCAACAGCCGTTCACGTTAACTTTGACCTAACCTTAATGACCTTTGTTTTAACCAATCAGATCTTTGCCCTCTCCCGCGCTGAGATTTTGCTCGCGAACAATAGGTGCATTGTAGGATTCCTAAGTGCTGTAGACTAGTTTATCAGGTCATGTTTATCAAGGTAAGGTCAAAGTTAACGTGAACGGCTGTTGCCGCGCCTGGTTCTCAGACCCTTATGTAGTGGTTAAAAACCAGATTTAAAAAAAACGAACGAACGAAATTAGGGCCTGATTTTAATTAGACTGATAAACGACTACAAGGCAAGTATTTTTCTAACTTATTTTAATAAAAGTGCAGTGGGCTTATTTCTTTTTAAAATTCAGTTCTAATGGTTACAATACCTTGGTGACTTTTGAACTTATTTTTTATTTTTGTCTTTATGTCTTTAAGATACATTCCACAACAAATGGCAGAATACCGATCTGAATAGTAAAAAAGAAAGAAAAAAGACGATTAATTTTCTTGTTACATGGCAGATGATTGAACCCACGAAAAATGACCAAGGTATTACATTTTGTTCCTGACACACAGTTTACAGTTAAATCAGCAATAAATTATCAAACGATGCCAGTTGATAGATTTCTGGGAAAGAAAGTGACCCTATGTAAGTTTTCGGACCAAATATTTCCCTTGTAAAGAATTATAGGATCAATTTGCACCATTCCAATTAGGCCCGTAGCGCATTTGGAATTGCAAGAACTACAGACGTCGAAATGGAAATGGCGCAAATTGATGCTATCATTGTCCTCGATACACATACAAAGTTTAGGAAATCACTTTGCAATCTTTTTAACATATAAAGTCAATCGTAGCCAACCTCTGGTGATGTTATGAACAAGTTTGGCTCGAAGAGTCTGGCACTAACTAGCAGTGTCACAATACATATCCATTTAGATCAAACAATAACCTAAGATATGCTACGGGCTGTATAGCCACCACTATTCCTCTCCAGTAGGACATAGAAAAGCGTGAGTTAATGTCACAATCTGAGCAAAATGTCAAACATTGCATATTTCTTGTTCTTGTCAATCAACATAATATCGGGCAGAAGAGCAAACGATATACAGTACCTTGTAGATTTTTTAAACTCTTTTTAATGCTGTTTACAAACCTTTTACAACAATCACAGCACGCACCTGAATAATGAAAACAAGCATTAAAGGGACAGTCTGAATTTTTTTTTGGTCAAAATTTTTTTTTGCTCAAATTTGTGAAAACTTTACGCCAAAATCTCTAACTATGTGCCCTTTAATGTATTTGAAAGTTTTAACTAAAAAAATCCAGCCGTTAATTTTTAAACGCTAAAAACATGCGAAATTTTTTAAAAACCTTACGTAAGGTTTTTAAGTGTGTTATGTTTTTTGGACGCTGATAGGAAACTACTGAACGGATTTGAGTAAAATAAACGCCGAATTGTAGAGAAATGTCCCTCTTGTGTATTTAAAAGGTTTCAGTTAGAAATATTGAGCCATTTAAAGGGCAAACCCCAAAACTAGGTCAAATTGCTTAATTAACAATACGTACTCCCTGTTTGTAATTAACCCTTTAAAAACAAATTCAGTTTGATCAAGAAGATGCATAGATATAATGAGCATACTTTAGAAATACTTTCAGGTAATATTTGCGCTGGTTTTGATAATGGAAACTTTTTTGAAAAATGCAGAATGGCCCTTTAAGTCTCGGAAATCCATCAATATTTGTCAGAGGCGTCAGACCAATATGATATAAAACACGTCTCTCCATGAATAGAAAAAAAAATACGATTGATTTTTTTGTGACATGGGAGATGAATGAACCCACGAAAAATGGCCAGATTATCTGAAACTTCTTCTTTTTTATCTTAATATACTAATAATAACTGCACACTAAAATATATAGTTCTCGATTCATGACTTAGGCCAGTGCTTTTTATGAGATTTTTATTCTCATGTCACCCTAACACCAAGGCATTACATTATTATTCTTGACACACGGTTTACAGTTAAATCAGCAATAAATTATCAAACCATGCCAGTTGCAAGACAATTCGAAAATTATTTTATGACAGGCTGTATTTAAACGTAGAGTAGGTCAATTTTAGATTATGTATTTGATAAAGAAAAGTTACAGTACCTTTTAGATTTTTGAAAGTGTCTTTAATGCTGAGGACAAACCTTTTACAACAATCACAGCACGCACCTGAATAATGAAAACAAGCAAACATTACAGGGATTATAAAGTGGTTTTCTAAACTTTGTATGTGTATCGGGGACACTGATAGCACCAGTTTGTGCCATACTGCCATTCCAATTTCCATTTCGACGTCAGCAGTCAGCACTACATTTTATATATTTTCTTTTAATGTTTACCACTGAACAACAAGGTAATATGTTTTTGAATATTTTTTTAAACGCAGTCTGATTTTCAAAAAGTAGTTACATTACAGTACCGTAAGAACATTTCTTTCTATTTTCATACACCCAGTGTAAGAATACCCAAATAGCTATTGGTCCACAAAAAACAAGTGCTGCTACCAAACCCGCCAACGGGAAGCTGAAATAAACAAAATTTGGGTTTAACGAGAAACCACAATTTTAATCAATGGAAAGTCACAATTCCGGTTCAATGGAAAGCCATAATTGTGGTTCAATGGAAAGCCATAATTCTGATTGAATGGAAAGCCGCAATTCTGGTTAAATGGAAAGCCACAATTCTGATTGAATGGAAAGTCACAATTCTGGTTAAATGGAAAGCCACAATTCTGGTTGAATGGAAAGCCACAATTCTGGTTCAATGGAAAGCCATAATTGTGATTCAACGGAAAGCCACAATTCTGGTTAAATGAAAAGCCACAATTCTGGTAAAATGGAAAGCCACAATTCTGGTTGAATGGAAAGCCACAATTCTGGTAAAATGGAAAGCCACAATTCTGGTAAAAATGGAAAGCCATAATTGTGGTTCAATGGAAATCCATAATTCTGATTGAATGGAAAGCCACAATTCTGGTTGAATGGAAAGCCACAATTCTGGTTGAATGGAAAGCCACAATTCTGGTTGAATGGAAAGCCATAATTGTGGTTCAATGGAAAGCCATAATTCTGATTGAATGGAAAGAAACAATTCTGGTTGAATGGAAAGCCACAATTCTGGTTGAATGGAAAGCCATAATTCTGGTAAAATGGAAAGCCATAATTGTGGTTCAATGGAAAGCCATAATTCTGGTTGAATGGAAAGCCACAATTCTGGTTGAATGGAAAGCCACAATTCTGGTTGAATGGAAAGCCATAATTCTGGTAAAATGGAAAGCCATAATTGTGGTTCAATGGAAAGCCATAATTCTGATTGAATGGAAAGCCACAATTCTGGTTGAATGGAAAGCCACAATTCTGGTTGATTGGAAAGCCACAATTCTGGTTAAATGGAAAGCCACAATTCTGGTTAAATGAAAAGCCACAATTCTGGTTAAAGCCGCAATTCCGGTTGAATGGAAAGCCACAATTCTGGTAAAATGGAAAGCCACAATTCTGGTTGAATGGAAAGTCACAATTCTGGTTGAATGGAAAGTCACAATTCTGGTTAAATGGAAAGCCATAATTGTGATTCAACGGAAAGCCACAATTCTGGTTAAATGAAAAGCCACAATTCTGGTAAAATGGAAAGCCACAATTCTGGTTGAATGGAAAGCCACAATTCTGGTAAAATGGAAAGCCACAATTCTGGTAAAATGGAAAGCCATAATTGTGGTTCAATGGAAAGCCATAATTCTGATTGAATGGAAAGCCACAATTCTGGTTGAATGGAAAGCCACAATTCTGGTTGAATGGAAAGCCACAATTCTGGTTGAATGGAAAGCCATAATTGTGGTTCAATGGAAAGCCATAATTCTGATTGAATGGAAAGCCACAATTCTGGTTCAATGGAAATCCACAATTCTGGTTCAATGGAAAGCCACAATTCTGGTAAAATGGAAAGCCATAATTCTGGTTGAACGGAAAGGCATAATTCTGATTCAATGGAAAGCCACAATTCTGATTGAATGGAAAGCCACAATTCTGGTTGAATGGAAAGCCACAATTCTGGTTAAATGGAAAGCCACAATTCTGGTTGAATGGAAAGCCACAATTCTGGTTCAATGGCAAGCCATAATTCCGGTTCAATGGAAAGCCATAATTGTGATTCAACGGAAAGCCACAATTCTGGTAAAATGGAAAGCCAGAATTCTGGTAAAAATGGAAAGCCATAATTGTGGTTCAATGGAAATCCATAATTCTGATTGAATGGAAAGCCACAATTCTGGTTGAATGGAAAGCCACAATTCTGGTTGAATGGAAAGCCACAATTCTGGTTGAATGGAAAGCCATAATTGTGGTTCAATGGAAAGCCATAATTCTGATTGAATGGAAAGCCACAATTCTGGTTGAATGGAAAGCCACAATTCTGGTTGAATGGAAAGCCATAATTCTGGTAAAATGGAAAGCCATAATTGTGGTTCAATGGAAAGCCATAATTCTGGTTGAATGGAAAGCCACAATTCTGGTTGAATGGAAAGCCATAATTCTGGTAAAATGGAAAGCCATAATTGTGGTTCAATGGAAAGCCATAATTCTGATTGAATGGAAAGCCACAATTCTGGTTGAATGGAAAGCCACAATTCTGGTTGATTGGAACGCCACAATTCTGGTTAAATGGAAAGCCACAATTCTGGTTAAATGAAAAGCCACAATTCTGGTTAAAGCCGCAATTCCGGTTGAATGGAAAGCCACAATTCTGGTAAAATGGAAAGCCACAATTCTGGTTGAATGGAAAGTCACAATTCTGGTTGAATGGAAAGTCACAATTCTGGTTAAATGGAAAGCCATAATTGTGATTCAACGGAAAGCCACAATTCTGGTTAAATGAAAAGCCACAATTCTGGTAAAATGGAAAGCCACAATTCTGGTTGAATGGAAAGCCACAATTCTGGTTGAATGGAAAGCCACAATTCTGGTAAAATGGAAAGCCACAATTCTGGTAAAATGGAAAGCCATAATTGTGGTTCAATGGAAAGCCATAATTCTGATTGAATGGAAAGCCACAATTCTGGTTGAATGGAAAGCCACAATTCTGGTTGAATGGAAAGCCACAATTCTGGTTGAATGGAAAGCCATAATTGTGGTTCAATGGAAAGCCATAATTCTGATTGAATGGAAAGCCACAATTCTGGTTCAATGGAAATCCACAATTCTGGTTCAATGGAAAGCCACAATTCTGGTAAAATGGAAAGCCATAATTCTGGTTGAACGGAAAGGCATAATTCTGATTCAATGGAAAGCCACAATTCTGATTGAATGGAAAGCCACAATTCTGGTTGAATGGAAAGCCACAATTCTGGTTAAATGGAAAGCCACAATTCTGGTTGAATAGAAAGCCACAATTCTGGTTCAATGGCAAGCCATAATTCCGGTTCAATGGAAAGCCATAATTGTGATTCAACGGAAAGCCACAATTCTGATTGAATGGAAAGCCACAATACTGGTTGATTGGAAAGCCACAATTCTGGTAAAATGGAAAGCCACAATTCTGGTTGAATGGAAAGCCACAATTCTAGTTAAATGGTAAGCCATAATTCTGGTTAAATGGAAAGTCGCAATTCCGGTTGAATGGAAAGCCACAATTCTGATTAAATAGAAAGCCACGATTCTGGTTCTGGTAAAAAAGATGATTTATTGAAGATCATCGGATGTTCGTATCCCGATCATGATTAGAGTTTAGATCCACAACAACCACGCCACCATCACACCCTATCAACATCAAGAATAGAAAAGACGTAATGTGATAGCAACTTACTTTTTAAAACTATATTCACAGCAATGTTCCCGTGTTCTGTTATCACCACAACAATATTCATGGTGTTCTGGTTCTCCAGCTCGTGGACAAATAAAATAACCATATGTTGTACCATTACTGTCTTTATCATAGTTATTGGTACATATCGTAGGCACTGAGGAATAAATACAGTTCACATTAAGACATAGACTAATATCACACTCACAAACATTTGTACATATTGAAATATGTGAACTTTTCTGCATCTGAGGACGGGCAAACAACATGCACTGTAAATAAATACAGTTCAAACTTCAAATATAGAATTACTAGTTAACACTCATATCTATCGGTACATATTGTAGGCACTACAACATAATGTATACAGTCAAAATTAATAAACACAATTCAACGTTATAAAACACAACGCATTGATAATACAACACAAGCATCAATCCAAATTGTGTACCACTAATTTCAGCAACATATGGTCTTCCCAGGCAAATGCTCTCTCATTTGGCACAATAGACAAAAGGAGTCATTGTTCGCCGGTGCTTAATTGCAAAAAAAATAATGATAATAGGCCCTTTGGTAACTTTTTATAACATACCAAACAGTGTGTTAAACTTGAATGGAAATAACCCTTCAAATCCCCGTGTATCCATTAATATCAGCATTTGAAAGTCAAAAATACGACTCGTCGTTCAGTACGACCATGACTTATTAAAAAATACATATACACAAAATGAAAGATAACTGTTGAGGTACGTGTACAACTGAAGGGATTATGCGATTTTTGGGCAGTTTCAGTAAATCTGAAGGCTATATTTACATTAATTCAAGACCAAAATCGATTCTCGAAAATACTGAACATTCCCCTTTAATATGGCAACTTAGTTTATTCATGTTAGGTGGGTGACATGTTTGATTCTGTATACGTCAGACATGAGGTTAAGTATGTGTTTTGTAACAGTACGACAGGTGGGTATATAGAGGTAAACAAATCTTACTTTCCAGTGGATTGGATCTGTATCGACTGCTCTTCATGTATCTGGCGCTGCCATAAATAGACCCTCTAGTTAATGCTTTAGTAAAGGTTGACTTTGTGAAAGGACTGGAGCCTGATCGAGATATGCTGTTTCCTAAACGACCTCTGCCACCTCTAACGCCACCACGACCTCTGCCACCTCTAACGCCACCACGACCTCCGCCACCACCACCTTTACCACTACCACTGCTACCCCCTCTTCCTTCAACATTACTGATTTCTGAAATAAAGAGAAACTAGAACCGTGATAACGGTACTGAGCAGTGCGCAATTTAAACATCCTTGAACGGTTGCATTTTAGTCCTGCATATAAATTAGGTCATGTGACAGAGCTGTTTATAGTTAAAAATCTCAATTTTCAATCGGCTATTAAACCGGAAGTAAACATCGGAAAACACAAGGTAAAACATCATTTGATAGATTTTATCGAGGGCAATAGCTTTGGTTCAGATCAAAAGGTCATCAAACGCCAAGGTCACGAGTTTTGAGCTGCTATTGCTGAATTTCTTTAACCGGAAATAGACAAAACTTTTAATCGAAATTAGGAAATCGGCTGTCACAATTTTGTTAGTAATATATTAGAGATGCCATAGACATCAACATTATGTAAATCGGATGATATCCTGATAACTTATATCGATTTAAAGAAAAGTTGGTCATTTCAAGATGGTGGTCTACTAGTTACTTCCGGGTCCAATTTTATTCTTTTTTTTTCTATGAATGTAATGTCATTTTATATCTTCAAAAGAATGTGTCGACTCTCTTTAAAAATCCACAATTTAGGAACCACGTGTTTGTTCGCGCCAAAAAAGCCACGCAGTTACTTTAGAACAATGAACAAAATTTCCAAATTAAAAAAAAAGCAAAATGATTAAAATATCTATTATATATCAAGCGGAGATAAAGCATAGTAAAAAAAAAGACGATTTTTTGTGACTTACGTGAATTAAGTTCAAACTGACAATTTTCATTTGGCTATAAAACAAGAAGTAAATATTGGACAACAAAAATGAATTCACCATTGGATAGATCTCATTTCCGGCAATAACTTTTGTTCGGATCATAAGGTCAACAAATGGCAAGGTCACAAGTTATGAGCTTTAAAAGTGTTACAATAATTGCTGAATATCTTATACCGGAAATAGACAAACACCATAATCGAAATTAGCAATTCAGCTGCCCTCATTTTGTTGGCAATAGATTGAAAATGCCATAAACATCAAAATCATATAAATCGATTTAAAGAAAACATGTTCATTTCAAGATGATGGCCAACGTGTTACTTCCGGTTACGATTTTGTCATATTTTTTTCTTTGTTAGTCATGTTCTTTCATATCTTAAGAAGAAATTGTTACCTATCTTATGAAATCCATAATTCAGATAACACGTGTGTTTTTTCCCGCCAAAACACCACGCAGAGTTAGCCTACTATAGAACAAAGAACAAAATTCCAAATAGCAATTTTGATCAAAATATCTAGTGTTATATATCACTGGAAAGAGGAGATAAAGCGTAATATGAAAAGAGAAGATATTTTGTGACGTGAGGTCACGTGACAGAGCTGTTCAAAGTTCAAACTAACAATTTTTAAATGGCTAAAAAAACGGAAGTAAATATTGGACAACAAAAATGAATACACCGTTGGGTAGATCTCATCATGGGCAATAATCTTTGTTCAGGTCATAAGGTCACCCAAATCCAAGTTAACGTGTAATGAGCTTTGAAAATTTTGGCCATTTCTGAATATCTTTTACCGGAAATAGGCAAACATCATAAGCGAAATTAGCAAATTGGCTGTCATCATTTTGTTGGCCATAGATTGAAAATGCCCTAGACATCAATATTATACAAATCGGATGATACCCTGTTCACTTCTCTCGATTTAAAGAAAACATGTTCATTTCATGATGGTGGCCAGCGTGTTACTTCCGGTTACGATTTTATCATATTTTTTTCTTTGTTAGTCATGTTCTTCCATATCTTAAGAAGAAATTGTTACCTATCTTATGAAATCCGTAATTCAGATAACACGTGTTTTTTCCCGCCAAAAAAAACCCGCAGAGTTACTATAGAACAAAGAACAAAATTCGAAAAAGCAATTTTGATCGAAATATCTAGTGTTATACATATATAAAAACTCTAATCGCTATTGCGTGTATAAGAAATTGTTGAAGGACGAACCCGACGGATGGACAGGGGTGACGGCAATATACGTCCATATTTTCATGTGGCTGTATATAAAGGCAGATAAAATGGAATCAGAAATACAAGCAGACAGACTAAATAAAAGAGGTGCAGAACTACAAGCAGTCATACGAAATAAAAGGGGCGCACAGCTACCAGAATACAAGCAGGTTAACTAAAAGGGATGCGGGAATACCAGCAATACTAACAATATTTTCAAATTCTAAAACGCGGAATTATGATTCGAATACATATTGTCATATTATGATTGGAAAGCGTAGATCAAGCACAATGCGATTCAAAAATAATTTGTGTCGTATGTAAATTAGGTCACGTGACAGAGCTGTTTAAAGTTAAAAATTGCAATTTTCTGACAGCCATAAAACCGGAAGTAAACATCGGGCATCTAAAATGATTATACCATTAGATAGATCTCGTCAAGGGCAACAACTTTTGTTGAGGTCACAAGGTCACTCAAGGTCAAGGTCACAAGATATGAGCCTTAAAAGCTTTGACTATTACTGAAAATTTTAAACCGGAAATAAAAAAAAATCTGAATCGAAATTCAAAAATCGGCTTCCCATGTTTTGTTAGCAATCGACTGTAGATTCCATAGACATCATTTTTATTCAAATCGGATGATTCCCTGATTCTGAATTTAGATTTAAAATTGGTCATTTCAAGATGGCGGCTGATATGAAATATCTGGGTCAGATTTTATCATTTCATATTTGGTCAATAGTTATTTCTAGTACATTGCAAAAAGATTTTTTTGAATATCTTCATTATCCCAGAAGTCAAAATTTCAACTTTACAAGTGAATGACGTCAAAACCGGAAGTGATATAAAATTTTTGAAAAAATAATTTTGTTCGCGATCAAAATGTCTATGCACATGTAAATTTTCAGATTGATCAGAATAAAATTGCGAAAGTTGAAAAAATGGTCAAAAAAGTGCTTCAAAAAGTCAGCGACAAAGTTTTAAAAATTCATGTTTTTAAACTCATATTTTGTAGACAATCGTTTAAAGAAATAAACAAAAAAGTTCCCATCAAAATCGGACAAAAAACGGAGGTGAAAATGATAAAACAATTAAAATGGGTTTAACTCGCATACGTCATTTCCGGTTGAAAGAAAATGCATCATTTTACATTCATCAAATACCGAGCAGTTAGATGTCGTAGGAAATCATCTGAGATAATGTGTGGTATTTCTCCTTCATACCGAAATAGCGTGACCAGAAATAGACAAAAAAAAAATAGTCATTATGAAAACAAAGCAGTGCGTTCGCTAGAACGCACTGCAATTAAAGAATTGTTAAAGTGTATACGTACTATCGTTTAATGACACATAAAATCAATTGTCATATGAATTATATTTATCTACTTTTACAATTTGGCAAAGTTGTCATATCTAGAATATTACTTTCAGTCGTGTCTTTTACGACTAAAAAGGGGAAAAAGGGTACATTCTGATTATTCAAACAATTTCAAATTCTACAAGACCAATAGATGTTATTCACATGCAATGATTAGGTTATTAAACAGTTGGCAAAATATAAAGAGGAAAAAGGGTACATTCTGATTATGAAAACCACACTTTCAAACATATTATAGACAATGTTCTTCCGAATAATAAAATATAAATAATAACGAATCGATGTGTTAGAGATTGAAAACACTACCGGCCACAGGGGCTCGTAGATATATTTTGTTTTTAAATATTGTTATACGGTTTAAAGAGAAATCTCTTACCACCGTATAACATTATTTTAAAAAAATATAACTACGAGCCCCTGTGCTACCGACGGTCAAAATATCTCAATGATAGACGATTAAAGTTAATTATTGTAACAACTTATATCGTGGTACCGGTATAAAAGAGAATGAATGGCACCTTTGTTGGAGGTATGTTCCGTAAGTGTAAACTAAAGGACAGTGGTGTGGCTAAGGGGGGGGGGGGGGGGGAGGGGGGTCAATATTGATATCCGTCGGTTGAAAATGTGCCGTCGGTAAGGTTGAGCCGACCGGCCACTGCGGCCAGAGGCATAAACATAAAAAATATTCCCAAAGTATAGCTTCAAATAGCCTTTCTGCACAGCAGTGTTTCAGTAACTAAAACCCCAGAGCTTCTGGGGGCTTCGCCTCCTGCACCCCCACTAACACCAGGCGGGCCTCTGGACCCCACCTCTCGCTCGGAATGTCAACATATTCTGTCGGTTCATCTTTACCATTGCATCCCCAGTTTCGAAAACCTGGCTACGCCCCTGTTAACTGGGCCTATATATCAAAGACAGACTACTGAATTATTAGCCATTGAGATTAATTATCACGAAGTGCGAATACTTTTTCATTTAATTTGTCAGCTTTACTCTTTTGCAAACATTGAAAACTACGATAAAACCTTGAATCAGGGTTCATACAGATCATCTGATCAAATTTTTCCTGATATTTCCATGACTTTCCTGATAACATTTCATCATTTTCCGTGACCAATTTTACCCTGGATCCTGGATGGAACAGGTATCTAAGACTATTCTTGATCATAGTTTTCTTATTTACCATAAAAAAAAATATGAATCAAATAAGAAGACAGTTAGAAATATTATTTTTCCAGGTCATTTTGACAATTTTCCAGAATTATCATGATTTTCAATGATATTCCATGTCTGGAAAAGCTTTTTTAAAATTCCCTGATTTTCCAGGTTTTCCATGACCTGGACGAACCCTGTTGAATATATGATCCATCATCTTTATGGCGTTCTGTTTGCTTTCGGTATATCTATTTATCATAATGAAATGTAAAAAATCTAACTCAAAAAGCCTGAAGTAAATATCATAGACGTACAATATAATATACTAGATGATAATTTTCACGATTCAATGCACTTGTTATAAAAATTAGTGACAAAGGACAAACAGGTATTGCGCAAGTTTTTTTTTCAATCTTAATACAACTGCGTCATTTAATCTTCCGAAGAAATAAAATGAAATGGAGTTTCGCGTCCTAAATTCCTGACGCTGTTTTGGTTAACGAAATCGGTGACGGTGAACTTCCTAGAGATACATAAAACAATAACTTAATTCCATCAGTGCCATCTCTTGTAACAGTTAAACATGCATATTTGACTTTAAGATTAGGTAAAACGAGTTAAATCTAGGACCTTACTGATTGATATCCGGCAATGCAATGTAAATTAGAAGTATCCTGAGGGCAGCTTAATCTATTAAACTGAAATACTCATTCTTGAACAAACAAGCGATCTGTAAAGCGGAAACAATGTTTTCACTAAATGCGCAAAAAATTACTTTTTTGTTTTTAAAGTCATATTATATTCTTTAAACAAATATGAATAATATTGATTTCTCCTTGGTATCGTTCTCGATCAATTAGATTTCTTGTGTATTGGGTGTTATAGAAGATACTCTCCTATAGAAGCACTGGCCAAGGTCACAAGAACAGAGATTGTGTGATATACTTATTTTGAAGCAGCTTCGAGAAATCGTAATTTAAAATCATGTTGGACTTCCTCATTCCCGGTCTGATTTAGTGTCAGTGTCAGTGTCACTGTGACAATCTTTGTTATGTCGGGCTACCGTAACATAAATATACATGTAGGTACATATAT
The DNA here is from genome assembly GCA_029955415.1 of Lottia scabra. Taxonomy (NCBI): domain Eukaryota; kingdom Metazoa; phylum Mollusca; class Gastropoda; family Lottiidae; genus Lottia; species Lottia scabra. The sequence goes on along the minus strand of JARJEI010000018.1, from coordinate 3,238,355 downwards.
GCAATAAGTCCTATACTAACCGTCGACCTATTTAAGTATTGAACGCAATTACTAAAATCTGTCACAAATATCTTTAACTGTCGTTGTTATTGTCAATGATTGAATTGTATCGTGAAAATAAAATAGGTTCTACCTGCAATTAGCGTGACGGCTAAAACCAATATTAAATACCTAAAGAATATTTTACAAGACGCCATTTTCAAGTAGGATTTTTAATCTACAGAGCACTGGGTAATCGAATCATGTACGTAAATAATATATATCAATCATGTGCACAATGCATCATGTCATCCTGTCTCTCAATTAATGAAATTAAGGGACAGGAAACCATCAATGGTTATAAGTTAAAGTCGCGCAGCCAATTTGGTTGCGTTGAAATATTCTTCTTGCGTGAGGTTTCTACTAAATTTTAACTGAGATTAGAGACAAAATAAAGCAATAATTGTTGTCTCTAATCTCAGTTAAAATATTAATTTGTCGGTCTACTAAATTTTAACTGAGATTAGAAACAAAGGAAAGGTGCTCCTCCTGATAACCAACAGTGAAAGAGTTTTAATCAGTCTGTATAACATGGTGCCTCAGATTATCTGATCAATTCTTTTCCAGAAATAAAAACAATATTTTCAACACAGTAACTTTATTCAACAATGGTTAATCATAATCTTTAAGTGACATTTAGAAGTAGAGAGAACATTAAAAATAAGAACACTATTATGGATAATCATATATTTCAATATTCACTAAATCAGTGATGTTATGGATAACAAAAAAAAAAACCCAGGGGAAGCGGGCCTTGTTCTCGAAAACTTAACTGGGTGGGTGGGTCTAATGTTTCTATAAACAGACAATAGAACATTTACAGGGAACCATACTTCTTAAATGGCAGCCAGCGACGCCCTTGATAATAGCCCCTAAAGAGGGCTTTCAGCTAAAACGCTCTGTTTGTTATGCTAACTAAGCTCTATTTGGCCCTTTACAAAAATTAATTGAGAAGGCCTGATCTAGAATATAACCCAGAGTTATGATGTCTGGTGTTTTTATAAACAGACAATAGTACAACAGTGGACCACTCTCTAGAAAATAACCCAGAGTTAGGTGATGTCTGGTGTTTTTATAAACAGACTATATTACAACAGTGGACCACTCTCTAGAATATAACCCAGAATAAGGTGATGTCTAGTGTTTCTATAAACATACAATAGTACAACAGTGGGCCACTATCTAGAATATAACCCAGAATAAGGTGATGTCTGTTTTTATAAACAGACAATAGTACAATAGTAGGCCACACTCTAGAATATAATCCAGAGTTAGGTGATGTCTAGTGTTTCTATAAACAGACAATAGTACAACAGTGGGCCACTATCTAGAATATAACCCAGAATAAGGTGATGTCTAGTGTTTTTATAAACAGACAATAGTACAATAGTAGGCCACACTCTAGAATATAATCCAGAGTTAGGTGATGTCTGGTGTTTCTATAAACAGACAATAGTACAATAGTAGGCCACACTCTAGAATATAACCCAGAGTTAGGTGATGTCTGGTGTTTCTATAAACTGACAATGGTACAACAGTGGATCTCTCTCTAGAATATATCAGAGTAAGGTGATATCTGGTGTTTTTATAAACAGACAATAGTACAACAGTGGGCCACTATCTAGAATATATATCAGAGTAAGGTGATGTCTGATGTTTTTATAAACAGACAATAGTACAACAGTGGGCCACTATCTAGAATATAACCCAGAGTAAGGTGATGTCTGATGTTTTTATAAACAGAAAATAGTACAACAGTGGGCCACTATCTAGAATATAACTCAGAGTTAGGTGATGTCTAGTGTTTTTATAAACAGAAAACAGTGAACAACTCTCCTTAGGTTATTGAAAGTAGGGAAGAGTAATCACACCCTGGATCACACCATGGACTGTGTAAATTTCATTGGTTGTTTGGTGTGTTTACTAGGCACTTTTATATGAGCTTTGACAACATCATCGCTCACATCTTCTCCAATTGGTGATCTGTAAAATCATAATAAAATCATTAAGATAACAGTGAACAGCTCTAAATTTGGTAAAACAGAGTTAGATATATTAACCTTTTGGAAGAGATACATACATAGGTGACACATTCTTACACCAAAAAATGGTATATGTGGACATTCAGGAAGTATCTGAGCTAAATACTGTAATAGTTTAATCTACGTATAAGGACTTTATGAAAAGGATACTGACATGTAGGCGTGGAAATGCTCAATTTTTAGTTGAAAATAGAGAAAAATGTTTGGTTTTTGGATGAGGGCGGCAAGGCACCATGCTTAATAAGCCACTGGTTGCAAAAGACTGAAAATTTGTAGTTGTTCGTTTGTTTTAGGGTGTGAAAGTCTGATCACATTGAATAAGTCATCTTCACTCATAATTCTAGTCAACCCAGCTGTAAATGGGTACGGATAATCCAGGAAAGATCAATGCCAAGAGGTTTGGTCAAGGACCAGCTGGGAGAAAGGATCCTCAAGGAACCTAAGTTGTTAGTTGTTATCCTTGTAAAATATAGATGTTTCTTTCTTTGTTTCATTCCATGCCATATATTTCATTGCCACAATCCCATCAGAACTGAACCAATGCAATTATTAACAGTAATACATACTTTGGTTTGAAATTTATATTATCAATATCATCTCCATGAATTAGATCTATTCCTCTTAGTAATTTCTCCATTCCATTCCTATTAGTAGAAAAGTAATGCAATTAATGATAGTTCTAATCTTATTCAAGGCTTGATATCAAGGGTGGATCCAAGGGGTGAATACAAGATGAGGGGGGATGCTCAAGCCCCACATCATCAACCGACAAATATCCTTTTACTTTCATGTTGGCCATTTATGTGACTTAGGGTGGGCGAGGGGGTACCAGGAGATTGCTTGAACAAAAGGGGTACGAAGATTCCAAAAGGTTGAGAACCAAGGGTTTAATGAATTGACTAGTTAAACTTGAATGAAGTAAAACAAACTTTTCAAACTCACCATGCAATCATAATACCATTGTCTGTACATAATTTAGATGGTGGACAAATTAACTGACAATCGTAATATTCTAAAATCTCTTGTAATTTTTCACGAATATATAAATTACTGGCCACCCCACCTGATAAAACCTGAAAAATAAATATATAAATAACTCTTTTTTGGATTTTCTACCTGTTGAGAAACCTTTAACATGCATTGCTTATAGTTTATTCCAATCAGAAGGACCTACCTTTTCCATGTCAGCCCCTCTGACCTACATCACTCAGAAGCCCTGGAGTGTCCTTAAATGTGGGTCGCCCGTAGTTGGAAGTTTGGAGTCGTCCCTCAGAAATAACAAAGAGATGTCACCCCCACCACCATATTTAAAGGGCAATGTTCAGCATTTTTGAGGGTATAATTAAGCCTGGAATTTGTGTGGTTGGCCTCCAGAAGTATTTTCCCTTCAATTATATCCCTATTAAACATTTAGGGAGAGTTGTGAAGATTATTATGGATTAAAATAGACAAAAAATTCCAGGTTCTGAGACTAAAATTTTATTGGTGAAACAGTTAATGAACATACTGGTACCCCTTTAAGATTCTGATCAACCCAAATAACTTACTAAAGTTCTGTTATTAGAAGGCAATAATCCCTTCAACTCTGTATATAATAAACCACGACGTATACGATGAGATAAATGATTAAATATTCCTTCTTGAAACGAGGCACAGATATCGGCAGCGTTATTTACTATATTACCTCCTTCTATACCTGTTACAAAAATAAAACTTAAATACAATCTGACAAATAATTGATTAAAGCGATACAACCTCTAATTAAGAATGAACAAAAAAATTAAGTTCTCAAACTTGGTCAATAAAGCCCAACGCAGACGAGGAACATTTTTGTCGACGAACAGAAACATCGGACAAATATTTTTGTTTTCCGTTATCCGCAGACGACGAACATAACCCCGCAGACGAACGAACTTTTAGCTCGAACAATACGCCAGCGCCACGGAAAATCACATGACCTCAAAATTGCTCCGTCCATTTTGAGTGTCATGTGATCTGGCTTCGATCGCTGATTGGACTTTCGTCGATTAATGTTCGGTGCTAATGTTCGTCGTTAACGCAGACGGCGAACAATGCATTGTTCGGGAGACGAACAATTTTAAAAAATCAAACATGTTTGATTTCACGAACAATTCTCGCGAACATTTTTGTTCGTGTTTCTGTAATCCGCAGACGACGGAAAAAATGATCGAAACAATTTTTTTACGATTGTTCGCCTAAAATGTTCGTCGTCTGCGTTGGGCTTAAGCGTATATATTCATCAACAGTGTCCAAAGTATACAAACAGAATCAAATTAACCCATAAAACTATGTAACTTTCCATACAAATTTGAGTAAGCGTTTTTCAATTATTGTATTCAAACATTGTTTTCTGGATTTATCAGATTAGTTAGGGAATCTGTTGTATAGTTATGCCAGGGGTTGTTATTCTTTTAAGAACAAATATTTTGTCAAAAATGCCCAGCAAATGAAGAAGTAAAAATTAAGCATTAAGGAGTAGGACATCTTAATTTTAAACTGTTTGAACTCTTATGTACATAAACATAATTTTGTAATAATTTTTAGAAATTTATATTTTGATTCATACCTTGTCTTTTCTCTTCTTTCACGATGATATTTCGAAACAGTTCCTTGATACCCGCGAAAGAGAAATTACAATCTCGTACTTTAGAGAGATAGACAGGATTGGTAAAGGAATAGGGATCTCCACGTCTAGCCAGTAACTCAATAGATTCTCCACCACTTAATCCCTCACATTCTTTCATATTCTTAATCTTCATTTTTCTAGCTGTCTGATAGATATAAACATTATACATGTATAAATAAGACAATTTTATGGATATATACTTCTGGAAAGTTTATTACTTCAACGTTTCAATGTGGTTCTCACACCATCATCAGGAATATAATAATACTTCTGGAAAGTTTATTACTTCAACGTTTCAATGTGGTTCTCACACCATCATCAGGAATATAATAATACTTCTAGAATATTTATTACTTCAACGTTTCAATGTGGTTCTCACACCATCATCAGGAATATAATAATACTTCTAGAATATTTATTACTTCAACGTTTCAATGTGGTTCTCACACCATCATCAGGAATATAATGATACTTTTAGAATATACAAGTGGTTGCCTAGCAATATACGCCCACTTACACTACATAAATTGTCAATATATCAAGGAATGTTACTATCTTAATTTTTGTTGGATGGTGTTCAGATTTGAATTCATCCAATATCTTGTTAATATAAAACATCTAATTTCATAACTAATAAAACTCCGTAAATATTTGTCAAATCGATCTGGAATTCAAACTTGTCCAAGATTTTATGGATATTATCCTACACACAAAAGTTTATTATATTCCTACCACAACTGTGGTCTCTATCATGTTCACAAGTCATTTTTAACATATTTTAGGTGTAAAACTCCGTAAATATTTCTTGAATCGATCCGGAATTCGAACTTGTCCAAGATCTTATGGATATAATCCTACACACAAAATTTTATTCAAATCAAACAAAAACTGTGGTCTCTATTGCGTTCACAAGCCATTTTTAACACATTTTGGGTGTAAAACTCCGTGAATATTTGTCGAATCGAACCCAAATTTGAACTTGTCCAAGATCTTATGAATATAATCCTACATACAAAATTTTATTCAAATCCAACCAAAACTGTGGACTCTATCGCGTTCACAAACCATTTTTAACATATTTAGGGTGTAAAACTCCATTAATTTTTGTCGAATCGAACCCAAATTGGAAGTTGTTCGAGATCTTTTGCATATAATCCTACACATAAATTGTATTCAAATTCAAGCAAAACTGTGGTCTCTATTGCATTCACAAGCCATTTTTAACACATTTTGGGTGTAAAACTCCATGAATTTTTGTCGAATCGAACCCAAAGTCGAACTTGTCCGAGATCTTATGAATATAATCCTACATACAAAATTTTATTCAAATCCAACCAAAACTGTGGTCTCTATCGCGTTCACAAGCCATTTTTAACATATTTTGGGTGTAAAACTCCGTGAATTTTAGTCGAATCAAACCCAAATTCGAACTTGTCCGAGATCTTATGAATATAATCCTACATACAAAATTTTATTCAAATCCAACCAAAACTGTGGTCTCTATTGCGTTCACAAGCCAATTGTGGACAGACGGACCGACGGACCGACGGACCAACGGACGGACGGACAGGAGCGACGGCAATATAGGACCACATTTCAATGTGGGCGTATAAAAATGATGTACATGTAATTATACATGTAGTTGTTTTTATGGATAACAAATAAAAAGTCAAAATCTCTATTTTGTTTTCACTTTATATCAATGAGACAAATTTTTTGCATTTTATAATGCTTCTTCAGGCCAGGAGAAGACTTTTGAAATGAACTGAATTAAGGTGGAGGCGCTGAAATATAACATGCTTCAAATTCAACGGCACTGCAAGCGCCAAAGGTGCAAATGGCAAATATTTAGAGGATTCTGTCCCAAAATAGGGGGGCTCAAGCCAGTAGGCCCCTGTTGGATCCCCCTCTGTAACCTACCTTATCAAAGGCATCTCCTGGAGCATCATCTAAATGTCTACCAAGAATCAAGAACTTGTTAATATCTTGAGCTAGGGTCAATAGACAGTGTCCTCCACTAGCTAACAATACTAAGAACGGAAAATCTAAACTGAAAATCATGAAAATATCATCAGAAATGTTGGCTTAGAGACAAGTCATCTAAGGAATAAAAAGATTATCAAAATTATTATGAAAAGTGTTGTTAAAAAGGCTCGTAGGAAGCAATTTCATATTGAGAATGTATTTAGAATGAAAGTCTGACTGATTTTGATTCCTTTGCAAATTAAATACCAATGATACGACATTTTGATGTGATATTGAAATAACAAAACAAGTTGATGAAGTGATATTGACATAACAAAACAAGTTGATGAAGTGATATTGACATAACAAAACAAGTTGTAATAACTATGACTCTTTCTTACCTGTTCATCATACGAACTGTTAAAGCGTGAGCCTGCATATGATGTATTGGTATTACTGGCTTACTGAAAAAAACAACACAAATAGGTTTATACTGTGACTGTATATTTGTTCCTCATAATAAATATTCCTCATGGAAAAAACATTATTATAATAAATGATCTCAGGAACTCTTATCATATAATATCAGGGTTAGGAATTATAGGTTGTAACTTTACATGAGAGGTTGGTTAGGTCTAGTGTTATATAATAAATGTTCCAAATGGAACAATTATTACATAACAAATATCCTTTGGAACAGTTATTATAGTGGAACTTATATATTGTCACATAGGGTCAGGTAATGGCCACAGAATTATCAAGAGTGGCTGACAACACCTGGCATTTACTAACTCAAAGACAAAAACCTTGAAACTGGGGGAAAAAGGAATATAATGTCTTAGTTGTTCTGATATTTCAGAGATTTTATGAATATTTTAAGTAAGTAAGACTTACTTATAAGTTCTACCCAACTCCTTAGCATACGTTACTCCAACATTTAGACTCATTGACAGTCCTGGTTCTGTAGCTACAGCAACAGCATCAATATCCTACAATCAAACGACATATCTATATCTTTTCACTAATTAACAACTAGAAAATATTTCTTATGGACATATACACATATGCAAAAAAAGAAACATCTATATTTTATAAGGATAACAACTTAGGTTCTGTCCGGATCCTTTCTCCCAACTGGTCCTTAACCAAACCTCTTGGCATTGATCCACTATGTTGATGATTAGAATATAAAATAATATAAACCTGTAGAGTCATATTGGCCTGTATCATAGTATCCTGTACAACTTGTTCAATATTGGCCTTGTGTAAATCTCTGGCCATCGCTGGGATAATTCCTCCCATTCTGAAACAATTTTTTTGATATTCAATTTATCTATGGAAATTTGTGTCATCACAAGAAATTTTTCAATGATTCAATTAATATCAAGTTTTAGCATTATGTAGCTTTAGACATCAACTTTTAAAACATCAATCCAATATGATATATCTTTGCAGATGACTCAGTAGAATTTGCAAGATATTGCTAGAGAATCATAAAATATTGTCCCCTTTCCCTAATTAAAACATTACATAATGAAAGCGACCTGAAATAATCCCTTGCAGATTTGACAATGACTCGCCCTCGCTTAATTACATGTATCATAACATAACAGACAAGTAAGTAGTAAAGTAACATTTTCAACATATTGCCAAATAATACCCCCTCCCCCCTTTTTTTTTTCTTCATCAAATCAAATGTAAACAATTTACTTACTCCACATGAAAATGGGTCTGAGATTTCAGGCTTTCCCCAATAACATTGCCAGAACAGTCCACGACTGCTGCCCCCGTATCATCACAGCTAGTTTCAATGCCCAGAACATAGCGTTTACTTTCATTGCTATACTGTCTGTACGATTGACACTTCTCTACTTTCGATTTATTTACATTCTGAACACCGGTAATTGGGCGTTGGCTTGGAAGGCAATGACAGTCATTCAAAGATATATTGCTCCCCCAAAACAGTGCATTTGGTTTATTACAAGAAACAGATGCAATTCCGTGTTGTGAAATACTTTGTTTTAGGTAGCGAAGCTTAGAAAAAGTGAGTGATTTTTTAATAGCGGTGTGAACCATGGGCGCAGACATCTTTGAATATCCCATAATTCAAAGTCAAAGGCTCTAAAGGATTTAAGAAACTTATACTTTTTTCAATAGAAATTTCAAAATATGACAAATATTGGAACGACTATAGCATTAAACTGTACTAAATGATAGATTCGATCAATCTAGCATCTTTTTTCTTCTCAAAAATTAGATATTTGTCAAAGTCTTGTAAGTGAACTTGACCTATATCCTTTCGTGTCACGTGTGACTGGTTAAAGCGTGGCATTCTGATGAAACAGCCAAGTAGACTGTTGTTGTATTTATTTAGTTGTAGGACTGTCACCGTACAGAGTAGATCAGTTTCTCTCTCTAACATATGGTACCACAAAGCACCTGTTAATAAACGTTCTGACAGTCAGTGGGGATCTAATAAAAGACAAACAAAACTCCAGTTTGATAAAGACTATCTGAAGATGGCTGATCCAGAAATTGAGAAGAAGTTGAAACCTCTCAGACAACATGTCAAAGAGCAGGTAATTGGTACTAAATTTTTATTCTGAATATTTGAAGTATAAGCCTTAGACTTTTCAGTTATTTTTTTTTCAGCATGAATGAGATCAGGAATCAAAATTAGTTGCCAATTGAATTGTGTTGATATAATCATTACAGATTTTCAAATCAATACCGTAATCATAAAAAATATCTCAGCTGTTTGCATTAAATTGTTGAACAATTATTGTTCTCACCGACAGCTGTGATTCAATTTGAGGCCTATGAATGGTTATTTTTTTGGAGTGAATTGTGAAAATGTCTTTGAAATATTGTCCCCATGTCCAAATTGTGAAAACCGAAGCCCTGTGTGCTATTGACTGTGCACGTTAAAGACCCCTCAACAGTTGAAAATAGAAAATAAGAGTAGGCTAATCCTACTGTCCTGGCAAAATTTCTCTCATTGCACACTGCATGGTGTTTGCTTGTCCTCAATTAGCCCATATAGGTGCAGTAAAGCAGGACATAAAACTCCATTCATTTCATTTCATTTCAAATTGTGAAGGGGGAGGGGGGTCTGGTACATTACAGGAAGGAGATTTTATTGCTATTTTATTGCATCATCTGATCAAGGTGTGAATAATTAACCTAGATTTACTGTCAATTAATCAGTGGTTTAATTTGATCATTATTACTATAAATAGCCTCAGGCACACACTGGGTCTCTATCTCTAGTATCTCATATAATATATCAATTTATTTAAATAGTGTTTAATATCTCTTAAAAGGATTGTAAAGAGATTTTCTAAAATTTGTATGTGTATCCGGGACACTGATAGCATCAATTTGCGCTATTCAAATTTCCATTCCAATGTCTGTGGTTCTTGCAATTTGACTTAAACTAACGTGTTTTATGACGTCACCCCCACTGATCTACTATTGATATCTATAGTATGGCACATACAAAGTTTAGAAAAACTCTTAACAATCCTTTTAACTGCACCAATTAAAGGTTAAGTATAAGCTTACATCACAGATGAATCATTTAACAACTAAAATAATAAATTTACATAAAACATAAGCTTTTTAATATACAAGTACCCTGATATAATTCTTTTCATTGTGGCATTATAACCAGCCTTTGACTGTGCATAATGATTATTATAATAAAATTCTTAATAAAGACAAGCCTTTATCTGTGTTGTAATATAAGGCCTGTATGCGTTTAAACATATAGAATAACTGATAATTTCAGGGCGATATGGTACGAAAATTAAAATCAGAAAAGGCGCCAGATATAGATATTCAGAGAGCTGTTGCAGAATTAAAAGTTCGAAAGAAAAATTTAGAAACAATGGTATGGAATGTTTTATGATTTTTGTCCTTTTCTTGAATTTCTTCTTGTTTTAATGTTCTAGACCAGGCCTTCTCTATGAATTTTTGTAAAAGGCCAAATCAAATGCATTTTATGAAAAAATAGAGCTTAGCTAACATAGAGAGCAGAGCGTTTTAGTGGAAGGGGTCACTCTTGAGGGGTCATTCTGAAGAGTGTCAAAGGCCACAATTTGAGAAAGGACTGTTCTAGACTTTCCTAATGTATATACTTCTATTTAAAGAAAAAGAGGGTACTGGTACGGAGGTGTTCAAGACCTTATTATTTGGGTTAAACAATAACCCAACACTATTATACTGTACCAACAACTGTATTATGTTTGTATTACAGGAGGAGAAATTGGAACCAAAAGAAAACTTTGATCGAGTCAAGATGGAAGATTTGTTAAAACAGAGATTTTTCTATGATCAATCTTTTGCTATTTATGGAGGTCAGTTAACAATTACTTAAGGTGACCTTTGATTGGGGAGTTCTTCTCCCTCAGGATTTAGGAATTTAACCTGAAGTTTACTACTGTGATGCTGTTATAAGAGTACCTCTTTCTACTTAGGCATATATTTATTTCAAACCTTAAAGAAGGTGATTACAATCAACATAAAACTCTTGCTCTTTCCCTTTACTTTTCTTTTCCTTCTTGTACGAAACTCTTGTATCTAAATGGACGGAATTTACAATCATAATTTTGCGTTCTTTAACGATTTTGTTTTTGTATTTTAGGTGTAAGTGGACTGTATGATTTTGGACCGATGGGTTGTGCTATGAAGTCAAATCTGATTCAGTTATGGAGAAAATTCTTTATTCTGGAAGAACAGATGTTGGAAGTAGAAGCAGCCATGTTGACTCCTTCCAAAGTTTTAAAGTGAGTGATACTTAGAATATTCCTTGTTTGTGGTAAAGGGATTGTAAAGAGGTTATGTGAACTTTAAATGTGTATTGGGGATACGGACAGCATCAATTTGCACCATTCCAATTTCAATCATTTATCTTAGATTCTAAGGGCCTTAAATACAGAGATATCTGACGGAAAATCGAAATAATGCAAAAAGCCATAATCTCACACATAAAAAAATCTAGAAAATCTCTATGGTCAATTTGTAGCAAGGTATTTCTTTCATCTGATGACGACACGTGTATCTTGTGTTGAAACGTTATGTGCCTAACTGTATGAAAGAAGTGTGTTATATTCCATAATGTTGTCTTGTGTTTTGGCAAAGTATTTCTGACTGACACAGACTATATTTAATAAACCATGTTTCTATTTATAGAGCATCTGGTCACGTAGACAGATTCCAAGATTATATGGTGGAAGATCTAAAAAATGGAGAATGTTTTAGAGCTGATCACTTGATTGAAGGTATTTATTTTCATCAATAAATATTTATTTCAAGGTCCCTTGGAAGGAGGGAAAACCATACTAAAGGCTCCACCAAAGCCACCATAAATAATAAGCTGCTGAGGAGTTTAAGAATGGAAAGAGTCAGTATCCATATTTAGAAATTCCTGATTGCATTAGGCAATTCACATAAAATACACTCCAATATTTAGGAAATTCTTAAAGATTCTTACATTAGGCATTCGTTTTATTTACCAAGAAAGATCTGTGAATGATTAATTGTAAATGAAATATAAAATGATATAAAAAAATGTGATTTTCAGCTCATCTAGAGAAGTTAATATCTGATAAGAAAACACCAGAAGCTGTTAAAGAAGAAGCCAAGAAAATGTTACCAATGGTAGGTTAGACTTTATAACTTTGTTGTAAGGGAAGGGTATAAACTAAGTCCTTGAATGAATGCTGTATTTGTTTGTGGAATATTCAATTTTTATGGCTCTGGGACCTTATTCTCGAAAACATAACTTATAACATGATTTAAGTTATCTGATTATCAATTCATTTTAGATTCCTTTTGTTATCCAATCAGATTACTGTATTTCTTAAAATCCTGATTTTATCTAAGTTAAGTTTTTAGAATACTGTCATGATATAGTGTGAATTATGATTGAGTTTTGGTTTTTGTTTTGGATATCAAATATGATGATTCTAAAAAGAATGTATTTGTTTTAAAAATGTTTTATCTGACTTGTAGATTGATGGTATGAGCCAGAATGATATGAAAGAAGCTATAATAAAATATGATATCAAGTCACCTGTTAAGGGGAATGATATCTCAGAACCAAAGGAATTTAATTTAATGTTTGCAACCTCTATAGGACCAACTGGACAACATAAAGGGTGGGTATTATATTTTAACATTTGTGTTTTACTATTTAGGTTAGAAGTGAATGAGCTCTAAAAGTTTTGATATTTCGTCTCGTTTAGCATGGACATAGATATCCTGGGTTTAAAAGTTAGCCTTATAGATTACCCAAATCCCCAACTCATTAGTGCAAGGAGGATTTAAACATAATAAAAATTCCTGAGTTTGGTGCTCCACACATTTATTTGCATGTTAAAATGTTTCAATTTATGTTTCAGATTTTTACGTCCAGAAACAGCTCAGGGTATTTTTGTAAATTTTAAAAGACTTTTAGCTTTCAATGCGGGAAAACTACCATTTGCTGGAGCTCAGATTGGAAATGCTTTCCGTAATGAAATCTCACCACGATCTGGATTATTACGAGTTCGGTAAGCTGGTTAATTTCATTCTACATACCATTTGTTCAGTAGATTGCAATGGCCCATGGTTTCTTAGAGCCCTACTAAACATGAACAAAACTAGACTCTCCTAGCTTCTCTACCTCTCACATTACCTCAATTTTCTCATGGGGTTAAGGCTATCACTGGTGTCTGGGAATATGATCCCTCAGTTGGCTTCTAGCAGGCTGTAAATCACTTGTCTTGTAATTCAAAAGTCTGGTTATATCTCTTCCATTATTATTTCATCATGTCTTGCTGTAAATTGGTTTTGAAAAAGTTCATTATAAGTTGTTATACTTGTATAAGATATTTATCCTGCTTTCTTATTATAGAGAGTTTACAATGGCTGAAATTGAACATTTCTGTGATCCCAATGATAAAAGTCATCCTAAATTTGCTGCAGTATCAGGGTTAAAGGTGACTCTATATTCAGCCTGTAATCAGATGGATGGTAAACCTATGCAGTCTATGACAATAGGAGAGGCAGTTGAATCGGTATGTTTTATTATTTTTTGGATTTTTCTTATAGTTTGTCAAAAGTCTAATTTTTACATTATTTTTTCAATATTTACCAAAAAGTAGTTTTCGAATTCAAAACTTTCAGTTTATGTAAGGGACTCATTTCTCAGATTTGAATCTAAAGTTTTCCTTAATTCAAGCAATAAAAATTGTTCTTCCTCTTTAAAGCAATACTACCTCTTAGAATGAACAAAAAAATAAATTTTCAAACTTGGTCATTAGGAGTATATATTCATCAGGGGACAAACCTAGTGGCATAACTTTAAAACAGATTACCTAAATAATTTTATAAATCCAGAAAACTATGTTTAAATACAAAAATTAATAAATCCCTTAATCCAAATTAATTAAGGCATTTATCAATAATAATCTGTAATTGTATGGAAAATTACATAGTTTTATGGGTTTATTTGATTCTGTTTGTATACTTTGGACACTGTTGATGAATATATACTCTTATTGACCAAGTTTGAGAACTTAATTTTTTGTTCATGTTAAGAGGTTTTATCGCTTTAAGAGCAGTATAATTGCATTTTTTCCCATAGTTATATTATTCAATGCATATTGTATCATGTGTTTGTAATGTTATTTTCAGAAACTGGTGGCTAATGAAACTCTAGGATATTTCATGGCTAGAATTTATCTGTTTTTATTGAAAGTTGGAATCAATCCTAGTAAGTTTCGATTCCGTCAACATCTATCCAATGAAATGGCTCATTATGCTTGTGATTGTTGGGATGCTGAGTTGAAAACATCTTATGTAAGTTTAGTTTTATATCACATTGTTATAAATATATCAACCTTTTAAGTGTTTTATATTGATTCAAATTGAAATTTGTATGGCCAAGGAAGGTGTTAGTTTTGCAGTGCTTAATTGTTGAATATATTAATCAACATATTTGTGTTTCAGGGTTGGATAGAATGTGTAGGATGTGCTGATAGATCGTGCTATGATTTAACACAACATACTGAAGCTACTGGTGTGAAACTGGTGGCTGATAGAAAACTTCCTGAACCAATATCCTTTTCATTGTCGTTTTATAATTGATGAATTTCGGCAAGGTTGATATGAAGAGTGTAATAACGACAAAGGCCATTAGAGCATGTGAATAGTACACAGGTTGATAAATCATGGTTAATTGTAAAGAGGTTTTTTAAACTTTGTATGTGTATCGGGGACACAGATAGCATCAATTTGCGCCATTCCAATTTCTGACGACTGTGGTTCTTGCAATTCCACTAAAACTAACGCGTTTTATGACGTCACTACCAGTGATCTGCATAGATATCAATAGTACCGGAAGGAAGATCACTGTCAGTGACGTCATAAAATGCGTTAGTTTTAGCGGAATTGCAAGAACCAGACGTCGGTATGAAAATTAGAATGGCTCAAATTGATGCTATCAGTGTCCCTGATACACATACAAAGAAAATCGCTTTACAATCCCTTTAAATAAACATCATTTTTAGTGACCCCCATCTCTATATGTCTCTGAAAGATTAATAATGAATTTGAGAACGTAAAAGTTATGCTCCTTAACGTTGTTCTACCGTACTGTAGATGTAGTAGAATGTCAACCACAGATGGGAATTCTGGGTAAATCGTTTAAAAAAGACGCGAAACTAGTTGGAGATTATTTGAGCAGATTGAATAACGAGAAAGTTGAAGATTTAGAACAAAAATTGACCAACAATAAGTAAGTACACAAAATTTTTAAATGGAGAAAAGGAAAACTGAAGAATGCAGTTTGATCATACAAATTCGCACAAGCAAAACAGTTAAACATTTTTTTCAAAAAGATCGCATTAGGTTTAAAAAAAGATTTTGCACACCAAATTACATCAAAAATAAATAACAGTTAATTCATAGTATTGTGGTATATAAAAATCAAGTTACATTAAATATTGGTGATTTCTTGGTATTATTGAAAGCATATAAAATTTGATATAATTATTATTTATAGAGAAGTACCAGTGAAAATAGATGATAAAGAATATAAAATTACACCAGAAATGGTCAACATTAAAAGATTTAAAAAAACTATTCATGGTAGGTGGAAATAACATTTAATTCTTAATCCTTTAATGTAATTCTCAGTACTCGTACACCAATAATAAATGCATGAAGGAGTGTAGATGATTGAGAATCATAAGTGTTTAACTATTAATTTGTGTTTCAGACCCTAAATCAGCTACTACCAAAATGACAATCATATTCCGGTATATATTGGATAATTTTGAAAGTTTTGTTTTTAATTTTAGTGGAAGAATTTATGCCATCAGTAGTAGAACCATCGTTTGGTATTGGTAGAATAATGTACGCTTTATTTGAACATAATTTTAAAGTGAGAGAAGGAGATGAACAAAGAAGTGTAAGTATTTATGGCTTTCTCTTATTAATTTTGTAAAGACTGGAGATTTTTTGAATTCTGCATTGTTTTGCATTCAGCATTGAAAAAGGATTGATGCAATTTATACCCTGTTCTCATAAATTTGGTTCAGAAAAGTAGGATTTATATATTATCTTAAGTAAACAAAACCAAAGGATGAATTTTTAATTTGACAATATTGTTGTTTGTATTTTAGTTTATTAGTCTACCAGCCTCTATAGCTCCATATAAATGTTCTGTTTTACCCATCACTAACAACGTAGAATTTAATAATTATATTAAAAAATTATGTAAGTATTTATTCAGCTTTTATATTAAAACTGTTATTTTGTTTTTACTTGTAAGTCTTGTAAAAATTATTTTGTATTATCAACAAGGTTTTAAACATCAGGCCTGTTTGCTATTGTCTCTTGATTTTTGACTTTTTGACGATTGTTTTCTTTGTGGGCGCTCAGAGTGTCATCAACCAGAATTTTATATTTAGTTTATCCATGTTTAAAAATAAAACTACATGATGCAACATCGTAAAATGGTGATAAAACATTGACAATACTCTAATATAAAACAAAATTATATGTTATGTTCTATTTATAGCTGAATCGCTGACGTTAAATGATATCTCCCATCGTATTGATGATAGTGGTGGTAGTATAGGAAAACGTTATGCTAGAACTGATATGATAGCTATACCATACGGTGTTACAATAGATTTTGATACTCTACAATCTAAACCTACGACTGTTACATTACGAGAACGTGATACCATGAAACAAGTCAGAGCCTCGGTAAGTTTTCTTAGATTACTTATATGTGCTGAGGCAACATCTCTACTAACCTTAAAGAGCTTGGTGGTTTAGTGACTTATACACTTGTTAAACAATCCAGGGTTATAAAATTATCCTTGTTGCACACTGCTTTATGTTGTTTGTTCATAAGGTTCTACTTCATTAGTCCAGAACAGGTGCAGAAGAGTAGGTCCAAAAACCCCATGAAAACTCCCAGTGGCGTAGCTGGAGGGGTGGCCGGGGGGTCCAATGCCCTCCCCATTATTGATATCTGTCGGTTGAAAAAGTGCATTAACATAAAATATAAAAAATTTTTTTTAGCTTCAAATAGCCTTCCAGCAGTGTGTTAAATAGCTAAAACCCAAGAGCCTCCGGGGGCTTCGCCCCTGGACCCCCCACAAACCACAGATGGGCCTCTGATTCCACCCGTTAATCACTCTGCTCGAAATGTCAATATATTCTGTCGGTTCATCTTCACTGTTGCAACCCCAATTTTGAAAACCTGGCTACACCACTGAAAACTCCAATTGTGTTTGAATAGGGCATGCTTCTTTTGAATCAAATATTATTTCTTTATATACTTGCAAAGGATCTAAACATCTTTTTTGTTTTTCAGATGGAAGAAATCCCACAGATTGTGAAAGATTTAGTTGATGGTCGACGAAGTTGGGATGATATATTAAAACAATACCCAATATTTGAAGGACAAGAATCTACAAAGTGAACTAAGTCTATTACAACTGTTGCTTCTAGTTAATTTAAAAACTTTCAATAATCATGGTGGATTGTTCAGCTCATCTTATATAGTAGGGAAGGGTCTGCACGAATCAGATGTTCTTGACCTGTTCCAGATGTTCTGTTCCGAACAAGCTTTCTGGAATTGTTCTGGACAGGAAGTAGAAAGTTTTGTACGGAACTAAAATCTGAGTAGTTCTGGACAGAAAGTAACTGCTATCACTGCACTAAAAAACGGTTGCAACATTTGCCGCCATATTGATTTCTTCACTGTTCCAACTGCACCACCTTGCTAGTTTGGACAAAATTTTTTTGTCCAGAACAGTGTTCCAGTTCACTCAAATCCAGTTCTGGCTGTTCTGGACTATGATTCGTGCAGACCCATGGGATCAGGGGGTGATAATATGAATATATTTCCGCTGAGATATAATGTGCTAATTCAGATTTATACCAAATATTTATCATCAAATTCAAACAAATTGTTTTATGAGTGTCAGTTACACTGAATATAAAATGTATATGCATCATCATGATTTTTTATCCAGACTTCTGTGGGTCAAAAATACTTAGTTTTTGAAGAATTTACAAGAACCTCAGACACCTGAAAAATAAAATTGGAATGATGCATATTGATACACATAAAAAGTTTTGAAAAAAATTTCTTGTACATTTTGAAATACATTTGTTACCATATTGGTGCAGATAAGATCAATTTTCAGAAAAGGAATAATTGCTACTAGTCGAAAATCACGATCAAATATTGCAATAATATTGTCTGACTTTGCTTGTAATAAAACCACAAATTGTGATATGAATTTAATATATTTTTCTATATCTGGGACATACTAGCAAATGAAATTGAATTCCCATATTGGAATGTTCAGTAAGTGTGGAAACTACAAATGCATCATATGCAAGAGTTAATAGATTATTATATTATTAATTTATGCACATGCAAAAAAATGCGTTTGATCATTATTATTTATGTCCTATGTAGTTAACTACATGGGTGATTCTGATAAAGTACTTAATAAAAAAAATCTGTACAAGCAAAACAATTCCGTAAATCAAAATCACATAAAAAAACATGACAAAATCAAGAGCAATAGTTGTATAGCAGTGGACTTCCCCAAAGAGAAATACCATCAAATGTTTTGAAAAGAATAAGCATGGTCTGCTTCGCTCGCATGATCCTGATTTCTATCTCCCATAACAGATGTCAGGTGCTTCTCATGATTTCTTTCACAAAATATATTGAGCAAAATTTATTTACCCATGTTTTGACAGATAAGGTTTTGGATAAACAGATATAAGGCACTTTAAAGAAAGATTGGTAGATTAGCAAACATATCATTTAATTATGATTTCTAATCTTGAAGTCAAAGGGATTGTAAAGTGATTTTCTAAACTTTGTATGTATAAAGGGAAAACTGATAGCATCAATTTGCACCATTCCAATTTCCACAATTCCACTAAAACTAACATGTTTTATGTCATCACTGACAGTGATCTGCATAGATATCAATAGTAGCTTCTGGTAAATCACTTGTCAGTGACATTATTAAAACACATTAGTTTTAGTAGAATTGCAAGAACCACAGGCGTCGGAATGGAAATTGAAATGGCGCAAATTGATTCTATCACTGTCCCTGATACACATACAAAGTTAACAAAATCACTTTACAATCCCTTTAAAGGGATCTAATCCTCTAATAATAATAAAAAGTTTTCAGCTGACTGTTATTTAATGACTGTGTCACTATAATTTTTTGAACTCTGTTCTTCAATATATGTTATTATGCTGTAAATACATCAACACAATTAAATTTTTATTCTGAATTATATGTATTTTATTTATTCAAAAAACAATGGAGATTTTGTGAATTATTCTTATGCATCCACACACAATAGAGAATTATTCATCTGTGATGATTTGAGTTTTTTCCCTTGAAACAACCTAGTTGATCAAACTTGCATTCCAATGTGCTGCATCATAACAAGATTGAACCAAGCATTTATTGGCCCTCTGATCAATGGATTTCCTAGGGTTAGGTTGGGTCTGCCCAAATGCCAAGCTGATGGTGAAAATAGTTCATAGCTATCTAGTTATGTGCAAACTAGGCTCCCACAGCTTGCTCCTTGCCTCAGCAGATGAGACTATTGTTCACCTATGATGACAAGTTTTTGCAGCGTAGGGTCAAAAATTTAATTGTGCACAAGTCACACCAAGATTACGTTGCTAGTGCACATGATGGTACTTTAGAAATCATTCGGTAGTTAAAAGTAATGACCTTGACCTTAGCTAATGTTGATGTTTTGATCAAGGACGATGGTATTCTAGTTGAACATTTCTAGAATAAAATCCAAGATGTTGTCCATTTCGTCAGTTTACCAGCCTTTTTGTCAGCGTCAATTGGTGCAGGTAGGCTTGATTTAGTTGCTTGAAAATTTGAAGTAGACCTTTGATTATCCATCCAAAGTGTTTCAAAATTCAAGACAGACAAGTTGTTGCATTTTCCATCATAAAAAAGGGAGGTAACTAAATCGAAGCAATATTTTATATTTCTAAGATTCTAAGACGAGATCTTATGTTATTTACCCATTTGGATTTGATTTATTAAAAGCATAATTATCATGTGAAAAATTGTATATCTTGCACGTGTTAAGATTATCTGCTCCTTGACCTTGTTGAGCCATATGACAAACTGGGTAGTGAGGAGAGAAGTGGCAGATTGAGATACTGAGAAAGCTATACACAGTCAAATTCCTTTTTATCAGTCAGTGGAATGCTTAAAATTTGCTGCTTACTGAGAGTAGCTACTTAATGGCAGGCCAGGTTGTAAGGTTGCATTTGAAGGCAAACCTGATAGGGATGCCCCATGGCATATGTCATCAATTTATTATATTCATTACGGTATCAAAAAAGAAAGAACGACTTTGTATAAATTATAACCAATGACATGATGGTTATTACAGGCGCTGTCCGTTGGTGCCAGGTTATATTCCAGTAATAAACCTATAGATCCTGACTGGGAAGAAAGAGCAAAGAAAGAACTGAAAGGAAAAGATGTGGCAGAAACTTTAACATGGAAAACACATGAGGTAGGGTATCTTCCTTTAAAATAAGATTATTCTGTCGATGTGTCGGTTAAAAACAACTGTAAGCTTACCAAAATCTACTGCATACTGCTGTGCTAGATGATTTACAGGATTTCTTATTAGTACAGTAAATTGGCTGAATGTTAAAAAGGTCAGTGTCACTTATGAATAAGGAATTTATTATGCAATTTATTTTTTTATTCAAGATAAAGTTATAATCGAAAAGAAATACATTCAACTATGAAACTCTTAACCCAGAAGAACATTTGAAAGGGGCAGACGATCATGTCCCGAAAATAGAACCAAATCAACATCCCTGCTTTGAATAATCTTATAATGTGTACTTTAATATATATTTTGTTTAGGGTATTGATATCAAGCCAGTATATACTAAAGATGACACTTCAGAATTACCTAAAGAACTACCAGGGAAGTATCCCTATACTAGAGGACCCTATTCTACCATGTATACACACAGACCCTGGACCATTAGACAGGTACTTGTTGAATTATTTTTGTGATATTTTTTTTGATATGAAAATAATTATTACAGTTATCATAAAATGGAACTTAAATGACTGGTTTTTTTTTAAAAAGATAACAAATTAACATCTTTAGAACATGCCATGACATTCTTTTGCATGCGTATTGACTTTGACTGCATCAAGATTAAAACTCACACCTCTATTGTTCAATGTAGACTGATTTAAATGTTTGGACAACCATTGTCACAAAGGTACTTACCTTTACAGTTCACTTTTTATTGAAATGCATATAAACTAAAAAAGGTAAAGTTAAACTATCAACTAGTAATGATAATAAACAAATATTTCAAAAATCTAGTACACAAACAAACAAACTAAAATTTAAAGTAGTATCGTAATATAAAGTGAACAACTAGACATGTATCAATGATAAAATATTTTTTAAATCTAGTACGCAGGGTTTAGTACAGTTGAAGAAAGTAACAAGTTTTATAGAGAAAATATAGCAGCCGGTCAACAAGGTCTGAGTGTGGCATTTGATCTGGCAACACATCGTGGGTATGTATCATCTTAATTCTTATTCTGTACACTTTCAATATGTAAGCCTACTCTGGAGTGGAAGGACATGAACCCCTTCCTTATTTAAACCCACCATCAATCAATCCATTGTTCTGATATCATATGAAAATCTAAGAATAAGTTAGTCATATATTACATCTGATGACGACATGTGTATACTGTATCTTGTGTTGAAACATTATGCTTAACTTAAAAGTGTGTTATATTCCATAATATTGTCTTGTGTTTTGTTATATGTGGTCTTCGCTTCTAAATGTCGTTCAAATCTTATATCTGTATATAAGCTTACTAGGTGGTATTTGTGTTTGCTAAATGATACATACACGACACGAGAGAACTGAAAGCAACGTGAATCGAACGTATCCCACAATGATTTGCTACTTTCGAAAATGAAAGTTAAAATCATCTTGGCACGAATGAGATTCGGAGACTCGCGTGAATTTTTAGGCCTGCGATATTTCGAGATAGTAAGAAATAAATCGTTGTATTATTATTGTTATTATATGTCTAAATAAATGTCAATATAAAATATTTTATTTTAAATTTCTCTCTATAAACATCACTGGGGTACGGGTAGACTGCATACATCGATCGAGTTGACAACCGGAAGTAATTGAATTTTATAACAAAGGGAAGTAACTCCAATTAACGAAAATGCGAATCCTCGGAAAACCGACATCCCCTCTAAACCGACATTATTACCTGGTCCCACACACTGTCGGTTTTGAGGGGTTTCACTGTATATCAATATATTCCAGCTATGATTCTGACAATCCAAGAGTAACAGGAGATGTAGGAATGGCTGGGGTAGCTATAGACTCTGTAGAAGATACTAATATACTGTTCAATGGTATACCACTCAATAAGATTTCAACATCAATGACAATGAATGGTGCTGTTCTACCAATCATGGCTATGTACATTGTCTCTGCTGAGGAACAGGTTGGAATTTTTATTATAGAATGGGCCAAGATATTGTCTGTAACTGTTTATAATGTCCCCCCTTTCACCACAGTTTGACAAGCCCTTCTGCTAATACATTATTGTTTGGGGTGTATAAAAGATTTTTCAGGCATCAACCCTTTAACATTTTTCAAGATTTTGTCTCAAGCGCTCAGTGACTCTGATTGGCATACAATGGTTTCTTATTGAGAGACTACAGCGCCTCTAGTGGCAGGAAGTCACATAGACCACAAACAGTCTTATGATAACACTTAATGGCCACACCAGTAGCCAGGTGGCGTTCGATGGGTTCGGACAAACCCCCCTTTGGAAACAAATAATCACTATTAGAGTCAACATACTGTATGAATTGTAGCTGTTAAAGTTGATTTTGATTGCTTTGCTAGTCAATGTAACCCCCCCCTTGGAAATTCCTGGCTACGGACCTGATCGCTCTGGGTAATGTCCAACATTTGCAAAATGGCGGACAGCGAGTGAGCAGTTTATATAGGCTCTGGTTAATGGCAGCCAGCACTATTATAAATGTAATATAGATGATATGGAAACTCCAAAATAATTAAGCAATAAACTGTTATCCTATGGCGTGTATGGTTGCAAATCATGACATGGCTGTAAAATTGAATGAATGCGCGCTAGGTGACGTCTATTGAGCAATGTACACAAAATAGAATTAGTTCAATGCAAAAAATAAAAGCAAATGTAAATATCTTGTATTAAAGGGATTGTAAAGAGGTTTTCTAAACTTTGTATGTGTATCGGGGACACTGACATCAATTTGCGTCATTCCAATGTCCATTCCGACGTCTGTGGTTCTTGCAATTCAACTAAAACTAACACGTTTTATGACGTCACTAATAGTGATGCCGGAAGCTACTATTGATATACTGTAAGGCTAGAAATTAATGCGTCAACAAATTAATGCGACATGGGATATACAGACTAAAATGCGAGTACAAATTAATGCGATCAGCGATAGGTGTCGCATTTTTTAATATCACAAAAAAAAAATGGAAGTTTGACGGCTAGTGCTGTATTCACCTCTAATCTTATCAATTAAGGGTTCTTTTCATTAAAACTCAAGCCATGATCAACGAGTTTAATTACTAATCAGCTTCAAATTTAGAGATTACCTAATTACTTAATCCAGCCCGGTCTCAATTTAAATACTTGACGTATATTACCATTTGTCCATATAATTCACTTGGAAATATGTGTTTTAAAATGCGGATACAAATTAATGCGATCGCGGATAGGTCGCATTTAACGCATTAATTTCTATCTCGCAATAATTTGTAGCCTCACAGTATATATATATGCAGATAAATATTAGTGACGTCATAATACGCGTTAGTTTTAGTGGAATTGCTAGAGCCACAGACGTCGGAATGAAAATTGGAATGGCGCAAATTGACGCGGTCAGTGTCCCCGATACACATACAAAGTTTAGAAAACCTCATTACAATCCCTTTAAAGCCAATGT
Organism: Lottia scabra; assembly: GCA_029955415.1. Lineage (NCBI taxonomy): Eukaryota > Metazoa > Mollusca > Gastropoda > Lottiidae > Lottia > Lottia scabra. The sequence continues at coordinate 3,214,061 of JARJEI010000018.1, read as the reverse complement.
AATTTGTCTATAATACAGGGAGCCAAACAAACAGAACTAGCTGGTACCATACAGAATGATATCCTGAAAGAGTTCATGGTCAGAAATACCTATATCTTCCCACCAGAACCTTCCATGAAAATTATTGGTGACATCTTCTCATATACTGCCAAGGTAAGGTACCATTATTGATTACATCTTTCCAGGAAATTAGTGTAAAATAGATCAAAGCTTGCTATATATTATATGTTTCGTTATATTTACATGTATTTAGTGCAAAAGATCAGTTGGGTATAATAAATATACTTTGATTAGATTATTTATGTGTTTGCCAAATTGACATTTCTTTTGGAGATTTGACAACAAAAATGTAAGTTTGGATAAGTAAGTAGTAGAACATTATTTTTCCATGAGTTTGGTTCAAATTCTTTCCACCAAAGCTGCACTTAAACATCAATCGCTAAAAGAAGAAAATGATCATCCCCTTAAATAATTGTAGTTTCATGGATGTGTCTTCCATTCAAAGTATCATGTTATATTATGTTTTATATTCCAGAATATGCCGAAGTTTAACTCTATATCAATATCTGGGTATCACATGCAGGAGGCTGGAGCAGACGCAGTGTTGGAACTAGCTTTTACCATAGCAGACGGTTTACAGTATATTAGAACTGGTGTGTATCTATGTAACATGTAAATTAATATAAGATACCAATTGAAAACACACTAGATATTTTCCACATGATCACATGTGACCAAATGCACACCAAAAGTCACCTGCACAGTATGATAGTGATATATTCTTACGTGAAACTGGTGGTTACAATGACTGGCCAACAGGTCGTGGTATTTTCTCCAGTGGTGTTACTAGTCAAGCCTAATTAGCCTTGGGCCATTTTCTCTCTGAGTTTTGGTGCCTTTATGTTTGAACATGTAATTTGATGTAAAGCCTAGGTTTTCAACTTGGGGGACATGTCCCAGACTGGGGACATTTGAGCATTTTCTAGGGGACATAAACTGAACTATAGGTATAAATAAACAATGTAATATTGTGTATTTTCTTGGTGGATGTCCAAGCAATGTCTACTGCCAGCAACGTATTAAAAAGCAAAATGCTGTGACTTAATCATGCTTCAGTATGATTGCATATTTTCGATGCCTTCCGCAGACAATTCAGGGGACATGGTCATTTCCTTGTGGGTAATCGGGGACACTTGAGAAAACCAGTTGAAAACCCAGGATGTAAAGGATAATAAGTATTAAATTTCTTTTCATTTTGTCAAAAGTTTGTAACAAAAAATGTTAAAGTGTATCATTACCTATATTTATTTTTTTTAAAGATGAATAATTCTCTATTCCAGGTTTAGAGAGTGGTCTAGATATTGATAAATTTGCTCCGAGATTGTCGTTTTTCTGGGGTATTGGTATGTCATTTTATATGGTGAGTTTCTTTACTCTTTGTCGCTAATATGATTTAACCAGTTCATAACCTAATATTAATAAGACATATTGATTATAATTTCAGTACAGATTTCTCATCTTGTCAATTTTATTTTTATTGAACCTTCAACTTTTAAATTTATTATTATTAAAAGTTTAATTTTATTCTTCAATTGTGTTGCTCGATATGTAAGAATAACAGATACAAGTACTTGCAATAATAAGTGCTTTGAATTTTAGGAAATTGCTAAGTTACGAGCGGCTAGGAAGTTATGGGCGGAGCTAGTGAAAGATAAATTCAAACCAACCAATAAGAAGTCTCTATTATTACGAGCACATTGTCAAACGTCAGGCTGGTCTTTAACAGAACAGGTTGGTTTAGTGGAATTTAGTCAATGTTTCTAGTTAAGTTATGAGGCCCTCTCACAAAGGTGGCAATTAGTCTAAATCTGAAGGCTGACATGCGCACAACCTTGGTAACATTGATCCACATGACAGAACAGTCTGAAGATCAAGTGTAAGATCTAGTCGTCTGGATCTAGGGACAACTACAGCAGTTGAAAAATAAACTCAGGATCAAGTCAAGTCTGATGTTATTGACCCACAAAAACCCTTTCCTACATGCTTTTCAGAGGTGTGCATTGTTTTTAGTGTTAAAATAAGAATGAGTTGCAAGTGATTAGTCATTCAGGGACCCCACATAGCTAAGTATACTGAACAGATAAAGAAACGTCGCAATTTTAAATCTTTTGGGCAAAGCCTTGCATGATCAAAATTGTTATTTTTCTACATAAATATTATTTTTAGAATTTTAAACGACCAGTGTATGGAATTCCACTGACAATATCAGTTGCATTCTGATAATTCTGTATTTTTTTTAACTATTTACTCTGTCTTTTGTGTCGTTTCTTTATCTGTATATAAATTAATGTTTTTATACGCCCACATTGAAATGTGGTCATATATTGCCGTCGCCCCTGTCCGTCCGTCGGTCCGTCCGTCCGTCCGTCTGTCCACAATTGGCTTGTGAACGCAATAGAGACCACAGTTTTGGTTGAATTTGAATACAATTTTGTGTGTAGGATTATATTCATAAGATCTCGGACAAGTTCGAATTTGGGTTTGATTCGACTAAAATTCACGGAGTTTTACACCCTAAATATGTTAAAAATGGCTTGTGAACGCGATAGAGACCACAGTTTTGGTTGGATTTGAATAAAATTTTGTATGTAGGATTATATTCATAAGATCTCGGACAAGTTCGAATTTGGGTTTGATTTGACTAAAATTCACGGAGTTTTACACCCAAAATATGTTAAAAATGGCTTGTGAACGCGATAGAGACCACAGTTTTGGTTGGATTTGAATAAAAAATTTTATGTAGGATTATATTCATAAGATCTCGGACAAGTTCGAATTTGGGTTTGATTCGACAAAAATTCATGGAGTTTTACACCCAAAATATGTTAAAGATGGCTTGTGAACGCAATAGAGACCACAGTTTTGGTTTGATTTGATTAAAAAATTTTGTGTGTAGGATTATATCCATAAGATCTTGGACAAGTTCGAATTCCGGATCGATTCAACAAATATTTACAAAGTTTTACACCTAAAATATGTTAAAAATGACTTGTGAACATGAAAGAGACTACAATTGTGGTAGAATTTAATAAACTTTTGTGTGTAGGATAATATCCATAAAATCTTGGACAAGTTTGAATTCTGGATCGATTTGACAAATATTTACGGAGTTTTATTAGATGAAATTAGATGCTTTATATTAACAAGATATTGGATGAATTCAAATCTGAACACCATCCAACAAATATTAAGATAGTAACATTCCTTGATATATTGACAATTTATGTAGTGTAAGTGGGCGTATATTGCTAGGCAACCACTTGTTGTATAATTGATTGTAGGATCCCTATAATAACATAATAAGAACAGCTATAGAAGGAATGGCTGCAGTATTTGGTGGCACTCAATCTCTACATACCAACTCCTTTGATGAAGCTCTCGGTTTACCAACCAAATTCAGCGCAAGAATTGCCAGGAATACACAGATTATTCTTCAAGAAGAGTCAGGAGTCGCTAAGGTATTCTTTAAGTTTTTTATATGCAATATATTGCCATTGATTGTTTGCTTAAATTTATGCTGTCATTCCATATGAGACTCAGTTAGTTCAAACTTGGCTTGTTCATTTACAATTCCCTGGTTTTCTTCTGTTATTAGGCTACTTCAAATATTCAATTTTTCAATCACAATGAATTGATAACAAACAACATCAAAGAAATCTATAACAATCAGTTGTTTCTATTAACATATGATACATTGGATGATACAGCATCATGTTCTATCTTTTAACCCTTTGAACCATGAATTTATTTTGGATAAAACGTAATATTTCTTAAAATGTATCAGTATTAATTATGTTAATGTTATATGACGTCACTTGACAACGGCCAGTCTACCGTCTTGTCTGGTATATATCACGTACTGATTGAGTCGGTATACCAGCTTTAAGGATTGGATTTAAAAATTTAAAGAAACAGGTACATGTATAATAATTTTAAACGTATAAAATGACCGTCTATTTGATGTGTATTGTTTATAAGACGTATAATAGGAGTACGAAGATTACATGAAAACACTAAGATATATGGATATACTACTTCTGCATTTATTACATACTACGTTTCGAAACACATACAGGTAACGTTATCACTTGATAACTATGCAGAAGTAGTGTTTTAATATTTGATGTGTGTTTCTATTTGTTATGTAGGTAGCTGATCCGTGGGGTGGTTCCTATATGATGGAATGTTTAACAGATGATATTTATCAAGCAGCCAAAACTCTTATTAATGAGGTAAGGGAACTATCTTTATTTTTTTTTACTGTAAATAATTAAAATCCATACAAGCAAAACAATTCCGTTGATCAAAAATCCCGTCCAAAATCATGGCAAAATCGAGAGAAATAGTTCTATAGTAGTGGACTACTCCAAAGAGAAGTACCACCAGGTGTTTCGAAAACAGTAAGCATGGTCTGCTTCGCTCGCGACACCCACCACTACTATATAGTTCAACACCATGGGATACAATCAGATCAATTCATGCCTGACTAAACAAATAAGGCTTGCCTAAAAGAAAATGAAAGAAACATCTATATTTTACAAGGATAACAACTTAGGTTTCTATGAGGATTCTTTTTCTCCCAGCTTGTCCTTGGCCAAATCTCTTGTTATTGATCTTTCCCGAATTATCCATTCCCATCTAAAAATTAAGTTAGAAATGGAGCTGGAGGATATCAATAAAATTATTAATGATATTTGTAGATAGAAGAAATGGGAGGAATGGCGAAGGCTGTGGCGTCAGGAATGCCTAAATTAAGAATAGAAGAATGTGCTGCGAGGAGACAAGCTAGAATAGACAGTGGACAAGGTAAATTCTTGAAAATAAATTAATTAGTGTATATTTACATATCTATTGTCTAATATCTATATCTTCAATGAACCAGTTACGTAAACTGGCATTTATTTTTCAATAAATGTAATAAATGAATTTAATAGAAAGTGGATCTTGTTATCGTTGTAGGGAATTAAACGCTGCACATAACCCGCTTCCCTGTTTTAAATTTAAACTTTAAATGGGTTCCTTTTTGCATATTACCCAATATTGTGATATGTATTATTTTCATAGAACGCTAAAAACAATACAAATCGAAACTTTACAAGATTGTATTGAATTGGGTTTTTTTTTATTAAAGAGGTGATTGTTGGTGTCAATAAATACAGACTAAAAGATCCAGAATCAGTCGATGTATTGGTAGTAGATAATACAGCAGTAAGAGAGTCTCAGATAGCTCGGTTAAAAAAATTACGTGATAACAGAGACAGTAATAAGGTAAGTCATAGTTTTATTATTGTAATACCATGCTTATACAAGATGGTGGGTGTACAATTCATTTATTTATTGTCATTTACCAAGCAGGTTTTCTCAAAAATTCTTATTTTACTCAAGAATTTAAAGCCATACTACGTCTTCGAATGAACAAAAAAAATAAATTTTCAAACTTGGTCAATAGGAGTATATATTCATCAGGGGACAAACTTAGTGGCATAACTATAACACAGATTACCTAAATAATCTGATAAATCCAGAAAACTATGTTTAAATACAATAATTGATAAATGCCTTAATCCAATTTAAGACATTTATCAATGATAATGTGTAATTGTATGGAAAATTACATAGTTTTATGGGTTTATTTGATTCTGTTTGTATACTTTGGACACTGTTTATGAATATATATTCTTATTGACCTAGTTTGAGAACTTTTTTTTGTTCATTCTAAGAGGTTGTATCGCTTTAAGTTAAGTTTTCCAGAGTTAGGCCCCAGAAAAACTTCATTACCAATCTACTTAAAACTATGTTACAGGTAGAACAAGTACTATCAGCTATTACTGAATGTTGTAAAACTGGCCAAGGTAATCTGTTGGAGTTAAGTATAGAAGCTGCTAGAGCAAGATGTACTGTAGGTGAAATTACTGATGCCATGGAGAAGGTAGGTAGTCTGTAACATTGGTAAAATAAGTGATAACCTTGATATCCTGTATTTTAAGTAGGTGAATAGTACTCATGCTGGCCACTGGGTTCAATAATGATGTTACCTTAATGATGGTCCTTGTGTTACATTCATTATTGAAATCAGTGGACTACTGGACAGGTACTTTTCAGGGTAAAAAAGTGTGCACTATACACCGAAATATACTTTATGTGATTAAAAATGCATAGATAATTAAGAGAAACTCAATTTTCTTTGCTAAATTTGTCACTAAAAAAATGAAACCCAATTATGCTCAGATTGTGTTGTGTTTTAGGTATTTCAGCGTCATACAGCCACTGGTAGATTAGTGAGTGGAGCTTATAAAACAGAATTTGGTGATAAAGATGAAATAGCTAAAGTTTCCAAAAGAATTCAGGTACTTTTATCCAGTTTTAATCATATTCATCTACTGGTATTTTTGGAGTGATATAGGTCAGTGGCACTGACATTGAAAAGCATCTAGATGTTCAAATACATAATAAACAGATGCCAAGTGTGCTAAAAAGATCCTTCACAACAGTTAGACATCTAAAAGAGTAGGTCAATCCTGGCAAAATTTCCCTCATTGTACAATGTATGGCATACTATAACCAGAGATAGACTCTATTTCTAGTAAGATTTTCCTGTCGGTGAGTTGGCTGTATTATCAAAAGGAATAGTAAAAATACAGTGCAAGGTTATAAATACCTAAATAAAAAGAAGATAAATTTCTCATATTCAGAATGTACTTATGGTCCTCATCACTGTGAATGTGGCACTTTATTGTGTGCCTATTTTCAAGTATAATTTTTGATGACTTTAGACATAAAATATTGAGATAATATTCTGGACTAAGTTATCCTTTAATGAACCCCACTTTTCAAAAGTAAGATGAATATACTTAATAATAGAAGATTAAAAGAATTACGATATTTTTCCAGCAATTTATTGAGCATGAAGGCAGAAGACCGAGAATATTGGTAGCTAAAGTAGGTCAGGATGGTCATGATCGTGGAGGTAAAGTGATAGCTACTGGATTTGCTGATGTTGGTTTTGATGTGGATATTGGACCTTTATTTGCTGTGAGTATTTTTAGCTTTCTTAATATTTTAACTTGTTGATGTCAAATTTTATTCCATTTTAGAGATTTTTTAAGAGGTTTTCTGGCTTTATCTGTATCTCCTTTCTTGTATGGATTCTATTTGCATCATTCAATTCTATCTCTGTGTTTTCTGTAATAATACAAGGCTTAACCATAGATGACACATCTATCACATATCTGCTCTTGATGTGAGATATTCAATTCCATAAACCCAATTTACACTTCACAAATATTTCAAATACTAGTTTATGCATGTTTGTTTGTAGAGTGATGTAAGAAAAATGGTTTGAGAGATATAAAGAGTTTGTTGTCACCCAAACGTCTTTAATAAGCTTTAGGGGTTGAATATGGTACAAGGTCCTACACTTGAACATTTAAGATGCATTATGAGTTGAAATTTCACATGAAATAAATGATGAATTGTGCTTGTATTTCCAGACACCGAAAGAAGCAGCCCAGCAAGCAGTTGATGCTGATGTCCATGTTGTTGGAGTAAGTTCTCTAGCTGCTGGACATAAATCATTGATTCCTCAACTTGTACAGGAGTTGAAGGACATGGGCAGATCGTAAGTTAATATTAATTCAGTCTCTCAAACCAATATGGTGCAGGAAAGAAGGGTGTCCCATTCATCAGCCTCTAAAAAACTCCCAATTTATATTTAGTTTCATCAGCTAGTTCCAAATTTGTGGAATGTACTTGAATTAAAGCCAAGCAATCAAAATATGGGACTTATAACTCTATTGAATAACAAAAGACCAAAGATCGAAATATCACCTTTAACAGTTTAATAGTTCCACTGCATTAGCTTTTGGAAGGTGCATAAATGGGTGTATAGCTAGCTCTATTGCAGCAGCTCAACAGGTGCACATATTTGAATGTGAAGGTGTAGGGCAGTGGTTCCCAACCTTTTTCAAGCTGTGGCCCTAATTCTCAAGCTCCGAGAGCCATGGCCCCCATGTTATATTTCAAGCTAGGGAAAAATAGGGAATACAGCGCAAGGGTTGTTGTCTTGTGCCTCCTCATCATTAGGAGGTCAGATGCATTTGACCATGGTAAAATAAAATTTGGGATAGAGAAAAAATGATATACATCCTGATGCGCCATGGACCCCATGGCTCCCAAGGAGGCCATGGCCCCCAGGTTGGGAACCACTGGTGTAGGGTGTTTAACTCAATTTGTATTTTAAAGGAATAAACCTCTGTATTTGTATTTTAAGGGAGTAAACCTCTGAATTTGTATTGTAGAGATATACTGGTAGTAGCAGGAGGAGTTATTCCACCACAAGATTACGACTTTCTTTATAAATCAGGCTGTTCAGCTATATTTGGACCAGGTACTGTATTCCTTACAAATTGCAGTTTTTGGAACATGGTGGTTAATTAGTTCAGTATAATATGTGTAATGTCTCAAAGAAATTTGTTTGCTCGCTTGATCTGTCACAGACTTAATAGATAATAGCTTTGTATTTTTTCAACCAAGGTCTTTCTGTCAGCAACGTATATCTGAGATGTCTTTTTTGTACATTTATAAACTTATGCCCCCCCATATTACAAATTCTTTATTAGCAGTTTTTTTTTAAAGTGAATGCAGCTGTAAAGGTCATATATAACTTAGCCTCATTGCACACTGCTTCCAAATTCCTATGGACTGGAAGAATTTACTTTTTTTTACTTTCAGGTACAAGAATTCCTGATGCAGCGTTACATGTGATAGATATATTAGAAGCTGATGATAAATCACCCAAATCACAGTCAGGGTGAATAGGCAATGTGTAATCACCCAAATCACAATCAGGGTGAACAGACAGTGTGCAATTCTTCAGATAACTACATTTTGTGGCATTGTATAATATATTCAAATCAACTAAAGGCTACTATAGGCATGTTTACACAAGACTTCTAGAACTGAGTCTGGCCATGAGCTGGTTGTGGCTGACTGTTTACACAAGCCAGGATTGCATTTTGGCACTAGACTAGGGTCTTAAACAAAAAGCTTGCCGGAAGTGAATGTCTAAGAGGTTCTCGTGTAAACAAACTTTAAGCCTTGTCCATGGCTCTCCTGTATTATTAATGAATCTTCTTATGTTATGGAAGGAAATGTCCAAGACATTCCAAAAGGAAGCAATGTGTAAAGTGTGTAAATAGATGAAAGATTTTTTATGTCATTTTGCGTTATATATTTTTCTCTCTAATCAATCACCTTTAAAACGTTTGAATACAAATGATTTGTCTGTAACTTATTAGTACTTTTTGAAATTAGTGATTTTAGCAAACTGCTTAGAATTCAACAGTTTGCACAAATGGATTTCTTTATTGGGATTCATGGCATCCACTGAAGGTTTAACAAATTATGATTGAACATGGTTCAGAATGCGCTCCATGTGCTAGAACAAAAAGTACGTGCAGACATAATTAAGAATTTCAGAGAAAGGAGTAAATCTGAATGGGAAATATCCAGTTCTTCACCAATGGGAAGACGCTAAAATTAGAATCCGTTCTGAAGGACAGAATTAGAGTGCCACCATGTTATTATGTGTTATCTACCTGTGAATTTTACATAATGTAATTCTGCCACTGAAATATGGTAGAATCAGGAAAGTGCTATACAGTAAATACTGTGGAATTGTATATCAAAAAACAGCTTTATTATTAAATCTTTATTTTTTCTCTTTCATTGTTTTTTATTTTTCGTTTACCAGTATTATTGATTGGAAAGTAACAACTTGTAACTGGCATAAATATATTTCCAGTCAGTTCATAATTCACAAACAATTTGAATAATCCATGTATAAAATGAGACATCTCTGTAATGCACGGACATATCTTGGCTCTCAGAGATCTTTACTAGATTACTGTATATTTCCTAATATAATGCGCACTTTTTTTACCTTCAAATGTGCATTTCAAACAAGGAGTGTGCATTATCCACAGGTAAATGGATTTTTCCAGATTTTGATGGGGTAAGGAAGGGGTGCACATCATACACGCTTGCGCATTATACTCGAAAATATACTGTATTGGTTCCCATTAACAACTGGGTCTAGTGATGGATAAATGACTTAATCAGGAGATATTTAAGGTTGCTCAATATTCATTTGCTGTCCAAGATTTGAACACTCAACCACGATTTCCAGATAAAAGGTCCACCTAGCATCACTAGATCACTTCATCCAGGAGAACTACCATCCTCTCTGCTAGTTTGTCCTTCTAGAGTCTTACGACCCTAGTAAATGATGTAAGAAGGCACAATAGGATATCACTGGATGATTCACTCTAACTGGGAAAGCTACAGCTCAGAGTCTTGCCACTTATCCCCGACTTGAGTAACGCATGAATCACTAGATGTAATACTCAGCGAGTTACAGCCCTCATCCTTGCAGTGTCTCGTAACTTTCATTGTTGTTCTCTAACTCAGGGTCTTCATTCTTATTGTTGTTCTTATCCTTAGCACCAGAAGCTGGCTTCTGTAAGGATCCCTGAGTTATTTCTAATATCTGATATATATCTAATGCTGTGCCTGAAACAAACAATTTTGAAATTATATCTATGAAGATGAACATAATTATGTTACATAATTGTGACACAACATTCATTTTCTCAAATGATTGTTACAAATTGAATGATTTATGGAATTCAGAATTATTTAAAACACTAATTAGACACATTGGGGTAAGGAACAAGAGATGTGTTCCCATTACTCCATAATTCCATTACTTAACCCTTTGAACCCTGACGTTACTTTGGCTAAAACGTCATATACCCTGAACCCCCAGCAACATTCTTAAAACGTATTACGTTAACGTTGTATTACGTCACGGTTTACCGGCTTGTCGGGTATATATAACGTAAGGATGGGCCGGTATACTGGGTTGAAAGGGTTAATAACTGTCACTGTGGACAGGTATCACTCTCAAGGTTAATTGATCTGCTTGGACTGTCCCATTTATATTTTAGGTATTTACTAACTTTTTATGAGTACTGGCATTATGAGTAATGGAGAGGTTAGTTGGGGTTTAGGGTTGGAGTGATCCATTGATCCACGGGCAGAAACAAAGTTAGATCTTTACCTGGAGGTATGTTATAGCCCTTAGATAAACCATGTATATTAGATGGAGTGACACAATCCATAGTCACCTCTTTACGTAGACATTGGTCTATATCTACTGCACTAAAAAACGCTACTGACTGCAAATAAATCATAATATTGTTAGACAGTTTTAAATTGATCAGCAATATTTTTTCACATACTGAGGCCTTGTGAATGAACCTTGTAATTACCGATATTTTATTTTTAGACTAGAACATCAAATGATGAAAACAAAGTAAAAATATTGTACATTGAATCTGCCTCTTTATCATTGTGTCGTGGGAAAAAGAAGATAACCATATTTTGAAGTCAACTCTACCTACCTAGCCTACAGTTATATCTGATAACTAGAAACCTCTCTACAGTGGTGCTGTGACCAGCATGACTGCTTAATAAAAGATGGTAACCGGTTGGAGTATTGTTTATATGGAAACAGAATGCCCCAACAGATGGAGAAGCAATAACTTCATTACAGCACCCTCCGTTAATATTGGGAGATTGATGCTAAGACGATTCCGATTAATTGCTATCCTTGAAAAAAATTGTTTTTGTTTAATTTATTACCTGTGGAAGGTCATTCATGTCCAGTTTATAAGCAAACATTGACCGAGTTAAAAGGTTGGTGATCTGTAGAGCCAACGCAGCACGGTATTTATCTTCCGTTCGTACCAAGTACCGTACCTCGTCATGAAGACTGATAGAGAATCTACCATTTATTTTATATTTATCAAATAACCATCGCATACACACCAACATTAGATGTAGATAATCTACAGCTGAACTCTGTACTACCCAGTTGACTCTACTTGTCATAAACTATCAAATATAAAATATCTTGTATAATAAATGAATAATATAAATGCATTTCTCCATACTGATTACGAAATCAAGATACAATTGGATATTGCTAAATTTCAGCTGTTCTGAAGCTGTCTTGTCATGTACTATCAAAATAGATAATTGTGCATTATAAATTCATGCTTTTACTTGTATAATATTTCTTTATAAGCTTATCACGCTCAATTTTCTCTGGTTGTAAGCTGTTAAAGCAATAGCTTAAAAATTGACTTACATCTTCAAGAACATTTTGTGGTTCTAAAGTCTTGCTGATTCTACATCCCAGTACTGGAGTTCTAGGTTCTGGTAACCTTGCTATCATCTCTAGAGCATTAAACATGTCACTTTCACTGGAGAGAAAATAAATACATGAGAAGATCAGTAAAATAATAACATGAGAAGATCAGTAAAATAATAACATGAGAAGATCAGTAAAATAATAACATGAGAAGATCAGTAAAATAATAATATGAGAAGATCAGTAAAATAACAATATGAGAAGATCAGTAAAACAATAATATGAGAAGATCAGTAAAATAACAATATGAGAAGATCAGTAAGATCATAATATGAGAAGACCAGTAAAATAATAATATGAGAAGATCAGTAGAATAATAACATAAGATCAGTAAAATAATAATATGAGAAGATCAGTAATAATAATAATATGAGAAGATCAGTAAAATAATAATATGAGAAGATCAGTAATAATAATAATATGAGAAGATCAGTAAAATAACAATATGAGAAGATCAGTATAATAATAATATGAGAAGATCAGTAAAATAATAATAAGAGAAGATCAGTAAAATAATATGAGAAGATCAGTAAAATAATAATATGAGAAGATCAGTAAAATAAGATCAGTAAAATAATAACATGAAAAGATCAGTAAAATAATTACATGAGAAGATCAGTAAAATAATAATAAGAGAAGATCAGTAAAATAATATGAGAAGATTAGTAAAATAATAATATGAGAAGATCAGTAAAATAATAAACTTACCTTCCCCCAAACCATTTTCTATACTGACTGAAATTTAAAAAAAAAAAATCAAAATTTAATAATCTGAAGCTTATTTCTAAAAGTTGAACTGTTTGTAATATTTTATCAATTTGCTATATACCATGTTGTCAAAAAAGTGTTGTCAGTGTCAGTCTAATTAAAATCAGACCCTAATTTTGTTCGTTCGTTTTTTTTTTTTAATCCGGTTTTTTAACCACTACATTAGGGTCTGAGAACCAGGCGCGATAACAAACGTTCCAGTAACTTTGACTTAACATTAATGACCTTTGTTTTAACCAATCAGATCTCAATGACGTCATATGGAACAGCCAATAAAAAAACGTGTTACAACCGAGTTCAGCACAGTACACAAAATGGCACTTCGGTATATGCACATATTGTTCGCGTCACAAAATCCCAGCGCTGGAGAGGGCATTAAGGTTAGGTCAAAGTTAACGTGAACGTTTGTTATCGCGCCTGGTTCTCAGACCCCAATGTAGTTATTAAAAAAACGGATTTAAAAAAAAACGAACGAAATTATGGTCTGATTTTAATTAGACTGTGTCAGTGTGTACAGTTTGGAATCATAAATACATAGGAGTCAGTAATCTTTCGACTTAGAACTACATGTATACTTATACTTACTCTCGTTTGCCCTTAGTACTAATAAACATTTTAATGGCTTTCTTCTTGGCTTCATCTGACTTTAATTTAGGGTTAAACTGCATTAATAATTTCTCAGCAAATTTCTGACCAGCTCCATAAATACGACCATAATTTAATACCTGAAAACAATACACATCTTAAATACATACACTGGATTATTTGCTATTATATTATATAATCCTAACATGGGCCAGTATTCATAAAAAATAACTCTGGGTTAAAATCAGGTTTTCGAGGGTTAAATACTGATTTAACTCAGTGTTAGGTTTTATGCATCTGGATATTTTTCGTGCTCACACAGCATCACAAATCAGGAACTTACATTGAGTAATGGTGTAATTGTGCCCTTGGCAGACAACAAGGAATATCCATTACTTCTCTTCAATGGAATATTTCAATTGAAGAATAAAAATCCGTACAAGGAAAACAATTCCGTTAATCAAAAATCTCGTCCAGAGCATGACAAAATCGGGTGCAACAATTATATAGTAGTGGACTTCCAGTACATGAGTAAATGAATATTACTTGTAGGTGACTTGGCTTATCAAAATGTGCAATGCCATGAATTCCATACTTACGACAAAGGTTTTTTGTGAAACGGGACAGGCTGACTGGGAACTAACCTTAGCATGATCTCGACTGATACTAGCTGTTTCTGCTGTTTTACTATGTAGATCTGTTTTATCTTGTTTTTTACCCTGTAGAGTCATCCAACCAAACGCTGTACAACCTATACAGGTATTAACATTTAACAAAACAGTAAGTTTCAATGACATGTATATTTAATTAAATATAAATCTATACACAGCTCTAAATATCAACATGTTATAGTTTTTGTTTTAGTAGCTTAATATTTCATCATAAATGTTAATCTGCTTAAAAGCATCTTTTGCAGAAATATATCACATATATATAGCAATATGAATGGAATGGAATGAACCATTCTAATGTCTGAAAAATCTTTTAACAATCATAAACCTATCATATGTTAATTCTTAACATGCAAAGGCCTGAAAACAATCACTTAAATACATATATATCCTTACCGTGAATTTTCTTAAAGTAAGCATCACCCAGAATGGAAGCTATCCATAGTTCCTGGGAGTCTACATCAGCCCCCACAAAACAATAACCTGGTGGAGACTGGACCATAGCTTTTAATTCACTGCCTATTCTATCTACCTGTTATATAGATAAAAATATAACTACAAACAGTACTGTTTCGGCCTTCTGGGCCTCATCAGTGCAGTGCTGATAATGGAGTTGAGGTTTGGCTATATTGCCACCTCAGATGATCTCACATATGTGATACCATCGTACCATGCCAGAGTGCTCAAACTAGCAAGCGATAAAAATATATATAGTCTTCAGATTTATCAATAAAAAAAATATACTTCCAGTCCCTTGACCCTGGTCACAAAACTTGGGCCATTTGGTTCCAACTAGTGTTTCTATTCTATTTCATTATTACAAAAATGCAGGGTTCTGCCCTAATCTTATGCATATGTATTATTTAATATTTGAATGTTATATTGTTCGTTCTGTATCTTTCCTTTTTGAGCATATAAATCAGGGAACCACTTTTTAAATTTTTTCACAACTCAAAGTTTACATTAATCAAAATTCTAATCCTACAAATTCTTTTTAGCAAAGGAAGGCAATTAGGAAATGAGTGAACTTACATAAGCGTTACTAGCTGTGAGCCAGGTTCGTTCTACAGCTCGTCTAGTGACAGTTCCAGCTGTTACAATACGAGGTACTATAGCTCCATATTTACCATCAGGGTCATAGTCTTCTTCACTAAATAAAATTAATCAAATCAAGTAAAGTACGGTATGTAAAGCTTTCCAGTATAAATGCTCCTTAGCACACATCTCTTAACAAATATTTGAAACTTGTTAAAGGGATTGTAAAGTGATTTTATAAACTTTGTATGTGTATCAGGGACACTGATTGCATCAATTTGTGCCATTCCAATTTCCATTCCGACGTCTGTGGTTCTTGCAATTCCACTAAAACTATTGAGTTTTATGACGTCACTGACACTGATCTACCAGAAGCTACTATTGATTTCTATGCAGATCACTGCCAGCGACGTCATAAAATGGGTTTTCCACATGAATTCTTACACAAATTGACACCAACCAAAAGATCGAAATACATTTATAATTAATATACAAAATTGAGAGAATCATGTTTCATTTAAAGTTATTTCCTCATCAATGTATTGTTTAATTCAGTATACCGATTTTGATGGGGTAAGGAACGGGTGCGCATTATACATGGGTGTGCATTATATTCAGAAATATACGGTAACCGAATATGGATAACAGAATAAGATACCTGGTAACTGTTTTTGGTAATTCTGATTTTTTCAGCCACACTGCCATCTGATTTCTGTAATACAAAATATACGTTTCAAAAAATTTGTCACTTTTGTATAATAATCAATGAATGTGCACATTTCAGATTCCTCATCAGTCGTATATTCTAGCAAAACTTCTTTCATTGCACACTGCTAGGTGTTTGCCCATCCTAAAAAAAAACTTGTTTTTAGCATTGAATTTGTTTCCAAAGTTTGCATAAATAAAACAGGAAATTGAAATGAAAAACACTTACTCTATTCGTTCCTGGTTATTTTTCCAATAAGAACAGACTTTACCAAGATAGAGAATTCTCTGAGCCTGATCACCAGTAGCAGCTTGTAATGTACCATCCTCTATTCTATTCATATAATCTTTAGCTAGTGGATTGCCTACTTTATTCTCACCTCCATTCTACCGAGAAATATTATGTATGGAAACAGTTTAATTATTTCAATTAAATGCCATTATAAAAGTATCTAAATTTTCTATTTTGTTATCATGTGCACCATTTTAATTTTCGATTATACCTCTGTAATTGCATCAATTTCACTTAAAATACACTTACTTTTATTGCAATTGAAGAACCACAGATTTCTAACTGAGAATTAGAATGGTGAAAAATACAAAGACAAATATTTGGAAAAAGCCTTTTTACAACAGATTTGCTGTTGAATTTGAGACTTTTTATGACTTTGATTGCCAAAAAAAGTTGCTAACAAATATTAATCATACAATAAAGTTTTAATCATACCTTGTGGGGTATTCTATAAAATAAACAGCCAGGTAGTCCAATATCATACGGTCCATTTCCTTGATGTTGTTTTAACAGCTTGGAAAATACAAACTGAAACGAATGGAAGAAAATAAGACATATTTCATATTTAACGAAAAAAAAATACAGCTCTAGAATTTCATTATATACATGTAAATCTGACATTAAAAATATCATCAGTGCAAATTTGATTAAAGAATAAATCTTTTGAAATTTGTCAGTATGCTTGATTGATGATTTGATGATTAAAGGGATTGTAAAGAGGTTTTATAAACTTTGTATGTGTATCGGAGACACTGATAGCATCAATTTGAGACATTCCAATTTCCATTCTGACGTCTATGTTGCAATTCCACTAAAACTAACGTGTTTTATGACGTCACTGACAGTGTTCTACTTAGATAAAAGAAAGAAAAAAAGAAACATCTATATTTTACAAGGATAACAACTTAGGTTCCGTGCGGATCCTTTCTCCCAGCTGGTCCTTGGCCAAACCTCTTGGCATTGATCTTTCCCGGATTATCCGTACCCATTTACAGCTGGGTGGACTGGAATTATGAGTGAAGATGACTCATTCAAGGTCATCAGACTTTCACACCCTGATCGAGAACCGAACTCTCAAACATAACGACCAACATTTCCTTGTATCCAAGCAAATGACGTCATGTTTGTAAAGAACGATGCGCTAACCACTGTGCTATAGAACCTCACAAGATATCAAGATAGTAGCTTCCGGTAGATGTTTAATAAAACAAGTTGAAACAGAGTCCAGAATGTTTTAAATCTGTTCTGAAAACATGATAGATGTAGACAAATTTAAAATGGGGATAAAAAAACTAACCAGTATATTTTAAATGCAACAAAATTAGGTTCACAACTGTTAGCCAGAGCTAAAACGAACACAACATGTTCAGTATTCACTTATTCGAATGCTTACTGGTGCAACCTATCTTATGATAACAAGTTCACTTACATCTGGGACAGGTTGTTTCCCTTTCATAGCTCTCCAATGAATAGATTTCTCTTCTGGTTCCATTGAATCCATATCAACATCCTTCAATAATTCTTTGATATTGGCCTTGGCATGTCTCTCTATTTCTTTACTCTTAGACTCTCTCACAAACTCTTTTAGATTTCTGAAGAGTTAAATATCACAATTTCAACAACTTGAAATATATTGTTTATATAAGACATAGAAGTAGGAAGATTACATTAAAATATTAAGATATATGAATATACTACTTCTGCATTTATTACATACTACGTTTCGAAACACATGCAGGTAACGTTATCAAGTAAGATGATACTTGATAACGTTACATGTATGTGTTTCAAAACTTAGTATGTAATAAATGCAGAAGTAGTATATCCATATATCTTAGTGTTTTAACCTTGAAATATAGCTATGAAAATATTTTAAAAAGTTGTATAGTAGTGAACAAAGTGTTGGACCATTAGGTGCTCCAAAACCAGAAAGTGAGGTCTGCTTATCGCAATGGGAGACTACCGATATACAGAGTCAGAGCGTGATTTACCTCCCTTATCCTCGCGCAGGTTCTTCTGGGTAGTTCCGGTTTAGCGTTGTCAACGAAAACAACAGACGATAAAGCTAATGAAAGAACCGCTGTTCGTAATATTTCTACGATAACTACACTAAGCTAGAACAGAGTATGTATTTAATTATCATGATGCTAGCTAACTAGAAGAATTCAAATTTATATTAGTCATTTTCTCAAAATTGAGTCTAGACTGACAGACGTTTTTAATTTTTAATGGATTTTTTTTAGGCCATGGCGAAAATCTAAAATGGCGGACGTCAAAATGATATTATGTGTCTGATTTGTTTTTCATCTTTGAATCACGATCTATCTGTAAATTATTAAAACTAGTAAAATTTCATTTATTTACAGAATGATGGATCACCAGACCATAGAACTGTAGGCCTAATAGACCCTAATATGGCTAGTAATAATAATGAAAATCTGTCTCCTGTCAAAATTCATAAAAGACTTGGTTCAGGTGGAAAGAGGTATTGTGTTCTTTGTAAAAGGTATCAGAATCAGATCATAGATGGTTGTGCAATAACTCTACACAGAATCCCAGGTGGTAAGTCTACATCTGAAATTGCACGAAGAAAAGCTTGGCTTAGAGGTCTTAAACTTCATCGTCCAGATCTCCCAATCAGTGATAATACTAGAGTCTGCAGTCTTCATTTTGATGGAAATTATGTTGCTGGATTGTCAGTGCCTAGATATTACAATCTTCTTAAACCAATTAAGATGCCAACAACACGCCGACCTCTTCTTCCAAAAAATTATGATCTATGTGAGGATAATATGCCTGTGAACAAAAGCTTTGAACTTGAAGTACCGGTAACTGATCAAGAAATGGAAACGGATTCTAACATTATAGGAGAAGCACCTGAAACATTTATTGATTATTTAGACACCTGTAGTCATGATGTTGAAATAGTTAATGTTCTTCCAAGTTACAGAGTTCAAGAAGATATTGCTGTGAGCAGCAATGAACATGCCTACAATCTTGCCCCGAAACTCACAAAAACTAGTGACATGGAAACGCAAACTTTGCAATCAACATTGAAGCCTGAAGATATTGAAAATGATGATGAAAAAACAAGGTTCTATACAGGATTTCCAAATTATTTAACATTCATGCTATTTTTTCAAACTTTTATGAAGCATGGTGCCGACAGGTTGACATACTGGGAAGGTCAGAAACGATCCCTTGGGGACAAGAGTTATGAACTAAAATCTAAGCCCGGCAGAAAGCGAAAATTGCGTCCAATTGATGAATTTTTCATGGTTCTTGTAAGATTACGACTAGGATTGTTACAAGAACATCTTGGTGACATATTCTGTGTTTCCGTGATGACAGTTTCAAGGATCATGAATACTTGGATTAACTTTATGTACGACCATATGAAATCCCTCATACCTTGGCCATCAAGAGAACAAATTTTGTTAAACTTACCTAAATGTTTCCATAGTATGCCAAATTCAAGAATTGTTATTGATGCAACAGAGTTTTTCTGTGAGAAACCAAGCTCTTTAGTGGCTCAGAATTTAACTTGGAGTGACTATAAACATCACAACACGTACAAAGTTCTCGTTGGTGTTGCTCCAAATGGACTTGTCACCTTTATTTCTAGTGTTTGGGGGGGTCGTACTTCAGATAGACATATCGTCCAAAAGGACGGACATTTATTGTTACCTAAACTTGAGCCAGGTGATATCATATTAGCTGATAAAGGTTTCACAGTAGCTGATTTGTTGCCATCAAATATTGGTTTAAATATGCCTCCTTTTATTTCTAAGTCAAGGCAAATGACTAAATCTGAATTCTTTAAAACTCAGCAGATTGCCTCATCAAGAATAGTTGTTGAAATGAAAATGGAGCAAATAAAAAACTTTCGTCTGTTACAATCTGTACTGCCAATTACCGAGGCACACCTAGCAGAGCAGATTATACTTATTTGTACTGCAATGACAAACCTGTATGAACCATTGTTGAAATGATTTACCACTTTGCATAATGAAATAATGTTTAATAAACACAACATATTAATTCCAAACATTTAATAATTTAAACATTGATCTGTGTTATTTTAGATCTATTAACATTCTGTAACCCAAAAATGAATAAAGTATTAAAATGAATGTCACTTAAGCATTAAACGTTGGTCTTAGTTGCATTATTGGTGTGTAAACGTAGTTGATCATGTGACAAACTGAACATGTTTGTGGTGTGATCTATTGCATTTACACACCAATAATGCTACTAAGACCATTGTTTAATTCTTATGTATTTACATTCAGATATGTCTTATATAAGCCTTTTATTAAATCTTGCCACACAAATAATATGCCACATGGCATAACTAGTTTATTGATGGGAGTGATAGTAGAAATGTGAATACCGATATATAATAATGTCTTCAAACTTAACATGTATTGCAAAATTACAGAACACAACCATCACAGATTGCTGTCAAATATGTCACTTTATACACTCAGAATAAAGGAACTATTATTTTAACATCTTCCCTATTCAAAAAGCTTTTTACCTCGCTTAACCCTAAGTGAAAACTTTTCTGCCATAAAGAATGAATTGTAAAAATTCTTCAAGTGAAACAACATGTGTCCATTCCAAAAGTCAGAGTTAAAGGGTATTCTTTCAACATGAAAGCCTTTCTTTGTCCATATCACAAAATCACACCATTCAACTTGAAGGATTTTCATTTGTCCCATAATCTGATACATATAGTTGTGATTCAACTTAAGGGTCAGTGTACCATCATTCTGATTTTCAACACAGGAAGAGTTCATTCCTGACCATTCACTTGGTGTAACATTTCTGCCCACAAATGGACATTTTATTTCCAGGGCACCTACACCACACTTTGCACACTTCACAACCCCATCAACACTTGCGCCTAAGAATGGAAATTCTTCAGAAATTATGACACCTGTCATCTGAACTGTTACATTGCCACATTTCTTAAGATGCTCTCTTGCATAGTCTCGCCTTGCATGTCCCTCCTTTTGTCTTCCATATCTCAGTGGCTCAGTGTCTATTACCCCATTATATCCTCTCAAATTTCTTAATAGGTTATCTGGGTCAGTGGATGGTCTCCTCTTACAAATAGTCCCAAAATTCGAGGCTGTTAGTATATTAGTTCTCACTTCTTTCCACAAAGGATTTGAACTTTGTCCTCTTGTTGATTCCATTACCTGGTCAATTTCTTCTTTATTCAGTTTTATTTGAGATGTAAATTGCTGGAATTCTGACTGACAGGTAGTGGAATTTAAGTCGACAGAATCATGAAACATGAATGGTGGTTCGTACATATCAAGTATGTCTTTAATGTCTTTTTTTTCATTCATAGTCTGATATAGGACACAATTAGGATTCACAGTTCCTAATCCACTCATAATGTCATGAAAAAACTTGTCGGGATCATTGCAAGGTCCTGATTGATACGTGCCTGGGTATGGCTTTACAGGAGCTTCAGATGATGATGCGAACCGGATGTCTCTTAGCCTCTCAGGTTGAAGTTGGAGTGCAGTTTGTGGCTTAAGCCATTGACAGCCCTGTGATGTGCACGCATTTCTAATTTCTGTCAGTGTGAGCAAAAGTCCCCCAATATGACTGCAGAGACCGGTTTTACCTGGCTTACAATTACAAGCACCACTCTCAATTTTTCCTGTTTTTTTAACCAAAACAACACTAAGGGTGTATTGATGTGTCATTTTCCCATTTACCCACACAACATCCCTCATACTAGGTTTACATGAAGCCTTAACATAGCAGTAAGGACTATCTTCCATCCCATTGTAAAAAATGTCTGACACATATCGTTCTTTATAAAACTTTCTTGCTTTTTTTAATTGTCTATGACAACCTTGGCTTTTTCCGGTTACTGGATTCTTGTTATAAATAAAATAATTTTCTACATCTTCAGTTCTTGTTGGAGGACACAAGCTTGTTGAAATCGGCTCCCAGTTAGTAATCAGCAAACTTACTTCTGGTAAAACACAGCTTAGTCCTGCGTCACAACTGGAATCACTACTGGAATCACTGGAGTCATCAAATCTAACTGACCTAAGAATACGATTTACTAGAGCACATTTATTTCCTGATTTCTTCTTTTTATGATCAACACACCATTGCGTCAAATCTTTCTTCGACCAAGATAACAGAGTTTCCTCATCAAGAATAACCTTACAGTTGTTATCATCGTCCATCCTGAAATTAAGCAAAGGACACATATTTTAAATATTCATATACTTAGATAGTCTTAAAAAATTCATATGCAACATCAAACTTGATAATAACAATACCACATTTCAGACTGAAATTTCTCTCAGTAGAATCACGCATATCCAAGTTTATACATTGGTTGTCATTTTCATTAAAGGACTGTAAATCCTTTTATTTAATTTGATGTTAATTCATAAAAAACTACAATATGTGCTCAGGTGAATTAGGACTTTTCATTATGAAAGAAGAAACAAATTTTACACACATAACAACTACGGTTCTTGAATATACTTTCTACCAGCTGGTTCTTTGCCAAATCGCTTACTTGAAAAGGAACTCGATGGTTGACTCACCTTTAATTTTCTTTCAGATTTTTATTCTGTGTAGCTTTTCCAACAGCATATCCATTGTAACCCTGAATATACAAAAGCAATAAGATAAAATTTTGAGTGGATTTCAAATTATTATGCAGAAACTTCTGACACAGCTTATGTGGAAAAAAAAAAAAATCAAATCTTTCAATGGCTTACAGTGGTTTCCCTCCTTTTGAAGTCACTCCCCAAGAAGTTGTCCCCCATGGATTAAGGGTGGAAACCACTAGGATTGAAAAGAGCTGGAAATCAAAGTAGCTGTTTCCTTCCCCTAATTAACTCATAATTAAGTACCAGTAATTGATCAATAAGTGTGATGGTTTCATTAGGATAAACAAGGGTAAATGACTGAAGTTAAACCTTATTACTGTAACATAAAGAGTACACAGAATTACTTGTGGTCACAGAATGGTATTTCAATGCTTATTTTTTTTTAGAAATTTTGAATTTTTTTTTAATCATTTAAATTTTAATGACACTACCAAATGTAGTTGACAGAATCAAAGTCTCAGATCTCTTCTTCTAAATTTCTGTATCTTTCATGTTACAAAGTAATAAGAGTCAGAAACACTTGGAAATAGCTGTCCATAAATTGGCATAAAATGTGGACTACCTACCCACTATTTTCTTTCAGTGTGTATCAACTTAAAACAATCTATCATAACTAAGCTACCTTTGGCATCAGGCATCAAGAGAAAATCTTGATGATACTACTGAAATGATAAAACATAAACTATCACTCACACTTGTCAAATACAAAGATGGAAAAGGTATCTATAGCCTGAGCAAAGTGAAAAGTGTTATGAATTTTTCCATAATTTCATAAATAGTGGGATATCTGTCTCAAAATATTAGTTAATAAATAGGCCTAATATTAGACCTACTTAGTCTCAGAATGTCTTAAACTTTGCTTTGATAAGATTTATTTTCCTGAGGAGGGATTAATAAATTTGGCACAGGAACAAAAAACAAAGTTTAGTGTGGGAATTGATAATGATGGTTAATTGGTTAGACCTACTATGATTCATGAATAGTTTTAACAAACGGCTGACTGCAGACGACATCGTACAGGCTGATAAATATCCATTTTCGTAAAGACTTGCGTCAAAGCAAATTGTTTTAAAAAACGTCGCCATCCATCCATGTCTATGATCATGATGTCATTGTCATCGCATCGGTCTATTTAATTTTGTCGCCGTAGGTCGAGAATTTTATCACATAAATCTGCCGATCGTCCATTAAATAAAGATAATTATTTTCAATCAACGGGTTAACTTACGTATCATATCACTGAGCTCGGAATGGCATGGTTTTTACACGTATAATAACGGCGTCTTCACTCTTCATCGACAAAATATGCCATCGATCTAGTTGGTTTTGACAGCAGTTCCCGCGTTTCGTCGAAACCGGAACTACCCAAAGACAGGGGAAGTAACCGTGATTGGCAAATACAAGGGGCGCAACTCTTGATATCGGTATAACGCCATTACCTTCCTTTTTTTAAACTTGAGGTTAAAACAAGATGAAGAAATTTTTGAAATTTTTTTTTATATGTTTATATTAAAAAAGTTGTCATACATGTATGTGAAAAAAGAATATCTATCTATAGCTTGATTTGACCCTAAAACAATGCGAAAACCCATCTTTGAAATTTTTTTTTATATGTTTATATTAAAAAAGTTGTCATACATGTATGTGAAAACAGAATATCTATCTATAGCTTGATTTGACCCTAAAACAATGCGAAAACCCATCTTTGAAATTTTTTTTTATATGTTTATATTAAAAAAGTTCATACATGTATGTGAAAAAAGAATATCTATCTATTGTTGTACTTACTTCAGTGGAAAATCAGTTTTATCATTAGATTCAGGGCTTATTCTTCTTAGTTCCTTCTCTAATTCTGATTCTTCATGTCCTGGTACTAGGTACCCCCAGCCGTGATCAACATGATAGTGAAGGGGGTACCCTTCCCATGTTAACCTGAGTAATTTAGGGACAACCCTCATCTGAGTAGAGATTAAGGAAGGCCCGGGCTGCCAGTTTTCATCTTTTGGTTTCCGACACAAATCTCTGTACCAACTGAAATATAATTGGACTAATATTAAAACAACAGTAAGACCAGTAAACACCTTCATCCCTCCATTCATTTCAAATTTAAAGGTTCAAGCTGGCTAGAGTACTAACTAAATGAAGAAAGGTCAAATAGAAAATAGCATGCCACCTATCCACATCATATTTAAAGGGCCATTCTGCTTTTTTGAAAAAAATTTCCATCATCAAAAAAATCGCAAATGCTACCTGAGAGTATTTTTAAAGTATGCTTATTGTATCTCTATATCTTCTTGATCAAACTGAATTTGGTTTATTACAAACATGGAGTACTTATTCTTAATTAAGCAATTTGACCTAGTTTTGGTGTTCGTCCTTTAAATGGCTCATTATTTCTAGCTGAAACCTTTTACATACACAACAGGGACATTTCTCTACAATTAGGCGTTTATTTTACTCAAATCCGTTCAGTAGTTTCCTATCAGCGTCCAAAAAACATAACACACTTAAAAACCTTACGTAAGGTTTTTAAAAATTTTAGCATGTTTTTAGCGTTTAAAAATTAACGGCTGGATTTTTTAAGTTAAAACTTTCAGATACATTAAAGGGCACATAGTTACAGATTTTGGTGTAAAGATTTTACAAATTTCAGCAAAATTTTTTTTTGACCAATAAAAAATTCAGACTGTCCCTTTAAGAGTTCAAGCTGAAAAGATTGGTAAAGGGGGGAGGGGGGAGGGGGTATTTATTTAATTGGGTAATACAAGATAAAGAAAACAAAGCTATAAGCTTTGCCCAGTCTACCAGCAGAGTCGTTATTGACATATGAAGGTCGTCTGTGATACAGGCATATTTCGTGACTTCGTGACTTCATCAAGCACTTAGATTAAGCTGAATTACTGTAACAGTAACAACAGTTTTCTATGCAAATTAATGCCATCCCTGATACGCTTAAACAATTTAGAACTCCTTACAATTCCTTTAACGATAATAAACTTAGAGATACAATTTTTTATCTCTGTTTGGTAGAATAAATTTAAAGAAGACTTACGCCGGGTAGCCAGCCATATTAACTGGTCTTTTGGGGATTTTACACTTGGATAAAATAAGTTTATTCATGAGTTTTTTTTTTTCCACATTCTCTTCATCCTAGTAATAAAAAGTTTAATTGTATCTAAAGGGAATATCAATGTGTGCAAACTTTTAAATCTGGGTCCGTATGCATAAAAAATAACTCTGGGTTAAAATCAAACTCTGAGTAAAATTTACCATTGACTTAACCAGGTTCTCAAGGGTTAAATATTGATTTAACTCAGTGTTAAGTTTTATGCATATTGGCCCTGGTAAGACGTTTTCAGTTAACAGTGGAATAGCTCAATTGGTAGCCAGTTGAATTATTAGGCTTGGTAGGTGTAGTTGCTGTGGGTTGGAATCCCCCTCAAAAAATTCTAATGCCATGGCCAGTGCGTTTGGGAGCTGACCGTGTATCTGCTTTCACCACCTTACACTGAATCTGAATTTCCTTTTAGTGGGCTTAAAATGTACACGGTTTGCTGCACACTTGTTTTTCTTAACAATCAAGCACAAATATTTTAAACTTTAGTGAAACAGGAGTCTTGACCTATTCATGAAAGCTTTAGAGATCTGCGAGTTCTTGGTAAATGCTCAAGCACCTGAAGAGTGGGTGATAATAATATCCTGCCCTTCCAGCACAATAACCAGACATAAACGTTATTACTTACATCCGTCTCCAGTATTTCTATTAAATCTTCTTTAGGTACATCTCTTTCGTCTCCTGATATCTTTAGTTTATAGTCTGATACTGACCAGTCTAGATCCCACAGCCAGGGGTCATTTTTATATCTACAATAGTACGTACCATTACGTTACAATAAAGAACCCAAGTACTAACGATCCGAACCGCAAAACAAGACTCAAAAATATCAAAAATAGGACCGGACTTCATTGTAGGGCCCAGTAGCTTTTAGCTCATTAAATGTACTCATTATTACAATTTACGGTTGGGCAGCAGTTATCAAAAATATTAGTATATCATTCGCAATACATTCTGTATTCTAATTGATCACTACAGAAACGGATGAAGAATATTATATTTAGATACTTTTGATAATTCAATTTTCTGTTTCTTATGATTGTTATTTGAACTTTCCACACAGACATTGCGTTATTGTTGTGCTTTGGCATTGTCATAGTGTCACGTGGCAAACTATAGCGTTTTGAAGGAAGTGATAGTAGGAAAGTAAATATAAGGAATCCCTCAAAATTTAAGCCTTCAAATCCCCATGTATCATTTGAAAGTCAAAAATACGAATCGTTTAATTAGACTATGGCTTAGAAAACACATATACAGAAAATGAAAGATAACTGTTAAGGTACGGGTATAATTGAAGGGATTGTGAAATTTTTGGGCGGTTCCAGAAAATTTGAAGGTTACTTCCATAATCAAGGCCCAAACGATCCTCAAAAATTCTGAACATAGCCCTTTAAGTTTGATAAATACTAACCTTTCCCCTTCCAACATCTCACAAGTCTCATTGGCTAATTCCATCAACATTTTCTTTAATTCTGTTTGTATTTCATCATACATTGCGTTAGAGAGAGTAATATATCGTTCCCAGTTAGCATTGATAGGTAGATACGCTGTTCCCATTTCTATCATACCAGCTAGAGTTACAGGGTGGGGAAATCTAATACACAAATAGAAATAATATTGATATTAAGAAATAATAAAATCTCACAAGAACAGTGGCATTAAAGTGATACCACCTCTAAAAATGTCATCAGAATGACTTAATGCTTTTTCATAGTCCGTTTTTTTAAATGATCAGAAAAAGACCCCAAAGCAAACAATATCATTCAAAACCCATTAGATAAAAAAATATTCCAACATAAAAAGCTCCCATTCTCTGGCCAGATATATTAAAAGAAATTCTGAAACCTTTAACATCCGAAATCAAAGGGATTGTAAAGAGGTTTTCTAAACTTTGTATGTGTATCATGGACACTGATAGCATCAATTTGCACCATTCCGATTTCCAATCCGATGTCTGTGGTTCTTGCAATTCCACTAAAACTAACGCGATTTATGACAATACATAAAATCCCTTTAACAAAAGAAATAAGGAAATACCTTTCGAGAAATTCCGGCCATAATTTAGAGAATACAGAATGAGTGGCTGAAACATCATGAGCACAATATTTCATTAGTTCCTGAAATAATCAGAACAAAGTTTTAGAAAAGAGCCTAATAGATAGTGCAAAACATTAAAAAGAAATTTTCTGCACCTGCGTAGGGTAGCAAAGATGGGCAATGACACCTCCTAAAATGAAATTATATAACCCCTGGTAGGTTTTAACTTGGTGAAAACGTTTTTTGTAGCCTTTTCAGGAGTCTTTCCCTATATGTTTGGAGCTACGTTCAGCCAATACAGGGTGTGCCCAAATTAAGGTAATCTAAAGCCTGAATGATTTTGCCAGGACAACTGTATTTGCTTTCTCTTTGCTTATCGATTTCCAACTGCTGAGAGATTGATAAAGTGCCCATCCCGTAACACAACGGGCCTCAATTTGCAATTTGATTTAAAATTTAAAAACACAAAAAAAAAATATGGACTATACATGGGTAAATATACAGTAATAACATACTAAAACTTTACCTGAAAATCTTCTCTAACATCCGCCATACTGCCTACTACAAATGTATTCCTCTTGTCTTTATTGAGAGGTGTCGTGTCTTCACAATGAAACTGATATACAGCATTTAAACTATTCATAGATCCTACCAACATCCAATCAGTTGACTGTAATATAACACAATTTTATTCATTTTATTACGAGGGTGGGCTGAAAAGTTGTTGAGGACTTTTTTGGTGATCAGGATGAGAGCTTCTATACCACCGGGATCCAAGCACTCCAACACCGCTGGAAGAAGTGTGTGGATTGCAGGGGAGACAATGTTGAAAAATAAACCATGTAGTTAGTATCAGAAAATGTTGAATTTAATGGATGCCAAATTTCATCACTGTGGCATAACTCCTTCCTAGTCAGGCTATGAACTTTTCAGCCCTTCCTTGTAGAAAATATAAAGTTGTGAAAAAAAAATGATGAGATGGTCATGGCACCATTTAATGTCAGGCATAAACTCTATTGGGAGACAGAACAAAAACATGCAGTGAGCAATGAGGGAAATTTTGCCAGGACAGCGGCATTAGCCTGCTCTTATTTTTGATTTCCAAACTGTAGAAATTCCTTTCAGAGCATGCTTACTCTTCTTTAACAAAGTACCTTAAACCAGCTTTATCAGATTGGTATTTCTTAGATAGAATTTTCCACTCTAAAAACCTTATTTTAGAACTCATAAATCACATAAAGCGACTGTTTCTGAACCTCATTAACATAATAATATTAGGTTGATATTTTCAAGATATTAATAACTAACTTACATGTTCCATAAAGCCCTGACGTAACTTCTTTTCGAATTCTAGTACCTCCTTTCTATTACTGTCTTTGCCAGCGTTAAATAAAATACGTTGAAAGGAAGTTAAACCACAGATAGCTATATGTAGTGACATGGTATCTAAAAAACATGTCTTCTTATTCTGAAATTAATTACATAATTTTAAAGTGATACAACTTCTTAGAATGAACCAAAAAATTAGGTTCTCAAACTTGGCCAATAGGAGTATTTATTCATCAACGGTGTCCACAGTAAACAAACAGAATCAAATAAACCCATAAAACTATGTAATTTTCCATACAATTACAGGTTATTATTGATTAACGCTTAAAATTTGATCAAGCGTTTTTTAATTATTGTATATAAATATAGTTTTCTGGATTTATCAGATTATCTAGGTGATCTGTCGATAGTTATGCAACCAGGTAAGTCCCCTAATAAATATAAACTCCTATTGATCAAGTTTGAAAATTTAGATTTTTTGTTGTAGGTTGAATTCCTCTATAACTGATTGTAAAGAGGCTTTATTATTCATATGTTTCTAGGATAAACTTTGTTACTTTTGCAAATACTCTTATAATATTATTACAGTTTTAGTGATAGTAATGTCTCAAAAAGTTCTTGTTGAAAATTTGAACAGAGAGAATCATACAGATAGTGTCTTTAATAACTAATAGAGGCCCAGAGCTTTATATTACATGCTAGTTACAACAATAAATGTTGTGCCCAAATTAGCAGCCCCTAAATCAATCTAATTAAAATTAGATTACATTTCGTTTTGGTTATTTTTTGATTGTCGACTCCATGTAATCTAAAGACTTGTATAAGGAGGTTATCTTTTGGTGACGAAAATTTCAGCCAATCAAAATCTACCTTCAAGATCGCGGGTCTATGCATTCATTGTGGGAAGACGAAACAGAAAGTAAAGCGACACAGCAGTCCAAATTATGACACAATACAAAATATTCAAATATATTTGATTGGCAGAGGGGTGGCACGTGCTATAAATAGCTTATTCGTAACCAGAAGATGACCTCCTTATACAAGTCTTTAGATTACATGGAGTCGACAATCAAAAAATAACCGAACGAAATGTAATCTAATTTTAATTAGATTGCCCCTAAATTAACAAAACTGATAATGACAACTCCGTAAATGAAATTATATAACCCCAGAGGGTTCTAAAATGGTGAAAATGTTTCTGTAGCCTACTAAGGTGCTCTTTTCTATATTTTTGATGCCCCGCTCAGCCAATACAGGGTGTGCCCAAATAAAAGTAATCTAAAGCCCTGGAGGCCAGTTTTCAAACAAATTTTACCTGTATAAGATACTGCTCTTTGATGAACGATCTATCAAAACCAACATTGTGACCAATGATTATCTTTCTAGATTTATTATTAATACCAACTGATCCTTTCTTAGTTTCTAGTGGAATCATATCATTCAGTGTTAGGTCTGTAGACCATCGGAATTTATTCTCTATTAGATATTCACTACACCAAGAATACCTGCAATGAAATGAACAAACTGAAATGAATGAGAGTAAAATATTTGCTCTTCAACAAGGAAAAATCTGTACAAGCATAACAACTCCGCGAATCAAAATTTCATCCAAAACATGGCAAAATCCAGAGCAATAGTTGTATAGTAATGGACCAAAAAGAAGCACCATCAGGTGTTTCAAAAAGAGTAAACATTGCCTGACACACGCCACCACTATAGTTTCAATCTCAGTCTAGAATACATATAGAATATTCAATTTCGCAATCAATTTTCCTTCTGTCAGTGATACAATTAGAAGGGGCTCTTGTATGAAAAGTTTTGTTAATACCAAAAGTTATGAAAACATCTGATTTGATCATTAGGAAAGTTCTAAAAAAAACTAGTGGTTTGAGTAGGCCTCCTACTACCTTATAAGGTAAGTTTATAATAATCTGATAATCTAGGAAAGATCAATGCCAAGAGGTTTGGCCAAGGACCAGTTGGGACAAAGGATTCTCACAGAATCTAAGTTGTTATCCTTGTAAAATATACATGTTTCTTTCTTTCTTTAAATATCTGGCCTTACTGTATATCTGAGAAACTAAACTAGTTTGTCAATATTTGTCAGAGTAATTCAAAGCAGTGAATACATGGTAGGTGAGAATATTAAAAGAGTGCTTACCAATGGGTAGGAGACAAGGCTGTAGCCATGGTGGGATAACTCCCTTCTTTAACTAAACATTCTATATCAAACATTAAAATTTCTTCATCGGGATAGTCCACAAGAGTTACTTCCCCATTTTCATCATATTTCGTCCAACCTTTAGCAAAATTCCAAGTTTTAGGTTTTTCGGGCGTCTCACTTTTAAGGTAGGCTTGAACAATTCTTCTAACATCTTCAGTCTGTTCACTGGCAATGTTTCGAAAATGTTCATCAATGTTGTTACCTAATAGTTTTGGGAGTGAAAAATCAACATTTTTGTGAATTTCTGGAGGTCTGTCCCACAAATCATGCATAGTGAGATGTTTCTGAATATCATTCATATCACTGGTTCCACTCACATTTTGAGGAGAATCTTTAAAGATTTTTTCATGAAGATTATTCGGCAACATTTGAATGTTGATTTCATTTCGTCGTAAATTTTTAGACCCTTCATCTTGCTTGGTACCTGATTTCTCAGATGAAGACAACGCTCGAGGAGTTTGATGATACCAGCGAGTTACACTCCAGCTGGGACATCTGGTAGGGGATTTTAATACTCTCAACATATTTGTAACTTCAGTTCATCCCTAAAATATAAAGTTACAGCCAAGGTCAGAAATAGTGTTAAAGAATTGGTACTTTCAATGGTGGTGGAATTGGATCATCGAACTAGTAGTTTTTGGAACTGCATGGTTAAAGGGATATGTTCACTAACTTTTTGAGTCAAAAATATTTTGGTCTTAAATTTTTTAGCCAATCTAATCAGTCATATTGTTCACAACTCTCATACGAAATCTAAGCCTTCAAAAACATGAATATCAGCGTTGGAATGTAAAAAATACGACTCGTCATTGTAACACTATGCGTTATATAGAAACACATAATACAGAAAATGATGGATAAATGTTAAGGTAGCTTGGTAGGGCTAAAATTGAAGGAATAAATTTTGTGCATTTCTGGTACTTCTAGAGTACATTTATGAATATTCAAGTTCTAAAATCGACCATCGGAAATACTGAACATTCCCCTTTAAAGGTGATGGTATCTGAAAAGGATGTAGATTGTGCTTATATGCATTTAGTAGGGTCAGATTGTTATCTCAAGTTATGCATGTCAATGGGATGAATACAAAATCGTTACCATTTATAAAGAGTCAACAACACCCTCCCCCAATTTCATGAATAATTATGTAGTATATAATTTCAATTCAAAATGCAATTCAGTAGTCAAAGAGTAAGTATTTTATGTCTCTAAAGAATAAATAAATAGTTGGCAAATTACACACACCATTTTTTAAAGAACTCAAATTGGAATTTAGAACTGTCTAACACGGGCAGATTGCAGTCCTAACGTACTACATGTATTAGTGTGATGGAATATCCAAAATAGAAAGCTTGACAAATAAATTTGAATAAAATATTTATGAATAGGACAAAGTTACTGATAAAATTTTAGATTTGGAAGTCATGTTGTTTTGACCGGAAGTCTTTATTAATATTAGGTGGTTACTGTAAAAACGTGCATTTATCACATACATTCTGGACCGAATATATAATCTCAATCTTAATAAAAGTCAAGATATTTAAACCTTTTGTTCGATCTTATTGTTAAATGAGAAAAACGAGGTAAGAATAAAAAAAAAGAGACAAGATATGGTTAAAAAATAATTTTCAACATAAATGACTAATCCTTTTTTGTACGGTATCTTGATAAGGGAAATAACTCTTTCCCACCTCAGTGCAATGGTTCAAAAATTTGTGCGGTTTTTAATTTTTCGATAAATCTGTAAGAATTTTTATGGTTTGGCTTCAACAGTTTGTGTAGGCTACTCAATCTTTAAATGATAAATCCACCCCCTGTCCAATTCTACTGGCAAATTGAACAAAATTGTAGATTATATCGGTTTGAAAAAAAAAGTGAAAGTAAAATAAAAGAGTTAGGCTATACACTTCTAAACTAGAGAATGGGAAAATGCCATGCAGTGTTCAGTGAGGGCACTGTCAGCCCTTCTGACTTGTAGCGCTGAGAAGGGGAAGCTAGGTTGAAGAATCTGAAAGTTTTATCACGACCCATGCCTGGACTCGAGCTCAAGCAAGATTCTTACTCACTGAGCCACTGCAACTCCTTTTTTCCAGTATTCTCAATGAAACAGGGTCTATTTTATGTAAGATTAACATCCTCAGAGTAAGGTACAACTTAAAACCTTAGCTCAAAGCCCTATGTTCCAGAGAGGGAACACTAAAATACATATGGATAAGTCGGCTAAGTTGACACAAGGCCAACAGTGTATGTGTAGTTTATGCTACCCACTCAACAGCAGGTTTTATCTGACTAAGTTTATGCCTGAATTAAGAGCTTATTTTTCTTGTTCTTTTTTAATCATTTTAGGTACACAGGTTACTGAAAAATGAAGATCGCGGTGGAAGGTTGTTGTCATGGGGAACTTGATAAAATATACGAGACTATTGAATATCTCCAGAAACAAAATGATATGAAAGTCGATATTTTATTAATATGTGGTGATTTTCAGTCTGTTAGAAATTCCAGTGATCTACAGTGTATGGCTGTTCCTCAAAAATATCAAAAACTAAACACTTTTTATAAGTTAGTATTTATATTGTGTTGTCTAGACATAATTCATTTGCTTGGATACGAGGTTGTGGTCGTCATGTTTGAGAGTTTGGTTTTATATCAGTTTGTGAAAGTCCAATGACCTTGAATAAGTCATCTTCACTCATAATTCCAGTCCACCCAGCTGTTAGTGGGTAAGGATAACTGGGAAAGATCAATGCCAAGAGGTTTGGCCAAGGACCAACTGGGAGAAAAGATCCTTTTACAAAACCTAAGTTGTTATCCTTGTAAAATATAGATGTTTCTTTCTAATGATAATCTTAAAAAGACCATTCACTATCTGCTGGATCTATCTTACATTTTCCAAGATTTTTTAGCTAAGATAACCAGTTACAGTGTTATCAAAATTTTAGCTTTCTTATCCATGTGTATCTATAATGGTACATCGATAGGCCTACATAATTTTTAACATAGTTTATGTTTAGTGGAATTCTTGATGAGAATGATGGTCATTAGATCTAATTTAATCTATTTTTTCTCCAGATATTACAGTGGAGAGAAAGTTGCTCCAGTTTTAACAGTTTTTATTGGTGGAAATCATGAAGCTTCAAATTATCTCCAAGAATTACCTTATGGTGGCTGGGTGGCCAAAAATATCTATTATATGGGTATGAAGAAAGTTTTGTTCAAAATTGTTGTTCGTAATCAATTTGTTTTGTCTTGAACAAACACAAGCATTTTGATCATATCTTCAGTATTCAAGTAACTACTTTAATATTTTTTAAATCAATTTAAAATCATGCCTATTTTCATTAGTCAGTCAGGCAAAATGCCAGCTTCTTTTTCAATAGGAAGTTGTGACAACAATGAGAAATTTTTTATGCGAATTACTTTCAAGATTTATTTTAGAAACAGAACAGTGGGCCACAGAGAAAAGAAAGTTAGTTTTATGTTTATGCAATAATAGTGCTATATATTTCCCTACAGGTTATGCTAATATAGTACAGTTTGGAGGTATAAGGATAGCAGGACTATCTGGTATATATAATGGTAAAGATTATACTAGGGGACATTTTGAAAGAGCACCGTATAATGAAAGTACAAAACGCTCTGTGTATCATGTTAGGAATTTAGAAGTCTTTAGATTTAAACAGGTGAGTGAAGGTGCTTATCAATGGTTTGAAATGAAATTTGAAATGAAAATGATAGGCTTAAATTACTTTTCAGGACCTGATAAGGCAAATAAAACAGGCAATGGCATTTATTGAAAGAAAGATCATCTATATTTTACAAGGATAACAACTTAGGTTTCGTAAGGATCCTTTCGCCCAGGTCTGGTCCTTGGCAAAACCTCTTGGCATTGATCTTTCCCGGATTATCCATACCCATTTACAGCTGGGTTGACTATAATTATGGGTGAAGATGACTTAGTCAAGGTCATTGAACTTTCACACACTCATCGAGAACCGCACTCTCAAACATAATGATCCAAGCAAATGACGTCACACAATACAGAAATGACATACAGAGATTAGGCCAGAACAGCTGGATAAGCCTTTTATTTTTGATAGAATTGGCTGTTATTTTATTATTTTTGAATAATTTGGGTGCTGAGCATGAACTACAAAAAAAAAGAATTCAATCTAAAGCATGTTTTTATCTCTTTATATTGCCAGGTAACCAGACCTATTGATATTTTCCTGTCACATGACTGGCCTCGTGGTATTTATAACTATGGTAACGTCAAGGAATTATTACGGAAGAAATCATTCTTCGCGAAGGAAATTGAACAGAATAAGCTAGGAAGTGAGCCTAATGAAGAATTATTACATGTTTTAAAACCAGATTATTGGTTCGCTGCTCATCTACACGTCAAATTCCCAGCTATTGTACAACACAAGGTAAATAGTATAAACTTTTTTGTAGAAGTCATGAGTCTGGAATCAGAATATTCTGACCGCGATTTATGGTTAGGTGGCTGCAATCTATATTACAGACATAGCTAACTTGTGTTGGAGTATTTCCTGTATTGTGTTGATGCGCATGTTCCTTCAGCAACGTTAGACATTGGCATTATCTACCGTTGCTGGAGTGACGGAGTTTTCTCGTCATTAACAACTAATAACCTCGTTTTAAAAACACTACGTCACATTCAATTTATGACCGTTGAGACTCGATTATCACAAGGTAAATTTGCTACATGAAATTTGACGTCTGGTCATTCGAAAGTTTTCCCTCAATAATTTGTTACAAGGAATATAACTGGTCGAACAATAATCGTTCGACCAATCAAAACTAATGACGAGAATATCGTATCATGATAGCAACGGATTAATGTAATGAAATGAAATGATAGCTGTTGCTAAAGGAACATGGTTGATGCGTGGGTAGAACAACAATATAAGTTAGAATAGATTGACCCTACTTTATTCCATTACTATCAACACATTGTTACATTTCATCTTATACATTTCATCACTGCGCATGCGTGACCTTTATACTCTTAACCTGACCTCACATGACCTACATACAAACACCACATCCTGTATGATAAATTGTTATGTTTGTCAAACACCATTCATAATTCAATGGTATTTTTTTGTGTATCCATAATTATCTCATTTGTATCTACAACAGCCATTGTCTAACAATAACCTTGTATGCAGATAGAAGAAAAACTTTCCAAGATTATTAGGCTGAATTAGAATACGTGATAATAAATAGTTCCTCAGCTCATGCTAGTTACCTCCCATTACATGATATAAAAGTTAATATCACGTGACCTAAAATTTGAAAGCAGTGCACTTTATCCGCCAGCTGCATACAAAGTTATTGTCAGGCGTAGCGAGAATGGCCGACATATTTATGATTGTAATTAGCTGTGTTGTAAGTCAAAAATACAGTTTTGCAAGAATGATAAACTAACTCTTACTATTGATTTTAAGGGCAAGAACTCTGCTTCTAAAGGTCGAAAATAGCTCAAATTTGACCTTGATCTTCGTTTTATGAATATGTATACACATATCAAATTTCAAATTTCATTTGATTCCATTAAAAACTGTAGATTTTATAGCGTTTACGAGCAAATGTTGACCGACGGACGGGTGCTGAAAATATACGTCCTCATAGAGAGATGAGGGCATATAAAAAGCTAATTTTCAATAAAATGAAACACAATATATACTATATGGTTCAATAATATGAACCATTAAATACAGTTATTATCAACCTTGGTGAAAACGGACCATCTGTAATAATCTTTCTTAGTTGGGGTTTGTTTGGAGTCGTACAGAATACACCAAAAACCACCGAATTGACCAGTTACACATTTTTTATTCTGAGCACAATAATCTTGGCACTTTTTGCGGCTCATACCATAGATTAGGAATCTTAGAACTGGAGAAGAATACAAATGACAGTAGGTAGAATGCCACACACTTTCTGTACATCCACGAGTTTGGTTACATTTTAACTCACACTGTACTTCATTCAAATCAGGAAGTAGAGAACTGTGGTTGAAATTTATATGTTGCCTTTGTACTGTAGTTTCGAACTTGCAGGGACCTAAAAAATACAATAAGATAAAATAGTAGAACTGCACATACGTACACTCATGATATCCCTACGCCAAGCCCCTCATGCAATATTGAATTCCTATAGACTCATGTGCAGTTCTACTTTTATACATACACTATCGTTGATTGTTTTGAGGTCATGTACTCGACTGTGGGATACCCCCTTGAATGTAATGTTTACAAACAAATCGTGACGTCATAGGGAATTCCCAATGCCGTTCAACACGTAACCAAGGCTATTTTGCTTTCAAAAACATTAATTACGGTGTTCTTTATGGGTTTTGTAGACTATTTTTGTTTGGACATGTTTTAAATTAAGAATTTATTTTAATTCATTATCATTTGTTTAAATTGAATCTTGTAATGCAACTGGGAATATTCTATGTGAGATAAAAAAAAACCGAGATGGCGTCATTCGCGAGTCAGTAGAAAAAATAGTTCCGACCGTATTCAATGACCGTCGAATATGGATTCAATTATTACATGGGCTTGTATTCAATGATTGGCTGTCATAGTATTACACATGTATGTAATAAAATAAGATATTTTATTGTATCATTATGTTTCATAAAGGACAGCACACAATATACATAAGCTAAGCTTACATTTTATGAATGATACATGAAAAGAGAACAAATTAATATACGTATACAAAATTATGATAAAAAACAATAACAATATTCGATCTAAAAAAGAATAAACCCAAGATATCCTGATAATATGAGGTATGTTAGACATAAACATAAAAGATCTACTAACAATTCAAGACGTTTCCATTGTGTAATGACCAAAGTAATTGTTGCATAGTTTTATAGAGTCTTTCTTCTGTGAATGCAACACAGATACTTCAACACTTATCAGTATGATTTATCACAGTAAAGTATACATGTATATTGTTTGTGAGATCTATTTTTTCACTTTCCTCACTATCTGTACTTGTTCATAATATGGAGCTAATAAAGCTTAAAAACAAGGAAGATGATGCCATAATTAGTTGATCTGTTGTTAGATTTAAGGTGATAATGTACGATGAGAATTTAATTTTTTTGTTCATTCTAAGAGGTGGTATCGCTATAAGTTGCCTTAAGTGGTGATTTTTTTTTTTCATATTACCTATCAAATTTGCGCATTTGTAAAGTCCCACTCTGTACCACGTGTTATTTTACGTAATACACACAAAAGTAAGAGAATTGCAAATTCTTAGTTTTATGTTGTTTAGAATCGGATAAATCAATGCCTGAGATAATGGCGAATGCTGCTAAAATATTGATGCTAAATAAAACAATATATCAAATTCAAAATTTGACGAAGATGGCTTTCAAATGTAACGATTTCGTGGTTTATTTACATTTACCTTACCTCGGCTCTACAATGACGTCACGCAAGGGTCTTTTTTTTGCTATAAAAATATTTATTGGTTACTTCTGATAGATAAATGATTTTATTATTCAAAAAGGTAGTTTTTAAGCAATTCAATGATTTATGAAAAATCTATTGTCTTATCCTTTAAGAATAAAAGGGGGAATTATTAGAAAAACACAATCAGATAGAATGCATAAAATTAATTAACATTTAAAATAAAGAAACTCATTTTTATGGTCTGTAAAGTTTCTCATGTACCCAATGTTCATTGGTTCCCAAACTACTATTTTTTACAAGATCTGATATTTGGAGTGTTTTTACTAGAAAACATTAGTTACGCAAACCAAAATGACTTAGAGATTAGAACCATCCCCTCCCTACCAGAATTCCTGTCATTTAGGCACAAATATTTAAATACAAATGACCTGTGCCTATTGGGCTGTGTCTAACGGTCTGATGCTTAAAATATTTTGTGCCCAAAGCTTATAATTTCCAGGTTGTCAGTAAAAATTTTTAAAATTACCAGGTTTCTTTACTTTACAATACTTTTCGATAACAGAAGGATGTTTAGTGCTGACAGCTTCTAAAGTTCCAACACACAGCAAAACAATTACCCACATCAGATTAGAATAGACAGTCATTTTGACTCGTTCTGTGAATAACGAAGTTTTGTGTTCGTATTAATAATTAAGACCAGAGGATAATGACAAGCTATTATTAAAGTGACTCCCTTTGAGTAAAATGACTAAAAATTATGAAAGATTAAATCAGGTTTCTGTGGAATAGCTGGAGAATCATATAGGATTGTAATTTAGAGAAGTGATAGCTAATATTAATCTCTATCAGCTTGTAAAGCTCTCAGTAAGATGACGATATCGGACAAACTAAAAACAAGTCAGGTTTTTGTGGAATAGTTGGAGAATCATATAGGATTGTAATTTAGAGAAGTGATAGCTAATATTAATCTCTATCAGCTTGTAAAGCTCTCAGTAAGATGACGATATCGGACAAACTAAAAACAAGTCAGGTTTTTGTGGAATAGTTAAACTAGGTTAAAGAATCATATAGGATTGTAATTTAGAGAAGTGATAGCTAATATTAATCTCTATCAGCTCGTAAAGCTCTCAGTAAGATGACGATATCGGACAAACTAAAAACAAGTCAGGTTTTTGTGGAATAGCTGGAGAATCATATAGGATTGTAATTTAGAGAAGTGATAGCTAATATTAATCTCTATCATTTCTCAGTAAGATGACGATATCGGATATAATCTAGGTGAGAATTGTCAAACTAGTATTTTCCCAGTTTTACAAGATAAAAAAAAAAGAAGTATTTTCCCAGTTTTACTTTCTATTCATATAAGTATAAATATAAAATAAGTATATAAATATATTAACATGTAACATTCATCTTTAAATGCTGAAACAGCAAATAACTTCTGAACCTATTATTCATTGCTAGATCAGCATTTCTATTCAGTTATATGTATATATTATATATAGTAGATCAATAACGCTGATAAAGATGGTTACCATAAACTGCCAACATGTTTCAATTTCATATTTCCAAGGCATAATACCAATACAATAAACGATATGACGTTGATAATGTCTTTAGGAGATATACTGTTAATGTGATGGATTTACACTAATGGAATGAGAAAAGTAAACAGAATACATGTATATCATTCTAAAGATCAAACAATGCCGTTAAAATTGGGTTTTCTCAAATTTCTCAATAAAATATTTCTCCTTAATTCCCAGTAGTATGGTGTCTTCGCTGGACATTTTATTTTTTAGTCTTTAAACGCTAAGCACATTTTTTCCAATATAAACTGTTGAAAATAAATAAAACGTGTTTTTTCGTTTTGCTGGATGTTTCAGAAATGAAATGGAGTTTTGTGTCCTACTTTTCTGAACTTGTATGGACGGACAAATGTCGTACAGTGGACAGCAGCATCAGCATACTCTTAATTGCGATTACCAACTGTCGAAGGATCATTAACGTACTGAATGGTTCAGGTTTAGAACAGTAATTTGGTTTATAACAGGCCCGTAGGAAGAGATGGATAATGGTGGTGGTGGGGTGGGGTGGGGTACATAGACCCCAATTTTATGCAAATTCCAAAATACCCTGAGACTCCATTTTGCGTTATATAAAAATATATCATTTCAAGATGGCGACAGATTTGTTATATCCGGTTCAAATTTTATCATTTATATATTTTTTTGTGTATATATTTTATATATATGTCAAAATATTTTTCTCGGTTTAACTATGCTTGATCTACTCTCGCCAATGATATATACATTTGAATAAAAATTGAGCCTTATAAAATTTGGAAATGCGTACTGCCTCGGTACCATCCATGGTTCTAGTTTTATCTCTACAATTTGAACTATTAACGGTGTAATTGATCCTGCTCTATATATGTTTCAATTCTATTCAAATTAATATATTTAGATAGATAATGACTTATAATATATCAGCAGAATTGTAATTTAATGTTTAAATTTTAAATATATTGGCTCTTACCATTAATAGTGTTATTGATCTACTTTTATATGTTTTAATTCTATAGGTAATTATTTATGATATATCAGCAAATATCTAAAACATACAACTGAGGATAATAATAATAATAATAATAATAATAAATAATAAATAATAAATAATAATAATGATAAAAAAGTAGAGTAGTAACGTCTGTAATTTTGTACATAACTTATCTATACAAATAGAGTAGTAACGTCAGTAAACTTGTATATAACTTACCTATACAAATAGAGTAGTAAC
Organism: Lottia scabra; assembly: GCA_029955415.1. NCBI lineage: Eukaryota > Metazoa > Mollusca > Gastropoda > Lottiidae > Lottia > Lottia scabra. The sequence goes on along the minus strand of JARJEI010000018.1, from coordinate 3,172,045 downwards.
GTCTGTAAACTTGTACATAACTTACCTATACAAATAGAGTAGTAACGTCTTTAAACTTGTACATAACTTATCTATACAAATAGAGTAGTAACGTCTGTAAACTTGTACATAACTTACCTATGAAAAGAGAGTAGTAACGGCTGTAAACATGTACATAACTTACCTATACAAATAGAGTAGTGACGTCTCACTGTAAAGTTGTACATAACTTACCTTTACAAATAGACTAGGAACGTTTGTAAAGTTGTACATAACATACCTATACAAATAGAGTAGTAATGTCTGTAATCTTGTACATAACTTACCTATACAAATAGAGTAGTGATGTCTTTAAACTCGTACATAACTTACCTATACAAATAGAATAGAATGTCTGTAAACTTGTACATAACTTACCTATACAAATAGAGTTGCAACGTCTGTAATCTTGTACATACCTTACCTATACAAATAGAGTAGTAACGTCTGTTATCTTGTACATAACTTACCTATACAAGTAGAGTAGTAACGTCTGTAAACTTGTATAAAACTTACCTATACAAATATAGTAGTAACGTCTTTAATCTTGTATATAACTTACCTATACAAATAGAGTAGTAACGTCTGTAATCTTGTACATAACTTACCTATACAAATAGAGTAGTAACGGCTGTAAACATGTACATAACTTACCTATACAAATAGAGTAGTGACGTCTGTAAACTTATACATAACTTACCGGTACCTATACAAATAGAGAAGTAACGTCTGTAAACTTATATATAACTTATCTATACAAATAGAGTTATAAAGTTTATAAACTTGTATATAACTTACCTATACAAATATAGTAGTAACGTCTGTAATATTGTACATAACTTACCCATACAAATAGAGTAAACGTTATCGTTTTGTGATATTGTTTTGGTTTATCAATTTGGTTTACTGTTTTAGTTTTGTTTTCTTGTTAAGATTATCGTGTTCTAGAGCTATATAGCCCATTGGGTGCTGATGCTCCTTAATACATTTCATTTCAATCATATTTTTATGATCAATATGGTATGTAATTGTTTTTGAATAAGTCTTCCCATGTTAGGTTGAATGGTAGATTCAGTTTGACGTCATACTTTGATATAAAAATACATACACCTTATATACATAATACATACACCTTATATACACAATACATACACCTTATATACACAATACATACATCTTATATATGTAATACATACACCTTATATACATAATACATACACCTTATTATATACATAATACATACACCTTATATACATAATACATACACCTTATATACATAATACATACACCTTATATACACAATACATACACCTTATATACATAATACATACACCTTTTATACATAATACACACACCTTATATACATAATACATACACCTTATATACATAATACATACACCTTATATACATAATACATACACCTTATATATACGTAATACATACATCTTATATACATAATACATACACCTTATATATACGTAATACATACATCTTATATACATAATACATACACCTTATATATACGTAATACATACACCTTATATACATAATACATACACCTTTTATACAGTATTACATAATACACATACCTTATATACGTAATACGAATACCCGTAAAGGTGGGATAAAAACTGTGGTCTCTTGTCGATTGATTTTTTCAATAATTTATTTTATAGACTAATGATGATGAAGAGGAAAAATTAACCAAGTTTTTATCTTTAGATAAATGTCTTCCGCGACGTAATTTCTTACAGGTAAATAGAGTTATTGCCCTTTCATTGAGACCTCGCTATTGATAGGAAATATGTTTCGAATATTAAATGTGTATCAGGACTTGACCACAGCAAAGTTAAAAGAGGGGGTGGAGAATAAAAAAAATAAAAAAAGATTACCGATCAGTAGCCTGCCTTCAATAATCGATCTCAATTAAGTAATTGATACCCAGCCCTATGTAGAATTGTTGATATAAGTCACTGACCACTGATTTTATTATTGATTGGTTTTATAGGTGATAGATTTTCCTCATGACAACAATATTCCTCTCAAATTACAACTAGATCCTGAATGGCTGTCAATCATTAAACAGACCAATCATCTACTGAACCTTGGCCCCTCCTCCTGTTTTATGCCAGGCATTGGCAGCAATGAAAGGTATAGTTATGATTTAGAATTTTAATTAAATTTGATCTATATGGATTTAAACCCTAAATTTCTGGAATAACATCTTATCAGTAAAGTTTTTGTCTTAAGGGTATTGATTGGGCTAGCGTTCGAGAAAAAAAACACGAGATGGAATTTATGCGAATTACTTATTATTTTTGGGCTCAGATTGTAGATAATTATTATTACTTTATTTGTAAACTATATAGAATGAAAGAAACCGACAAGAAATTAGGTATTTCGTTAGTTTTTGCAAAAAAAAATAGGAAAAAGTAGAAAAATGTGTCCCGGTTGGTACAAGATTTCTCAGCCATTTTTTATTGGAAAATTACGATCTTGGTCTTGATTGAAAGCTTATTCAATAAGGATGAAACGTACAGAGAGTTTTTTCGAAAATTCTAATTAGTTTGGCCCCTGGAAAATGTTTGCCGTACCTACGTGTAAATTTTCGTATTTCCATGGTAACCACCAAAATAATAATTTTTTTTGGAAAATCGCTCTGTACGTTTCTCGGCAATGTAATTGTCTACATTTATGCCAAGTTTGAAATGTTCAATTTTTATGACATGTTTGAAAGGGCTGTCAACTCATTAAAAAAAAATCTGATTGACATGAAATCAACCTTAAACTATTGAGAAGGACCCCAAATCATCAACAAATGCACAACAAGTCTCAAGAAATCATTATTTCATATACTTATTCCATTTTTTCATAACGTGAAATAGCCCAAGTAACACCCTTAAAGATTCAGAAAATTTGTTGGTTTTATATAATATATTACACAAATGCATTTGTTATTTTTAACTAAATGAACTTCTCCAGAGCTGGTTGTGTTGATCTTATAAGGGGTTTGTCATCATCTTTAGAAAAAATCAAATATTGTCTACTGGGCTTAAAGGAGTTAAAGGTTATTATGTAAGAGTTAAAAAGTGCATCCTATACCACGGTAAATGCTTTTGAGAGTTAGTGTGATGTTGTCTTTATCTAAACCTTTTCAACAATATAAAACAGCTCCAACCATTTTATATTCCAGATATGACTTCAAGATAACAGCTGATGATATACAAGCGATTAAGGATGATTTTGGTGGTGATTTGACTATTCCTGATAATTTTGAAGAGACGGTGCCACCCCACGATTATAACCAACCTAACAGTAAAACACGCCCTGGTGTTATCATCAACCCTCAAACTACATTATTATGTACCATGTTGGACCTCACGGATCCTCAAGCAGTGTTTCTAGGCAAAGTGTCTACGTTAAAAATTGACCCCATTCCTGTGCCGAGTCCGGACGACCTTGACGATGATGATGATGATGACGTGGATGACCTTGACAGTGAAAGTGACGTGAATAACAGTATTAATACAACATACGAGTCGTTCTCCGTGTCTGCGTTAAATAACAGTGAACTGTCGTCAGAGAGTGTCAGTGACGTGTCGTTTAATTCCGTCAATCCGGCAGACACGGCAATTGACGAAGAAGATGAAATTAAAGAAATTCTCGAGTTGCAAAAAGCAGAGAAAATTTCGGACAGCGATAAAGGTTCGGATGATGAAATATCTAATAAAAATATCACATCTACACCTTGTGTATCCAGACATTCCTCAAAAACTCAAATTAATCAACAATTCGAAGCTTCGTTAGATCTAAATCCAAATTCTCTAGTAGAATTTCCTGTCAAATCCATTTTAAACACTAAATTAGAACAGGAAATGATGTCACCAGCAAGGGGAGGCAATTCAAGCCAAGATTCATCTGCTGAAGAAGGATCTGTGATATCAGAGAAACGAGCGTCAGATTCTGATGAAAGTCCAACAACCAAACGTGTCAAAATGAAACGAAGAAATGTTGTTATGTATAGTGATCAAGAAGATGAAGGGAAATAACTCTCAATGTACTCTTTGTCTCAATTGACATGAATTGCAGGCAGTTTCTTAAAACTTAGAGGGATAAGATTCTAACTTTTGTAGATTTGTGACATTGAACGCTTAGTTTTATTTGAATTGTTGGAACCACAGATGTCTGATTGAAATTTGGAATGGCGCAAATAAATGCTATCAGTTTCTACTTTTTTTTTGAAAAAGTCTGGAATATGAAAATCACTTTTAAATTGAATTAAAAAGGTACATCATGATTGTTGTCATTGTCGACAAATAAAGTCACTTAAAAAGTGTTCATGCAGAATTATTTTGTAAAGATTTTGTATAAAATATGTAATGTATAAAATGTAAGACAGAATGTTCTAAATATTTAGTTTTAGTATATATTTCAGAAGGTTAAGCTGGTCCTTAGTCAAGTCTATAACAACCTAGGTTGACGGTCCAAAGTCAAGTCTATAACAACCTAGGTTGATGGTCCTTAGTCGAGTCTATAACAACCTAGGTTGATTGTCCTTAGTCAAGTCTATAACAACCTAGGTTGATGGTCCTTAGTCAGGTCAATAACAACCTAGGTTCATGGTCCTTAGTCAAGTCTATAACAACCTAGTTATATGGTCCTTATTCAAGCCTACAACAACCTAGGTTGACGTTCCTTAGTCAAGTCTATTACAACCGAGGTTGATGGTCCTAAGTCAAGTCTATAACAACCTAGGTTGACGTAGATCCTTTCCACCAGCTGGTCATTGGTCAAACCTTTAACAACTAGGTTGAGAGAGAACCTTTCTACCAGCTGGTCCTTAGTTAAACCTATACAACTAAGGTTCATAAGATTCTTTCTACCAACTGATCCTTAGTCAAACCTATAACAACTTAGGTTCACAGAGATCCTTCCACCAGATGGTCCTTGGTCAAGCCTTTACAACTTAAGTTGACGTATATCTATTCTTCCAGCTGATCCAAGGTCAAACTTATAACAACTTAGGTTGACGGAGATCCTTTCTACCAGCTACAATTATCAATTATGAATAAAACGGCTTAAGCACCTTTTTTAATGTTTTCGGGCTTTAGAAACCACGACCACCCTTTGTTCGACGTACAGAACCAACTCTTTTACCTACTGATACAGAATTCCCTGAATGAAAAGAAATTTGTTTTTTTTTTATCTTGACCGGGGGGAAATATCAAACAGTTCGTAATCTACAATTATGTTCTTATTCAGAAAAAAGATCTGAAAAAAGTGCGGGCGATTAAGTTGAAATATAATTAGTTGTTGTTATATTGGTTAGATAAATTTCGCAACGTCAAATTTTTTTATTAGAAAAAATAAAATATTAAAATTCCAATTAAATCGTAAAAGCAAACGTATGACAATAGCAGTTTCTAAATATATAGAAGTGGTTAGCTACACTTAATTTAAAAAATAAACAGAATTGAAACGCAATACATTGTTATCAAAGATCGCCCTAAATAGTTTACAAGTCAAATTAATTTCGTTAGCTCTAATTATACCCATTGGAACTAATAGGAGGTACAAAATGGCGACTTATCATTACTGTGTATTTATTTTTTTAAGTGTTTCAACAGCAAATGTGTTAAAATCTGAACAAGAATTTGATTTTGTGGCCATCTTTGATTCGTTTCAATCTGAGATTGATTATCTGAAAGCTGACAAAAAGGACATGGAATTAAATATCGCCATGATGCTAGAAGAACGAGGTTTAATCAGCAACAAGTTTAAAACTTCAGAAAAGAAAATAGAAGCTTGTGAATCCAGATTATCCAAGATGGCGATCCAAATTGCTGAAAACGCAGAGGAATTATCCGCCATTACCTATCGAATCGATGAACAAGAACATAAATTCTTAGAAATCACCGACCAAATATCTCAGTTAAAGAAATCGCTGGTGCCCCCGCAAAAGATACAAATGATGGAAGATCGGCTGAATAAGTTAGAAAGTTTACAAGCTTCATTGGAAAAGGATACGAAAAATACCATCGAAAATTTTGAGCAGACGTTTCTAAATTTAACTCATCTGGTGGATTATGTAAACAATCAAACTCTGGCTTTAGAGGAAAAGATCGAAACGTTAGGGACAATTGGTAAACCTAATTCTATACAAACTACAAGAGTGTCATACGTGTGGCTGAACCAGAGTCAGAACATTGAAGACATCTCCCTCCAGGAATTATTGTCGTCTGCCCAACAACTTCCTAATCAAAATATCGAATACGAATCTGTGGAAAATGAAATCATCGTAAAGGATTTGGATTGGATACAAATGGATTTATCGTCCCTTAAACTGAAACAATGGGCCCTTCAATCTCAGATGTTTCAGAACCAACAGTGTAATTGCACTTCCGGTGTTGAGACTCCCAATGCTACCATGTCTCTGAGTAACACCAGTTATACAACCATGGAAGGTAGGCTTTGCATTCTGTTTATAATTTATCCCCGTTGTAGTTAAATATGGTGTTGTCAAACATTGCATCGTTGTTTTCAGGTTTTGTTTGAAAGAGTCAACTCGTCAAGTGAAATTGGATGTACTTCTGCAAACTCTATGGCAAGGTTATGGTTATATGTGGGGCCGGAGCCTCAATTCGACGGAATGACTCCAACTCCGAATAGTGAGCTACTAAGAACAGTTTACTTCAGGTCAATGCATAGACGTAGGAGACAGCCTGCCCCCAGAAAAAAAATTATTATGTTTTTGCGCAAAAAATCCAAAAGATCAGGCAAAATATCATTAAAATTCGGGCAATGAGTCGGTCTGCCCCCCGTTGAGTCATGGGCCCCTACGGTTATGGGTCAATGTTATCTCACTCAATCGGCGCTTCAATCAGACTACTATTTTATTACTGATAGACAATTTGATGATTATTAAACGGTGACATACTGCCCTATTCTTCGTAAATTAACAAGACAAATAATAATAAATACACTATACATTAGTAATAAACTTGATGTCAACTCGCCATAAATTGAATATTATAATTGATTTGGGCGTAACTGGTGTTTATATTCGTTGTTATTAAACCTTTGATCAGATGAAAAATCGTTTAGTTTGTTCATATTTCATATCTTTGATTTGAATGAACGGGTGACGAAGATTATGGAGGTATAACGTTGCCAAAATTTTCGATTGTGTTGCAACGTTAAAATACCAATGTCGTAATTACAAAATGCTGCAAAGTACAATTGTAACAAAAGTTTCTAATAATTTCAATGTGTTAGATATGTCAATAGGCTAGATATCTTAGATTGTCAACGTGTTAGATGTGTCAATGTGTCAGATGATTGTGTCAATGTGTTGTTATAGCTTACGTTTCTGGAGAAGATAGTAACAGGACAATGATATTTCGTCAATGTTATAATAAGAAACAGTGGAGTCTAAGAAACAAGGACATGACTCTACTTTATCAAAGTTCAAGATCATGATCAATTACAACCCATTTGTCTTCAGCTGATATCAATACATCAATTATATTGCGTATTTTATTTCTTTTAGAATGATCACTCTGGACTTCCGAGATGGGTCATTAATTTGATTGACAGGTGCGACACCACCTTGTGGATACATGCGTTGGGTAATCATCAATTCACTAACTTTACTGTAGCTTGTTGCCAATAAAACTCAATATAACTTGAGTCTTTAATTACAGATAACTTTATATAACTGTTAATGTGTGTTAATGCGATTGACTGAAATATACAACAAAATACTTAATGAAAATGGGGGAAAAGAAAATCAATAAACAATAATACTGAGGTGCGCGGTCACGTGACCCAAGCAACACTCAAAAAACGCCCTTTCTAACATAATGCACCATTGACAAAAGATATGCAATACAATTAAACATTCTTAATATCTTAAACTAATGAACTATTACATAGAAAACATATATAGTTGACATATTACCGATTTATTATGCCCATTAACTTCATAATACTCAAAGTTTACATCACCATTTTCTTCACGATGAAACGTTTACTCCACGTGCTCCGTTCTGGATAATCAAGACTAATATAAAAAACTTTATGACGTTAGGTCACTAATTAATCTCGGCTATTATTGCGAATCAAAGGCGTTCGTATCTTGATTTCACAGGCATTCGTAACACAATTTCTAATTTGTTTACATATTTTCCAACTTGGCGATTCTAGCACTTACACACCGACCCCCTAATTGTTTAACTTCGTGGCAACAATTAAAACATAACCGAATTACAAATTACTAAACTTTCTGTAACTTTTAAATAAAAAATAACTTTCACTTATGCTAATAACTTTACATTTTAATGCTAAATGAAACAAAAAATCTGTAACACTATGCAATGTTTTATTACTTTTACTCAGATAATGCGTCTTGTAGCATATCAAAGAAAACATATATTATAACTAATTTGACTCCATGATCAAACATAACTTACTTATAGGCCTAATTAAAGTAGAATGTTTCGTTTTAACTTTAACCATTCTTACAAGTCCCTTAGAATCGGGTAAGGTTTCTATTACTCTGCCAAGCAGCCAGTTACCTCTTGGCTGGGAGTCATCTACTAACAAAACTAAATCAGATACTTGTAAATTTCTCTTAGTGTTCACCCATAACTTTCTCTCTTGCAAAGACGGTAGATATTGTTTTATCCACTGATCCCAGAAATTATTGACAATGAACTGGACTTGCCTCCACCTTCGTCTTACGTAACTATCATTTTTATCAAAAATACCCGGAGGCATGCTGTAATTTGGTTGTAACAAAAGCAAATCATTAGGAGTTATAGGACTTAAATCATCGGGATCATTTGACAAACAAGTTATAGGGCGACTGTTTACGATACGCTCAACCTCACAGAAAACAGTCAATAAAGATTCATCATCCAAAGCATGAGGAGTAGTTTCCCTTATAACGCCATATAAAACCTTTCGCACAGAACGGATTTGACGTTCCCATGCGCCACCGAAATGTGATCCGGTGGGAGGATTGAACTTCCAGACGATATTCTTTTGTAACAAGTAATCATGAATCTTATGACTATTAAAATTAGCTATCTCATCTCTTAACTCTTTCTCAGAACCTACTAAATTAGAACCGTTGTCAGACCTAATAAATTTAACAGCACCCCTACGAGCAAGAAAACGTCGCAAGGAATTAATACATGAAGTAACATTGAGAGTATGAGCAATTTCCAGATGTATAGCCCTTATTGACAAACAAGTGAATAGAACCCCATAACGTTTCACCTGGCTTCGACCTACTTTTACGTAAAACGGTCCGAAGTAGTCCATACCCGTTCTTGAGAAAGGAGGGTCATCTGGGATAAGTCGCTCTTCGGGCAGATCGGCCATCTTCTGAACTCCAGTCTTGGATTGATAAAGTCGACAGACTATGCACTTGTGAATTACATTTCTAACTAGGGTGTTGGCTTTCAAAATCCAGAACTTCTGACGTAATGATGATAATGTAGCGTTCCTGCCCATGTGACCAACCAACTTATGAGTTTCTTCCACTATAAGGACTGATACATGTGAAGACTTTGGAAGAATAATCGGGTGTTTAACGTATTCGTTAACTTTAGAACGGTTCAACCTTCCACCAACTCTGATGACACCACTGTCCAAAACTGGATCCAAGCTGACAATAGGACTGTGTTTGGCAACTTTCGACTTCGTTTCTAAGCTTTTCAACTCGTCAGGAAAATATCGTTTTTGTTCGAACTTGAAAATGACTAACTCTGCGTCTTCCATATCTTTCACAGTTATATTATTAAACTCATCAGTGTTAATTTCATTCTTTCGAAACTTCGCCATCTTTCTTTCCACATCGTGCTGACTAATTTGAGATGTTGAAGTAGATTCTTCTTGAAACTCTTTTCTTTTATTTACTAATAGCTGTAATAGTGACATGAATTTTAGCAACCAACCAACCATTTTTCTTAATTTTGACCATGAAGAAAAGTATTGGATGAAACATTCCATTCCAATCTTAATTTCACCGGTAGTGACGTATGTGGAACCGTTGACTTCAGGATCGTTTGTATCTAAAACGTTTGACTTTTGATGATTCGACTTCGGCCATTCAGACTCTGGTTGCTTTAGAAATGATGGACCTTCAAACCATTGACTCTCTATTAACTTATGTACTGTGGCACCTCTTGAGGACAAATCACTGGGATTCAATTTGCCTTCAATATGCTTCCATTGATCTACATCTGTGTTAGCTCTAATAACTGATATACGATTGGCTACAAAGGTTCGGAATCTGGTTGATTCGTTGTTGATATAGTTAATGACAGACATACTATCAGTCCAAAATATGGTTCTATCAATGTTGATTTCTAGCTCTGACTTTATTATTCTACTTAATTTAACCGACATCATCGCCGCTGTCAACTCCATTCTCGGTATTGTGACTGTTTTCAACGGTGCGACTCTAGCTTTGCTCATCACGAGGGAGGTATAAATAGAACCATTGCTGTTGGTAAGTCGCAGATAAGAGACAGTACCATAACCCTTTTCGCTGGCGTCGGAAAAGTTGTGCAGCTCTGTATTTATTATTTCTTCATTTTCAAGTGATGGAAACTTGAAACACCTCGGAATCTTGACATTTTCCAACTCCTGAAGGTCTGTTAATCATTGTTGCCACTTCTTAACCTGTGACTTTGCTATCTCTTGATCCCAATCATAACCAATTCTACATAAGTCTTGTAACAAAAGCTTTGCTGGTAATACCAGAGGAGAGATTAATCATAATGGGTCGTAGACTGAGCTTACAATAGACAGGATATTTCGTCTGGTGTTGGAGTGACTTTTCACTATAATTTTAAAACCGAAAGTGTCGGTTTCTACCGACCAATATACTCCCAAAGCTCTCTCTGAAGGTAATTCATCATACTCTAGATTGATCTTCTGAACATCTTTGGCTCTTTCACTTACAGGCAATGACTCCAGTAATTCTCTGCTATTGCTTATCCACTTCCGCAATTTGAAACCGCCTCTGTCGAGTACATCACGTAACTCGTGGCACAGAGAAATTGCTTCATCAACTGACTTGGTACTCTTCAAACAGTCGTCAACATAAAAGTTAGATACTATGGTGTTATAGGCTGCGGTGGAGCATTCATTGTCTAGTGCAGTTCTTTTTAGTGCGTAATTTGCACAGCTAGGACTTGATACAGCTCCAAAAATGTGGACCTTCATCCGATAAACTTCCGGTTCTTTTTGGATATTGCCGTCAGACCACCAGTAGAATCGTAAGTAGTCTTGATACTCCTTTGGTAAGTGAACGGCGAAGAACATGTCTACATCCGACATAAAGCAGATACGTTCCTGCCGAAATCTGAGCAAGACTCCTATAAGACTGTTGGTAAGGTCAGGTCCCTGTATCAATAAGTCGTTGAGGGAAACACCGTAACATCTGGCAGAACAATCGAAAACAATGCGTAGCTTGTTAGGCTTACGAGGATGGTAGATTCCATGATGACATAAATACCATGTCCTATTTTGACTGCTTATAATGGTTTCATCTTCCAACTTTTCGGCAAAGTCTTTGTCAATAATATTTTTCATAAAGTCTGTATAATCATTGAAGAATGTTTCACTTTTAATCATTCTTCTTTTTACGCTATTAAGCCTTTGTAAGGCTTGATGACTATTATCTGGTAGTGATGGAAACCGGGATTTAAATGGTAGCGGAATTTCATAGTGTCCATTCTGGAATGTTGTCGCTTCCTCGACCATTTGTAAGAACTTCTTATCATCCTGAGAATATTCCCTTTTTTCTTCAGCCACATGTTCCGGAAAGTCTACATTATAAGAATTTCTAATGGCTTGATCCACTTTGGTTAAAACTTCATCATCTTCTATTGCTAAAATCTCCGCTCTGTTTACGGGTATAGCCTCTTCATTATTTTCTTTAAGAGTAGCAGCATTGGTACGGACTACGTTCCACAAGATCCACCCGATTCTGGTCTGGGTTGCATGTGGGCTCCCGGGAGGTCCTGTTACAACCTTCAGAGGCGAGTAAGCATCCGCTATGTTATTACCAATTAAAAGACCAATATCTGCTTCTACTTCTGGAACTTCTATATCTTTTAGATGGCACCAATGACTTATATCTTCTTTCGTAGGTATATGACTCTTAGAAACTGGAATAATATCTTTACTGTAGACAGAAGGTAGCATTACATGATTATTCTCTTCTACATCACAAATTTCAAGACCATTTACCATGTCTGTACTAAATGTATGTGGTTGACCCATGGTATTCAGAGTGATTCTCTTCTTCTTTCCTTGAGCGCCAAGTTTATTCATTAAATCTGAGCTTATAAACGATATGCTGCTCCCACAATCCAAAAAGGCATACGTTAGGATATGATCTTCCGATTTCGCCATTCGTATCTTCACCAAAACTATGGCTAAGGTGCAGTCTGTAACTTCGGTACCGACCCCCATATCACATGGTACATCGACTTGCAGATTGTAAGCATGAGCTTCCACTGGGTTCGGTCTTGGCACTTCCTCTGAATGCAGTAGTGTTGGGTGTCTTCTCCCACATAAATCACATTTGCTAACATTGGTACAATTCTTCCTTTGGTGACCCTTCCTTAGGCATCCAAAGCAGACAGACAGATTTCTTAGTGCAAATAACTTTTCTTCTAATGATTTTTCGTCTAACTTTCTGCAGTGAGCTATCGTGTGTAATTGTCCATAACAATATAAACATCTTTTGGAAGCTTCTGTATTTCCATTTGCAGCTAAATCAGCTTGGTTTTTATCGCCTTTGCTATCTTGATTCAATTCCTTTACAGGTTTTGAATGGCTGTTTGGTCGGACGCTTGAACGTATATGTGCCTTTCTATAATTATCTGTAGTATTTGGCTTTACTTCTTGCTCAATAGTTGCTAAACTTGTCCGTTTTATTGGTTTGTCATCCTTCCCTTTAGGAGTAGTTCTTTGGCTTACATCTTTATACATGGCTACCTTTCCATATGTAGGATCTGTGGCCTTTTTAGCTTCACGTTTGATGAACTTTACTAAGTCTTGAAACTTTAAAGGAATCTTTTTATCTTTCTTCTCCAGTACAATTGATCTCCATTTGTCATGAAGGTGAAATGGTAGTTTCTTAACCAATTTTTGTAAGTTACTCTTAAATTCTAAGATCTTCATGGCGTCTATGCTTTCGACTGCGTTTTCACATTCAGCCAAAAATACTGAAAAGTCGTCCAAGGATTTCACATCATCAGCTTTAATGATTGGCCAATCCAATGCTTTAGTAATATAGGACTCTGCTATATCTTCTGGATCACCATATCTTTCTTCAAGATCTGTCCAAGCCTTTTTATATCCAACCTTAGCATCTAAATGGGAATACGAAGATACGACTTTATATGCTACTCCACTCGTATATTGTTCAAGGTAAGTGAGTAATTCGTTGTAATCTGATGTGTTGTTTTCTATCTTTGTGCGAAACTGTCTTACGAATCGTTTGTAATCCATATGACTTCCGTCAAACTTGCGTACTTCATTGTCTGGTTTCTTCAATTCTCGTACAATGTGCATCATATTTTCATCATCCCTATGACTTCGATCAATGTTAGATGATATCTTGGTTTTATGTTTAGTAACAGAACTAAGCTCCTCTCTCACTCGGCTACCTGCTTCTAATGAAGCTATTTGTGATCTTATGTGTAGATCCTCTTCTTGGTAATTTAATTCTAATTTCTTTTGATCTAGTTCTCTCTTTTCTTTTAGAAACTTTACTTTGGCTTCTAGTTCGGCTTTTTTAACTTGAGTTTCAACTTGTGACCTTCTGCTTACGTGACTTCCACTTTGAACTGTTTTTATTTGCGATGCACTGTCCTGTGGAGTAAGATCTTCAATAGTGTCATGTTCACTTTCAATTATCCATTGTTGAATCTTTAATTTTTGATGTCTATATTGTCTTTTGAGTTCAACACTTTTAACATCTTCTTCACTTTCCTCGAAAATACTTTCATAATCTTCTTGAGCTTCTAGGAACTTTTCATATATGGTGGACCATTCTTTGTACCATTTTCTTTTATCTGATAAAGATGTTTCTTCTACCATACATGATGAAACTTTCTGCCACTTGCTTTCTAACGACTTGACAACCTGATCCCTTCTTTTACGTTTAACTTCTTTCTGCATTTGAATCCACTTTGAGGTTGGACATCTGGTTCTCTTCTCAGATTCCTCTTTAGTTCCAGGATCGGACGAACTTCGAACACTAGACATGTTTAACTTATTGCAGAAATTTGTTCACTTATTGGGCTATCAAGAAGTTGCTCATTTACAAATAACATAAGCAAATATTAACATGATAATAAGAAATTGAAACTTGAAATATTAAATTATGAATACTGTATGCAAAGACAAGAAAATTAACTGCGCACAGATTTTAACTATTGCTAGTACCACTATTTGCCACTAATACTTTAAACTATAACTATATGCACTAGACTCCTAACTTTTGTCAACATCCAAATGATTCCTGTGATGACTTTCTTTGGCAATTTAATATTTCAATAATGCTATACTAAGTAGAAAAATAATATTACTTTACTATTATTATCCTATTACTATTAATATATTTTTATCTATCAAACATTATAACAGAAATATTTCAATAAAGCAAGTAGATGGCCTACATAGGCCTAATCTAAAACAAATGACAAAAATATAAACAACAAAATAACTTCTTCTGTATTCTGTACTAATAAGGACTCATACACTTCTCTTATCACCAATAAGTTCACAGCTTCATCAGTAAATAAAACCATTTATCTCTAATATCAACTAAACACATTCACTTTAACTTGGTTTGGTACTTAAATCGTCAATTTACATGTGGATACATGCGTTGGGTAATCATCAATTCACTAACTTTACTGTAGCTTGTTGCCAATAAAACTCAATATAACTTGACAGTCTTTAATTACAGATAACTTTATATAACTGTTAATGTGTGTTAATGCGATTGACTGAAATATACAACAAAATACTTAATGAAAATGGGGGAAAAGAAAATCAATAAACAATAATACTGAGGTGCGCGGTCACGTGACCCAAGCAACACTCAAAAAACGCCCTTTCTAACATAATGCACCATTGACAAAAGATATGCAATACAATTAAACATTCTTAATATCTTAAACTAATGAACTATTACATAGAAAACATATATAGTTGACATATTACCGATTTATTATGCCCATTAACTTCATAATACTCAAAGTTTACATCAACATTTTCTTCACGATGAAACGTTTACTCCACGTGCTCCGTTCTGGATAATCAAGACTAATATAAAAAACTTTATGACGTTAGGTCACTAATTAATCTCGGCTATTATTGCGAATCAAAGGCGTTCGTATCTTGATTTCACAGGCATTCGTAACACAATTTCTAATTTGTTTACATATTTTCCAACTTGGCGATTCTAGCACTTACACACCTGGCACCTGTAACGTCAATGTACTTGATCCAACCTATGAGTTAAAATTTCGTTATCCAAAAATGGTAGTCTTTGGGTAACTTTTCTATGATATGAAACATCGAAACATTTTCCTATAATGTTTAACATCGACCTATTGTCTTGCTTGCATTTTTAAAACTTCAGACTATGCTTTACCTAAAGCATCATGGGTCATGAAAAAGGGGACACACAAGGAGACCAAGACCATGACTAATGATACACGTAAAAAAAAAACTGACCACATTTTTCACATAATACGGTTCTCTCAGCACTTTGATGATCTTAATTGTCACAAAAAGTTGATATTTCGATCAAAGGGAAGGATTGGAACGCCAAATTTGAAAGACAGGATGAGATGTCACTTCTGGTTGAATATGCAGCAGGGACCCATAGTTATATTTTTTAAAGATGATATATGGTGGTAAGAAAAAGGAGAGGGGTCATTGAACGCTGATTCGTTTAATATGCAAACGACCCATTTTTGATCAACCTATGACAGTTTTGTATGCTAAAACGTGATTGGCTTAAGAAAAAGGGCGTTTACCCCCCTCCGGAGTTAGGGTCACGGCTGACTCTCGCCAGAAATCTCTTAAGGCGGGATGGCGAAGCGGTTTGCGTGCTGGAGCCACACTTAGTGGGCCTCGGGATCGAGACCCCACCGAACCCTTTATTTTTTTTCTTCAAAATTTCAAACTTTTCCTTCATTTTATCCATCATACCAATGTTTTTTGGTCAACAACTGACACATTTGTGCGCATACCACCACCGAGAATTGACTTTATACAAAGGGCTTAAGCCCTCCCCAACCGGAACAAATGTTTAAGGGGCCCTACAAGCTTCCTATATTAATTTTTCGCCACGATTTTGTGTTGAAAAGATGCGTCATTGAACGCTGATTCGTTTGATATGCGAACGACCCATTTTTGATCAACCTATGACAGTTTTGTGTGCTAAAACGTGATTGGCTTTAGAAAAAGGGCGTTTACCCCCCTCCGGAGTTAGGGTCACGGCAGAAATCTCTTAAGACGGGATGGCGAAGCGGTTATTAGCGTGCTGTAGCCACACTTAGGGGGGGGGGGGGGGGGCGCCGGGATCGAGACCCCACCGAACCCTTTATTTTTTTCTTCAAAATTTCAAACTTTTTCTTGATCTTATCCATCATACCAATGTTTTTTTGTCAACAACTGACACATTTGTGCGCATACTACCACCGAGAATTGACTTTATACAAAGGGCTTAAGCCCTCCCCAACCGGAACAAATGTTTAAGGGGCCCTACAAGTTTCCTATATTAATTTTTCGCCACGATTTTGTGTTGAAAAGATGCGTCATTGAACGCTGATTCGTTTGATATGCGAACGACCCATTTTTGATCAATGGGTCCGGGATCGAGACCCCACCGAACCCTTTATTTTTTTTCTTCAAAATTTCAAACTTTTCCTTCATTTTATCCATCATACCAATGTTTTTTGGTCAACAACTGACACATTTGTGCGCATACCACCACCGAGAATTGACTTTATACAAAGGGCTTAAGCCCTCCCCAACCGGAACAAATGTTTAAGGGGCCCTACAAGCTTCCTATATTAATTTTTCGCCACGATTTTGTGTTGAAAAGATGCGTCATTGAACGCTGATTCGTTTGATATGCGAACGACCCATTTTTGATCAACCTATGACAGTTTTGTGTGCTAAAACGTGATTGGCTTTAGAAAAAGGGCGTTTACCCCCCTCCGGAGTTAGGGTCACGGCAGAAATCTCTTAAGACGGGATGGCGAAGCGGTTATTAGCGTGCTGTAGCCACACTTAGGGGGGGGGGGGGGCGCCGGGATCGAGACCCCACCGAACCCTTTATTTTTTTCTTCAAAATTTCAAACTTTTTCTTGATCTTATCCATCATACCAATGTTTTTTGGTCAACAACTGACACATTTGTGCGCATACTACCACCGAGAATTGACTTTATACAAAGGGCTTAAGCCCTCCCCAACCGGAACAAATGTTTAAGGGGCCCTACAAGCTTCCTATATTAATTTTTCGCCACGATTTTGTGTTGAAAAGATGCGTCATTGAACGCTGATTCGTTTGATATGCGAACGACCCATTTTTGATCAACCTATGACAGTTTTGTGTGCTAAAACGTGATTGGCTTTAGAAAAAGGGCGTTTACCCCCCTCCGGAGTTAGGGTCACGGCTGACTCTCGCCAGAAATCTCTTTAGTCGGGATGGCGAAGCGGTTAGCGTGCTGTAGCCACACTTATAGGGGCCCGGGATCGAGACCCCACCGAACCCTTTATTTTTTTCTTCATAATTTCAAACTTTTTCTTGATCTTATCCATCATACCAATGTTTTTTGGTCAACAACTGACACATTTGTGCGCATACCACCACCGAGAATTGACTTTATACAAAGGGCTTAAGCCCTCCCCAACCGGAACAAATGTTTAAGGGGCCC
The DNA here is from genome assembly GCA_029955415.1 of Lottia scabra. Taxonomy (NCBI): domain Eukaryota; kingdom Metazoa; phylum Mollusca; class Gastropoda; family Lottiidae; genus Lottia; species Lottia scabra. The sequence goes on along the minus strand of JARJEI010000018.1, from coordinate 3,154,039 downwards.
TACAAGCTTCCTATATTAATTTTTCGCCACGATTTTGTGTTGAAAAGATGCGTCATTGAACGCTGATTCGTTTGATATGCGAACGACCCATTTTTGATCAACCTATGACAGTTTTGTGTGCTAAAACGTGATTGGCTTTAGAAAAAGGGCGTTAACCCCCCTCCGGAGTTAGGGTCACGGCAGAAATCTCTTAAGACGGGATGGCGAAGCGGTTATTAGCGTGCTGTAGCCACACTTAGGGGGGGGGGGGGGGCGCCGGGATCGAGACCCCACCGAACCCTTTATTTTTTTCTTCAAAATTTCAAACTTTTTCTTGATCTTATCCATCATACCAATGTTTTTTGGTCAACAACTGACACATTTGTGCGCATACTACCACCGAGAATTGACTTTATACAAAGGGCTTAAGCCCTCCCCAACCGGAACAAATGTTTAAGGGGCCCTACAAGCTTCCTATATTAATTTTTCGCCACGATTTTGTGTTGAAAAGATGCGTCATTGAACGCTGATTCGTTTGATATGCGAACGACCCATTTTTGATCAACCTATGACAGTTTTGTGTGCTAAAACGTGATTGGCTTTAGAAAAAGGGCGTTTACCCCCCTCCGGAGTTAGGGTCACGGCTGACTCTCGCCAGAAATCTCTTTAGTCGGGATGGCGAAGCGGTTAGCGTGCTGTAGCCACACTTATAGGGGCCCGGGATCGAGACCCCACCGAACCTTTTATTTTTTTCTTCATAATTTCAAACTTTTTCTTGATCTTATCCATCATACCAATGTTTTTTGGTCAACAACTGACACATTTGTGCGCATACCACCACCGCGAATTGACTTTATACAAAGGGATTAAGCCCTCCCCAACCGGAACAAATGTTTGAGGGGCCCTACAAGCTTCCGATATTAATTTTTCGCCACGATTTTGTGTTGAAAAGATGCGACATTGAACGCTGATTCGTTTGATATGCGAACGACCCATTTTTGATCAACCTATGACAGTTTTGTGTGCTAAAACGTGATTGGCTTTAGAAAAAGGGCGTTTACCCCCCGCCGGAGTTAGGGTCACGGCTAACTCTCGCCAGAAATCTCTTTAGTCGCGATGGCGAAGCGGTTAGCGTGCTGTAGCCACACTTATAGGGGCCCGGGATCGAGACCCCACCGAACCCTTTATTTTTTTCTTCATAATTTCAAACTTTTTCTTGATCTTATCCATCATACCAATGTTTTTTGGTCAACAACTGACACATTTGTGCGCATACCACCACCGAGAATTGACTTTATACAAAGGGCTTAAGCCCTCCCCAACCGGAACAAATGTTTGAGGGGCCCTACAAGCTTCCGATATTAATTTTTCGCCACGATTTTGTGTTGAAAAGATGCGTCATTGAACGCTGATTCGTTTGATATGCGAACGACCCATTTTTGATCAACCTATGACAGTTTTGTGTGCTAAAACGTGATTGGCTTTAGAAAAAGGGCGTTTACCCCCCTCCGGAGTTAGGGTCACGGCTGACTCTCGCCTGAAATCTCTTTAGTCGGGATGGCGAAGCGGTTAGCGTGCTGTAGCCACACTTATAGGGGCCCGGGATCGAGACCCCACCGAACCCTTTATTTTTTTCTTCAAAATTTCAAACTTTTTCTTGATCTTATCCATCATACCAATGTTTTTTGGTCAACAACTGACACATTTGTGCGCATACCACCACCGCGAATTGACTTTATACAAAGGGATTAAGCCCTCCCCAACCGGAACAAATGTTTGAGGGGCCCTACAAGCTTCCGATATTAATTTTTCGCCACGATTTTGTGTTGAAAAGATGCGACATTGAACGCTGATTCGTTTGATATGCGAACGACCCATTTTTGATCAACCTATGACAGTTTTGTGTGCTAAAACGTGATTGGCTTTAGAAAAAGGGCGTTTACCCCCCTCCGGAGTTAGGGTCACGGCTGACTCTCGCCAGAAATCTCTTAAGTTGCGATGGCGAAGCGGTTAGCGTGCTGGAGCCACACTTAGTGGGCCTCGGGATCGAGACCCCGACGAACCCTTTATTTTTTTCTTCAAAATTTCAAACTTTTTCTTGATCTTATCCATCATATCAATGTTTTTTGGTCAACAAATGACACATCTGTGCGCATACCACCACCGAGAATGGACTTTATACAAAGGGTTTAAGCCCTCCCCAACCGGAACAAATGTTTGAGGGGCCCTACAAGCTTCCGATATTAATTTTTCGCCACGATTTTGTATTGAAAAGATGCGACATTGAACGCTGATTCGTTTGATATGCGAACGACCCATTTTTGATCAACCTATGACAGTTTTGTGTGCTAAAACGTGATTGGCTTTAGAAAAAGGGCGCTTACCCCCCGCCGGAGTTAGGGTCACGGCTAACTCTCGCCAGAAATCTCTGAAGTTGCGATGGCCAAGCGGTTAGCGTGCTGTAGCCACACTTATAGGGGCCCGGGATCGAGACCCCACCGAACCCTTTATTTTTTTCTTCATAATTTCAAACTTTTTCTTGATCTTATCCATCATACCAATGTTTTTTGGTCAACAACTGACACATTTGTGCGCATACTACCACCGAGAATTGACTTTATACAAAGGGCTTAAGCCCTCCCCAACCGGAACAAATGTTTAAGGGGCCCTACAAGCTTCCTATATTAATTTTTCGCCACGATTTTGTGTTGAAAAGATGCGTCATTGAACGCTGATTCGTTTGATATGCGAACGACCCATTTTTGATCAACCTATGACAGTTTTGTGTGCTAAAACGTGATTGGCTTTAGAAAAAGGGCGTTTACCCCCCCTCCGGAGTTAGGGTCACGGCTGACTCTCGCCAGAAATCTCTTTAGTCGGGATGGCGAAGCGGTTAGCGTGCTGTAGCCACACTTATAGGGGCCCGGGATCGAGACCCCACCGAACCCTTTATTTTTTTCTTCAAAATTTCAAACTTTTTCTTGATCTTATCCATCATACCAATGTTTTTTGGTCAACAACTGACACATTTGTGCGCATACCACCACCGCGAATTGACTTTATACAAAGGGATTAAGCCCTCCCCAACCGGAACAAATGTTTGAGGGGCCCTACAAGCTTCCGATATTAATTTTTCGCCACGATTTTGTGTTGAAAAGATGCGACATTGAACGCTGATTCGTTTGATATGCGAACGACCCATTTTTGATCAACCTATGACAGTTTTGTGTGCTAAAACGTGATTGGCTTTAGAAAAAGGGCGTTTACCCCCCTCCGGAGTTAGGGTCACGGCTGACTCTCGCCAGAAATCTCTTAAGTTGCGATGGCGAAGCGGTTAGCGTGCTGTAGCCACACTTATAGGGGCCCGGGATCGAGACCCCACCGAACCCTTTATTTTTTTCTTCATAATTTCAAACTTTTTCTTGATCTTATCCATCATACCAATGTTTTTTGGTCAACAACTGACACATTTGTGCGCATACCACCACCGCGAATTGACTTTATACAAAGGGATTAAGCCCTCCCCAACCGGAACAAATGTTTGAGGGGCCCTACAAGCTTCCGATATTAATTTTTCGCCACGATTTTGTGTTGAAAAGATGCGTCATTGAACGCTGATTCGTTTGATATGCGAACGACCCATTTTTGATCAACCTATGACAGTTTTGTGTGCTAAAACGTGATTGGCTTTAGAAAAAGGGCGTTTACCCCCCTCCGGAGTTAGGGTCACGGCTGACTCTCGCCTGAAATCTCTTTAGTCGGGATGGCGAAGCGGTTAGCGTGCTGTAGCCACACTTATAGGGGCCCGGGATCGAGACCCCACCGAACCCTTTATTTTTTTCTTCAAAATTTCAAACTTTTTCTTGATCTTATCCATCATACCAATGTTTTTTGGTCAACAACTGACACATTTGTGCGCATACCACCACCGCGAATTGACTTTATACAAAGGGATTAAGCCCTCCCCAACCGGAACAAATGTTTGAGGGGCCCTACAAGCTTCCGATATTAATTTTTCGCCACGATTTTGTGTTGAAAAGATGCGACATTGAACGCTGATTCGTTTGATATGCGAACGACCCATTTTTGATCAACCTATGACAGTTTTGTGTGCTAAAACGTGATTGGCTTTAGAAAAAGGGCGTTTACCCCCCTCCGGAGTTAGGGTCACGGCTGACTCTCGCCAGAAATCTCTTAAGTTGCGATGGCGAAGCGGTTAGCGTGCTGGAGCCACACTTAGTGGGCCTCGGGATCGAGACCCCGACGAACCCTTTATTTTTTTCTTCAAAATTTCAAACTTTTTCTTGATCTTATCCATCATATCAATGTTTTTTGGTCAACAAATGACACATCTGTGCGCATACCACCACCGAGAATGGACTTTATACAAAGGGTTTAAGCCCTCCCCAACCGGAACAAATGTTTGAGGGGCCCTACAAGCTTCCGATATTAATTTTTCGCCACGATTTTGTATTGAAAAGATGCGACATTGAACGCTGATTCGTTTGATATGCGAACGACCCATTTTTGATCAACCTATGACAGTTTTGTGTGCTAAAACGTGATTGGCTTTAGAAAAAGGGCGCTTACCCCCCGCCGGAGTTAGGGTCACGGCTAACTCTCGCCAGAAATCTCTGAAGTTGCGATGGCCAAGCGGTTAGCGTGCTGTAGCCACACTTATAGGGGCCCGGGATCGAGACCCCACCGAACCCTTTATTTTTTTCTTCATAATTTCAAACTTTTTCTTGATCTTATCCATCATACCAATGTTTTTTGGTCAACAACTGACACATTTGTGCGCATACCACCACCGAGAATTGACTTTATACAAAGGGCTTAAGCCCTCCCCAACCGGAACAAATGTTTGAGGGGCCCTACAAACTTCCGATATTAATTTTTCGCCACGATTTTGTGTTGAAAAGATGCGTCATTGAACGCTGATTCGTTTGATATGCGAACGACCCATTTTTGATCAACCTATGACAGTTTTGTGTGCTAAAACGTGATTGGCTTTAGAAAAAGGGCGTTTACCCCCCTCCGGAGTTAGGGTCACGGCTGACTCTCGCCTGAAATCTCTTTAGTCGGGATGGCGAAGCGGTTAGCTTGCTGTAGCCACACTTATAGGGGCCCGGGATCGAGACCCCACCGAACCCTTTATTTTTTTCTTCAAAATTTCAAACTTTTTCTTGATCTTATCCATCATACCAATGTTTTTTGGTCAACAACTGACACATTTGTGCGCATACCACCACCGCGAATTGACTTTATACAAAGGGATTAAGCCCTCCCCAACCGGAACAAATGTTTGAGGGGCCCTACAAGCTTCCGATATTAATTTTTCGCCACGATTTTGTGTTGAAAAGATGCGACATTGGACGCTGATTCGTTTGATATGCGAACGACCCATTTTTGATCAACCTATGACAGTTTTGTGTGCTAAAACGTGATTGGCTTTAGAAAAAGGGCGTTTACCCCCCTCCGGAGTTAGGGTCACGGCTGACTCTCGCCAGAAATCTCTTAAGTTGCGATGGCGAAGCGGTTAGCGTGCTGGAGCCACACTTAGTGGGCCTCGGGATCGAGACCCCACCGAACCCTTTATTTTTTTCTTCATAATTTCAAACTTTTTCTTGATCTTATCCATCATACCAATGTTTTTTGGTCAACAACTGACACATTTGTGCGCATACCACCACCGAGAATTGACTTTATACAAAGGGCTTAAGCCCTCCCCAACCGGAACAAATGTTTGAGGGGCCCTACAAACTTCCGATATTAATTTTTCGCCACGATTTTGTGTTGAAAAGATGCGTCATTGAACGCTGATTCGTTTGATATGCGAACGACCCATTTTTGATCAACCTATGACAGTTTTGTGTGCTAAAACGTGATTGGCTTTAGAAAAAGGGCGTTTACCCCCCTCCGGAGTTAGGGTCACGGCTGACTCTCGCCTGAAATCTCTTTAGTCGGGATGGCGAAGCGGTTAGCGTGCTGTAGCCACACTTATAGGGGCCCGGGATCGAGACCCCACCGAACCCTTTATTTTTTTCTTCAAAATTTCAAACTTTTTCTTGATCTTATCCATCATACCAATGTTTTTTGGTCAACAACTGACACATTTGTGCGCATACCACCACCGCGAATTGACTTTATACAAAGGGATTAAGCCCTCCCCAACCGGAACAAATGTTTGAGGGGCCCTACAAGCTTCCGATATTAATTTTTCGCCACGATTTTGTGTTGAAAAGATGCGACATTGAACGCTGATTCGTTTGATATGCGAACGACCCATTTTTGATCAACCTATGACAGTTTTGTGTGCTAAAACGTGATTGGCTTTAGAAAAAGGGCGTTTACCCCCCTCCGGAGTTAGGGTCACGGCTGACTCTCGCCAGAAATCTCTTAAGTTGCGATGGCGAAGCGGTTAGCGTGCTGGAGCCACACTTAGTGGGCCTCGGGATCGAGACCCCGACGAACCCTTTATTTTTTTCTTCAAAATTTCAAACTTTTTCTTGATCTTATCCATCATATCAATGTTTTTTGGTCAACAAATGACACATTTGTGCGCATACCACCACCGAGAATGGACTTTATACAAAGGGTTTAAGCCCTCCCCAACCGGAACAAATGTTTGAGGGGCCCTACAAGCTTCCGATATTAATTTTTCGCCACGATTTTGTGTTGAAAAGATGCGACATTGAACGCTGATTCGTTTGATATGCGAACGACCCATTTTTGATCAACCTATGACAGTTTGGTGTGCTAAAACGTGATTGGCTTTAGAAAAAGGGCCTTTACCTCCCTCCGGAGTTAGGGTCACGGCTGACTCTCGCCAGAAATCTCTTAAATCGCGATGGCGAAGCGGTTAGCGTTCTGTAGCCACACTTAGGGGGGCCCGGGATCGAGACCCCACCGAACCCTTTATTTTTTTCTTCAAAATTTCAAACTTTTTCTTGATCTTATCCATCATACCAATGTTTTTTGGTCAACAACTGACACATTTGTGCGCATACCACCACCGCGAATTGACTTTATACAAAGGGATTAAGCCCTCCCCAACCGGAACAAATGTTTGAGGGGCCCTACAAGCTTCCGATATTAATTTTTCGCCACGATTTTGTGTTGAAAAGATGCGACATTGAACGCTGATTCGTTTGATATGCGAACGACCCATTTTTGATCAACCTATGACAGTTTTGTGTGCTAAAACGTGATTGGCTTTAGAAAAAGGGCGTTTACCCCCCTCCGGAGTTAGGGTCACGGCTGACTCTCGCCAGAAATCTCTTAAGTCGCGATGACGAAGCGGTTAGCGTGCTGTAGCCACACTTAGGTGGGCCCGGGATCGAGACCCCGACGAACCCTTTATTTTTTTCTTCAAAATTTCAAACTTTTTCTTGATCTTATCCATCATATCAATGTTTTTTGGTCAACAACTGACACATTTGTGCGCATACCACCACCGAGAATGGACTTTATACAAAGGGTTTAAGCCCTCCCCATCCGGAACAAATGTTTGAGGGGCCCTACAAGCTTCCTATATTAATTTTTCGCCACGATTTTGTGTTGAAAAGATGCGTCATTGAACGCTGATTCGTTTGATATGCGAACGACCCATTTTTGATCAACCTATGACAGTTTGGTGTGCTAAAACGTGATTGGCTTTAGAAAAAGGGCGTTTACCTCCCTCCGGAGTTAGGGTCACGGCTGACTCTCGCCAGAAATCTCTTAAGTCGCGATGGCGAAGCGGTTAGCGTGCTGTAGCCACACTTAGGGGGGCCCGGGATCGAGACCCCACCGAACCCTTTATTTTTTTCTTCAAAATTTCAAACTTTTTCTTGATCTTATCCATCATACCAATGTTTTTTGGTCAACAACTGACACATTTGTGCGCATACCACCACCGCGAATTGACTTTATACAAAGGGATTAAGCCCTCCCCAACCGGAACAAATGTTTGAGGGGCCCTACAAGCTTACGATATTAATTTTTCGCCACGATTTTGTGTTGAAAAGATGCGACATTGAACGCTGATTCGTTTGATATGCGAACGACCCATTTTTGATCAACCTATGACAGTTTTGTGTGCTAAAACGTGATTGGCTTTAGAAAAAGGGCGTTTACCCCCCTCCGGAGTTAGGGTCACGGCTGACTCTCGCCAGAAATCTCTTAAGTTGCGATGGCGAAGCGGTTAGCGTGCTGGAGCCACACTTAGTGGGCCTCGGGACCGAGACCCCACCGAACCCTTTATTTTTTTCTTCAAAATTTCAAACTTTTTCTTGATCTTATCCATCATACCAATGTTTTTTGGTCAACAACTGACACATTTGTGCGCATACCACCACCGAGAATTGACTTTATACAAAGGGCTTAAGCCTTCCCCAACCGGAACAAATGTTTGAGGGGCCCTACAAACTTCCGATATTAATTTTTCGCCACGATTTTGTGTTGAAAAGATGCGTCATTGAACGCTGATTCGTTTGATATGCGAACGACCCATTTTTGATCAACCTATGACAGTTTGGTGTGCTAAAACGTGATTGGCTTTAGAAAAAGGGCGTTTACCTCCCTACGGAGTTAGGGTCACGGCTGACTCTCGCCAGAAATCTCTTAAGTCGCGATGGCGAAGCGGTTAGCGTGCTGTAGCCACACTTAGGGGGCCCGGGATCGAGACCCCACCGAACCCTTTATTTTTTTCTTCAAAATTTCAAACTTTTTCTTGATCTTATCCATCATATCAATGTTTTTTGGTCAACAACTGACACATTTGTGCGCATACCACCACCGAGAATTGACTTTATACAAAGGGTTTAAGCCCTCCCCAACCGGAACAAATGTTTGAGGGGCCCTACAAGCTTCCTATATTAATTTTTCGCCACGATTTTGTGTTGAAAAGATGCGCCATTGAACGCTGATTCGTTTGATATGCGAACGACCCATTTTTGATCAACCTATGACAGTTTTGTGTGCTAAAACGTGATTGGCTTTAGAAAAAGGGCGTTTACCCCCCTCCGGAGTTAGGGTCACGGCTGACTCTCGCCAGAAATCTCTTAAGTTGCGATGGCGAAGCGGTTAGCGTGCTGGAGCCACACTTAGTGGGCCTCGGGATCGAGACCCCGACGAACCCTTTATTTTTTTCTTCAAAATTTCAAACTTTTTCTTGATCTTATCCATCATATCAATGTTTTTTGGTCAACAAATGACACATTTGTGCGCATACCACCACCGAGAATGGACTTTATACAAAGGGTTTAAGCCCTCCCCAACCGGAACAAATGTTTGAGGGGCCCTACAAGCTTCCGATATTAATTTTTCGCCACGATTTTGTGTTGAAAAGATGCGACATTGAACGCTGATTCGTTTGATATGCGAACGACCCATTTTTGATCAACCTATGACAGTTTGGTGTGCTAAAACGTGATTGGCTTTAGAAAAAGGGCCTTTACCTCCCTCCGGAGTTAGGGTCACGGCTGACTCTCGCCAGAAATCTCTTAAGTCGCGATGGCGAAGCGGTTAGCGTTCTGTAGCCACACTTAGGGGGGCCCGGGATCGAGACCCCACCGAACCCTTTATTTTTTTCTTCAAAATTTCAAACTTTTTCTTGATCTTATCCATCATACCAATGTTTTTTGGTCAACAACTGACACATTTGTGCGCATACCACCACCGAGAATTGACTTTATACAAAGGGCTTAAGCCTTCCCCAACCGGAACAAATGTTTGAGGGGCCCTACAAACTTCCGATATTAATTTTTCGCCACGATTTTGTGTTGAAAAGATGCGTCATTGAACGCTGATTCGTTTGATATGCGAACGACCCATTTTTGATCAACCTATGACAGTTTGGTGTGCTAAAACGTGATTGGCTTTAGAAAAAGGGCGTTTACCTCCCTACGGAGTTAGGGTCACGGCTGACTCTCGCCAGAAATCTCTTAAGTCGCGATGACGAAGCGGTTAGCGTGCTGTAGCCACACTTAGGGGGCCCGGGATCGAGACCCCACCGAACCCTTTATTTTTTTCTTCAAAATTTCAAACTTTTTCTTGATCTTATCCATCATATCAATGTTTTTTGGTCAACAACTGACACATTTGTGCGCATACCACCACCGAGAATTGACTTTATACAAAGGGTTTAAGCCCTCCCCAACCGGAACAAATGTTTGAGGGGCCCTACAAGCTTCCGATATTAATTTTTCGCCACGATTTTGTGTTGAAAAGATGCGCCATTGAACGCTGATTCGTTTGATATGCGAACGACCCATTTTTGATCAACCTATGACAGTTTGGTGTGCTAAAACGTGATTGGCTTTAGAAAAAGGGCGTTTACCTCCCTCCGGAGTTAGGGTCACGGCTGACTCTCGCCAGAAATCTCTTAAGTCGCGATGGCGAAGCGGTTAGCGTGCTGTAGCCACACTTAGGGGGGCCCGGGATCGAGACCCCACCGAACCCTTTATTTTTTTCTTCAAAATTTCAAACTTTTTCTTGATCTTATCCATCATACCAATGTTTTTTGGTCAACAACTGACACATTTGTGCGCATACCACCACCGCGAATTGACTTTATACAAAGGGATTAAGCCCTCCCCAACCGGAACAAATGTTTGAGGGGCCCTACAAGCTTACGATATTAATTTTTCGCAACGATTTTGTGTTGACAAGATGCGACATTGAACGCTGATTCGTTTGATATGCGAACGACCCATTTTTGATCAACCTATGACAGTTTTGTGTGCTAAAACGTGATTGGCTTTAGAAAAAGGGCGTTTACCCCCCCTCCGGAGTTAGGGTCACGGCTGACTCTCGCCAGAAATCTCTTAAGTTGCGATGGCGAAGCGGTTAGCGTGCTGGAGCCACACTTAGTGGGCCTCGGGATCGAGACCCCACCGAACCCTTTATTTTTTTCTTCAAAATTTCAAACTTTTTCTTGATCTTATCCATCATACCAATGTTTTTTGGTCAACAACTGACACATTTGTGCGCATACCACCACCGAGAATTGACTTTATACAAAGGGCTTAAGCCTTCCCCAACCGGAACAAATGTTTGAGGGGCCCTACAAACTTCCGATATTAATTTTTCGCCACGATTTTGTGTTGAAAAGATGCGTCATTGAACGCTGATTCGTTTGATATGCGAACGACCCATTTTTGATCAACCTATGACAGTTTGGTGTGCTAAAACGTGATTGGCTTTAGAAAAAGGGCGTTTACCTCCCTACGGAGTTAGGGTCACGGCTGACTCTCGCCAGAAATCTCTTAAGTCGCGATGACGAAGCGGTTAGCGTGCTGTAGCCACACTTAGGGGGCCCGGGATCGAGACCCCACCGAACCCTTTATTTTTTTCTTCAAAATTTCAAACTTTTTCTTGATCTTATCCATCATATCAATGTTTTTTGGTCAACAACTGACACATTTGTGCGCATACCACCACCGAGAATTGACTTTATACAAAGGGTTTAAGCCCTCCCCAACCGGAACAAATGTTTGAGGGGCCCTACAAGCTTCCTATATTAATTTTTCGCCACGATTTTGTGTTGAAAAGATGCGCCATTGAACGCTGATTCGTTTGATATGCGAACGACCCATTTTTGATCAACCTATGACAGTTTTGTGTGCTAAAACGTGATTGGCTTTAGAAAAAGGGCGTTTACCCCCCTCCGGAGTTAGGGTCACGGCTGACTCTCGCCTGAAATCTCTTTAGTCGGGATGGCGAAGCGGTTAGCGTGCTGTAGCCACACTTATAGGGGCCCGGGATCGAGACCCCACCGAACCCTTTATTTTTTTCTTCAAAATTTCAAACTTTTTCTTGATCTTATCCATCATACCAATGTTTTTTGGTCAACAACTGACACATTTGTGCGCATACCACCACCGAGAATTGACTTTATACAAAGGGCTTAAGCCTTCCCCAACCGGAACAAATGTTTGAGGGGCCCTACAAACTTCCGATATTAATTTTTCGCCACGATTTTGTGTTGAAAAGATGCGTCATTGAACGCTGATTCGTTTGATATGCGAACGACCCATTTTTGATCAACCTATGACAGTTTGGTGTGCTAAAACGTGATTGGCTTTAGAAAAAGGGCGTTTACCTCCCTACGGAGTTAGGGTCACGGCTGACTCTTGCCAGAAATCTCTTAAGTCGCGATGACGAAGCGGTTAGCGTGCTGTAGCCACACTTAGGGGGCCCGGGATCGAGACCCCACCGAACCCTTTATTTTTTTCTTCAAAATTTCAAACTTTTTCTTGATCTTATCCATCATATCAATGTTTTTTGGTCAACAACTGACACATTTGTGCGCATACCACCACCGAGAATTGACTTTATACAAAGGGTTTAAGCCCTCCCCAACCGGAACAAATGTTTGAGGGGCCCTACAAGCTTCCTATATTAATTTTTCGCCACGATTTTGTGTTGAAAAGATGCGCCATTGAACGCTGATTCGTTTGATATGCGAACGACCCATTTTTGATCAACCTATGACAGTTTTGTGTGCTAAAACGTGATTGGCTTTAGAAAAAGGGCGTTTACCCCCCTCTGGAGTTAGGGTCACGGCTGACTCTCGCCAGAAATCTCTTAAGTTGCGATGGCGAAGCGGTTAGCGTGCTGGAGCCACACTTAGTGGGCCTCGGGATCGAGACCCCGACGAACCCTTTATTTTTTTCTTCAAAATTTCAAACTTTTTCTTGATCTTATCCATCATATCAATGTTTTTTGGTCAACAAATGACACATTTGTGCGCATACCACCACCGAGAATGGACTTTATACAAAGGGTTTAAGCCCTCCCCAACCGGAACAAATGTTTGAGGGGCCCTACAAGCTTCCGATATTAATTTTTCGCCACGATTTTGTGTTGAAAAGATGCGACATTGAACGCTGATTCGTTTGATATGCGAACGACCCATTTTTGATCAACCTATGACAGTTTTGTGTGCTAAAACGTGATTGGCTTTAGAAAAAGGGCGCTTACCCCCCGCCGGAGTTAGGGTCACGGCTAACTCTAGCCAGAAATCTCTGAAGTTGCGATGGCCAAGCGGTTAGCGTGCTGTAGCCACACTTATAGGGGCCCGGGATCGAGACCCCACCGAACCCTTTATTTTTTTCTTCAAAATTTCAAACTTTTTCTTGATCTTATCCATCATACCAATGTTTTTTGGTCAACAACTGACACATTTGTGCGCATACCACCACCGCGAATTGACTTTATACAAAGGGATTAAGCCCTCCCCAACCGGAACAAATGTTTGAGGGGCCCTACAAGCTTCCGATATTAATTTTTCGCCACGATTTTGTGTTGAAAAGATGCGACATTGGACGCTGATTCGTTTGATATGCGAACGACCCATTTTTGATCAACCTATGACAGTTTTGTGTGCTAAAACGTGATTGGCTTTAGAAAAAGGGCGTTTACCCCCCTCCGGAGTTAGGGTCACGGCTGACTCTCGCCAGAAATCTCTTAAGTTGCGATGGCGAAGCGGTTAGCGTGCTGGAGCCACACTTAGTGGGCCTCGGGATCGAGACCCCACCGAACCCTTTATTTTTTTCTTCAAAATTTCAAACTTTTTCTTGATCTTATCCATCATACCAATGTTTTTTGGTCAACAACTGACACATTTGTGCGCATACCACCACCGGGAATTGACTTTATACAAAGGGTTTAAGCCGTCCCCAACCGGAACAAATGTTTGAGGGGCCCTACAAGCTTCCTATATTAATTTTTCGCCACGACTTTTGATCAACCTATGACAGTTTGGTGTGCTAAAACGTGATTGGCTTTAGAAAAAGGGCGTTTACCTCCCTCCGGAGTTAGGGTCACGGCTGACTCTCGCCAGAAATCTCTGAAGTCGCGATGACGAAGCGGTTAGCGTGCTGTAGCCACACTTAGGTGGGCCCGGGATCGAGACCCCGACGAACCCTTTATTTTTTTCTTCAAAATTTCAAACTTTTTCTTGATCTTATCCATCATATCAATGTTTTTTGGTCAACAACTGACACATTTGTGCGCATACCACCACCGAGAATGAACTTTATACAAAGGGTTTAAGCCCTCCCCAACCGGAACAAATGTTTGAGGGGCCCTACAAGCTTCCTATATTAATTTTTCGCCACGATTTTGTGTTGAAAAGATGCGTCATTGAACGCTGATTCGTTTGATATGCGAACGACCCATTTTTGATCAACCTATGACAGTTTGGTGTGCTAAAACGTGATTGGCTTTAGAAAAAGGGCGTTTACCTCCCTCCGGAGTTAGGGTCACGGCTGACTCTCGCCAGAAATCTCTTTAGTCGGGATGGCAAAGCGGTTAGCGTGCTGTAGCCACACTTATAGGGGCCCGGGATCGAGACCCCACCGAACCCTTTATTTTTTTCTTCAAAATTTCAAACTTTTTCTTGATCTTATCCATCATACCAATGTTTTTTGGTCAACAACTAACACATTTGTGCGCATACCACCACCGCGAATTGACTTTATACAAAGGGATTAAGCCCTCCCCAACCGGAACAAATGTTTGAGGGGCCCTACAAGCTTCCGATATTAATTTTTCGCCACGATTTTGTGTTGAAAAGATGCGACATTGAACGCTGATTCGTTTGATATGCGAACGACCCATTTTTGATCAACCTATGACAGTTTTGTGTGCTAAAACGTGATTGGTTTTAGAAAAAGGGCGTTTACCCCCCTCCGGAGTTAGGGTCACGGCTGACTCTCGCCAGAAATCTCTTAAGTCGCGATGACGAAGCGGTTAGCGTGCTGTAGCCACACTTAGGTGGGCCCGGGATCGAGACCCCGACGAACCCTTTATTTTTTTCTTCAAAATTTCAAACTTTTTCTTGATCTTATCCATCATATCAATGTTTTTTGGTCAACAACTGACACATTTGTGCGCATACCACCACCGAGAATGGACTTTATACAAAGGGTTTAAGCCCTCCCCAACCGGAACAAATGTTTGAGGGGCCCTACAAGCTTCCTATATTAATTTTTCGCCACGATTTTGTGTTGAAAAGATGCGTCATTGAACGCTGATTCGTTTGATATGCGAACGACCCATTTTTGATCAACCTATGACAGTTTGGTGTGCTAAAACGTGATTGGCTTTAGAAAAAGGGCCTTTACCTCCCTCCGGAGTTAGGGTCACGGCTGACTCTCGCCAGAAATCTCTTAAGTCGCGATGGCGAAGCGGTTAGCGTTCTGTAGCCACACTTAGGGGGGCCCGGGATCGAGACCCCACCGAACCCTTTATTTTTTTCTTCAAAATTTCAAACTTTTTCTTGATCTTATCCATCATACCAATGTTTTTTGGTCAACAACTGACACATTTGTGCGCATACCACCACCGCGAATTGACTTTATACAAAGGGATTAAGCCCTCCCCAACCGGAACAAATGTTTGAGGGGCCCTACAAGCTTCCGATATTAATTTTTCGCCACGATTTTGTGTTGAAAAGATGCGACATTGAACGCTGATTCGTTTGATATGCGAACGACCCATTTTTGATCAACCTATGACAGTTTTGTGTGCTAAAACGTGATTGGCTTTAGAAAAAGGGCGTTTACCCCCCTCCGGAGTTAGGGTCACGGCTGACTCTCGCCAGAAATCTCTTAAGTCGCGATGACGAAGCGGTTAGCGTGCTGTAGCCACACTTAGGTGGGCCCGGGATCGAGACCCCGACGAACCCTTTATTTTTTTCTTCAAAATTTCAAACTTTTTCTTGATCTTATCCATCATATCAATGTTTTTTGGTCAACAACTGACACATTTGTGCGCATACCACCACCGAGAATGGACTTTATACAAAGGGTTTAAGCCCTCCCCATCCGGAACAAATGTTTGAGGGGCCCTACAAGCTTCCTATATTAATTTTTCGCCACGATTTTGTGTTGAAAAGATGCGTCATTGAACGCTGATTCGTTTGATATGCGAACGACCCATTTTTGATCAACCTATGACAGTTTGGTGTGCTAAAACGTGATTGGCTTTAGAAAAAGGGCGTTTACCTCCCTACGGAGTTAGGGTCACGGCTGACTCTCGCCAGAAATCTCTTAAGTCGCGATGGCGAAGCGGTTAGCGTGCTGTAGCCACACTTAGGGGGCCCGGGATCGAGACCCCACCGAACCCTTTATTTTTTTCTTCAAAATTTCAAACTTTTTCTTGATCTTATCCATCATATCAATGTTTTTTGGTCAACAACTGACACATTTGTGCGCATACCACCACCGAGAATTGACTTTATACAAAGGGTTTAAGCCCTCCCCAACCGGAACAAATGTTTGAGGGGCCCTACAAGCTTCCTATATTAATTTTTCGCCACGATTTTGTGTTGAAAAGATGCGCCATTGAACGCTGATTCGTTTGATTTGCGAACGACCCATTTTTGATCAACCTATGACAGTTTGGTGTGCTAAAACTTTATAAATAAAGAAACCAAGTACTAACGATCCGAACCGCAAAACGAAACTCGAAATCCAAAAGGACATTTTGACGAAACATAGGTAACAGCTTATGAACTTTTCACACGAGGAATTATATCAATCATACATGAGTAAGTATATCATAATGAAAAGTGGTATCAGGTGTCTAGAAGAGTAAGCATACCCTGCGTGTAAAGGCGTTAGTTGTAGTGGAATTGCAAGAACCACAGACTTCGGAATGGCGCAAATTGATGCTATCAGTGTCTCTGATAAACATACAAAGTTTAGAAAACCTCTTTAGTATCCCTTTAAACGATTTGATATTATTGTCAAGACCTTGTAAAAAATGAATTATAATATATAATGTTGAAAGTACGATATAAATCATTTTCAACCTTGACAAACAGTAATTTGATCATTTTAAAACTATTTACATTCGAACTTCTCACGACAAGTTCATTTATTTATTCATATATTTATATTTTACTTAATCTCTTTTTTTCATTTATTAATATATTATATTCTTTTACTCGATTTGATTATTTAATTCATGTATATTATTAAATGCATCAATCTTGAACTGTATTATAACACGACCAAACTAAATAGTGGTGAAAAAAGCAATTGAATAAATATTGCTTTTGAATTGTGATGTCTTTTTACATAATATCATATATATACATATACATGTACATGTATAATATTCTGAACAGATAAAAAAAAAACGTCGCAAAACACAGTTTAATTAGTCAATAAAACAACAGCAACTGGTATTGTCAATGGAATGTCATACACTGGATGTTTAAAAGTCTAAAAATAATATTTATGTAGAAAAATAACAATTTTGATCGTGCGAGACTTTGCTCAAAAAATCTAAGAATGCGACGTTTCTTTATCTGTTCAGTATAATATGTCGTTTTTGATCATTTATAACAGGACTGTCTGCAAGGAAAACATTTGGCAGGTGACATTAACACACCAATACAATACATTAGATTGCGATTTGAGATAGATCTTGACAATCATGACGACATTTGATTGGTTAATGGTGGTTGTAGATTCTAATTTCAATCGACATGTGAGAGTCTGATGACCTTGAATAAGTCATCTTCCCTCATGATATCAGTCGACCCAGTTGTAAATGGGTGCGGATAATCCGGGAAAGATCAATGCCAAGAGACTTATCCAAGGATCAGCAGATAGATAGGGTCCTCTAAGAAACTGAAGTTGTTATTCTTGTAAAATATAGATGATTCTTTCTTTCAAAAATGACGAAATGTCTGACGTTTTGAAACAATATTTCGAGTTTCTCTTCAAACTCATTTATATACATGTAATTACTATAACATCCTTACTGTAATGTGAAAAATGAATATAATGAGAGTAAGAGCCTATAAAACCCATCGGCCCTGGTCCCGATGCTGAGGTAAATTTTTCTGGAAATAAGGTAACTGACCTAATTCCAGGTTGATTAATTAAGCTAATTAGTAATTAGGACGAAGAACCGACCTACTGTCAGAGAGACCTAGTTAGTCCAGACTTTTATCATCTAAATTAGGTGTAGATCAAATACTCAAAAATAGTATGACATGTGCCCGCGGCAAACTCGTACCTTAGATGACAAAATTCAAAAACCAGTTTCTTTCCAAATATATATAAACTTTGGTTAAATTTACTTTTTTATATCACGTAGGCCAGTGGGGTGACGGTTCCATTAAAAAAATGAGAAACTTTTAAGACTTAGACTGAACGGATTCCAACCGAGTGACTTCTTAGTGGTACTAAAGTGTTTACATTGCGTGCACTCTACCGACTCTGGAACGGACTGTGGCCTGCGGTGAGATCAGTAGTTATTTTCTGAAAGCAGCATATTTCTTGGTACCGTACGCGTATTAGGAATTTGGGCTTTAAAAAATCGCTGAGGACTTGCTGGGTGATAATTTGGAACTATTTGGAACTATTTTAGATTTATTCTATTCATCTAAAACTGTGAATCAAAACCAATTTTTCACTTAACCTTAAACTCTTCTGATCTTTTTAAAAACAAATTTAAAATTTAGATAAAGGAAAAATGTTTGAAAATTATCTAAATTGGGACCAATCAAGTGACAGTATAATAGTTAGTTTTTAGATAGTGAAAATGCCAAATGTTATAGTGAGTGACAATATCAGTTTAGGAATAAAACTTCAGTATTTGACAACTCGAGAATAAGATGGTACCATCAACTAGTTTCAGCGTTTTCAATCTATTTATTGTCTTTCTGACTACAATCTTAGTTCAGAATTCTTACACTTTTCCAGGTAAGTTACCATTTATTTTTTTTTTTAAAAGAGAGGTACATTGTGTATATAATCGTATAAATGTATAAAAAAAAACTTGTAGCCTATCTCATTGTTATTCATGGAATACATCATATTCGTTCCTTTTGTTGATGTGCCAATAGTGAGATTTATTTGACAAAAACTGGAAGTAATTCATCTTTTTCTCTTCTCCTGCAAATTAAGAGATACGGGGGTTTTCGACGCACAGCGACGATATAGAGTATTACTGTCAGTAATTCTGCTTGTTTAGCCATGAAGCTTTACTAGGTCTCTGTGTTATCGAATTCCTGTTTATTAAAAACCTGGCTCTGTGGTATGCTCTAGAGAGTGGCCCACTGTTTTACTTTTGTCTTTTTTAGCAGCACATATTATGTTGCCTAAATTCAAGAGAGTGGTCTGCTACTGTACCATTGTCTGTTTATAGAAACACCAGACATCATTTAACCCTGGGTTATATTCTTGAGAGTGGTCCCCTGTTGTACTATTGTCTGTTTATAAAAACACAAGGCATCATTTAACCCTGGGTTATATTCTAGAGTGTGGTCTGCTGTTGTACTATTGTCTGTTTATAGAAACACAAGGCATCATTTAACCCTGGGTTATATTCTAGAGTATGGTCTGCTGTTGTACTATTGTCGGTTTATAGAAACACAAGGCATCATTTAACCCTGGGTTATATTCAGGAGTGTGGTCTGCTGTTGTACTATTGTCTGTTTATAGAAACACAAGGCATCATTTAACCCTGGGTTATATTCAGGAGTGTGGTCTGCTGTTGTACTATTGTCTGTTTATAGAAACACAAGGCATCATTTAACCCTGGGTTATATTCTAGAGTGTGGTCTGCTGTTGTACTATTGTCTGTTTATAGAAACACAAGGCATCATTTAACCCTGGGTTATATTCAGGAGTGTGGTCTGCTGTTGTACTATTGTCTGTTTATAGAAACACAAGGCATCATTTAACCCTGGGTTATATTCAGGAGTGTGGTCTGCTGTTGTACTATTGTCTGTTTATAGAAACACCAGACATCGCCTAACTCCTGGGTTATATTCTAGAGAGTGGTCCACTGTTGTACTATTGTCTGTTTATAGAAACACAAGGCATCACCTAACCCTGGGTCAAATTCGAGAGAGTGATCCACTGTTGTACCATTGTCTGCTTATAGAAACAACAGACATCATTCAACTCTAGGTTATATTCTAGAGTGCGGTCTACTGTTGTACCATTGTCTGTTTTTAAAAACACTAGTCATCACCTAACTCTGGGTTATATTCTAGAGAGTGATCCACTGTTGTACTATTCTCTGTTTTTAAAAACACTAGTCATCACCTAACTCTGGGTTATATTCTAGATAGTGGTCCACTGTTGTACTATTGTCTGTTTATAGAAACACCAGTCATCTCCTAACTCTGGGTTATATTCTAGAGAGTGGTTCACTGTTGTATTATTGTCTGTTTGTAGAAATACTAACATCCCTCAACTCTATGTTTTATTCTAGTGAGTGGTTCACTGCAATACTGTTGGATGTTTATAAAAAACCCAGACATCCCTCAACTCTATGGTGTATTCTAGAGAGTGGTTCTCTGTTGTACTGTTGGATGTTTATAAAAATACCAGACATCCCTCAACTCTATGTTATATTCTAGAGAGTGGTTCTCTGTTGTACTGTTGGATGTTTATAAAAATACCAACATCCCTAAACTCTATGTTTTATTCTAAGAGTGGTTCTCTGTTGTACTGTTGGCTGTATATAAAAACACAAGACATCACTTAATCTTGGGTTATATTCAATACAATAGTAACAGTTGTACAGTTCTATACTTATAGAAACTTCCATTTTGATTGAATGAAAATCGAATGAAATTTCAGATATTGTTATTGTAAAAGTGAAGAACTGTCATATGGGTCTTCCGTATTAGCATCTTGGGCCATCAGCAATCAGTTACAAAATGGTGGACTTTCAATATTCACAAGGAGAACCATGCTTTTTTGGCACTGTCGAATACGAGCACGCCTTGACAAGGCCAGTAAACTGTAAATTTGCGCACTATACTTGCAAATATGCGGTAATATCGTATGAACCCCTTGGAGTTTTATCTCTGAAGTACGTTGACCACAGAGTATAAAAATGATTAAACCAAATTAACATTATTTCATCTTATAAGGAACTGAAATGAAATGGAGTTTTACGTCCTGCTTTTTTCTGCACCTGTATTGGCTAATGAGACAATGAGGGAAATTTTGCCAGGACAGCGGCATTAGCCCATTTTTATTTTCGATTTCCAACTGTCGAGGGATCGACACACGGGGCAACAGTTTTTGATAGACTGTGTACACACTGTTAAATTAAATCAACCAGACATACACTTCCTGTAATATTCCACGAAGAAATAATGCTTGTTCGTCAAATTTTTATGTACTATATATTTACGATGAATGAGTAATTTCTTTTAACATATTTAAGGTGCATTAGCCTCGTCTAGGACAAAAACCTACATCCTTTAACTGGTTAGTAAGGAAGTCTGATTTCTTTTTTAAATTTTGTTAGTCATATTCCATTAGTCATCAGGAAATAGTCTTAAAGGGAAATGACCATTTCATGTTACATGTCAGGTCTTGTACAGTTTTAACGAAGTTGATGAACTCTTTAGGAAGAAGATTTTTATGCTTTCTCGACAACCATCTCGTAAAATCTAAAATAGTTTGATGTAAAGCATTATATTTCATGAATTTTGTTACTAACTTATTGATATACTTCCTCAAATGAAAGGTTCATTAGCTGCTACCATTATATTGTCAATGTGTTCACATGGATTTCGAGATTTGTTTTACGGTTGGAATCGTTCGTGCTTGGTTTTATTATTTAGAACACTAGGATGTAAATCTCCATACCTTTCTTTTCTTTAGGATAGATATCTTAGGGGGCTTGTAAAAGAGTTTTCTAACTTCTTATTTGTATGAGAACACTTATAATAGCACTATGATAGTACCATTCAGTCAAACGTCTGTGGGTCAAACGAAACTGAGCCTTTTATGATGTAGTTCTCGCAAAAGTTCTTAAATATTATTGGGAGCATTCGTACAACTGATAACCCATATTGCTCTGTTTTCAGTCTTCACCATCCCTTTAAGATACCAATATCTCCATACGATAATAACACGGTGTGACCCTGTATTCTAGTCGGATATTCATTGTTATCGGATATAGTAAAATACTACATCCTTAATAGTAGCGGTATGTGTATAGTAGAATTAACAAGTCGTGCACTATTTTCTGCAATACTGCAGTTTACCATGTTATTAAACGTTTCTATACCTGCCAGGGCTAACGGGTACAGCTTGTAACAACATCGGGCCTCTGTAGGTATACTGTTTCATCTGAGCAACTCAGGGCGGATCCAGGATTTGGAGAAAGAAAGAGAGAGAGGGCGGGGGGGGGGGGGGGATAGCTCTGAAATATAACATGCTTAAAAATATAAAATTCAACGGCAAATTTTTAGAGGGTTCCGACATCAGTCGACCAAAAATAGATGGAGGGGGGGGGGAGGGCCCCTCTTTGGATCTGCACCTGCGACTAGACCCTTTTTCGATGTCAGGACCTGAAATGGTCAAGAATGATGAATATAAATGTATGTTCAGATATCAATATTGTTTTCGGACTTTAACATTAATTACCTTGGCCCATATTACTCTGACCTGGTTCATATTAAAGTACAATTTATGATGAATTGGATGACCAAGTGACTGGATGAGATCATCGTTAGATTGGGTCATCATTATAACTTGTTGGTCAACTCTATCTGACATACCATAGGCTGGTCAAAACAGAACTGGGACATTTTTAACACGATCATGGTCAGACATTATTAATGGCTTCGTGCCATTGAATTATTCAACCAGAAAATACCGAACACAGCGTCCTGTGTTATTTAGCTTGTAGATCGTGTTTCCAAAACTTTTCCAATAGTTGTACGGAGCCGCGGTGACTCTAATGAAAGACAACGCCCTGTCTGTTGACTGAGCTGGTCGATGAACCATGATGACTCAGACAGTAGGACTCTTGATCACTAACATGGGGGTTTCAGGATTTCATCCCAGCATAGGTCGAGATTAAAGCGTCATTTTTGTTTTTAATCGGTATCCACCTATCAGTGATGCAGGTCTAAAGGGGTAAAAGTACATGTTGTTGCCCATCGGCATTTGTAATTCAAACAGTTATATTATATTGTCTTGAGTTTGCAGTAACTTTCATCAATATCAATAAAAGTTTGATTGTCAGAGGATTTTTCATTTGTAACATGAATAGCTGTAATTGAGCTTTTTCAGCTGATGGATCAATAATTTTTTAGACAAACATATTAATTAAGATCAAGCTTTATGACTTTATTTGAGAAACCCATTTAAACTTTTATAGTAACTGGCAATCTACAAGAGAAAACCGTCAAGTTATACAGGACACCGGCATAAATTAACAGCTGACGAAGCTTAATTTAGTACAGAGATGTCGAAAGGTGTCTGGGCGATTCTCGTCTATCAAGTAGCGGTTACTACACCACATTCCTCCCTAATGTTTTAACACCTTGAGAATTGTGACTCATCAGAGAACTTTAACTAATCACTTGTACTGTTCAGTTGGATTATAAACCGTGTTGAAACAAGACGCCTAACATCACCTTGAAGTTTAATGACCAGGCTTATCACACGTGTTCCCATCATTTCGAGGTCACTGGTTTCTTTAGTCCAGTTTACTGTTTCATACCAATAGAGTCTATTGGTTTCCAACCTTTTTCAAGCTGTGGTCCAATTTCACGAAGCTCCCATAGCCATGACCCCCTGTTCCATTCCAAACTAGGGAAAAATAGGGCATATAGCAGGAGGTCAGATGCATTTGACCACAAGCAACTACAGACCTTACACAGCAAAATATAGACACGGTATTTTAGGCACACTTCTTTTAGGCACACGGTCAGATAAGCACATGTCATATAGGCACGGTGTTATTTAGGCACATTGATTTAGGCACACTTTCAATTAGGCACACTCTTTTTAGGCACACTAAATTTCGGCACCCTGTTATTTGGGCACAGTGATTTAGGCACATTTCTAATTAGGCACACATTCATTTAGGCACACCTCTATGGCAGCTGATTAGGCCCACAAATCTAACTTCGTTCGTTCCTTGCATTCGTCTAACTTTCATTCATCTAACCATGTAATATCATACTTTGTACCGATGATCATCTTACTCTCGGATACAAAACTATGCTAAATCTATTGTCTTTGTTTATTTCGTGCAATCAAGAAGTTTAATTGGATTAAAATGCGACCCTAATGTTACATTATATTTCTTTACTTAAATGAAGTAATACGGTCTGAGAAATACGAAACACGGGATTACATTCTTAGATTTATCATAGCAACCATCAAGAAGACGTCGCTAGATGGCGCTGCAGTATGAACACAACAGAGCCCTTTATAGAGAGAGTTGGACAACGTCAAAATGACCGCCATATTGGATACCTACTATCGAAGCGTATCTTTTGATTCTTTTCTACACATAGAACTCGTTTCGAAGAACAAGAATAACTTATATTAATATTTTTGTTTATTTGAATTTTTAAAAGGGTTTATCCTAATGTGCTGATTGAGAATTTCCATTAAGAATTATGCCTTGTAGGTGGTAAAAGAGCAACAAGTTATATTTATATTTGTGATTTTTTCTTCTTCTATATTTTCGAAAGGGGTTGTCCTTGGGTAATAATTTTGCAAAGTTTCGTCAAAATGCGTCGAGAATTATGGTGATTACATGCATTTGAACACGGCAGACAAACAGACGGGCATAAGTGACGACAGTATCCTATTATATTCCTATATGATCCACATTGAGAGCGTATAGGTACCAACAAAATTGTGTTCAAGAGAAAATTACAGCAATAGTTAATTACGAAGTCATCATTAGAAAAAGACGGGGAATATTGAAATTCTTCACTGCTTCAGAGTCATTATTCGGGAGTGCTATATCAATAAATTTACATTTGTTTAGTAGAATTAATTAAAAGACTATTTATTTAATGCAAAAAATCAAAATAACTTGAATACCAGTTGAAAAATGCCGAATAATAACGTCCGCGCTTTGCTGTTTTAACGTTAGCGTATAAAGTCACGCTTCGATAGTAGGTATCCAATATGGCGGTCATTTTGACGTTGTCCAACTCTCTCTATAAAGGGCTCTGTTGTGTTCAGAGCCCTTTATGGAGAGTTTGGACAACGTCAAAATGGCCGCCATATTGAATACCTACTATCGAAGCGTGACGTTATACGCTAACGTTAAAACAGCAAAGCGGGGACGTTATTTTTCGGCATTAATCAACTGATATTCAAGTTATTTTGATTTTTTTGCATTAAATAAATATTTGTTTTATTAATTCTACTAAACAAATGTAAAATTATTTATTTAGCACTCCCGAATAATGACTCTGAAGCAGTGAAGAATTTCAATATTCCCCGTCTTTTTCTAATGATGACTTCGTAATTGCTGTAAATTTCTCCTGAAAACTTTTTATGTTTCCTTATATTGTCAGAATATAATAACATTTCCCCTTTTTTTTTACCTATTATACGCTCTCAATATAGATCATATAGGAATATAATAGGATTCTGTCGTCACTTATGCCCGTATGTTTGTCTGCCGTGTTCAAATGTATGTAATCACAATAATTCTCGACGCATTTTGTCGAAACTTTGTAAAATTATTACTCAAGGAAAACCCGAAAATATAGAAGAAGAAAAAATCACAAATATAAATATTAGTTGTTGCTCTTTTACCACCTACGGGCATAATCCTTAATGGATTTCGACAAAATTTGTGGAAATTCTCAATCAGCACCTTAGGATAAACCCTTTTATAAATTCAAATAAACAAAATTATTAATATAAGTTATTCTTGTTCTCGAAATGAATCCCATCTTCAGCTCACTAACACTCCACAAGGCACAAATCTAAACGCAGACACACATAGACCAGGAAACTCACTGTTCGTCTATATAAGTTAAAGATCACTCGACAGTTGGAAATCGAAAATGAGTAGTCTCATCCAGCTTTATACCTGGCAAAATTTAACTTATTTCAATCTGCACAGCTTTTGCCAGTCCGAATTATGCAAGTACCAAAAAGAGGACGTTACACTTGATCAGCACTCACCCCCCGTCCCCTCTCCTCTTGAAGAATTGGTACGCATTAGTGGTGACCTTAGTAGAGTTATTAATTGCTACTTTAATTATGCCGAGGACACCAATTGCGTAGCTAGGTTTTCGAAACTGGGGGTGCAGTGGTTAAGATGAACCGACAGAATATATTGACATTGCGATGGGAGCGAATAACGGGTGGGGCCCAGTGGGCGAAGCTCGTAGATTTTAGCTATTTTGACACACTGTAGGAATGCTATATTATTTGATTTTTTTATGTTTATGTCTGCAGTCAGTCGGCTCAACCTCACCGACGGCACCTATTGAACAGACAGACAGACCCCCCTCTAGCTACGCAACCGGAGTACACCTATTGGAAGCCTAGAAACATGATTTTCTTAATTTTGGGGACCACCTCTTGTGCATTAAAATTTAGATAATTTGACTCCCTTAGACGCGCTTCCTGACATATCCTGACGAATTTACGGTATATAAAGTGTATTCAAGATTTTTTTTTATAATCGTAAAAGCGCACGATTAACAATTAACATTAATTAGCAAATTAAAAGTTTATTAGATTATTGGTAAAATAGGGTCCAAGTATATAGGTCCGAGAATTTAAGGCTTATTTGTATATGAACTGTGGAACCACTCCTGCGGAAACGCATTTTCCGACATTCCCTAGCCTGGGTTTTCAAATGGTTTTCTAAAGTGTCCCCGATTACCCACAAGGAAATGACCATGGCCCCTGAATTGTCTGCGGAAGGCATCGAAAACATGCAATCATACTGAAGTGTGACCCAGAGTCATTGTGGTCAGTGGACACTGTATATCCACACATATAATTACTTATGTATGGTATATGTCGCTCACATTTTGGAGGATAAAAGTCTCGGAAACGCTAATAGGATTATTTGTCTTAAAAACAAAGACTCGTGACTCAGTAAATAACAATTGACAGTCGGAGAATCTTAGAAATTGCCTAAAAAGATAGGTCTATCGGCTCAAGCAAGATAAGACGAGTAGCCTATTTTCTTTTGAAATTGATTTACCCCCACCTCTACAATTTTCAAAGCAATTCAAAATTTTATCGGGCAACAACAGAAGCAAAAGACACATTTGTTATAATCCCATACTAATTTCGTAAAAAGTTTCAACGTACAATAAGAACCACCCCTTTTCGACTAGCCTACAGCCGCCATGATAACGTTTTAAATGTTACGAAATTTACAATAAGCATTACAGAAGACTGGACGACGTTAAACTAGCGTAAAATGTAATACAATATGCAAACCGAAGTAGTTTAAATGTTAAATTAAGTTGATAATGGAAAAATATTCGTCTGCTGCACGGAACGAACGAAGTTAGATTTGTGGGCCTAATCAGCTGCCATACACCTCCAATTAGGCACACAATCATTTAGACATACCAGACCTTGCGGCATAGGCCTAAGTCATTTAGACACATTTCCTTTTTCTACAGACTGGTACTCACCTAGTAAGCACACACAAGTGTGAAATGCATTTCAGACTAAAGCTGTTTGAATTTGAGGGGTAGGGGGCACATCAAAATGTGTTGCTGTTGTTGTTTGTGTTTATTTTGGTTTATGAAAATACAGAACCATTCTAAAGTTAGCATCCTACCACTAGCAAAGTCTTGCAATTGGAATATTATGTGATAGTGATACCAGACCTATCCCTTGTTTTCTTCCATTATGAACTTGAAGTGATCTCGCTTTTCCCTTACTTGAGTTTTTGGGAGCCATGTACCTTTAACCCCCTCTTGGGAGTCAGGTGTGCCTACATGACATACTGCCGCATAATTGAATATGTGCCTAAATGAAGGTGTGCCTAAATCACTGTGCCTAAAAAACAGTGTGCCGAAATTTAGTGTGCCTAAAAAGAGTGTGCCTAATTGAATATGTGCCTATTTGAAAGTGTGCCTAAATCATTGTGCCTAAATAACACTGTGCCTATATGACATGTGCTTACTAGTATCTGACCGTGTGCCTAAAAGAAGTGTGCTTAAAGTACTGTGTCTAAATGAAGTGTGCTTAAAAAATATGTGCCTAAATGACTGATTACCGGCCCCCTGACAGACACCCTATGGGACATGACCCCCAGGTTTGGCTCCCACTGCAATAGACCGATGACTCAACTACCAAACAAAGGGTCCAGTAAACTACAAATCCCTAACCCTAAGGAGCCCCACCCTTATTGAAGTTCAGTGACCCCGTAATTTAGTTGAGCAAAGACCAATAACTCTGCTGGTAGACAAAATTATCATTGTGGTCATTCTTCGATTTACTGGCTGTCCAATGCAAGTCCGATATGTTACCAGTTTAAAAAAGGTGTCAATTTAAAGGGGACCAGTCTTCATTTTTATTGGTTGATTTGGGTCTTGAATATACTTAAGTATCCTTCAGAGGCACTATAAATGTACGAAATTGCATATTTCCTTCAAATATATCTTAAATTAGACATTTCTCCTTCTATTTCTATAGAAGACTTTTCTATATATTGCATATATTATTGCTAATGTGTAGTAGGGCATTATAACTTTCAAATGCTAATTATTATTGATGCACATGGATTTAAAGACTCAAATTTCAATGGTGAGTTGTGATAACCAGTACTAAATTGCTGAACTAAAAAAGTCCCCGTTTCTGAGACTTGGAAAAATCGACCCACGAAAATGAAGCCTGTGCCACTTTAAGTCAACCAATTCGATTGCAGGGAAGTAACGAGGCTCGTACGTTATGATCTGTCAACAGTCCTCTCAATATGTTCACTTCATCAAACTTGATGGGTGCATCAACCCTTCCTCACGCTGTGTCCAATGTAAAGTACATGTTGAGAACCTGTCGATAGTTTGAAGGAACTGTCAAGTAAACCAATCTGAAGTTAAGAGACTCGTATGTTATGATCTGGCTGCATCAAATACCCGATTCCACTCTGTGTCCAATGTAAAGTACATGTATATCATATTGAGAACATGTCCATAGTTTGAAGAAGCTGTTAAGTAAACCAATCTGATTGCAAGGAAGTTGAGAGACTCGTATGTTATGATCTGGCTGCATCAAATACCCGATTCCACTCTGTGTCCAATGTAAAGTACATGCAAATCATGTTGAGAACCTGTCGATAGTTTGAAGAAGCTGTTAAGTAAACTAATCTGATTGCATCAAAGTTAAGAGACTCGAATGTTAGATCTTTTCGAAACACCTGATAATACTTCTCGTATGGGAAGTCCACTACTACATGTTTATAATTATTGCACCCGATTTTGTCATGCTCTGGACGTGATTTCTGATTAACGGAATTGTTATGCTTGTACGGATTTTTATTATGATCTCGGTTCATCAAAAAGCCTATCCTATGTCCAATGTAAATTTCAAATTGATGTTGACTTTGTGATTAGTCAGGCTTCATTCATAACGTTCACTTTATCAAACTCTCCGGATGGATGCAACAAAAAGCCTATCCCCCGCTATGTCCAAAGTAGATTTCAAATTGATGTTGACGTTATGATCAGTCAGGCTCCATTCATATCTTAACCTTTATCAAACAATCTGGATGTATGTATCAAAACCCCCATCCCACGACATGTCCACTTATACCATGTATCGAACATCAACCTGTCATAGTTTGAAAGGGATGTCAGTTGTAGAAGATTTATATATGTTTTAATCGGTAAAGAAGTGTGAAATTTAAACTGAAGACTTGATGGTGACTGACATATTCTCAATACATCTCAATAAATATTTGTACCCGAGGCTTATTACATTATATCCACGAAATTTGAATTTCGTCAGGTGTTTTGGTGATAAATCAAAAGAAGGGTTAAGGTTGAATGTTTTTTAACCAAATGTAATTCAGATATAAAAGATATGGATATAAGTATAAATAAATGCAATCTAAAAGGGACGTTAAAAGTATCTAAAGTGAAGAAGCACAAGTAAAAAGTTAAATGTATCTGTTCCCAATGCAACTTCTAGAAAGTTTTTAATTTCTTTGATGCTGAAAATGGCATTTGTACAAAGATAATAAAGTTCTTATCCAGGCTGATAGAGCCATATTTCATCGGATCGTTGCATAGTCAGGCATAGCTAGCCAAATCTCCCAGGGAGCTAATGATATCTCTGAGGGGATGGGGGTCCAAGCAAGAGGGCTTTATTATCGTGAATGGGTCAATACGAAGAAATGATGGTCCATTAAAATATCCATCTAACTGCAAACAGTACTGTTTCGGCGCTCTATGCCTCACCAGTGCAGTTTGATGCTGGAATTAAAGTTTGACGCAGAGTATCTCAGCTGCTGATAAACCGATCTCTTTAAAAATTCTCACAGATTTCCTTCAACATGTCCTTGTCAGACCCTGAACATATGAGAGTCATCGAATAAAAATTGTAACCGATATATTCGACTCAGATTTATTCAAGTATAAGTGTACTTTGTCTGTGTATTTAGCTTGTTCAGCGTTTACTTATGTTTAATACTAATAAAACACTTTAAGGTTTTCAATAAAATTTCACTGTTAATCGATGAGGGTGTTTCCCTTCCCATTAACAATTAATAAAAACATTAATATTATTTTATAAGGTATAGATTTAATTTATATGGTTTATATATGTCTATAATAACTGTTAACATTGCTATTTAATTTGTGCTTTCTTTACTTTGCTTCCAGCTAGTGTGATCATAATAAAATTTCATGAGATTTGTGACATCTGAGGGTATACTAGGTTAACTCGATCTTTAAGGGTCACGTCTTGTTATCACCTTCCAAAAGAAAAGTTGAAATAGATATATTCTTTGTGGGGTCCTCTTGAACCCTAGAATCAAAAAATATAATTAGCCGACAGTATCTGTGATCAGCCCATTTAGTACATCAAACTGGAATTGAAAAAACATCGATCAACATCATTGTGATGAGGGAATGTGTAAAATGTGCCCCCAAAAGATCAAAAGAAAATATCATAACTTTTGTCAAATTATTCGATAAAGTGCGGGTCGTTTCGTCCATTTTTTAAGTGCGAAATAAAACATGTTTATTTCATTCTGGCAATCCCATCTTCTTAAATGCAATTAAATTTGCATAATTTGACCAATTTTCTGGTGTTTACAAGTTTAAACTCTTTACATTGGTATACAATTTAAAGATAAAAGTAGGAGGTAAAAAAAACCAACAAAGGTCACACGACCAAAAACACAATTTCTGACAAATGACATTCATGACAAATAAAGTCTTTAAATGGCGTTTAGCAATGTAAGCAAAATGTATAGACACAGCTTTATGTAACAACAATCACTGGTTAAAGTTTTATGCAATTTTTAGACATGTTTCCCCCGTCGTCGTGTGCCTGAGGAAGACTGGGTAACACTTCGAAACGTTGCATAAAACTTTAACCAGTGATTGTTGTTCCATAAAGCTGTGTCTATATAAATGTCATTCAGATAGGTCGAAAAAAACAACAGAACGAGAATGGATAAACAACTACTGTTTAAAAAATTCCTAGGCAATGAGTTACATAAATTGTTCCTATTTATCAAAAGGTTATTGTTCCAAATTAATAGCAAATAGTTTTAAAACATTGTTTGTACTAATAAACGGTTGTTATCTTTATTCATGAACGAAGCGCATTTTTGGACAGATGAGAATGACATGTGCCAGAGGAGAATGTCATGTGCCAGAGGAAAATGACATGTGCCAGAGGAGAAAAACATGTGCTAGAGGAATATGACATGTGCCTTTTCCTCATTTTAGTAGTAATCTATTAGGATGAATAAACTTTTGTTTTTGTAAAATTATTTTACTACTCTTATTGTGGCGCGAAGCAGGGTATGCTAACTCTTCTAGACACCTGATACCACTTTTCATTATGAAATATTTACTCATTTATTGATATACTTCCTCAAATGAAAGGTTCATTAGCTGCTACCAATATATTGCCAAGGTGTTCGCATGGATTTCGAGATTTGTTTTACGGTTGGGATCGTTCGTGCTTGGTTTTATTATTTTTTACTACTCTTATTTAAAGCGATATGTTCATCAAACACCTTCAAATCTTCGTGTTCTAACTGAACTTTAACTGAATTAAGGTTGTTAACATTAAAGTTAGTATTATTGGTCGATCCATCAATGTTTTTATACGTCATAAACTACATGTAATAAGTACTTTGAAAAGTACAAAATGATTAAATGGTTCTCAATGATTCTCTTGTTCTAGTTAAATGACTGATGAGTGACACCGCCCTAATTTTAATATTCTTACGTTTTGCTAATCAATTAAGTTTTTAGGGAAATTAAATTTGTTTTCCTTCTGTATTTAAACGTATTTTTCTTTTACGTTTCTTCACTTTATTCTGAAATTCTTGGGTGGTACATGGACACAAAAGTGAAGAAGTTCTTGAATCCACAACTTTTTAGGACATCGTGGAGACTATGGACCTTATTCAGCATTGTGTAAATGGATAATCATATATGGATTTTATATATTTTTTTGTAGTTTTGTAACATTGTTTTCGGTATCATCAGGATATTGCTTTTACAAATATAAATAAAAAACCGTAGATCTACATGTATACAGACATGATATTAAAATTCTTATTAATTTTACGATGTTGAACCTTCAGGAATACACAACTGTATTAAGATTAAGGGCTCTCTGTTAAGCTCTGTAATAGAACATCAGCAACGATGTCACAGAACATCATCTCCAAACTGTTGATAACTCTACTTATTTCGGTGTTCGTGGTGGACTGTGTTAATGGACAATCCATAGGTTCTCAAATATTTCACAAGTCCAGAACGCGACATCCTAGCTTCAGAAGACCTCATCCTATCAGTAACCCTCGAACTGTTCAGATGTTGATCAAGAGGCCTGTGTCCAATAATTCAATCCGTCCTATACAACAAACTATTAGACCTATGCCTACAAGTGTAATCTCTCCCCGTCGACATACTCCGTCTGTAACTTCTATACCTCGACCGCGTGTGAATACACCTAGTCATAATGTGATACAAAATAAAGTGCCTAATAAATTAGTGAAATCCTCCAAACCAATAACTCTTCCATCCAAACCTTCCATTAAGCTCAGTTCTCCGTTCCCTGTTGGCACAAGTAAGTATTCTGAAGATATATGTCAGATATTTCGTGCATTCATTCAGTGATACTATTTTACCAGATCAGATTTTCAAGAAATATACTCTATAAATTTACTCAATATATGTTGTGGTATCTGATGTTGGTCTTGCTTTTAAACCAAAAGGTTTTTTTTTTCTTTTGAAATCGTAGAAGGGGGAATTAGTTTCCACCTGATGAAATAGGAACATCTTGGAAAAGTATTTTACTTTATGAAGTTAATGTAGTTAAAAACAAATATATGAAATTGTAGGTTATACCAAACCAATACCAATGTGTTTTGAGTATATAATGTGTTTTGAGTATATAATGTGTTTTTTGCGTACAAATGTGTTTTGAGTATTTTGATGTGTTTTGTTTATATGATGTGTTTTGTGTATATAATGTGTTTTATGCGTACAAATGTGTTTTGTGTGTATAAATGTGTTTTATGTATACCAATGTGCTTTGTAGAATAATGTGTTTCTTGTATTAGTATATTTTATGTATTGTCTATTTTCAGAATCTAACTATATAGGAGAATTTCCCAATAAAATAGAGTTATTAGTTGTAGTTGATTACGAGGCATATATGAGGTACGTAGAAATAAATATAAAGACTTATTCTTGACACCATGTAGACTGTCTACTCGTTGGTCTATTCAACATCCTCCCCCACACCTCCCATATGGACGCCCCTGCCAATGTGTTTACATGGATTTCGAAATGTGTTGTACGGTCGTGATTGGGTTTTATTATTTCGAGACCTGCAAGCAAAGAATGCGAAATAACATAACAGAAGCAAGAGGTTGTCAGCATATCAAGACATGAACCAAATGTTTTAAATGCATTTTAGATGGTACGAGAGAGAAGGTGTAAAGTATCAGAATGGGAGAGATATCAAAACACAACAAGCTATCACCAAATATGTCACTTCTTTAGTTCATGATGTAAGTTATATTTTTGATTTGTCATTGTAACTAGCTAGGATCAATAGCGTCTCTACGGAAGACTTAAAATTCCTGATCATCGAGTTCTTTTATGCCCCGACATGCCAGTGGGTCCTACTCAGAATCTTTACCAAAATGTTTATAGAAACGTCACTGAAAATGATTGCTTCCAACTTTGGCATGTTTTAACTTTTTACTTTGTAGATGAACGATTTATATCATTCGTTAGAAATGTTAGATTTAAAGATAGACATCACCTTGGTAGATATTTTAATCATACAGGTAAGAACAAGTATTTGATGTTTATTGCGGTTCATGCCAGGTGGAAAGAATATACTTACAAGTACAAGATTTTATGAGGAATAATCTTCTCAGCTATTTAACTCTATCTCTGTTTAATATATTTGATGCCAGTTTCTATAGCATCATCATCAACTCTCAATGAGTCAAGGTTCTTGCTTCTTCCAACTTGTCTAAAAGTTATACTGAAGCTTATGGCAGCCATCTCAACTGGTAGCTTCGAGATTACTAGGCATCACATACCGAAGTTATCTGTCTTTCTAAAATAAATTCACGATTCTACTGTCATAATATCAATTGCCAATCTTCAACAATTTCCGTAAAAAATGATATATTGCAGAGCGCTATCACAACTTACACTTACACAATCAAACGATTGTGTATCTAATGCATGCGTCTACCTATCAATGCGCTTTAATTTTTTATATTTCAAATCATTCACTATTTCAGACAAAAGAAGGGGGTTATTGGTTGAGTAAATCATCTAGGAAAGGATTCCCGAGAAATATAGTCCACGCTGCCTCGTCATTAGCGTCGTTCTATAGATGGGTGAAGAAACACGAGAAGGTGTTACCGCCACATGATCATGCCATGCTACTTACAGGGTAAGTTTATTTTAATCTTCACAATGTCAAGTGCTTGATGTATTAGACACAGTTCGTAATAGCCCGACACTGAAAAGATGATTATTATTCGGACATCGGGTTTGTGCGATAGTGGCACTTTCACACTAAACTATTGTAATACAGACCAGAAGAGAGTGGACAATCGCCAACAATACTGCTACATCAATTTGCTCTTTATATATTTGTCTATATCTGACCAATGGTGGTTGAATATTTCAGGTTTGATCTCCAATCTGTTAATGAAGCTCCGAATAAACTTACTACAGGTAAAGAACTTGTTGTCATAATAGGACAGGGCAAAAATTGTATAATCATGGAATATACCTTTGTCTCTTAAACGACATAGTTACATAGGTGCTTTCATTCATTTCTTCCTTGTTTGATACAACAATAGACTGAGGACAGTGCCCTTGAATTTCTCCCCTCAACAGCTGTGTAGATGGCGGAGATGCTGGTATATGAAGCGTTCACTTTAAAGATCTAAATCTTCATATATCAGCATCTCCACCAAGAAAAACAATAAGCGACTTGCCAAGTAAAGTATTTAGCTTTTGTCAATTAACTATGGTTCTAAAAATCCCAACCATGTTTCAGGTCACGCCTATCTAGGTACAATGTGTAAAAGATCTTCCGTATCAGTGGTAGAGAATCAGTTTAACTTTGAGGATGTAGTAGCAGCAAGTCATGAACTGGCTCACAGGTAAGCTTCAGATTAATTTTCTTATACTGCTCCTTCAGACTAGTACGAGCAATTGGTAGTCGTTGAGTTTGATAGTTTGGTTCTAGATCTAGGTGTGAAAGTCTGTTGACCTTGAATAAGTCAACGTCGCTCATAATTCCAGTCCACCCAGCTGTAAATGAGTATGGATAATCCGAGAAAGATCAATGCCATGAGGTTTGGCCAAGGAACAGCTGGGAGAAAGGATCCTCACGGAACTTAAATTGTTATCCTTCTAAAATATAGATGTTTCTTTTTTTTCTTTCATTAATTTTTCCTTTGACTTTCGATCACCATTGAATCATTAATAAGCTAACAATGCCCACAATACTTCCTCATTGGGTGTTTCGAAACTCAATTATTTGGTTGCAATTCGTTTAGCAAAATCAATGTTTAGCGAATAAAGATTTTCGAACACAATAATATCGAGGGCTTAAAGCAACAAGTTGTTATGTCCAAAATTTCTGAAAATGAGATATTTACACCACGTTATGTTATAACTTAAACTACAAAATCTATTCAACTGTATTAATTCATCTTACAGCCTGGGTTCTGAACATGATGGAGATGGTAATCCTTGTCCACATACAGATGGTTATATCATGGCACCAGTTATAGAAGTGAACGCTACCAATAGATGGTCGTTCTCTACCTGTTCACATCAATATATACAAGATCTACTGGAGAAGCTAGATAGGTAGGTGACGACCCTAATGCTCATTCAATCGGTATATCTTAAACAAAAACTCTCCGATCGTTAAGCCCTAAAAAGGGTTCAGGCCAATCTGCCGGAATAAGAGCGGGAATCAGGATTTTCAACAAAAGCGAGCAACTAGAGTAGCCCGTAATAATCTTATGGATAGTTGTATTTGGACTGGGCGAATCATTTTTAACAGTTGCTCTCATTCTACTGTCTATCTAGAATCAACAAGAGCAGAATCAGCTACTATCCTGTTGTTGCTATTTATTATCATGAAATATCATTTATATCAAGAATATAAAGTGCATATATAATGCTTCTGTGATTAGGATCAGATGAAAAGAACTCCCGCATCTGAATTCACTTTTGGGATTGTTTATCGGAGTTCATTTAAATACCATCTCAACACTTCATGACTTCTTGTATATTGTAGGGAGGAGAGAAACTGTCTTACCACCAAAAATAATCTCGGGCACATGCCACATCTAGTTAAGGCCGACATTAAACTTGGCACCCTTCTGTCTCCAGATCAGCAATGTGCTTTAATAGAAGGTCCCGGATCTTTCTTATGTAGGGTAAGTGTCTGTGTCTGTCTGAATACATATTAGCTACATTGGCTGTATGCGGACTTAAGCTGGGAAGGGGTACTAACGGATAATGTAGATCGGCAAAGATAAATGTCAAGAGGTTTGACCGAGGTCCAACAGGTGGACAGGGTCCTTGTAACACTGTTTGATTCCTTCTTTTCTTCATAGCCGTAAGTGCCCACGACTCGCCTAGGAGCAGACCAGACCGACTTGCCCGAATTTTAATGTTTGCCTGAGTTTTAGAACTTGCTGTCCGAAAACATACTATTCTGTCTCCTACAGCTATGCTTTATTGTCTTATAAAATGGGTCCCTTGTTGACAAATCCAGTCGTACGTAACATCAGAGTAACGTTTTCGTATTGCATTGTCTATACTTGTATAATTATTTCAATCTGACGTGCTCAAGTCATATCTGGCATGTAGTATCTTCAACGTCAAGAGGAGTAACAATTTCTTCATTGAAATATCAACAAATCTATTTTCTTCTATGTCTTCAGGATTTTTACCAAGAATACAATTATCATACATTATGTAGAGAAATGTGGTGTAACAACATGACATCACCCACACCGACTTGTAACACATTTCTAGGATCAGATGGTTTCTCTTGTGGCAACCAGAAGGTTTGTTTTAAATCAATTCTTGAACCCTACACTGAAAATAATCAAATGATTCTTATATATCATTGCTTCCAAATGGTTACTAGTCAGGTTATCTTGCAGAAAACGGTAGGAACACTGGGGGAAAATGCCCCCTAAATGTTGAGAATGTGTCCCTGTTACGCTAGCGTGATTATCCTGGCGCCCACTATGGTTACTGGTCACGAGGCTTAACAAGAATTAGATGGAGCTGTCACAAGTTGAATAATAAACATATTAGTAACATTATATTCGGTATCTTGTTTAGGAAATTCAGCTAATTGGTTAAATTGAATATTTCAGGTGTGTATTCAAGGTGAATGTGTTTTTCAACATACAGCTCCAGTTGTTCTAGGTAGGTCTAGTCACTCTATCATGGTTGGTTGGTTAGTTGGTTGGTGGTAGATGACAAGTTAACGTTCGCTTCCAACAGCAGCTGATATCGCAAACTAGGTAGTAGTTGGTATCACTATATCTCGACTTTCACACCTTTTATATTTTGTGTGCCCGATGTTTGAACAGAAATATCACTAGGACACCCTTGGTCAATTAATCGCCAGCTCATCACCAATGTTTTCATAGCATCACTGATCATAAAATTCAGTTCATAAAATGATGCGCATCAGAAAACGAAAAGGTATGACCATAATAAATGTTCTTCAAAGTTAACAAGAAACTTATTCTACCTTTCAGAACTTTGTCCCCTTGGTGATGAGCCAGGAATCGTATGGAATAACTATACTTGTCCTGAAATCGCTAAAAACTCACCAGAACAATGTTACGATGACGTTACAAGAATGAAATGCTGCTCATCATGCCAGAACATCCACAATGGCGACCCAGGTATGTGCTAAAATATTCTTGCTTTTGGCTGAAATACTGCATAATATTAAATTATAATTCCTGGTGAAATTCTTTATGGATGTAAGTGGTGGCAGACTTGGGATGTCCTCCTCAACTTCTAATCTGAATTCCAATTGAGACGGAGAAAGTGGCTTCAGGCATTGTATCACAACCGTTTCTACTCTGAATTCCTTTGGATTCATACCTTTGTTATGTTTATTCATTTACTGTATCAAATTTGAATTTGTGTATGTTTGACATCGTTACTATTATGAAACGTCCTTGTAGCGGTTTTTTTTTTCACTCTTTCACACATTCAAATGAATTGTTATTTTATCAATTAATAGATTGTCCTTACGGTGATAGAAGTTCGTGGTGTCGTACAGGTTTAGAACTTCCTGTTGGCTGTTATTTAAACGAAGATCTCTGCTGTGCAACTTGTGCCAAAATAGAAAACGAGAAAGAACCAGGTAAGCTCTCTTCCAGTTTCATTTTATGTTAAGATTTCAAAGCCTCACAGAATGTCGAAACAATGTTTTCTCTGAAATTACCACTTCGTAAACAAAATATCACTTTGAAAAAAAATCATTTTCTCAAAGAATTGTGTAATTTTGAATGTTTTAGATTGTCCATATGGAGACCGTAGTAAATGGTGTAATACGACATTATCAGTTCCTATTGGATGTTATGAGAACTCAGATCTGTGTTGTGATACTTGTAAACAACACATCGACCATAGTCATCCAGGTGAGACTATTTATACAACTTGGTACCTCAGGGTTCGAATCTAGTGGACTTTGTTATTACTTTTATGTAACTTAAAAACCCTCAAGTATACGAACTGCAACACAAAATTCTGAAATAACAATTTGGCAAAACATTGGTGGCAGCAAATGAAATATTTATATCAGGGACATCTATCATAAATGAGGAAATACTTCTTATTATCAGGCGTCTAGAAGAGTAAGCATACCATGCCTGCCTCATTATTGGATGATATATTGGCTATATCGCATTATGGTTTTCTAGGTTCAGGAAAATTTTAAACATCTTTCAATATTTTGAATTGTAGAATGTCCATATGGTGATAAAAGTACTTGGTGTTCTACCACTATGGACGCTCCGTTCGGTTGTTATAAAAACAGTGAATTGTGTTGTGGAACTTGTGCTGAATATCATCAACCACAGAATATAGGTACGTTTTCATCATCACAGATGTATATTCATCCCTTCGAAATATTCCCGTCCTCATTAGCCCATACAGGTGCAGAAGAGCAGGACACAAAACTCCATTTCATTTCGAAATATCCGAAAATGTAATATAAGTTTTGCTCTGTGGCAGATACCCTCGTATTAGGGAATGAGACAATTATTATTTATTCATCATGTCACGTGTCTTTCAAACAGCCAATCAATACGCTTCGGCTCAAGTTTTTTTCTGTGCACAGAACACACGTACGAAACTAGAGGGTCTTGTAATTGGTTAAAATCTACTATTTTCATTAAGTGAACCTCGGTCCGATCTATTTAATTGCGATTTAAATATGTCCATCCTTTCTCTTGTGATTAATACTAATTTGTAACCGATTTGTACACGAATGTTCCATTCTTTTTTTCTTTTGACTAATACTAGGCTATTGTTGTCCTTTTTTTGTT
Source organism: Lottia scabra (assembly GCA_029955415.1). Taxonomy (NCBI): domain Eukaryota; kingdom Metazoa; phylum Mollusca; class Gastropoda; family Lottiidae; genus Lottia; species Lottia scabra. Next base: position 3,114,004 of record JARJEI010000018.1, on the reverse strand, counting down.
TAAAACTCAATACTAACTATACTAACTCTATCTCTGTATTTCTGACCTTGGCCAGTGCTTTAAGATGTTTTAGGTACTTCTTTACTTTTAATACTAATTTGTAACCAACATGTAATTGTACACGAATGTGTTGCAGGTTGTGAGTATGGTGATAAGAGTACCTGGTGTGTTAATGATATGAATGTACCATCAGGATGTTATTTAAACAGTGATCTCTGCTGTGGAACTTGTAATCAGTATTATAACTCGACCAATCTAGGTATGTAGGCTATTTCTTCCTTTCCTGTCACAAATTGTTTCAGGGGCGTAGTTTGCTTACAAGTTTCCTGAATTTGCTGAGCCTTAACTTAAATTATGATTGAAAAGTCCCGTGGCTGATAGTAATTTTAAAGAATGGATGAAATATCAAACTCCATCAACCAACAAATAATCTTCTATTTTCATGTAGCTCTTATGTTACTTAGGTCGAAGGGGGTACCAGGAGATTGCGTACGAAAAATAGGGATACGAAGATTGAAAACCGAGGGTAGCATAATAAAATTGTTTATTGTTCACTGTTCATCAACAATGAATAATAATTATGTTCATTGTGTAAAAATTTATTTTCTTTTTCCACTCAACAGGTTGTGAATACGGTGATAAACATACCGATTGTGCTAAAGTTCCATATCCACTGGGATGTTATAAAAACTCGGCGTTATGTTGTGGATCTTGTGCGGAGTTGAAACGACATGACAGACCAGGTAGGCACGCTTAAAGTTTTATCAGCGATTCCAACTGGTAGGATATGACCGGCATAGCTCTGATAACAGAATGATAGATCATTGACTGAATTGTACCATGAAATTAACGTTTTACGCGCAAATGAAGCAAACACTCATGTCCGTTCCTAGTTCCAGTAGAGTGTAGAACATTTTCAGTTTGTTCTAAATACGTCTTAAACTGGGATCGCCATACATGTACCTCTGTTAAGCACCACCCCTTAGTAAGCAGCCACTTTTAAGCATTCCCTTGACTGGCTGCTTAATACAAGTTTGACTGTATTTGGTCGTCGTATCAAAAGATGTATAATATACTCTTTTCGAAACACTTGATGGTACTTATCTTAAAGACGTCTTCTACCATAAAATCATTACTCTTGATTTTGCCATGACCTGGTTGTGATTTTGATTAACGGAATTGTTTTGCTTGTACGGATTTTTAAAAAATATATCTGCCTATTCATTCCATCACAGTCCATCGACTTCATGTTTTTAAACAACACTCTGTTTCTCTTTTGCTCAGGTTGTGAATTTGGTGACAAATCAACATGGTGTACGAATCATCTGAAACCAGAACGAGATTGTGAACTCAATAGAGAACTGTGCTGTGGAACATGCGTGTATAAAGAGGGCCAGTATCTCGTGTAAAAGATTCCACAAAATCCCCGGTCTTCATCAACTTTTCTCAGCGACCCAAACTGAAGCTTCGGAATTTTTCCACGACCCTGAACTGTTCAATTCTGGATTGGATCAAGATTACTATCAAGTAGTCAACCACTTTTATTACATCAACATTGTTACTTCCCAAAGGGTAAAGGTCGTTAATATCGTTACAAACAAGGAACACTGTACCGTACGATCTCACACATGTGTGTGCGCCCTGTGACCCTTTTGGGGTTGTGCTCGCGATTCATGTTTGAAGACTGGGGTACTAGAGATAGTCATAGGCTACTAGTGAGCGATTTATCCGGTATCCGGATGTTTTGGGTGTCAATAATATTCCTATCACTCCTCTCATCGAATGGCACTCAAAGAACATTACTGACATAAGCTGTGTATTAATATATAGTACGAGATCAAGATTCTGATCTTGATGGTGGGGATCTGATTCAGATTTCAGTTCCTTGATGTTCGTGATACTGGTACTCGCGACATACATACTGTGACAATTACTTAATTGACAACCTTTAGCTCTGCAATGAACTCATCATGGCATGAATTTTTCGATGCTATAGTGTTTCATGAACTCTGTCTCTCTCGTAAATATCCTGGTTTCAGTTGGTATTCATGATTAGCGAGGGAATCATTGTGACAATAACATCTCTCAGCACTTAAATGAACAATTCCAGGCATGTGTTATTCTAGATATGCTGCAGTGTTGTTGGTTTAATGACTCCACTAAGTATGCATTTATTTCAATATGATTCGATGTGATGTATTCCTTAGAATACATTAGCGACTTCGTATTGGTATTTAGTTATATGTCCAGTCTTCAGCATTGGATTCTAGTAACGTAACTTGTAGTGTATCCTATTTTTGTGAACAGTGACTGTGGTGGTGTATCTTTTTCAGTGAACAGTGACTTAGTGTAATGTCTCCTTGTGCATTATTTAGTAAATGGAAGTAAATCCATGCCTGTGCCAGTGCTTTTGTTTTCTTCTCATTTTCCCAGTGATTAGTCAGATTGTTCTGTAAATTTGTAAAAATATTGTTGTTTTATTTCTAATAGAAGTAAAGGTCTTTGAACATGAAATGAAGTTTTAATGTATACATTGCCTGCATCCAGAGATTGGGGATATGGGGGGTTGAATGCCATTAGAGCAATATTCCCAGGACAGATTGTCTACTTTCCAAAAAAAATTGATCTTTGAAGCGTCATTGGCAGATACTACCAATCGTCCATTGGTAACCCTTATATTCTAAAACTCAACACAAATATAAAGCAATCTTTAATATGTTTTATTAATAGGCCTATGGACAGTTAACTCTACACACCTTCATGGCATGGACTCCACATTGAATCGGTACAGTTGGTAGATATGAGTTTGTCATGCACTAGATGTTATGTCCAATGGTGTGCACCAACAGTTTCGATCACTAATACCTAGACGGGGCTTTACATCCATTGTATTGATGTGGGACTGTCATGCAACCGTTTTGACCACTGATACCTTATTGGACTCTTTGGATCTGGACTGAAGCTAAAGGCTTATAGAGAACCAACTGTAGGAACACTTAAAAGGAAAATGACCCCAAAATGTTGAAAATGTGCCCCTGTTACGTTAAGGCATCAAGAAAGTCAACAACATCAAGACAAGGATTTCTGTGTCTGTGTAAATAGATAGGTATCATCAGAGTCTTCGTGGGGAAGATCAACTAAATCATAGAGTTTATAGAATATAGGTCTGTCATGTAGACATCTCAACTGCTGTATATCATCCTGGTCACCCAGACTTGGCAATCCGGGATCAAGACCTTTAGATGCTGTTGATTTGATCTGGTGAGATGAGCTCTGACCATGGTTATCCTCTACTACTGTGGTACCAGCATCGCTATCCACTGAGCTCTTTCTACCATTTTTTATGGAGTTCAGTGTAATTTGAGAGTCAAGAAGATCCTGTATCAAGTCCTGAACCTCATCTCTAGATACCAGCGTTGGCTTGTTCCTCATCATTCGAACTGCTTCACCCTGAAAAATCAAAAATATGTTCAAATGAAAATAATCTAACATCAGAAATTATGTAGGATATAAAACACCCGAGAAGCATGTTTATGGATGTTGAAGTTCGGTTCTCGACTAAAGGTAAAGGTCCGATGACCTTGAATAAGTTATCTTCACTCATAATTCCAGTCCACCCAGCTGTAAATGGGTACGGATAATCTGGGAAAGATCAATGCCAAGAGGTTTGGCCAAGGACCAGTTGGGTGAAAAGATCATTACGGAACCTAAGTTGTTATCCTTGTAAGATATAGATGTTGCTTTCTTTTTCTTACCAAATTTCTATGGTATTTGAAACCTAAATTTTATCAACCAATCAATCAATTGTGTATAATACCACACCCTCTACATTTACATGAAATGTACCAGATGGGACAATAAACCGAGGTCCCAATGTTTTGCACATTAAAGATCCCTCTACAGTCGGAAATCAAAAACTCCATTCATTTCATTTCATTACCTAATTTTGAATCTCCTACCCACAACTATTTTGTTAAATCAAATGTTTTATATGTTATCATATTTATGTGATGAACAAACAATAAGAGTGTTACCTTTAAGTAATTATAAACCTTCAGTGGTCTAGTTTGTTCAAGAGGAGTAGTTTGTTGTAAGCTTATATCAAGATGTGAGAGTATTTCTATCAAGTCTTTAAGATTATAGGTTGGTATATAGCTAGCTAGTTCCTGTATTTCTAAACTCAATTCACCAGTTTCACCATCTACAATTGATACCATTATCAATCACTAATCAGACAAAGGATCAAATGCTTTTTTTTGAAAAAAATAGGGCCAAAATTAGCTAAGCTAGCATAGCAAACAGAGTATTTTAGCGGGAGGGGTCACTATTGAGAAGCTATTCTCAAGGGCATCATTCAAATTTACTTCTGTGATTTCTGGAATTTAAACAAACTGTTTATGACTTCACATCCACAATGGTCTTCTTCTGTGATACAAGAATATTCTGCAGGTGTTTAAAGACATTGTAAAGTGGTTTTTTAAACTTAGTATGAGCATCGGGGACACTGATAGCATCAATTTGCACCATTCCAATTTCCATTCCGACGTCTGTGGTTCTTGCAATACCGCTTAAACGCATTTTATGACAACACCTCCACTGATCTGCATAGATATCAATAGTAGCTTCCGGTAGATCAGTGGTGGTGACGTCATAAAATGCTTTAGTTTAAGTGGAATTGCAAGGTCCACAGACGTCAGAATGGAAATTTGAATGGCACAAATTGATGCTATCAGTGTCCCTGATACACATACAAAGCTTAGAAATACCCTTTACAATCTCTTTAACATTAAAATAAAATACATACTATGATAAGATCTGATGTTAAAACCATTATACAGTATAGCTTTATAACTAACAGTAGTATATTGAGTAGTTGATTGATCCAGTAGAGCCAGAGTTTTTAATTTCTCCCAGTTATCTTCTCCTAGTTTACTGTCAACATGAAATTAAATAAATCTATAAAATATTTATCTAGAAAACACAAAGGGAATATCATGGTGTGTTATTAAAGAATTGAGTTATACCATATTCATTTTGTGTTTTCTTGTTAGATCTTGCTCTCCGCTTATAAATGTCGTTCAAACAGGGCTATACAAAATTCAAATGTGCCTGCGCACAAGGTTTATAGTAAACGAATGTGCCTGCAAATGTTAAAATGCAGAGAGGCCCAGAGAGGCAAATTGCATCTTGAAATTTAAACCATGTACAGTGGAACCTCGTTTATCCGCACATTTGCGTTCCCGATAACTTCGTGCGGATTATCGATATTCCGGATAGCTGAAAAATGTCATTTTGCTCGATAGAGTTATGTCCCTTACTTATTGACCAGCTGTCAATAGCTACCTGTCGAATGTCATGTACACAATAATACATATAATAGCCATACGTGAGTACGGTAGTACAATACGATGGACAACCCTAGAACCCCGTGATTTTGGTGCTTACTTTAACAATTATTGTTATATAAAGTAAATAAATAAGATTTGAACTAATTTTGAAAATGATATAGGGCATACAACGACAGTTTCAAACAAAGTTAAAACATTCGTAATGTCATTGAGAAAAAGAAACACGTCTTTGATATGATAATAATTTAGACTTTCTAGATCCCCGTGATTTTGGTGCTCACTTTAACAATTATTCTTATATGAAGTAAATAAATAAGATTTTAACTAATTTTGGGAAAATGATATAGGGCATACAACGACAGTTTCAAACAAAGTTAAAATATTCGTACGGTCATATAATGCCATCAAGAATGGGAGAAAGAAACACAGCATTGATATGATACTAATTTTAGCCCATATACATTTATGGCGGGAAATATCAACCAATGAAAATTGGGTATTGAATAAATATGACCCCAGTGTTCTATATTTAGTAATTTTAACTTGTCATCTATCAACCATCATTATTGAAATTGATTGTGGACGATACTTCTCATTATTATATCTTATTAGCATTTTAGTGTTATATATATTATTTATATCGATAATTTTGTTTTAAAACATCGTTTACCAGGGATGTATACGATTACGAGAGCTCTGTTCAACACCAAGTCACGCAGGTATCGGTACCAACACGAGGTCCAGATAGAAATTTTTCATTGCGAATTGCAATACTGTATCCTATAACTCGGATTAGATCTAATTAAAAGTTTCGTCATGGCCAATTAACTACAGTATAACACAGATGACGACAAAAAATTATCGCTAATCCCGAGTCAATTATTATTAGTGACACGCGATCGGATTAGTGAGTATAAATTACTACAGAATTTGTTAATTGGTAGTCAATCAGAGCTGTGCGGAAGCGAAAACCGAATCAGAGGACGGACAAAATATTTGATTTTACAGACAGTGCTAGTGTTGTTATATAATTTTGATATTGTTCAAGGAGTGAAATATTATCATGACCGAAAATTTGTGCCTGCAAAAATTTTCGATTATGAAAAATGTGCCTGCGCACGCCGTGCGCGCGTGCGTGCTTTTGTCGAAGCCTGCGTTCAAATCTTAAAATATTTATCATAAAAGCCTTAAGCAAATTCACAGTTATTGTGAATAACAAAATACATACAGCACTTTCATAATCTTAGTTTTTTTTTAGTAGAATTGATAGTCCCTTAAACCATCTGGCTATTCAAAACTTTTAAAATGACCGAAAACAGAGACTACAACAGGTCTGGCTTACCTGGAGTTGAGAGTAATGGGTGTGTCTAATGGCCTAGTTGTACATTTGTAATCCTGCATCAACCGGTGAAATAATACCACTTCAGTTATTCTGTGAGGGTTGGTCAAAACGATCTCTGAATCTTTGATACAAACACACATACCATTAGATTTCAAACAACCAGCTACCTTGATTGATGATGAAGACTGAGATTGACTGAAACAATAATATAAGGATCAAGGCTGGATCATTTTAACGCTGCCAAAACTCAAGGCCCTTGACAGAAAGACAAACAAGCTATATTGTTTAACAATAAGTAAAAAGGTAAAAAACTGAAGTTTTTCCAATGTTAGAAGGAAATGTAAACTTAATGACAAACTGATATTTGGCAGTCTAGAATACATGTATACATAAGAAAATTAGGAATGTATAAAATCAGTACCTCAGTAAAAATCCTGCTTTGTATTTCTCACATAATTTGGTGGTTGAAAATGGAACGTCCACAATTTTTACACCCGGACGATATTTCTTTACTCTCTTTACAGTTGATAACAAACGTTCACCAATTGATCCAGACTACAAAATCAAGGTGTAATTATAAAACAGAATTAAACAAATCAGCAAAAATTGTATGTTATAGTTACAAACGGACAAAATGGCCAATTAACTTATACTAAATGGTTTACTACAAACATCACTATTAACTTATACTAAATGATTTACTACAAACATCACTTTTAACTTATACTAAATGGTTTACTACAAATATCACTATTAACTTATACTAAATGGTTTACTACAAACATCACTATGAGGTTATACTAAATGGTTTACTACAAACATCACTATGAGGTTATACTAAAAGCTTTACTACAAACATCACTATACATACAATACAAACATCACTATACCTGTATTGTCTTGTTATTTACTGTCTGTCGTTTGATTGGTTGATTTCCTACTATATCATACATTGTTGTCTGACCAACTGTAATACTCTACAAAAATCACATAACAAGAAGTTAATCTACAGAACATTAATATTAAATTAGGGTGGCAAATATCACACATTCTACTATAAAAGTTTTTATTTGCTAATAATAATCAGGGGCAGATCCAAGGGGGGCTCCCCCTGCTGGAGCACCCCCTATTTTTGGCCAACTGATGTCAGACCCCTCTGAAAATTTGCCGCTCACGGTGCCATTGAATTTGTAGCATGTTATATTTCAGAGCCTCCCCTTTCTCTTAATCCTGGATCCGCCCCTGATAATGAGGCAGAAATGCAATATTCATATCATAGTGAAGCGCTTTGAGCATATTGATTTGTGGTGTTATAGCGCGATATAAATATTATTATTATTATTATTATAGTGACTATCTGACAGATCTTATAAATTTGATGCTATTTAAGCCAAATCACCTGTTTCAAATAGTTAACTACTTTACTAATGATAAGTCTACTTTACTAATGATAAGTCTACTTTACTAATGATAAGTCAGACTAAAAATTGTAATGTTTAAAACTGATTGAAAAGTAACCAAGTCACTTAGAGAACTCACTCTATTCATAACAGGTCTTGGTTTTTTCTCTGCTGGTTGTAGTAGTTTAGAGGTTGAAGGTGATAGAGGTCGTTTTCCTGGTGTATTATGACAGCCAGGTGGCAGCAGAGTTACGGGCTAGAAATTAAAAAAAATTATTTATCAAAGGGATTGTAAAGTGATTTTCTAAACTTTGTATGTGTATCAGGGACACTGATAGCATCAATTTGCTCCATTCCAATTTCCATTCCGAGGTCTAGGGTTCTTGCAATTCCACTAAAAGTAACTAGTTTTATGACGTCACTGACAGTTTGATACACATACAAAGTTTAGAAAATCACTTTACAATCCCTTTAACCCTATCAGGGCAGAGCAATGGGATTTCATTTCAAATTTTATAACCACCTTGTAATATACTAACCTGTATAACTTTACCAGTTACACCACAGGCTATTCCTCTCGTCCAATCATCATCATTCATATCTTTTAATCCAGTTATCTGATTGGTTGCTTCTGTATCTTCAGTATTCTCATTGGTTGAGTTAGGTTTCAAAATTAGATTGGTTGGATTGTCTCTTTTCTGATTGGCTTGATCTGAATTAGACTGAATTTGATTGGTTGTTGAAACTGATGCTGAATTCTCCTTGGTGACATCTACTGCACCAGACTGATTTTGAGTTGGGAGAATTTCATCCAAAAAGTCATCAGTGAGGTCAAATCTTCCAATTTCCAAAGATGGCTCATCTGTTAAAGAGTTGTCTTCCTTGTCTATCTCATTATTTGATGTACGTCTAAAACCGGTACCTTGAGTATTGATCTCATTGTTTAAAACAGTTTCATCAAATGAATCACTGAATTCTAAAGGACAATCTTCTGTCGTTGATTCTCTCAAAACTGGTGTATTTGAAATATCTTTTAAAAATGAAGCACTTGTGTCCATATCAGAAGTTACTACCAAACGATTTGAACTAGAATTTTGTAAATTGACATTTTTATCCAAATGATTTTCTGTTTCTATTGATGGTTCTGTTTCTGATGAAGTTAAGTAATCTAATTCATGGCCATTTTCTTTCACATTTATGTCTACTCTGTTATTGGTATCAGCACTTTCACCTCCTGAATTCTCATGTCTATTTATAGTATCATCTTCACCAGTACTACTTTCATTTTTAGAGCCTGCAAAACTAGTATCATCAGCATTACATTCTGACCTTACATGTTTATGTAAAGTAGCATCTTTATTACTACTTTCATTTGAATTTTCATCCAGTTTTTTTGAGTTTCTGTCAAATTGAACAAGATGATTCTGACCAGCAATATTTCCAATTTCCATCAATTCTTCAACTTTCTTTTCTTCAGTTTGTTTTTTCCAATATGGAGGTGAATCTAAAGGACCATAATTATATTCTAATAATTCTGTCAGAAGTTTCTTGCAAACATCCTGAAAAACAGTTTATATACTAAAATATAAGATATTGATATACGGTATGTGTTATGTGATGTACTAATGCCTGGGTTTTCAACTGGTTTTCTCAAGTGTTCAAGATTACCACAAGGACATGACTATATCCCCTGAATTGTCTGCGAAAGTCATCGAAAAAAATGCAATTTTGAAGCATGATAAAGTCACTGCATATTGCTATTTATTGCTAATATAAATTGTGGCCAAGGTATATAGTCATTGTGGGCAGTGGACATTGTGTGCATATCCATAATTACTTACTTCAGACCTATAGCTCAGTTTGTGTCCCCTGGAAAATGACCAAATGTCCCCAGTCTGGGACATGCCCAAGTTAAAAACCACTTGTAAACGACTAATGTATATTGTAGTAAGAGCAGTTTGTCAAACTATTTGTGTGATCTACCATGGGCGCAGTAGGTAATCGTGTTGTTAACATCTAATAAAAATGTCTACATAATACCAGGTTGATACTTTAACAAGTAAAAGTATACCTACCATATCTTGAAGGAATATGTGTGTTTTGTTGGGTTCAAGGTTAACGTCCTGTCTGTCAGTAGGGACAGTAATTGATAAATAATAAACAGGGTATCTAGTTGTTTCACATCCATTACAGTTAAAGTAATATTGACGTACAACCTATAAATAAAACATAAAATAACACTAAATTCAATTTTCAGTCAGACATCTGTGGTTTTTGCAATTTTACTAAAATAACGAAACCTAGTACAGTACTAACGATCCAAAAAGTAAGCCTTAAATTTTGTCAATAATGCAAAGGCCCTAAGATATTCTAGAGGCTAGTGATCTTATCTAAGAGAACCCACCTTATCTAAGTCTGGTATTAAAGAACCCACCTTATCTAAGTCTGGTATTAAAGAACCCACCTTGTCTAAGTCTGGTATGGCTACAGGCCTATCATTAACTGATATAATACTCCTGTCACTAATGGCTCGACTGGTCAATGATAAATCACAGCCTGGCTTGGGTAGAAACATCTCTAGTTTGATCTGAAAGAACAATATCGTCATATTAACAAAAATATCTTTGTGAGTGCAGGACACAATACGACATGGAAGCATATATGCATGGAGAACTTTAAAATACACACAATTGACAGAAAACACACAATATATCTTGTTGTACTGTGTGGGATCTGCTATATAAAGTCCTTGACCAGACTTGCTCTTTTTGAGACACCTGATGGTACTTCTTTTTGGGGTAGTCTGCTGCTATACGGCTATTGCTCTCCATTTAGCCATGTTTTTTGGATGCGATTTTTATTAACGGAATTGTTTTGCTTGTATGGATTTTTATTACTCTTTCTGCAAATACATGGCATATCATCTGTTTTCATCTTGAATGATCAAAGAGCTGTTGGGCAAACATCATAATAATAATAATAATTAAAATAAACTAGAAAATGACATACTTTTGTCTCTGGATCATATTTCTCACTAAATATCAACAAATTAGCAGTATGATGACCAAAAACATTCAATATGGCTGCTCTGGTGTCTGGTTGTGAGTTTTTCTGGAATATTAGCTCTTTATTGTGCCGGAGTGTAATTCGAACATTAGGTTTGACAATACTGTACACTCTCAGTAAATCTTCAATCTTCTTCAGTTCCACTTTCTTCTTCTTATTTGTATTATGATACTGTTTTCTTACTGGTAGATTTTTAAACAGATTCATAGCACTTATTGTTGTCCCTTGAAAACAGAAATTTAACTAATTTGATCAAATATGCATTCGGCACTTTCTATGCAGTTTCTGTTAAGATCTATCTACCTGTGTGGAAAATGTCTACTTTTTCTATGAGCTGACTAGCGCTGGCATGGTATATCGGTAATGTCCACTGGGGACACTGATGGCATTTGATGTTTGTGTTTCTTGCAATTCCACTAACGCTAAGCATTTGCAAAGACCTTTACATACTATTAGTGTTGTCATATATAATTTGGTATTTCTAAAATACTAGGAACCACAAACAGCTGATGAAAAATAATCTCTAGATTCATAAACAAGACACTGATAGGCCTACACAAAAAAATCTTGAGAACATCTTCACGATTCCTTAAATATCTAAATACCTTGTCCAAGATGTGAAGGTAAACTATCTTTAATCTTGCCTTCGTTAGTCAGTTTGTATTGAACACTGATTTCATCTTGTATAGTTTTAGTTGTGATACTCACTTCACTCACTGAACATAATGAGGCTGAAATTATAAAAATAAATTGATTTAATGGATTTTATGTAGATTTTCTAGAAAGAAGATGTGTCAATGAACATATGGCTCACTAGGATGTTCTGAAGGGTTTAAAAATAGAATGTGTTTCGAAGAGCAAGGGCAATTCCAAAGGCAGGTCTGAAGATAAGGTTATTATCAATCAGCAATAAACTGTCTATAACTATGTTCTTTGTACTGTTGTCTTTATACAACTTCTATAGCACAGTCAGTTACTGTGTTGTTTTTTTCAAATATGATGTCATTTGCTTGGATACGAGGAAAAGAAGGTTGTTATATTTGAGAGTTCGATTCTCGACCGGGGAAGTCTTATGACCTTGAATAAGTCATCTTCACTCATAATTCCAGTCAACTCAGCTGTAAATATGGGTACGGATAATCCGGGCAAGATCAATACCAGGTACGGATACTCCGGGTAAGATCAATACCAGGAGGTTTGGCCAAGGACCAGCTGGGAGAAAGGATCCGCAAGGAAAATATAGATGTTTCTTTCAAATGATAAAGTATAGATTTCTACCTAGAGCCTCCCCCCTGAAACCATAGGTATGAAGATGTTGTAGGTCATCATGACTGGTGATTTTAGAGGTATAATGCCTCTGTCCAACAAATTGTACATCATCTGTTTTTATACCATCACCATTATCTTTAATCTCTATCTTATCTAGTCCATAGTTCTCCTGAAATAATTTTTGAATTTTATCCTTTATCAACATAGGCAACTTTATCAGCCAAATAATCATAGAATTGTATAGGCCTACAGTTCTATGAGTATGATATAATAATTATATATGCGCTTAGTGAAGTGATATTACATTCAGGGCTAGGTCAAATAATTGAAATAATCATTATCTACGCTACAAATTTTTTATTTCGATTATTGATTATCAAATTTCATAACCGATTTAAATTCATTATCAAATTTTCTTTTAACATTATCTGTTACACGATTATCAGACAAGTCACAACCATTTAAAGCATGATCTTAAAAAATTCTAGACATTACTTCTGTTTCATTTGTCTTCAATACCCGGTACCAGATATTGATTAAAATAACAAATATTCAGGTACAAAAACGTATATCAACAAATAAAGATCTCCACAGAAAGGTTGGTAATTCACAGACACCAAACAACAATCAACAAAGTTAACCCAATTAAACGATCTTACCAACTTGACATCCACTGCAGTCGCTTGGGCATCGAAACAATTCTCGAGTAATTCTTTCACGACACTGTAAACTGACGTAATGACTTGAGAACTGCCAATAAGACGAATAGTTGAAGCTGGTAACGGTGTCAACAAAGTCTTGTCCGCCATTTTGATAAGGGGAGGTAACTTCTTTGATGGGAATAATTATAAGACCAAAGTATCCAAAACCATTTATTAATATATGATTTTACATGTTCTGACCTGTGTCAGAAAATAAACAATTATCGCCCAATAACAAATGGTTTTAGTATTTGCTATTCCAATTAAGTCATTTCTTTGTCTTAGACAAAGGCAATATAATATAACTCAAAAATCGTTCATCGAAAAATAGCCAAATTCAAACTTGCTCGCGATCGCACGGCACATAGTCTCTATCGCGTTCACAAGTCAATTGATGACGGACGGGCGGATGTATCATACTACATAAGACACAGGACATATAAACACATTCATACTCATGAAAAGGACATATAAACACATTCATACACATGACATAGGATATATAAACACATTCATACACATGACATAGGACATATAAACACATTCATACACATGACATAGGACATATAAACACATTAATACACATTACATAGGCCATATAAACACATTCATGAACAAGACACAGGACATATAAAAACATTCATACATAAGACAAAGGACATGTAAACACATTCATACATAAGACACAGGACATATAAACACATTTATAAACAAGACAGGGCATATAAACACATTCATACACAAGACATAGGACATATAAACACATTCATACATAAGACAAATAAACACATTCATACACAAGACATATGACATATAAACACATTCATACATAAGACACATGACATAAAAATACATCCATAAAAAAGAAAAAATGACATATAAACACATTGAAACACAAGACACGGGACATAGAAACAAATTGATACACAAGACACGGCACATAGAAACACATTGACACACAACACACGGCACATAGAAACGCATTAATACAAAAGACACGAGACATAGAAACACATTGATAAACCAGACACAGGACATAGAAACACATTCATAAACATGACATATAAACACATTGATAAACCAGACACAGGACATAGAAACAAATAAATAAACATGACATATAAACACATTGATAAACCAGACATAGAAACACATTAATAAACAATACACAACACATATAAGCACACTCATAAACAGGGCATATAAACACATGGCATACAAACACATTTATAAACAAGACACGGGGCAAATAAATACATTGATACTCAAGACACGGCGCATAGAAACACATTGATACACAATACACGGCACATAGAAACACATTGATAAACAACAACGGCGCATAGAAACACATTGATACACAAGACATGGAAACACATTGATACACAAGACACGGGACATAGAAACACATTGATACACAAAACATAGAACACATTGATACAAAAGACAAAGAAACACATTGATACACAAGACACGGGACATAGAAACACATTGATACACAAGACACAGTAACTAGAAACACATTGATACACAAGATACGGCACATAGATCACATAGAAACATGGGACATAGAAACACATTGATACACAAGACACGGGACATAAAAACACATTGATACACAAGACACGGGACATAAAAACACATTGATACAGAAGAAATAGAAACACATTGATACACAAGACACAGGACATAGAAATACATTGGTACACAAGACACGGCACATAGACACATATTGATACACAAAACACGGGATATAGAAACACATTGATACACAAGATATAGAACACATTGATACACAATACACGGGACATAGAACACATTGATACACAATACACGGCACATAGAAACACGTTGATACACAAGACACGGGATATAAAAACACATTGATAAACAAGACAAGGGACATAGAAACACATTGATACACAAGACACGGGATATAGAAACACATTGATAAACAAGATACGGGACATAGAAACACATTGATACAAATTTTATTCAAAATCATATTTCTCTATTAAAAAATCATTAGTTTTCGTTAAAAAAATATTATTTCACTTTATTAAAGGGTTGTGGGCTCTAAAACAATGATTTCCACTAATATAGATTCAATTTACGAAGATAAAAAATACAATTTTTAGCCTTAGGTGGACTTTTTGGGCAGTCGGAGTACACACGTGCACCCGACCCTAACCACCGGAACATAAAATGAAGTAAACATGCCAATTGTTGATTATAATTTTTAAGTTTAACAGCTATCTGAAAGAAAGATATTTAAAAAAAAAACCTACTTCTAGCAACCTACCTTTTCTGGATACAGAGCATCTCGGCAGAGCAGGGTCGATGACTTCCCTGTAGGATTTCTCCTTGCCTACCGTACAATTATCCTTCCTTGCTTATGAAGGAATTATTTCGTATAAAATCATTATTTTTTTTTAAAAAAATCATTAGTTTCTTTGAAAACGTTTCATAAAAATCATTAGTTTCTTTGAAAAAGTTTCATATCACTATACAAACGGTCTGCGGGTTCTAAAACACTGATTTCCACTACTATAGATTCAATTTACGAAGATAAAAAATACAATTTTTAGCCTTAGGTGGACTTTTTGGGCCGTCGGAGTACACAAGTACACCCGACCCTAACCACCGGAACATAAAATGAAGTAAAGATGCCAATTGTTGATTATAATTTTTAAGTTTAACAGCTATCTGAAAGAAAGATATTTAAAAAAAAACCCTACTTCTAGCAACCTACCTTTTCTGGATACAGAGCATCTCGGCAGAGCAGGGTCGATGACTTCCCTGTAGGATTTCTCCATGCCTACCGTACAATTATCCTTCCTTGCTTATGAAGGAATTATTTCGTATAAAATCATTATTTTTAAAAAAAAAAATCATTAGTTTCTTTGAAAACGTTTCATAAAAATCATTAGTTTCTTTGAAAAAGTTTCATATCACTATACAAACGCTCTGCGGGTTCTAAAACACTGATTTCAACTACTATAGATTCAATTTACGAAGATAAAAAATACAATTTTTAGCCTTAGGTGGACTTTTTGGGCCGTCGGAGTACACAAGTGTACCCGACCCTAACCACCGGAACATAAAATGAAGTAAAGATGCCAATTGTTGATTATAATTTTTAAGTTTAACAGCTATCTGAAAGAAAGATATTTAAACAAAAAACCTACTTCTAGCAACCTACCTTTTCTGCATACAGAGCATCTCGGCAGAGCAGGGTCGATGACTTCCCTGTAGGATTTCTCCTTGCCTACCGTACAATTATCCTTCCTTGCTTATGAAGGAATTATTTCGTATAAAATCATTATTTTTTTTAAAAAAATCATTAGTTTCCTTGAAAACGTTTCATGAAAATCATTAGTTTCTTTAAAAAAAAGTTTCATATCACTATACAAACGGTCTGCGGGTTCTAAAACACTGATTTCCACTACTATAGATTCAATTTACGAAGATAAAAAATACAATTTTTAGCCTTAGGTGGACTTTTTGGGCCGTCGGAGTACACAAGTGCACCCGACCCTAACCACCGGAACATAAAATGAAGTAAAGATGCCAATTGTTGATTATAATTTTTAAGTTTAACAGCTATCTGAAAGAAAGATATTTAAAAAAAAAACCTACTTCTAGCAACCTACCTTTTCTGGATACAGAGCATCTCGGCAGAGCAGGGTCGATGACTTCCCTGTAGGATTTCTCCATGCCTACCGTACAATTATCCTTCCTTGCTTATGAAGGAATTATTTCGTATAAAATCATTATTTTAAAAAAAAAAAATCATTAGTTTCTTTGAAAACGTTTCATAAAAATCATTAGTTTCTTTGAAAAAGTTTCATATCACTATACAAACGCTCTGCGGGTTCTAAAACACTGATTTCAACTACTATAGATTCAATTTACGAAGATAAAAAATACAATTTTTAGCCTTAGGTGGACTTTTTGGGCCGTCGGAGTACACAAGTGTACCCGACCCTAACCACCGGAACATAAAATGAAGTAAAGATGCCTATTGTTGATTATAATTTTCAAGTTTAACAGCTATCTGAAAGAAAGATATTTAAACAAAAAACCTACTTCTAGCAACCTACCTTTTCTGCATACAGAGCATCTCGGCAGAGCAGGGTCGATGACTTCCCTGTAGGATTTCTCCTTGCCTACCGTACAATTATCCTTCCTTGCTTATGAAGGAATTATTTCGTATAAAATCATTATTTTTTTTAAAAAAATCATTAGTTTCCTTGAAAACGTTTCATGAAAATCATTAGTTTCTTTAAAAAAAAGTTTCATATCACTATACAAACGGTCTGCGGGTTCTAAAACACTGATTTCCACTACTATAGATTCAATTTACGAAGATAAAAAATACAATTTTTAGCCTTAGGTGGACTTTTTGGGCCGTCGGAGTACACAAGTGCACCCGACCCTAACCACCGGAACATAAAATGAAGTAAAGATGCCAATTGTTGATTATAATTTTTAAGTTTAACAGCTATCTGAAAGAAAGATATTTAAAAAAAAAAACTACTTCTAGCAACCTACCTTTTCTGGATACAGAGCATCTCGGCAGAGCAGGGTCGATGACTTCCCTGTAGGATTTCTCCTTGCCTACCGTACAATTATCCTTCCTTGCTTATGAAGGAATTATTTCATATAAAATCATTATTTTTAAAAAAAAAAATTATTAGTTTCTTTGAAAACGTTTCATAAAAATCATTAGTTTCTTTGAAAAAGTTTCATATCACTATACAAACGCTCTGCGGGTTCTAAAACACTGATTTCAACTACTATAGATTCAATTTACGAAGATAAAAAATACAATGTTTTGCCTTAGGTGGACTTTTTGGGCCGTCGGAGTACACAAGTGCACCCGACCCTAACCACCGGAACATAAAATGAAGTAAAGATGCCAATTGTTGATTATAATTTTTAAGTTTAACAGCTATCTGAAAGAAAGATATTTAAAAAAAAAACCTACTTCCAGCAACCTTCCTTTTCTGGATACAGAGCATCTCGGCAGAGCAGGGTCGATGACTTCCCTGTAGGATTTCTCCTTGCCTACCGTACAATTATCCTTCCTTGCTTATGAAGGAATTATTTCGTATAAAATCATTATTTTTTTTAAAAAAATCATTATTTTCCTTGAAAACGTTTCATGAAAATCATTAGTTTCTTTGAAAAAGTTTCATATCACTATACAAACGGTCTGCGGGTTCTAAAACACTGATTTCCACTACTATAGATTCAATTTACGAAGATAAAAAATACAATTTTTAGCCTTAGGTGGACTTTTTGGGCCGTCGGAGTACACAAGTGCACCCGACCCTAACCACCGGAACATAAAATGAAGTAAAGATGCCAATTGTTGATTATAATTTTTAAGTTTAACAGCTATCTGAAAGAAAGATATTTAAAAAAAAACCTACTTCTAGCAACCTACCTTTTCTGCATACAGAGCATCTCGGCAGAGTAGGGTCGATGACTTCCCTGTAGGATTTCTCCTTGCCTACCGTAGAATTATCCTTCCTTGCTTATGAAGGAATTATTTCGTATAAAATCATTATTTTTTTTTAAAAAATCATTAGTTTCCTTGAAAACGTTTCATGAAAATCATTAGTTTCTTTAAAAAAAAGTTTCATATCACTATACAAACGGTCTGCGGGTTCTAAAACACTGATTTCCACTACTATAGATTCAATTTACGAAGATAAAAAATACAATTTTTAGCCTTAGGTGGACTTTTTGGGCCGTCGGAGTACACAAGTGCACCCGACCCTAACCACCGGAACATAAAATGAAGTAAAGATGCCAATTGTTGATTATAATTTTTAAGTTTAACAGCTATCTGAAAGAAAGATATTTAAAAAAAAAACCTACTTCTAGCAACCTACCTTTTCTGGATACAGAGCATCTCGGCAGAGCAGGGTCGATGACTTCCCTGTAGGATTTCTCCTTGCCTACCGTACAATTATCCTTCCTTGCTTATGAAGGAATTATTTCGTATAAAATCATTATTTTTTTTAAAAAAATCATTAGTTTCCTTGAAAACGTTTCATGAAAATCATTAGTTTCTTTAAAAAAAAGTTTCATATCACTATACAAACGGTCTGCGGGTTCTAAAACACTGATTTCCACTACTATAGATTCAATTTACGAAGATAAAAAATACAATTTTTAGCCTTAGGTGGACTTTTTGGGCCGTCGGAGTACACAAGTGCACCCGACCCTAACCACCGGAACATAAAATGAAGTAAAGATGCCAATTGTTGATTATAATTTTTAAGTTTAACAGCTATCTGAAAGAAAGATATTTAAAAAAAAAAACTACTTCTAGCAACCTACCTTTTCTGGATACAGAGCATCTCGGCAGAGCAGGGTCGATGACTTCCCTGTAGGATTTCTCCTTGCCTACCGTACAATTATCCTTCCTTGCTTATGAAGGAATTATTTCATATAAAATCATTATTTTTAAAAAAAAAAATCATTAGTTTCTTTGAAAACGTTTCATAAAAATCATTAGTTTCTTTGAAAAAGTTTCATATCACTATACAAACGCTCTGCGGGTTCTAAAACACTGATTTCAACTACTATAGATTCAATTTACGAAGATAAAAAATACAATGTTTTGCCTTAGGTGGACTTTTTGGGCCGTCGGAGTACACAAGTGCACCCGACCCTAACCACCGGAACATAAAATGAAGTAAAGATGCCAATTGTTGATTATAATTTTTAAGTTTAACAGCTATCTGAAAGAAAGATATTTAAAAAAAAAACCTACTTCCAGCAACCTTCCTTTTCTGGATACAGAGCATCTCGGCAGAGCAGGGTCGATGACTTCCCTGTAGGATTTCTCCTTGCCTACCGTACAATTATCCTTCCTTGCTTATGAAGGAATTATTTCGTATAAAATCATTATTTTTTTTAAAAAAATCATTATTTTCCTTGAAAACGTTTCATGAAAATCATTAGTTTCTTTGAAAAAGTTTCATATCACTATACAAACGGTCTGCGGGTTCTAAAACACTGATTTCCACTACTATAGATTCAATTTACGAAGATAAAAAATACAATTTTTAGCCTTAGGTGGACTTTTTGGGCCGTCGGAGTACACAAGTGCACCCGACCCTAACCACCGGAACATAAAATGAAGTAAAGATGCCAATTGTTGATTATAATTTTTAAGTTTAACAGCTATCTGAAAGAAAGATATTTAAAAAAAAACCTACTTCTAGCAACCTACCTTTTCTGCATACAGAGCATCTCGGCAGAGCAGGGTCGATGACTTCCCTGTAGGATTTCTCCTTGCCTACCGTAGAATTATCCTTCCTTGCTTATGAAGGAATTATTTCGTATAAAATCATTATTTTTTTTTAAAAAATCATTAGTTTCCTTGAAAACGTTTCATGAAAATCATTAGTTTCTTTAAAAAAAAGTTTCATATCACTATACAAACGGTCTGCGGGTTCTAAAACACTGATTTCCACTACTATAGATTCAATTTACGAAGATAAAAAATACAATTTTTAGCCTTAGGTGGACTTTTTGGGCCGTCGGAGTACACAAGTGCACCCGACCCTAACCACCGGAACATAAAATGAAGTAAAGATGCCAATTGTTGATTATAATTTTTAAGTTTAACAGCTATCTGAAAGAAAGATATTTAAAAAAAAAACCTACTTCTAGCAACCTACCTTTTCTGGATACAGAGCATCTCGGCAGAGCAGGGTCGATGACTTCCCTGTAGGATTTCTCCTTGCCTACCGTACAATTATCCTTCCTTGCTTATGAAGGAATTATTTCGTATAAAATCATTATTTTTTTTAAAAAAATCATTAGTTTCCTTGAAAACGTTTCATGAAAATCATTAGTTTCTTTAAAAAAAAGTTTCATATCACTATACAAACGGTCTGCGGGTTCTAAAACACTGATTTCCACTACTATAGATTCAATTTACGAAGATAAAAAATACAATTTTTAGCCTTAGGTGGACTTTTTGGGCCGTCGGAGTACACAAGTGCACCCGACCCTAACCACCGGAACATAAAATGAAGTAAAGATGCCAATTGTTGATTATAATTTTTAAGTTTAACAGCTATCTGAAAGAAAGATATTTAAAAAAAAAAACTACTTCTAGCAACCTACCTTTTCTGGATACAGAGCATCTCGGCAGAGCAGGGTCGATGACTTCCCTGTAGGATTTCTCCTTGCCTACCGTACAATTATCCTTCCTTGCTTATGAAGGAATTATTTCATATAAAATCATTATTTTTAAAAAAAAAAAATATTAGTTTCTTTGAAAACGTTTCATAAAAATCATTAGTTTCTTTGAAAAAGTTTCATATCACTATACAAACGCTCTGCGGGTTCTAAAACACTGATTTCAACTACTATAGATTCAATTTACGAAGATAAAAAATACAATGTTTTGCCTTAGGTGGACTTTTTGGGCCGTCGGAGTACACAAGTGCACCCGACCCTAACCACCGGAACATAAAATGAAGTAAAGATGCCAATTGTTGATTATAATTTTTAAGTTTAACAGCTATCTGAAAGAAAGATATTTAAAAAAAAAACCTACTTCCAGCAACCTTCCTTTTCTGGATACAGAGCATCTCGGCAGAGCAGGGTCGATGACTTCCCTGTAGGATTTCTCCTTGCCTACCGTACAATTATCCTTCCTTGCTTATGAAGGAATTATTTCGTATAAAATCATTATTTTTTTTAAAAAAATCATTATTTTCCTTGAAAACGTTTCATGAAAATCATTAGTTTCTTTGAAAAAGTTTCATATCACTATACAAACGGTCTGCGGGTTCTAAAACACTGATTTCCACTACTATAGATTCAATTTACGAAGATAAAAAATACAATTTTTAGCCTTAGGTGGACTTTTTGGGCCGTCGGAGTACACAAGTGCACCCGACCCTAACCACCGGAACATAAAATGAAGTAAAGATGCCAATTGTTGATTATAATTTTTAAGTTTAACAGCTATCTGAAAGAAAGATATTTAAAAAAAAACCTACTTCTAGCAACCTACCTTTTCTGCATACAGAGCATCTCGGCAGAGCAGGGTCGATGACTTCCCTGTAGGATTTCTCCTTGCCTACCGTAGAATTATCCTTCCTTGCTTATGAAGGAATTATTTCGTATAAAATCATTATTTTTTTTTAAAAAATCATTAGTTTCCTTGAAAACGTTTCATGAAAATCATTAGTTTCTTTAAAAAAAAGTTTCATATCACTATACAAACGGTCTGCGGGTTCTAAAACACTGATTTCCACTACTATAGATTCAATTTACGAAGATAAAAAATACAATTTTTAGCCTTAGGTGGACTTTTTGGGCCGTCGGAGTACACAAGTGCACCCGACCCTAACCACCGGAACATAAAATGAAGTAAAGATGCCAATTGTTGATTATAATTTTTAAGTTTAACAGCTATCTGAAAGAAAGATATTTAAAAAAAAAACCTACTTCTAGCAACCTACCTTTTCTGGATACAGAGCATCTCGGCAGAGCAGGGTCGATGACTTCCCTGTAGGATTTCTCCTTGCCTACCGTACAATTATCCTTCCTTGCTTATGAAGGAATTATTTCGTATAAAATCATTATTTTTTTTTAAAAAAATCATTAGTTTCTTTGAAAACGTTTCATAAAAATCATTAGTTTCTTTGAAAAAGTTTCATATCACTATACAAACGGTCTGCGGGTTCTAAAACACTGATTTCCACTACTATAGATTCAATTTACGAAGATAAAAAATACAATTTTTAGCCTTAGGTGGACTTTTTGGGCCGTCGGAGTACACAAGTGCACCCGACCCTAACCACCGGAACATAAAATGAAGTAAAGATGCCAATTGTTGATTATAATTTTTAAGTTTAACAGCTATCTGAAAGAAAGATATTTAAAAAAAAAACCTACTTCCAGCAACCTTCCTTTTCTGGATACAGAGCATCTCGGCAGAGCAGGGTCGATGACTTCCCTGTAGGATTTCTCCTTGCCTACCGTAGAATTATCCTTCCTTGCTTATGAAGGATTTATTTCGTATAAAATCATTATTTTTTTTTAAAAAATCATTAGTTTCCTTGAAAACGTTTCATGAAAATCATTAGTTTCTTTGAAAAAGTTTCATATCACTATACAAACGGTCTGCGGGTTCTAAAACACTGATTTCCACTACTATAGATTCAATTTACGAAGATAAAAAATACAATTTTTAGCCTTAGGTGGACTTTTTGGGCCGTCGGAGTACACAAGTGCACCCGACCCTAACCACCGGAACATAAAATGAAGTAAAGATGCCAATTGTTGATTATAATTTTTAAGTTTAACAGCTATCTGAAAGAAAGATATTTAAAAAAAAACCTACTTCTAGCAACCTACCTTTTCTGGATACAGAGCATCTCAGCAGAGCAGGGTCGATGACTTCCCTGTAGGATTTCTCCTTGCCTACCGTAGAATTATCCTTCCTTGCTTATGAAGGAATTATTTCGTATAAAATCATTATTTTTTTTTAAAAAATCATTAGTTTCCTTGAAAACGTTTCATGAAAATCATTAGTTTCTTTAAAAAAAAGTTTCATATCACTATACAAACGGTCTGCGGGTTCTAAAACACTGATTTCCACTACTATAGATTCAATTTACGAAGATAAAAAATACAATTTTTAGCCTTAGGTGGACTTTTTGGGCCGTCGGAGTACACAAGTGCACCCGACCCTAACCACCGGAACATAAAATGAAGTAAAGATGCCAATTGTTGATTATAATTTTTAAGTTTAACAGCTATCTGAAAGAAAGATATTTAAAAAAAAAACCTACTTCTAGCAACCTACCTTTTCTGGATACAGAGCATCTCGGCAGAGCAGGGTCGATGACTTCCCTGTAGGATTTCTCCTTGCCTACCGTACAATTATCCTTCCTTGCTTATGAAGGAATTATTTCGTATAAAATCATTATTTTTTTTTTAAAAAATCATTAGTTTCTTTGAAAACGTTTCATAAAAATCATTAGTTTCTTTGAAAAAGTTTCATATCACTATACAAACGGTCTGCGGGTTCTAAAACACTGATTTCCACTACTATAGATTCAATTTACGAAGATAAAAAATACAATTTTTAGCCTTAGGTGGACTTTTTGGGCCGTCGGAGTACACAAGTGCACCCGACCCTAACCACCGGAACATAAAATGAAGTAAAGATGCCAATTGTTGATTATAATTTTTAAGTTTAACAGCTATCTGAAAGAAAGATATTTAAAAAAAAAACCTACTTCTAGCAACCTACCTTTTCTGGATACAGAGCATCTCGGCAGAGCAGGGTCGATGACTTCCCTGTAGGATTTCTCCTTGCCTACCGTACAATTATCCTTCCTTGCTTATGAAGGAATTATTTCGTATAAAATCATTATTTTTTTAAAAAAAATCATTAGTTTCCTTGAAAACGTTTCATGAAAATCATTAGTTTCTTTAAAAAAGTTTCATATCACTATACAAACGGTCTGCGGGTTCTAAAACACTGATTTCCACTACTATAGATTCAATTTACGAAGATAAAAAATACAATTTTTAGCCTTAGGTGGACTTTTTGGGCCGTCGGAGTACACAAGTGCACCCGACCCTAACCACCGGAACATAAAATGAAGTAAAGATGCCAATTGTTGATTATAATTTTTAAGTTTAACAGCTATCTGAAAGAAAGATATTTAAAAAAAAAACCTACTTCTAGCAACCTACCTTTTCTGGATACAGAGCATCTCGACAGAGCAGGGTCGATGACTTCCCTGTAGGATTTCTCCTTGCCTACCGTACAATTATCCTTCCTTGCTTATGAAGGAATTATTTCATATAAAATCATTATTTTTAAAAAAAAAAATTATTAGTTTCTTTGAAAACGTTTCATAAAAATCATTAGTTTCTTTGAAAAAGTTTCATATCACTATACAAACGCTCTGCGGGTTCTAAAACACTGATTTCAACTACTATAGATTCAATTTACGAAGATAAAAAATACAATGTTTTGCCTTAGGTGGACTTTTTGGGCCGTCGGAGTACACAAGTGCACCCGACCCTAACCACCGGAACATAAAATGAAGTAAAGATGCCAATTGTTGATTATAATTTTTAAGTTTAACAGCTATCTGAAAGAAAGATATTTAAAAAAAAAACCTACTTCCAGCAACCTTCCTTTTCTGGATACAGAGCATCTCGGCAGAGCAGGGTCGATGACTTCCCTGTAGGATTTCTCCTTGCCTACCGTACAATTATCCTTCCTTGCTTATGAAGGAATTATTTCGTATAAAATCATTATTTTTTTTAAAAAAATCATTATTTTCCTTGAAAACGTTTCATGAAAATCATTAGTTTCTTTGAAAAAGTTTCATATCACTATACAAACGGTCTGCGGGTTCTAAAACACTGATTTCCACTACTATAGATTCAATTTACGAAGATAAAAAATACAATTTTTAGCCTTAGGTGGACTTTTTGGGCCGTCGGAGTACACAAGTGCACCCGACCCTAACCACCGGAACATAAAATGAAGTAAAGATGCCAATTGTTGATTATAATTTTTAAGTTTAACAGCTATCTGAAAGAAAGATATTTAAAAAAAAACCTACTTCTAGCAACCTACCTTTTCTGGATACAGAGCATCTCGGCAGAGCAGGGTCGATGACTTCCCTGTAGGATTTCTCCTTGCCTACCGTAGAATTATCCTTCCTTGCTTATGAAGGAATTATTTCGTATAAAATCATTATTTTTTTTTAAAAAATCATTAGTTTCCTTGAAAACGTTTCATGAAAATCATTAGTTTCTTTAAAAAAAAGTTTCATATCACTATACAAACGGTCTGCGGGTTCTAAAACACTGATTTCCACTACTATAGATTCAATTTACGAAGATAAAAAATACAATTTTTAGCCTTAGGTGGACTTTTTGGGCCGTCGGAGTACACAAGTGCACCCGACCCTAACCACCGGAACATAAAATGAAGTAAAGATGCCAATTGTTGATTATAATTTTTAAGTTTAACAGCTATCTGAAAGAAAGATATTTAAAAAAAAAACCTACTTCTAGCAACCTACCTTTTCTGGATACAGAGCATCTCGGCAGAGCAGGGTCGATGACTTCCCTGTAGGATTTCTCCTTGCCTACCGTACAATTATCCTTCCTTGCTTATGAAGGAATTATTTCGTATAAAATCATTATTTTTTTTAAAAAAATCATTAGTTTCCTTGAAAACGTTTCATGAAAATCATTAGTTTCTTTAAAAAAGTTTCATATCACTATACAAACGGTCTGCGGGTTCTAAAACACTGATTTCCACTACTATAGATTCAATTTACGAAGATAAAAAATACAATTTTTAGCCTTAGGTGGACTTTTTGGGCCGTCGGAGTACACAAGTGCACCCGACCCTAACCACCGGAACATAAAATGAAGTAAAGATGCCAATTGTTGATTATAATTTTTAAGTTTAACAGCTATCTGAAAGAAAGATATTTAAAAAAAAAACCTACTTCTAGCAACCTACCTTTTCTGGATACAGAGCATCTCGGCAGAGCAGGGTCGATGACTTCCCTGTAGGATTTCTCCTTGCCTACCGTACAATTATCCTTCCTTGCTTATGAAGGAATTATTTCATATAAAATCATTATTTTTAAAAAAAAAAATTATTAGTTTCTTTGAAAACGTTTCATAAAAATCATTAGTTTCTTTGAAAAAGTTTCATATCACTATACAAACGCTCTGCGGGTTCTAAAACACTGATTTCAACTACTATAGATTCAATTTACGAAGATAAAAAATACAATGTTTTGCCTTAGGTGGACTTTTTGGGCCGTCGGAGTACACAAGTGCACCCGACCCTAACCACCGGAACATGAAATGAAGTAAAGATGCCAATTGTTGATTATAATTTTTAAGTTTAACAGCTATCTGAAAGAAAGATATTTAAAAAAAAAACCTACTTCCAGCAACCTTCCTTTTCTGGATACAGAGCATCTCGGCAGAGCAGGGTCGATGACTTCCCTGTAGGATTTCTCCTTGCCTACCGTACAATTATCCTTCCTTGCTTATGAAGGAATTATTTCGTATAAAATCATTATTTTTTTTAAAAAAATCATTATTTTCCTTGAAAACGTTTCATGAAAATCATTAGTTTCTTTGAAAAAGTTTCATATCACTATACAAACGGTCTGCGGGTTCTAAAACACTGATTTCCACTACTATAGATTCAATTTACGAAGATAAAAAATACAATTTTTAGCCTTAGGTGGACTTTTTGGGCCGTCGGAGTACACAAGTGCACCCGACCCTAACCACCGGAACATAAAATGAAGTAAAGATGCCAATTGTTGATTATAATTTTTAAGTTTAACAGCTATCTGAAAGAAAGATATTTAAAAAAAAACCTACTTCTAGCAACCTACCTTTTCTGGATACAGAGCATCTCGGCAGAGCAGGGTCGATGACTTCCCTGTAGGATTTCTCCTTGCCTACCGTAGAATTATCCTTCCTTGCTTATGAAGGAATTATTTCGTATAAAATCATTATTTTTTTTTAAAAAATCATTAGTTTCCTTGAAAACGTTTCATGAAAATCATTAGTTTCTTTAAAAAAAAGTTTCATATCACTATACAAACGGTCTGCGGGTTCTAAAACACTGATTTCCACTACTATAGATTCAATTTACGAAGATAAAAAATACAATTTTTAGCCTTAGGTGGACTTTTTGGGCCGTCGGAGTACACAAGTGCACCCGACCCTAACCACCGGAACATAAAATGAAGTAAAGATGCCAATTGTTGATTATAATTTTTAAGTTTAACAGCTATCTGAAAGAAAGATATTTAAAAAAAAAACCTACTTCTAGCAACCTACCTTTTCTGGATACAGAGCATCTCGGCAGAGCAGGGTCGATGACTTCCCTGTAGGATTTCTCCTTGCCTACCGTACAATTATCCTTCCTTGCTTATGAAGGAATTATTTCGTATAAAATCATTATTTTTTTTTTAAAAAATCATTAGTTTCTTTGAAAACGTTTCATAAAAATCATTAGTTTCTTTGAAAAAGTTTCATATCACTATACAAACGGTCTGCGGGTTCTAAAACACTGATTTCCACTACTATAGATTCAATTTACGAAGATAAAAAATACAATTTTTAGCCTTAGGTGGACTTTTTGGGCCGTCGGAGTACACAAGTGCACCCGACCCTAACCACCGGAACATAAAATGAAGTAAAGATGCCAATTGTTGATTATAATTTTTAAGTTTAACAGCTATCTGAAAGAAAGATATTTAAAAAAAAAACCTACTTCTAGCAACCTACCTTTTCTGGATACAGAGCATCTCGGCAGAGCAGGGTCGATGACTTCCCTGTAGGATTTCTCCATGCCTACCGTACAATTATCCTTCCTTGCTTATGAAGGAATTATTTCATATAAAATCATTATTTTTAGAAAAAAAAAATATTAGTTTCTTTGAAAACGTTTCATAAAAATCATTAGTTTCTTTGAAAAAGTTTCATATCACTATACAAACGCTCTGCGGGTTCTAAAACACTGATTTCAACTACTATAGATTCAATTTACGAAGATAAAAAATACAATGTTTTGCCTTAGGTGGACTTTTTGGGCCGTCGGAGTACACAAGTGCACCCGACCCTAACCACCGGAACATAAAATGAAGTAAAGATGCCAATTGTTGATTATAATTTTTAAGTTTAACAGCTATCTGAAAGAAAGATATTTAAAAAAAAAACCTACTTCTAGCAACCTACCTTTTCTGGATACAGAGCATCTCGGCAGAGCAGGGTCGATGACTTCCCTGTAGGATTTCTCCTTGCCTACCGTACAATTATCCTTCCTTGCTTATGAAGGAATTATTTCGTATAAAATCATTATTTTTTTTTAAAAAATCATTATTTTCCTTGAAAACGTTTCATGAAAATCATTAGTTTCTTTGAAAAAGTTTCATATCACTATACAAACGGTCTGCGGGTTCTAAAACACTGATTTCCACTACTATAGATTCAATTTACGAAGATAAAAAATACAATTTTTAGCCTTAGGTGGACTTTTTGGGCCGTCGGAGTACACAAGTGCACCCGACCCTAACCACCGGAACATAAAATGAAGTAAAGATGCCAATTGTTGATTATAATTTTTAAGTTTAACAGCTATCTGAAAGAAAGATATTTAAAAAAAAACCTACTTCTAGCAACCTACCTTTTCTGGATACAGAGCATCTCGGCAGAGCAGGGTCGATGACTTCCCTGTAGGATTTTTCCTTGCCTACCGTAGAATTATCCTTCCTTGCTTATGAAGGAATTATTTCGTATAAAATCATTATTTTTTTTTAAAAAATCATTAGTTTCCTTGAAAACGTTTCATGAAAATCATTAGTTTCTTTAAAAAAAAGTTTCATATCACTATACAAACGGTCTGCGGGTTCTAAAACACTGATTTCCACTACTATAGATTCAATTTACGAAGATAAAAAATACAATTTTTAGCCTTAGGTGGACTTTTTGGGACGTCGGAGTACACAAGTGCACCCGACCCTAACCACCGGAACATAAAATGAAGTAAAGATGCCAATTGTTGATTATAATTTTTAAGTTTAACAGCTATCTGAAAGAAAGATATTTAAAAAAAAAACCTACTTCTAGCAACCTACCTTTTCTGGATACAGAGCATCTCGGCAGAGCAGGGTCGATGACTTCCCTGTAGGATTTCTCCTTGCCTACCGTACAATTATCCTTCCTTGCTTATGAAGGAATTATTTCGTATAAAATCATTATTTTTTTTTTAAAAAATCATTAGTTTCTTTGAAAACGTTTCATAAAAATCATTAGTTTCTTTGAAAAAGTTTCATATCACTATACAAACGGTCTGCGGGTTCTAAAACACTGATTTCCACTACTATAGATTCAATTTACGAAGATAAAAAATACAATTTTTGGCCTTAGGTGGACTTTTTGGGCCGTCGGAGTACACAAGTGCACCCGACCCTAACCACCGGAACATAAAATGAAGTAAAGATGCCAATTGTTGATTATAATTTTTAAGTTTAACAGCTATCTGAAAGAAAGATATTTAAAAAAAAAACCTACTTCTAGCAACCTACCTTTTCTGGATACAGAGCATCTCGGCAGAGCAGGATCGATGACTTCCCTGTAGGATTTCTCCTTGCCTACCGTACAATTATCCTTCCTTGCTTATGAAGGAATTATTTCGTATAAAATCATTATTTTTTTTAAAAAAATCATTAGTTTCCTTGAAAACGTTTCATGAAAATCATTAGTTTCTTTAAAAAAGTTTCATATCATTATACAAACGGTCTGCGGGTTCTAAAACACTGATTTCCACTACTATAGATTCAATTTACGAAGATAAAAAATACAATT
Source organism: Lottia scabra (assembly GCA_029955415.1). Taxonomy (NCBI): domain Eukaryota; kingdom Metazoa; phylum Mollusca; class Gastropoda; family Lottiidae; genus Lottia; species Lottia scabra. Next base: position 3,083,451 of record JARJEI010000018.1, on the reverse strand, counting down.
TTTAGCCTTAGGTGGACTTTTTGGGCCGTCGGAGTACACAAGTGCACCCGACCCTAACCACCGGAACATAAAATGAAGTAAAGATGCCAATTGTTGATTATAATTTTTAAGTTTAACAGCTATCTGAAAGAAAGATATTTAAAAAAAAAACCTACTTCTAGCAACCTACCTTTTCTGGATACAGAGCATCTCGGCAGAGCAGGGTCGATGACTTCCCTGTAGGATTTCTCCATGCCTACCGTACAATTATCCTTCCTTGCTTATGAAGGAATTATTTCATATAAAATCATTATTTTTAGAAAAAAAAAATTATTAGTTTCTTTGAAAACGTTTCATAAAAATCATTAGTTTCTTTGAAAAAGTTTCATATCACTATACAAACGCTCTGCGGGTTCTAAAACACTGATTTCAACTACTATAGATTCAATTTACGAAGATAAAAAATACAATGTTTTGCCTTAGGTGGACTTTTTGGGCCGTCGGAGTACACAAGTGTACCCGACCCTAACCACCGGAACATAAAATGAAGTAAAGATGCCAATTGTTGATTATAATTTTTAAGTTTAACAGCTATCTGAAAGAAAGATATTTAAAAAAAAAACCTACTTCTAGCAACCTACCTTTTCTGGATACAGAGCATCTCGGCAGAGCAGGGTCGATGACTTCCCTGTAGGATTTCTCCTTGCCTACCGTACAATTATCCTTCCTTGCTTATGAAGGAATTATTTCGTATAAAATCATTATTTTTTTTTTAAAAAATCATTAGTTTCTTTGAAAACGTTTCATAAAAATCATTAGTTTCTTTGAAAAAGTTTCATATCACTATACAAACGGTCTGCGGGTTCTAAAACACTGATTTCCACTACTATAGATTCAATTTACGAAGATAAAAAATACAATTTTTGGCCTTAGGTGGACTTTTTGGGCCGTCGGAGTACACAAGTGCACCCGACCCTAACCACCGGAACATAAAATGAAGTAAAGATGCCAATTGTTGATTATAATTTTTAAGTTTAACAGCTATCTGAAAGAAAGATATTTAAAAAAAAAACCTACTTCTAGCAACCTACCTTTTCTGGATACAGAGCATCTCGGCAGAGCAGGATCGATGACTTCCCTGTAGGATTTCTCCTTGCCTACCGTACAATTATCCTTCCTTGCTTATGAAGGAATTATTTCGTATAAAATCATTATTTTTTTTAAAAAAAATCATTAGTTTCCTTGAAAACGTTTCATGAAAATCATTAGTTTCTTTAAAAAAGTTTCATATCACTATACAAACGGTCTGCGGGTTCTAAAACACTGATTTCCACTACTATAGATTCAATTTACGAAGATAAAAAATACAATTTTTAGCCTTAGGTGGACTTTTTGGGCCGTCGGAGTACACAAGTGCACCCGACCCTAACCACCGGAACATAAAATGAAGTAAAGATGCCAATTGTTGATTATAATTTTTAAGTTTAACAGCTATCTGAAAGAAAGATATTTAAAAAAAAAAACCTACTTCTAGCAACCTACCTTTTCTGGATACAGAGCATCTCGGCAGAGCAGGGTCGATGACTTCCCTGTAGGATTTCTCGATGCCTACCGTACAATTATCCTTCCTTGGTTATGAAGGAATTATTTCATATAAAATCATTATTTTTAGAAAAAAAAAATTATTAGTTTCTTTGAAAACGTTTCATAAAAATCATTAGTTTCTTTGAAAAAGTTTCATATCACTATACAAACGCTCTGCGGGTTCTAAAACACTGATTTCAACTACTATAGATTCAATTTACGAAGATAAAAAATACAATGTTTTGCCTTAGGTGGACTTTTTGGGCCGTCGGAGTACACAAGTGTACCCGACCCTAACCACCGGAACATAAAATGAAGTAAAGATGCCAATTGTTGATTATAATTTTTAAGTTTAACAGCTATCTGAAAGAAAGATATTTAAACAAAAAACCTACTTCTAGCAACCTACCTTTTCTGCATACAGAGCATCTCGGCAGAGCAGGGTCGATGACTTCCCTGTAGGATTTCTCCTTGCCTACCGTAGAATTATCCTTCCTTGCTTATGAAGGAATTATTTCGTATAAAATCATTATTTTTTTTAAAAAAATCATTAGTTTCCTTGAAAACGTTTCATGAAAATCATTAGTTTCTTTGAAAAAGTTTCATATCACTATACAAACGGTCTGCGGGTTCTAAAACACTGATTTCCACTACTATAGATTCAATTTACGAAGATAAAAAATACAATTTTTAGCCTTAGGTGGACTTTTTGGGCCGTCGGAGTACACAAGTGCACCCGACCCTAACCACCGGAACATAAAATGAAGTAAAGATGCCAATTGTTGATTATAATTTTTAAGTTTAACAGCTATCTGAAAGAAAGATATTTAAAAAAAAAACCTACTTCTAGCAACCTACCTTTTCTGGATACAGAGCATCTCGGCAGAGCAGGGTCGATGACTTCCCTGTAGGATTTCTCCTTGCCTACCGTACAATTATCCTTCCTTGCTTATGAAGGAATTATTTCGTATAAAATCATTATTTTTTTTTTAAAAAATCATTAGTTTCTTTGAAAACGTTTCATAAAAATCATTAGTTTCTTTGAAAAAGTTTCATATCACTATACAAACGGTCTGCGGGTTCTAAAACACTGATTTCCACTACTATAGATTCAATTTACGAAGATAAAAAATACAATTTTTAGCCTTAGGTGGACTTTTTGGGCCGTCGGAGTACACAAGTGCACCCGACCCTAACCACCGGAACATAAAATGAAGTAAAGATGCCAATTGTTGATTATAATTTTTAAGTTTAACAGCTATCTGAAAGAAAGATATTTAAAAAAAAAAACCTACTTCTAGCAACCTACCTTTTCTGGATACAGAGCATCTCGGCAGAGCAGGGTCGATGACTTCCCTGTAGGATTTCTCCATGCCTACCGTACAATTATCCTTCCTTGCTTATGAAGGAATTATTTCGTATAAAATCATTATTTTAAAAAAAAAATCATTAGTTTCTTTGAAAACGTTTCATAAAAATCATTAGTTTCTTTGAAAAAGTTTCATATCACTATACAAACGCTCTGCGGGTTCTAAAACACTGATTTCAACTACTATAGATTCAATTTACGAAGATAAAAAATACAATTTTTAGCCTTAGGTGGACTTTTTGGGCCGTCGGAGTACACAAGTGTACCCGACCCTAACCACCGGAACATAAAATGAAGTAAAGATGCCAATTGTTGATTATAATTTTTAAGTTTAACAGCTATCTGAAAGAAAGATATTTAAACAAAAAACCTACTTCTAGCAACCTACCTTTTCTGCATACAGAGCATCTCGGCAGAGCAGGGTCGATGACTTCCCTGTAGGATTTCTCCTTGCCTACCGTACAATTATCCTTCCTTGCTTATGAAGGAATTATTTCGTATAAAATCATTATTTTTTTTAAAAAAATCATTAGTTTCCTTGAAAACGTTTCATGAAAATCATTAGTTTCTTTGAAAAAGTTTCATATCACTATACAAACGGTCTGCGGGTTCTAAAACACTGATTTCCACTACTATAGATTCAATTTACGAAGATAAAAAATACAATTTTTAGCCTTAGGTGGACTTTTTGGGCCGTCGGAGTACACAAGTGCACCCGACCCTAACCACCGGAACATAAAATGAAGTAAAGATGCCAATTGTTGATTATAATTTTTAAGTTTAACAGCTATCTGAAAGAAAGATATTTAAAAAAAAAACTACTTCTAGCAACCTACCTTTTCTGGATACAGAGCATCTCGGCAGAGCAGGGTCGATGACTTCCCTGTAGGATTTCTCCTTGCCTACCGTACAATTATCCTTCCTTGCTTATGAAGGAATTATTTCGTATAAAATCATTATTTTTTTTAAAAAAATCATTAGTTTCCTTGAAAACGTTTCATGAAAATCATTAGTTTCTTTAAAAAAAGTTTCATATCACTATACAAACGGTCTGCGGGTTCTAAAACACTGATTTCCACTACTATAGATTCAATTTACGAAGATAAAAAATACAATTTTTAGCCTTAGGTGGACTTTTTGGGCCGTCGGAGTACACAAGTGCACCCGACCCTAACCACCGGAACATAAAATGAAGTAAAGATGCCAATTGTTGATTATAATTTTTAAGTTTAACAGCTATCAGAAAGATATTTAAAAAAAAAACCTACTTCTAGCAACCTACCTTTTCTGGATACAGAGCATCTCGGCAGAGCAGGGTCGATGACTTCCCTGTAGGATTTCTCCTTGCCTACCGTACAATTATCCTTCCTTGCTTATGAAGGAATTATTTCGTATAAAATCATTATTTTTTTTTTAAAAAATCATTAGTTTCTTTGAAAACGTTTCATAAAAATCATTAGTTTCTTTGAAAAAGTTTCATATCACTATACAAACGGTCTGCGGGTTCTAAAACACTGATTTCCACTACTATAGATTCAATTTACGAAGATAAAAAATACAATTTTTAGCCTTAGGTGGACTTTTTGGGCCGTCGGAGTACACAAGTGCACCCGACCCTAACCACCGGAACATAAAATGAAGTAAAGATGCCAATTGTTGATTATAATTTTTAAGTTTAACAGCTATCTGAAAGAAAGATATTTAAAAAAAAAAACTACTTCTAGCAACCTACCTTTTCTGGATACAGAGCATCTCGGCAGAGCAGGGTCGATGACTTCCCTGTAGGATTTCTCCTTGCCTACCGTACAATTATCCTTCCTTGCTTATGAAGGAATTATTTCGTATAAAATCATTATTTTTTTTAAAAAAATCATTAGTTTCCTTGAAAACGTTTCATGAAAATCATTAGTTTCTTTAAAAAAGTTTCATATCACTATACAAACGGTCTGCGGGTTCTAAAACACTGATTTCCACTACTATAGATTCAATTTACGAAGATAAAAAATACAATTTTTAGCCTTAGGTGGACTTTTTGGGCCGTCGGAGTACACAAGTGCACCCGACCCTAACCACCGGAACATAAAATGAAGTAAAGATGCCAATTGTTGATTATAATTTTTAAGTTTAACAGCTATCAGAAAGATATTTAAAAAAAAAACCTACTTCTAGCAACCTACCTTTTCTGGATACAGAGCATCTCGGCAGAGCAGGGTCGATGACTTCCCTGTAGGATTTCTCCTTGCCTACCGTACAATTATCCTTCCTTGCTTATGAAGGAATTATTTCGTATAAAATCATTATTTTTTTTTTAAAAAATCATTAGTTTCTTTGAAAACGTTTCATAAAAATCATTAGTTTCTTTGAAAAAGTTTCATATCACTATACAAACGGTCTGCGGGTTCTAAAACACTGATTTCCACTACTATAGATTCAATTTACGAAGATAAAAAATACAATTTTTAGCCTTAGGTGGACTTTTTGGGCCGTCGGAGTACACAAGTGCACCCGACCCTAACCACCGGAACATAAAATGAAGTAAAGATGCCAATTGTTGATTATAATTTTTAAGTTTAACAGCTATCAGAAAGATATTTAAAAAAAAAACCTACTTCTAGCAACCTACCTTTTCTGGATACAGAGCATCTCGGCAGAGCAGGGTCGATGACTTCCCTGTAGGATTTCTCCTTGCCTACCGTACAATTATCCTTCCTTGCTTATGAAGGAATTATTTCGTATAAAATCATTATTTTTTTTTTAAAAAATCATTAGTTTCTTTGAAAACGTTTCATAAAAATCATTAGTTTCTTTGAAAAAGTTTCATATCACTATACAAACGGTCTGCGGGTTCTAAAACACTGATTTCAACTACTATAGATTCAATTTACGAAGATAAAAAATACAATTTTTAGCCTTAGGTGGACTTTTTGGGCCGTCGGAGTACACAAGTGCACCCGACCCTAACCACCGGAACATAAAATGAAGTAAAGATGCCAATTGTTGATTATAATTTTTAAGTTTAACAGCTATCTGAAAGAAAGATATTTAAAAAAAAACCTACTTCTAGCAACCTACCTTTTCTGGATACAGAGCATCTCGGCAGAGCAGGGTCGATGACTTCCCTGTAGGATTTCTCCTTGCCTACCGTACAATTATCCTTCCTTGCTTATGAAGGAATTATCTCGTATAAAATCATTATTTTTTTTTAAAAAATCATTAGTTTCCTTGAAAACGTTTCATGAAAATCATTAGTTTCTTTAAAAAAGTTTCATATCACTATACAAACGGTCTGCGGGTTCTAAAACACTGATTTCCACTACTATAGATTCAATTTACGAAGATAAAAAATACAATTTTAAGCCTTAGGTGGACTTTTTGGGCCGTCGGAGTACACAAGTGCACCCGACCCTAACCACCGGAACATAAAATGAAGTAAAGATGCCAATTGTTGATTATAATTTTTAAGTTTAACAGCTATCTGAAAGAAAGATATTTAAAAAAAAAAACCTACTTCTAGCAACCTACCTTTTCTGGATACAGAGCATCTCGGCAGAGCAGGGTCGATGACTTCCCTGTAGGATTTCTCCTTGCCTACCGTAGAATTATCCTTCCTTGCTTATGAAGGAATTATTTCGTATAAAATCATTATTTTTTTTTTTAAAAATCATTAGTTTCTTTGAAAACGTTTCATAAAAATCATTAGTTTCTTTGAAAAAGTTTCATATCACTATACAAACGGTCTGCGGGTTCTAAAACACTGATTTCCACTACTATAGATTCAATTTACGAAGATTAAAAATACAATTTTTAGCCTTAGGTGGACTTTTTGGGCCGTCGGAGTACACAAGTGCACCCGACCCTAACCACCGGAACATAAAATGAAGTAAAGATGCCAATTGTTGATTATAATTTTTAAGTTTAACAGCTATCTGAAAGAAAGATATTTAAAAAAAAAACCTACTTCTAGCAACCTACCTTTTCTGGATACAGAGCATCTCGGCAGAGCAGGGTCGATGACTTCCCTGTAGGATTTCTCCTTGCCTACCGTACAATTATCCTTCCTTGCTTATGAAGGAATTATTTCGTATAAAATCATTATTTTTAAAAAAAAAAATCATTAGTTTCTTTGAAAACGTTTCATAAAAATCATTAGTTTCTTTGAAAAAAATTTCATATCACTATACAAACGGTCTGCGGGTTCTAAAACACTGATTTCAACTACTATAGATTCAATTTACGAAGATAAAAAATACAATTTTAAGCCTTAGGTGGACTTTTTGGGCCGTCGGAGTACACAAGTGCACCCGACCCTAACCACCGGAACATAAAATGAAGTAAAGATGCCAATTGTTGATTATAATTTTTAAGTTTAACAGCTATCTGAAAGAAAGATATTTAAAAAAAAAAACCTACTTCTAGCAACCTACCTTTTCTGGATACAGAGCATCTCGGCAGAGCAGGGTCGATGACTTCCCTGTAGGATTTCTCCTTGCCTACCGTAGAATTATCCTTCCTTGCTTATGAAGGAATTATTTCGTATAAAATCATTATTTTTTTTTTAAAAAATCATTAGTTTCTTTGAAAACGTTTCATAAAAATCATTAGTTTCTTTGAAAAAGTTTCATATCACTATACAAACGGTCTGCGGGTTCTAAAACACTGATTTCCACTACTATAGATTCAATTTACGAAGATAAAAAATACAATTTTTAGCCTTAGGTGGACTTTTTGGGCCGTCGGAGTACACAAGTGCACCCGACCCTAACCACCGGAACATAAAATGAAGTAAAGATGCCAATTGTTGATTATAATTTTTAAGTTTAACAGCTATCTAAAAGAAGAATGATATTTAAAAAAAAAACCTACTTCTAGCAACCTACCTTTTCTGGATACAGAGCATCTCGGCAGAGCAGGGTCGATGACTTCCCTGTAGGATTTCTCCTTGCCTACCGTACAATTATCCTTCCTTGCTTATGAAGGAATTATTTCGTATAAAATCATTATTTTTTAAAAAAAAAATCATTAGTTTCTTTGAAAACGTTTCATAAAAATCATTAGTTTCTTTGAAAAAAATTTCATATCACTATACAAACGGTCTGCGGGTTCTAAAACACTGATTTCAACTACTATAGATTCAATTTACGAAGATAAAAAATACAATTTTTAGCCTTAGGTGGACTTTTTGGGCCGTCGGAGTACACAAGTGCACCCAACCCTAACCACCGGAACATAAAATGAAGTAAAGATGCCAATTGTTGATTATAATTTTTAAGTTTAACAGCTATCTGAAAGAAAGATATTTAAAAAAAAAAAAACTACTTCTAGCAACCTACCTTTTCTGGATACAGAGCATCTCGGCAGAGCAGGGTCGATGACTTCCCTGTAGGATTTCTCCTTGCCTACCGTACAATTATCCTTCCTTGCTTATGAAGGAATTATTTCGTATAAAATCATTATTTTTTAAAAAAAATCATTAGTTTCCTTGAAAACGTTTCATGAAAATCATTAGTTTGCTTAAAAAAGTTTCATATCACTATACAAACGGTCTGCGGGTTCTAAAACACTGATTTCCACTACTATAGATTCAATTTACGAAGATAAAAAATACAATTTTTAGCCTTAGGTGGACTTTTTGGGCCGTCGGAGTACACAAGTGCACCCGACCCTAACCACCGGAACATAAAATCAAGTAAAGATGCCAATTGTTGATTATAATTTTTAAGTTTAACAACTATCTGAAAGAAAGATATTTAAAAAAAAAACTACTTCTAGCAACCTACCTTTTCTGGATACAGAGCATCTCGGCAGAGCAGGGTCGATGACTTCCCTGTAGGATTTCTCCTTGCCTACAGTAGAATTATTCTTCCTTGCTTATGAAGGAATTATTTCGTATAAAATCATTATTTTTTTAAAAAAAAAATCATTAGTTTCTTTGAAAACATTTCATAAAAATCATTAGTTTCTTTGAAAAAGTTTCATATCACTATACAAACGGTCTGCGGGTTCTAAAACACTGATTTCAACTACTATAGATTCAATTTACGAAGATAAAAAATACAATTTTTAGCCTTAGGTGGACTTTTTGGGCCGTCGGAGTACACAAGTGCACCTGACCCTAACCACCGGAACATAAAATGAAGTAAAGATGCCAATTGTTGATTATAATTTTTAAGTTTAACAGCTATCTGAAAGAAAGATATTTAAAAAAAAAACTACTTCTAGCAACCTACCTTTTCTGCATACAGAGCATCTCGGCAGAGCAGGGTCGATGACTTCCCTGTAGGATTTCTCCTTGCCTACCGTAGAATTATCCTTCCTTGCTTATGAAGGAATTATTTCGTATAAAATCATTTTTTTTTTTTTTTTTAAATCATTATTTTCTTTGAAAACATTTCATAAAAATCATTAGTTTCTTTGAAAAAGTTTGATATCACTATACAAACGGACTGCGGGTTCTAAAACACTGAAATCAACTACTATAGATTCAATTTACGAACATAAAATGATACAATTTTTAGCCTTAGGTGGACTATTAGGTCGTCGAAGTACAGGAACAAAAAAAACTGAAGAAAAGATACCAAATTTTATTCAAAATCATCATTATTTTTACAAAAATCATTCGTTTTCGTTAAAGAGTTTCATATCACTTTACCAAAGGGTGGCGAGGTACTAAAACACTGATTTCCACTACTATAGATTCAATTTACGAAGATAAAATGATACAATTTTTAGCCTTAGGTGGACTATTAGGTCGTCGAAGTACAGGAACAAAAAAGTAAAGATACCAAATTTCATTCAAAATCATCATTCTTTTTTCAAAAATCATCCGTTTTCGTTACAAAGTTTCATATCACTTTATCAAAGGGTTGCGGGTTCTAAAACACGGATTTCCACTACTATAGATTCAATTTACGAAGATAAAAAATACAATTTTTAGCCTTAGGTGGACTTTTTGGGCCGTCGGAGTACACAAGTGCACCCGACCCTAACCACCGGAACATAAAATGAAGTAAAGATGCCAATTGTTGATTATAATTTTTAAGTTTAACAGCTATTTGAAAAGAAAGATATTTTAAAAAAAAAACTACTTCTAGCAACCTACCTTTTCTGGATACAGAGCATCTCGGCAGAGCAGGGTCGATGACTTCCCTGTAGGATTTCTCCTTGCCTACCGTACAATTATCCTTCCTTGCCTATGAAGGAATTATTTCGTATAAAATCATTATTTTTAAAAAAAAAAATCATTAGTTTCTTTGAAAACATTTCATAAAAATCATTAGTTTCTTTGAAAAAGTTTCATATCACTATACAAACGGTATGCGGGTTCTAAAACACGGATTTCCACTACTATAGATTCAATTTACGAAGATAAAAAATACAATTTTTAGCCTTAGGTGGACTTTTTGGGCCGTCGGAATACACAAGTGCACCCGACCCTAACCACCGGAACATAAAATAAAGTAAAGATGCCAATTGTTGATTTTAATTTTTAAGTTTACTGCTTTCTGAAAGAAAGATATTTAAAAAAAAAAACCTACTTCTAGCAACCTACCTTTTCTGTCTCGGCAGAGCAGGGTCGATGACTTCCCTGTAGGATTTCTCCTTGCCTACAGTAGAATTATCCTTCCTTGCTTATGAAGGAATTATTTCGTATAAAATCATTATTTTTTTTTTAAAAAATCATTAGTTTCTTTGAAAAAGCTTCATATCACTATACAAACGGACTGCGGGTTCTAAAATGAGGTAAAGATGCCAATTGTTGTTCATAATTTTTAAGTTTAACAGATATCTGAAAGAAAGATATTTTTTTAAAAAAAACTACTTCTAGCTATACCTTTTCTGGATACAGAGCATCTCGGCAGAGCAGGGTCGATGACTTTCCTTTAGGATTTCTCCTTGCCTACCGTAGAATTATCATTCCTTGCTTATGAAGGAATTATTTCGTATAAAATCATTATTTTTTTTAAAAAATCATTAGTTTCTTTGAAAAAGTTTTATATCACAATACAAACGGAATGCGGGTTTTAAACACTGATTTCAACTACTAAAGATTCAATTTACGAACATACAATGATACAATTTTTAGCCTTAGGTGGACTATTAGGTCGTTGAAGTACAGGAACAGAACAAAAACTGAGGTAAAGATACCAAATTTCATTCAAAATCATCATTCTCTTTTCAAAAATCATTTTTACCTTAGGTGGGCTTTTTGGGCCGTCGGAGTACACAAGTGTACCCGACCCTTACCACCGGAACAAAAACTAAAGTAAAGATACCAAAGTTTATTTAAAATTATAATTCTTTTTAGAAAAATCATAAGTCGACTTTCATCAAATCAATTAGTGTTGGAGCGGAGCAGTGACTCATAAAATCAAAGAGTCACAGAGCGGTAACTTTTTTTCAATCAAAAAATAACAAAGGAGTGACTAATTTTCAAAAAAATCAAAAAGTCAAAGAGCGGTGACTTTCATAAAATCAAAAAGTCACAGAGCGGTGACTTATTTTCAATCAAAAAGTCACAAAGGAGTGACTTATATTTATAAAGTCACAGAGCGGTGACTTCCAAACCTGCAATTTTTAATCAAAAAGTCACAGAGCGGTGACCAATTGTTAATCAAAAAGTCACAGAGCGATGACTTTCATAAAATCAAATAGTCACAGAGCGGTGGTCTAAAAAGACTGACGAACTTGGTCTAAACGACCGTCAATTCAATAACATACGCCCAGACGGAAGCATTCCAGTTCAGACGGGACATGGGACCTGCTGCATGTAAAAGGAGAAAAACAACAGGAACCCTGAGGATCACTCTATATAGCTTATAAGCACAGTTTCAATCGAGGGACGACTGACTTTATGCAAATCACAAAATAGCCAAATGGAAAAGGGGATGCACGTGAGGCCCTGCCTAACAGTGTTAGGTTATTTTGGGATTTGCATGTGTCCAGTCAAACGACAATCAAAACTAGGCAAGCAGAGTCTGATACTAAAAGCTCCTGATTACCAGAAAATGATATTGTGTTGATATCCTCTTCATCTGTGTATCTCGCACCCGTGGTTTTTAAATCCAAAAATAAACCTCGTGGCATCACTAGTTATACTCATCATAACATTAATAGTATACATAATAATAATAATAATATTTTATTAAATTATTACACTACAAAGCAATATTTATATACAAAATAAATAATGATTTCCGACCATACACAACATAAAAAATTAACTATACATCCTAACCTCTAACACCTAACAATCATAATTAATGTACAATTATTGTGATGCCAAGAAGTTCTATCTTCATTACAATACCACGGGATACAAGAATGGTCGTCGTCTAAAACAAGCCGATTATACGTTGTTAGTTTATTGGTGAATACGCCAACAAACCAACCTACCCACAGCAGCAGCTCAAGGGCGATAATTCAAAAAGGAAGGGATGAGTCTGCAGATTACCCAACTGGATATCTGCAGATTATATCCCTGCCTGGGCAAACCTACTAATTTCAAATATGTTTGGTTTTGTTTGAAAAATATTCTTTCTAGTTTTAGGGCTTTATCTGGAAATAGAGTTGAATTTGGAAAAATCTTGATTAATGATTGCTCCAATAAGACATTCCAGATAAAGTAAGGGGTCGATTTCACGTGAATTTCAAACGTCTGAATCGAAGGGACCCTCAATTTCTTCCGAAAAAATACAGAAACCAGAAAGAGCAATGAAGTAGACTGATCTACGAAATTGTGCTCTTTTAAGAATTTTCATAAAAATCTGTCAATCACATTTAGAAATAAGATAACCAACCAAAAGCCAAATATTCATGATGGTTTAGACGGATGGCGGACAAGTCCTTGGAAGCATTTTGGGATGGGGGCAGCCTATTTTGCTTCCTTCTGAGGACAAATACGAAAACAATAATTACCGCACTAAACCACTTTCTGTCACCAGAATGATTATTTCAGATTGGCAACAGAAATTGGTAAAAAATCTGGAAACAACATACGCCAATTTCCTAGCAAGTTTGTAAAATACAAAATTATCACGTGAAAACCAAGCAAACGCAAAGCGCCAACAATTTGTTCATCGACTTCGTTCTGTGACTGCACATATCAAAATCGCAGAACAAAGTTTCGATGTGTGCGGTTGAATGTGGTATATTAATGTAATGCATGTGTAGGGATACTTTCACTTTCAGATAAAGCTAGCTTTACAGAATCGGGTAGTTAGTAGCAGTCTTACTGCATTGTATCCCTATAAGTTGTAGTGTGAGGGAGTGGGGAGAGGGGAGGGGCACCTGCTGTATGTAATGTTGCACAGAAATAAAGGTTAACTCACATTACTATGTAAACATTAGCCTTCGTGTTGATACGGCTTGATGTTGAAGCAATCGGCTTTTTTTTTGTTGATCTGGCTTGATGTTGAAGCAATCTACCTGAAAATAAGCGATAGTAAACAGTGTTCTTATAGCCATTATCTTTATATCATATTCTTAGCTATTTCGATTAAAATGGGTTTTTAAGGAAAGGTGGGGGACGCTAATAGAAATATAAATCTAATCTAAAACCTTTATTATGATTAGGAAAACCAAACCAATTTTTGGGGGGTTTCCCTAACTTAATCATTATCCTTGGACTAAACGAAACTTATATTGAGAGCGGATGGGTCTGTCCCCAATAATCAATTTACAAACAATTGACTTGAATTATCAAAATAATCTCACCATAAAGCCAAAATACTGGAATACAATTTGAATTTAGCTTCCTACTATTTTAAACCGCTCATAACCTTTAATACCTGGAAATATAAGGTAAGAAATGAATAAATAAATAAGAAAGGTTAAAGAGGTTTCCCTTTTATTATTAATAATTGACAAAAATCAGTTTAAGAAACACTACGTTCTGCTGTCTATAAAACACTAACAAAAAATTAAGGAACTGCATCTTTTAACTGTTCATAATTAATATCTGTAAAAATATCACAGCATTTTCAAAATCATCAATTGCATCAGGTTTTTATCTTGTTTCAAAAGGTATTAAATTACTTCATATCTATAGGCCTACTATAACTACTTATTAGAAAGGTGCGAGGGTTGGTCAAAAAGTTTAAAGATCATCTAACTAAATCCAATTGATTGTCTTACACACAGACCTTCAAAATGAATAGAGAAAGCTGAGTACTGAATTGTGATATGGTGTAAGGAATTGTCCGCGACTCCCTAAGAAAATCGGTTACCCCACCGATAGTAAACCATTTAACAGCCCATCATTTTAACAAGTGGGTGTACAACTTTTTGACCATCCCTTTTAATAATTGAAAGGCCCCACCAAACCTAGACCGGAACATCCTGTCCCTCAATTATTAGTCAAATTCACTAATTGAGGGACAGGATGTTCTACACCAAACCGTTAGTTTATTTGCATACGATAATAACCCTACCAGAGTTTTGGCTGATCACATTGTGCCTATTAATTCTTTATGAACGAAATCTTAACCTCAAAATATCTCTAAAAGTCTGCGATTGTTATTTGGTTGATAAAAATTACCAAACGTTAAAATAAGATTATCTTTAAATTCGATTTTACAAAGGGGAGTTTTACGTCTGAAAATTTCCCAAACTGGTATTTTCATGGACCCGAAACATTCAAAGACAGAGAGCATGACTGTTAGGCCTATCAAAGACATCCAAATTTAGAAAAGTTGTGACATCAGAAAATAAGTTTTCAATTCAGAACACAATGTGATCAGAGAGTAGCCAAGTGGAATTGCAAAAACCACAGATTTGGGTACCCAAATGAGAAAATAACTTACCTTATTATGTGGAGATTCCGTTAAAAAGTGTCCAATATGTGTCCCTCCGATTGCAATCGAACTATCACAATAAATAATCCAAAAGCCATCCAGAATAATTCAGAAAATTGACCAAAATTTGCAGGTTTGGAACTGAGTAAATCAAGATCCCGCTAGCAAATGCGCATCTGATCACAGCAGACGACAACTTTCACCGGTAACTCCTCCCATTTTTAGGTTGACAATATGCTTACAGCCAATCATGATCCAGGATTTTACCTTCACGTGCTAAGCGTGACATTATTTCCCGCCGATATTTGTTATGATTTCTGATGGTTCTGAACTGTCACCTACTCGTCAATTTAATGAAAGTATTAAAGGAAAGGGTCCACTAAAATTTAATTACAGCTGGTTGAAAGAGTTTTAGGGCATGAATTCTGCATGAAAAACATAATATAATTATTTGTGCAACAAATCTTTTAATCAACGAACGAATACCGTACTGTATCATTGACATATTTTATGAAAGGAAAGAATCGACATACAAATATGGCTGTTGCTTTAGTTACATGGAAGTAGACCATTACTACTGAGTTGATCTGTAAACTAATTGCAAAATTCGTCCCCAAATTATCCCCCCCCCCCCAAAAAAAAAGAAATTAAAGGGAAATAGTTTAACTGAAAACCCTGTCTTGTAAAAAAAAAATGGCTTAACCGGCAAGGGAATGGCCCAGAAATATATTTGGAAGGGAGTTAAATTGGACTCACTTTGCCAATACGGTGTGGTCAAGATGCCCTCAAGAGTCTGTGTCGTTTTAAGTGCCCCCCCCCCCCCCATCCCTATGAAAATGGAATGCCCTATTGCACTTGTAAATGGCACGATTTGGTCGTCATTTTTATGCCATGGCCTTTGACTTTGTCTGTTTTGCATTCGCCAAATTTCCAATTGCGCAAGTTTTATGTTATTTTGTGGTTTGGAATGTTATGTAGGCCTAATGAAGGAAAGTGTCCCAGTTTATTTTTTTTAGCCATGGGATCTTTAACTTACACAATATTGGCCATGGTATATCAACTCATCCGCAAGACTATTCAGTCAGCATACCCGATGATATGTTTTAGAAGCATACATTCACCCATATGGTCAGGTTGTGCAAGGTAAAGATCCTTCGACATTTGGAAATAAAAACTTCGTTGTTCTGGCGAATTCTTCCTCAAATCAAGCGTTAATGAGTCTAAAAAGTTGAAAAAAAAAAAAAGATGAGAGGCTACAAATTGAGGAGCAGAGAAAGCACAATGACCATTCCATTAGCCAGAAATCTAACCCATAGCATGAAAAAACACGAGCACCAATTGTATAGTAGTTGACTCCTCAAGTGAGGTGTACCATCAGGTGTTTCGAAAAGAAAAGGCATGGACTGCTTCGCAAGAGGCCAATTTCGGTTGATTTGATTAGAATTGAATTTTAATTTGTTCAACTGCAAATATGGCTATTTATGTTTTGTTTTGGTTGGGGTTACACTATTATGGTCGTATGCCAGTAATTCTCATTGAGTGTTATTAAGTTAATTTCAACAGTCAAAAATTCCTTGATAAAGGTAGGCCTATCGCTGTAGCCTACTGTTTAAATATTTCATTTTCAAAGTAACCTAGGACTATGCTTTATATTGTGCTGTCACAGTGATCTCAACAGGCTATCATTACACTATGCGCTGGAAGAACCTCTCTTAATTAAATTTCCTCGTTTTTCAAAGAAAGGCTGAGAAAAATAGGACATAAAACTCCAATGTCATTTCCATTCTGAGTTCCTATTACTTTTTTTGTCCAATTTGTCGCAAGCTATAACCCCTTTGAGTGTCCAATTTGACGTTAAGGGACGTAACTCGTGTTTTGTTTACACCGGAAGTTTACACTTTCCCGCGAGTCAAGTAATTATTTTTTCTCACATTTATTGAATATTTGGAAAAGACAACATCAATAAAATGCCTAAACGATCGAATCCATTTGGGGACTGTTCACCACTGCAGTTTAAGACCCATGTTGGTAAAAAAGAAGTGGACATGGGCGTGTCTAGAGACGAAAATATGAAAGAAGTTTATGAAAAAACTAAAGAAATGTTGTTCAAAGGAGCTCAAAAACAATATGACATTGATGCAAATGCAAACCAAATCGGTTGGCAAATGGATGTAGATGCTGATCTTGGTGTGGGACCACTACCTGGACAAATGTGTTTTGATAAAAATGGTCAGCTAACTGTGGCATCAACTGTAACCCAACAGAATTCTACTGATTCCGTTATGCCTGCTGTAGAAGTGCCCAGTAAATTCCAATTTTCTGATAGTTCTTCAACCAACAAAGTTCCTGCTAATGCTTGCTGTCATTGTAATAAGCCTCTTACACAACAAACTGGTTCTACTCGATGTTACTTCTGTGATAAACGCTTGTGTTTCCCATGCACTAGAAACTGTGATCGATGCAATGAGAAATTTTGCCAAATGTGTTCTCTGCTTAATTACGATGAAGCTTTTGAAAGGGCTTTCTGCTTCAATTGTATGCCTTAATAAGGCTAGAATGACTTTGTGATGTGTGTAGATTGATTGATAAATTGTAAATGTTAGAATTTGATAGTGCTATGTCTATTGTATAAATGTATTTAAATTGTCAATATTTTCAAATTGCCATTGAATGGCTTTATAATTCACAAATGTTTTGTTTGTATAATATTTGTTGTTGGAACTCTGAAACTATGCCATAATATGAGTCTATATTTGTTGTTGGAGCTTTGTAATTGCTAATGAATAGACATTATCATGCATCAAGAATAAGAAAAGTTACATTAATCGCAATCATTCATTGTATATTTTGTTTAACATTTAGTCATAAAGTTTATGCGGAGAAATGTGCAATATAATGCAAACAGGTGTCGCATCTATCATGTAAATGTCACTATGTCTTCAGATTCCTTAACTCAAGCACTGTTACCTATATACCCAGGGCAGGTCCAAGAGGGGGGGGGGGGGGGGGTCTTGAGCCGGGGGAGCTTGATGTCTGATGTCAAAACCCTCTAAAGATTTGCCTTTGGCGCTCGCGCTCCCAATGAATTTGAAGCATGTTATATTTCAGAGCCCCCTTTCTCTAAATCATGGATTCGCCTCTGATTCCTTAGACTGCTCTGCTTGTTTTGTCCTTATCCTAAAAAACTTGCATAATAGTATTTTGATATTCGACTTTCAAGTTTTATGAATTTTTTTTTGATAGTATAATATTGTAAATAAACCACTTCCTTTAGTTTTTCTTCAGTTTTTATGTATTTCTTGGCTACTTTAAGTCTTAAATTAAAAAATAAGTGCACTGATTAATTGAAGCATTTTATTAAGCGTATATATTGATGACTTTAACAATTATCTCGACGCATACACAAGTGCTTCTTCATGTGTGAGGAATTTCTGATTGCTTAGATCAAGCCTTCTCAAATGGCGGCCTGTGGGCCAAATCCAGCCCGCGACACCCTTGTGAATGGCCCCTTTAGAGTGACCCCTTCTGCTAAAACGCTATATTTGGCCCTTATATTTTTTCATAAAATGCAATTGGCCCTTTACAAAAAATAATTGAGAAGGCCCGGCTTAGATCAAGTTATAATAGCAAAAGTAGCTGTGGTCTGAAGCATTGACTTTTGTAATGATTAAAATCAAAGAGTGTTCAGGAGAATTAACCATCAGCCAGCCCAAAATCAAGGTTGGAAATATTAGAATCACATTCATTAATACTTTTAAATGAGCAAAGATCACACGGTAAATTTTAATTAACAGTGGCAGACCGTTATAATTTGATCAAACCATTGTGGTCTGGAATCTTAGTAACATCCCTTTAGTGATATATCTAAAAATAAATAACGGTAATGTTACATTGTGATTCAAAATGGTATAATGTGGATATACATTCCTTTTGATCTGTAGTGGGAATACCGCCAGGAAGGTAAAGTCGGGAATAGTTATGTAATGAAGAAGTTTATACCGGTGAAGTGTGTTTAATATCGGTAGTTTAGATAACAAGGTAGGTCTATATTAAGAAATAACAGTTTTTATGGATATAGACTTCTATTTATTATTGAACACAACGTTCCATTACACATACAGGTAACGTTATCAGTAATAAATAAGTAAGAATATCCATAAAAACTGTTATTTCTTAATGTGCTGTGATACTTCTAAATTTCTTACAAGGATTAGGTCTACATGCCTCATTTTTTATTTATGTTATTCATGATAAGTAGTCCTACGCCTATCTTAATCTTATATTCCATATAGTTTGTTTTCAGAAACAGCTATTTATCTGTTATATTACCGGCATATTTTATGTGGTATAAGCTTATTGACTGTTGTATATAAATTTCTGTTGTTTATTGTTAATAATCACTTCAAGATGTTACCTGTATGGGTAATGAAACATTGTGTTCAATAATAAATAGAAGTCTAAATCTATAAAATGTAGATTTTTGAAATGTTGTGTGTAATAAATCTAAGGAGTAGTATACCATAAAATTGTGTTCTGTTAATCTATAATCCTAAATTCCACTATCCCCTCTCAAGTGTTGACTAAACAATATTATAGGCCTAATAACTACTATGAATAGTCTATTTAATTATGGAACATTAAGAGACCAGAAGAAAGCACATGAATTACTGTATGATATGACTACTGTACATGAAATATACCACATTTTAAGTACCAAGATTTTGTCAGAAGCTCAGGTGCCTTATTCTCGGAAATGTATTTTACAATGATTTTAGTGCTCCAGTCATCTGATTGGACAGGCACTAAAATTGGTTTTAAATTTAGCTTTATTATCCAATCAGATAACTGTATTTCTTAAAATCTGGATTTTATCTTAGTTAAGTTTTTTCGAGAATAAGGCCCCAGTATATTATTAACTCATGGCCAAACATGCCCGTCATCCAACAATATTAGATAATTGTTTTGATTATCATATTTTTTCCTTTATAGAATGGCTTCCTGTGATAAAATAGAGAGACTAAGAGAGAGGTTGCTGGTGTGTCCAATATGTATGGATGAATACAAGGATCCCAGACTATTACCATGCCATCATACCGTGTGTTTTGAATGTATCGGTAACATAGTACGCTCATCTTCCACTACAGGTCGTTTATTTCGCTGTCCACAATGTCGAACTGATGTGTTTGTACCAAGAGAAGGAATTGAGTCTTTCCCTATCAGTTTTTACATCCTGAGTGTCCAAGATGAACTTGGTATAAAACGTTATACCAGCTCGTGTGATATTTGTCAGAGAGATTGGATGCAGTCGCAATATAAATGCATCGATTGTGATTTGGATATATGTCGATTCTGTATTCACGAACATCGTTTGTTTCACCATGATTCTTGTCGTACTGTTGGTATTATACGCATTGAAAGTATTTCGAACTCGGCCTACCAGTCATCCATACGTACTTGTGTCTTGCATCCAGATGAAATCCTACAGATGTACTGTAGCTCTTGTGATAAAGCGGTATGTATTATGTGTTCATGTGAAGAACACAAGAGTCATGATACCATGCCAATGAATAAAAAACTTCGACAAGCTCAAAAACAACTTCAATTTGAACTTGATAGTTTGAGCAAACAGAAACTAGAATCTGCTACGCTGATTGATGAAATTCAATCGTCTATTGATGAGGTAAAAGAGTCAGCTACTAAATCTTTTGATGGTATTCAAGATCGACAAAAACATTTGCAAAAAATCTTAGAAAATATGGTCGCGATGAAAAAAGAAAAATTGAAAAGTGAGGAAAGCAAAAATCTGACTGAACTCACTACATTTCAGACTGATGTCAAATCGTATTTCAATCAGCTGGAAAATGGGGTTCATTATTTGGAGGAGCTACAAGAAGGTGACATGTGTTTGGAACTTATTGATGGATTTGATAAATTTCAGAAATCCTTGATTGATCAGAGGAATGAACTAATGAAAAAACATTTAACAGTAAATAAGATGTCATTTACAAGTGGTGTAGATTACCAGTTAGGTCAATTGGACTTTGTTGCTCTCAAATTTGGAAGTTTAACCATCCAGAAAAAAACTTTGAAACTTTCTGAATCTCAAGAATTGGAGACAACAGCACCCCTTCAAAATGTCGAGGTCAGGAAAGTGAATGTTCGAATTATTTTTGTGTTGATGTTATTTTTGTTTTTTATGATTTGTTTAAGTGAGTTGTATAAAGATTATTTAGACAAGCCTCAGAGTTTACACATCATTGGGTTGACTGTCTCTCTGATAATTTATTTATGTATAGCTGCTTACTGTGCTTAAAATAATAATTAAAGGAATACAACCTCTAAGAATGAACAAAAAATCTAAATTTTCAAACTTGGTCATTAGGAGTTTCTATTCATCAAGGGACTTACCTGGTGGCATAACTATACGACAGATTACCTAAATAATCTGATAAATCCAGAAAACTATGTTCATATAATATATAATTGAAAAACACTTTCTCAAACTTTAAGCGTTTTTCAATTATAACATGTAATTTTATGGAAAATTACTTAGTTTTATAGGTTTATTGGATTCTATTTGTATACTTTGGACACCTTTGATGAATAAGCTTATATACTCTTTTTTACTTAATTTGATAACTTAAATTTTTTGTTCATTCTAATAGGTGGTATTGCTTTAATATGAATAAGACAATTTTAAGGATAGATACTGCTAGAATATTTATTATTCATTATCACCAGCTATACATTCACGCTTTTGTTTCATCAAAATTAGACTACTGTAATAGTTTGCTAGTTGGTCTTCCTCAGAATCAGTTGTCTAAATTACAGTCTGTCCAGAACGCTGCGGCAAAGTTGATCTCTAGATCACGAAAGTACGATGAAGTCTCACAAATTCTGTATGATCTACATTGGTTAAAAGTTGAATTCCATATAAATTTCAAAATTATGTTATTGGTGTTTAAAATTATAAGTGGTCATGCTCCTCATTATCTCAGTTCACTGATTGAGCGCTATGTTCCAGGAAATCGCAGTTTGCGATCTGGTGACTCGGACAATGTAACACTTGTCAGAACGGATAAACACAAGAGGACGAAGGACAATCCACGAACTACCATCAAGAGATACGGCTGAAGAGCGTTCTCTGTGGTTGCCCCGTTCTTGTGGAACGAGCTTCCACGCAGTGTGCGCCAATCACCAAATCTAGCGACTTTTAAATCCGGACTTAAAACATTTTATTTTAAAAAACAATTTCAATTTATGATCTAGTCAGTCGATTGTTTTAATTTGTTTTTAAATGTGTAAACTGCCTTATTTATATTTGTACAGCGCTCTGAAACGAAGTGTAGATCGCTTTAATCAATAAATATTATTATTATTATTATTGTATTCCTGATGACCTTGTAAGAACCACATTTAAACGTTGAAGTAATAGATATTCTAAAAGTATCTATCCATAAAATTGTCTTATTGATCTATAACTTGTGCTTCTAATATGCCATTGAAAAATTAATAATTAATATACTCATGTGATTCACTTTTATAACCAACTAATTATTTTTATGTATTGGAATATCAGCTTTAATATGTACACGTATACAATTCAATGTTTATATATTTATATATGTACCCTTCCCGTCCCGCACTTGCCAATCCACGGCAACCCGGGTAAACACATATCTCGTTAAACCCCGGTAAAAGCCTACCTTGGTAAACCTGTAGACCCTGGTAACCCTGGTGACCCCGGTAGAATCAACCCCGGTAAAAAACCAACCCCGGTAAACCTCCCACCCCGGTAATCTCTCACCGGGGTCCTGAATAGTATAAATAAAACCTCGTAATGTGAGTCAAATAAATCAGTCTGAAGAGTTCAATTAAACCTTGAACGAAACTATAGTCACTGAAATCTAGGGATAACTTGTCGCACAGCCAATCTTTATCTCATATTTATTTATATATGTAGGCTGCAAATCTCAATCAGTTTTGTTAAAAAAAAAAGCCTGAAATGCCCATAGACGATAAAGACTTTCAAGAATTTTAGTGACAGTAATTCTTAGTACGTATGCTTGAAAAACCTCTTCATTTAATATTTGACCCAAAAGATAATAGGATTTTTTTGTTGCCTAGTTTTTTTAATTTGTTATTCTCAAACCCTTTAACCCTATTTAACCCTAATATTTTTGATCAGCCCATTTAAAGGGGAACATTAACTAACTCTGTTTGACAATCGTTGGAAATGGGAATTTTTAAGCGAAGCTGATCAATTATAGTGATCACAGCTCCTCTTCAAAATTTCAGCTTTCAAATTTCTGTGTAGCCATAATTATCAGAATCTAGAAGTCAAATCTATTTAGTCAACTCATATTTTAGTTTAACTATGCCTTACACAGATATACAGATATTGTAAGATATGTTTAGTTAGAGGTAAAATTACTTGAAAGAGATGGGCGATTTGCGTGCAGTTCTTGTACTTCTATAAAGGTTATTTACTTATATTCAAGATCCAAATTGATCCTCAAAAATACTGAATTTTCCCCTTTAAGCTAGAGAATGTAGGTTAGTGAATGCTTCTAGGAACAATTAAGAACTTATATTGTTTATAAGACATTTAGAAGTAGGAAGATTACATGAAAACACTAAGATATATGGATATACTACTTCAGCATCTTTAAAAATTGTTAACATTATCTGTATGTGTTTCAAAACGTAGTATGTAATAAATTCAGAAGTAGTTTATCCATATATCTTAGTGTTTTGAAATCAAGAACTTGCTTTTAGAATCTAACTGTCATTTTTAATGATTCACACAAATTACTATGTATACTATTTCCTTACAACTTTTAAAAGCCAGAAAAACCTGTTTGTAAGAGAAAAAGAACAAGTTTAAATAATTAATCTATGTGATAGTTTAATATATATAGAACAAACTTTATGGAACAACAATCACTGGTTAAAGTTTTATGCAACGTTTCGACATGTTTTCCCCGTTGTCCTCAGGCATATTATGTTGATTGTTGCTCCATAGAGCTGTGTTTAAAATTGCTAAATGCCATTTAAAAACTTTATGTGATAGTTGATGAGTAAAGTGAAATTGTATGGAAGAGTTTTACTGCCAAAAGTATTTATAGATTTAATTGTCTTTTGATAAATATGAAATACCAGAAGAGGCATCAGCAAATATGATAAAAATACAATGAAAACTCTGTTAGTAATGTGAAATATATCACAAGTTTTCTAAATATTTGCTTGAAATCTTCTTCCTTTTGTTGCTGTTAATGATGTTAATTTTACACATTTTTAAGAAATTGATTTTTAAGAGAAATCCAATATTTGTTTTATTTTAATGCACCAAGAGTTCCATAGAAATAAACTTTTTTTCAAATTTTTATACAAAAGTTCAGAATTCCAGGAGAAAGTTTTCACTTTTGAGCTATAATTAAGGAATGAATGTAGATCTTGTTATCGTTTTGGGGAAATAAACTCTGGTTTATCACATGACAAGATAAATGAAGCGGTGAAACGGGTCATGTACATCTTGACCCATAACGATAACAAGATCCGCATTCATTCTTTATATTTACATTCGTTCAACTACTCCAAAATTTCTATTTTTTCAGTGTAAAGATACTCACAATGTCACAATGACAAACTAGTGTTTATTGAAAAAATGCAAGTTTGCGAAACTGGTTCATTGAAGGGAGTGATAGTTGAAATGTAAATGTATGCTAATATTTGATCTGAATTTGTTTCAAATGTTTTTACCCTAATGGAATAAGCTTATAAAAAATGAAATTAGGTTTGTCTACAATTAGACAAAATTATTAGTTAAAGTCTGCATCATTTCTTGAGCATTTATTTTTGAAAATAAACTGTCCCTAGGAAGATCGTACGTCAAAAACACTGCTCAAAATGTTTCAAATATAATCAATATTATACTTGATTCCAAGCAAATGAAGTCTGATTTTCATTCTGCGGACTGGAGCGTCTTATTAGGGCCACATATCACTTTATATAATCTCTTGTTTTTTATAGATGCTATTTTGGATATGGTCTCTGTTATTTTGTAATATTTAAGTTATTGTGTCTATTTATTTTTACTATTATGATATAATTATATTCTAGCGCTATCACCAGATTTGTTTTATTGATTATTATCCTTGAATCAATTATTGGGTGACGTCAGAATTAAGTGTAACACTAATCCCCAACATTTGACCTTGCTGCAAAGTGTTAGGTGACACAGTGGCGTTTCTACGGGGGGCAGAGGGGGGGCAATGGCCCCCCCAGAATTTAGGCTGGCCCGGCCTTGGCCCCCCCACTTAGAAATTTTCGTATAATGTTAAATACAAATGGTATGTGCTGGTAGCCCCCCTTGACAATTATTTGGCCCCAACGCGGCCCCTCCACCTAAAAATTCCTAGAAACGCCACTGAGATAACACTACTTAAGAGGTGGATTTTTAAAATTTTCAACCAAGGAATCCCCCCTGGCCCCCCACTTCCACTTCCAGAGACGCTCCGCAGCCCCTGTTACCATAATATTTACATATTGCACATGGATATATTATAAACAAAGTAAAATTACAGATTTTAGAATGATTTATTAATATACTATAATTGAACAATGGAGGTAAAATAGATAACAATTTAGAATAAATAAATAAATAAACAAATGAATAATGCTGATATGGAAAGTAAAAGGATAAAAAAATATTTTTTTTTTTTACCCATGAATTAATATTAAAATTAATGTAATATGAAAGACATGTATTTCAAGTTTTTGGCAAAGTTTTCTCAATGGAATTGCAATACT
Organism: Lottia scabra; assembly: GCA_029955415.1. Taxonomy (NCBI): domain Eukaryota; kingdom Metazoa; phylum Mollusca; class Gastropoda; family Lottiidae; genus Lottia; species Lottia scabra. The sequence goes on along the minus strand of JARJEI010000018.1, from coordinate 3,057,915 downwards.
TTTATTAAAGAAATTGTTTCCAGCAATTCCTTTAAAACTAAGTATTTGATGACAACACTAATCTTCAAGGCCTTATAGAAATTTAGTAAAATTGAAAAAGCCATAGATGTCTGAAAATAATGATCCTGCCCCTGATATAAATTTTTTTAGAAACATCTAAGACCTTAACCCTTTGAACCCCAACGTTAATTTGGCTAAAATGTCATATACCCTGGATTCCCAGCAATATTTCTTAAAGTGTATTACGTTAACATTGCATGACATCACTTGACAACGGCTGGTTTACCAGCTTGTCGGGTATATGTCACGTAAGGATGGGCCGGTATACCGGGTTGAAAGGGTTAAGACATAAAATCAATTTCAAAGTCAATTTGAAATTTTATAAATATTTCACAGTATGAAATTCTGTACTTAACATGATGTACAGCATCAAATGCTGTTATAGATTACCTAGAACAGTTTCAGGGTTTTAAGCATGTTCCTTCAGCAACGTTAGACATTGGCATTATCTACCGTTGCTGGATTGACGGGGTTTTCTCGTCATTAACAACTAATAACCTCATTTAAAAACACTACGTCACATTCAATTTATGACCGTTGAGACTCGATTATCACAAGGTAAATTTGCTACAAGAAATCTGACGTCTGGTCATTTGAAAGTTTTCCCGCGATAATTTGTTACAAGGAATATAACAGGTCGAACAATAATCGTTCGACCAATCAAAATTAATGACGAGAATGTCTTATCATGATAGCAACGGATTAATGTAATGAAATGAAATGATAGTCGTTGCTAAAGGAACATGGGTTTTAAGAGACTAGCAGTCCAAACACTAGACATGAAGTTAGTGGGTAACTAGAGAGATATGACTATATACAATATAATATTAGCTACTAGATGCCGGTATCCGTCTACCCAGGTTAAATATGAATCAATGATAAAAACTCATTCAATTCAATACATGTTATTTTATTGTATAGTAGGTAGCTTTAAGTATTTCCTTCAAGCGATACCACCTCTTAGAATGAGCAAAAAAATTAGTTCTCAAACTTGGAAACTATAAGAATATATATTCATGAACGGTGACAGAATCCAATTAACCCATAAAACTAAGTCAATTTCCATAAAAATACAGATTATTGTTGAAAAACGCTTAAAGTTTTAAAAGTTTTTCAATTATTATATTTAACATAGTTTTGAATCCATTCCATACTTTTTAAAAGTGTCTGAAAGGCTTCTCAAGTACCCATTGTGGTGTTCCCTGTTACCCTCAAGGTTACCCTCAAGGGGTACTACCGGTAGTACCCCTGGTTGGGAACCGTGGATATAGATAAATCAAATTGAGGATTCAAAACTACTAAAATCAATTTTCCTCAAAATTATGGTATCCTAGAAGATATTAGGAAACATTGCCTTGTTTTAAAAATGATTTGAGACATAACCCTTTCCATTAAAAATTGAATATAAAATTAAAAGAAAATCATAAATATGAGATCTTTAAAAATTGCTCCACATTTACACTTAAAATAAGGACATACACTGCTTTCACATGTAATAAATTAAAAATAAATATATTCTTAACAAATAAGGCACTTAAATTGCTTTATTTTTATGAATACTCAATTCATTGAATTTTTTCTTGCTAAGGTAATTCTAATTCCCCTTCTGGATATTGGCTGTTCAACAACCATTGCTGATACATATCACATAACAATATTATGTGAAGAATGAAAAGAAGACATCAAATTGGATACTTTCATAGGTCTTCTTTGACATCACACATGAACTGGATAAATGGAATTTAATGGAATATGCACTGTTTAATATCCCTACCACAGGGGCCGCAAAGCGGAGTGGAGGTGAGGTGTCTTCGATTTTTCGAACCACGAGCCCACCCACCTCCAGGAACTTTCTGCAGACCCGGCTTTCTTACTTTTTCTCCAGCCTGTTCTTTCTGAACCTGAAGCTGTTTCTGAATCTTAGTGCAGTGGAGATAAACAGTGTTAGATCCTAGGATATCCTAGTGCAAAGATTGCTCAAGTATACAGGGCCTGTTCTTTCTGAGCCTTTGGATTTATTCTCGAAAACTTAACTAAGACAAAATCCAGATTTTATTAAATACAGTAATCTGATTTGATAATAAAACCAAATTTAAAAAGCGTTTTAAGTAATTAACCAATCAGGTAACTAGAACACTAAAGTCATCTTAAGTTAAGTTTTTGAGAATAACCCTACTCTATCTGTTCTCCAAGCCTGTTCTTATTCTAACCTGATGCAGTATTCTTGACATGATCTGGGCGCTAGGCTAGTTCTCACCATTTTCTTCCAGACATTTGAGGCTGTATATTATGCCGCCGATATTTCTTAGAAGCGAACATGGTTTTTGTGGGTGAGGTAAAAAATGGCTGCTGTAATGGGGGTAGACGGAGTGACTGTCAATGATTCCTGTCAGGTATTCTAGACGTAGATTGACTCGATGATGTCTGAAGACTGGATGATAATGTTGAGATACTGGGTGATTGAGACAAACTTCTAAAAGGAGCTACTCTGGGAATTTTCTTCAGTTTTATTGGCTGTGGATTCGAAGATCTAAAGAATAAGAGACAAAAAGTTAGATGTGCTGCTTCATATACTTATATTGAAGTTTTGTTACAAGGAATTGAATGGATTACTCGAACAGTTAGAGACCATATTATTATAAGGTATAGGGCTTTATATATTTTATTTCTTATTTTTCACGAATTTTGTGTCAAAAGCCAGATTTGGAAGAGAATATCTCCAAGACCTTTGTTTCCAAGCTTTTGGGATTACTTCTACCATGAGACATTGCTCTCTATAGCCTGGAACCCATTCGTCCAGAATAACAAATTAAAGAACCAAAACAATGAAAATTCTGCAGTAGAGCGGTTACTATTATCAGGCTTCCAGACATTAACTAAAAATCCTTAAATTATTGTTTCAACAATATGGTAAACTAAGGTCTAGACCAGTGGTTCCCAAACTGGGGGCCATGGCTCTGGGAGCTTCGTGAATTGGGGCCACAGCTTCAAAAAGGTGGGGCCATGGCTCTGGGAGCTTCGTGAATTTGGGCCATAGCTTGAAAAAGGTTTGGAACCACTGGTCTAGACTGTAAGAGAATGAAGTCTATTCAATTCTAAGTTAACTTACTTTGATTTAGTATCAGTAGGTTTAACAGGAGCACTATATAACCGGCTATCTCTATACGCTAGGGTGGTAGCGTTTGGAGGGTTCCACTGATGACTGGCACTGTCTGTAGGGTTCTGTAGATGTTCTTCTTCCTCACAGAATGATGAGATCATTGATATTCCTGGCAAAAAAAAACACAAATATAATAGGCTTTTAACATACAACAGATAACCTGTATAATCTGATAAATCCAGATAACTACCTTAGTTATACATGTATATTGTATAATAATAATTGAAAAACGCTTCCAATATTAAACGTTTTTCAATAATAAACTGTAATTTAATGGAAAATTACTCAGTTTTATGGGCTTATTGGATTCTGATTGTATATATTTGACACCGTTGATAAATATGTATTCTTATTGGTCAGGATTTTGTTCATCCTAAGAGGTGGTATCACTTTAAAAATCATAAAAATTAAATAAACATGAACTGAAGTGTTACGTTCTTCAATCTAGAAGAATACTTCAGGTATTCTATTGAAGGTGGGCAACTTCCTGTAGAAAATTATGGACAATAAATTAACAACTTATGCTGTGTTCAAAAACAAAATTTCTAGCACAATAACTATGATAACTCCAGCTCCTCCAATTATAACATCTAAATAATTCTATAAACCAAGCCATTACAGCATCCTTCTCACCTTTCTGTTCCATTCTGTTAAATCTCTGTATATACTGATCTAGAAGCAGGTTATAATATCGCGGCTGCTCAAAAAATCGTAGATATTTATGTGTGGTAGGAGTAGGGAAGACTCTCTGGAAACCTCCTTTTCTACTGTCTTCATCTATACACGAGGTCAAAGTACGAAGGTCATCTGGAGTCATTATATCTAGGATGGTCTGCATTATATGCTACAAGAGAAATACCCAGATTTAGTTTCAGAAGTGGATTAAGCTTTCTTCAACAGTATTACATTAAACACTAAGCTTATTTAAAGCAAAAGAGATGATCATGAATGGATGGGTGGTAAGCTATTCAATAATATGCACATCACATCCATGGTGTAAAATAGACAGAATCCAAATGATCAATGGGTGACCATTAATCATTTACTTCAGGAAAAGGCACTAGTAGCTTAAATAATGTTCAAAGGATATTATGATTTATCTGTATTTGCCAGTCGTGTCTGATAAGAGCTCTGAGATGATTGACTACAATTATGATCTTTAGGACCTTTCTATTTTCTAGAATTTTCTATATTTTGAATGAATATTGATCTCCATTTACATGTTAAAATGTCTGCTTGTGAACAATAATGCATGTGACACCAACAAGAAGAATAGACTCACCTCGTCTTGACTGCGTTGACAATAGTAAGCATGTTTAGCCCGTTCATCTGGTGAAAATACTGATGTAAAAAGTCGCTTGTCCATACAATAATCATTAGATGGTCGATGTGAGCTGAATAAGAAAATAATAAATACAAAAAAAAGCTGATTACAAATATATCATATGTTGTCGAGATCCTGCTTTTATATTATCAAAACATCCTATTTCAGGATCTTTATCATGTATAGTCTGTGATACATGGAACTAAAGATTATATTGTCTTATTCTGAAACAAAACATTGCTTTGACCTGCATCACCAATTTAGAGTGGAGACAACCATGTTTAACTCACAATTCAAGTGGCAAGCAATCATTTGATGTAATCTCAAATTGGATCAACTGATCTTGTCAAAGTGTGGTAGAAGACAGGGGGCGAATATGTGTCCTTTTCATATGTATTCCTGCAAAATTTGTTGAGTCCTTACCCTATATATATAACTTCCCAAAATATAACCATGAAATACGTTCTGGTATACCTCAGAAGTGATCCAAGAGGCTCTAAACTAAAAATATTTCTAGGGGAGCCCATGGCACCTCAAAAAACCTCATAAAACTGGGCCTCCCTCGCATCACTCAGTCACATTATGCCCTCACATTTGCCTCCGACGCCCCTAATAGAAGACAACTGAATAGTGGATATGACATGAATAACCAACCTGAAATCTGATGTTGCTGTAGAAGAACTAGGATGAGATACATCTGATTTATCTGGTACCATGAATCCAGCTATATTAAACAGGTCCTTTATCATCTGACCTTTTATATTGATATCTAACTGAGAGTTGGAATGGAGACTGAAATACAGTACATGATTATTTTTTCATTATCCATCGCTTAACAAAATTGGATTTATCCAGTCTAAATAAAATTAGACCCCAATTTTGTATCTATCGGCTTTTTAAATTCCGTTTTTCTTATCCACAAAATTTGGGTCTAACCAAGTTGTTAAAGAAATACTGTCAGATTGATCTCTGACCTAACCTTGATGAAAATGACCTGATAAGCTATTCTGGGTACCTTTTATTCGTGTCACAAAATCACAGCGCTGGAGAGGGCAAAGATCTGATTGGTCAAAGTAGAGGTCATCGAAGTTAGGTCAGAGATCAATCCGACAGTATTTATAAAACAGCGTGGTTAGACCCAGATGTAGTGGATAAAAAAACAGAATTCAAAAAGACGATCGAAACGAAATTTGGGTCAATTTCAATAAAACTGCTGATTCAACTCACTCCAGGGCCTGCTCAAACAAATAACCCTACAATCAATTTTGTTGGAAGTGCCCAAATCGTTATAAAACGTCCTTCTATAATTTCTAAAGTAGATCACATTTTGTAGAAATTCCTCCTGGATACAATTCAGGGCTGTTGAATTGCCCATATATGCCAGACATGACCGATTCTTTTGCCATAACCCTTTCAACCCGACAAGCCGGTATACCGGCCCATCCTTACGTTATATATACCCGACAAGCCGGTAACCGGCCGTTGTCAAGTGACGTCATACAACGTTAACGTCATATATTTTAAGAAATATTGCTGGGAGTTCAGCGTTTTAGCCAAAGTAACGTCAGGGTTCAAAGGGTTAATGGCCGCTTTCAAATAGCGTCTAATTGTATTATAATTGTGTACAATGTTGCAAGGATATATAATATAATGAAATATCTTACCTAGGTGAAATATTGACTTCAATGATCCATGGTTTCAGATTTTCATCCAACATCACATCAAAACCAAATAATTCATGGACACAGTATCGACTTTTAACATTAGCCTTAATCATACTGTTAATAGGGCTCTCGGAACTGTAAATAAACATTAGCCTTAATCATACTGTTAATAGGGCTCTCGGAACTGTAAATAAACATTAGCCTTAATCATACTGTTAATAGGGCTCTCGGAACTGTAAATAAACATTAGCCTTAATCATACTGTTAATAGGGCTCTCGGAACTGTAAATAAACATTAGCCTTAATCATACTGTTAATAGGGCTCTCGGAACTGTAAGAGGAGCATAATAATTTCATCTTCTGATATGCAAAATTTATGTTTCTTTCAAAAGACCATGGCAAATAATAACATAATAGGCTACCACAGAGACAGTTCATTTAATTTCTTTTCCCGAAAATTTTAAAATTACTTATTTTATTTACCTTATAATAGTCTTGATTGCTAAGTCTTTTATACTATCCCATATTGCAGAGGTGTTGACACCACGTTTCTTTAGAAAACTCCACAGACTTTTTAAACTCCTGTAAACAGATCATTAACATTGAATTATTCCTTCATTTTGAAATTTTTGACTGCCCATTATCATAACCAGATACGAGCTGTAGATTTTCAGTAAGAGCAGTAAGAGCAGTAAGCCAAAGCCTGCTATATAGTAGTCAGTTAGGGCATTAATTCTTTATTTGTTTGGTCAATACAAACAAATGTTGGTAGACGGTTTTAATATTGGTCAAAGTGTACAAAGATAGTTGTTTTAAGACCATCTTGACTTGAGCGTTCACAAACTGAGCATATTAGTAGATCGTCAAGACGCCTGATACCACTTTTCATAATGAAATACTTACTCATGTATGATTGATAATTCCTCATGTGAAAAGTTCATTTACCTATGTTTCGTCAAAATGTAATTTTGAATTTCGAGTTTCGTTTTGCGGTTTGGATTGTTAGTACTTGGTTTTTTTATTGTTAAGAACGCAGTTGCCTAAATGACAATTTGACTCTCAGATTGACCTTTGACCTTACCATTTATGACCTTGACAAACAGTATCGTCTGTATTACTCTGATAATCTGTATTACGTTTGTTTATACTATAGTTGGTTAAATGCATGTATTTATTATTTAACGACTTCATTGATGAGGAATACCTAAAATAAAAAAAAACATTCTCAAATTAAATTATACTGACTTTACATTATTTCATCAAACCAATGATTAATCTCCACTAGTGTGTAAAAGTCTGATCATCTCTAATAAGTCATCTTCACTCATAATAATTATAGTTGACACAGCTATGAATAGGTACCGGTACAGATAATCCGGGAAAGATCAATGCCAAGAGGTTTGGCCAAAGACCAGCTGGGAGAAAGGATCCTCTAGGGAACCTCAGTTGTTATCCTTTCAAATTATAGGTACTTCTTTTGTTTTATCTTGATTAATGTCGAAAAAATTTATATATCATATGGTCCATATCTCATTTCATAGAAAATTATAATTACAATCTTTACAAGCAAAACGATTCCGTCAATCAAAAATCTCGTCCAGAGCATGACAAGAGTTCTCCCTAACGTCCATCAAAATGAAATCAACTTACTTGCAGGAAGCAAATCTTGCCAAACCATCTTCATAGATATAAATACGTAGAGGATCATAACCACTAACATAAACATATACTCTCATATCAAATTTACTGTCATTGATTAAATAGGGTCGCGATAAATATCTGTAAAAAAATAAATTTATTTAAGTATATTTATTTAAAAACATTTCTTTTCCACACCAAAAAAAATAATATCTTGTATTCATGGAATAGGAAAAGAATACAATATGCTTGTTAGTTATCTAGCTATGAGTCCTTCTCAAATGGTGGCCCGTGGGCCAAATCTGGCCTGCGACGCCCTTGCGAATGGCCCCTCAAAAGTGACCCCTTTTGCTAAAACACTTTGCTCAATTTGCTAGCTAAGCTATATTTGGCCCTTATATTTTTTTTTCATAAAATGCATTTGGCCCTTTACAAAAATTAGTTGAGAAGGCGTAAACTTTGATTTCCTAATACTAACTTTTGAACAATAACTGGTCTTCGTCGAGGAATCTGGGTCCATTTGTGAATGACTTTGATTCCAATTCCTCTAGCTGATGCTGGCTAAAATTATAAAATAAGACAAGTTATAGATAACAGCCTCAGATTCATTCAAAAATAAAATTCTAAGATCAAATCATATTGATACAGTGTAATCTTCAATAGATAGGCTAATTGTTACATTTTGAATTAGACCAAAAGTAAATTTGATTACTGTATATTTCTGTGTATAATGCACACTTTTTCACCCTGAAAAGTACTTGTTAAACAAGTGATGCGCATTATACACGGTGACCAAAGAAATTGAGTTTTTCACCAGTGATTCCTAAGTCAATATTGTCTGGCCGCCATTTTGTAATTGATCGCTGATGGATGAAGGTGTTTCAATGGATTTTTCAATTGTGATTTTTCCATCAGATATATATATGTATATATGCATTTTGATTAAAACTTTGAGAAAGACAATATATATATCAGTGAATAATGGCCGAGTTTTAAAAGTAACTTACTGGTTTGATAATCCATTTCTGTTTACTACCACCATCCTCCCACGCTCTCTTTAATAACTTTAAATCTTGAGGCAAAACATACGTCTGTGGAAAAAACCCAAACTCTTTCTTTCCAAAATGAACCTGCATTCTAGAAAGATTTCTCCATAATCGATCTTTTCTTCCAATTTGAAAAGAACCAGGAAAATGGTTCAACTGAAATGAATGTTATCTAATGATAAATTTTGGTTTCAGAGTGTAACCGTTCTAACGGTAAAATATTGAATGGTTTGACGATCAAATCAAGGCACAGTTATCTAATTTCAGTGAGGAAATTTGAAGTTTCATAAATAGTGGTCTACTGTAAAATTTGAACGACATATAGAAGCGAGGAGCACATCAAACAAAACACCAGACAATATTATGGAATATAACACACTAACTTTATTTTTTTTTTTTTTTTTTTGTTTTGTTTTTTTTTCTTTTAACTTTATTAAAGAAGTGTGTTATATTCCATAATATTGTCTGGTGTTTTGTTATTTGTGGTCCACTGTGATCAAAATTATGACTACAAATTAGAAAACTGCAAAACAGAATCAAAACAGAAAACTAAAAAAAAAGTGCAGGTTTAAAAAGAAAATTCTGTAGGCTCAACTCAACATTGCATCACAAACTAAATATTTCCTTTCACCTGACATACATACCTTTTGATATTCTTTTATAGCTTTAAATCCCTGAGATTTCATATGTTTACCAAAACATCCCAACCAATCATGGTTTTCTGGAAAAAAAATTAAGAAATCAGAATAATATTCTTCCCCGCATATCTAAAAAATACTTTTTACTGACTTGCAACTTCTAAAAAATTTCTCTCACTTTATTATCTGCTATCTTGATGTTATTAATCAAAACTTCCGAGACAAACATTTTGACAGATCTGTTACCATTTTAACCAAACTTGTGTTTACCATTTTGATTTAAGTAGATCTGTTACCATTTTAACTCCTTAAATTTGTTACAGGTCAAACTGTATACCAAAAGTTTTATGAGCAGCAGAGGAGACATTCTAAGACAAAGAATAGTAAACCATTGACTTACTTTTACTGATTCTAAAGCCTACTCTAGCTAAAGCTGATTTGACTATATTGGGGGTTATAGGACTCATTCTCCATTTTAACAATTTACGAATCTCCCATGGCAAAGTCTCCACTGAAAAATATTCAAGAAAAAAATGAATAACTTTTAATTTTTTGAAGTCTAGAATATACACTTTCTTGCATCCAATGATTTTTTTTTCTGATTAAAAAACATCTATATTTTTCCCTTCCTCAAAATTAAACCAAGACTGAGATAATAAAATTGAATAAAACAACTCAAAATATAGCCTACTACTACAAAAAGACACACAAATTTCAGTTCAAATGACTGACAGAAAACATAAAAAAATCCAAAAATGAAAGGAAAAATGGCTTACCCTTCTCATTTTCTGAGACGAAGTTGATGGTTGGAGGAATGTTGGGAAATAGACTAGGGCGAAGTGGAGGGCGTGTATAAACACCACCAGTTATATTGGATAATGACTTAGATTTTATTATAGATTTAGTATTAAAAGGACGTCGATGTCGAACGTTGACAGCTGAGGATGCTGGTCTACCAGCTGATTGACGTGACAAACTACTAGTAATAGAATAACCATCAGATTCACCTACAAACAAAAAAATAGGATGAATGAATAAATGAATAAATGATAAAATCAGATCATTGCATGACCACAACTTGACTTATCAGAGAGCAACTCTTCACAATAAGAATGGACCCGATTTTGTCATGGTCTGGACGAGATTTTTGGTTAACGGAATTATTTTGCTTGTACAGATTTTTTTTTATTCACAATAAAAACATATTTAAGAACATTATTGTAAATTTCCTGCACACATCCTTAATAGTGCCACACCAATAGATCTATCATGAATAGGCTCCATAAGTAAACAAGCCCAATAAACTAGATTAAATGACTGAATAATTGAATCAGACCATTATATAGCCACATTTCTCCAGATTAGATTTTCAGTATAAATACCAATTTAATTCAAACTCCCATCATCTCTTTGTTAAACTGTATAAGATTTGAACAACATGAAGAAGCACATAAAACAAAACACAAGACAATATTATGGAATATAACGTTACCAGGTATGTGCCTAACTTTATTAAAGAAGTGTGTTATATTCCATAATATTGTCTTGTGTTTTGCTTTGTTTTGTTAAAGTGTGACTGGCATTATTCACTGACCTTCAGAATCTACACAAACATCATCATCCATCCCATCTACACCATCATCATCTTCATCTAAACCTTCATCATCACCATCATCATTGTCTTCATCTTCATCATCAAGACTGGCTTCACCATCACCTGGTAATCTTTCCCTGTAAATTATTATCATGATTAAAGCGATACCACCTCTTAAGATAACAGACCACAGTCAATTCAATATACATCCACAAAGAGAGATGTGGGCGTATAAAAATGAACAACAAATTTTAAGTTCTCAAACTTGGCCAAAGGTGTCTAGAGTTTACAAACAGAACCCAATAAACAATAAAACTAAATAATTTTCCATAAAATTACAGGTTATTTATGAAAAATCGCTTCATGAAAAACTTAGTTTGTATATCTTGTAGTTAATTATATACTATATATAAGGTAGTTTTCTGGATTTATACAAACTTATATTTCACAATTGCTAGTAATATATATATAGAAGGTACCTCCAACATGCTGTTAAGACTAGTTAGGATACGTGAATACATGTTAAATAATGTACTGGTAAGCTTATTTGGCCCCAATCCAATGTCTGAAAGCGTGCAATCAGGTGCATCTTGAGCGTGCTAAAGTATTATTTGTGATATATGATTTTGTCATAGGAAATTAGGTCAAGCAATGCATGCTTACAATTCTGTGTTCAAGCATTTAAGTATTATAATACTAATGTTTATCAAAAAATTACCTAATAACTTATATTGATGGTCATCTTGTTTACTAAAATGTCAAATATTAATATACAACTTCTTATTCCTAAACATTTTTAGCATATCACTTTGATCAGCTACTTTTGAATTTAATTATTGTTTAAAAATAAATACCGGTACCAGGTAAGTATATTTCGGCACACCATGTGGTATGAGACATTAAAACTCTACCGGTATTGCAAAATCATGTGAAAGAGATCACTTTCCAAAGCTTTCTTGGTTGCCAAATCTATAAATTTAATCAGTTAACAAGCAGTAAGCAAAGCTTATTAAAAATATCACTTCTGCATGAAAACAGACAGTTACAATTTTGCATCAGTCTGCATAGATATCAAGAAAAAAAAAACTCAATTTTTCATTTTCTTTCCACTGATTAACAGTCTTTTCATGTTAAACTATAATTTTTTTAAAACAAATTTCAGAAAAATTTCTATTCTCACTCCACTCTTATTAAGCCATTTTCTGTTGAAGGAAGGTCAAAAAAGCATAAAAGTTTGACTTACTCTGAGGGAGTTCCACCTTCAGACTCTTCTATGTCATCGCCTTCTTCATCAACAGAATTCATTCTCTTCTTAACACGACTCACTACGGTAGACTTACCATCAACTGTCCCAGGGATAGAGCATGGTGCCCCTTCTGCTTTCGGTCGTTGTTCAAAAATCAACTCTTCGGACTTTGAACCCTTACGATAGTACACTGTACTGCTAGGATGAACTGGAGGTTTATTTAAAGGTTCCGAGTTAATTTCAGAGTTTAAGGTTGTTGTTGCAGTCAAATTTACATTTTTTCCCATATGAACTGGTAAAATAGGCGCTGTATAATTTGTTATAGGAGTCACTGCAGTTCTGGTTTTTTTCACCGGAGTGTTGGTATATTCCAAGATGGCTGCTGTATTCAAGGACGGATTATACACTGTATTGACATCTTCGTATGGTTTGGTGGGTGTATAGTTCAGATTTCTCACTTTTGCTAACATTTCAAAGGCTGTATCGTTCTGATCACCAGATGTTTTTTTAGTTTTCGGAGGACTTGGTTTTGGAATTGGTGGTTGAGAGTTCAACTTTTTGTCAGATTGAAGCTTGATTTCGGATGTGGCTTGAGACATTGCAGCTTTATAAGTTATTGACTTTTTATCAGACTTCTCACGAAAACTGTTTTGTCCATTCACTGTGGGTTCATCTCCATTTAAAACAGGTTCGACCTTCTTAGCATCTGCAATTTTACACCGAAATTTTTTAGCTGATTGAACTCTCTGTAAGTATGACTCTCTGTGAGCAGCACTAGTTGGTCTCATGAAAGAATTTGGTGGTTTTTGGGGTTCTTCTTGTACAATCAATGGTGCCTCTCTCACTAGCCCTCCTTGAGGTAGATTTGTCATGCTAACACTAGGGCTTTTTCTTGTTTTATTTGGCTGATTTTGTAAATTATTTGGTAAAGGAACATCTTTGGCACTTAGAGGCCTGGAAAAAGGATTTGCGGCTAGCTTTGGAGAGACGGCAGGATTTTTGGCATTATTAGGCAAGGAGTTGGCGTTAATAGCTGTATTAGACGGTGCCCCATTATTAGGAATACCAGTCAGTTTATGTTTTGATGTGGAAATGGAAGCGTTACTAATCAGAGAAGAGGTTGAAGAAGTAAAACCATCTTTATCTAAAGGTAATGAGGTTACATCAGGGTTGTTTAGTTGAACAGGTTTCGAAATGTCGGTATTATATTTTAAAACAGGTTTCTGTACTTGTTGCCGTCGGGGCAACTGTTTTCGACCCACTGAGAGATCTTCAATGCTTGAGGCCAGGGTGTCCAAATCATCCATGATGCTGAGTTAGTTATACTGGTATCAAAAATCTATCTTCATCCATCTTTGTTCTTCCAACCTGAAACAAAAATTGTTTGGAAATTAGTTTGGTGGTTAAAAGTTAAAATAAGCGTATGTTTTTATGACTAACTCTTTCCCCAGCCTCTAATAGCTATTTGGACGGATATCGCTGGGAGAGAGTCAGAAAAACTAGGCCACAAAAACTTGTGATTTTCCACACCTTGCACGTGCAGCATTCAATGGCGACTGACAGATTTTATTTCTAGGGAAAAAAAATTTGATGGACTTGCCCACATGGCCTGTATGGTGTAGGGGGATAATGATGGTATGATTGAACTACAAAATCATCCATCTTTCCAAATCTATCGAAGTCTTGTGGATTCGAGGTACCGGTACCTAAATAAATACGTTTAAAACCCCTGCACCCGTGGAGCTGCGGAATATCGCAAGTTTTTGGGGCCTAGTTTTTCTGACTCTCTCCCAGCCATATCTTTCCAAATATCTATCAAAGCCTGGGAATAGAGGCAACAAGTTTCGGACTATGGCCTACCCTACATTGGCTACACTGAGTAACTAGACTACATACTACATACTGTACATACCCGGTAACGTAACATGCAATCTGCCTTAAACTTAAGATTTAGGCCGTTCAATAATAAAAAAAACAAGTAAAGTCCTACTTTTCTAGTGCATTCCAAAGATCTATAACCTTTTCCAAGTTCTGATTACGAAACAAGTAACTATTAAACTTCAAAGAAATTAAAAATCAAAAAATCTTACTATCTACGAGAAAGTTGGACATTAGTGTCAGCCATGATGTAAACAATCATTGATGCTAAGGAACATAACGGTTTTATCCAGTAAAAAACAACGTTATATAGTAACAACCAATCAGAAAACCCGTTACTTACAGTTATAATTTAGACTCGATCATTGAGCCGTTAACACAAGCAAATTATTTTACGCTCTTATACCAAACTATCGAACTTAATAATATTTGAAAAACAAAAGGCCGGGTGTTACAAACGTTATTTAAAAAATTGTCTCAATAGAAACATAAATCACAGTTCTTTACTCTTTTGTGAAAACTATGATGTTCCAAGTCCACATCTTTACTTTAGTCAGATTAGTGACGTAGTGTTTCGAAAGAGCGTAAAAGAATTCACCTTTGTTTTGGAAATTTGTGACCTACATAATGGTAAGTATCATTTTATAAGAATTTCTATAAATTTTGAGCGAAATAAGTTGTCTGATGTTCATTTTCGGCAATCGTGGGTTCAATGTTAGCTAAGAGAATTTATCTGATCGTGAAATTAGCTAGCTAACGAATGGTTTTGTCTTGTATCTTGTATTTATTTTCATGTTTATAAATAATGAAATGTATGTCGAGTTACCTCCCCTCAATCAACATCAGATCTAAAATTAGAACATTTTTTTAAAGGAGCTCAACCTCTGAAAAAAAATTAACTAAATATTTAAATCTTTTGAGAGGACTGAAGGTCATGCGAAACTTGGTGTCGTAGCCTACTTATGTCTTAAGGCTTTCAAATTCAAGACTTTCCTGTCATAAAAATGTCTCCCTTTGGCTTTTTTAGGAGTTTAGGTAAGGGCTTATTGTCTGACAACCTACAGTAATCTATCTTAGAATATAATCCGTGATTGCGGATAATCTTTCTTTGAACGATTATACTGCTAGTGCTGAGTCAAGTGGGCCGATCGGTTGACTTGTTCGATACAATTTATATTGTTTTACATCACTTAATTTTCCGCTTTTATTTGGGTTGGGGGATCACTGAGCAACTATATTTGGATTGCGATTAGAAATATGAGGGGGTCAAAGGATCAAGCCTCCCATTGAAGGGCTCTTTCTAATTGAAATAAGAAATTCATGGCGTTTCGGACGGAAGGGACCGGGTATGAACCAGTGATATTCACCAGGATTGTTTGTAGAGTCGAAGTACGTCGTGAAGCACCACAACCGCAAGCCCAAAAAGAAGTTCCTCGTCGTAGAGAAAAAAAAGGAAAAATAGCATCAATTTGGTGTATTCTGAAAAATATTTCTAACTAATTAAATCCCAACTTGTAACCCCCCCCCCCCCCCCAAATCCACGCCCTTGGTTATAATAGGGGATTTCAAAACGTAATTCTTGAATGATATCTAAACCTATACTTATCTTTCTATATATATTTTTCTTTATTTCAGAGTTTAAAATCCTGTTGAGTTGAGTGTTGATTCTTCCCATTAATTCTACACCATGGATGTCGAGATACGATCCTACCCTGACACTAGTTTTTATGTTGGTGTAGGTAGTAAAAGATGGGTGTACGGAAACTTTTGTATTTATTGCAATCGTGTTACTTTTTGTGAGAAAACTGCCGGAGAGCCTAAAAGAAAAACACTGTTTTTCAATGAAGTTATGAGCATCCACAAAGCGACTACAACTATCATATTTGGTGCAATCGTTTTGACCTTAAAATCGGGAGAAACATTCTGGTTTTCGTCATTTCAAGATCGGGAAAGTGTGCTCAGATTGATGTGCCACTTTCAAAAGAATTTGCTGATCAACAATCAAGACAGTAGTAAATCTGTTTCCAATTCTCAAAGAACTGAAATAGGAACTAAATTATTGGGGATTGCTACCGGTTCGCTGTCCACATTGTCCAAGGCAGCTGTCATGTTGAATCATCAAGGTGAAAAGATCGACAACTCGTCCGCCATGATGATGAATGTTCATAACGATTTGGACATAGCAGATCACCTGACTTCCGATTTAGAGTCGTGGGTCGGACGATGGTCGTTACCACAAGAGTACTTAATGGTCAAGCCAATCATAGTGAAAAACAGCGATATACCACAAGTTTTTGATTTCGACGTTCTTTACACCAAGATAGAAATGGGTAAAAACTGTCAACAATTAGAGGGCGTTATACAGATATCTCAAAATGGTTTGAATATTTTGAATCTGAAGCAGAAGGTTCTGTTTCATTTTGATTGGTCGAACGTGTCTAAAATTAGAGTTATCAGCCCTTGGGAAATGGTAGTGATTCAGTATCAAATAGGAAAACCGGATATTACGTATGCGTTTGTATCGTCACTGTTGATAAATATCCTTCATAAGGTTCAGCCTTTCTGTGGGAATAAGATGGACTATGAAACGAGTAAGTTATCGCCCGTAAATGTTCAACCCACTAACCTTGTAAGTCAGACACAACCGAGTTTGTTGGACCGACGATTGGAGCAGAAACTCTCCAAGAAATTATTTCCACCTGATTTAGACAATGACGAAATTACCTTTGGTTCGGGGTCAACTAAGGCATCCGCGACATTGGGACAGTTTAGTCAAGTTAGTGTAGGCCCTGGATCTTCTAAAGGATCCACCACCTGGGAAAAAACAACCCAAACTGGTCAAGAACAGCTTTTAAAAGAGAAACCGGTGATTTCTAACGAAGAGGTAGATGAATTATCCAGTACATTAAGGAATTTAAAATCAGTGATGTTGGCCGTTGGAGAAGAAACTGATATTCAGAATGAAAAACTTAACAGAGTGACAGAATCCGTGGACGAGGCCAATATTAAACTAGTTAGTGTCAACAAACGAATAAATAAACTCATGTAGTTCTTGTATATTTTTTTCTCGATTGTTATTGTATTCCATTGGGACTCTTCAACTCTGTACGCTCTTCCCTCGGGCGTCAGCGTTTTTGAGTGACCAAAAAACGTCAATTGACTTATACCCTGTAAACCCCCCCCCCCCACCCCACAAATGGTCAAGCTTGGTTGAGAGGAGTGTCTGTAATGGACATTAAATAGGTACAATTTGGCATCCGAGAACATCGAAGTCCCAAAATTGTTCAGCTGCGGCGCACTATTACAACAATTTATGGGGTAATGACAGAAAAACTCATTCTTTCATTTCGCAAATCATCTGCACTCTCACAAGCCTCATTGCACATGGCCACACGAAGTAAATTTTATCGGTTGCATATTACCGTTGATCATATTATGTGATCAGTACATATAGCACTGGTCTGCGCCCTGATTATTACATATTCGTATTTCTGAGAAAAGGTGGTTTAAAGTCCATTATCTGGCTGTTGATTTGGTGTAAATTAAAAATGTCACCTGTTTTTTTCTATCAACAATCAATTGATCACGATTTGGTAGGTTGATAACAGGTGATATAACAATAGATAAGATTTCATTGTTCAAATATATTGTTCAATCGATGGGTTGAAACTATACCAATGTCCCTTGGAAGACTTGTAGATTTGGTCAGAAGGTATTAATAATTATTGTGCTTTGCGCGCTTTGCCATTATGGATGTCGAGATACGATCCTTTCCTTACACTAGTTTTTATGTTGGTGAAGTTGGAAAACGATGGGTGTACGGAAACTTTTGTATTTATTGCAATCGTGTTACTTTTTGTGAGAAAACTGACTTAAGGCCTAAAAGAAAAACATTGTTTTTCAATGAAGTTATGAGCATCCACAAAGCGACAGCAACTTTCTTTTTTATCGCGATTGTTATGACCTTAAAATCGAGAGAAACATTCTGGTTTTCCTCATTTCAAGATCAGGAGAGTGTGTTCAGATTGTTGTGCCATTTTCATCAGAATTTCGGGACAAACAACAAAGATCATCAGAATTTCCGGACAAACAACAAAGATCATCAGAATTTCCGGACAAACAACCAAGGTATTAGTCAACATCGTTCTATTTCTCCAAGAACTGAAATGGGAACTAAATTATTAGGGATTGCTACCGGCTCGCTGTCTACGTTGTCCAATGCAGCTGCCATGTTGAGTCATCAAAGTTTGGAGTCGTGGTTCAGACAATGGAATTTTCCAGAAATCTTTAAAAAGGTCAATCCAGTCACAGTCACAGACTATGGTATTCCTCAAGCTCATGTATTTGATTTTGAAGTTCTTTACACCAAAATAGATATGGACAAAACAGGTCAACAATTAGAGGGCATTATACAAATATCTCAAAATGGTTTGAACATTTTGAATCTGATGCAGAAGGTTATGTTTCATTTTGATTGGTCGAACGTGTCTAAAATAAGAGTTATCAGCCCTTGGGAAATGGTGGTTATTCAGTATCAAATAGGAAAACCGGATATTACGTATGCGTTTGTATCGTCACTGTTGATGAACATCCTTCATAAGGTTCAGCTTTTCTGTGGAAATAAGATAGACTATGAAACTAGCAAGTTGTCGCCCTTGGATGTTCAACCCACTAATCTTGTAAGTCAGACACAACCGAGTTTGTCGAACAGACGATTGGGACAGAAATTGGTTCGACCTGATTTAGACAATGACGAAACTATCTTTGGTTCGCAGTCAACTAAGGCATCTTTCGGACGGGTTAGTCAAGTTAGTGTAGGTCCGAAATCATCTGAAAGATCTACAAGCCGGAAGCAAATGATCCAAAAACATGTTTTAAAAGAGAAACCAGTGATTTCTGACGTTGAAGTAGATGAATTATCCAGTACACTAAGGGATTTAAAATCAGTGATGTTGGATGTTGGGGAAAAACTGGACAGAGTGACGGAATCCGTAGACGAGGCCAATATTAAACTAGTTAGTGTCAACAAACGAATAAATAAACTCATGTAGATGTTGTATATTTTTCTAAGTGAACTTTGGATTCCATTGAGACTTATTTTTTTATACTCCCATATACTAGTAATATTGTTTTCACCTTTGTAAGCCCTTCCCTCGGGTCACATTTGACTCCTAAGACTACAGTTAAGTTCCAATTTTATTCAACATGATAAATACAATTATAATTCAGTCATAACATCCTAAAAAAAAAGTCAAAGTCAGAAAATTAAAAATCAATCTCGGAGCAAGAGTTATTTGCTCTTGTCCATTTACTGGGAAATATGGCTGCTTATAATGGTCTAGTCATAATTCTAATCTCGAACTTTGACAATGGTATCATTTTTGCACTGGTTTATTTCAAACGACAGAGTTTGAAAGACAACTGCCTCAAACCGCGGTTTCAGGACGTTGCCGACACTAAAAAATTTGTGGCACCCAGACTCCATACCAATAACGACAAGAACCTGAAATTTGGAACCAATCATCCTCAGAGGCCGTGCACAACCCTCCATCTCTTATAGTTTTCGAACAGCAGTCCGTTAAAGTATAGGCTTTTACCCTACCCCTGACCTACAAACGTGTATAGCACATCCAAAACTAAAATGGCCATAACTTCGCAAATTTTGATCCTGGAGGTATGATTTTTGTACTGGGGGAAAATCAACATCTCCTCTGTCTATTTCAAGCGATAAAAGAAAAAGTCATATTTATCAAACTTTCGAAAATAATGAGTTGACAATGTCACCCAGTTTTGGAAAAGACAACTGCCAATCATTGTACAAAGCACAACCCTCCATCTTGGATAGTTTTCGAACAGCAGCCTGTCAATGTTTGATAATTGAACATCCTCTCCCTCGTTTTCAAGCGATAACAGAAAAAGTGATCTTTATCTATTTGTTTTGCAACTAGTATTTAGCAATTTATTAATTTAGGGAATTACTGGCACCACTAAAAGACAAGACATTAACATTGTAAACATCTGTATAAAAGCATACATTCCAGAAGGTTAACGATACAAAAATTGACATAAATTGATTATTATCTATCATAGAGACATAATTTTAGTGTCGATTTCAGGGTTTGGGGGCATAGGCGTACGGGCTGGGGATGCAGGGGGGCAATCCCAGTGATTTTCATGAAGGAAATTTAAAAAAAATAATATCGTTCGGAAATTAGGAATTAGGGGTTTGGGTGGGGGTCGACTTGTCGGGCATATATATTTCGTTGTCGGGCATATATATTCCCTTGTCGGGCAAATTGTTTTTGCCCACCGCTCAACTAACGCCCCGTACGCCTATGTTTGGGAGTTTGGTGGATGGGCTTGAAAGTCTTAAAATCCAAGATGGCGAGCAAACTGGCTGCCGTTACCAAACGATATCAATAAGTCACTTATCATCCATCCTATAGACACAACTTTATTGCCTATATCATTGTTTGGGAGGTGAGAGAATCCGTTGAGACAAGTAAGACTGTTTTTAGATGGTCTCGGAAACCTCGAAATCCAAGATGGCGTCCAGATTGGATTCATTACATAGTCACAAAGTATTTTTATCAATCCTAGAGACAATAATTTGGTAAATAACTGGCAAATATATTTTCCGAAAAGTCCAACTTTTCCGAATCATAAAATAGTCTCATCTTCGCCTGAATATGGCCACGCTGTTGACATATCACAAAAATTACGATATGCATATTTTACCACAATTAACGAACAAGACAATGAGAAATATGGAGACATGATATTACACTTCTACTTTATGATCCATCATCAAAAAACGATCGCCAACGTCTTAACCACGCTCTCAATAATATAACCATGTTCATAATAACAGAGGATGGTGCTGGGACAATGATTGCTTGTCGTAATGATCCAAACGTTATTTCCCCTTTCACATGGGTCTTACATAACCTATATTTTCTAAGTAGTCAATTGTTCTGTATTTACGTTGCTAAAAACCAAGCCATTGCCGAGTTAAAATCAAGGTGAAAAGATCGACAATTCGTCCGTCATGATGATGAATGTTCATAACGATTTGGACATAGCAGATCATCTGACTTCCGATTTAGAGTCGTGGGTCGGACGATGGTCGCTACCACAAGAGTACAAAATGGTCAATCCAATCGTAATCAAAGATGGCGATATACCACAAGTTTTTGATTTCGACGTTCTTTACACCAAAATAGAAACGGGCAAAAACTGTCAACAATTAGAGGGCGTTATACAAATATCTCAAAATGGCTTAAACATTTTGAATCTGAAGCAGAAGATAATGTTCCATTTTGATTGGTCGAACGTGTCTAAAATAAGAGTTATCAGCCCTTGGGAAATGGTAGTGATTCAGTATCAAATAGGAAAACCGGATATTACGTATGCGTTTGTATCTTCACTGTTGATAAATATCCTTCATAAGGTTCAGCCTTTCTGTGGTAATAAGATAGACTATGAAACTAGTAAGTTGTCACAGTTGGATGTTCAACCCACTAACCTTGTAAGTCAGACACAACCGACTTTGTTGGACCGACGATTGGAGCAGAAACGCTCCAAGAAATTATTTCAACCTGATTTAGACGATGACGAAATTACCTTTGGTTCGAGGTCAACTAAGACATCCGCGACTTTGGGTCAGTTTAGTCAAGTAAGTGTAGGTCCTGGATCGTCTAAAGGATCCACCACGTGGGGAAAAACAACCCAAGATGGGCAAGAACAGCTTTTAAAAGAGAAACCGGTGATTTCTAACGAAGAGGTAGATGAATTATCCAGTACATTAAGGAATTTAAAATCAATGATGTTGGCCGTTGGAGAAGAAACTGATATTCAGAATGAAAAACTTGACAGAGTGACAGAATCCGTGGACGAGGCCAATATTAAACTAGTTAGTGTCAACAAACGAATAAATAAACTCATGTAGTTCTTGTATAATTTTTTCTCGATTGTTATTGTATTCCATTGGGACTCTTCAACTCTGTACGATCTTCCCCTCGGGTGACAGCGTTTTAGAGTGACCAAAAAACATCAATAGACTTGTGACAAGAGTTACAATGTTGATCTATATTCGATTTTTGCCAACTGCATCTTATTCGCATACTTTAAGTTAAAATAAAGTATTTATCGTATCTTCAGATTTATTGAAGTCGAGGATAATAACTCAAAACTTGTTCATCAATCTTATATCATAGATGCAATATTATGACAAATACCGGTACCTTTTTTGTGTCCCATCGCAGCCACACTTGACCCCATTCCATTTGACCGAGATACACATACAGATGCCCCTAGTGCTCTTGTTTCACTTTCGATTTCGTGTGCCGGGGTCAATAGCGATTTACAAAAATATATTAGTGTGATCTGTCTATAAGCAATACTCGTTTCTTTCTTTGTTAGCAACAAATCATGTATTACATCATTGCAATCAAGATTCATAAAGATACTTTCAGATGAATTATACACATGGGCGAAGATTACGGGGGGGGGGGGGTGGGGGGGCAGGTGGGCACGCCTCCCCTACACCAGAAAAACATGGGGTAGTGGGGAGGGGGCATGATACCCCACAAATGGTCAAGCTTGGATGAGAAGAGTGTCTGTAATGGACATAAAATAGGCACAATTTGGCATCCGAGAACATCGAAGTCCCAAAATTGTTCAGCAGCGGCGCACTATTACAACAATTTATGGGGAAATGACAGGAAAACTCATTCGTTCCTTTCGCAAATCATCTCCACTCTCACAAGTCTCGTTGCAAATGGCCACACGAAGTAAATTTTATCAGTTGCATATTACCGTTGATCATATTATGTGATCAGTACAAATAGCACTGGTCTGCGTCACTGCTTATACATGTATTTCCGAGAAAAGGTGGTTTAAAGTTCATTATCTGGCTGTTGACTTGGTGTAATTTAAAAATGCCACCTGTTTTTTTCTATCAACATTCAATTGATCACGATTTTGTAGTTTGATAACAGGTGATATAACAATAGATAAGAGATTATTGTTCAAATATATTGTTCAAATATATTGTTCAATCGATGGGTTGAAACTATACCAATGTCCCTTGGGAGAGCTTAGTGAATGTAGATCTGGTCAGAAGGTATTAATAATTATTGTGCTTTGCGCGCTTTGACAACATGGATGTCGAGATACGATCCTATCCTGACACTAGTTTTTATGTTGGTGAAGCTGGAAAAAGATGGGTGTACGGAAACTTTTGTATTTATTGCAATCGTGTTACTTTTTGTGAGAAAATCCACAAAGCGACTACAACTATCATATTTGGTGCAATCGTTTTGACCTTAAAATCGGGAGAAACATTCTGGTTTTCGTCATTTCAAGATCGGGAAAGTGTGTTAAGATTGTTGTGCCATTTTCAAAAGAATTTGTTGATCAACAACCAAGACAGTAGTAAATCTGTTTCCAATTCTCAAAGAACTGAAATGGGAACTAAATTATTAGGGATTGCTACCGGTTCGCTGTCCACATTGTCCAAGGCAGCTGTCATGTTGAATCATCAAGGTGAAAAGATCGACAACTCGTCCGCCATGATGATGAATGTTCATAACGATTTGGACATAGCAGATCATCTGACTTCCGATTTAGAGTCGTGGGTCGGACGATGGTCGTTACCACAAGAGTACAAATTAGTCAAGCCAATCATAGTCAAAGACAGCGATATACCACAAGTTTTTGATTTCGACGTTCTTTACACCAAGATAGAAATTGGCAAAAACTGTCAACAATTAGAGGGCGTTATACAAATATCTCAAAATGGTTTGAATATTTTGAATCTGAAGCAGAAGATAATGTGCCCCCCCCCCCCCCACAAATGGTCAAGCTTGGTTGAGAGGAGTGTCTGTAATGGACATTAAATAGGTACAATTTGGCATCCGAGAACATCGAAGTCCCAAAATTGTTCAGCTGCGGCGCACTATTACAACAATTTATGGGGTAATGACAGGAAAATTCATTCTTTCATTTCGCAAATCATCTGCTCTCTCACAAGCCTCGTTGCAAATGGCCACACGAAGTAAATTTTATCGGTTGCATATTACCGTTGATCATATTATGTGATCAGTACATATAGCACTGGTCTGCGCCCTGATTATTACATGTACATATTCGTATTTCTGAGAAAAGGTGGTTTAAAGTCCATTATCTGGCTGTTGATTTGGTGTAATTTAAAAATGTCACCTGTTTTTTTCTATCAACATTCAATTGATCACGATTTGGTAGGTTGATAACAGGTGATATAACAATAGATAAGATTTCATTGTTCAAATATATTGTTCAATCGATGGGTTGAAACTATACCAATGTCCCTTGGGAGAGCTTAGTGAATGTAGATTTGGTCAGAAGGTATTAATAATTATTGTGATTTGCGAGCTTTCACATTATGGATGTCGAGATACGATCCTATCCTGACACTAGTTTTTATGTTGGTGAAGCTGGGAAAAGATGGGTGTACGGAAACTTTTGTATTTATTGCAATCGTGTTACTTTTTGTGAGAAAACTGACGGACGGCCTAAAAGTAAAACACTGTTTTTCAATGAAGTTATGAGCATCCACGAAGCGATAGCAACTTTTTTTTTTACCGCGATTGTTATGACTTTAAAATCGGGAGAAACATTCTGGTTTTCCTCATTTCAAGATCAGGAGAGTGTGTTCAGATTGTTGTGCCATTTTCATCAGAATTTCGGGACAAACAACAAAGATCATCAGGATTTCCGGACAAGCAACCAAGGCATTAGTCAACATCATTCTATTTCTCCAAGAACTGAAATGGGAACTAAATTATTGGGGATTGCTACCGGTTCGCTGTCCACGTTATCCAAGGCAGCTGTCATGTTGAGTCATCAAGGTGAAAAGATTGACAATTCTCAAAGAACTGAAATAGGAACTAAATTATTGGGGATTGCTACCGACTCGCTGTCTACGTTGTCCAATGCAGCTGTCACGTTGAGTCATCAAACTTTGGAGTCGTGGTTCAGACAATGGAATTTGCCAGAAATCTTTAAAAAGGTCGATCCAGTCACAGTCACAGACTATGGTATTCCTCAAGCTCATGTATTTGATTTTGAAGTTCTTTACACCAAAATAGATATGGATAAAACAGGTCAACAATTAGAGGGCATTATACAAATATCTAAAAATGGTTTGAATATTTTGAATCTGAAACGGGTGGTTATATTTCATTTTGATTGGTCGAACGTGTCTAAAATAAGAGTTATCAGCCCTTGGGAAATGGTAGTGATTCAGTATCAAATAGGAAAACCGGATATTACGTATGCGTTTGTATCTTCACTGCAGTTGATAAATATTCTTCATAAGGTTCAGCCTTTCTGTGGAAATAAGATAGACTATGAAACTAGCAAGTTATCGCCCTTGGATGTTCAACCCACTAATCTTGTAAGTCAGACACAACCGAGTTTGTTGAACAGACGATTGGGACAGAAATTGGTTCGACCTGATTTAGACAATGACGAAACTATCTTTGGTTCGCGGTCAACTAAAGCATCTTTCGGACGGGTTAGTCAAGTTAGTGTAGGTCCGAAATCATCTGAAAGATCTACAAGCCGGAAGCAAATGATCCAAAAACATGTTTTAAAAGAGAAACCAGTGATTTCTGACGTTGAAGTAGATGAATTATCCAGTACACTAAGGGATTTAAAATCAGTGATGATGGATGTTGGGGAAAAACTCGACAGAGTGACGGAATCTGTTGACGAGGCCAATATTAAACTAGTTAGTGTCAACAAACGAAAAAATAAACTCATGTAGATGTTGTATATTTTTCGAGTGAACTTTGGATTCCATTGAGACTTATTTCTTTATACGCCCATATAATATTGTCTTCACCTTTGTAAGCCCTTCCCTCGGGTCACATTTGACATGTGAAACTACAGTTAAGTTCCAATTTTATTCAACATGATAAATACAATTATAATTCAGTCATAACATTCTAAAACAAAAGTCAAAATCAGAAAATTAAAAATCAATCTCTGAGCAAGAGTTATTTGCTCTTGTCCATTTACTGGGAAATATGGCTGCTTATAATGGCCTAGTCATAATTCTAATCTCGAACTTTGACACTGGTATCATTTCAAGCGACAATAGAAAAAGTTTGAAAGACAACTGCCTCAAATTTCTGGTTTCAGGACGTTGCCGACACTAAACAATTTGTGGCACCCAGACTCCAGACCACTCAGTTTTGGAAAAGACAACTGCCTCAAATTGCGGTTGCAGAAAATGCTGATAAAGTGGCACCCACACCAATAACGATAGGATCCTGAAATTTGGAACCAATCATCCTCATAGGCCGTACAAAGCACAACCCTCCATCTTTGATAGTTTTCGAACAGCAGCCTGTCAATGTTTGAAAATTGAACATGATCCTCTCCCTCGTTTTCAAGCGATAACAGAAAAAGTGATCTTTATCTATTTGTTTACAACTAGTATTTAGCAATTTATTAATTTAGGGAATTACTGGCACCCTCGTTTTCAAGCGATAACAGAAAAAGTGATCTTTATCTATTTGTTTGCAAGTAGTATTTAGCAATTTATTAATTTAGGGAATTACTGGCACCCTCGTTTTCAAGCGATAACAGAAAAAGTGATCTTTATCTATTTGTTTACAACTAGTATTTAGCAATTTATTAATTTAGGGAATTACTGGCACCCTCTTTTTCAAGCGATAACAGAAAAAGTGATCTTTATCTATTTGTTTACAACTAGTATTTAGCAATTTATTAATTTAGGGAATTACTGGCACCCTCGTTTTCAAGCGATAACAGAAAAAGTGATCTTTATCTATTTGTTTACAACTAGTATTTAGCAATTTATTAATTTAGGGAATTACTGGCACCCTCGTTTTCAAGCGATAACAGAAAAAGTGATCTTTATCTATTTGTTTACAACTAGTATTTAGCAATTTATTAATTTAGGGAATTACTGGCACCCTCGTTTTCAAGCGATAACAGAAAAAGTGATCTTTATCTATTTGTTTACAACTAGTATTTAGCAATTTATTAATTTAGGGAATTACTGGCACCCTCGTTTTCAAGCGATAACAGAAAAAGTGATCTTTATCTATTTGTTTGCAACTAGTATTTAGCAATTTATTAATTTAGGGAATTACTGGCACCCTCGTTTTCAAGCGATAACAGAAAAAGTGATCTTTATCTATTTGTTTACAACTAGTATTTAGCAATTTATTAATTTAGGGAATTACTGGCACCCTCGTTTTCAAGCGATAACAGAAAAAGTGATCTTTATCTATTTGTTTACAATTAGTATTTAGCAATTTATTAATTTAGGGAATTACTGGCACCCTCGTTTTCAAGCGATAACAGAAAAAGTGATCTTTATCTATTTGTTTACAACTAATATTTAGCAATTTATTAATTTAGGGAATTACTGGCACCCTCGTTTTCAAGCGATAACAGAAAAAGTGATCTTTATCTATTTGTTTGCAACTAGTATTTAGCAATTTATTAATTTAGGGAATTACTGGCACCCTCGTTTTCAAGCGATAACAGAAAAAGTGATCTTTATCTATTTGTTTACAACTAGTATTTAGCAATTTATTACTTTAGGGAATTACTGGCACCCTCGTTTTCAAGCGATAACAGAAAAAGTGATCTTTATCTATTTGTTTGCAACTAGTATTTAGCAATTTATTAATTTAGGGAATTACTGGCACCCTCGTTTTCAAGCGATAACAGAAAAAGTGATCTTTATCTATTTGTTTACAACTAGTATTTAGCAATTTATTAATTTAGGGAATTACTGGCACCCTCGTTTTCAAGCGATAACAGAAAAAGTGATCTTTATCTATTTGTTTGCAACTAGTATTTAGCAATTTATTAATTTAGGGAATTACTGGCACCCTCGTTTTCAAGCGATAACAGAAAAAGTGATCTTTATCTATTTGTTTACAACTAGTATTTAGCAATTTATTAATTTAGGGAATTACTGGCACCCTCGTTTTCAAGCGATAACAGAAAAAGTGATCTTTATCTATTTGTTTACAACTAGTATTTAGCAATTTATTAATTTAGGGAATTACTGGCACCCTCGTTTTCAAGCGATAACAGAAAAAGTGATCTTTATCTATTTGTTTGCAACTAGTATTTAGCAATTTATTAATTTAGGGAATTACTGGCACCCTCGTTTTCAAGCGATAACAGAAAAAGTTATCTTTATCTATTTGTTTACAACTAGTATTTAGCAATTTATTAATTTAGGGAATTACTGGCACCCTCGTTTTCAAGCGATAACAGAAAAAGTGATCTTTATCTATTTGTTTACAACTAGTATTTAGCAATTTATTAATTTAGGGAATTACTGGCACCCTCGTTTTCAAGCGATAACAGAAAAAGTTATCTTTATCTATTTGTTTACAACTAGTATTTAGCAATTTATTAATTTAGGGAATTACTGGCACCCTCGTTTTCAAGCGATAACAGAAAAAGTGATCTTTATCTATTTGTTTACAACTAGTATTTAGCAATTTATTAATTTAGGGAATTACTGGCACCCTCGTTTTCAAGCGATAACAGAAAAAGTTATCTTTATCTATTTGTTTACAACTAGTATTTAGCAATTTATTAATTTAGGGAATTACTGGCACCCTCGTTTTCAAGCGATAACAGAAAAAGTGATCTTTATCTATTTGTTTGCAACTAGTATTTAGCAATTTATTAATTTAGGGAATTACTGGCACCCTCGTTTTCAAGCGATAACAGAAAAAGTTATCTTTATCTATTTGTTTACAACTAGTATTTAGCAATTTATTAATTTAGGGAATTACTGGCACCCTCGTTTTCAAGCGATAACAGAAAAAGTGATCTTTATCTATTTGTTTACAACTAGTATTTAGCAATTTATTAATTTAGGGAATTACTGGCACCCTCGTTTTCAAGCGATAACAGAAAAAGTGATCTTTATCTATTTGTTTGCAACTAGTATTTAGCAATTTATTAATTTAGGGAATTACTGGCACCCTCGTTTTCAAGCGATAACAGAAAAAGTTATCTTTATCTATTTGTTTACAACTAGTATTTAGCAATTTATTAATTTAGGGAATTACTGGCACCCTCGTTTTCAAGCGATAACAGAAAAAGTGATCTTTATCTATTTGTTTACAACTAGTATTTAGCAATTTATTAATTTAGGGAATTACTGGCACCCTCGTTTTCAAGCGATAACAGAAAAAGTTATCTTTATCTATTTGTTTACAACTAGTATTTAGCAATTTATTAATTTAGGGAATTACTGGCACCCTCGTTTTCAAGCGATAACAGAAAAAGTGATCTTTATCTATTTGTTTACAACTAGTATTTAGCAATTTATTAATTTAGGGAATTACTGGCACCCTCGTTTTCAAGCGATAACAGAAAAAGTTATCTTTATCTATTTGTTTACAACTAGTATTTAGCAATTTATTAATTTAGGGAATTACTGGCACCCTCGTTTTCAAGCGATAACAGAAAAAGTGATCTTTATCTATTTGTTTGCAACTAGTATTTAGCAATTTATTAATTTAGGGAATTACTGGCACCCTCGTTTTCAAGCGATAACAGAAAAAGTTATCTTTATCTATTTGTTTACAACTAGTATTTAGCAATTTATTAATTTAGGGAATTACTGGCACCCTCGTTTTCAAGCGATAACAGAAAAAGTGATCTTTATCTATTTGTTTACAACTAGTATTTAGCAATTTATTAATTTAGGGAATTACTGGCACCCTCGTTTTCAAGCGATAACAGAAAAAGTTATCTTTATCTATTTGTTTACAACTAGTATTTAGCAATTTATTAATTTAGGGAATTACTGGCACCACTAAAAGACAAGACATTAACATTGTAAACATCTGTATAAAAGCATACATTCCAGAAGATTAACGATACAAAAATTGCCATAAATTGTTTATTATCTATCATAGAGACATAATTTTAGCGTCCATTTCAGGGTTTGGGGGCGTACGGGCTGGGGGTGCAATCCCAGTGATTTTCATGAAGGAAATTTTAAAAAATAAAATCGTTCGGAAATGATGTGATCAGGCAGATGGCGAGAAGTTTTTTGAATTAGGGGTTGGGGTGGGGGTCGACTTGTCGGGCATATATATTTCGTTGTCGGGCATATATATATTCCCTTGTCGGGCAAATTGTTTTTGTCCCCCCCCCGCTCAACTAACGCCCCGTACGCCTATGTTTGGGGGTCTGGTGGATGGGCTTGAAAGTCTTAAAATCCAAGATGGCGAGCAAACTGGCTGCCGTTACCAAACGATATCAATAAGTCACTTATCCTATAGACACAACTTTATTGCCTATACCATTGTTTGGGAGGTGAGAAAATCCGTTGAGACAAGTAAGACTGTTTTTAGATGGTCTCGGAAACCTAATAATCCAAGATGGCGCACAGATAGGAACTATTACATAGTCACAGTATTTTTCTCAATATTTTGGTAAATGACTGGCAAATATATAATCGGAAAAACTTTTCCGAATCATAAAATAGTCTCATCTGTGCCTGAATATGGCCACGCTGTTGACATATCACAAAAATTACGAAATGCATATTTTACCACAAATTAACGAACAAGACAATGAGAAATATGGAGACATGATATTGATATTACACTTCTACTTTGTAATCCATCATCAAAAACAATCGTCAACGTCTTAACCACGCTCTCAACAATATAACCATGTTCATAATAACAGAGGATGACACTGGGAACAATAATTGGTTGTCGTAATGATTTAGATTTCCAAACGTTATCTCCCCTTTCACATGGGCCTTACATAACCTCTTTTTTTAGTTGTCAATTGTTCTGTATTTACGTTGCTAAAAACCAAGCCATTGCCGAGTTAAAGTCAATGTTCTGCTGTTGGCGATTTAGTTGTCTCTGTCTTGGTGTGTAGTAAGGAAGTCGGGCAGGATTGGCTCTCTGATTATATGATGTTTGACGATTTGGGGAAGCCGTATTCCAAGGTGTTTGCCCTATGCGTGTTATTGGTCTCTTGTTTAAGTTGGTATTTGTTACTGGAATGGCAACGCTTTGAGACTGTTTTTGTAAATTTTGTAAATAACGTCTCACGACCATAACCGGATTTTCAGTAGTTTGGAAAAAATTCCCGTAACTCAATGCTGCTTTGGTGGTAATAAAGTTGTACTGGTTCGGAACGACCGTGGTTGTGGGGATATTGAAAGATATTGATGAAGCTGCAGTGTTAGTTTGGGGAACGTTCAATCTGTTAGCATTTGTTAATGCAGAAGGGACATTAACCATGATTGGCATCGGCGTAGTTTCTGGAAATACCCATCTATTTGGATTCATTATCATTGGACGAGCATTATCCACTACCGGTGAGGTTGTGGTGGTCAATACATCTCCTATTGAAGGTCTTAAAAGGCCAATAATGTCGTTCTTTGATATGCGTCGAGGTGTGGCCCTTAATATGGGTCCAATCGTGGTTCGGACATCCGTTGCCGTCGCCGTTGGTGGAGAAACTGACGATTCAGGAAACAATGAACTAATATCGTTAGATGACCCTGTTTGTTGGATTATTGACCCCGAAGCTGGCTGATCTGGTATCTCGAGTAATGGATTGACTGGTATTGGTTGTTTGGAGACATTTGACATTTGGTTAGAGCTGGGTGTTACTATCCTATCCGATAAATCTGAGGGCATTGGATTGGTTCCTGAAATTGCTGCTTGGTTTGAAGCAATGGGGACGATTGGGTCGGTTCGTGGGGTGACTAACGAACTCGACAATTCGGACATTGCATCAATGCGTGGTGTTGTTGGTTGATCAGAATCAACCGATAAAGGTCGATTTGTTGAATCAATAGAAATATCTTTTTCTGGTGATAAAAATTGAACGTTACCAGAAATTGAAACTATATTGGATGGTGCTAGATTAGATGGCTTCTGGTCCATGGGTGTATCCGATGTCCTCGTAGATTGTTCCTGGGGTATATTTGCTTTCGGTGAAAGGGTTATCCTGACTGGCAAAGTCTTCGTAGACGGCATTGTTGTTGGTACAGTGGAAGTAATAACTATTGGTTTAGTAGTTGGAGCGTTTGTTGAAGTTGAAGTTTGTCTCGGAGTTGTAGGTGCAACGGTTGTTGTAGTTGTAGTTGTTTTGGTAGGTGAAGTTGTAGGTGCAACGGTTGTTGTAGTAGGTGCAACGGTTGTTGTAGTTGTTGTTGTTGTAGTCGGTGTAGTTGTAGGTGCAACGGTTGTTGTAGTTGTGGTAGGTTTAGTTGTAGGAGCAACGGTTGTTGTAGTTGTTGTTGTGGTAGTTGTTGTAGTAGTGGTAGAAGGTCTTTGTAACGCAGCAATTAGACGCGGATATTCGGGAATGATAAATTTCCTCGAATACAAATCTTTTCCATTCCGGTCTAGTTGGTTATCTTTGGATAGGCCTATATCCTCGATGTACTTCATAGCTGCGGTATCTACTGAAGCAATTAGATCCGAATACTGTTGTATGGCCAAGTTTGATATGGCTCTGGCTGTCGTGCTGTCAAACAATTGAGGAAAGAGGTCGGGGTATCGTGGCAGAGCAAAATTAGACTGAAGTTCATTTTGAGCTATCTCTACTGGTCCTGAACTAAGTAATTTAGCAAGAAGCTGAACTCCCTTTCGTCCCTTTCCATTTAATATTGAATATTTCACCTTTTGAGTTTCAATGTAATTACTAGGATTAGTCAGTTTAAAGTTATTACCGACTGGAACCTGGACTTGCTTGTTTTTATTAAACGCTGTAATGGTACGAACCGTTTCTTGTTTTGGTTTTGGTGTATTTATCATTGCTTGGTAAACTGAAAGTATATGATGAATAATATTAACATTGATGTACCTTTCATTTTATCAGGTATAAGAAATCAGATATTAGAAAAAAACGGAATACCTTCTAACAAAGTTGGTAGTAATATAAAGATACTTATGCCCATTTCAGAATATCCGAAATCTGCGTTTCACACACTCACAACTTGGAAAGAAATTATTCACAATATTAAAAAAACAAATGCCTCCTTAGGTTTTTTTTGTAGTTTAATATGTGGTTGTTGACGTGATTATCACAATGTTCGCAAAAGTGTAAATTTCCACACGTAGGACTGACTTAAGGAAATTTTGCCAGAACAGCGGCATAAGCCTGCTCTTATTTTCGATTTCCAACTGTCGAGGGATCTTTAACGTGCACAGCCAATAGCACACGGGACCTCGGTTTATTGTCCCATCCGAACGACTAGACGCTTTTTCCATGTCAGCCCCTCCGACCTGCATCACTGACATGAGGTAACCGGGTTGAAAAATCCGAAGGTATCATCTCGACCAATGCCGGGATTGAACCCAGGACCTACAGGTTAGCAAGCAAGCATCTAACTCCCACAAGTGTTTTGTGAAGAGCCCAGATAACGATACTTACTGGAGCAATACTTACTGGTGCAAGCACAGGTCTCATCACTGAACAGCAGGCCATCAGGACACGTCATTTCATAATTACCAAGTGCAAATTTTTCTGGTCTTCCTTTTATAGGCCTTGGTCCATATTTATCACACGCTGCATCTATAAACCAACAAAACAGAAATACACTTAACATTTCGATGGTGAGATTCAGTGGCGTGGTGGCTCCAAATTGGCTGGGGGGCACAAACCCTTTTTGTCGCTCCCTGCAACTCATGGTCCCCACCCACCCACACCCTAGGGTATTCTGTTCAGGTATGGATCACAAAGCATGAATGCACTGATGCACATGTAAAACCTCTAAAGCCCTTCGACCGTGGAACACCGCGTCGAAGAGGAGGAACGAGGTAATACGGGGTTCCTTTCATGGAAAATTTTGAAAATTAAGACTGTTGTAGGTGCGATCTAGATATATTTCAGGCACTTGCAGCCCCGATAAAAATATTCGATACTGAAACGCAAAACACATTTTTTTTAGGTTTAATAAGTAAATGTTATCAGTAAATGAAAGATTCTGAAAGACATTTTTTATATCACACGGGTTTTGTTAACATATTTGTTTTTCAAGTGGATTAACTTAATAGGCTTCATCCTTGCTGATTACAAACATTCACACTATTGTCTTCATTGTCCTTAAAGTTTTCGTTTTAACTGTAGTAAACGCGGGTTAATTCAACATTGTTCTAAAATTGAAATTAGGCTTTGGACCCCAGAAGTAAATTCAAAGATCCAAAATAATTAATTCAGTCCGTAGGAAGACCGAACGGACCTAATTTTGAAGTACAAAAGCTATTTTACCATTTGCCATAGTGAACACTTGTAGCGAGCGCGGACCTATGAGAGACCCTCATAGTTGTCTCCCTTGAATAACTGTAAGCAGTGAAATGTAACATTTCGGCGCACTCCCTTCATTTATCACAACTTAATAGGCTTTATCCTTGGATGATTACAAACACTCACACCAAGTTTCATCAAAATCCATCAAGAAATCAGCTCTCTATCCGGTCCACAAACAATTCAAGAACGAGGGCAATAATTCATAGTAAATATTTAAAGGTGTGTTCTGACATTATTCGGTCAAAAATAAGGGGAAGGGCCCGAGTTGTATTGGGACTAAAAGAATAAGCTCGAAAATAATTATTATTTCTTAACGATCGACTTTTTTTCGAAGGGCTTTTGGCGCCCCCTTGCAACGTCGGCGCCCCCTGGTTTCTATTCGCTGGGGGGCACGTGCCCCCCAGGCCCCCCAGCCACCACGCCACTGGTGAGATTTCTTCCACGTACTTAATCAAATCAAATCAAAAATTTTATAGATAATGTTTAACATTCACGACGAACTATTGTGTACGTTTGTTCGTAGACGACATCATTTATTATTTGTAATGATTTGAAAAGCTGTATGTGTGCGAAACATTGTTTAGATGAATTCTTGATTTTCATCTTTATTTTCTTGAAGATTTCATTAATCATAAATAATTTGAATAAGAAGGGCACACGGTCAGATTTTATAATTTTATAGACATTATTAACTATGTTTTCCAGTAACTATTCCGTTTATTGGGTATGTTGAAATTAAAAAAAATTTCCGTATTTTTTTTCTGTAATTTTTTAAAACGAATCGCCATTTAACATAAAGGTCAAGCGCCGACTATTAGAGCACGGTTTGAAATTTAAATCTTATAAAACAATTAATTCAATAAACAAATCTTACCATTAACATAAGTCAATTTCACTGAGAAAGATCAGCGATTAGACAATAAGTTGATCATAAATTGCATATGAATAAAATAATGATAATTTATTAAGTGAAACTAATGTATGTTGTCGAAATTTGTATCTCATCTGGTGTCTAAATATATGAAACTGAGCGCTGCATTAAATTTCCTTTTAATTATTCAATTATTGTGTTTTTAATGTAATGAAAATACAAATGCATCCTAAGTTATAGATCCTGGGGACATTTGGACATTCTCCAGGGGACACAAACTGATCTTTGTATCAGTATTACCTTGAAACACCAGTGCCCTGCAACGCCCATAATTTAAGTTTGTATTAAAAAGAAAAATGCTGTGACTATATTATTATGCTTCGAAATTGCAAGTTTTCGATGACTTCTGTGGACAATTCAGGGGACATGAATTTTTTTTAAGCATTTTTGAAGACATTTGAGAAAACCAGTTGAAAACCCAGGTCATAGATGATAGCACAGCCGGAAACGATTTGAATAGGTAAATTTAAAAAAAATAATTCATTCATTTCTATTACCATACATTTTGACGAAATTTTGTTGATGTGTTATTAACAATTGCAATTAATATCTATTGCGAAAAATAATTTGTCAAACAGCTGTTAATATCGGGCGTACCAACAACAGAATATGTCGAGGACCTGCCACAAACTGTCATAAAAGGACAATTATGGAACGTGAAAGAATAAATCCATGTGACATTTTTATTGTCACTGTGTTATTTATGTTTGAGATGTCAACGAAATGATTGACTTATTACAGCATTGTTACGTTAAATCTTCCCTTACACACTCTTCATCATGACCCTGAGCCGTCATACTAATCTGATCTTCAATTGCTTGAGTTACTTTATTCACCGAAACGTTAAATGCATGCAGCGCTACCATGGGTTCAGTTTTCTGTTTTTACAAACAGTTTAAAAAACGCTGCGTACTGTTTTGTTAATTGGGACAATACCAACAAAGATAACACAGATTACGACTTTAGGACATATTCGAAACTTGTTTTTGAGCATTATGTACAAGTATAGATTTGGCTCTCAGTCCCGAAACCAGTAAACGAACGTGGTATTTTAAGCCCTACTTTTCTGTACCTATTTGGACAATTGCGGATGGGCAAGCGCTATGCAAATTGCGAGGGAAGTTTTGCCAGGACAGCGGTATTGTTTTTGAGCATTATGTACAAGTATAGATTTGGGTCTCAGTCCTGAAACCAGAAAACGAACGTGGTATTTTGAGCCCTACTTTTCTGCAGCTACTTGGACTATTGCGGACGGGAAAACACCATGCAAAATTCAACGAGGGAAGTTTTGCCAGGACAGCGGTATTAATCTCATATTTGATTTCCATCTTTCGAGAGATCTTTAACGTACAAAACCTGTAGCACATGGGGCCTCAGTTTATTATTGTTTCATCAGACCGACATGACGCATAGCCACATATATCTATCTTTCTTGTGGGGTGCTGAATTAGTAGGGAATCATTTGTTTTGTTCAGCTTTTCATGTGCCAAAGAACTGCATGCGTTGCGCTACGCCAGCAAGACCAGACCATTCACACTATATATACACAGCAGAATACTGCGTTTCAGTTTCACATGCTTATATAAACTGAGATTCTAAGAGGGTGATCATAGTTATAGTTACCAATGCACCACTATGCAATATCTATAAAAGCATTGGAAACGTTAAGGCAATAATTTTCCGACATGCATATCAAACGTTCGCTCTCTCCACAGCTTCATTCCTTTCACGCTTTCATGTATTTCAATAAAAGAGACATTCTGACTATCGGCAACGAGATGTATGATTCTCTTAGATATTGTGGTCCAGAAACAGCTATAGACATCTAAGAGCACGAAGAAACATTATCAGAGCATCATCTTCCATGCTTCATGGTAGGCCTACGCATAATGGGTATGCAACATTATTTTAAATCACACTGACACTCTGTTGCAAATGTATCATATTCTGCTCTGATCTGCATTTATTGCATGCTACTGAACAACTCTAGAAATGAATGCTTTATGTCTGTAGAGATCGAAAAATGTCGAGGGAATTCATTGGTAAATCAGAACCATAAAATAATTGATTTTGGTTCGAGTACCCATCATATTCTGTACATCGAGCAAGCCGGCCCTATTAACGCTAAGACTATTAATATAATCAATCTTGTGGGCAATCTGATTCTTATACTTTTTATCAATGGTCTGACGAAATAGTTATGCAACAATTAGATCAGTGGTTCCAGACCTTTTTCAATCTGTGGCCCAAATTCACGAGAGCCATGGCCCCCTGTTCTTTTTCAAACGAGGGCAAATAGGGAATTGAGCGCAAGGGTTGTCGTCTTGTATCTCCTCATCATCAGGAGGTCAGATTCATTTGACCACAAACAACTACAGACCTTACACAGCAAAATGTAGTTAAATAAAAGTTGAGCTAGAGAAAAAATGATATACATCCTCATGCGCCATGGCCCCTTGACAAACAACCCCATGGCCCCCAGGTGGGGAATCACTGACATAGATGCTCAAGTAATGGATAGTTCATTGTTAAATTGTTATTTTTGATAAGAATGTTTTGATCGCCTAGCTAAAATAAGGATACGCTGTGGGGTCCAAATGTGTTTGAATCAGATGTAGAGAAGAGCTTCGTCAGATAATGGATGTGGTGTCTGGTTACCCAAAGACAAACCACGTTTACCCTTGCAGGCTGAGCCAAGGAAACCAACACTCATTGCATTTATATATTTTATTACACATAAATTATAAAAGTACAATTCACCAAATAATAACTTTATTAACAATACTATTTTACCTTCGTGAATGTAAGTGGCGAGACATAGCATAGTTTCTCTTTAAAGGACACCTCACTTTTAGATATTTCTTAAAAAAAAATCTTCTTATAGAATGACGATTTTGTTGAATGAAAAACATTAATCAATATCGGTATTGTAATATCAAGCCAGAAATGATTTTTAAGTTTTTTGTCGAAGAAGCATCATTTTCTACAATAATTATTCTGGGACTAAGGGTCACAATTTCTAGCTACTTTCAAAAGCCACTAACAGAAACGGACTTTTCCAACCCTGTCAAAGTCAATTTATTTAAAAGGCTGATAGATAGAATAAGGTAGGATCAAAGGTGGATTGAGTTCGAGGTTGGTTTCCAGGTTGATTTGCCTGTTGCTGTCGTCCACCAAGGCCGTTTAAAAGCATCATGCTTGTGTACATATCAGGGAAATCAAATGCTCTGGCTGTAAAGTAATTTCCCATAGGTGATTGTCCGAAAAGACCGTTGTTTGCTTGTTGTCTTGGAGGTTGGGTTGGTGGTTGATTTGTTGGTTGGGTTCCTGGTTGTGTTCCAGATTGCGTTGGTTGTTTGTTTCCATTAAGACCATTGAATAACATCATGTTTGTGGCCATGTCATTGAAATCAAAAGCTCTAGCTGTTAGGTAGCCATTTAAATTAGGTCCTCCTGCTCCCCCTCTCTGATTGCCGGCTAAGGATGTAGCTGCGAGGGCTGTTAGAGGATTGTCGATGGCACCAGAAACAGCTAATGGTAAAAGCAAGTTAGACTGAGATTGTAAATTTTGTCGAGGTGCTACAGGTGCTCTGGGCTGGGAGTTAGCTTGTGGAACCTGGTTTCCTCTTTGACTGCTTGCCATGAGCTTTTGTATCAACTGCATAGTTTCCGCATTATTAACCTGGTTAGTTTGAACTCCTTGTTGATTTTGGATAATTTGTAGAAGTTTGGAAATTTCGGCCTGGTTCAGCGTTGTTTGACACTCTAAAATGATAAAAATGGTCAGATGTTAAAAGGAGCAACTTCGGAAACTTCGTAAAAAAATGTCCATCACCAAACTGGAAATGACGTCTTGATAAGGGCTGTACTCAGATAAAATATTTCAAAAATCACAACAGCAAAGAGCTATAAAACTAAACCATAAGGCAATTTATATTCTATTATATTCTATTCTAATCTAATCTAATGTACATGCATGAATTAACAATATTATACAAGAGAGTTTCAAAGCAATAACAAGAGGAGTTGAAGTGGTAATACCATAGGCGTACGGGAGGGGGGAGCAGGGGGGGGGGGGCGACCGCCCCCCAAAATTTTCGGCTCGATCATATTCGGGCAAAATTCTCGACATATTCGGGCACTGAAAGTTCCAGAGTCTTCTTGGTTTTTTTTAGAAAAATACCCACTAATATTGCCGGGAACCGATTCCTGTCCGAATTTCTCGTGGAGTATCAAATTAGTAACCCTTCATGATCACTTTTGTGCATGAATTCCGACATTGTGAGCGTGAGCATATTTCATGTTTTTTTCTCATCCCTCTCGTCCAATAATCAACCCCCAATTATGTCTCAGAAGTCAGAATGCTACAGATTGAATGTAGATTTTCAAAATTTTCTGGGGGAGGACCTCCCGCCCTCCTGCAGCGGGCTCGCGCCTTCAGCGCTTTTCGTAGTCGGGCTTGACGCGCGGCTCCACGTTCAGTAGAATTCGGGCAGAGTCCGAGATTCGGGCACAAATCTCTCCCGCACCCCCAGTTTCAAAACCTCCCGTACGCCTATGGGTAATACATTACTATAGTGTTATACCTTAGCACGTGGGTTACTTTTCTTGTTAATGTTTTAAACTGTCCAGTACAATCATATAAATATTAACCGCTTCTAATATGGTAAAAACCATTCTTAAATAATTATCTAATCGAAATGCTGCAGTCGGCTTCACGAAAACATACCGTATTATCCTCTATTCCGATACAATTATGTTGCGCAACCTAAGAGAGTTCGCGATCCATCTCAGACTGTGTGACACAACTGCTAGAAGCTATGCTATCTAAACTAAACTTAGCTAATGCGCGTTATTATACAATGGTATAATGCTATATACAAAGGTTATACTCAATCTTTAAATGACAAATTAACAATGATGAAAACTTTATGAAATGTTTTTGAAATTTAAATGCTTGAAGCTGGTGACTAACAAATAATGTATACAGTATATAAAAGATAGAAAAGCAGAAATAGTGCTTCATTCTTATCTCAATATCGTATAAATTGCTTTCCTTTACTTTAATTTGCAAATTTTTCAACGAAAACTACTAGTTATAGACAAACATTACACATTAACATTACTCTCAATTAGAAAAAAAATCAGTTATGCTCAACTGTCAGAATTTGTCATTTTACATGTTTGGATTTTTATTGAAATGACAAACGCATCTTTTAGATGTATTGCAGTGAATCCCGATTTTTATCATATTATATAATGTTTGGGATATTACTGAGCTTAAGAAGTAGATAATGCGTTCTGGGCTAATGAAATGTCTTTTGTGTCATCTTGCTTTGCACCTGACAGAGCTAATGAAATAGATTTTGCGTCCTACTGTTTTCCACTTTGCTGAGCTATGAAATACATTATGCTATATATATTGAACTATATTATACCACCTTTTGCACCTATCTGAGCTTATGTAATAGATTATGCGTCATGAGCTAATGAAGATGATGCGTCCTACTGTATTGCACCTAAACTGGGTTAATGAAATGGATTATGTGTCTTACAGTCTGTTCTGTGTTTATTTTGATTTTTGAAATTTACCTTAATGATCTACTAAAAAACAGGATCTGAATCCTACTTTGGGTTTTGGGTTATCGAAATGAATGATTCAATGTTTCAATTCACTGTTCTGCAATTCTGTAATTTTCTACGTCTAATTGCGAATGAAATAGTTTCAAGACAGATTTTTTTCCCTTCGATACCGAAACTCACTCATCGAATCACTTGCACTTCCTTTGGCAAAGTATTAAATTGATTGACTTTTCAATTCATATGTCTTACGTTACATGGTTAATGTTATAGTGTCATATCCAGATGGT
The DNA here is from genome assembly GCA_029955415.1 of Lottia scabra. Classification (NCBI taxonomy): domain Eukaryota; kingdom Metazoa; phylum Mollusca; class Gastropoda; family Lottiidae; genus Lottia; species Lottia scabra. Next base: position 3,016,520 of record JARJEI010000018.1, on the reverse strand, counting down.
TAAAACAATGTTTACTAATGTTATAGATGCAGGATTGTGAAATGCAACAAGAGTTAGTAATTTGTTCTGCTCTACATCTTACTAATGTAATTAAAATTATCTACATGTACTATTATCATCTATGCAAAACAACGATTCTAGATCTATGAAAAGAGGTTAAAGGTTTGGTATTCAAAGCGGACCACCCAATTGAAACAAGAGCGTGAACCGGAAGTAAATATTTGTAAGAAAATAAATTGTATCTACCACAAATTGACTTTTAAGTGACGGGTATAATTGAAGGGATTGTGCGATTTTTGGACAGTTCCAGTAAATCTGAAAGCTAATTACATAATATCAAGGCCCAAATCTATCCTCGAAAATGCTGAACATTCCCCTTTAAAAAAATCTACCACAAATTTCAAAGCACTTTTTCAGACTGATTGATTACTTCAGAGCTACCGGAAAATAAAAACGACTTGTATCAACTATTATAATAGTACTAGCGTTACTGTCATCAGTTTCGATCTCTTTGGCAAACATCTGTGATGCAGTTTCAGGAAAGTTTTGTCAATTGGATGACTTGCTTTGAATACCAATTAAATGTTAAAAATATAAATGATAATTATACTCACGTGCGAAAGAAATGAGAAAGGCCACATAAATCAGACTGTGAAACAACGTCATTTTGATTCTGAAATACAAAACAAACTCATTACCTTGATGTCGTTCTCATAGTTAAAGGGATTGTAAAAAGATTTTCTAAACTTTGTATGTGTATCGGAGACAGCATAGCATCAATTGCATCATTCCATTTTCCATTCCGACGTCTGTGGTTCTTGCAATTCCATTTAAACTAACGCGTTTTATGATGGCACTGACAGCGATCTGCATTGATATCAATTAAGAGTAGCTTCCGGTAGATCACTGTCAGTGACGGCAATAAAACGCGTTAGTTTTAGTGGAATTGCAAGAACCACAGACGTCGGAATGGAAATTAAAATGGCTCAAATTGATGCTATCATTGTCCCCGATACACATACAAATCACTTTACAATCCCTTTAATACTGTATTCGTTTAACGAATCTCATTAATAATGTCATCGTATTCATTTATTTAAACATTTCACATTTTTGTGGATGGATGGTGAGGAGCAATCTGCTGTGAAGAATGCTCAAATAACTTCTATTTTAGATAAAACACAATAAACTCTGTAGCTTTCGACAGCTAATCGTCTGACAATCTGTAAAATCCAACATATTCTTGCGGCACAATGGATGTCATATTCTACAGAGTGCTCTGCATAATACTTAACCAAAAAGCGTGTATCTTGTATTTACATAGGTATCAGTGCTGGTGAAGACACATCGAGCTTTGTTTAGTTTTTATCACCCGGATAACCAAATGAACAAATACATTTGAAAATTGCCAACATTGTATAATTTTGAATATAGAAAGAATTACAGATGACTTAAAACAGTTCCATACACTGGTCAAGCCAATATCCAACCGGCTAAGCACTTTTAATTGTTAAAGAGATATTGACTTATCATAACTAATTATCTTGTCGCTTGTTGTGCAAATCAAAGAAATCAATTTGAAACAGGTCAGTAAAGTCTCTTAAAAAACTATGCAGTTTCAGTAGGACTCGGAAGTTCACAACCCCATTCGTGGAGTGACAATTAATGCGGGTTGTTCTAAAACAGGTAAATTTCAGACATATTCTATGAAACACAAGATATTTATTATACACTTCTTAAGTACATTTAAGTTCTTTTTCTGTCATTAAAATCGTATTCTCGGATAACAGAATTGAATATACACTGTTTATAAGACATATAGAAATAGGCATAGGTAAGGAAGCACAAAATATATGGATATACTATTTCTGACATATCCATATATTTTGTGCTTCCTTAATAGAATTGAAGTTCAAAACAAATACACGTGTCGTCATAAGATGTACCCCGCTTCTATATGTCTTTCAAATCCTATGTATTTTAAGAAAAAAACAGAAGATATGTTCAACATCAGAAACTATAATAAATCTAAAACGACCCTTGAGAATGAGTTTTGCACAAATTGCTAAATAATATGAAATTGCAAAACAAATACACGTGTCGTCATAAGATATACCCCGCTTCTATATGTCGTTCAAATCCTATGTATTCTAAAAAAAAACACAGAAGCTATGTTCAACATTAGAAACTATAATAAATCTAAAACGACCCTTGAGAATGAGTTTTGCACAAATTGCTAAATAATATGAAATTGCAAAACAAATACACGTGTCGTCAAAAGATGTACCCCGCTTCTACATGTCAAAATCCTATGTATTCTAAGAAAAACAGAAGATATTTCAACATCAGAAACTATTATAAATCTAAAAACTGACCTGAAAAACTGAGATGTGTTATGCTGTAGATGATTAAAATATAAACTGATGATATTTTAAGAAATCTACTGTCTTATATCTCGTTATTTATCAACGTCATCGGTTTTAATGTCTTCATTAAATACATCATCTGTCAGGCCCTTCAATGGGCTACTCATACATCTTCACTTTGTTTTTCACCTAATGACCAAATAAAGTCTCTTATTAATGGGTCTTTGTTTTGACAGCCAAAATACACAGCATCTATTGATCTTGTCACGTTGAAAATTAATGTCAATCATCAACTGCAATCCCGTCATTAATGGCAAAAAAACGTCAAAAAATATTTGACTTTCAGAGTAAACATTTATTACACATTTTCGCAAATTAGAAAACCACATTTTTAGAATATGATGACTTCATTATTACCAATTATATTCAAACCAAAAGGAGTTATCGCAAAAGTGATGTCATATTTGATAATGTTTCTCCTACAGTCATTAAAGGGATATATTCACTAACTGTTCGACCAAATTACTTTTAGTCTCAGAAACTGGAATTGTTTTAGCTAATCTTATCTGTAATACTTGTCTAAACTCTTCCTCAAGTTAAAAATACGACTCGTCGTTAAGTAAAGACTATACATTATATAGAAAACACATATACAGAAAAAGAAAGATAACTGTTAAGGTACGGGTATAATTGAAGGGAATGTGCAATTATTGGGCAGTTCCAGTAAATCTGAAGGTAATTTACATAAATTCAAGGCCCAAATCGATCCTTGAAAATGCTGAACATTCCCCTTTAAACGAGAAATCGGATTTAGGCTTTTTTTAAGTTTAAAATGAATAAAGTTTAGAGCGAAAAATAGATACTGAAAATCTACAAAAATTTAAATTTTGAAAGATTAAAATCAGTATCAACCTATTAAACATTCATCATAAAGAGTGACTCTCACATTAAATAGATTGTCCCCCATGGCATAATAACTCAATTCAGTTTGTATTTTATGTTAAACTTTATACCATAAATCGTAAAACAATCAAGATGAATCTGACGTTTATTTAACTAGGATTGTAAAGAGGTTTTCCAAACTTTGTATATGGTTCGGTGACAATGATAGCATCAATTTGCGCCATTTCAATTTCAATTCCGACGTCTGTGGTTCTTGCAATTTTACTAACTCGTTTTATAACGTCACTAACAGTGATCTGCATGGATATCAATAGTATATCGGAACGCCATAAAACGCGTTAGTACTTTTAGAAAACCACTTTAACTAGGATTTGAAGAGAAATGCGCTGACAAAAACCACATTGTGAGCAGTTATTGTAATCATTAGCCATTTATGATGTCATTGATACAAATTATAACTTTTGGCTAGTTTTAGTTTGACGGGTAGTTAAGTTTTAGTCAGATGGGTAGATACGGCGTCATTGGAATAATCACGATTTATTTTCGTGTATGTTTTGTTTTTACTTCGTTTTAGAAAACTAGATAATAGATATCGTCAGTGGAGTTTCGTATAATTAAAGTGACGTTTCATGTCCAACGAATTTGAAGTTTCATGTCCAACGAATTTAAACTAAGTTTTCTGACCGACTTATCATTTTTCTTCTGGGAGAAGAGCGACAGTTCGGTTTGTTCTTCGTGACTTTTCAAATATGTGTGTCATGTTTTTAAACTCGATTTTGATATATTATAGGAAATAACTGTACAGTACATAAGGGTTAACTATATATTCATACGTTACTAAAGAGCAACATTAACAATGGGTTGCCTTTTTACTCATGTTTATATGAATATGAATAGAAATTAATGTTCTAATCACTACATCTGCATAGATATCAATGGAAGCTTCCGGTAGATCAGTGGGCGTGCCGTCATAAAACGCGTAAGTTTTATTGGAATTGCAAGACCCACAGACGTCGGAATGGAAATTGGAATGGCGCAAATTGATGCTATCAGTGTCTCCGATACACATATTAAGTTTAGAAAACCTCTTTACAATCCCTTTAAGTATAATATAATACGATTGAATTTATCTCTTACTTGTGGTTTTGTTCAAATTTGTGATTAAGTGATTCTTATTATATATATTATATTGTGTGAGTAAATACATAAACTAAAGTGTCTAACACGGTCATAGCTATAACATATATAACAAAATAATATCCTTATGTTAGTTTATCCAAAGGTTAAACATTAAAAACAATTCTACAGACCAATGCTTACTAAATTATAATACTCGCCTTAACATCATTTCTGAACCTCATTTCATATAAATATGATATTAACAAGTATGCTTACTCTTTTCGAAACACCTGATGGTACTTCTCGTATGGGAAGTCCACTACTATATAATTATTGCACTCGATTTTGTCATGCTCTGGACGAGATTTTTGATTAACGGAATTGTTTTGCCTGTACGGATTTTTATTATGACATTAGTAAGTTGGGTGTAAAAACCATACTAAATAAATTAAAAACAGCTGATACTGTTAAGAAAGAAAGAAAGAAACATCTATATTTTATAAGGATAACAACTTAGGGTCCGTGCGGATCCTTTCTCCCAGCTGGTCCTTGCCAAACCTCTTTGGCATTGATCTTTCCCGGATTATCCGTATCCATTTACAGTTTGTTAATAACGACACAATATTGCAACATCCACTGCAATTACTGACTTTATCTCTTTACGAGATTATAGTATGTGTATTTATAGTGATAAAAACAACTTAAATGAAATTATTTTTTATTTATCCACAACATGAAAACATGTTCATGCATTTATATTCTATTGTATATAATCTGTTTTATGAGTTAAATTTTTCTCCATTTTGTAATGTGTATTTTTATGTACGAAATAAATATATTATTATTATTAATCATAATTTTCCATCGCCTTTCAATGAATATCATTTTATTGGATATCATTCAATAGAAATATTTCGTTATTATTGTATTTTATTTATTCAAATAATATATATCATATAAGATTTGAACGACATGTAGAAGAGAGGAGCACACAAAACATAACACAAGACAATATTGTGGAATATAACACACTTCTTTAAGTTAGGCATATATCGTTTCAACACAAGATACAAGTGTCATCAATGCATCTGTATCATGTGTTAAAGGTGTGCATGTATCTTGTGTTGAAACGTTATGTGCCTAACTTTATTAAAGAAGTGTGTTATATTCCATAATATTGTCTTGTGTTTTGTTTTAATATGTATCATACTTTTTAAAAATTGTAATATTTGGTGCAATTTCCAAATAAATTTGATCTGTTAATCACAGCAGTATTTACATGGGTGTTCTTTCCTAATTACTCGAACACGAATTTATAACTACATCTTTGCATTATTAAACTTCCATTGGGCAGAGCGGAGTATGTTTTATTCTCCTTTGTCAACTGATTCTTCGTATGTTTAAACAGTCTGCACATCTCACCAAGGGACATAACTCTTCCATACAAAATTGTAAGAGACAGTCTACAACAATTTCAAAATTGTAAATGTATGTTGAAGCGTGCGGTATCTATTAAGTCTCTTTACTTAGGTAATCGCCCACCGCTTCGTTACACTTAACTTGAGAAAGAATTTTCACATTCTTTTAGCATTTATATAATTGAACTATGTTCGTCTAGCTAGAATTATTAAATTACAGAGGTGCAAAGTTCCCTCAAGGCAACAGATGCCTTTCATTGACATTTTATTTTATGACTCGACCATAACAGCTATCTTTCCCGATAAATGGGCAAGAGAAGACAACTGTTCAGAGATTGATTTTGATAGACTGATTTTGACGTTTTAGACGATGTTTTCTGAAGAATGATTTTGTTAAGTATTTTATTCTATAAAACATAGGTTTTATAGCACGCTAGTCTAGTTCCGAAGTTAATACAAGTGACATTGGTGGTGTCTTATAATTATTATTCCATCAGACCAGTCCGTAAATAATCTTCTGAGATTTTGTAACTTTTTTATTTCAAAGAGACGAGATCAATTTAGTCTAAAAACTGTTTGTCTCTGACGCCCAGACTCTACATATCTAAGACTGTACTTTATTGTGACCTAATCTTTCTTAATAGATCTTAACATTTTCTCCAGTTGACGTCTACCAAAGTATATTCAAGTGTGAAAATAAGACTTTACAGTGATTGGGTGTATTGATTTTTTGTCAATATCCCGGTTCCTCTTCTGAATTTATACCAACTTTTTCTCCGGAACACTAGGTTTGAAATATTTACAATTTAGCTGAAGTTCACCAGGCTATCATTCATTGATTACGTTAGTGTATAAAATAGATAATCATAGACCAAAGTAGAAAGGACCAAGAGGACTTTTGTAAAAATATATGTATATTTCGGACATGGGGCAAATATAATATTAATAATTAGCTTGTTTGATACTATCCTTTTGTTTCTGTAAAGTATGAAATTGAGTTCGTCAGTTTTGTTAGGGAGAGTTTTTTTTTCACTAAACAGTGCATTATCTTTGCATCGCATCTCAACTCATATCATGTCCGTTTGAAGGCTACAAAAAACTACCAATTTTGAAAACGCACACAACATGCATATTCAGGCTGCCCAGCCCTGTTTCACAAAAAATAAGGGCTAATTTTAACGTTAAAATCAACAAATTTTAGGGCTAATTAAGAGAGAATTATGGAGTTATAGACATTAAAATATGCCTTACCTCGACAATTTGACAATAAAGATACATGAAGTTCAATAAGAGCATCGTCCTTTTTTAGGAATATTAGGGACTGCGTATTGTGTCTGACAGAAACAATAATTTTATTGTATAAAGACAAAAAATATTCAGGACTGTACATGCATTCATGCTCATATTTACGAGCCTATTAAGTATTTCACATTGTGGCAAAAACCTCGATTTCACGGTGTACAAACTAAATATAAACTAATCGAAGTTTTCAGTCAGTACAAATCAATTTAAGTTACGTGCACTTTATACTCTAATTTTTCTACATCTTTTGCAATCAATCAATTAAAGACGATGTTTTCTATTTCATACACCATCTTGAAAGTGTTGACTGGCTAACGTCAATAGAATGAAGAACTATCAAGGAGAACGTTACCATCACTTGACTATTGGTTTGTTGTCTGTCACTTTAAAGGGATCTTTTGGGAATATGTTGTGTGTTGCAACAATTCAGGTTTTCAATCCACCGACTTGGAAATAAAATATAATCATCTGACGTCACTGTGAAAAACACTGAAGAATCTGGGATATTGATTTTGGTCATGGTTTGAAAAATGTTAGAAACCACTGCCTTAACCAACATAAACACATAACAATGAGACAATATTCCAACTGAAAACATTGCGTTTTTGTTCGCTCGGTAATAACATGCTTCACATTTACGATTATTTAGGAACCAGGAAACAGCATGAACTATTTCAGAAACTATCTATCTATAAAATTGTCTTATTTATTGCAAAAACGTTGCGTTGCGTTGACTTGACACTCTTTCTATAACTCAGGATGGAAAATTTCCATGCTGATGATCTTGTCATTTAAAAATCTTGAACACATATTTTAACAACTATGATACCATCTATTGCTCTATTTATCCACTATCTTGCAGATTACATGATTCTTGCACTGACTAACTTCCAATATTTCACGGATTGCAATTATTTAAGCTGACGATTTTACAATTTGTCGTGATATAAGAATCTTGAAAAATTCGTTTCATAATCAATCTCCTTATAATATTGAAATAACAGCTTTGATATTTCCCTTTGCACTATTGAAACACTTTCAAGCAGAATGATTTAGTGTTGGAACTCACGTTGTAGTCAGTAATTATTTCTTTTCATTAACACAAATTACTCAATTGAGATTTACAAGATAAATTCGTCACCTTAAAGTTGACAGAATGCCCACATAAGTTATTATAATAATTGTTATAGAAGACGTTTTAAATGTTTCAGTGTGTTGAAGATTCGTTCACTTCCATGTTTGACATCTTTCATATATGCGGTTGTATGACAGTTTTCGTCAATACTAAAAACTCATTGTCACCATTTTATCCGATGTCACAACTGTGCAGGTCAAATTTTATTTGAATTCATAATTAAGGAATTTAAAGGAAATCTTTTCATTTTCATGTGGGCGTATAAAAAGCAACTATTTAGATGATTAAAATCCTTAAATGTCTTCACGTGTTTTCTAGAAAACAGTTCGATAAAAAGGTTAACATGTTTAAACGAACAGAGTAATCAGACATTTCTAACAAGAATACTAACTTCGTTTCTCAATGTGATCTTCACTCTGATTTTCAAATTTCTGCATCTAATCAATGATCGACCAGAATAATAAGGAAAGATAACTACAAACCGTGGAGATTCTGACGCTTTAACCGACTGTACCACAGCCTGCCCACTTTATCGACTTCTTTATCTGACATATCAATCCTTTAGTATTGTTGTCTTATATTTGTTTCATTGTGTGACATTATCAAGATCATAGAGGTTCATTTAAAAAATTAGGATCACTTGAGTATACATTCATAAATTCACAAATTCGTCACGAATTGCATAAAGCCAGACCAAAGCTGTTCTGGTAGCTTTCATTGTGATGATTATTGTTTTCGAGTCTAAAGCAAATTATGTTTTAGCAAGAATAAAGTATGCTATTATTCAGTTATTAGCACTTTATAATATCACAAATTAAGCTAACAACGTTTCTTGAATAAACGTTACGATTTTAAGACGTTACTCTTTTCGAAACACCTGATGGTACCTCTCTTTGGGGTAGTCCACTACTATACAACTATTACTCTCGATTTTGCCAGGTTTTTGGATGCGATATTGACTAACGGAATTGTTTTGCTTGTACGGATTTTTATTTCCATAACATAGGTGTTCAACAATGGAGACATTTACATTTACCAGAGACATTTGATGTTTCGTTGTCTATGGCATTACATTGTAGAAGAAGCAAGGTGCTTTCATGTTTGACCGATTTGACCGCGTAAAGACAGGTTATAAATGTGGGTTCTCGAATTGTAAATTTTTCAATCACCCACTCTATACATTTGAGCGTATTCCTTCAGGAGACATTGATATCTGTTTCATCTCAATCCGTGGCATGACACTTCTGAACTAACAGTATTTATTCTATATTTTTAACATACCATACCGTCAAATTTCAAGCCTTTTCCCTAAGATTATTAATATTATTGATCGAGAATTATGGAAAGTTAAAACATCCGAGATTTATTTTTTAGAAAAGATAATATTTCTTATGATTTATGACAACATTGGAGATATTTTTATGACAGTAGACGAACTTCCTGGTAGAATAATTTCAATGTGAACTTTTCTCTTTTCAATTGAATCTCATTAATACCCATCAAGATAACAAACGCCAACATTTTAGTTTTGGGTAGTGACATTTTTAAAGAATTTCCGACTACGGGCCGAAACGTTTCTGTATCTAAAATATATGTTCCGTTCTTGCCAAATTCAAGTGTCTATTTCTGTGATTATGACCAATTTCATCTAATTTCGTCAAAATCAATCAGCATCAGAAAAATGATAAAATTATCTAAAACCCTTGAATTGAGGACATAATACATATTATACACATTATTTGGGTTTAATGTAGACTGCGACCAGTTTTGTATACCATTTTATATGTTATAAGCTGAGGGTCATTAGATTCATTAAAAGGATTAGTAAGGTTTTGTTGAATTGCAGGAGAAACGGAAGTCGGTATTCCTTTATATTTACATTTGCTAAGATGTTTTCCCATTGACCTAAATCCCATGTTTTCAAAACGTAAATATAAGCAATGAACCATTACTCTAGCGCACATTCATTCAATTTTGCAGCAAACCTGTGTCCTGATATACGACCATACACGCCATAGGGTAACAGTTTATTGCTTAAATATATGTAATAAGCTCCAGTGGGTCATTAGATTCATTAAAAGTATATTTAGATTTGCTGTGTAAAATATAGGTTACAGATATTGGTATTAATTTTAATAATTTGTAACACAAACTGACGTTTATAAATCGAGAAAACTGTCGTTTGACTTTATATACCAGTTTAAATAAATGGAAGAATTATTCTGTTTCTCTAGGCCGTGTAATCTACTGGACGTAATTGATCTGATTGTCCTAGACAACTCTAACCTCAACTGAAGTAATAACCCAAAATAAACATAATCAAAATTACAAGAGATTTCTAGTGCCTAACATAACGATATGTGGTTCTGAAGTTGCCGTTTTGTCGAGAAAATTAGATTTATTTGAGACGCGGATTTTTCATATTAGTATTCAATCTACTGTATTCACTTTCATTCATAAAAGAACAGTCAAGCTATTAGAAATATTAAATTTTGAGTCCATGGAATGCAGGTTTGTTTTCTGTCAGAAGTCTGAGCCCTGAGGTGACCTCGAGATACCTGTATAACGCTCTATAGAACTTATTCAAGCCTCGCTTTTACCGCTTAGAAACCGAGGTTCATAACGCAAATGACGTCAACCCATTCATAAAATACAACGTCAAATGAATGCTTGCGTTAGGAGCCTCGATATGGATGCAAGATAGCCGACGCGTGAATAAGCTCTATTACCACCCAATCAAGTAAATCCTGAGCAACCGATGGCATTTAAATAGGATTATAGTTCTTAAAGTATGTGTCGTTATCGATTACTATATCAAGCGATATGAAAGATTCTGGTCTCTGCTAGTCGTTGAAGAGTTGCTGCCAGATTCTGCCAATTCAAAGGTGACGTTTCAAGTTCACCCTTATACTATGAGGCCTACCGCAATCAGACAATCACTATCTGCTACAATTTTGGATTAGGGGTCAGGTTATAGACCTTTAGGTTACTGCGTAGAGACGTTCACAGAAAAGAAAAAAAATCGGTTCTAAATGTACATCATTCCTGGTTTCAAAGCATAAATGTTTGAGGGGCCCTTTAAGCTCCATGAAGCGCTGATTCGTTTGATAATATGCGAACAACCCATTTTTGATCAAGCTATGACAGTTTTCTGTGCTAAAACGGTGGTGGCTTTAGAAAAGGGGCGAACATTCTCTCAGGCCGCGATTGCGAAGCCGTTAGCGTGCTGCATCCACACCTAGAGGGGCCCGGGATCGAGACCCTTCCAAACAAACTTTTTTCTCTCAAAAATTCAAACACTTTCTTGATCTTATCCATCATACACATATTTTTTTTTCAACAATTGACACATTTGTGCATATATCACCATCGAAAATGGACTTCATTTAATGGACAATTCAGTTTGTAGTAAAAAAGTTAATGAAATACGAAATGTACTTGTTCTAATTGCTTCTTACAAGATTTTACAGACATGTCTTAACATCTTGAGCCATTGGGTCTAAACTAGCTGGATCACACATTGTGTACATTACAGAATGAAGGCGGCTTTTACTGCTGGTGGCATATCTCCGTTGAGTTTAGAAGATAATGGAATAAAACATTTTGTGAACAATAGTCTGTAATTCTACAAAACTGGAGTGAAGAACAATAATTAGACAAATACCTGTTTTACGGCCTGATGTGCTGCTATTGTGCTCTTTCACGAGAATGTAATAATCTTAGTTTGCATCTTTGTGTCTGGGATCGACCGTAAGTGACACTACGTGGTATGCATTGAAATAAATCTTGAATGAAGTAGATTTTGGGTGGATCTAAAGGGATTGAAAAGCGATCTTCTAATTGATTTGTGGTTTGTTTGTTGTTTTTTTTGGGGGGAGGGGGGGGCATTGAGAGCATCGATTTGTACAATTCCAATGAAATATCAGACCTCTGTAGTTCCATATTGTTCTAAAAAAGTGTTTAATGACATAACTATCTTAAAGGCTTTATGTGTTATAAATATTTTTTGCAATTCGTGGTGTAATCAAGCACTTATTATAGAAGAATTGCAGAAACCACAGACGTCTGATATTGATAGGAACACTGTAACTTGATGCTTTCAAACATCCCAATACAACCTCTTTTCAATCTCTTTAAGCTGATAGATTGTGGAATGATTATCTGATCAATGTGTTCTGTTAAAGCGATACCACCTCTTAAAATGAACAAAAAATTAAGTTCCCAAACTTGGTCAATAAGAGTATATTCATCAACGGTGTCCAAACTATACTAACAGAATCCAATAAACCCATAAAACTATGTAAATTTCCATACAATAACATAATTGAAAAACGCTTAAACTTTAATTAAGCGTTTTTATATTATTGTATATAAACATAAGTTTTCTGGATTTATCAGATTATTTAGGTAATCTGTTGTATAGCTATGCCACCAGGTAAGTTCCTTGATGAATAAATACTCTTATTCACCAAGTTTGAAAATTTAGATTTGTTGTTAATTCAAAGGTTGTATTCCTTTAAAAACAGTGAATGGTATTTCAGACACTAGATTGTCAAGTAGTGTACCTACAGACTGATAAACTTGCGTATGTCAATCTTCATTTATTTCATCTCTTTCAGATAAATTAAATTATCTCCCCCTTACTTTCTTTCTTTGGCATATTTTGCTTATAAGTGTCATTACGCCATTCGCAATCTCTATGGAATTCAGTTACTTACGTGTACTATATAGCGTACATCAATAAGTTTCAGAGTCAATTTAGATTGAACAATTTGATAGCCGTTAGTCGCACCAATTCCAATTTTGGCTAATCAATTTAAATTGTGAGTGGCATGTTAAACAAATTTATTATAAATTGCTTTTTGTTGTTTTCAGTTACTGTCTTTGTATTGAATGATGTAGGCGTCCGTTCGGCAACATATTAAGATTTTTTCGAAATTTGATGCTATTTTTTTTCTGTAAGAAAAGTGTTACTCTATTTCTACAATAACATTGACAGGAGAAATGAATCATTTCTTTGAATGGTTTCAATCATTCCCTTCGTTGGATAAAATTAAATGAAATTGAGTGTTACTTCCCACTTTTCTCTACCTATTGGGTGTTAGCAAAAAAATTCCGTACAAGCAAAACAATTCCGTTAATCAAAATCGCATCAAAGCCATGGCAAAATCGAGAGTAATAGTTGTATAGTAGTGGACTACCTCAAAGAGAAGTACCATCCGGTGTTTAGAAAAGAGGAAGCATGGTCTGTGACATCCGCTACTATTATATAGGACAATATCATGGGATACAATCAGATCAATTTATTTATCAGTCAAGATGCAAGAAACAGATTTGTTATACCTTTCAGAAAAGTATTCACAGGAAGCAATTATGTAAAACATGGGTTAGTGGACATGAAGGAAATGAAGTCAAGTGGGCCAATATGAATTTCATATGACATGTGGCACCGTATTGATAATCGATGATAGTTGTCATTTGAAAACAGACTTGTAAATCATCTTCAACACTTAATGGTTCAATGTACTGCTTTCTGGGTCAAAATCATAAGAGATATTGTCATTTTATTGGGGACATTAATTATTATTCCGTACTGTCAAAATGGTTTACAGGCAAATGTCTCCTTAAATAATAAACCTCATAGCAATTGTACTGTAAAACATAAGGTATAGTATTATCTGTCTCATGACAAAAAAGACTTATTTCCGTTTTCAGTTATAAATGGGTGATAATAATCCAGGATGGAATAACGTCTAGAGTTTTGACAAAGTTGATAAAAATAATCATCGAGAACTTTAACTCTTAGTATTTATGTTTTGTCACTTTGTCCTTTTTCATTACGATATAAATGGGTGAATAAAAATCCGTACAAGCAAAACAATTCCGTTAATCAAAAATCTCGTCCAAAATCATGGCAAAATCGAGAAAAAAAGTTCTATAGTAGTGGACTACTCCAAAGAGAAGTACCACCAGGTGTTTCGAAAAGAGTAAGCATGGTCTGCTTCGCGCTATATATTTAAGGATTGAACAACGTTTAGAGTTTTGATTAAGAGAATCATCGAGAACTTCAACTTTTAGAATTTATGTTTTGGCACTTTGTCATTTTTCATTCTGAATAAAAATGGGTGAACATATTTAAGGATGGAACGACGTCTTGAGTTTTGATAAAGAGAATCATCGAGAATTTCAACTTTTAGTATTTCTTTCGTCCTTTTTCATTCTGTACTCAGCATTGATTGAACCAATTTTGAAAGTTTCTAAATGAAAGAAAATCCGTTTTTACCAGAATCCACTCTCAGTTCTTGGAATTTATATGCACCATCTCAGGAAATTGATCTTTAGTGCCTTTCAAATCTTCAGAAAATATAATTTAGATAAGGAAATGGAATGTTTTGGAATGGAAATTAGTACCATTGTTCGGAAATTGGGTCAGGGATCTATTACATGTTGTTATTTAAATCATCAATTACTAAGTTATCTTGATGCGAAGGGCTTCACGTAGTCAAACAGAAGCAACAGCTAATCATTCACACTGAAACCTGTGCAATGAAAAGATTGTTTCTTGTTATTCAATCTCTTTGAACATTTCAATTTCCTTTGCTTCACATGTGATGTAATAAAGTAACACTGTGTATTATGTGCTTCAATGACTTAAAATAGAACTATCTTCTGTCGTCATAATAATAACAAAACCGTTTTTTACTTTTAAATGTAGGTCTAAGTCCTTTTTATTTGTCTTGTTTTATGGAAAGTCAAAATCTCTCTGTACTTCTGTTTAATGAACAGAAATTAGGAAATTAAAAAATTCATGCATTTTGTTTGCAGAATAATTATTCATGCTCTTATATTATTGCTAAAAAATATGTAAGAATCTCTCATGTTTGCCTTATGACAATATTTTTCTTCAGCTACATATTAAAAATTGATTTAACTCGTAACCGTTTATCATTTATTAAATTACCAACATTACAAGCGAAATGTCGAAATTATCTGGAAACAGTCAGACAAACGATGAAATAAATTCCATACATCACCTTTCATTTAAAATCGATAAACAAACTGTGCTCCGATCAAATACACAGATCTTGAGCAAATCTCTCTGACAATTTGATTTATATTTCTGATCTTCAATTGAACTGATTTGTGCTAAACTATTTTTATTAGTTTATTTGTGTCAGTGGGTTGTGAAGCAGTCAGATTCTGTATAAATAGGTATAAAGTCGTTGCAATATTTCTATCAGTGAAGTGGGAATGAAGTGATTGTATATTCGAGGTAAGTTTTTTAATGAGGTTAAAAGTAACTTTTTTGTTTTAAAATGAACATAAAATTAAGATTTCCGAACTTGGTCAATCAGAACATATATCACAATTTATTTGTGGCAGTAGGTTTTATATAAGTGAACTTTTCATTATCCTCGACAGGCAAGTGTATTGTACGACATTTCTAGGTAAGTTTTGAATGGGTTATATTCGTCTAAATTTTTGTATCAGCGCAGATTTACTTTGCTTCACCAATCGGTTGAGCTTATTTTCATCTAGCTTCAGAACTTATTGCATTTGTAAAGTCATATTGACTTAATATTTTTACCATCTAAAAAAGCTAATAATTTTTGACTTTTGATATTTAAGGGAATATAGTTAATACTTTCATTACCAGTTAAAGCTATATGTAGAGTAGTCCGAAACTTTCTGACTCTTTCCCCAGCCTCTGATAGCTTTTTGGACAGATATGGCTGGGAGAGCGTCAGAAAAACTAGGCCCCAAAAACTTGCGGTTTTCCGCACCTCAGCGGGTGTGGGGGTTTTAATCGTATTTATTTACCTCGAATCCACAAAACTTCGATATATTTGGAAAGATGGATGATTTTGTATTTCATTCATACCATCATTATCCCCCTACACCATACAGGCCAATTGGCGAATCCATTAAAGTTATTTTCCAAGAAATAAAATCTGTGGCTCGCCATTGAAAGGCTGTGCGCACAAGGTGTGGAAAATCCATAATTTTTGTGGCTTAGTTTTTCTGATTTTCCCTCAGCCATATCTGTCCAAATAGCTGTCAAAGGCTGGGAATAGTCAGCAAGTTTCGGACTATAATGTAGATCTACTTTTCAATTCCAGCTTCACTCGACGTGAAGTAACGTAACTAATGTACCTTCAGACTGTTTTAAAGCATAAATATTTAGACCAGTAGGTCCTTATAGATAGATGTATTCATAATAACAAAAGTATTCATTAGTTGAAAATTTCTGTATAGGGTAAAATGTCACATGAGAGAAATCTATGTAAACACGTGAATAACACATTAAACTTTATAAAGGTATTTACGGTATTAGCAGATAATACGTGTCTGGGTAGTATTTTTTTTATCATTTCAATCAAAGTGATCTTTTCCTCCAAAATGGAATATTGCAAATTGATGCTATCAATGCTGTCCCTGATAAGCAAAAAAAAAAGTGTAGACAACCTCTTTGCACTTCCTTCTATGGAATATTAGTAGACGATAGGAAGAGAGAGCCTGATTTCTAAAGTTAGGGTCTGCCGACAATGTCGTCACATTTTCAGTTTGCATTTCTTATCTTAACGAAACCTTAACTCAGAATGGTCGACAGTAGCACTTCAGATGTTCCGTTTAGCAGTGGTTCCCAACCTTTTTCAAGCTGTGGCCCAAATTCACGAAACTCCCCATGGCCCATTTCTTTTTTTACTTAAAATCTCGGTTCCTTACCTTTTAGACTCTTCGTACCCCTATTTTGTTCAAGCAATCTCCTGGTACCCCTTCGCCCACCCTAAGTGACATTAAGAGCCAACATGAAAGTAAAGGGATATTTTTCGGTTGATGGAGTTTGATATTTAATCCATTCCATACTTTTAAAAATTGTCTGAGAGGCTTCTGAGGTACCCCTTGTGGTGTTCGCTGTTCGCTAAATCGAAGACAAACTTTAATTCAAAATAGTCGACTGGATTACTTTAATATTGCCATTTAGTGTTGTTCTTTTCAAATTCACGAAGATATGTTTTGTGTTAAAAAATTCAATCAATATATATCTGCTTTTCAGACACATCGTAAAAGAGTTTTGATTATCTTGAAGTGTGTTGTAAGTGTAATAACACATAATAAAGATAAATACAATATTAATGTATCCAGTTTATGTAACAAAAAGGAATATAGTTGTTAACACAGACATTTTCTGTTTAGTTGATTTTCTCATTAAAGTTATTGGCAAACAATTCAGCAAGAAAAATGGGAACGTTAAATTGGGGTTTAGTTTGTTACTGAGTAGAAGGTACAATTCTAGAAATACTTTAAAGAGATATTTTCATCATCTAATAACCAATCATATACTAGTTTCAGAAATGGAAATTTTTAAGCTAAGCTAATCAGAAATAATGTTCACAGCTCACTATATAAATTTAAGCCCCCAAATCCATGTGTATTCATAGTTATTTGCGTTTCAAAACTCGTACACGGCACAATGTATAGAAAGGACATATGGAAATACAAATAGAAGTTTCTAATTTTAAATATATCTTCATGTATTTTAGGGCATAATCCCACTAAAAAATACACGTATGTTTTAAGTTTGAGAGGATAACCCACACCGCCCTGCAAATGTCAAAAATTTAGTCTGCTACATTAAATACTCGCTGTAGAATATGTCGCGAGTACATACCAAAATATCCGGTTTAAAAACGATGTTGAAATATTTTTTTAAATTGAATAGAATTCATTTTTAAGAAAAACTAATTTATGATTTTGGTCTGAAATGTATCCTTATGGATACAAAAGGTAACTTTAGTGTCAAATGTCCATTTTTTAAGAATTTTTCAGACCCCCGCATTTAAAAGCTACGTGCAGTTGTTACCGGGACTATTATATAGGAGACGACACTATACAACAATCTTAAAATGCGACTGGGGAAGGACAACCCCGGGGAAGGGGTTTTCCTTGGGGGCAAATGAGACAAAAAAGGGGGCTAGGAAGATTTTTGGGGGGAACGATCTTAAAAAGTTTAAGTTTTAGTGATTTTAGAGTCTTAAAAGTGGATTTATAATTCGTGATTTTTCCCAAACCCCCGCATTTAAAAGCTACGCGCAGTTCTTTCCGGGACTATTATATAGGAGACGGACGACTAAATAAAACAATATTATAATGCGACTGGGGAAGGAAACCCCGGGGAAGGGTCTTCCTTGGGGTAAATGAGAGAGAAAAAAGGGGTGAAGAAGTTTTTGGGGGAAACAATTTTAAAAATTTGTCGTTTTTGACAAATTTATTTCTATGAATTTGGCTTTATTTCGTGATTTTTCCCAAACCCCCGTATTTAAAAGCTACGTGCAGTTCTTTCCGGGACTATTATATAGGAGACGGACGACTAAATAAAACAATATTATAATGCGACTGGGGAAGGAAACCCCGGGGAAGGGTCTTCCTTGGGGTAAATGAGAGAGAAAAAAGGGGTGAAGAAGTTTTTTGGGGAAACAATTTTAAAAATTTGCCGTTTTTGACAAATTTATTTCTTTGAATTTGGCTTTATTTCGTGAATTTTCCCAAACCCCCGCATTTAAAAGCTACGTGCAGTTCTTTCCGGGACTATTATATAGGAGACGGACGACTAAATAAAACAATATTATAATGCGACTGGGGAAGGAGACCCCGGGGAAGGGTCTTCCTTGGGGTTAATGAGAGAGAAAAAAGGGGTGAAGAAGTTTTTTGGGGAAACAATTTGAAAAATTTGTCGTTTTTGACAAATTTATTTCTATGAATTTTGCTTTATTTCGTGATTTTTCTCAAACCCCCGCATTTAAAAGCTACGTGCAGTTCTTTCCGGGACTATTATATAGAGACGGACGACTAAATAAAACAATATTATAATGCGACTGGGGAAGGAAACCCCGGGGAAGGGTCTTCCTTGGGGTAAATGAGAGAGAAAAAAGGGGTGAAGAAGTTTTTTGGGGAAACAATTTAAAAAATTTGCCGTTTTTGACAAATTTATTTCTTTGAATTTGGCTTTATTTCGTGAATTTTCCCAAACCCCCGCATTTAAAAGCTACGTGCAGTTCTTTCCGGGACTATTATATAGGAGACGGACGACTAAATAAAACAATATTATAATGCGACTGGGGAAGGAGACCCCGGGGAAGGGTCTTCCTTGGGGTTAATGAGAGAGAAAAAAGGGGTGAAGAAGTTTTTTGGGGAAACAATTTGAAAAATTTGTCGTTTTTGACAAATTTATTTCTATGAATTTGGCTTTATTTCGTGAATTTTCCCAAACCCCCGCATTTAAAAGCTACGTGCAGTTCTTTCCGGGACTATTATATAGGAGACGGACGACTAAATAAAACAATATTATAATGCGACTGGGGAAGGAGACCCCGGGGAAGGGTCTTCCTTGGGGTAAATGAGAGAGAAAAAAGGGGTGAAGAAGTTTTTTGGGGAAACAATTTTAAAAATTTGCCGTTTTTGACAAATTTATTTCTTTGAATTTGGCTTTATTTCGTGATTTTTCCCAAACCCCCGCATTTAAAAGCTACGTGCAGTTCTTTCCGGGACTATTATATAGGAGACGGACGACTAAATAAAACAATATTATAATGCGACTGGGGAAGGAAACCCCGGGGAAGGGTCTTCCTTGGGGTAAATGAGAGAGAAAAAAGGGGTGAAGAAGTTTTTGGGGGAAACAATTTTAAAAATTTGCCGTTTTTGACAAATTTATTTCTATGAATTTGGCTTTATTTCGTGAATTTTCTCAAAACCCCGCATTTAAAACCTACGTGCAGTTCTTTCCGGGACTATTATATAGGAGACGGACGACAAAATAAAGCAATATTATAATGCGACTGGGGAAGGAGACCCCGGGGAAGGGTAAATGAGAGAGAAAAAAGGGGTGAAGACGTTTTTGGGGGAAACAATTTGAAAAATTTGTCGTTTTTCACAAATTTATTTCTTTGAATTTGGCTTTATTTCGTGATTTTTCCCAAACCCCCGCATTTAAAAGCTACGTGCAGTTCTTTCCGGGACTATTATATAGGAGACGGACGACAAAATAAAGCAATATTATAATGCGACTGGGGAAGGAAACCCCGGGGAAGGGTCTTCCTTGGGGTAAATGAGAGAGAAAAAAGGGGTGAAGAAGTTTTTTGGGGAAACAATTTTAAAAATTTGCCGTTTTTGACAAATTTATTTCTTTGAATTTGGCTTTATTTCGTGATTTTTCCCAAACCCCCGCATTTAAAAGCTACGTGCAGTTCTTTCCGGGACTATTATATAGGAGACGGACGACAAAATAAAGCAATATTATAATGCGACTGGGGAAGGAGACCCCGGGGAAGGGTCTTCCTTGGGGTAAATGAGAGAGAAAAAAGGGGTGAAGAAGTTTTTTGGGGAAACAATTTAAAAAATTTGTCGTTTTTGACAAATTTATTTCTTTGAATTTGGCTTTATTTCGTGATTTTTCCCAAACCCCCGCATTTAAAAGCTACGTGCAGTTCTTTCCGGGACTATTATATAGGAGACGGACGACAAAATAAAGCAATATTATAATGCGACTGGGGAAGGAGACCCCGGGGAAGGGTCTTCCTTGGGGTAAATGAGAGAGAAAAAAGGGGTGAAGAAGTTTTTTGGGGAAACAATTTTAGAAATTTGCCGTTTTTGACAAATTTATTTCTTTGAATTTTGCTTTATTTCGTGATTTTTCCCAAACCCCCGCATTTAAAAGCTACGTGCAGTTCTTTCCGGGACTATTATATAGGAGACGGACGACTAAATAAAACAATATTATAATGCGACTGGGGAAGGAAACCCCGGGGAAGGGTTTTCCTTGGGGTAAATGAGAGAGAAAAAAGGGGTGAAGAAGTTTTTGTGGGAAACAATTATAAAAATTTGCCGTTTTTGACAAATTTATTTCTATGAATTTGGTTTTTATTTCGTGAATTTTCTCAAAACCCCGCATTTAAAACCTACGTGCAGTTCTTTCCGGGACTATTATATAGGAGACGGACGACAAAATAAAGCAATATTATAATGCGACTGGGGAAGGAGACCCCGGGGAAGGGTCTTCCTTGGGGTAAATGAGAGAGAAAAAAGGGGTGAAGAAGTTTTTTGGGGAAACAATTTGAAAAATTTGTCGTTTTTGACAAATTTATTTCTTTGAATTTGGCTTTATTTCGTGATTTTTCCCAAACCCCCGCATTTAAAAGCTACGCGCAGTTCTTTCCGGGACTATTATATAGGAGACGGACGACTAAATAAAGCAATATTATAATGCGACTGGGGAAAGAAACCCCGGGGAAGGGTCTTCCTTGGGGTAAATGAGAGAGAAAAAAGGAGTGAAGAAATTTGAAGTTTGGTCATTTTTTTTTTACATGAATTTGACTTTATTTCGTGAATTAAATCGCACCCCCGTGTTTAATACATACATGGTTCCTAAAGACTCATATAAAAAGGAAACGGGACAATTCGAAATGCAGGAGGTCGCAAAAAAAGGTCAAAAAATTGAAAGCAAATGTTTTTCAAAGGAAAACAGATGGAAATTCATGACACATTTTATTTTTAATCTAATTGGGAAAAATTAACTAAATAAATCTTAATACATAGTTAATTTTATCCATTTCACACTTTATTTTGTAATTATTGTCGTTTCTGAAAAGTAAGTTCGTGCAGTTATATATACCCGTAATGGCTATGACGTCATGACCTGTACCGGCCTGTACCTGTAATTCGGTCGCATTTAAAACCTACGCGTAGGTTTTACCGGGATAATGCCTATTTTAGTACCTCTGGGAAATATATCAAATCAATCCCCGAAATTGCTGAACATTCGCCTTTACAACCTCAATATAAGGTAATATGCAGATGGTCTGTTAGCACTATTCACTATACAGCCATATTTGTCAATAATGACACGAGATCACGTGATATTCTAGAAGTTCAAACATTAGAGGCAATTTGAGGACTTAAGAGCAAAAGTGATATTTTCAACAGTTCTTACCATGGTACAAGTTAGTGAGATACATTGTATAGGCAAAAAAAGAATAAATATACCCATACATAGACTTTGAATAGACCATTCGTGCAAATTTTTTTAAGTCCAAACCTAATAGTTATCTCCTCAATTAGACTTAGTCAACTAAATTAATCTCGGGGGCTCATTTTTGCTTTTAAAAGCCACAACTGACCAATAGTCAAAACCTAGTAGTTACTTCCCTTTACAAGACTCCTTTCCAGACAAATCAAGAAAAAAAATCAATCGTTTGTATTTACTTGAATAATACAATTAGTTGTTACAATATCTAGCTTTATATTTCAAGGATCCAGACAGCAATTACAATACCAAAACCTTTTACCAAAAATTGATCGCGGCGTTTTCCAAACAACGAAGATAATTATCTTTGAACAGAAACACTTTGAAATGGCCTTGAGTTGAGATTCTACAATAAAGTGGGTCATTGGGGTATTGATCATAGCAACAATTGAATGCTCGTTCTTTTAATTTCGACTTCTTCTGTCAACATTCAATAGTCAATTTGAAAGAAGCATACTGTTAAAATGCCATCAGCACATTTCATCTAAAGAAACGACCAGACATTGAGTTTTCTCTATATTTGATTTCATCACATTTGTTCAAATGTGTTTCGATCGTTGGATAAAAGTTCTTCTACATTGAATAATCGTCAGTGTGTTTTAAAAGATATGTTCACTATCCATTCGACCAATAAAATTTAGTTTCAGATTCTGAAATTAGCTAAGCTAATCAGTAATAGTGTTCACAACTCTCAAACGAAATTTAAGCCATTAAATCCTTGAGTATCCCTAATTCAGGCTTTCCCAAATCCGGCCCGCGACTCCCTTCAGAAAGGCCCCTCAAAAGTGACACCTTCCGCTAAAACGGTATGCTAGCTTAGCTCTATTAATTAGTCCTTATATTTTTTTCATAAAATGCATATGTCCCTTAACAATAAGTAATTGAGAAGGCCTGTCCTAATTTAATAGTTTGAAAATAAAAATTACGACTGGTATTGCTCTGAGACTATGCTTATAAACACATATACAGTTCTGCATGAAACAATCGAGTTACTAATGACACTTTTTTCTACCCTAGTAATCCATTATTACCAAGAACCGACCTGGAAGCATTATAATTTGATAGTAACATTAAAGCGGTAATGATATCACTTACAATCGATGGTTAGATGATTGGGTATCTAGAAATCTAATTTATTTTATTCCCTTATAATTCAATTTGTCTAGTTGGACAAAATAAGATCACAGACAAATAAGCTAGGTTTCAACATTTAGTTGGATAGGATAGGTGATAAATTGGCCGAGGCATCGAGATATTGTTTAAACAGTTCAGTTCTCAGAATGCTGTTAGTAATACATGTAGAAAGAAGTATATGTTAAGAAGCGCAAGATATATGGATATATTATATCTGGCATTCATTTACTCAACATTTCACATGCGCATGCTGACAGTTATCTAGATCACATGCTTATGCTGACAGTTATCTAGATCACATGCTCATGCTGACAGTTATCTAGATCACATGCTCATGCTGACAGTTAGCTGACAGTTATCTAGATCACATGCTCATGCTGACAGTTATCTAGATCACATGCTGACAGTTATCTAGATCACATGATCATGCTGACAGTTATCTAGATCACATGCTGACAGTTATCTAGATCACATGCTTAAGCTGACAGTTATCTAGATCACATGCTCAAGCTGACAGTTATCTAGATCACATACTCATGCTGACAGTTATCTAGATCACATGCTCAAGCTGACAGTTATCTAGATGTCATACTCATGCTGACAGTTATCTAGATCACATGCTCATGCTGACAGTTATCTAGATCACATGCTCAAGCTAACAGTTATCTAGATCACCTGCTCAAGCTGACAGTTATCTAGATCACATGCTCAAGCTGACAGTTACCTATATCACATGCTCATGCTGACAGTTATCTAGATCACCTGCTCATGCTGACAGTTATCTAGATTACATACTCATGCTGACAGTTATCTAGATCACCTGCTCATGCTGACAGTTATCTAGATCACATGCTCAAGCTGACAGTTATCTAGATCACATACTCATGCTGACAGTTATCTAGATCACATGCTCAAGCTGACAGTTATCTAGATCACATACTCATGCTGACAGTTATCTAGATCACCTGCTCATGCTGACAGTTATCTAGATCACATGCTCAAGCTGACAGTTATCTAGATCACCTGCTCAAGCTGACAGTTATCTAGATCACATGCTCAAGCTGACAGTTATCTAGATCACATACTCATGCTGACAGTTATCTAGATCACCTGCTCATGCTGACAGTTATCTAGATCACATGCTCAAGCTGACAGTTATCTAGATCACATGCTCATGCTGACAGTTATCTAGATCACATGCTGACAGTTATCTAGATCACATGCTCATGCTGACTGTTATCTAGATCACATGCTCATGCTGACTGTTATCTAGATCACATGCTCATGCTGACAGTTATCTAGATCACCTGCTCAAGCTAACAGTTATCTAGATGTCATACTCATGCTGACAGTTATCTAGATCACATGCTCAAGCTAACAGTTATCTAGATCACATGCTCATGCTGACAGTTATCTTGATAACAGCAATGGTCATATAAAAGCTTTTGCTTTTTTTAATTATACATGTACATTAATCTATATATCAATACAATACACACAACTTTGGAATCCACTAATTCACTAGGAGATAAAACAGAGACATTTCAGTATTTCCACTCACACAAATCGAACGGGCTGACATAAAAAGGATTCTAGGATTCTAGGATTCAATATTTCCACTCAAACAAATCGAACTGGCATAAATAAAAAAGAATTTAGGACTTTCTCATTGGGATAGAAATAGATTGTAAAATCTCCTTTAAAGGGATATGTTCACAAACTATACGACCAATAAAATTTTAGTCTCAGAACCTGGAATTATTTAGCTATTCTAATCCATAATATTGTTCACAACTTTCCTTTGAAATTTAAGCCTTCAAATCCCCGTGTAGTCAAAAATATTAGCGTTTGAAAGTCAAAAATACGACTAGCCGTTTATTAAGACTATGCATTATATAGAAAACACATATACAGAAAATGAAAGATAACTGTTAAGGTACGGGTATAATTGAAACTGATTTATGGTACGGGTATAATTGAAGGGATTGTGTGATTTAGGTACTGTTACAGTAAATCTGAAGACTTTTTACATATCGATCCTCAAAAATGGTGAACATTTCCCTTTAAATATTCTTCCTGTAACTGAGTAACAATGAATATCCGATACAAAGTAAGAAAGATGCCGGCAGAAAGGATGTTAGTTTCATTTTTACAGACGTTCTAATATAAAGAATCTAATCTGTAAGAATCTTAATACTAATGTTCGTCATTTCTAGCCTACAGACTATCACAGTTTTTAAAAAGAACATTAAGAAAAAATTTCATACAGATTGACGCATGAATAACAAACATGCCGAGACAGTACACACGTTCTGAAACACAATTTACATGCCGAGACAGTACAACACACGTTCTAAAACACAATTTACACCATTTACATGCCGAGACAGTACACACGTTCTAAAACACAATTTAACCATTTACATGCCGAGACAGTACACACGTTCTGAAACACAATTACACCATTTACATGCCGAGACAGTACACACGTTCTGAAACACAATTTACACCATTTACATGCCGAGACAGTACACACGTTCTAAAACACAATTACACCATTTACATGCCAAGACAGTACACACGTTCTAAAACACAATTACACCATTTACATGCCGAGACAGTACACACGTTCTAAAACACAATTTAACCATGTACATGCCGAGACAGTACACACGTTCTAAAACATAATTACAGCATTTACATGCCGAGACAGTACACACGTTCTGAAACACAATTTACACCATTTACATGCCGAGACAGTACACACGTTCTAAAACACAATTACAACATTTACATGCCGAGACAGTACACATGTTCTAAAACACAATTTAAACCATTTACATGCCGAGACAACGTTCTGAAACACAATTTACACCATTTACATGCCGAGACAGTACACACGTTCTGAAACACAATTACACCATTTACATGCCGAGACAGTACACACGTTCTAAAACACAATTTAAACCATGTACATGCCGCGACAGTACACACGTTCTGAAACACAATTACACCATTTACATGCCGAGACAGCCTTCTGAAACACAATTTACACCATTTACATGCCGAGACAACGTTCTGAAACACAATTTACACCATTTACATGCCGAGACAGTGCACACGTTCTGAGACACAATTTAAACCATTTACATGCCGAGAAAACGTTCTGAAAAACAATTTACACCATTTACATGCCGAGAGAGTACACACGTTCTGAAACACAATTAACACCTTTTACATTCCGAGACAGTTCACACGTTCTGAAACACAATTTACACCATTTACATGCCGAGAGAGTACACACGTTCTGAAACACAATTTACACCATTTAGTTTAACCCCTCAGATATCGACGAACACATTTTACAGCCTTCGTCAATCATCAGAGACTATCTTTTTATTTTAATTCTAATGCTTTAATGTAACTTGTGATCGTGTAGCCTGTGATCCACTTCCACATAAAACATAGCATTCAAGATGATCCATTTAACAACCTTTGCCATTGATAAGAAGCAATCATAAATATGTCGGCCATTCTCGCTACGGACAATAACTTCGTATGCAGCTGGCGGATAAAGCACACTGCTTAGTGCATTCACATATTATATTAATTCGCAATAATATCATCCAGCTTTTATTTAAAAAGAGTGCAAAAAGAGGTACTGAACCAAAATTAAGTTTTTAAATTTATGATATCGGAGAAAACATTTAACAGCCTTAAGAGGCTTTATTTCCAATTATATTAGATACCCTAAAACGTCATATCATTATACTATTAAGATTTCTGTTAACAGAATTGGTGTTTTATAGATATTTTCATTGAAAAATACTTGCCATAAATATTCTTAGTGCTATATTACCGTTGACCCCCAGACAGCACTAATCTGAGTGCTATATTACCGCTGACCCCCAGACAGCACTAATATCAAACTCTCTAAGGAATGGCTTTATCGGCCATATTGTCTGTATATCCAGAGCTCTTACATTTTTCTTTCCTATTTGCAAAATACTGCTTTCTCATACAATGCTAATGCGGCCATCTTTATTAAGCAATCACCTGCAAAACGACCACAATAACCCCCAGCCCCCCTTACGATGTTCTCGATAGCACCCCCTTTAAATCACTTGTGCAGCAATCAAATAGGAGCCATTATGTCTCAGATTCAGATACTTTTCACACCAATCTGTTTTTCTACATTTGACTATTATCTCAAATCTTCGTGGCCTAAGAACATGTTTCTCTTATAGAGTTAAGAACACAAGAGTCCCAGAACAACGAACCAGTTTCTGCTCAGTCTTCTTGCATGTGACGTTCGACCTCTGTGGAATAATATACAAAGTTGATATTGCAGTAGGCCTACTGTTAAATTGGTACATTTACTTCACATACAGTGCCCTGACTTAAAGGAATACTACCTTAGAATGATCAAAACAGCAAAATTTCTTAACTTGGTGAACAGTTTATATTCATAAGGCGACTTTTCTGGTGTCATAACTATACTATATAATCTGATAAATCCAGAACACTACCTTATATATTATAATTACTACAAGATATACAAAATATTAAACGTTGCACAATTTTACAATAATAAATTACTTCGATTTATGGTTTATTTAATTCTGTTTGTATACTGTAGACACCTTTTGTGAAAATATATTCTTATTGGCCATGTTTGAGAACTTAATTTTTTTGTTCAATTTAAGAGGTGTTATCGCTTTAACTATTACAATAAATCAAACACAGTCATTTCACAGTAAAATTACGTCTATTATTTCTATTTTTAAGCTGTAATTCAATTTATACGTACATGAAAGTAGCCTACATTAAACGTACAGAACTAATCAGATGGTGACAACTTGATGGAGAAAATTGGTTAATATCGGTGTTTTCTAATGTTATTTAAGCCTCAAGATATTAGTTTCCCTACATCATTTTCATAAAGGTTTATTTAGTCTGAGTTATTAATCCTCCTTATGTCAGATATATTGAAATAAACATTTATATCGTCGACAAAAACAATTAATAGAGATATACAGCACAGGTTAATGAACTGTTTGCTTTGACAATTTATTGTATGTAAATCTGGTCACGCAGTAAATATCCTAATAAACATAATTCTAAAGTCTTTAAATGGTACTTTATAATTGTTAGTACGATTTATCTGCACATAGAGCAGCAATCGGTGGTTAAAGTGTTGTGCAACGTTTCGACGTGTTTCTCCCGTCGTTACCAATCATATAGTGTAAATGGCAATATGTATATATATATATTTACATTTGCTTTTATTTTTTCCCATTGAAATAATAATGCGTTTGGCGTTCTAACCACATGACCTAACTTGACACCATATTTGCTTAGATACTCCTAACAAAATGGCGGCGAAATCTTTGATAGAGAAATATTTCTCGGAAAATCTGGTAACCTTGAGTTGAATACAATAAAAACTCCATGTTTTCAAAACGTAAATATAAGCAATAAACTGTTATCCTATGGCGTGTATGGTCGTATATCAGGACACAGGTTGACTGCAAAATATAGGACCATGCACGCCATAGGGTAACAGTTTATTGCTTAAAAAAATACTATCGGCAGCTTGCAACAAATATTTACATTGTAAACCGCAATTGAGCTCGTCAGTCATAATAATACAGGAATGAAGGCATCGAAAAAGAGTTTTACAGTGCAAATGCAATTTACATTCGAGTCCTTTTTTCGTGCATTTAGCGAAACTATCTAAATTTTTCGTTAAGAATATCTAGGAATCTTTCACAGAAATGCCATGTTGTCAAAAATGTAGTTAGTGTATACAGTTTGGAAACTGTTGTCGAACTGTTGTCGTGTGTGTACAGGACCAATTTTTGTTACCCATTTGTTTCGGCAACATTTTGTTTGTGTGTACAGTACTTTAGTCAACAATGATAACAGGGAATATCTGAAGACTACAGCTATATGGTAATATCACGTATCATTCACCCAAGGTAACCCTCTCTTGCTACAATTATGTCACAAAAGTACCACGAAAGAGTGATTGTTATCACAAGAAAAACCTCACGTAGTTTATTGAATACCAATACAAGGGTTGTATCATTTCAATTAGTCAAATTTCTCTCAGACTACTGTGGGGTTTCCTAACAATGAACCCAACACGTCTCTGAACATCTCTAAATAAAGCCAAGCATCATTTTATTATTTTTGATTATCATCTTGTTTTGAAGTGAATAAGGTTCAGAAATTACTAGATTAAATGAACATACTTAAGTAATGTTACAGTAGGAATGGACTTTTACGTCTTACTCTTAGAGGTACTTCGATATTCCGCTAATGAAGTAGAATAAATTTAAATAACTTCTATACCTAATATACAACTTAAAGGATCACTCGGTGCTGACAGAGTTCGAAGACTGCTGTTTAGTTTATGAGGTGTGCGAAATTCTGATCAATTGCTGGATTGAGTACATATGGGCGAATCAAAGACGAACAAATAACATACTAATGTTTTCAGTTGCCGGTCATTTCGAATGTTCTTCTATTTGACAAAGAGACAAAAACGAACTTAAAAATCGCTATAGCTATCCGAGCGTTTGAAATCTGCGTGCAAAGTCTCGGCGAAATTTTGATAAATCGATAAATTGCTTTCCATTGCTTATGTTTTACTATATAGCAAACTGCATAACAAAACAAATAAACTAACATGGATTCAAAAACGACCTGAGCGGCGGGAATCTGCTGCTAGATTCTAAGACAGGCCTTCTCAAATGGTTGCCCGCGGACCAAATCCGGCCCGCGACGCTCTTGAGAATGAAGAGTGACCCCTTTCGCTAAAACACTCTGCTCTCTCTATGCTAGCTAAGCTCTTTTTGGCCCTTATATTTTTTCATAAAATGCATAAAGGCCCCCCCCCCCCCCCCCCAACTTTTTGGCCACTAAATTATTTTTTTTTGATAATTTCTGGAATCTGAAAATTGAGTGGCCGAAATCCGAGGAGTTTTGGTGGTGGGGGTGGGGGTGAGAGTTGGATTTTGAAATGTTTTATCCAAGGGACCCCCCACCCCCCCCCCCCCCCCCCCCCCCACTTTCAGAAACGCTCCGCGGCCCCTGGGTTTACATATCGTATCTAAATATCAATACTTAAACCATTCAGATAACAATATTCCCTTTATGACTTTATTACAATTTTCTAAAGAAATTAACAAACTTATTACGTAACGTGTCTTGGCAGTTGTCTGTTATGTAGGTTTAAATGAAAAACGATTTGTTTCAGCTCATAGAATTGGGAAAATAAAATATATGAGTTTAAAGGGATTGTAAAGTGATTTTCTAAACTTTCTATGTGTATCGAGGACACTGATAGCATCAATTTGCACCATTCCAATTTCCATTCCGACGCCTGTGGTTCTTGTAATTCCACCAAAACTAACGCGTTTTATGACGTCACTGACAGTTATCTGCATAGATATCAATAGTAGCTTCCGGTAGATCAGTGGGGGTGACGTCATAAAACGCGTTAGTTTTAGTGGAATTGCAAGAACCACAGACGTCTGAATGGAAATTGAAATGGGGCAAATTGATGCTATCAGTGTCCCCGATACACATACAAAACTTAGAAAATCACTTTAAAATCCCTTTAATACATAACAATGTATTTGGTGTAATCTTGATTTAAACATAAAATAACTTATCGGTAGCAATGATGAGATATTTATTTGATAATCTTGGCAATGTTATGCCTTTCCCTCAGATAAGGTTTCGTGAAAGGTGACCTCTCTATTGAGCATGCCATTGTTAGTACTTATTGCATCGGAACAAAAATTTAACTTGATTAGGAATGATCTTAGACGATCAAAACAAGCTGAGTCTTCACATCATGAAGCGAATCCTGAATATCACCTAACATATTATCCGAACACCATTATCGATTATTACAAAGAAAACAAAATTTCAAGAAAATTATTAAATTACAAAAAAAAAACAACTCAAATTCTCATTAAATCATAGTCTAATGGCAAAAAATGTGGAATCTCTTTCAGCGTTTTACATTAAGTCTACGTGATGTTGATGGGTTTCGGATTTTTAATAAATATCCGAGTATACATTTCCTGGGTCAAAAAGACTTTTATTTAATGCCAGACTAAAACTTTCTAGAAAAGGAAAGGGTTGCTCGCCCTCGGCAACACGTTGGTTTTTATTGCTAAAAGTCTTATCTGGTAAGTCAGTTCAGGATTGGTATTTATAATACTGTGACGTTGATTGACAAAGATATAAGTGCAAGGGGTTTACTAGAGGACGATTCTATAAATAAACTAGATTTGAGGTTGACTGGATATATCCGATATCTGGAAATTATAGATTTGAGGTTGAATGGATATATCCGATATCTGGAAATTATAGATTTGAGGTTGAATGGATATATTCGATATCTGGAAATTATAGATTTGAGGTTGAATTCTACCTCAAAGTATAGGTTTCAATAACGACAATGGTCGTTTTAATACCTTTGGATTTTTCAAACCGGCTTCCCTTCCCAATGGTGCAGGAAGGCGTCATTTACATGGACAAAAAGCGTCCAAGTCGAAAAGGATTAGGGCAATGCCGCTGTCTTGGTTCAATTGTTCTTACTAATAATAATAATAATAATAAACTCTTTATTTTACATGGGTCAGAATTAGGCCCTATACCACGAGTGGTAACGGTCCTGTCTCACACCCAGCCCATGGGGACAAACATAGATACAATATACAACATATAGACACCAAAAAAAAAAAAAAAAAAAAAAAAAAAAAAAAAAAAATTTGTGTACAAAGTTTGATGATTTAGAGATCAAGTACATGACCACAGGCTACTGGATATTTTTTTTTTTTTTAAGATATACAATATAGCAATATACACAAGTACATGTGTATTAAATGGACATATTATACTCAAGCGATTAGTGTACAGTTCAAGGAGATGCATGTCTATAAATTCCCATTGAGGTGCAAGAAAGAAGTGCACAAAAATTCATTTTGATTCGTCTTTACAATTGATTTCTTTATTTCAATTGGCGGGGAATCATGTCACTTCCGGTTCGGTTGCTCTTGTCAATAAGGTCGATAAATAGAATAATCAGTGGGGTTTATTTATAGTTTCCAGAAATTATGACGCTTCAGATCGAGAGCCCCGGGTAGTTGATTTCTGTAATCAGTTGAAAATAGTTGATAGACAGCTCAGAGACACTAAATCACAGTCTTCTTATCTATATTTTAAAAATCAATATTGCTCTACATTAGAAATTAACTTTTCAAGTGGATTATCAGTAATCACCTTCTTAAAGTGAAAGTTTACACCAATGTATTTCGCATATTTTGTAACTGTAAAAGTTAGCCTGAAAGTGTTAGAATGAAATTTTAAAAGGTTTTCAACTGATATCCGTAGATTAATGATGAACAAATTTCACTTCAAAACAATTACAAAAATAGCGATGGCCATCGTAAAACGCACACTTTTATAATGGCAGCCAATATGTTAAGGGGGTTGACAAGAGTTTTCAGTAAATGAAAGATTCTGAGAGTGACATCGGACGGAAAAATAGGTGTACTGTTATGCTAAAGAAAGCAACTAGAGCTGTGAACAGCACTGAGCGTGGCCCTTGATACTTTGCCTGATAGCTGTAAGACTTTTTGAACTTCAAACCCCTAAAGTCTGGTGTTCACTCCCTCATTTTTAGCAAAAAGTTTTGTGAAAGGGTAGATTCAATATTATATCAATATTACTTATAGTATGGTAATTTTTATAGCTTCTTGGTAGCTATAATATACAGGTATGTGTGAAATGTGAACATTATGTGACGGAATTCCTTTACTGATATAAATATGATCTATAAGTGTTTCACCTTCATTAGTATAATGCTGAACAAGTTGTTGAAAACCAAATTTTTGAAAATAATTATGTATAGACAAATGACCCTCCAAGATATTTTGATTGAAATCTCCCATAATAACATACACCAGATTCTTGTAATTCAACTGGTGATCTTTGTAACATTGGGAGAAATAATTCTAATCGATAAACAGGTGGTCTATGGATAACAATTACGTTAATATTCTTATCCAGAATATCCAAAGCCATGTGTTCTATTTCTAAAACTCCCAAATTTAAGATATTGACATTTTTTTCTTCTTTAAAATATATTCCTAATCCTCAATGCCCCTTTTCTTTTAAAAAATTGAAATCTTTAGTGTCATCATAGCTGCTGCTTCGAGGATGGTGGTAAAGGCGGAAACGATTTAACTTGAGTTTTGTTGGAGTTATTGAATCATTTAGCCACGTTGTTAAACCAAAGATATTATCTAGCATTTTAGTGTGTTTCTGTAGATCTCGTATGTGAATAGATGTAAACCCTGAACATTGTGTAAAATTATATTAGTATCAGTCGATATGGTCCTACTTTCAGGCTGTAATTGCTCCTAATGCTGATTATATTTTTTCATCACATACATGTTTTTTTCCTTAAAATCTTGTATTGTATGACCCTGTAATGTTTTAACTCTGCTTAACGCAACATAGGCTTGACCAGCTTGAAATATTTTACGGAGAGATATTACGCCTCTATCGACCAGACGATAAAAACGGGTTATAGTCAATTGGGCCCCTATCCAAAATGGCCCCTATCCAAAATGGCCCCTCGTTTGGTCAAAATGGTCCCTGATAAATGGTCAAAATGGTCCTCAAAAAAGGTCAAAATGGTCCTTCCAAAAAGTCAAAATGGTCTCAAAATAATATTTTTATTACATTATACATAATATATTTTTTTTATAATCTTTTTGAGAACTGGAACTGGAACTTCAAATTAATATTGTAAGTCTTAGAATGTCTTTGCTTTGATGAAAATATAAATAGGAACACAATTTATGTCTTCAAAATTTGTTGTTACAGAGTACAATTTTCAGTCAAAATTAGTGACCTTTGTTAGGGTTAAAATAGCTTCCAACTATTCCCTTGATTATCATCATATAAGCTACAATTTATAAAAAAAAAATCAGGGACCATTTTGACTTTTATTATTTTGGCCATTTTGACCATTTTGTCCTCAAAAGGTCATTTTGACCAAAGAATTGGTTGAAATCAAAGAATAAATACAGAGTCCATTTTGACCAAAATAGGGGCCATGGTGACCGGTCCATTTTGACCAAAATAGGGGCCATGGTGAATAGCCATTTTGACCAAATTTAACTGTTATGGCCATTTTGACTAGGGGCCATTTTGTATAGGGGATATACCCCCTTCCCCAACATTCGAACTGTGTAAACGTCAATATTTTCCTTTAATGCTGAGTTGAAATACTGTCTTTTGTTTCAATGGATTGGAGCAGTCAATAGCCAGTTGAATTGATGTATGTTAGTCAATTAAGTGTCGTGGGTAAGAAGCACCCTCAAAATAAGAAAAAATCTGATATTATATCAAATATAGCAAACGCTCGAAAAACATGTTAATTTTTATAAAGTTAACACAATGTGAAATGAGATTAATTTATTTTTGACCTATAATAATCTTAGCAGACGATAAAAAACAGTTTGAGCGCTTACTTTTTTATTGCAACGGATTAGCGCAGACGCGTAAACAGCCCCTAGAGTTAAAAGATTATGTAGTCTGACTAATTTGTTTATGACCTTTAATAACCTTAGCAGACGACAAAAAGAAAATTGGTCTTGTAGAAAGAGTTCTATCAATGGTAGAGGAAAAATTCGAACAGGTTAATGTATCAAAAATTCACTGCTCTAATTGATTGTATGTAAAATTAATATAAGTGAAAATTTTGCAAAAAAATGAATAAATTTTTGATACTTTTTAGAGTGTTAAAAGATTACATAATCAGATTAATCTGTTTATGACCTAAAATACTTCACACCTCCATGTGAAAAGTTCATGTCAATAGTTTTATTACCATATTATATAACCTGCTATAACCCTGTCAATCATTTTAATCCTCTCTACTAGGGCCTACTTTATTCTCAGAAAAGGGGTATCCTATGCCTATTTTCACTTTAATGGATTTTGTATTAAACTGCTCATGTCATATATCGTTGAAAAGAGAAAATTTAGTACATACTGACTATACACACCATATTGATATGAGATAATTGCTTTGTAAGTTTGAACCCTCAGTCGAAAAAAAACGCAATATTTTGAAAAAATATTTTAATGGGTTATTGTCATATATCGTTTAAAAGATAATCAAATCGGCATTACAAAATTGAAAAATTTAATTCTCTGCGTTGATTAGACAATGCAATATAGATGTCCAAAGTTGACAAAAATGTCAATTTTCAAATGTCCATAAAACCAGAAGTTAATATTTTTCAATTAATATCAGCATACCTATGGATATCTGAGGTCAAGGACATCCTTCATTGGAATTTTCAAGGTCATCAAAGGTCAAGGTCACATAATATGGCCTTTTGAATTTTCCAAAAATTAAAACGAACATAAAAAAATTTCAAATTCGAAATTCAAAATTCTGTTCCAACAAACTGTAGACAAGGTTAAAAGGTTTTGATAGACACCAAAATCATAAAAATCGGATAACAAATAGAGGACTTATTGATTTTTTGCTGAAATGTGTCAGTCTGTGACGGCAGCTTATGCAACACTTCCGGTTTGGATTTTTTATGCTAAGTGCATTCTAATTATGACTGACAGACAATATATGTAGTTTTTGTCAATATCTGAAATTTATACCGGAAGTGAGGCTGCTAGGCGATATTTTGAAAAACCGGAAGTTCTTACGTCAAAACCGGAAGTGATGAAAAAATTTTGATTGAGTAGTTTTATTTCTATGGACATTCTGTATACGTCCTGTAAATTTCCGGTCGATCGGATAATTAGCGGCTGAGTTAGAAATTTTGAGCTTTTTTGAAAATTTTGGTTTCAAATTTTTTGGACAAAAATATTTAAAAATTGAAATTTGTGTAGTCCCATCTGATACTTCTTTTTACAATGAAGATATTAAAGAAAATTTCAGCCAAATCGGTCCATAAATAAACCCTACAGACTAAGTGCAAA
This sequence comes from Lottia scabra, assembly GCA_029955415.1. Lineage (NCBI taxonomy): Eukaryota > Metazoa > Mollusca > Gastropoda > Lottiidae > Lottia > Lottia scabra. Next base: position 2,980,022 of record JARJEI010000018.1, on the reverse strand, counting down.
ATAATTGCATATTATGCAATAGCCCACTCCTGATTCAGCAAAAATTGAGTTTCAGATATTCATTTTTGATTCCAGGTCATTATATAATGTTTGGTGGATACAATTATGCTACACCATTTTCGATTTTCTCTAAAAAAGTTTCCCAAAAAAAAAAAAATAAAAAAATAAAAAAATAAAAAAAAACTAGAGCTGTGAACAGCACTGAGCGTGGCCCGTGATACTTTGCCTGATAGCTGTAAGACTTTTTGAACTTCAAACCCCTAAAGTCTGGTATTCACTCCCTCAATTTTTAGTAAAAAGTTTTGTGAAAGGGTAGATTCAATATTATATCAATATAACTTATAGTATGGTTATTTTTATAGCTTCATGGTAGCTATAATATACAGGTTTGTGTGAAATGTGAACATTATGTGACGGAATTCCTTTCCTTTAAATATGATCTATAACTGTTTCACCTTCATTAGTGTAATGCTGAACAAGTTGTTGAAAACCAAATTTTTGAAAACAATTAAGTATAGACAAATGATATTTTGATTGAAATCTCCCATAATAACATACACCAGATTCTTGTAATTCAACTAGTGATCTTTGTAACATTGGGAGAAATAATTCTAATCGATAAACAGGTGGTCTATAGATAACAATTACGTTAATATTCTTAAATATTCAAAGTAATGTGTTCTATTTTTAAAACTCCCAAATTTAAGACATTTTTTTTCTTCGTTATAATAAGGGAGCCGCGGTGGCTCAGCGAGTTAGACGCTTGCTCGCTAACCTGAAGGTCCAGGGTTCAATCCCGGCATGGGTCGAGATGACACCTTCGGATTTTTCAACCCGGTTTCCCCCTGTCAGTGATGCAGGTCGGAGGGGCTAACATGGAAAAGCGTCTAGTCGCTTGGATGGGACAATAAACCGAGGCCCCGTGTGCTATTGGCTGTGCACGTTAAAGATCCCTCGACAGTTGGAAATCGAAAACAAGAGCAGGCTAATAACGACTACTTTGTGAATAGTGACTGCATAGACGATACATTACAACTACATTCAACAATTACGAACAAATAATAAGCTAAGCAGACGATAAAAACAGGTTAAAGTCAATTGGGCCCCTATCCAAAATGGCCCCTCGTTTGGTCAAAATGATCCCTGATAAATGGTCAAAATGGTCCTCAAAAAAGGTCAAAATGGTTGAAATCAAAAAAGAAATTCACAGGCCATTCTGACCAAAATAGGGGCCATGGTGACTGGCCATTTTGACCAAACCATTGACTAAGGGCCAATTTGGATAGGGGCCCAATTGACTTTTTATTGCAATGGATTAGTGCAGACGCGTTGCGAACGCGAACCCTCAGTCGAAAAAAAACGCAATATTTTGAAAACATATTTTGATGGGTTATTGTCATATATCGTTTAAAATCTAATCAAATCGCCATTACAAAATTGAAAAATTTAATTATCTGCGTTGATTAGAAAAATGTGATAGAGATGTCCATTTTGACCAAAATAGGGGCCATGGTGACTGGCCATTTTGACCAAATTTAACTTTTATGGCCATTTTGACTAGGGGCCATTTTGTATAGGGGATATACCCCCTTCCCCAACATTCGAACTGTGTAAATGTCAATATTTTCCTTTAATGCTGAGTTGAAATACTGTCTTTCGTTTCAATGTATTGGAGCAGTCAGTAGCCAGTAGAATTGATGTATGTAAGTCAATTAAGTGCCGTGGGTAAGAATCACCCTCAAAATAAGAAAAAATCTGCTATTATATCAAATATAGCAAACACTCGAAAAAACATGTTAATTTTTATAAAGTTAAAACAATGTGTAATGAGATTAATTTATCTTTGACCTATAATAATCTTAGCAGACGATAAAAAACAGTTTGAGCACTTACTTTTTATTGCAACGGATTAGCGCAGACGCGTAAACAGCTAAATTGCTGTCTGCTAGAGTCCAACCCTAGAGTTAAAAGATTATGTAGTCTGACTAATTTGTTTATAACCTTTAATAACCTTAGCAGACGACAAAAAGAAAATTGGTGTGTATCTTGTAGAAAGAGTTCTGTAAATGGTAGAGAAAAAATTCGAACAGGTTAATGTATCAAAAATTCACAGCTCTAAATGATTGTATGTAAAATTAATATAAGTGAAAATTTTTCAAAAAAAATGAATAAATTTTTGATACTTTTTAGAGTGTTAAAAGATTACATAATCAGATTAATCTGTTTATGACCTAAAATACTTCACACCTCCATGTGAAAAGTTCATGTGGGTAGTTTTATTACCATATTATATAACCTGCTATAACCCTTGTCAATCATTTTAATCCTCTCTATTTCAATTCTTTCTCAGAAAAGGGGTAATCAATGCCTATTTTCACTTTAATGGATTTTGTATTAAACTGCTCATGTCATATGTCGTTGAAAAGAGAAAATTTAGTACATACTGACTATACACACCATATTGCTATTAGATAATTGCATTGTAAGTTATAACCCTCAGTCGAAAAAAACGCAATATTTTGAAAACATATTTTAATGGGTTATTGTCATATATCGTTTAAAAGATAATCAAATCGGCATTACAAAATTGATAAATTTAATTCTCTGCGTTGATTAGAGAATGTGATATAGATGTCCAAAGTTGACAAAAATGTCAATTTTCAAATGTCCATTAAACCAGAAATTAATATTTTTCAATTAATATCAGCATTCCTATGGATAGCTGAGGTCAAGGACATCCTTCATTGGAATTTTCAAGGTCATCAAAGGTCAAGGTCACATAATATGGCCTTTTGAATTTTCAAAAAATTCAAACGAACATAAAAAAATTTCAAATTCGAAATTCAAAATTCTGTTCCAACAAACTGTAGACAAGGTTACAAGGTTTTGATAGACACCAAAATCATAAAAATCGGATAACAAATAGAGGACTTATTAATTTTTTGCTGAAATGTGTCAATCTGTGACGGCAGTTTATGCATCACTTCCGGTTTGGATTTTTTATGCTAAGTGCATTCTAATTATGACTGACAGACAATATATATAGTTTTTGTCAATATCTGAAATTTATACCGGAAGTGGGGCTCCTAGGCGTGATTTTGAAAAACCGGAAGTTCTCACGTCAAAACCGGAAGTGATAGAAAAATTTTGATTGATTAATTTTACTTGTATGGACATTCTGTATACGTCCTATGAATTTCAGGTCAATCGGATAATTAGCGGCTGAGTTAGAAATTTTGAACTTTTTTGACAATTTTGGTTTCAATTTTTTTTTACAAAAATATTTAAAAATTGAAATTTTTGTAATCGCACTTGATACTTCTTATTACAATGAATATTTTAAAGAAAATTTCAGCCAAATCGGTTCATAAATAAACCTTACAGACTAGGTGCAAAATAATTGCATATTATGCAATAGCCCACTTCTGGTTTAGCAAAAACTGAGTTTTAGATATTCATTTTTGATACCAGGTCATTTAATAATGTTTGGTGGATACAATTTTGCTACACCATTTTCGATTTTCTCTAGAAAGTTTCCCAAAAAAAAAAAAAAAAAAAAAAAAAAAAAAAAAAAAAAATAATCATAACGAAAACAAAGCGTGACAAATCGAAAGATTTGCCACGCAATAAAAAAAAAATAAACATAACGAAAACAAAGCGTGACAAATCGATAGATTTGCCACGCAATAAGTGTCCTTAAGCAATATTTACAATAAAATTAAAACAACGAAACCTTTTTGCATCCCTTTAAAATAAAGTCAGGGTCGTAATAACCCGTTTTCAATATTTAATATTGAAAAAGTAGAGCAAAATGATATTAAAAAAAAATTTCTCTTGTGATTATGAAAACATAATTTTCTCGAGTGAGCTCGATTTAGATCGTAATCTTTTATCTTTTAATAATTTTGTTAACAAGTCTTTACATCGACAAGAAACTATCCAAATTGACAATAGCCATTTCAACAGAACAATAAACGTTTATATAAAGATAGACGCTCCATTCAAATCGACAACATGACAAATACGCCCCAGTAAAAGTAATAAAAAAACCCACTCACACAAGTTTTGTGCAAGCGAAAAACATGCAAGGCGAAGTTAGTTCATGACATATTTCAAGTGTAGTTCTAAACTCTAAACAGAGTGAAATGTATTGTGTTTCCAATCAAGGCTAAGAACAGAATCGAACTCATTAACTTGTTGACAGGACACAAACACTCAAAAGAATGGTTTGAATCTAACTTTTCAATGAAAAGATGAACTTCAACAGATTGCTAAGAGTTCAAATACTTGTTGATAAATCACTTTAACGAATGATTGCAATCATAAACATCTATATCAAGCCTGCCTATTTTTGTGTTACCCTTCGGCGTAATGAAGTCGATGTGACCATTTTGTGGTGAAGGTGATGAAGATATAGGAGGCATTAAAGATTTGAAAAATGAGCTCACAAATGAAAGTTTCTGATGCTATTTGCTGACTACGTGTATATCGATAATTCATTGAAATAGCATACGAGTGGTCATATTACATATTAGTTCGATTTCATAACCCGTCGGCATAATAAAGTCGCTGTGGCATTGTAGTATGGATGAAGCAAATGAAATGAAATGAAATGAATGGAGTTTTACGTCCTACTTTCTGCACCTATATGGGCTAATTGAGGACGGGCAAACGCCATGCAGTGTGCAATGAGGGAAATTTTGCCAGGACAGCGGCATTAGCCTGCTCTTATTTTCGATTTCCAACTATCGAGGGATCTTTAACGTGCACAGCCAATAGCACACGGGGCCTCGGTTTATTGTCCCATCCGAACGACTAGACGCTTTTCCATGTCAGCCCCTCCGACCTGCATCACTGACAGGGGGAAACCGGGTTGAAAAATCCGAAGGTATCATCTCGACCCATGCCGGGATTGAACCCTGGATCTCCAGGTTAGAGAGCAAGCGTCTAACTCACTGAGCCACCGCAGCTCCCAGTATGGATGAAGCAGAGGGGGCGTACTTAAACAAGACTTGAAAAAAATAGCTAACAAGAGAAAGCTTCATCTGATGCTATTTACTGACTACGTGTAAATTAAAGGGATTGTATGTGTATCGAGGACACTGATAGCATCAATTTCCGCCATTCTAATTTCCATTCCGACATCTGTGGTTCTTGCAATTCCACTTAAACTAACGCGTTTTATGACGTCGACCCCGCCTGATCTACCGGAAGCTACTATTGATATCTAAGCAGATCAGTGGGGGTGACGTCATAAAACGCGTTAGTTTAAGTGGAATTGCAAGAACCACGGAGGTCGGAATGGAAATTAGAATGGCGCAAATTAATGCTATCAATGTCCCCGATACACATACAAAGTTTAGAAAACCTCTTTACAATCCCCTTTAATTCAAATGTATGCATAAAGCTAATATCTTCAATTTTATATTTTCATAACAAACGTCGATGAAACATAATCCGCTTCTTTATTCGCCTAATAAGATTATTTCTTGACAAGAATTTCTCATAATTCCTGACCTTTTAATATAACTCAAACCTTATCTTGAACAAAAGAACTCTGACCTAGTACTTAGATAATTAAATTGCAAGTAAAAATTGAAATTTAATCCTAACTTATCTCACGGCAGATAACACAGTTCTCTAACACAAATATTAATCCGAAAAAATCTTAGCGGAAATGTAACACCACGTTCTTTTAGACTTAAACCAGTTAACATTAGTTCGTTATTATTTTTAGTTCAGTTGCTGAACCAGAACATGAGTCCATCATTATAGAACTTTATTGTGGTAGGCTACTTGTCAAAAGCCGACAGCAACCAAAAATCTCAATATATCACTGTTCCAAAAAAGATTTTTATAAAACCTGTAATGCCAGTTTGAATGCAATGGGCCAAACTTTGCCAGGACAACTGCACTCTCTTTGCATCGATTTTCAACTGTCTCTGAATCTACAACTCACCAAGTATCGTTGTACAGTTCCCCGCATTTATTCGTGGCTAAAAATAACGTTTGAAAAGCTTGAACACATGATAAAGAAATACATGTACCTCGAAGGCGTTAAATCTTAGTATTTATATTATTATAATTCCAATTATTGTGTTGTGTAATATTTCATTATTTTAGCGTGCTATTGTGAAGTTATGGTCTTCTGACTTAACTGCTATATATAGGAACATCACTTGAGAGATTACGATTACGAAGTAGGCGTTTCTACCTCTACTATTGGTGCACTTGATCTGGTCGGCTAGTTGGTTGGTAACTTGACGACAAGTTAACGTTCGCTTCCAGAGGATGCTGGTATTAACGTTCGCTTCCAGAGGATGCTGGTATTGCAAACTAGGGTTGCCACATGATCTCGCGTATTTTTTTTTCACAGTTCATACGTCAAATAGACTTCATAGTTATCTTTAATCAAATTGTGAATTGAACAGGTACGGTGCACGATGCGGTGTACTGTTTGGGAATTATAAGTTGTAACATTACGGATAAGCAAGGTTACGAAAGCACGGGGGTTATGGATGCAATATAGCAGTGGTTCCCAACCTTTTTCATACAGTTGCCCAAAATTCACGAAACTCTCATGGCCCCCAGGTTGGGACCCACTGCAGTATATGATAGAAAAAGTGACCACAATGCCTAAGAAATGAACCTAAGACGCGAATAGACGAGGAACCCTTTTCGTCCTGTGTCCAGTACGGGATTATCCGATACATTGGAAAATAGAAGAAGTGAATGCACGGAGTATAGGTCCGGATATGATGCAGACACGATTCTTTTATAATATTTTCTGCTTATAAAAAATCCAGCATCTCTTCACACCCCCTGTCTTCCATTGTATCGATAGACCCACATCGCATCGACACCCTACCTCAGACTGTTATATAAACCTATTGATTTAATCTATACCTTTGGTATTTTCAGGTTTGCCATTCATGAAATGGTACATGAAGCTTTTAGTGACGCGAAACATTCAGTAAATAAATCTATAACATGATAAAAGTGAACAAGTGCGATGAAATGCTTTCTTTTATTATACAAGACGTTGCTGAATAACATAACCAGGGAGCTAATATAGTTCATTATGGATTATTCGAAAGGAGTTAAACAAGGATGATAAAATAGTTTCTTGTGGTGCATTGAATCAAGACGATTAAAAGTGTTCTTTGGATCATTAGTAAAGAATTGAACTAGAACGATAGGCTACTAGTTTATTTTGGAGTATTCAGGCGCATTGAATCAAGACGATTTAAAAGTGTACTTCGGATCATTCGGAAGGAATTGAACTAAAACGATACTAGTTTATTTTGGATTATTCTTGTGGAATTTTTTTTTTTGTAAACAATATTTTATTCATATGTAGAAATGAAAGACATTGAGGAACAGGCTTTCGCCTATATTACCCCTCTCCTGGATTTCAAAAGGAATTGATTAAGGAAACAAGGTGCAGTCGTTTATTTTGGATTATTCAAGAATAATCAGGACGATTAAAAGTGTATTTTGGATCATTAGAGAGGAATTGAAGGACGATTAAATGCTGGGTTTAAATATTCAAGAAGTTACGGGATATCAAATCCATGAGTCACTATAATCTTGGGTATTCTTCAAAAAGAATTTTAGAATGTGTTGCCCGAAATAAACCATATACATGTACATTGTAATAACTAAATGTATTTCGTGTTATAATGAAGTTATCATCATAAAATTGTTTCGCCAGTAATTATGGATTAAAAATCAACAGGAATTAAATTAGAACCATAAAATACCTGGATTGAATATTCAAGAAGTTGTAGAATAAAATTCGTCAGGAATTAAATAAAAATAAGAACCATAAAATACCGGGTTTGAATATTCAAGAAGTTACAGAATAGCATATTCATGTGTCATTACAATCTTGTGTGCAGTCTTCAAAAGGAATTTTAGTATGTGTTGCCTGTAATAAATCATATTTTAATATCTTTCAAGGTGTGTAATCTTTGTACAATAATATATCTACGATCATCATGAAATATTGTTTAACCTCGGTTAATATGGATTATGTTTTTTATATTTCATGTAGCGAAATGGAATTCGTGTGTTAGTCACAATTAATGCATTTGTTTCTCGCTCACATTAATTCATCGTTCTAAATAAATGACTATTACGGATTACTTATATAGTTCATATTTCATCTTTGTGAACCAGATAAAATGTAACATAGACTAAAGGCTGACTGACTGTGCGAGTGTATAAAAATAAAAATCCTGTTAGTTACATAAAATCTCAGGAATTCAACCTCAGACCTGGAACGGACTTGTGTTTATCTTCTGGCATCTGGAAAGTGGTGTTCGTCGCTCGTTTTTTAATTTCTAAATGTGTCTGGCTTTTGCCTCCAAATTAAGGTCAACGTCTTAGGTTTTTTTTACGAACTCGTGTGTCGGATATAGACATATCATCGAGGCAGCTGGTAATGGAAATGGGATTAAAGTAACACATCAGAAAGGATAGCGAGAAACATTTATTTCAAGCCCAGGACAAAATGTATTACATGTATTAACTTTTTAATGATTTGAGCATTAAATTTAATAGTTGTATTATCAAGTTAATGGTAATTTTGCCGCATTTAGTAGTTGGATTACCAAATTTAATGATCAACGGCTAAGTTGGTAGTAAAATTATTTAGTTAATACTCAACTCATAACTTTAATGATCTGATTATTAAGTTAATAATTCTACCATTAAAGTACATTTTTTCCTAGGTGTCGGGAATGAGATAAGATTGTCGGTATAAATTCCCTAGGCACAATTTCAAAATGACTTTGGAAATTACTCTGGTTTTATAGTGATTAATTGGATTACAATCTACATTTGTGAAGTTATTATGCGAGTGTATAAAAATAAAATCCTGTTAGTTGTATAAAATCTTAGTAATCCAACCTCGACATTTGGAAATTACTCTGATTTTATAGTGATTAATTGGATTACAATCTAAATTTGTGAAGTTATTCTAAAAATGGGAGATTTAACCCTAATAGTGATGCCTGGTGAGGATTTTAACTCTACCTTTTCGTTAAGCACCATTACAGAGCATCCGTTACCAGCTTTTCGAGTCGAGAATATGACCTACTATTTGGAGTACCAGGTGGCGGAAACTTTAATGGAGTTTATCACCCCGATATTATCTTTTGGTGGTATTATTGGTAATATTATTACCATCATAATCCTGGTGAAATCATCCCTGAGAAAATCGACCACCTGCTGGTACATGACTGTGATGGCTATTCTGGACATAGTAACTCTTTTATTTCAGTTAATCTGGCTTTTCATCCGACCTAAAATTCACCCCAAATATTTCAGTGGTTGGATATGCGGGATTATTTTCGGAGTTTTCTTCTTCGCTATTCATTACAACGTGTTTCTTTTAGTCGCAATGACTATTGAGCGATACATCGCTGTTAGGTTTCCAATTCGTGCCCAGAAATTATTAAACAAAAAAAGAACAGTGATTATAATATCGGGTTTAGGGTTTGTGTCTTTGCTTGTGAATGCCCATCACCTCGCTACTAGAATGTGTGCTCGTCACCCCGATACCAGTGAAGTGATCTGCGTCGCTGACATCGGAAACGAGACATTTACTAACTTAGTGTGGCCATGGATAGACGCCACCCTTTATTGCTTTGTGCCTCTATTTTTCCTCATTGTTTTCAATAGTTTAATTGTGCTTCAACTGCGACGTGCTAGTCGACGTCAACGTGAGATGATGATTCGAAAAAATGGAGGAAGGTTTGCGAGCAATCAAGCGCAAGTGACGTTAATGCTACTGTTGGTGTCAGTTTCCTTCGTATTTCTAGTCACTCCTATAGCCTTGATCATCCTTATTGAACGATATGCGTGGGACAGACCTACTGCTCACGATAAAGCCACACATCATCTGTTACGAAGATTAGCCGGCGCCTTAATGTTCACCAACCATTCCTTAAACTTTGTTCTGTATTGCCTCAGTGGTCGACGATTTCGTACAGCTACGAAGGCGTTGTTCTGTTGTCGTAAAATAAATGGTGGTCGGATTGAAATGACTAACATAGCCTCTAAAAATATAGCATCTGCTAAGAGTAACCGGACAACTTCAAATATTGAAGGACCCGATTCCATTAGTGATGAGGACGCCGTGTCACTTCCGTGCGAATTCCGAAATGAACCACTCCAGTAAACCACTGTGACCTTTCCAACGTTCATTTTTTCTCTGTTAAATAACACCTCTGTTTTTAGGAACAAGCTACGTAGCATTTGTATTTTGCTATGGCATTCAGTAACAGTTTGCTCGACGTTTCTTTTTTTTCAAGGCATAATGTTTTCCTTCGTTAAAGAAAATTGCTGTATCCTACGTTCAATTTTTGAAACAGTTCAGGAAACATTTTGTCTCGCCTTTAATTATTAATGATATTATACACTTTGTTCATTACAAAACGATAAAACACTTTTGCTCTTGACAGATTGATCGATAACTGAAAATGAGACAATAAACGCTTACAATTTATCTTTTTAATTTATCCAAAACGTTAAAGGGTTGGTTGGTTGGTAGATGACAAGTTAACGTTCGCTTCCAGCAGCAGCTGATATCACAAACTTGGTAGTTGATGGTAGTGGTAGTAGTTGCGTTAAAGGGTGGGAAACCTTTCGTATTAAGACGCAAATAGAGGATTTGTGTTTCCGGTCCGTTCGATACAGTGGAAAACAAAAGAAGTAAATATGGATTAAGGATCCAGACACATTGCAGTCACTAATTTATTTGTATTGATTATACTGCATCTTCTATTAAAATTTATTCAATTATTAAATGGATTGTAAAGTTGTTTTCTAAACTTTATGTTAATCGGGGATACTGATAGCATCAATTTGCGCCACCAATTTTTATTCCGACGTCTGTGATTCTTGCAATTCCACTAAAACTAACACGTTTTATGACATTACCTCAACTGATCTACCGGAAGTTACTATTGATACCTATGCAGATAAATATTTGACGTCGTGAAACAGGAATGGAAATTGATGCTATCAGTGTCCCGATACACATACAAAGTTTAGAAAAAATCTTTACAATCCCTTTAAGTAATTTTTCCAGTATTCTTCAGATACGACTCGTTAAGCAAACATATATATCAAATCCTAAAAACGCTCTAAACAGTATGTTGTTTGTTTACCCCAGTTTATTTGCACTTTAACCGTTAAATATCTTGACAAAACAAAATAAAGGAGCTCTTCTATATTTTTTATTTGCATAGCACTTTGACTTCAAAGCCTACATTTTTTTTCGTCCAGAATAAGGAAGCTTCTTTATTGGTTAATAATTGAAATTGTTTGTACAGACAATATTATCAAGTTTACACTGTTATCCAGTGGAAATTCAGGTTTCCTGGAATAATTGTAAAAAAATTGATCCAATGCTCAGTTGTTTTTTTCTCGATTATAAAAAAAAGATTGTTAAATTCAATAGCAACTGTAGGTCTATCACTAGTGGGGAAAGGTTAGTCCGAGAAGGGCTCGTCCTGGAATCAATGAAGTTTCTATGAGTCAGAAGGTTGGAGCAGCGTAGGGGTCACAATGTAATTTCTTAGGGGGTGGGGTAAGGGGCTCTTCCATATAAAAATCACTGTGATGAATATCAAAATACTATCGATTATTGAATCCAAAGTAATGATTGGACTTTCCAGAAGATATTGAATCATGATGTGTCTCAGAACCCTCTATCAAATTAATTTGAGTTAAAGATATGTAAATTAATTTAGATTATAGATATTTAATTATACTTAATTATAGATATTTAAATTAATTTTCAATTTGATCATGTTATTATTGAGTACACCCTTGCCTGAACATGTAAGATGTTGTCCCTGGTTACCAAATATTGGTGCCATGGTTAACTTCTTGACCTGCACTTTAGAATGATTATTCTTGACCCACTTGTTTGCAATTGCAAGATCTTAAATTCTGTCTTGCTAATACGATTTAAGGGCACACACAAAAACCATTGCCTTTGTTGATGGTGATATTTATCACAATTTAGTGGCGGTGCTCAATGTCGCAAACCTTATAATATAATTTCAAGATACTATATTGAAAAGACTCGTTGTGGAGTTTGAGAAGATGTTATATGTTCGATGAGATAGATTACTAAAATTCCAACTTAACTAATAAAATGAAACTCGGTCGAATTTAAACCTGAGAAGATTGTTGTTTGTTTCTTATCCCTTCTGGTAAGAAAGATTTAATTACGCAAGTTCCTGAAGTCTGGTTTTCATTTTGAGATCCTCTGACCGATTTTTTGCGGTTAAAACTGTCAGGTATAGAGTTCCATTTCAGATATCGTTCTTTTGTGATTTACGTCCCACGTTTTTGCACAAATTGGGCTAATGAGGCCAGTTAAACGCCTTGCAGTGTGCAACCGGGGGAATTATACCAGGACAGTGGCACTAGCCTACCCTTTCCGACCATGGAGGGATCTTGAACGTAAACAGCCTGTGGCACACGGAACCTCGGTTTATTTCTCAATCGAACGGCTTGATTTGTCCATATCTTTCTATGGCCTTCGTCATATTGATACAAAACATTTACTTATCTGAGGCCTGTCATATAATTTCTGATTTTTGCATTGGTTGCTCACTCTGGGTTTTGCTCTGTCATAATTAAAACCACAGGAGAGGGAACAGTAACTGTTGTTCATTGCAGTCAAAAGGATTGTTTGATTGAAGTGGGTAGCATGAAAGGAGTGAATAGAATGGAAAAACGCTGTTAGGAATAATTTTCTATTAAAATTGATGATTAATCATAAATTGAATTTCTGAGAAAAAAAACAAAATCAAAACTACATCACCAAACGATGGTTTTATTTCAAGATTCTGACGTTCCTTCAGGCCAAATTGTTTGAAGCTATCAATAGTATGGTTCAGAAATAGCTTAGATTTCCACACAAACGCCTCTCAGCAATAGCTGTGACATTACAGATTGTTTAAAACATTAACCAAGTGTAATCGACTTACGCTTGATGTCCAATATAGATCACACTCGAAATCACTCGTATATCTACTTCGGAACTAGACTTTCGTGCTAGATAACCTCGTATGCTATACAGTAGTCGCCATATTAAATTAAATAAAATCATTCATCAGAGAGCGTCATCTTCAGCCAATCAAAAACGATCTTTGAACAAGAGTTGTCTTTTCCTGCCCATATACCGGACAAGATGGCCATGACTGGAACAAAATGACGAAGGTTGAGGCGTGTGACTCAAAATGCCAACCTTCATCAAAAGGCTCAACCTTCATCATTGTTCGAGGCTATATGACTCGGTCATGATAACTGCCATTTTGCACGGTAAATAGGCAAGGGGAGATAACTCTTGTTCGAAGATCGATTTTGATGGGCTGTTTTACTGCAAAAGGAGACAACACTCTCTGAAGAATGTTTGTGATTGGAGACCTATAATGCATTCGATAATATGGTAATTACCGTATATTACGAGGTTATCCAGCACGATAGTCTAGTTCCGAAGTTGATACGAATGTCGAAATGCTTTTCACTTTTTTGCAACAATACAGCCAATCGATGCGAATAACTAGTGTTTATTGTACATGGATCAGAATTTCTGAGAATATCAGCAGGTTTTTTCACTATTATATTTTTATTTATTATAAAAGATCATAAATGTTTTACCACACGTTAAAAACCCTTGATGTTAAAAAGATCAAAGCTAACGCTAAAGGCACATAATTATGCAAATGAAATTAATAATTGAGGAAGGCATCTGTTTATTGGGTAATTTTTATATCAGTTACATTGGGATATATTTGTTGTGAACTTGGATAAAAGCAAAAAAAATATCGTAATTTTCTTGGGTAATTTTGAAATCAGTGACATTGGATAAAAGCAATGAAATAAAGAAACCAAGTACTAACGATCCGAACCGCAAAACGAAACTCGAAATCCAAAAAGACATTTTGACGAAATAGGTAACAGCTTATGAACTTTTCACATGAGGAATTATATCAATCATACATGAGTAATGTTCTTGAATATATTTCAACGCAATTGTTGAGAAAGCCATTTGTTTTAATCAAACAATGTGACTCTATTCCTAGCGTTTTACTGCGTTCTACTGCGTTCTACTGAACGAATTATTTAACTGAAAAAAGACAATATGTTTTGAGAGAATTTTTTTTATAAGGGACAGACACATGGGGTTTGATGTCATTTTGTCATTAAAATTCATGGTTTTATCTGCAGGTTATTGCATTTTTCATCTTTGATCTGGAGAGATTCATCTAATATTAAAAGAGAACAGAAGACATTTCTAATAACAAGTATGAAAGGTAAATGGAGTAATCTGCAGATAAAAAGAGGAAAAAAGTATTTTAATCCGATTGAATTTCATCATTTTTAGAAGAACATTTCTTTGTACCTCTGTAAAAGGCTTTATTTTAGAAGTATTAAAGTAAAAAAAAACATGAAACATTTCTAACAAATGATATGGAGTTTTACGTCAATAAAAAAAACAAAAAGGTTCTAGTGTTTTCTGCACGTACGAATCATTTTTAACCAATGGAGAATCAAATACTTTTAACATATCAACAAAATATATAATTTTCAAAGAAAAAAATCTTTCCTTATAAATATTAAATGAAAAAAACAATCGGAAACCATTTGTAAACTCTCTCATAAACATCGGAGAGTTACTGAGAGTAATTTGTGCTTATAACTAAAACGTTATTGCAATCAAATCCGATCGTTTCCAGACACATTATATATAATATGTATGAATTCATTTTGCTCTGTCGCTATACACAAAATCACAAAATGATAACAGTCACACCTTTCATTACTTCTGAAATTTATGGATGGTCAACATCACCTAATCAGATTTCATAAGTAAGAAAGATTATGAGATTCCAGATAGCAACCCGAGATTCCAGATCAAAATTTCCTAAAATGACTCCTGTAAATTAGGTTTTTCTTTCAAAGGTTCGGTCAAAGTGTCATCATCGTCATTCTGTTTCTGTGGTTTCCATTCTTCGCCAGGCTTTATTGATGCTTTAAGTCTCTGAAAAATAAGACTAATTTATTGCAAAGGTGACAAGGCAGTACGTATTTTTTTATTCTATAATTATGATTGTAGATTCTTCCTAAGTTAGAAATCAAATATAAGAAGGTTATGCCGAACTTTCCCTCATTGCAAACTGCATAACGACATCCATTACAAGCATTATCAGCTGCATCAAACAACATGTTACATGTATCTTGAAAACAACTAAAACGATTTAAGTCACTGCTCAGACAATCACCAAAATCGATTTTGAATGCAGTAATATAATCAGATTAATTTTTCTTTTCAAAATTTATAATTTTAACAAAGTCACGTTCCGGTTAACGTGCAGACGTTAATCATCCAAAATGATCGGAAATTGACATACTCGAAACATCGACCCGAATCTAGTGGAACGTTTAAGATACATGTCACCAAGAGGATTCAACACTCAAGAGTAACATTTGATTATCAATCATTTTTGGGGTAATCAATTTATGCATTGAATTGCAACCGTCAGTGGGCCTATTTCATTCAACCATTCAATCATTCAGACCGTAGATTGACGTATACATATTTGAATGGAGCTATCACCTTTTTGACTATTTGTGGAAGAAAGAAAGTTGCATTCTCAATACAACTGTGTCATTATAAATTATAATATTGACTAATCATATTGAATCATTGACAAAACGATCTCAAGATGACATTTTAACAATTGCTTAAATCAATCTTGAATTCCTTGGGATGAAATGGATGCATCGTCCTATTCAGGTCGAAATGGCAAGCACAGAACATTCACTTATTGAGAAATATATTCAAGCTGCATAAAATTCAACCCTGAATTTGCAAGCATGAAAAACATAAAACAGACAAAAGATGAGTTTCAAGTATTGTCTTATTTAGGTCGACAAGGATAGAAAAAAGAGTAATGGTGAAATCTTCCTACCTCTAAAAATGACCCCTTTCCATCATAAATTGCTTTGACCATGAAAATTGCGACAGGAATCAGTGGAATTGATGCATAGATCCAACCAAATATTTCTACAACTCGAGGATAGGCAACCCCAGCATAGGATGGTGGAGAATACAACATAAAGGTTGATATCATTATTGCCTGAAATAGAATTATGCGAATTTGAACTAGAATCTAAAGAAATAAATTCATAGAAAGCAAGCAAATGTATTGTTATTAAATTGAACAATAGAATTAAAATGAATAAAAAAATAGCCAGCAATAATCATCGCCTGAAAAAGGATTATCCAAATTTGAACTAGAATCTAAAGTTAAGAAATTAATTCATATAAAGCAAGCAAATGCATTGTAATTAAATTGAACAATAGAACTAAAATGAATAATAAATTAGCCAGCAATATTGTCTTTCTGAGTATGATTCAGTTCTGGCGAATCTATTTATTCAACAAATAACACGTCGTATAAAGGTAGCCATATTTTTCCATTTCCATCATGATTTTTTGTTGTTTATTTGTTTATTTATATACTCCTGTGCTATTGATTAAAAAGTGGTCAAATTGGCAGACCTGTATCCTCTTAAAGACAAATTGTGACGTTCTATAGCACAGTCATCTTCACTCATAATTCCAGTCATCCCATCTGTAAATGGGTACGGATAATATGGGAAAGATCAAGGCCAAGAGGTTTGGTCAAGGACTTGCTGGGAGAAAGGATCCGCAAGGAACCTAAGTTGTTATCCTTGTAAACTATGGATGTTTCTTTTCTTTCTTTCTTTTCTTTAAAACAATTCTGACGGCAACAAATTTCAATAACATTACTGTATTGCTACTCTGAACAATCAATTCTGGCTGCGGGTCTCAGTTGTCCCTTAGCAAAGTATATGTGGTATTGAAATACATAAATGTAGGAAAAACATTCAATTTCATTTTGTAGAAATCTATTTCAACTTAATCATAATCAATGTAACTCTGCTGACAAAGAAAAAATCATATAACCTGATTTTACATCAAGAAATATCAGATGTCTCTACTGCCTGCTGATTCAAACAACAATTCCCTTTAGATATATTATTTGTCAATCGAGAAAAAACCTCTTAAAGTAATCTGATATCTATTGTATGTTATAAAAAATATGGTAAAATCACGTCTGATAGATCGTGTATGGATTAAATTGATGTAGCCATTTAATAATCATACGAATTTAGATACTTAAACCTATGAATGCGTCAAAGTTTGCGTAACTTCTCGTCCTAATTGATGTTTTGGGTGCAAAGAAGACTGTCCTGATGTAGATTGCATATTAAAAGGATAGCATCCGTTCGACCAATAATACCTTAGTTTAAGAAACGTGGATTTTGTGTAGCATTTTTTAGTTACAACGTCTTATTTAGAAACACATATACATAATTTAAAAGACATATGTTTAGATCGAGGTATAATAAAAGGGATTGTGTGATGTGTGATGTTTGTAATGTTTTAGTACTTTTGAAGGTTGGTAGTTTTTTTTTTAACCCATCCAATACAGCGTATTTCCAAGGTTTTTAATTAGAAAGAATTGTTGCAAACTACAAGGGAGATAATTAATATTATAGAAGACATTTGCCAGACAACATTTATTCCTGAAATCACACCGGAGACTGAAGAGTCAATTGCAGCCATGTTATAAAAATTATATGCAATTGAAATTTGCTGGCACTTACCACTAATATAACAGGTCAGAAATGTTTGAAATAATAAGGGAGAATGAGATAATAAATGTTCTTCAAGACATTTTCCAGACAACATTTATTCCTGAAATCACACCGGAGACTGAAGGTTAATTGCAGCCATGTTTAACTTTTAACTTTGCTGGCACTTACCACTAATATAACAGGTGTGATATATTTCCAGAAAATTCGAAATATTGCCGGTGGTTTTCGACCAATCATAGCCTTAATATCAGCTTCATAACGCTCGGCCCCATACAGCCATCCTATTACTATACATTCAATAAAACCAAAGAAAAACAGCGCCACGGCCACACAATACCAGTCTATTAACTGATAAACATATATACCTGCCTAAAATATAAAACATGCTACCTTTAATTATAAAAAAAAATACTAACAACCTGAACTGCAAATCTCGTAATAGAAGCTCATGAACCATTCCTAATACGGTGCCACTTCCTCAAATCGTAAGGAGGTACACTAATACATGAGTTTTTCATATTGAAAAGTGATATCATATGTGTCAAGAAGAGAATGCCTAGTGATAAGATTACGGGTCAATTTGAAAAAGTTCAAGGGAGATAAAAAGAAAAAATATAAAATGATGAAAATGGTCCACAAAAGACCATACATATTTTCATACTTTTGTAATAGTTTGCTTTGTTTTTATGATTTTGCTTTGTTTTTATGATAAGGCCTATTCTTTTTCTGTAGCCGGTTTTCAGCCTTCCTATATGTTTTTCAACATCTCAGAACGTTATCATTATGAGCCTGATAAAAGTATGTATGCCTTAAGGGACCCTTCAAAATTGGTATGCAGGAGAGACGAAAGTATAATCTTTATGATCTTACCCGCGTACACAATGGTATACCGACCAAGAAGTAAACCAAGCAAATAACTACTTTCATGAGTATTTTTCTTTTCGCCATAAAATGTGGGTATGTATCGAGCATGCCTGTAAATATCACTTCCATACAACAAAACTGAAAATTAATAGGAAGAAAATGATACTATGAACTTATTGTATCTCACAAATTGTAAATTGGTTTTTGTCACTGATAGTGATCTGGATAGATATCAATAGTAGCTTCCTGCAGATCACTGTCAGTGACGTCATAAAACGCTTTAGTTTTAGTGGAATTGCAAGAACCACAAACGTCGGAATGGAAATTCGAATGGCGCAAATTGATGCTATCAGTGCCCCTGATACACATACAAAGTTAAGAAAACCTCTTTAAAATCCCTTTAAACCTGATCTTCTGCATTATTTAGGTTGGAAAATAATGATGGACGTGTGTTTGAACTTAATTTCCTTCGCATACGCTCTATCTATCAAGATAATGTAATTTATGTGATATATCTCAAGTTGACAGTTTGGTTCTGTTCATAAAAAGTAAATCAGAGTTCACATACCTGTGTGTCCAAACCAATGGAAAATAAGGTTATGAAAAACATAACCGACCAGAGTTGTGGAATGGGTATTTTTCCTATTCCCTGTGGATAAACTACAAAAGCTAAACCTGGACCTACAAAACAATCTTAATGGTGAATTTCGTGATTTTTTTAAATATAAAAATAACCTTTCTTGAAAATTAAACTTTAAAATTGACTTTCTGACATAAATTCAAGGCCAAAATCAACCCTCGAAAATGCTGAAGATTCCCCTTAAAGGGTTAGACTGGTGACAAGAGAAACTCATACCTGAATCAACAACCTCACCCACTCCAACACCAGCTTCGTAAGCCATAAAACCCAGTACAGAAAATATAACAACTCCACCAAACACACTGGTTCCTTCACAGATTAGTGGTAACACAATAGAATCCCTGGAAAATATCAGTGTTATATGGTGACAGTCTCATACAAATTCTGGCGAATTTAGGGGAGTGGGTATACTGGGTAATTGCCATTCCCAATCCACCATCGGGCCGAAAATTTGTCATTCAGACATGCAAAGAATGTTGACCGAGTTATCTCCCTTAATGTAGAATTTTATTTTATTTTTTTTTATAAAATTACCTCCCTTGAAAGTTAACCTTGCAATTGATTTTGTGACAGAAATCAATAACCTATTAAAATAATATCATTGAGCAGCAACGGCGGGTGTGGTGCCAAACAGGGTATGCTTACTCTTCTAGACACCTGATACCACTTTTCAGTTTGCAATTTATAATCATTTATAGATATAATTCTTCAAATGAAAAGTTCA
The DNA here is from genome assembly GCA_029955415.1 of Lottia scabra. Classification (NCBI taxonomy): domain Eukaryota; kingdom Metazoa; phylum Mollusca; class Gastropoda; family Lottiidae; genus Lottia; species Lottia scabra. Next base: position 2,960,076 of record JARJEI010000018.1, on the reverse strand, counting down.
TTGGCTGCCACAATGTAATGCCAATGTGTTTACATGGATTTGACATTGTTGGAATCGTTCGTGCCTTAGGTTCATTATGATTGCATTAGTTCAAGGCCCAAATCAACTCAATTTTTGTTGGATCTTACCTTAAAACATTGTTATTAAAAGGATTGTGACTGGAAAGAGTAAGTAGACTACCGTAACATGGTCCTAATGAAAAGAATACTTGAACTGCAGCTTGTACCCAAACCTGAAATGTTGTTCATGATCAATTGCATTAAATATTTTTAAAGGTGATGCATGTTCTGTGATTAAATCATTGAAATACCCTTAATAATACTACACGATTCATTGTGTGTCAAGAAATTTGAAGACGGACATTGTCAGCATTGTTTTCATATTGCGGTTGACAAGTTGTATCTGAACAGTTGGTCATGTATCGATTTTAAAACGTTTTCGATGAGAATTAGCTTTGAAACGACAAATTTTTAGCTTTTTACTTAATAACGTTACCGGTATGTGTTTCGAAACGTACGGTATGTAAATGAATGCAGAAGTAGTATATCCATATATCTTAGTGTTTTAAATTAAAAGCTACAAATTCTTTGCGAAACAGGCACATTCCATTAGCAATATCTACCTTATATTATCATAAAGCCACAAAGATCAACATTCATTCGAGGCTGTTTATCGAGGAAGTTATTATGAATTCTGAAAAACTTCCTTTACCTTTGGGTCGAGAAGTTTTTGAAAATCCGGTTTCAGAAAATATAAAATACCATCAACTGATCCCTTTAAGGTGACTCCTCTGATCAGTAGGACAAATAACAGAACATAGGGCACTAGCACTGTTACATACACAACCTGAAAAAATAATATATAACAAACAATCTGTACAGGCAAAAAAATTCAATCAAAACCACATCGAAAACATCTTAAAATAAAGCAATATAGTTGTATAGCAGTAGACTCCTCCAAAGAAAGGTACCATCAGATGCTTCAAAAAGAGTAGGCGTGGTCTGCTTAATTAAAACATTTTTATTGGAACGGCTGTCGGTGGCTATGTTTTGCACATCATGATCAGTACATCCACTGCCCAATTTTTTTATTGGAACAGCTGGTTGTGGCCAATGTTTTGCACATCCTGTTCAGTTCATCCTCTGTTCAAAACATTTTGTTGGAACGGCTGCTGGTGGTGGCCAGATTTATGCACATCGTGTTCAGTATATCCTTTGTCCAAAACATTTTATTGGAACGGCTGCTGGTGGTGGCCAGCGTGTTGCAAATTATGTTCAGTACATCCTCTGTCCAAAGCATTTTATTAGAGCTATTGCTAGAGGTGGCCAGATTTTTGCACATCATGTTCAGTATGTGTCGTGACTACACATACACATTCGAGTGCAAATAAGCTTCCTCCATGCATTAACATGGAGCAAAAGAGGGGGTGTATGTATAAGATGTCGACATACTCGATAAAACACCGACAAATTACACAGACGGTCATGGCGTTAGCACAATAGGTGTAAACGTAAACACCACTTTATTTTTCGATTGACCGAGTTATTACACGTTTAAAATATGCAATATAGATACGGTTATAACGAACATTCATAATGCATTATTCCTAAAAAGTTGTTTACTTTTAAGATGAGGTATGTCAACGATCATTGAGTTAAGCAGACCGAAGAAAGTAAATGACAAAAATTACATAAAGCTGTAATTTTTCATTCACTGTTAAAGGGAAAGAGTAGACATTTTCGATTTGGATTTGGTCTTGAATAGATGTAATTAACCTTCTTAAGGATTAAACCTGCACAAAAAATACCATAATCCCCTTCAATTATACCACTACCTAAACAATTATCTTTCAATTTCTGTATATGTTTTCTATATAAGGCATAAACCTTACTTAAATACGAGTCGTATTTTAGACCTTTAAACGCTGATAGTTATGAATACCCACGAATTTGAAGGAACAAATGTTCTGATTAGCTGAACTAACAAATTCCTGTTTCTATGACTAAGGTGTGATTGGTCGAAGTGATGGTGAAAAGGGCCCTTTAAAATTAGCTTTACATATTTTTTTTAATCTAAAATGTACTTTAAAAGCCTTTTTATATTAAAATCACCGACGCATCATCATTTTTATTGAGCTTAAAAGGGTTGACATGGAAAAGGTGTCTAGTTGTTTGGATAGGACAATAAACCAAGGCCATGTGTGCTATTGGCTGTGCACGTGAAAGATCATCCAACAGTTGGAAATCTAAAATAAGAAAAGGCTATTGCTGCTGTCCTGGCAGAGGTTAGGTCATTGCACACTGCATTGACGTTTGCCAGTCCTCAACATACCCAACATGTGCAGAAAAGTGGAAAGTAAAACATCATTTTATTTCATTTCATCGAGTTTCAGAATTATATAATTTCACTATATCTGATTTTAGTACATTCCCTTAAAACCTTTATTCGGGGATCCTTTGACAATTTGTCTTGGTTTGGATGTGTCTTAGGGGCACCCTCTAAACACGAATCTATGTTAACTTTGGCTAAAAGTTTAGTTGAAGCGGTCATCCTTTTTCTTGTTATTTTACGTGGGTTTGCCAAGTGTTTAATGAGTTGATAAAGATAAAGAATCATACTAGATTGGGCGACCAGACTTTCTATAAGTCCAATGGTGCATGGTTGTCGTGTTGAGATTTAACTAGACTATACTGCTTGGGTTTTCAGCTGGTTTTCTCAAATGTTCCCAAAAATGCAGAAGGAAATGACCATGTCCCCTGAATTGTCTGCAGAAGGCATCGAAAATATGCAATTTCGATGCATTAATACACTAATATTAATTGTGGTCGTTGCAGGCAGTTGACATTGGTGTTTCAAGATATTACAAAATATAACATATTTATTTTCAGACTTATAGATCAGTTTGTGTCCCCTGGATAATGTCCAAAATGTCCTCAGTCTGGGACATGTCCCCCAAGTTGAAACCCAGGCTATACTTCATTCTTCATGGTCTGATTACTTTATCAATGAGAGATTTAATAAAAATAACACTCTGATACATACCTTACCAATAGTTTTAACACCTTTAATCATACAAAAAAATACCACAATCCAGGCAACAATAAAAACTACAATCAACTGCCATTTGACACCACCAAGCTCGGACACACCTGATGATATGTCTAATATTCCATACCTACGTAATAATAATATGGCAATACAATTCCAGAACCAGTTTCACAAAGCTGAAAATATGATTTTAAAATCTTTAAAAAAACATCAGAGAAGTTCGACATTGACATGCTTGGCCAATCGGGTAAATAGAAAACTAACATGATCTGAATTCGAACCTGATTGGCCAATCAGAAATTGAAACGGTTATGTAATTGACCAAATCATAGATATGGAGCAAATGTTGTCCTTTGAGAAAAGTTTTTCGTCCTGATTTTCTGCACCTGCTGAGGCTAACGAGGACGGGCTAACGCCATGCAGTGTACAATGAGGGGAATTTTGCCAGGACAGTGGCATTTTTATCGTCCCATTCCCATGTCCGCCCCTCCTACCTACATCAGTTACATGGGGAAACCGGGTTGAAAGAAAAGTTTCTATCGAAGCAGGATGTGCTAAACCTTTATTTATCTATTAGAACTGCATGGAAATATCATAGTTTCTTCAAATATACGCACACTTTTCTTTTGTTCTCTGCATATCTGTTTTCGATATAAGCCATAGTATCAATGAAATTATAGTCGTACTTTTGACTTTTTAAGTTCGAGGGAGAGTTGTTAAGTGTATAACTTAGTAGCTTAGCTAAATAATTCCATTTTCTGTGAGTAACAATTGATTGGTCGAACGGATGATGAATGTAACCTATCCCTTTAAATCACAATTGTGCTCGAGCCCCCCTCCCCCTTATTTTTGGCCGACTGATGTCAGAACCCTCTAAATATTTGCTGTTGAATTTAAAACATATTATATTGCAGACCCCCCCCCCCCCCCTTTCTCTGGATTTGCCCCTGATATAACACCTGTTTAAATATATGCAGATTCTGTAAGATATGCAGATAACAATGAGTAATGCAGATAACAATGACATTGTTAACTGATTTCTTATTGAAAATCGGCAATGCGTGTGTATCTTCATGATCTTCGAGTAATAAAATATTGTCAATAATATCTTTTGACTTTGTTATTCAAAATCCACTCTGCGTAGACGCTTCTTTTTCTTGACATCTTAACGTAGTATTTTTTTACAATCACTGGTATAACTAGTACAAAATGAAGGGAACCCTAGAACTTTATTTAATGTTCAATAAGAATCGGCATAATATGTCAGAGGGCTTCGGAATAGGTATTGAAATATGGAGTAAAACTATCACGAATTTTTAACTTAAAGCGATACAACCTCTTAGAATGAACCAAAAAAAAATAAGTTCTCAAACTTGGTTTATGGTCGCTGGGGATAGCACACAATTTCGAGAAGCGTCAAATATGATATATTAAGTGTACTTGAACAGATATTAAGGCAACTTGCTGTGACATAACGCCCCAATTTGACCCCAAAAAAGCAAATATAAGGTTGCCGAGGATATCATAGAAGTTCGAAGATTATATTATAATATATTTGGTATAGAACAGATGTTGGGGAACCTTGCTCCAGTTTGACTCAAATCTTTGGAACGAAGGAACTAAAGGACTGCTATAAAAATATATATTAAGATGGGTTTCTGCGAAAGAAACGCCAAGTGACTGATCTAATTTCTTACCTCCAAAATTCCTCGGCAGATGCTGATATTTTCGAATGATCTGAAGTGTTCAGTTGAGCTAAAGAAGATGTTTCGTTGTCCCAGTTATTAAAGTCCCACAAAGACGTGTTGTACTCGGTTTTATTTTTAATGCCGCTAAACGTTGTACATTGGTCGGTGTTCCATTCATTGTCGCAGGTTGTCCACGGTAATTGTGTATAGAAAGACTGAGAAAGATAATACAGTGTCCAGGCCATGATCATATTATAGTGCGCAGTGGACGTGAAACAAACAACCATCATTCCATAGCCAACACCTGGTGATTACAAGAAGAAAATCCTAATTAGGTATTGAAGTATTGGCTCAACAAGATGAGAAGGGGGGGGGGGTGGTGACTAAGGACTTCAGTAGGTTGGGACCGTTTTGCTATAGGGGCCAGGAGGTATACTCGCCTGTGAGAGACCTGAATCCATGGATATGGTTAAACCACTATCTGTGTTGAAGAAATGGCTCAACAAAATTACTGGAGGGTCTAAGAACTTCAGTTTAATCAAATTAGATCCAAATTTCGTTTCAATCGGTAATAGGTCAGAGTTCAATCTGACAGTACTGCATTAGACCCTGCATTAGCTGATCGAAACAAAATTTGGCTCTAATTTGAACTAGACTGCAATGATTTAAGTAGGTTGAGTTCTCTTTTGAGGGGGACATGAGGTACATTCCCCTCAGTATTTTGTATTTTGACTGGTTTTGGGACCCACAATAGGGATTTGAATTCGTAGAATTGGTTCGATATGTATATGTGTTATTTGAGCCATTGTATTCACTTCTCTTCGTAAAGTGATATCTATATCTGTAAGTGATATAGGCTTTCAAGGCTTCTACAGATCAATTTCACTGATATTGATTATATTATATACGACATATACATTGTAATTTATCAAATACAAAAGACACTCCACGCCAATCATTCTCATGTTACAGTAAACGATTGTCGTAAAGTGATCTGGTCAAGAAGTGGGTCAATAAATAATTTAACAAAAGACCCCTTTTACAAATACTTTCTATACCTTTTATACATTACCTTTGAACAATGGACATATTGCCCAGGCTTGAACCGGACTTCTGCCTGTGAACTGACCCATGGATTGTTCCAGTAGATACAAAGGTAATCCACATGTTACCAAGAATATAACAAACGGGATCAAGAATGCTCCTATAAAATATTTAAAACGAGCGATTAGCATGGCAGAAACGGTTGATTATGTCTTACGAGAATACAATAGCATCAGTTTGGTCGTTAAATCAGTCAACCCAAAGGTAATCCACACGTTACTAGGAATATAACAAACGGGATCAAGAATGCTCCTATAAAATATTTAAAACGAGCGATTAGCATGGCAAAAGGGTTGATGATGTCTTACGAGAATACAATAGCATCAGTTTGGTCGTTAAATCATTCAACACTATTGTCTTAATTGTGATACAAAACAAATTGGGTTTTATCAGCGTGGTAATTTTATTATGATCTAATTTCATCATTTCATACTTAGAATTGAATGGAATCTAATATTAAATTGGAATGGTACAAAGCGATGCCATCAGTGTCTAAGAATCACATATATTATATTTTTTAAAACGTCTTTACAATCACTTCAAAAGCATATTGTATTGTTACAGTCCTATTAGGTCACACGTGTATGTCGTTTCGTCCTTGAAATGTATAGAAAATATCGTCCTTGAAATGTTTTGAAAAAATGTATAGAAAATAAAGGCCCTACAACAAGCTTTTGTGAAAATGGACCACGTAGGGTTTTGGGTATTTCTGTTATTTCTTTTAGTACGAAATAAAAACTGTATTGCCGCTAGACTGGTTTTTACTTATCTTAGTTGTAATGGTGGCTTCCAGGACGGAAAAAAAAAGTAATTGGAAGCAAAGATTTTTTTGAATTTTTGCCCTACTTTTTTGAGAATTAGAAAAGAGGATTCAAAGTAGTATTGTTAGTTTTAGAATGCCTTTGCTTTAAAGAAAATATAAATATGAACCACATGTCTTCAAAATTTGACTTGACAGAATAAATGACTTTTTTGGGGTTGAAATTTTAGAGGAGAATACTCAATCTCACATTTGAGTGACCACATCTTAGGAATTAGGAATTGTAAAACGATATTATGCTTTGATTAAATAAAGTTGTAAAATAAAAATACGAACCTCCACCATTTATGTTACATATGTACGGAAACCGCCAAATATTACCAACACCTACGGCCATGCCCATAGTGGCCAGGAAGAATTCCACATGATTTGCCCATTTGTCTCTCTTTGGACTGTCTGTGGAGTTTTCTGTGTCTGATTCTGTTGTATACGTATCATCACCTCCCAGTGAAACCATGCGTTGAGATGTTGTCATCCTGCCATCAACTTGCTTACTGACTTCGACAATATCTTATAAATTAATAAACATTCTTGTACGACTTGAGAAGTGAAGCAGAACGAGCACAATAGGCATAGTATCTGGTCCATTATAGAGTAAACTACAGTAACATGATATGAAATGCTTTCACACTTCACTTAGTTGAAATACAATACATTGTAGCAATTATATTTTAAATTTATATACATCGGTGTCTCAAAAAAAAACATCTCACAGATATACTTCAACATGAAACCTAAAAATATGAGAGTCATGGAATGACAATTGTACAAGTACTGCCCCGAACAAAATAGCATGTCAAAAAATCAATATCAGAGCAACTTGTACATTTCAGTTTGCCTTCACCACAATATCAACTATTTTGTACGGATCTGTCTTCTCTCAAGAAGCGACTATCCTGCATTTCAGTTCCTGTTCAATCAGTGCAGTACACCTGTTCCTGAGAGAATTCCATACTTTCCAGACTCATTACCATCCATTGGTACGGACGAGCTGAACAGGATCTTAAAGGCACAATGGTCGCTTTTTGGGCAGAAATACATTCAGATGAGATCCGAAACAGCATCTCAGGATGGAAAACGCTTGATATTAGTGATTGAAGTGTTGGAGGGCATATTAAGCACGGGTTGAAATAGGTAATTTGCTCTGATACCTAAGTATTTGACCTGTTATTCTGTTCGGGGCAGAACTTAATTAATTGTTATTCGATGACTCTCATATTTTCAGGGTTGCACAAGGACATCTTGAAGTATATCTGGGAGAAATTTCAAAGATATCATTTTACCAATAGCTGAGACACTACTTGTCAAACTTGGGGACGTTTATTGTGACACCAAAGTATCGTGAGGAAAAGTTGAAAAGAACTTTGAAGAAATAAGAAAGAAAGAAATATATAATGCACATGGTTGTTGAATTTGAGCGATAATAACTATCAATAATAAATTTATTTTGGCAACCCATTTAGACAAAAGTCCAATTTTCAGTCATTGATTATGAAAGAAATATAAAACATAACGGTTAAAATATAAGAAGTATCTGTATTTTAAAAAAAAAATTATAAACACTTGCAATTATGATTCACCATAGTAAACAGGGACAAATTTTCTCAATTCTTGTTTAAATGCATATAAGGAAGGATAATGCTTCACAGTTTGTAGTAAAGAATTTTTGAGTAAAGAAGTGGTGTATTGAAATGTAGCATAGCATTCATATTATATTTCGGTATATCTAAAGTTTGGAGTGTATAAGATCTGTGTCATTTCTGGTTTCCGTTAATTTTGATCTTTCGGTAAATTTACTGTTCAAATATTTAGGGTATGTTTCACTACTCGCCCAAACACTATCAATATGTGTCATGAAACCATGAACATTTTTCGTTTGACACTGGAAATGGATGGTGCTATACCAATGAAACGTACCTCCCACCCCAATCTTCATCGCACATTGTAATCACCAAGTCAGACAAATTAGTAGATTTTTATGAAATGTATCATATTTCTGCCGATTTATCTTTTTTTTTTCCTTTGTTTTTTTTGTTTTTTTTTGTTTTGTTGCAGTAATGCAAAGTTCTAGAAAACGCGATTTAAATGCCTTTATTTGAATCAGCTAAAGCATACAACGGACTGAGATTCATAAATTTGTCTTACGATCCTGAGTTATAGAAAAATTGAACTTTAAAATGTCTTGGGGTAAACTGATGTATGTATAACAGATTAAACACGCATTTAGCCCATGAACTTAAAAATAATGATTGAATTTCTATAATACCAAATCTAAAACTTTAAAGAAATATTGTTATAAGTCATGAATGTGGGGAAGTAAAGACGGGTTTTATAGGGTCATGGGGAAGTTAATGCACGATACGCAACATTGCACTAACAATTTATTTTATTCTATTATAATGCCCGATTTATAATAATGATTATTCGATAAATAATGCACTCAGTCATCTCGTACAAACTAGATAACAAATGACTCTGTGCGGATATTTAAAGAAATGTTACATACAAACAGTTATGTATAATGCTAATACATGTAAGCGTCCTTAAAAAATGTTATGTAAATAATTGTATACAAAGAAAATTTCGTTTTTGCATAACCATTTTTGGTGTAGATTTGGATATTGATATCTGAAATTTATTTTTCAGATTTTAGTCAATTGAATGAAATTTTTTGTTCGAAAAAAAAAAGGCGTGAAAACAGTCGTTTCCTGTACATTTTAGTGACTAAACGGCAGTGGTTTTCTTCCCATTTGCTTAATTACAAACTTTCATGGTTATCATTTATTGAATTTTCGAGGAGACACTAAGTATTTGGTCAGGCTTTCATGTGACATACTGGAAAGTTTTTAATGAGACTAAATTTCGTGATTTAACATGGAAAGCCATAGCAAATGAGTTGTTTAGATATATCAGAGTTCTCTCCCTTCAAATATTATAAAAAGAAGTGGTTTCCACATCACTGGTGATATAATCATTATACCATTTGTAACGTAAAAGAGTCAAGAGCTTTGTTAATGCAACATTTGATATTTCGTATTTGACATTTTCATAACTGTTTTATGTAGTGTGCATGTTCCGATTCGTAGCTTTCCTGGCGTCTTAAAACTATTGTGAAAGAAGAGGTAAAATATCTTTATTTTTTTACAGTCTGCAAGGAAACAAATGTATATGAATTTTCAAATGAATAGATTTTAAAGGGGAACAATCGGTATCTTCAAGGGTCCATTTGGGTCTTCAAATATGTAAATACCCTTCAAAAGTACCAGAAATGCACGAAATTGCATAAAACAATTATATTAAAAAACTCAAAACATTCGTATTTTTGACTTTGAAGGCTAAAATTTCGACTGTGAGTTCAGAACGATGTACTGATTACCGTAGCCTCAAAAATTCGAGTTTCTAAATCTATTATAATATATGAATCGAACCTTCCCCTTTAAAAGAAATCAAATTCATGTTTCTTTGTAGTGAATAGATGTGCGATTAATTTCATCTCCAATCATTCACAAGAGACCACAGAGAGCTATGATATAGACATGAAATAAATCGATTAAGACCACCAACTTAATCGTAATCATCTCAATAATAGTCCAGTTTTACTAATTGTGCTCCTTTACTTGCAAACATATCCGTCCATTCTTGTGAGGCAGAATTTATTCAAGGCCTTCAAAGCAAGGGCAATAAACAACTAGCTCGTTCTTTCTATTCCACTTTCCTAAACATAGATGACGTTTTGTCACTGAATACCTAACTCCGCTTTTGGAGACTTCGTAGATGAAATCTACCCAGGAGAGTTGGAAATCTTCAAGTTTTAATTTAGTTAAACAAATTGAAAGAAATCTTATCTGGCATCATAGAGATGTAACCGGTAATGGGATGAAACCTAATTGGATGAAAATTATATGACTCGGAACATGGGATGCCCAACAATCGTGTCAGATCATCGATGGCAGGTGGAATCAATTTCAGAAAGTCACGAAACGCAGCATCTAGATTGACGGTTTCATCCGATCGTATCTTGCGTCTTTGAGATATAAACGGTCATTGCTATGGGCTGAAACCTCATTGGTTGAACATTATATGACCCAGAACATAAGAGGCACAACAATCGTGTCAGAGCATCGATGGCAAGTGGAATCAATTTAAGAAAGTCACAAAACGCAGAATCTAGATTGACATTTTCATCCGATCTTATCTTGCGTCTTTGAGATGTAACTAGAAAGTGCTATGGGCTGAAACTTAATTGGTTCAACATTATAATATGTCCCAGAACATGGGATGCATAACAATTGTTTCAGATCATCGATGGTAAGTGAAATCACTTTCAGAAAGTCACGAAGTGCAGCATCTAGATTGACCATTTCATCCGATCGTATCTTGCATCATTAAGTTATAAACGGTAACGGCTTTATGGAATGAAACCTCTTGACCCAATGAGGACATACGATCTTACGTCTGTCCGATGTGGGAGTTATTTCTGAGTGATATTAAATGGAAAGATGTTAAGAGAATTTGATGTGAAAGTCATCTCAAGTGAGGGTAGTATATGGGGTAATAAGTTGTTAATAATTTGGTTTATGTAGATGTTATTGATCTAGCCAGACCTGTCAATGATAATTTCTCGTAAACTTGTGCTAGCTGATATTAATGGTTATGATTATACAGCGTTTTGGACATCGTGTAACTGTTTATTACAAAATGTATTATCAGTTCGAGATTTAGTCTCAGTTTTCAATAATGTTAGCCTAAAAAACTCAATCGGAGCAACTCTAGAAAAATTGGCAATATGTCTGGCCAATTCCTCCAACGTGATATTCAGATGAGATGTCGGAACTGTATGGTCCAAAGTTATAATGTCGATTTTTATTAGAGCTGTTCGAATGGCGTTTTCGAGTTCCTACTTTTTTTTAAAATTTTCACCATGATTTAAAGCAAATATTGTGTAATTTTTGGTATTTCTACCAACCTGGACCATTTATCAGTCGACCAACTCCCAAAAAATGATATATCGGGACCTACGCAGTTCCGAAAAATCATCCAAATAATATCACGTCGGGGGAATTGGTCAAGGACTAGATTTGTTGGGCTACTATAATGTACAATAATGTTGTCTGCTGCCACTACTGCTGGAATGATGGTATTCGTAAGTTATCTTTAAGCAGTGGGGATTTTGACATTTAACAATCGTTATGCCTGGTTTCTTTAGTTTCATTGTGGTCACTTAAATCATATTTACACCATTACTAGTGCAGTTTCAGTGTGTTGTATCGTTGTAGTGTGCCGTATCGTTGTTATGTACCATGCCTGCCATCAAGAGTAGCAGCTCAATTTATTTGATTAATCGTGCTCGAATAGTAACATACCCACTCACCTCAATGCCTGCAATCGACAGAAGAAGCTCAATTTATTTCATGAAGTGTTCCTCAATTGTACCAAGACTATACCCACTCCAACTTGCATCACGTTATATTGTTTAGATTTAGTTTAGATAGTTTTCAGTACAAGTCAAAATAATCTGCCAGGTCAATTACGTGTCACTCAAAAATTTCAAAACATTATGTTCACAAGGCTTGTCATTTTGATTGTACCTTCATTCCTCGTGGATTCAGCTTTATAATATCATAATAAATATTAAACATAAAATCACAGTAAATCATTATGCATATTGAATTATAAATTTCATGAGTCTGCGTGCACATAGAAGTATACTTTTCGGGTATACGGTGTACGGTTTGAGCGACACGCGTATACCTAAAATCAAACAAGGTAATTTCATAATACCTGGGTCACATAAGAGGACACTAATCGAAAACGAAGTATTCCTACGTATATTAAAGTAAAGTGTAGTATAGTAGGAATCGTGCTTGTTCGATTTTCAAGTAGTGTATTCCGTATATTTTTATGTGTACGCAGCCTTAGAGATAACTATTTACCTTGATAAGGAATGACATGGGTTTGTATTTGATAATAGATACAGAGCCCTGCAATGGGCTATATAAACCAACCTCTGCCAAATTCTTCAATCACTCAACTACCACCATCAAGAAGAATAACCACGATCACAACGAGTTTGGAAGAATGAAGAAGACCGAGTAACTCACGCCACACTACCCAAATGTATTAGATTATGTCCTTATCTTTCATTATTGTTAATCCATTTTAATCAAAATGTATTTTATAATCTGTTAATCTTATTTATTGTTTCTATGTTTATTGCTATGGTTATGTAAATGTACATGTGTATATATATTGTTAACCTAAATGTAAGAGAGAAGGAGGAATACGGACGATTGTCTCCCGAAACGCCTACACCCCATTTCCCCTACAATTAGTTAAATCAACAAATGGAATTTATCTCTTTGGTATAATGAACTCATCTAGTGGAGTTTTTAAGTTAAACATATTAGCTCTTATCCATCTTTCCACGATTCCTGTTTTGCCATAGTTAATATCGGAGGTTGATCTTCAAGATTCTTGGACGCAGATGGAAATAATTTGGGCGTTAATGACTGAAGCAATAAAACAATTTTTTTTTAAGATAAAACAAGAAATTACTGGTATGTTGATGTTGTTAAGGCCAGTAAAGTCAAAATTTCTTTATATAGGCAGGAGCAGCCTTGAATTCTGCACCACCACCCTTGAGAATGAGTTTTTACACGATTTGCCCTCAATATGAAATTGCTTCCCACGGGTCTGAAATGTGAACATTTTGTTGTATTTTAATAAATTACTGAACTTCCTGTATCGAAAGGAAGAAAATTAAAAATAACATGTTAAATGTGAATGAATTCTTATCTAACAATTGCCTCGGGAATCTGAAGGAAAGTTATGAATCGGTCAATATGAGTTTATATTAGGTCTGACATAACCAAAGATTATGAAGGAAATGACAAGAGTAATCCTTTATACAAATATATTTAATAATGACATAAATAAATAGAGGGAATAAACCATATTTACATCTAAGATTACACAACATCAATAATCACAGAAAGAAATAATTTTACATTATGAATTATTACCAGGGATGATATGTTCTATTGGTTGTTCGTAAAGGAGACGAAGGTGAGGTGGGGGAGGAAGCGTATTTTTGGAACTTTCCTAAGATCATCGTTACTTTAAAACTTTTTAATTTACAAAATTCGAAAAAAATAGGTTTAAAGTTTAAAATCCGAATTCGTATATATCGGGTGTCCCAAAAAAAAAGTCCCCAAGTTTGACGGCAAGTATCTCAGCTGCTGATGAACCGATCTCTTTCAAAATCTCACAGATTTACTTCAACATGTACTTGTAAAATGGTTGAAATTGGTGGTCGATGTAGTGAAAGCACAATGAACACAGGTTTAAATGTGTAATTTTTGGACATGTTCGGGGCAGTATTTGTACAATTTGTATTTGATGACTCTCATATTTTCAGCATCTGACAGGGACATGCTGAAGTAGATCTGTGAGAATTTTGAATATTTAGGGACACCCGATATTACATTACCGAGTCCAAGTTGATGAACGATAACACGGTTCTAAAACGGGTTCAGGTTTGGGGCTTATATCAAGAACATTGCGACAAAACAATAGCATTTCTGTTGTCAGTTCTAAAAAAAAAGCGAATTCTTCGGTCTTTTCGAAGTTCATTTCTCTTTCAATTTTTTAGGGGGAAGATATCGATGATTCCAAGTTAGTACAAAATAGAAATCCAAGGTCCCCTTACCGATAACAATACCGAGTTTTTCTTGAAATTCTACAGGAAATATTCGTAAGTTTTCCTACTGTAATTAAACATAATCAATGAATGGGTGGACTAAACTGTTATAACATTATTATGATATGAGACTAAAGAGCGTTATTCCTCACATCCAGTCTTAATTTAAGATTTGTGAAGATTTCTTAAGACATTCTTTCCGTAACTATACTAATAAAAAAATTTCACTTGACCATGTGTGACCCATGGGTATTCAGAAAAGGCACGTTAATTTTTGGTCAACCGGAAGTACAAACTTTAATGCAACGTAAGGAAACCTTTGATTTTTGAAGAATTTTCGATGATGCCAGGCTATTTTTTTTTTCAAATCCACAACATATTGGCATCACCAAATATTTTTCTAAATTCTTTAAATTCAGTGCGTTTTATTACATTAATCATCCATCCTATTTGTAATTTCCGGTTTTTTACTTCCGGTTGATCGATCTGGAATTTTGAAAATGTTAATTATGTACACATGTTTTAAAACATTATCTTACCATAGAGTCAAATAAGTTTGATGTTATTTTTCAATATGTTAGTGTAATCTACCAGTACCAAGCCCTTTCACTATCCCTTTTGCTTAATTTTTATTTGTGGATTAAGCGCTTCTAATAAGCTCAATTTATCATAACAAAAACTTTCCTTTTCGTCACTAGCACTATAATATTCTGTTCATCATTTTGGTAATATCTATAAAAGACCTACTCCTTTTTGTCATGTCTGTCATAGTTATAAATGTTAAGAGACATGTATGATTCCATAATCACCCTTCTTGTGAAGAGCACATCAGAAAATATGCCTAGAAACAATTTATTTTCCAAGAAAACACAATTTAATCTCCATTTTAGTCTTAAGAAAGCGCGAACATCTTTTCGTCTGAGTTTTATATTCACAAAATTTTCCGTTTTATCATTTTGTCTCACAATTTTGTTTTTTCATATATTTCAAACAAGCCACAATAGCAAACACTTTTCTTTTTTTTCACTGATTTTTCTTATAATTACTTTGTTTCATTCATTCCTTACCATTTTGATAAAGCACAATTTTCCATTATACAATCCATTTGAAAATATATTCGTACAAATTTCACATTTCTAACGTTGTTCATACACAATCCACCTGTTGTAAATGAATAATCAATTCGTTGTAGACATACCATACCACCGTTGTAAATACACATAAATTCATTGTATTTATACAAACAATCCATTGTAAATACACCATCGATCCATTGTATTTATACAAACTATCCATTGTAAATACACATACTATCCATTGTAAATACAAACTATCCATTGTAAGTACACCATCTATCCATTGTATTTATACAAACTATCCATTGTAAATACACATACTATCCATTGTAAATACAAACAATCCATTGTAAATACACCATCTATCCATTGTAATTTACAAGCTTTCTTTTTTGAATAATCAGCTACACAATTCACCCTTTGTGCATATTAAAGCTACCGGTGTACAATTATACAATGTATATGTATAATCCATCTGTTGTAATTACACACTTCACCCGTTATAAATATTAAAGCTACCGATGCAATTATACAATCTTTCCAATGTAAGCACACAATTTATGTAAATACATAACCTATCCGTTGGGAATATACAATCCATTCTTTGATCACATACAACCCATCCTTTGATACATCCGTTATATTGCACAATCCCGCAGTGTATACACAATTCATCCGATGTAAATACACAATCCAACCTTTAATACAACAATTCATCCGATGTAAATACGCAATCCAACCTTTAATACAACAATTCATCCGATGCACACACCGGGCGTCTCTCAGACATTCTGTGTTTTGATATGACTATTTAGAAGTTCTTTATCGGCTTCCGACACCGGTTGACGAACGTATGGCACTCTCGGAACATTGGCCGCAGACGATGAACGAACACCTCCTATGTCAGTTGTTAAGCGGATGTCCTCTGTTTCCGACATGCTTGTGTATTCGTTACCAGAAGCTCTCCGTGGTAGTTGTTCCTTCTTGCAGCACTTGCAGACGTGGTCTTGGACCTTTCGAAACAAATAGAGGCGTCTGAAACAAAGGTCACAAAGCAGGCGCACTGAATTCATGGATTCTAGTAACTCACAAGACATATTGCGAAAACATGCAGATAAACTGATGCAGATAAACAAACTACTTGCGCTTATTAATGCAATTGCAAATAATTTTGGAATGAATATATTATATTGAGTGAGTTTAACGTAATACCAAATTTGGGTTAACAAAATCTTGCCATTTTTTTCAGGTTTCTTGTTCCAGTTTCCACCCTTATGAACTATCTTTACCCGCCTATTTTATGTACATATTGTAACCTTATCAAGAACCAAGGCGTATTTTGGAAAGCTGATGACTTCGAAATATACAAATATAGAATTGAATTTTGTATTACCATTACTTCATGATATATGAAGATAAAATAAACTATTTCATAATTTCATAAAGGTTAGATTATTATAATTCAAAGGGGAGTACACGACACGACATTTCACTTTAAAGTAGAAATATGCCTTGAAAGATGTTATATAAATCATAGTCGTTTTGAAGTAAATGAGATAAAATTATGAAAATGGGTCTGCCTCTAAAACTCTAAATCACATTTAGATTTTAAAGGAATACTTCTTAGAATGAACATGAAATCAGAAATTTTAAATTTAGTCAATGATGCCCAACATACATAGTCGTAATGAAGATTTTTATACAAGATACATTTAAGAAAAAATAGTTCTGTCTTTGAAACACTTTTCACCAAATTAAGATTTTAAATACTTTTTCTGTGAATGAACTTAAAATAAAACTAGAGCTGTGAACAGCACTGAGCGTGGCCCGTGATACTTTGCCTGATAGCTGTAAGACTTTTTGAACTTCAAACCCCTAAAGACTGGTGTTCACTCCCTCATTTTTAGTAAAAAGTTTTGTGAAAGGGTAGATTCAATATTATATCAATATAACTTATAGTATGGTAATTTTTATAGCTTCATGGTAGCTACAATACACAGGTATGGGTGAAATGTGAACATTATGTGACAGAATTCCTTTACTGATATAAATATGATCTATAAGTGTTTCACCTTCATTAGTGTAATGCTGAACAAGTTGTTGAAAACCAAATTTTTGAAAAAAATTAAGTATAGACAAATGACCCCCCAAGATATTTTGATTGAAATCTCCCATAATAACATAAACCAGATTCTTGTTATTCAACTAGTGATCTTTGTATCATTGGGAGAAATAATTCTAATCGATAAACAGGTGGTCTATAGATAACAATTACGTTAATATTCTTATCCAGAATATTCAAAGCAATGTGTTCTATTTTTAAAACTCCCAAATTTAAGAGTGGCTCAGCGAGTTAGACGCTTGCTCGCTAACCTGAAGGTCCAGGGTTCAATCCCGGCATGGGTCGAGATGACACCTTCGGATTTTTCAACCCGGTTTCCCCTGTCAGTGATGCAGGTCGGAGGGGCTGACATGGAAAAGTGTCTAGTCGCTTGGATGGGACAATAAACCGAGGCCCCGTGTGCTATTGGCTGTGTACGTTAAAGATCCCTAGACAGTTGGAAATCGGCTAATAACGACTACTTTGTGAACAGTGACTGCGTGATTTATGTCTTCAAAATTTGTTGTAACAGAGTACAATTTTCAGTCAAAATTAGTGACCTTTTTTAGGGTTAAAATAGCTTCCAATTATTCCTTTGATTATCATCATATAAGCTACAATTTATAAAAAAAAAAAATCAGGGAACATCTTGACTTTATTTTTGTGGCCATTTTAACCAATGAATTGGTTGAAATCATAAGAGAAATTCAGAGGCCATTTTGACCAAAATAGGGGCCATGGTGACTGGCCATTTTGACCAAACCATTTTGACTAATAGCCGATTAGGATAGGGGCCCAATTAACTATGACAAGATTAAACATTTACTTTTTATTGCAACGGATTAGCGCAGACACGTTGCCAGTTAAATAATTTATTGCTGTCTGCTAGATAGTCCATCACTACAGATTATGTACTCTGACTAATTTGTTTATGACATATAATAAGCTTAGCAGACGACAAAAACAAAATTGGAATTGGGTGTTACAGAAGATACTCTCCTATAGAAGCACTAGTCAAGGTCACAAGAAGAGAGCATACATTTCAATTATCAATTCAAATGATAACAATTAGAACTAGGGGCCATTTTGTATAGGGGATATGCCCCCTTCCCCAACATTCGAACTGTGTAAACGTCAATATTTTCCTTTAATGCTGAGTTGAAATATTGTCTTTTGTTTCAATGGATTGGAGCAGACAGTAGCCAGTTGAATTGATGTATGTTAGTCAATTAAGTGCCGTGGGTAAGAATTACCCATAAAATAAGAAAAAATCTGATATTATATCAAACATAGCAAACACTCGTAAAAACATGTTAATCTTTATAAAGTTAAAACAATATGTAATGAGATTAATTTATCTTTGACCTATAATAATCTTAGCAGACGATAAAAAACAGTTTGAGCACTTACTTTTTATTGCAACGGATTAGCGCAGACGCGTAAACAGTTAAATTGCAGTCTGCTAGAGTCCAGATTATGTAGTCTGACTAATTTGTTTATGACCTTTAATAACCTTAGCAGACGACAAAAAGAAAATTGGTGTGTATCTTGTAGAAAGAGTTCTGTCAATGGTAGAAAAAAAATTCGAACAGGTTAATGTATCAAAAATTCACTGCTCTAAATGATTGTATGTAAAATTAATGTAAGTGAAAATTTTGCAAAAAAAATAAATAAATTTTATATATTTTTTAGAGTGTTAAAAGATTACATAATCAGATTAATCTGTTTATGACCTAAAATACTTCACACCTCCATGTGAAAAGTTCACATGGATAGTTTTATTACTGTATTATATAACCTGCTATAACCCTTGTCAATCATTTTAATCCTCTCTATTTCTATTTTTCTCAGATTACTCAGGGTACTCTATGCCTATTTTCACTTTAATGGATTTTGTATTAAACTAATCATGTCATATATCGTTGAAAAGAGAAAATTGTGTACATCATCATTAAACAATCGATATTGATATTAGATAATTACATTGTAAGTTAGAACTCTCAGTCGAAAAAAACGCAATATTTTGAAAACATATTTTAAGGTATTATCGTGATATATCGTTAAAAAGATAATTAAATCAGCATTACAAAATTGAAATGATTAATTCTTTGTGTTAATTAGAGAAGGTGATACAGCCGTCCAAAGTTGTCAAAAGTGTCAATTTTTGAATGTCTATAAAACCGGAAGTTAATATTTTTCAACTAAAATCAAAACACCTATGGATAGCTGAGGTCAAGGACATTCTACATTGAAAATTTCAGGGTCATTGAAGGTCAAGGTCACATGGTATGGCCTTTTGAATTTTCAAAAAATTCAAACCAAAATAAAAACACTTCAAATTCGAAATTCAAAATTCTGTGCCTACAAGTTTTAGATAAAGTTACAATGTTTTGATAGACATCAAAATCATAAAAATCGGATAAAAAACGGAGGACTAATTAATTTTTTGCTGAAATGTGTCAGTCTGTGACGACAGCTTATGTATCACTTCCGGTTTGGATTTTTTCTGCTAAGTACCTTCTAATTATGCCTGACATACAATATTTATGGTTTTAGCCAACATCTGAAATTTACACCGGAAGTGGGGTCGCCAGTCTTAATTTTGAAAAACCGGAAGTCTTCACGCCAAAACCGGAAGTGAAAGAAATATTTTAATTATCTTGTATTATTTGTATCGACATTCTGTTTATGTCCTGTGAATTTCAGATCAATCGGATAATTAGCGGCTGAGAAAAAAATTTTGATTTTTTTTGAAAATTTTGGTTTCAAATTTTTTTTACAAAAATATTTAAAAATTGAAAATTTTGAAAATGCTCCAGATACTTCTTTTAACAATTAACGTAATAAAGGAAATTTCAGGTAAATCGGTTCATAAATAAGTCCTACAGACGCGATGAAAAAATATTGCACATTATGTAATAGCCCACTTCTGGTTCCGCAAAAATGTGCCGTTTCATATTTAAGGGAAAATTTCCCTCGAGTGAAATTAGCTGATCAAACCAGAATTTCTATACCATTTCCAGTTTTCTCTACAGACGCTGACCAGAATTTGGAAAAAAAAAAAAAAAAAAAAAAAAAAAAAAAAGAAATAATCATAACGAAAACAAAGCGTGACAAATCGATAGATTTGCCACGCAATAAAATAAAAATGTTGAAACATGGCGAATAAGATTCGATATTCATGAGTGGACTTAACTGATGTCATAAAAATATAAAAGAAGCGATGTATATTTATGACACCCGGTAATTAAAGTATACTTATATTGGACAGATTTGAGAACGTATATTATGTTGGATTCATTCTGTGAGAAAAAATATTAGTCTTTCCGTTGATATATTAATGGATAACAACCAAAATTGATATTATTACGATATTTATCAAATGTAATAATTGTTCTAACACTGCAAGACAGAATTTCTTGTTTTTACAACGCTGACACTCGCCTTAAGACTGTAAACATTCATTACCAGCAAATGTCATAATGTCAAATTCATATTTGTAAAATCATTGCATCAGCTTTTCAAACTCGCAACCATTATATGTTCCATGGAACCATGGAAATTAAGTTAAGAAGACGGCTTGTGGATATCCAGCATATATAATACCAAACCCTCTAGTGCCATTGTGGATCATGCAAAGTATTTAGGTCAGTATTATATAAATACCAAGAGTAAAATTACATAACGGAACATAATTGCTATAGGATATACTTATCTTATTTATTTTAAGTACAAAATGTTCCACAATTTAGACTTACTGACGTAATATCATTGAGAAGCAGTGGTGGGTGTGGCACCAGGCAGGGTATGCTTACTCTTCTAGGCATCTGACACCATTTAAATGATGAAATATTTACTCATTTATTGATATACTTCCTCATATGAAAAGTTCATGAGCTGCTTCCAATGTATTGCCAATATGTTTACATGGATTTCTAAATTCGTTTAACGGTTGGGATGGTTTGTGCTTGGGTTTTATTATTATCAATCATAAATAAATCCAGGGTATTGTAGAAGACAAATTATGACAGTGCATTTGACATGTCATTTCAGTAATGAATTTGTGTTCAATAAAATCCCAAGTTGAGTATACCATAAGATGATGCTCCGTTATCTAATATTATCTTTAAGGGACGCTTTTGATGAAAAAATACCTGGAACATACCTACAAATCCTGGTACTAAATATACCATAGATAATGGGGTTGGCTGCTGAGTTCAATGGTGCCATACTTTGGATGAAAGTTGAGATTTTGATGGTGGATGGTAAAGACCAATCGACAAATCCATACACAGAGCACAGATTAAAAATAAAATATGGACTCCAACAAATTATAAACACTGGAAAGATAAAATGAGAGTTAAAATTTGAAATGATTTTGCAATAACAAATTCATAATAAACTAACAACGTATTTTAATAACAGTTTTGTGTACATATATTCAATCGAAATCAAATTTTTGTCACATATTTATTTATTTATTCATTTTTTTTAATTTATTGTATAAATTTCATTTATTTTAAAATGATTGCATCATTTCAATAAATTCGGAATCCAAGGCAAAACTCCGTAATCTAAGTAGCCACTGAACTTTAGGCACTAAAATTGCCACCATGTTACTAAATCATTACTTAATATAATTATATAATATATATTTTAACTGCAAACAGTACTGTTTCGGCCTTCTAATAGCGGCAGTATGTATTATACAGTATTATTAACTCTTACAATAAGAGAAACCCACACAATCCAAAATTATAGTCCACAAGAAAACGGAATGTGGAAATAATCAACAGAGTGAGTGGGAAGTGTGAAATTAGCGCCTAGCCGTCCCGAAAAGCATTTGACTAGTAATTTGCGTGTTTTCTGTACAATACGGTTTTTTTTCGGAAAGAAAACTCATTCTTCACAGTCAAATTAAATGTTTCTTTTAGCTTTTGAAACTACAGTTTGTACGTCTCACTACAGAAGTCTTAGAGTTTAACAACACCCTTCTGCGCTTTCTGTCAAAGTAAAGAGATAGGCAACATACAGAGCTGTGGATTTAGTTGTTCTGCAATTGGACATTTCTAACGATCTAATCTTTAAATTGGGAAATTAAACATAATCATAGCTTCAGCATAGTTTTCTTTCCACTTACATGACATAATAAAACAATTTATTGAAATACGCATTAACAGGTTTGAGAAAATAATAAACTATTGTTATTAATTTTTTTTTTTCAAATCGGTCAGTTATATAAGCTATTTTTACTAAATCTAATATGAATGATGTTAACCTCACAAAAAGACGTGTGAAAAGCACCTAGGGACAATGTTTATAATTACTGAAATAGCAACTTCAGACAAATACTGTCATAGTTTTTTTGTCGCCTTCTTAAAACTATTCAACTTTCCAGGTATATATAGTGTAAAAGAATTAATTATTTTAACATTACTTCATCGGGTCTATGACCGGTGAAACTTTGAACTCGTTCAGTTTATTGGTCTAGCTTTGAGCACTCAAGACCTTTGGGGTTTTCTTATACCAAAGGTTTTCAATCCTTTTTTTCTGTTTCACCTTTAAGTATAAATCTTTACTATTTCATGATTTCTCCTCGGTTTTTACTGCAGGGGAATATTGTTTGACTGAAAGGAAGACATAAATGTGATGCTTAGTTTTAAAGTGAGTCATTTCCCTTAGAAATTCCAACAGTACCCAATTCCCCGACCCCGGCTGAAGCTATATACCAAGCACCTGCTGGTCTAACTTACCTAACACGATGAGGAACGTCATTTTGATCGTTCTAATTTTTGCCTGTGGTATAACTCCTCTAGAACTACTGCAACTTTCCTTACCGGAATCTCTTCTACTGTGACCATTTAAACACTCTGAAAATTTCAATACAACTTATATCAAGGAATGCATAGCTAAATAAATGAAAACCGAATTCCATTCCGTATCTTTGGACTGGATTCTTTACTTAACTTTTTCGAGCTTTCCAACTGGTGTCCTCCCCCTGTCAGAAACAACTTATGGTTCTTCTGTTTTGAGAAGTCCACTTCTTTATAACTATTGCTCCCAATTTTGCCATGTTATGGATGCGATTTTGATTAACGAAATTGTTTTGCTTGTACGGATTTTTATTATCCCTACAAAATTTATTGTTGAGTCCGTCCAAATTGGGAGAGATATGTATCATCTGTGTACATGTGTATGATTAAGGATACGTAACTCTCTGGCCACAGATTGATCAAGCACATTCTGCTAGCTTGTTGATATTAATGTAGTATTTTGTC
This sequence comes from Lottia scabra, assembly GCA_029955415.1. Taxonomy (NCBI): domain Eukaryota; kingdom Metazoa; phylum Mollusca; class Gastropoda; family Lottiidae; genus Lottia; species Lottia scabra. Next base: position 2,936,262 of record JARJEI010000018.1, on the reverse strand, counting down.
GTTTTCTTGTAAAATATTAAATTTTCGTGGATGCATTAACAACACAAATAACATAAATCTTCTGTAAGGTTTTCTTATTTTCACAATTCACAATGAATTGCCATTCCTGGCTAACCCAAGCATTTATTTTAGTGCAAAACAGATTCATAATTATATGTTCCAGTACAATGATGGACGATGAAACTCTCTTTAAAAGTGATCTGTACAAAAATAGTAACAGCTTAAGAAAAGGTTATGCAGGTAAAATAACACAAAAACTATCATCCCAAGATAACAATCGGCTCTAAATTAAGGACTGAGACGAGAAGAGAGACTAGTTATATTAATGAGATGTCAGGTAAGTTTGAAAAGATAATCTGAAACTATGTGCTGATGATGGAGTAAGCTCAGCTAATCTGAAATGAATAGCTTTGAACCTGAATGATGAATGTCTCTGGTTTACAAATACAATAATTCTCTTGTTAAAGGCAGTGTGTAGGATAATGTTACATTTCTTAAGTAGTTCTTGTCTGATTCTGACAACGAATGAAATGAATGGAGTTTTACGTCCTACGTTTTTGCTGCTATATGGGCTAATTGAGGACGAGCAAACGCCATGCAGTGTGCAACGAGTGAAATTTTGCCAGGACAGCGGAATTAGCCTTCTCTTATTTTCGGTTTCCAACACGGGCCCTCGGTTTATTGTCCCACCCGATCTAAACGCTTTTTCCATTCCAGACCCTAATTCTGACAAGGTAAAATAATATAACAAGACATTACTATAATTCGCAATTTTTGAAAATTGAAATAAAATAAAAAATATTAAGTTTCCTGTCTTGGTATGACAAAGGCAAATGTCATTTTGAGTGCAATGATGAAAATACTGTCAACAACAGACAATGGATCACATCACAGAATACCTGGACTGGCTAGAAAAGTTTTACGATGCAATCTTTACATATAACCAAATTTTACCCTATATATTAAATACAGCTTGTTATATGTATGTTGTAACACTAGGTTAAGGACGAGTATCACAATAATTCGACCTATAATCGTATGTAAATGTGGATCTCTGGGATATCGGTTTCCAAGCACCTCATGATATTTTCCCTTAAAAAAAAAATAAAGTTGATCGCCGAATTATATCTCAAAATTGAAATAACATGAGCTGTATGATTGGTGAACATTTGAGATACATGAGAAATATTGCTCTCCTTCCCGTACGATGTATAATTTTGTATGTTACATGTTGTGAATGTGGTATTATATCTGTGGAACTAAGGTGGAATTGCGTAATCTGGAACATTACATTAGACTTTTGATCTCCTTTAAGATAATCTGTTAAACCATATTCCACTACACCGCCTCCGCCAACAAAAACAGAATTTCACTGTAAGAAAAGACATGTTGATTGATGTCTCTCTTTGAAAGATAACTGAACGAAACCATAAACTACTGGCGGTACATGCATAACAATTAGGCACCACTACGAATTTGTCTTATGTACGGATTAGTATGTCTGATTATAGATAATCTGTAGCGGCTTATATTTATCTCGACGTTATTGTGCAGGTTCCCGATATCAGATAGTTGCAGTTGCTCCTAATCCTACTGTCTGAACATGTGTGTTTTTAAAGAGAAACACAGACGTATAATTTTTACATAGAATCTGACCATGTTGTTTTGAAAATATGTTTTTCTTGGCTAACAATGGAATTTTCTCCGTATGTTACTTGACTAATGAATTGAAATGGACATAATCAGTTACTAATGAATTGAAATGGATCTATATTTCCCTGTCTTCTATATATGTGTTCTATTGTGTTCCACGCCTTTTGATGAATGGACTGAATTTCTTTTGTTCTTAGTTCTTGAATTATTAAATAATGTAATTAACTATATATTATAATTAATATCCAACTGTTTCGTATCTTTTTCTTACAATGAAATGTATACAAAGGCCTCAATCGACCAATCATATTTGTAAATATTCTCAAATTCAAACGTTTCTTACCTTCATCTTTTGATTTGAATGATCTAAATGATTTCTGTGAATCGGACGGTTTTAATAATCGGCTACTTCTCCAGATGATAACAACAATAACAACATAACAAATACAAATAATAATAGCCGGAATAACAAAAATAATCAGGGCAATAACAGATATATAGATCTGAAAATAAAGAAAAAATAGTGGGATAAAGTTTTAAACGCACATCTTAGAGCCTCGGTTCCCAGTCAGGGGTACCAGTAAACACAACAAGGGGTTCCTGAAAGCCTCTCGGACAATTTAAAAAAAAAGTATGGAATGGATTAAATATCAAACTCCTTCAACCGACAAATAATGTTTTACTTTCATGTAGGCTCTTAATGTTACTTAGAGTTGGCGAAGGGGTACCAGGAGATATTTTTTTTACAAACAGGGGTACGAAGAGTCCAAAGGGTTTGGAACTAAGGTCTTAGAGGGTTTTCAATAAAGTCTGAGATATCAGTTTTCTTAATACGGACATTAATTGGTCTTCTCTACCAACTAATCTTGAACAACAACTTCCTGATTTGTTCGATTCCCTTAGAGGGCTGTTAACCGTAGAATAATACTACTTTAAGCTAACTTTTATCTTAAGTACTAATTTTAATTTATATGTCTATCACGAAAACCAAGGACCATGTCAATTGTTATGCAAAACCAAGGTAGAAAAATTTATTAAGAAGAGTATATCACCCAAAGAAATTGGGTCAAATTGTGTACATTTTTATAGTCTTCAGACTTCCTTCGACTACTTGCTTTGAATGGTGTTTCCTCTTTCCGAAACACTTACTGGTACTTCTCTTTGGAGGAGTCCCCTACTATATAACTATTACTCTCGGGTTTGCCATGTTTTGGATGTGATTTTAATTGATGGAATTGTTTTGCTTCTACAGATTTTTATGTTTCCTTACCTGCCATTGCCACGGTTCCGACAAGTCTATAAAACAATGTGGACCACCAAGATGAATCTTCTCATGAAACAAAAATAATTGTGGGGTTGCGAATAATAGAGATGATGCCCATGCTGTACCAATCAACGCTTTTGCTCGAAGCCCTTGAAAAGAAAATTAATTATCAGAGTGACATGTTTTACAGCCCAAATAAACAATCCAGATGACAGAATGACTTATATTTCAAGTATAGACATTTGAAAGACAAAACGTGCATTATGTCACTAAATATTCAAGGTTATACCATTCTCAGAATCCCTGAAGAAACAAATAATCTTCTTTTTTCAACTCAATATAGAATTGGGGAACAAGATGATCCTTTCTACAGGTAATCGATTACCAAACCTCCTGACATGATATTTTCTGAGGGCGAAACATAAACAAGTGCAAAAACGAGCCATAATTTATATCATTCTACAGATTAATGTTAAAAGGATCAGTCAAACTTTTTTTTAAATCTGGATACACTTACAACTTCCAGAAAAGTTCATTGGTCTTGCCACAGCGTCTAATCTATCAATGCTCAAAGCCACCAACATAAATGTTGAAGCATAAATCACTGCCGCCTGAAATGAACAATATTCAAGAAATGTTTAAGCACGATCGTGATCATAGAAAAGCAGTATTTTTATAACTCAATGAATATCATATAAAACCTGGGGGACATGTCGCAAACTGGGGACATTTGGACATTTTCCTGAGGACACAAACTAAGCTATAAGTCTGGAAAAAATGATATATATTGTATTTTCTGGGTCAATGTTTCCACAGTGTCCACTAACCGTAAAGACTGTATATCTGGACCACAATTTTCATGCACACAGGTGATCGTCAAGAAGAGTAAGGGTGTGGGTCAACCACAATGCTAGAAATTCACACTCTGTTCAGGGGACATTTCCTCATGCGTATTCGTGGACACTTGAGGAAACCAGTTGAAAACCGATGATGTAAAACGTAGTAAGACTATACTAAAAAATCAGTTTTTTGGAAAGATATTTAGTCAGTCGGCTGTCAGTGAGCTCCATTTTTGGAGAAGTGGTAGAGAAATGGGTACCTGGGGCGGTAATGTGTACAAGGTAATCAACGGCCCAAATGATGGCCCAAATGATGTCACGTATTTGTTTCTACACATAATACTATATGTCAATTGATAAATGATCAAACACCTAAACAGCTGCAATTGTGTTTTTTTATCCATAAATTATCACTCATTTATCATGAGTGTGGTTAAGAAAGGAATTGCAAGAAGAACGATTTATTCTCTGACCTAAATCCGATTATTATCTTGTGATTCAAATTGCTTCACCGACATAAACATTAAACTAAGGATATGGAATATTTTTCTCAAAATTTAGTCGCAACCAATAATACAAGAATATAGAGTCTGTCTGAGTCGCCCTGAGGACGACGGGAGAAAAACGTCGAAACGTTGCATAAAACATTAACCAGTGATTGTTGTTCCATAAAGTCGACTCTATACACCGCACCTACAATTGCTCAATATCATTTAAAACAAGATACATCATTCAATCTTTGAAATTAGTTTCAGGAAATGGTAACAAATGATTTTGAAGTGTTAAATTAAAAATTAAACAAAATAGAACACTTACTCTCGTAAATTGAATAAAGCGACATAAAACATCTCCTGCATACCAGTATATAGTGATCTTAGATACCAAATCTATCAACACGTTTAATGGACCGTTCAGCAGATCTGTAATAATTATATCATATAAACATTATCATCTGTTAGGCATACTTCAAATTGGGATGCCAAGTTGGAAAACCAAACCCCATAAAATCGCAAACCATTATAATAATGTATGCATACCATGAACATATAATTACAAATTACCAAGTTAAAATTCTAAACTGGGTTCGCCATACATGTCTCTCTATTAAGCACAATCCTTTAGTAAGCAGGCACTTTTCAGCATGACTGGCTGCTTTATAAAGTTTTACTGTACTAAATAAAAATAACAACTATAAAGATCCCACTATCGAGTTGTCGAGTAGACGAACTCATGCAGCTCACATAATGCAATAGTACTACCAAATAGGGAAGTTGTATGAATCGACTGTCATCATCCAAATTGAGAAATCTCAAATTCAAATATCTTACAGCTAGGCTTAAGCTTCTTTGACTGTCTACATATTATTCAGATATAATAAAATTTCGTTAGGAGTTATCTCCCGTAATGTTTTGACCCAATTACTACAGTGAACAAAAATATTTTTGGAGTTATCTCCCTTAATGTTGAGTTTTATAAACTTAACTGCTTTGAAAAATTTAAATTGATTTTGTAACAGAAATCAAGAAATCAGTAACCTATTGAGGTAATATCATTGGGCGGGTGTGGCGCCAAACAGAGTATGCTAATTCTTCTAGACACCTGATATCACTTTTCATTATGAAATATTTACTCATTTATTGATATACTTCCTCAAATGAAAAGTTCATTACTGCTACCAATATATTGCCAATGTGTTCACATGGATTTCTAGATTTGTTTTACGGTTGGGATCGTTCGTACTTGCTTCAAAATTTCACCGAAATAAAAAATTAACGTGGTACCCCTCCCCCAGCCTCAAATCAGATCCAAATCGTTGCCTATCAATTAGCGCATACGAAGTATGCTTAATAATGTAATTATAACCAGTATTGTCAATAATCCTTTGATATTTCCTGTCATCTACCGTGATAGCTAAATTACATGCCAACGATCGGGAAGACAATGCAATGGGTTGGAATGGGCTATAATATACATTTTATATACAAGTCTTGTTGATCCCTTATTTACACGGGTCGAATTGGCAATTCCTTAATTACAAGCACCGCCAAACAGTGTACAATTACGTGTAAGTAAATCAGAGGGATCTACCCATCTTTTTTCACGCATTATCTTAAAAACTTTAATTATTATTTACTATCAAAACACATCAAAGCCTTTAATTTTGTGATTATCATCGTTTTATGAGACTAGGGAGTGGAATTAATGCCTGATGTCCACCCACATTTGAAGGTTACTGTAATTGACGTTTATCAATATTTTGTTTTAAAATTATATTGACATGTGCCTCGTTTACTTTAGTCTTAGAATTTCTGTCAGTGCCGTAGCTATAGGGAGGGGGTGGGGGATGCCATTGCTTCCCCATTATTGATATCCGTCGGTTGAAATTGAGCTGACCGACCGCAGGCATCAACATAAAAAAAATAAACAATATAGCTTCAATTAGCCTTCCTGCAGTGTGTCTGATAGCTAAAATCTTCGAGCTTACGGGGACTTAACCCTATGGACCCCACCATGTGCCTGGGCCGCACCCGTTATTCGCTCCGCTCGTAATGTCAATTATTCTGTCGGTTCATCTTAACCATTGCACCCCCCAGTTTCGAAAACCTGGCTACGCCACTGATTCCTGTCATGTATCATACGTCCTTTGATTCTTTAATGTTCAATTGATGCAACAATCGTATCTTAACTAAACTAAAACACTGGACATTTCCATGTAAGGTCATCTCCTGTGCTTGTTTAAAGACACAAGACATGTGTCCAACTGGGATAATGAGGACATAAGTATGTTTCCAGGAAGCTTTGATAGACATTCATCTAGTCACAAGCAGGTGTCCTTCTGTATCATTCCTTAATCGACATATCAATCACTCTCACTTGAAACAGATTACTATCAGTATCACCGAGAGGTTATAGAAACATACTTCTCTTCATATTTAGATTAATAATGTATCTGTGACATTGAAATGAAAATGAAATGAATGGAGATTTACGTCCTACTTTCTGCACCTATATTGGCTAATTGAGGACGGACAAACGCCATGCAGTGTACAATGAGTTTTACGTCCACTTGTCTGCACCTGTATGGGCTAATAAGGCAGGAGGCAAAGGGCATGCAGTTTGCAACGAGAGAAGTTTGGCCAGGATAGCGGCATAAGCCTACTCCTTTAGATTTCAAACTGTCGAGGATCATTAATGTGTATAGCCTGTAGCATGCGGGGCCTCGGTTTATTGTTCCATCTGAACTGTGTGATTATTGAAGACACTTGACAGTTGGATATGAAAAAAAACAATAATTATGAAATCTTGTCGAAACGTCGTGTTGAAGAAATAAATTGATTGTAATTCCATTAAGACTCATATTTTATTTGTGCCGATCACTAAATGCCTATCAAACAATAAATAATTTGTTCATCAAACGACAATAATATTACGAAACGAGAGCTCATCTTAACTTTATAATTCCTTCTTATTACTACTAGCTATAATTACTTTGATTTTCATCAGAAAGTAATCAGTTAATCTTGGCTTTATAGTCCTACTATTCTTTTGGTATTAGTTCAACAAAAGAACGAAGCCGATTAATACATATTAACTAGACATGGCAAATTAACTCATTATTTGCTTACTATTGTTACTTATCGAAGTAAAAATAAAATGGAGTTTTCCGCTCTTCTTTTGCATCAACAAATCATGTTTTTTCTCGAGGAAATGCCCGTCTTCATTTACGCCAATATAGGCAAAACCATTAAGTGGAAATCTGTATATCTTGATGATAGTAGGAGATCAACCTGACATTTTCAGGGGGGCAGCCCAAGTCAAAATTGTTCGGTATTCATCAGGGAACACAAAAACACTTTCAAACACTTCTTCCTAGCATCTGGTCACGGGACCTACAAGTTGATCTCCTATTATGAACAAGGCTGTTTGAGATAGCATTTGCCAAGCATTAGCCTTCAGCTAAATCAATAAGCTTACTTTAGCTAGAACATCATACACTAATAATAACTTTGGTGAGAAAGTGGGAGGCAACAATAAATGTCTTTTGCTCCCTCAAAAGCCCATAAGACCCATCCATAGTTGTGAAAAAATATATCAAGGTATATCGGGTGTCCCAATAAAAACGTCCCCAAGTTTGACAGTGAGTATCTCAGCTGTTGGTGAACTGATCTCTTTCAAAATTCTCACAGATTTACTTCAACATGTCCTCGTCAGACCCTGAAAATATGAAAGTCATCGAACAAAAATTGTACAAGTACTGCCCAGAACAAAATAGCATGTCAAAAAATTCAATATCAGAGCAAACTACACATTTCAACCTGTGTCTATTGTGCTTTCACCACATCGACCACCAATATCATTCATTTTCCATCCTGAAATGTTCTCACCATCTCATCTTAAGATATTTACTCCCAAAAAGCAACCATCCTGCCTTTCAGTTTCTGTTCATCCAGTTTGTTCCATTGGTGACGGTAATGACTCTGGGTAGTATGGGATTCTCTTACGAAACAGGTGTACTGCACTTGGGTTAGAGGGACACACTGATTAAACAGGAACTGAAATGCAGGATGGTCGCTTCTCAAGTGGTACCTTTAGATGAGATCCGTGAGAGTTTATCAGGATGGAAAATGTTTGATATTGGTTGTTGATGTGGTGAAGGCACAATGAACACAAATTCAAATATGTAGTTTGCTCTGATATTGAATTTTTTACATGCTATTTTGTTCGAGGCAGTACTTGTACAATTTTTATTGGATGACTTTCATATTTTCAGGGTCTGACAAGGATATGTTGAAGTAGGTCTGTGAGAATTTTTAAAGAGATCGGCTCATCAGCAGCTGAGATACTTTGCGTCAAAGTTGGGGACGTTTTTTTTGTGACACCCGATATAACATAATTTGTATTTTCCAAAGAGTTTCGATGTTACACTTTATCTTTGAACTTATTATCGCTATTGTAAAAGATGAAAAGGATTTGTTAAGATACATTAACGACGTTTTGTCGCATAAAGAACATACAAACATACGCAGAACATACATTGACAAAATATCAAGGTATATAACATAATTTGTCGATATAACACCTCATCATTGAACTTATTATCGCCATTGTAAGAGATGAAAAGGATTTAACAGAAATCGTTTGCTTGGCCTCGACATGATCATGTAATAGCTATTAACTATACAAAGAGGAAGTAAAGGACAAACAATCATTATTAAGTATTATAATAGTAATAAGCCATAATTAAATGGTCAATAATTAGGAGTGTTAATAGCCTTGGTTTTTGTAAAAAAAAAATGAATAATAATAATGAGATATTTTAGAACAATGTAATGTACTCATGGCAATATAGAATTATATACAGTACGTTATGACGATATATAATTATATACAGTACTTTACGGCGATATAAAATTATATACAGTACTTTACGGCGATATAAAATTATATACAGTACTTTACGGCGATATAGAATTATACATAGTACGTAAGTAACTCGATTTTGCTTTGTTTAGGATGCGATTTTTATAAACAGACTTTGCTTGTTTGGGTTATTTTACACAATCTGAAGAACAAGTTTTAACTTACCTGCTACAGCCAGGTGCATTATAAAATAATTCATACGAGATCGACGTCGTTCTTTAGACAGAGCAATAGCAGCTAGTACAATAGAATTCCCCACCACTATGAACATAAACAGTATGACTAGGAACCCTATCTGTTCATCCTGTAAAATAGAGAAATAAACAATCATTTTATGTTATTAAGCAGTGTAGGCACTGGCAAAGCGATCAAATGAAAATGAAATGAATAGAGTCCTGCTTTTCTGCACCTATATGGGCTAATGGAGGACGGACAAACGCCATGCAATGTGCAATGAGGGAAATTTTGCAAGGTATCAGGCTGCTCTTATTTTCGGAATGATTGCAGGTGCTTTCTCTTTCCCTTTACGGTTATTTGTTTGCGTGGAATGATTGCAGGTGCTTTCTATTCCCCTTTACGGTTATTTGTTTGCGTGGAATGATTGCAGGTGCTTTCTCTTCCCCTTTACGGTTTTTGCATGGAATGATTGCAGGTGCTTTCTCTTTCCCTTTACGGTTATTTGTTTGCGTGGAATGATTGTAGGTGCTTTCTCTTTCCCATTACCTTTAAAGTTATTTATTTATGTGAAATGATTGCAGGTGCTTTCTCTGTCCCATTTCCCTATCCTATTACCCTTAAAGTTATTTGTTTACGTGGAATGATTGCAGGAACCTTTCTCTTTCCAAGTCGTGTCAAATGATGCGAATTTGACACAAGGATTTATAAAAGAATGATTTTTTTTAAATGAAAGAATTTTTTTGTTCGCTTTCGTGTTCACGGCAAAAGCAATAGTAAATAGTTAATAATTCATATTTCCAAAGGATTTTTTTCTCTCAGAAAATCAAATGATTGAGTGTAATCTCTCGGTAAGACAGGAAACTTTGTAGTTATCATCTTCTGATTCCAGCCATCGATTTCAGATCATACGGATTATTACAGGCATATAATCAGCTTCCTACTGTACTTTAATAAAAGGCCACAAACGATCACCTTTCAGTACGTTGAGTTCTGTGATTAATCTCCAAAGAACAAGATGATAGCGTTATTAATCTGCATTTTTAAACATCGCAAAAGTTCATCTGAATCGGCAAAAAAACAACAACAACAACCCATTGATATCTTTGAAATTAACCACTACAAATAACCAGATTGGAAATATCTATCGGAAATGATTTTGTATGGAAGAATCAGTACTCTCAAAATGAGTTGACACGGCATTTATGATAATTTGGCTCAAATTCTATAAGATTTTTGGAATCGACTCGAAAATTTAATTTTTTTTTTAAACAGACCATAAACCGGAAGTGTGAAAATTGTCGCTTGTGGCAACGAACTACAGATCGTACTTCAATCCACCATATATGTCTAGAATCGCAGGGGCCGCGACCCCCCCCCCCCCCACACACACACATACTGTTTGGCCCATAAACTAAATCGAAGGAGTTTGGTATAGGAATAAGGGCGGAGGTGAGGTCTATTCGATTTTTCGAACCAGGGGCCCCTGTTACGGTATCTTTCTAGTCTCAAAGAGGCCCATGTTTCGGGTATGTGTATAACGGACAATATAAATTAATTTCTTATGGGTGTATATTGCTTTTTTCTCCTTATGACCTTTCTAGATTTCAGAAGGTCTGTAGAACAGTCTCTTCCATGTCGATGATTATCAATCACACTGAGCCAAGTTGATTATCTTTCGTGAAATACCGTGATCGTTACACTAGATTACAAAGGATTTCAGCTAATTCTTTCCCATCTTTTTCTGGTATAATTTGCGAGTCTCGGGAGAGGTTTATAGCTGGTTAGCTTGCACCAAAAGACGTATTCTAGAGAAAGATATTGAAATTTAGTGAAAGCTATCCAATTAAGTCATGCAATACATATAAATGAGAATGTCTAGTAGCTTTGTGCTGATATTAGTATTAAATTCATGGCTTTCTCATTTACATGGAAGTTCAGCGAATCGGTTATTAAATGTCATCCCGGATGAAAATGAATTAATGTTAAATATCTACGCCTAATCAATGGCTATCATTGGCAGTTTGTTGACCTTGAATAAGGTCCAGCTGTATAAGATTACGGATAATTAAGGAAAGATCAATGCCAAGATGATTGAGAAAGGACAGAAGCCTTAATTTGCAGTAACGTCTGTTTTTGTATTCGATTTTGCTCTTTCAGAAATAAAAGTAACTGGAATTTTCTCTTTTCTTGTTCTGATCAGACAGTTTTAATACAAGAAATATCATGGTAAAGTGGCACAATTTTGCTATTAAGGAGACACTAGTTGAAACCTTTATCGTAAACATGTTTTGCACAACTTAATACTTTTAATACCAGCATACAGTGGCAGCGGCAGCGGCCTTCAAGAACTAGGGTGTGTAATTAGAGACAGATCAAATAAGGGGTGGGGCCATCTGTTTAGGTTGAGATTCTGAAAACGAAGAATATGGACTGTTTCTTCCCCTTAGAATCATTTTAAAAAACTCGCCAATTTTGGTGCATTTTAACCCATATTTGTGTGTAAAAGTTAATTTTGAAATGTCTATGAAATAACACAAGGGTACACATCCCTGTGCCCTTACACCAGCTTCACTGGCAGTCCTGCCCATCAGAGTCGAGTAGCCAATGTCTGGCTTGTGTGGTTCAGATTCAACATTTACAAAGGCGACCTCGTCTAATGAAGTATGATAATGCTTGAAAATGTAAGTCGTTCAGTACGAATTGATTATTATTCTATGGGGTATTAGGTGCTTGAAATTCAATTACGAAGGCCATTTTAGACCAATTAAAGATTGGTTGTCCCTTCTTTAGAAATTTATACTGTAGCATGGAACTAATTTCGCACATAAAAAAGAGTTTGCCACGTCTGAATGTAATGCTAAAACAGAAAAAATGAAAACACCATTTTCTTTGCATTTTAACTTTTAGAAATATTGTTCAAGCATGTATGTTTCATTGATCACCAATTAAAATAAAAAAAATAAGGTTTTCACCAAGTTGATCTAATTTTCGATTCGTATCCCATACAAGAATTACCATAAAAAATATTTGACCGACTGACGTAAGTTGCCGAAAAGCCATATTGTCCAAAATGTTTTCAACAAGTTGTCGAAAATGTTGTCAGTGAGTACAATTCTTAAGTCTCCAGGTTAAAAGGTGCTCCAATATTACCGTATAAAATATAGTATTCGTCTGAGAGAAGTTGAGAACATTGTATAATCTAACTGCCTACACCAAGACATCGTTGAACACCATGACATACAGTGAGACTTGATTGAATTCAAACATGAAATTGAAATCGCAGTTCATCATTTGGAACCACTCATAAAAAACAAAACGTTTTGATCGTCATTTTTTTTTATGCTTGGGTCTAGGCGTTTAATTTGATGATTTCTTCACTACTGGTTTTGAATTATTTTTTTTTCATGATGGTATCGTATTGCACTGAATAGCAGACGTATGCAGAATGTTGGAATCACTATCGCTGTCACTAAAATGCGCTTTGGAGAATAAGCTCCAATCGTCCCAGAAAGTCTACACAGCAAACTGTGCTTGACTCGTTTATACCATACCATCACCAACTATCGTATCAGCGATATCGGTTACCTTGACTTTTAATTTATCATGCACCGACCAACCACCACCAGAATGTTTCTTTCGTAAACAAACCTAAACAAAAATCTCAAAGCAGATCCTTATATACAGAAAACTGTGCAGGACTCATTCGTACTGTGGCTACAAACTATCGTGTCTGCGAAATTGGTTCACATATCATCTACCCATCATCAAACAATAGTACGTTTCTGTTGTAAGCGGGGTTTAAAACTTGCAAATTAGTAAGTACTAGCTTTATTAGTATAAGTAGTACAATATAGATCAAACTTAATAACGTTTCACAGAGAAAAAGATTGAATCTTTTGATGTAGTAATTGAAATGTCAAAATGATTCCGGAATGATTTATAATTGTATCAGTGGCGTAATTAAAATGACCTCTTCAAATTAGACTCGTGGGTAACTGAACAAGTAGGGCTCCACCGACCTGTCATCAGATTCATCAGCGATATACTATAAAACAGGAGATCAATATCTTAATTGAATGACTCATAAATGTAATGAACAAAAAAATTAAGTTCTCAAACTTGGTCAATAAGAGTCTTTCTTCATCAAAGGTGTCTACAATATACAAACAGAATCAAATAGACTTAGACTTGCTTCTCGAAATTGAAAACAACCATGATCTTTGTATCAGAGTGAATGACAAGTGTGACGACTTTGATTTTGACACAGCTTTTGGCGTGTATAATTCGCTATGTTAGAGCTTGTTTTTTTAACTTGCTAGCGAGAGGTCGAATATTAACCGTGAAGTTACTGAAACAGGGTTACTTGACAAACACATTTCTGGAAGGAAATTTTATGGTAACGGAAACAGTCTGCTTCTTGTGTCTTGGCAGATCTGTTTAGTCAGGCATGAATTGATCTCGTTGCTCCTCGTGATTTTGACCAATTTAGTAGTTGTGGGTGTCGCACTCGAAGCAGATCATGCTGACCTATTGGTACGGTGTTGTTTAGCTTGTACGGATTTTTATTATTTCGTGGTTCTTCAAGATGAGGGCTTGGTTTTTAAATTACTCTTTTAAAGACTTCACTTAATTACCTCAAAAAGTCCCTCCAGAAGTTGAGCCAATGACAAGATGGACATAGCACGGAACTACGTTCATTTCCTGTATGTATATGTCATCATTTAGTAATTGATAATTATGTATTTATACCCTAGGGACATTCTGATACAATATTTCTCCTGGTTTTTTAATGTATTACTTGAGAAACCCTGCCAAGAACTGTCTACTACCTTGTTGTACTGCATTGAAAAATAATCAATTACAGCATCGTCATCAGCGTAAATCAGGACATCAGAGATTTAAATCTTTTCTGAAAACTGCCACCTATCATTCTTTGCTGGATATAAACTGATTTAATTTAAAATCATTTTGCTTATCTTATTCCACTGTACCCCAACTCCTCTTGTGCTAATAGGAGAAATGAAGTTGTTTTGTGTCGCTCTCGACTTGGTCATACTCTCCTCACTAACTGTTAGCTTCTCAAGCGAGAGCTTCAACCAGTCTGTGAACACTGCCAGGTACGCCTGACAGTGAAGCACATTCTGATTGAGTGCAGGCATCTCAAACCTTTGAGATCCCAGCACTACCGTGCTGGATCTCTGTTTCATTTGTTTGCGCAACCTTCTCTGTATGAGAAGGTTGTCGCTTTTTTAAAAAATGCAAATCTCTATTTTAAATTTTAATTTCTTAGTCATTGTTTTATGATATATTTGTTTGTTTTAATACCACTTTGTGGTGTCATACTGTGATATTGTTTTTACTTTTCTTCGTTTGTTTTTGTTTGTTCATTTATTTCATTTTTGTTTTAGTTTTGTTTTGACATGTTTATTTTTATCGTGTTCTGGAGCTATATAGCCCATTTGGTGCTGATGCTCCTTAATACATTTCATTTCATTTCATTTATCCCGCTGTACTACTTGTGATGCTATATTGTACCTAACGTTTCAAAAATTTACACTGTCATCACCAAGAAAAAAAAGATAGCTTGCCAGGCAAGGTAATATACGCCCACTGGCAGCTTTGTTTAAAAAAGTAAATTTGGCAGAAAACAGCAACCATGAAAAGCATGAAATATTCAACCTGTAGTCATAAACATACATTTCATTCAGATCTCATTCATCAAGTTTAGCCTTGTATGAACGTATTTGGAAGAAGAAGGACAATAATTCATATCAAATATTATTCGATTCTTTTGATTTTATATAGGGTTCATCCTAGAGTGAAAATAAACAATTTCAGCACGTTTCGTCAAAATCTGTAAAGAATTGTGACTTGTAGAGTGTAAACAAGCTAAAAATCGAACATGTTTTAAAGAACAAGGGCAATAATTCATATTAAATATTTTTCGATTCTTTGGATTTTAAATAGGGTTCATCCTTGGGTGATAATAAACAATTTCAGCAAGTTTTGTCAAAATCCGTAAATAATTGTGATTTGTAGAGTGTTAACGAGCTAAAAATCGAACGCGATTCAAAGAACAAGGGCAATAATTCATATTTAATATTTTCCGATTCTTGCGATTTTAAATAGGGTTTATCCTTGGGTGATAATAAACAATTTCAGCGAGTCTCGTCAAAATTCGTAAAGAATTGTGACTTGTAGAGTGTTAACGAGCTAAAAATCAAACGCGTTTTAAAGAACAAGGGCAATAATTCATATTTAATATTTTCCGATTCTTGCGATTTTAAATAGGGTTCATCCTTGGGTGATAATAAACAATTTCAGCGACTCTCGTCAAAATTCGTAAAGAATTGTGACCTGTAGCGTGTTAACGAGCTAAAAATCGAACGCGTTTTAAAGAACAAGGCCAATAATTCATATTAAATATTTTCCGATTCTTTTGATTTTAAATAGGGATCATCCTTGGGTGATAATAAACAATTTCAGCAAGTTTCGTCAAAATCCGTAAAGAATTGTGACATGTAGAGTGTTAACAAGCTAAAAATCGAACGCGTTTTAAAGAAAACAAGGGCAATAATTCATATTAAATATTTTCCGATTCTTTTGATTTTAAATAGGGTTCATCTTTGGGTGATAATAAACAATTTCAGCAAGTTTCGTCAAAATCCGTAAAGAATTGTGACTTGTAGAGTGTTAACAAGCAATTGTGGACCGACGGACATGGGTGACGGCAATATACACTCCACATTTCATGTGGGCGTATAAAAATGAGAAATTATACGAGACAATGGTTGTCGCTTTAAGATTATTCACATGACATTTCTAACTATAAACAATGGACAAAACGTCATTTTCTTAAGATCTTAGTTGACAAGGCCAATGACAAACTTTAAGTCGACTCCTCCGAGATATTAACAATTGACATGTCGAGTTCCATTTAAACTTTTCTTCGCTTCAAATTGTTGATAAACAGAGATTTCCATATAGCATATTACGAATTGAAAGTCTGAAGGGAATATGACTGTATCCCTGTGTTTTAAATTTATGTATTTCGCTATATCAACCTAGAAGACATGATCTTTAAGAAAAGCATTTAGTAAATTCTGCCTTTAAATGAACAGATCCTGCACTAGTGGTCTAAATAATTGTTTTAACATTTTTTGGAGAGGGGTCAGATGGGCGTAATAAATAAAATATTGTTCATAAAAAAATAGATTTTGTTTTTAAAATATAATATTGTACTGTATGGAAGAACACAGAAAAGCTTGTAACAGTAACGGAAACATTCAAGCATTTTTCCTAAGCAGATAAAAAAATATAATCTACTTTCTATAAATAAACTATTATCGATAAATAAAAAACATAACATGGCATAATATTGACTTGGCATGGATTAAAATGTTAACATAAACCCATAAAATATAGGATTTGGCTTTTTTAAGGGCACTTCTCATCAGTAATTGGTATTTGGATTTTCTAGCAAGAAACTGTGTTTATTTTAAATGAAAAGTATAAAAAAATACATCATATTTCTTGAGCTCATTTCAATGTAATGAATTGCGTTAATCCCGGTAAGTTAAGGAAGATAACATACCTGTAAAAACTCGATATAAGGAGGTGGTTCCGTAGAGTTGATCGCCGACGTAACCGTTTCCGCTATAAAGATATCCGATTCGTTGGCATATCGCCGATGCACATGATGGTAAGAATAGTCCGGTATATCCATATTGTAAACTGTTAAATGCGATGTCTGTACATTAGTAAACGATTCAGCTACATGTGGATTTATTCCAAATATTCTTAAACATCCAAATTCACATGATAATCTGTTTTAAGAAGTCGCCAATGAACTAAAATGAAAAAAAAAGATAACCACAATTAATCGAAAATAATTAAGGAAAATAAAGTAGATCTCTGTCATGGCATATTCTAATCAGGATTTGATGAGAAACGTATTAAGGATAGCTGAAATTTAGTTCCATTGGGCTGGGTTAAATTAAGAGTCGAAACCCTATGCTTTTGTTCATTAAACCCAGTAGAATTGAATAAAAACAAACAAGAATTCCTTATTATACCCATCTACAGATGAAGCTTAAAAGGCAGTAACTATAAAAACAAGTGGTTGCCTAGCAATATACGCCCACTTACTACCATAAATTGTCAATATATCAAGGAATGTTACTATCTTAATTTTTGTTGGATGGTGTTCAGATATTTACACACAAAAGTTTATTAAATTCCTACCACAACTGTGATCTCTATCACGTTCACAAGTCATTTTTAACATATTTTAGGTGTAAAACTCCGTAAATATTTGTTGAATCGATCCGGAATTCGAACTTGTCCAAGATCTTATGGATATAATCCTACACACAAAATTTTATTCAAATCAAACCAAAACTGTGGTCTCTATCGCGTTCACAAGCCATTTTTAACGTATTTTGGGTGTAAAACTCCGTGAATTTTTGTCGAATCGAACCCAAATTCGAACTTGTCCGAGATCTTATGAATATAATCCTACATACAAAATTCTATTCAAATCCAACCAAAACTGTGGTCTCTATCGCGTTCACAAGCCAAATCGTGGACCGACGGACGGACGGACAGGGGCGACGGCAATATACGACCACATTTCAATGTGGGCGTATAAAAATTTGTCCGAAGAGCCATGGATTGTCCAAACTCTTTACTACCATTCACATTTCCTGTAATAAGCACAGAAATCAGATATTCAATATGTTAAGCCTTGTCCCTAAATGTCAGAACAATTTTACTGTCAAAAAGATTCGTGTAATTCCACAAGACATCATCAATAACATCGGCATAACAAGCCGCATTTCATAATCAAAAATATAACAGAAAGAATTTGCTCAGCTGGTCGACATAATTATCCAATTTCAGCCAGTTCAGGTTTTTTAGGCGGTTCTCCTGATTTTTACTCTGTGTGTATACCGCTGTGATCTCAGAATATCTCAAGTCGAACGACAAGTGTTTACTTCAATAAATATTTAAATCTAAAATATAACGATGTTCAGATCTTCTGTCTAAGTTAGGATTATATGTGTGAATAAAAATCTACTAAGATATCATTTGCGAAATTTGTCATCATGAAAACACTGTCTGAGATGAATCGTCTACACGTCGTCTGTAAATGGGTACGGATAATACGGGAAAGATCAATGCCAAGAGGTTTGGCCAAGGACCAGCTGGAAGAAAGGATCCTCACAGAACCTAAGTTGTTATCCTTGTAAAATATAGATGTTTCTTTTTTTTCAACACAATATTATTATGAGTTGACTGGTATTCCTGGGAAAGATATACCCCGGGCACTGAACTCACATGCAAAAACTCTCAAGCGAAGGAACCGCCTCGACATATCTGATATCTGTACAATAATCTGATGATTTACAGTGAGTGGAATGCAATGATTTTTTTATATAGACTCGGGGATTTCTAATTCCCATTTGTCTTTCAACATTTACTACTGCTGTCTCATTATATCAGTCATTTCATTCGATGGAATGGTTTTATATGGACTGATTTCAAACAGTTTGGGTAATGAAGCATCAGGGACTGGATGAAATGATGATTACTGTAGTTGTCAGGTTTCTGTCATCTTCTTTATATTCTGCTTTTACTTAAACTCAGAATAATAATCATACTCGAGGCAAACTAAGTCATTTTTTCTAATTGAAACAAGAATTAAAATTATATCTTTTTTAACCTATGGATTTTCTAAATCCCATCGCTTAATTAAAATACATATTTATATCTATACCACCGGATTTAAAAAATTAAGATAAAATCTTAAACTTCGGATTTTCTAAATCATAACGCTTCATTAAAGCAAGAAATAAATGTATCTCTACCACTGAAAATGTTTTACAATTTGAACCAAAAATATTTACAAAGTAACAATAATGCTCTGTGCTTTCATTGGTGAGTAGAATAGACCGAGAGTATAGCCCCTCCCGCAGTGGGCAACAATTCTCCACCATTTACTTTACACAAAATTCATCGTTTCTGTTCTTCAAAGAATATTTTTGTTACGTAAAAATATCAGTCTTCGTGAAAGAAAACGACCGAATTTAGAAACCGCGATCATGTTACAGCATCTCTTAGACAATACCTTGAAAATGTCTTGAAATTTGATATTCCATCATAATATCTCGTGCATCAAACTAACCGTGTAGACTCTTCTTATCGGTTATAAGTGGGAAAGAATAAACGCAGTAATAAGCGAACATTAAACCTGTTAATTGAATCATCGAAGACAATTTCTAGTAAAAGCTTCTCCGTTTCATTTGATTTCTGCCTTGTTACGTTCAATGAGTATTCTATTGATTCGCATATATCCCGAGGCGAAATTTATCTTCTTAAACTGTTAGTGTCTAGGCTACTTACTCTTCGTGATGCTCTTTTCATCACAGGAAGTATATTTGTTCCTTGGCGGAAGTAGTTGTTACTTAAAACCGGACGTATACACACAAAATACACCGATTCTGATGATATATTGAAAAAAATTACCAACGTGATCAACACTTTGATAAGCAGCCATTTTAATATTAGTTTTGTTTTTATATTATGCAAAGCAACATCGTCTAAAGAAGAACGAAAATTTCATAAGCATTCCAAACGAAAATGCTATAAGTGTTTAAAAGAAATAAAATAGTGAGGTATATTATCTTAAGGGAGTCAACAGCTTGTTCTGTGTTACAGTAATTAAAAAGAGGTTTTCCTAATTTGTTTGTGTATTGGGGGACGCTGATAGAATCACAAATATCTTCTATGATGCATATGTCGCGAACACACACTGTCGTAAAACATCTCGATACAATACGTTATTTCAAATTGGTTAGACAGAGAACAATATGATAAAGGCTCTTAGTACAATTCTTCTGTGAAATTCAACTACCAACTACTACCAACAACTACCTAGTTTGCGATATCAGTAGCTGCTGGAAGCGAACGTTAACTTGTCATCTACCAAAAACTATCTAGTTTGCGATATCAGCTGCTGCTGGAAGCGAACGTTAACTTCTCATCTACCAACAACTACCTAGTTTGCGATATCAGCAGCTGCTGGGAGCGAACGTTAACTTATCATCTACCAACCAACCTTCTTCTGTGAACGCTGGACGGTCTGTTAGTCTGATGATTATGTTAAATATTGATAGATAGCTTAATCCGACTTATCACATTAGCTATATTCCACGAGACACTTAGAAAACCACGTCCTGACCAACGATTAAATTTACTGCCAATCTCCTCACTGTCTGTCTTAGACAATCAATTTTTCACAAATTCCATACTATAGTTCATCGATCTCGAATTTACCGAGTTCATGACTTAAGGTTTTAAAAAATATTTTTAAGTTTATATATTTAGTATTCATTTAGACGTAATTGGAAAAATACGATTTAGAATTGTGACCAACGGAATTGTTTAGCTTGTACGGATTTTTATTAGCACAGTGGTTGCGGTTGCCCTCGACAAAAATGGTAATTCACTTTTAATCCTCACAACTTTTATACACATTCAATTGGGCATGGCTACCCAAGAGACAATCGAATTGGTGTATGTTACCACTATAAGTATACTGACGGACATTAGTCAGTTTTAAGTTGATTACATTTAGTTTAACTAAGTTTGACTGTTATGTAAGTAAGATCGAGTTCTTGAACTGTCTGTAAACTAGCGAATGGATAGTGTAAAAGGCGTAGTTTTAGTACTTTATCCCACACTTAAACACGCATTATGTGTCAGAACAACGTGGTTTCAGAATGCAATTTTCGATTATAAATTCGAACCTATGTCTTAGTACATGACAAAGTATAAATGTGTTATAGCTGAGAAAAGACACTCTTGTGTATATATATATATAGGCTCCGAAAATACAAATTCGTACAAACAAGAATGAACTGGAAATGTTAATGTTATGAATAGGACCTGACTGTGCCAAAATATTCTTGCTCGACTATAATAAGAAATCGAGCACCTGCTACCCAATAATGTCAGGTTTTATTAATGATGATTTCCAGCATTTGTTTATAAACAGAATACACAGTTGGCATTTTATATTACTGATAATCATCAACATGGAGTGGAACCTGACAGAATAATGGCATTTTAAACAGAAGCCATCAAAGTCTTGTTTGAACGTTGAGACTATAAACCTAGAACTTTGATTGATGTACGAGTTGTCCCGACATTTAATATTGGTCGTTATACCTTGAAATGTTCAGATTCTGGTTTGATGGTGTTCATCACACCCGTATTAAGCAACTTAAAAGACTATTAACTGCAAACAGAGGCAGTGGAATTACATTTCATGGGTCTTAATAAGTTTGAAGGACAACTTCTGACATTGTTTACTTGATAAAGAGTCTATTATTAGCTGTCAAAATGTGTTAATATTTCTCAATGAGAAACATTAAAAGAAAAGTTTGAGTCTTGTGTTGTTTTGTTCATTGATGATGGTTAACGTTATCTCTATCAATGCCTGGTCACTCTTTCTTATAAATATTTTAAAATTAATGATCGAGACACGCCATCGACGTTATTATGGTTAAGATTAGCAGTTTCTGACGAGGAGGAGACCTTTAATATATTATAACAATTATCACTTCATGTAAAAAAAGATTAATAATATCCATAAATACAGTAAATCATGTTTTTTATAATTAATTATCGTATAGGGAGCCGCGGTGGCTCAGTGAGTTAGACGCTTGCTCGCTAACCTGAATGTCCAGGGTTCAATCCCGGCATGGGTCGAGATGATACCTTCGTATTTTTTAACCCGGTTTCCCCTTGTCAGTGATGCAGGTCGGAGGGGCTGACATGGAAAAGCGTCTAGTCGTTCGGATGGGACAATAAACCGAGGCTCCGTGTGCTATTTGGTGTACGTTAAAGATCCCTCGACAGTTGGAAATCGAAAATAAGAGCAGACTAATGCCACTGTCCGGGAAAAATTTCCCTCATTGCACACTGCATGGCGTTTGCCCGTCCTCAATTAACCCATATACTAGTAGGTAGTAGAAATGTAGGACATAAAACTCCATTCATTTCTTTTCATTTCATTAATTATCGTATAGATCCACTGGACTGATGCTAAAATAAATATCTGGAAAAGCAATCAAAAACAGTTGTTGTATAAAAGTGGACTTAACCACAAAAAAGCACCATCAGGTGTTCTGAAAAGAGTAGGCATGTTCTGCTTCGCGCTCGACACATGCCTCTTCTAAACTCATATCTAAAGCAGGCATTATCAAATGGCGGCCCTCGACGCCCTTGAGAATGGCCCCTAAAGAGTAACCCCAACCGCTAAAACGCTCTGCTCGCTTTGCTATCTAAGCTCTATTTAGCCCTTAAATTTTTTTTCATAACATGCATTTAGCCCTTTACAAAAATTAATTGAGGATGCCAGCTCTAACGTAAAGTAAACCAAATAATTTTGCAATCATTTTTATCGATGTACAATTAATAATGATGAATAACAAGAACTAGTTAAGTAACACAATGAGTGTCAAACTTTCCGTCTACAATCAAATCCTTTGTCATTAGGTTTATGAGATTTAAAATCTCCAATTCTCGCAATTTAATAGCTATAATGAGTTAATGTTAAGTTTCAGGAGAACAGTTCAGACATCTCCAGTTTTTCAATGAAAAGTACATAACATCCATTTGATAAACTGGTTACAATTGGTGAACAAGCTAATGGATTTTTTCACACATTGAAGATTAACAATAGGTGAATTGAATGTCAGTAATACTAACTATCAATATCCACGATGCAGAGTGCTAACTGTATTTGTTCGTGTTATGGTCTATAAAGATCGAAATGAAATAGACAGTGCTTTTATTCATAGATACGACTGAGTGGGGGTGTACGCCCTACTCTTTTCTATCTTACTGTGATAATTAATTGAAATGGAATTGAACGTGGCACATAATACTTGTCTGTGTTCTTTATTTGGTTATTTGGTACATGTAACGTTTATTTGTTAATGATTTATTAAAATTAAATGAAGTTTTATTATATAATGATCTGTAACTTGTACTGTATATTTGTTTTTCAAATGGGAACTTCTGGTAAAAACACTGGCAAACCAGGTTAATTTTGAACAGTAAGAAACAAACAAGTATATTATTATTTTGCAAGGATATCAGTTTAGGTTAACAAGGATCATTTCTACCACCAAACTTCGTGTCATTGATTGAAGAAACAGACAATTGATGAAGGATAAATCTTTTCATTCATTCTTGTACAAAACTCTTAAACAAAAACATTTTCTAAAACAATATTTCACATTCATTTCATAAATGATATAGTCAGGGAGATAATTTTTGCGTGTGAAAAAGTCATGCATATCGAATAGTACACTGAACGCAATTTTATCTGACTCATAAACAATTAATAAACCCTTAATTAAGAAACTCATAATTAAGAAACCTTTAATTAGAAAATACTAGTTGTTAGAGGATGTTGCTGACAAATGTCGACAGATGTTATTATCTTTTCAATTCCATGATGAAAGCGAAACATATTCTAAAACTTCTGAGAAAATAATCATTAATTTATTTCTTGGAAAATAACATATTAATAATTGATCATGATTCAATTGAAATCAGAATTGTTTTAGATCTGATCTATATCTTCGGGCTAGACAATTTCTTTTAAGTTAATGACCAATGTCAAGCCCTTTGCTCTTCCTAACATACATATTGTTGCCATGTATTTAATAAAAAAAACCGTCGTTTTACATGATACAGTGCTTGAATTGATTGATCTGAATCTCATGATGTTGACCTATATAGTAGTGGCGGGTGTCGCGCGCGAAACAGACCATGCTTACTCTTTTCGAAACACCTGATGGTACTTCTCTACTAATTGACTATTTCTCTCGATTTTGCAATGATTTTGGACGAGATTTTTGATTAACGGAATTGTTTTGTTTGTACGGATTTTATAACATCGATTGATTGATATAATCCCTCATGTGAAAAGTTTATAAGCTGTTACCTATATTTCGTCAAAATGTTTTTTTGGATTTCGAGTTTTGCGGTTCGGATCGTGGAGGCCCTACGAATCATTATGTGGCAAGTGGTCTCATGATTGCACAGAAGGTGTTGCTCACACACCCAAACATTCCTTGTTTAGAGGTGAGGGCAGCCTCAGTTCTCAACCTCCAACTTTCCGTGAGAATGTCACACTTGACCCCGACGTGAATTACCGGTAGCGGAGTGAGCCTGCTTTTATTGTCGCATTTGGTTAACTACGTGCGTTTCCAAGTCATTCTTTTAATTGAATCGCTAATACAAAGAAGCAAAGTAACTACGTCCACTAGCGGAATCTGTAAAATCCTGGTATATAGTACATTGATATCAGAAAGTATTATACATTGGAATACGTTTTATAACAAAACGTTATAGTCACAGATTGCGCCGTTAGTCAAAATAAAAAAAACTTCTTAAAGTTACTTATATTTTACTGGTATTTATATATTATAATATATAGCTTCAACGCAATTGTTTGTGTACATAACATAAGTTTAGCATATCGTGAATGTGAAGGTACTGTGTTATTCTATGTATATTTTACAATTCTTAGATTCTATCAAAATTTGCTTGAAAGAAAGAAACATCTATATTTTACAAGGATAACAACTTAGGTTCCTTGCGGATCCTTTCTATCCTTTCTCCCAGCTGGTCCTTGGCCAAACCTCATGGCATTGATCTTTTCCTGATTATCCGTACCCATTTACAGCTGGGTGGACTATTTTTGCCATTTGTGTTGTAAACATGGACTGTCCTATCAATCGATAACGCCCTTACATACCTTAATAATAATACATCTACTAAAATAATTATATATTTCTAACTCATAATTACACTTTACAATCGATTGTTAACTGATTAACTAAAGAACTACTGATAAAAACATCAGAAAGTCGAACTAAGGACAAACCACAACTGATTGCTGTTTTTGTACGAGATTGTCACGATATATTTATCATGACATGCTTTAAAGTGATACCATCTCTTAAAATGAAGAAAAAATAAGGTCTCAAACTTATGTTCATCACAGGT
The DNA here is from genome assembly GCA_029955415.1 of Lottia scabra. NCBI lineage: Eukaryota > Metazoa > Mollusca > Gastropoda > Lottiidae > Lottia > Lottia scabra. Next base: position 2,910,819 of record JARJEI010000018.1, on the reverse strand, counting down.
GCCTACAGTATACAAACATTAACAAATAAATCATATAACTAAGTAGTTGTCCATAAAAATACAGGTTATTATTTAAAAACGCCTAATATTTTAAATAAATGATATGTAAGGTAGTTTTCGGGTTATCAGGTTTGAGAAATTTGCTTTTTTGATCATTCTAAGAGGTGGTATTCCTTAAAACAAATAAAATGGGAAAATAAATCTACAACGCAATACACGTTTACCTAATCGACTGCCAACTAACAACCTAATATAACACTAATTACACCACAAGGAGACAAATTACAACATCAATTACAGTTATGTAATTAGGCTTCAAAATTTTAAAAAATACCTAGAGCTCACTGTTCTGGCAAAATTTCTCTCATTGCACATTGCATGTCGTTTGCCCTCCTCATTAGCCCAATAGGTCTAAAAATGAAGGCGATCTAAAATAATCATTCAAAATCTTCTGTCACTTATTTAAAGTAATGTGAATAAAAAGGTTAAAACATGGGTAGCGCTATATGAATGGGAATACGTAGGTACAGGCTACTCCAGCACTCTCTTCTGAATTCCTTTCATACCTCGGTTCCTAACCAGGGATACTAGTACCCCTTGGGGGTACCATCGAACACCACAGGGGGTACCCGAGAAGCCTCTCAGACAATTTTAAAACGTATGGAATAGTTTAAATATCAAACTCCATCAACCGATAAATATCCTTTTACTTTCATGTTGGCTCGAAATGTTACTTAGGGTGGGCGAAGGTGTATCAAGGGATTGTTAGAACAAAATTCGAAGAGTTCAATAGGTTGGGAACCGAGGCTTTAATAGATGACGAATATACGTAATAGAAGCAAGTTATTACAGATGAGTTTTATAACGTACTTAGTAAGTTTATTACATCATTAGTTCAGACAGTAAGTGGTGTTTTAGTGGAGAAATAGTCTGAAAGTGTCCAATATATCATCTTGATACTGATAATCATCACCCAGTTGTTTTTTTTATAGCAGACTGATTTCTTGTACTGGTATAAGGTTACAGTTGTATAGTTATCAATGTCGTTCTTAGAAAATGCCTACCTTTGATTTTTATGGTTTTTGTTTTTACTTGATAAAGGGATTAGTCCCGAATCGCAGATACATTCTTCTTATTGTATCAACTCTTAACCTACTGTTTGCACGTTTTTTAATACAGAGTTATGTATGCGTAATTTTACTAGTGTTGATTCTGCAAGGTAAAGTACTGACAACATTTTCGACAACATGTTGCCGTCGGAATGGAAATTGAAATGGCGCAACTATCAGTGTCCCTGAAACACATACAAAGTTTAGAAAACCTCTTTACAATCACTTTAATTGCACTTTGAAAGAAAATGAGGGCTGGTGAGAGAAGTCTGGCATATCTTATAATTGTTAACATTCACGAATTATGTGGCTTTTATATTTTAAAATTATATCATGTACACACGCTATCCCTGCACTCGGTCAAACATCGCTAATTTCCACTGGATAACTCTTTGAACTCCGTGGGTGTGATTTCTTGTGGTAAATTGTTCAAATAGAGAGGTTATTAACAGCAGCACGCAAATCAGATTTATCTTGCAAAGAATTTTACAGGATTTATTTTTTTCAGATGTAATAACTCATATGTTAAAACTTTTATCATAAAGTACTCGTTTGACGCGATAAATACTTGTTGTAACTGTTTTTAAAAGCAGAATGAAATGTTATGCCGATTTTTTCAGGTAGAAATGAAATGAAGATTTACTGCCATTTTCTACTCCCATTGCGTTAACGAGGACATGCAAAGGCCATGCAGTGGGAAATCATTGAGTACTCTTCGTCAATAATATCATTTGTTAAAGGGACACGTTCACTATCCGCTTATCTGATCATACCTATGTCTTTTAGCTAAATGTAACAGAAATAACTGACAGGCAAAAGAAACTTATCACTTTAAAAATCGTTGTATTAGAAAGACAAAAAAGCTGGTACAGGTTTGAATCGGAGCAGCAAATATTTGCCTAAATGCAACGTAATCATAACCACAACGCAGATTATCGCACGCAGCTTTCAAAATAGTGCATGCATAAAAATGTGCAAAATGCGTTTTTGCGACATTGGTTCAAATGAACGTGCACGATTTCGGCATAAATACCGAATTTGGACAGAACAGGCATTCTGTAAGTGAAAAACCACCAAAAATATGCCAAGACTTACGCGGGTGCAACGAGAACAGCGATCGGTTTGGCCAATATGGGGGCTTCTCAATGACAGATAGTCAGAACCTTCAACTGCTCCCTGATCACCATCAGCAATTGGATAATCCGGTTCCAACAGACAGGACAGACCCAAGACCGACCAAAATCGGGAAAACGAAGCAACACTCATTGAATAATTTTATATCCGGTGGATTCATCTTCGAAGCAGATGGGTGACGGCGGCGTCGACGGCAGCAACAACACTCGGTCATGTCATCAGCAGATGAACAGTCCTTCGATGACTTAGATCAGTTGATGTACCGAGCATATCGACCCTCCTTTGGAATGACGTTGACCCGTCTACATCGTCAACGTCGATTGCAGCGACGTGACAGGGCCAGAATGTTCTTTACAGATGAAAGTCGTTTCCCTATGTTCAGGATCATCTTAATCGTTAGCTGAGAAGGCATGTACCACCTTCAGTGAACCGACAGGACCTTGAACAGAGTCTATAGAACTTATGGAACAGGATTCCTGTTGACGTTATCCGCCGGTTAACGACGTTAATGAGGAGGCGTGTGTCTGCGTGCATTTTTGCTCAGGGTGGACACACTCATTATTGATGACGTTTTGCCTGACTACTGTGTCATGGAATAAACTCTTTATGCACTTTTGCAAAGAACTCTGGTTTGTGTAATTTTTAATTTTGACCCCTTGACCCTTCCTTTGTGTATTGTGGAGAATTGAATATCGGCATTACAATGCATTTTCATTGTAATTCATCGAAATTGATTTCTGTTTATAAATCAGTCATCATATATCTCACATATGCGTTTGTCTTTGATGTGTGGTCAAATGAAGTCGGTGATAAGTTTATTTTGCCTGTCAGTTTAGTGTTTACAACTCGCTGTCGACATTTTGCCATCAAATCCATGCGTATCCATAACTGCATGTAATAGCGTTTAAAAGTAACAAAAATGCGACTCGAAATTTTATAAGACAATGCCTTATATAAGAACACTAAAAATACAGACACATGTTTGGTTTGGGGAACATTTGAAGAGATTATGAATTGCGTTTACTCTAATAATGCTATTGAGAACAACATTTAATTCTTGAATTTAAATTCAGATATTGTTTTTTTTTTGTACAAATTTCATTATTTTATATGAGCGGTTATTTTTATTTGCCACAAATATTATATCGAGTTACTGTTTTTCTATGAAACGTTTTCATAAGCCACATTATTATTATCATGTGAAACAATATTATGTTCAAAAAAATAAACTCCAGTAGGCGTAAGTGGTTGAAGGAATATGATATTATCGCTCTATATTTAAAGATATATTCCCTTATTTTCATTTATCCATATATATACCATAATTGGACCGCTAATACTTATATAAATAGAAAGTAAAGATGTTGTAATGACTGGGAAAAATACCATAATTAACTCGTAATTAGGCTTTACAAGATTAAAAAAAAAAAACAAATAAAAACAAAAAACTCGTAATAAGGCTAATTATGACGCAAATTTCATTGTTAGTACCCTAAAATAATCTGCCTAACAAGTCTCGGTCGTTAAGTCTCTTTTGATTTATTGATTTGGGTTAGTTAAAGAGACATAACGACCGCGAGTAGTCACATAATCAAACATGGAGTCTAAACTTAGCGTTTCAAAGCGAGTTGAGTCAAATGGATTTTCAAGCCTCTCTATGTCCCCATACGGTTTATTAACTTATGAATACATGGATTAATCAATTAGTAAACTTGATTTTACCCTAAAACAGTGCGAAAACCCATCTTAATGTATTAAGCACCATTTTAACAGTAAAAATATTTTGTTATTGAATGGCATTCACGTATTTTGGTTAAAATGTGAGTATTTTATTTAGTAAACAAGGTGTGACGTCATAGGAAAATTTCATAAACTCGATCAACGAAGTCTAGAATTAACTATGGATGGACAACACAATGATTTAAACTCAACATATGTATGCCCAGTACCTCATGCTAATTTTCTGGCATCAACACCAGCCCAACTAGTACATGGTAGTCAACACCAACATCAGGCAAGTCCCTCTACAAATTTTAGTGAGGTCCAGCCACAACCTCCATTTTGGGCTCAGGAATTGTTAAATAACATGAGGAATTTAACATACAGAACCGAGGAGATCAACTATAAACTAGAGCAAATGCAATCTGAAATACAGCCTGAAATAAAAAGAATTCAAGAAAATGTGACTTGTCTTAGAGAAGAGATGGCAGGTGTTATTCAAGAAACAGCACACTTATCCACAAAGACTGGTGCTTTAGAGAATTCTCTCAGAAGAATTGAAGTCGAAAACAGAAAACTTAAAGAAGATATGGTGCATATGAAGGCCAGATCTATGCAGAATAACCTGGTATTCACCAAAATATGTGAAGATAATGATGAAAATCCTTTAGAAACTGAAAGAAAAGTGAGAGGTTTCCTGGTAGATATGATGAAAATTCCTACAGATACTGTCTCTAAGATGCAATTTGAAAGAGTAAACAGGTTTGGAGATAGAAAAAATAAGCCTAGAAAGATTTGTGTGGAATTTTTACAGAGGAAAGATAAAGATCTAGTGAGATATAACACAAGGAGCCTTAAGGATACAACCCACTTTGTATATGAGCAATTCCCAGCTGAAATAGAAAATGACAGAAGAAGACTTGTGAAAATAATGAAAGAAGAAAAACAGAAGAATCCAGCAGCAAAAGTGAAATTAGTTTACAATAAGTTATTTATAAATAATGTGGAATATAAGGAATAGGACAGGCAGGGGGGTTCATTGAATAATAATGTGAGAATTAAATTATGTGCTTGGAATTGTCATAGAAATCTTTGTAAAAAATTGAAAGATAGTGATTTTATTGAAATTATAAAAAATGAGGATGTGATATTTTTCTCTGAATGTTGGATTAACAAAGACAGTGAAATAAAATGCCAGGGATTTTCAGAAAAGGTGATTAAGAGACAAAAATGTAAAGGGGGAGACTGTGTACTGTTAATTAAACCATGGCTTAAAAGGTATGTTAATATTATTAAAGTGAATGAAGATAGTTTAATATGGGTAAAATTTGACAAGGTTCTATTTGGAAAAAATGAGGATTTGTATATTTGTTTTGTGTATGTACCTCCAGAAAAAGCTGTATTTTACAGGTATTATGACTGTGATCTATTTGATAAATTAGAGGATGACATTGTGCAATTTAAAAATAAAGGATTGGTTGCTCTGATTGGAGATTTTAATAGTAGGGTAGGCAAAGGTAATGAAATAATTATCAATGATAAACTAAATCAGGACATTTCTGAAACTTTGAATGATATTATAGAATATGAAGAAGATGAGATTACTCATTCTCAGAGGAAGACAGATGATTATGTGTGTGCAAATACATTTGGAAATAAACTATTGACATTATGCAGAACATGTAATTTGAGAATTCAAAACGGTTTATCAGAACAAAATAGTCAGTATACATTTACTAGTAGTATCGGTTCTAGCGTCATAGATTATCTCGTAATAGATAGACATTTGAATATATTATTTGAAAATTATGTAGTTGGACAGTTTACAACATTTTCGGACCACGCCCCTTTATTCACCTCGATCAAATGTGATAGTATTATAAGCAGGTCAAGGTGTGAATGTGTGCGCGAGGACGTGCAGACGACTAAGTGGAACGTTGACAACAAGCAGACGATGTTTAGTAAGCTACTGAGTTGTATTGATGATATTGAAAATAATCTTACGAAACAATGTGAACAAAACACATTGGTATCAGATATTGTGGAAACTTTTAATGAGAGTCTTAATAATATATTCAAACCAAGCTGTACTAAAAATACTGTGTGTCTTAGATCTTGTGAAAATTGTGTCAGGGTAGGTCACCCCCGGGGCAAAATAAAAAGGAGTCAACCCTGGTTTGACGATAATTGTCAAGATGCTTTTAATAAATACAAACATTTTCTGTGGGTATTTAACCAGGATCGCAGTAAAGAAAATCGAGCAAATCTGACATGTCATAAAAACTTGTATAAAAAACTTGAACGGCGATTAAAACGAGAATACTTGTCTTATGAAGGAAATCTCCTTGAATATACACGATTACATAATCCAAAACTATTTTACAAACGGTTCAAGAAGAAAGTTTGTCAGCCACATACATCCTTAACAGTCAATGATTTCGAAAAACATTTCAAGAACCTAGTTGGAAATGAACAAAAGGTGTCTAGTGAATCCGGGATCAACGTCCCTGACACAATAGTGGAAGAACTTGATTGTGAGATAACTCGAGATGAAATTTTAGGAGCAATTAAAAATCTTAAACGTGATAAAAGTACTGGGTCAGATAAACTATTAAATGAATATTTCATCGAATTTAAAGGTATCCTAACCCCTACATTATGTAAACTCTTCAACCACATAATATGTTCAGGGGATTTCCCAAGTCAGTGGGCTGTTGGTAACATTATTCCTCTATTTAAGAAGAAAGATGCTAATTTTGAAGGTAATTATCGAGGTATAACACTCGTTAGTCACTTGGGTAAATTATTCACCTCAATATTAAACTCAAGGTTATCTGTTTTCAATGACAAATATAATGTCCTTCCCGACTCTTTCTTTGGATTTAGATCAGGTCTTGGTACCACGGATGCCATATTTGTTTTGCAAAATGTAGTTCTGAAAGCTCTAAAGAGTAAATCGAGGCTATACGCATGTTTTTTGGATTATTCATCGGCATTTGATAGTATTAGTCACGGCCGCTTGTGGTATAAGTTAATTAATACGGGTATCACGGGTAAATTCCTTACTTTAATTATGTCTATGTATTCAAAACTTAAGTCTTGTGTAAAATTTAAGGGTGAATTCTCAGAATATTTTTCTTGTACATCTGGTCTCATGCAAGGTGAATCACTGTCTCCCCTATTATATTCGTTATATGTTCACGATATCGAAATAGAATTACTTAATAACAACTGCTCCTCAATTAAAATAAGTGATATAAATTTATTACTAATAATGTATGCAGATGATACTGTATTATTAAGTGAAACACCAGAAAATTTACAGGAAATGATTGATGTTGTAACTGTTTATTGTAGAAAAAACGCATTAATTGTAAATGTTGAGAAAACGAAAATTTTAATTTTTCGAAACGGAGGTAAGACGCGTGCAAATGAAACTTGGAGCTATAATAATACTAACATAGATATTGTAAATTCTTTTAATTATCTTGGAGTTGTATTCAACTATAATGGACGCTTTAATGTTACACAAAAGACTATCGCAGCACAAGGTCAAAAGGCTTATTTCGGTATTCAAAAAATAATCCAAGAAAATCATTTTAACCCTGTCACATGTATTGCTTTATTTGACACATATATAAGTCCGGTATTAAATTATGGCTCTGAAGTTTGGGGAACTCACCCCGCTGAAGAAATTGAAAGAGTTCACCGTAAATTTTGCAAGAGAGTTTTAGGAGTGAGAACCTCAACTTCAAATAACCTTGTTTATTTTGAATTGGGACGATTTCCAATGTGTATCAATAGGAAATTATCTATAATTAAATACTGGTTAAAATTAGTTAAAAGTAAAAATGCAATATTGAAAGCGTGTTACGATGATATGTATGAATGTTTTAATATGGGTAAAAGTTACAATCCTTGGATTGATTTTGTAAAATGTACTCTGGAAGAAAATGGATTTAGTTATATCTGGAACCAGCAAAAAGCTGATAATGAATTAGCATTTATAAATGAAATTACACAGAGAATAAAAGATGTTTATATACAAAATGTAAGACATAATTTAGAATCCTCCTTGAAATGTAGCATGTACAAGAATTTTAATAATAATTATAAGCTACAATATTATTTAAGTAAAAATATTCAGCATTATGGTTTGATATGTAAATATCGTATTTGTGCACACAGTCTGATGATTGAGACAGGTAGATATGTTAATATTGATAGAAATGAAAGATTATGTACATTCTGTAATAAACAACAAGTCGAAGACGAATATCACTTCATATTAATATGTCCATTTTATAAAGCAATAAGAAGTAAATATATTAAAGAATATTACTGGAAAAGTCCATCAATGTGGAAATTAGTTTTGTTACTAAACTCTCATAATAAGGAAGTCGTTAAAAACCTAGGTAGCTATTTATATTTATCAACGTATAAGAAAAATAAAATTTCAAATTAATATTATGATGTATATAATGATATTATTTTTATACTGTGTATATTATCATCTACTACCCTCCACTATCCATCTTGATAACTATGTTTATGTTTGTTTGTAAATGCTTATGTACCTTTGTATACGGCAATAAAACAATACAATACAATTATGTTCAGATTAGTTCACCTCTTACTAAACACTGTGCCTAATATCTTCACTTTGCATTTTAATTTGAGCGAGTAAAGTCATTTTTAGGACCTAAAGGATTCGTGGGCTTTGGTATATATATTTTGAAATATTGCATACATTTTTTCATATTTAGAAGTATCTAATTTTATATTTCCTATTAATTTGTATTTACGTACTTTTGTATTAGAATCTTATTTTGTATTTGCACTATTTCATTTTGTTACTTCCAATTCTCGTCCAAAACTTAATAAAGTTTCGTACTTTAGCGTTTGTTTTACTTGGGTCAGATAATTTAAATTCTAATAACGTATTGTTTTACTATTGGGAGTAAAGTAATGTAACTAGAACAGGAGGTCAAATTAGTTACAACATAATTCATTTATCTCGAATTAAAATCCAGGAAGGGTATTGAGTTGAATATTGAAAGTTCGTTGTTTTTATTAAAGGGATAGTACCTCTTTTAATTTTTAAAGGGGGTATGGCTTTAAAGGACTATTCTGCTTTTTTGAAAACAATGTTCATAAACAAAAACGTAGCAATTGTTACCTGAAAGTAATTCTATAGTATGCTTATTGTATCTGTCAAACTGAATTTGTTTTTAAAGGGTTAATTAAAAACAGGGAGTACTTATTGTTAAAGCAGTTTGACCCAGTTTTGGTGTTTGTCTCAATAAATGCTCAATATTTCTAGCTGAAACTTTTAGAATACATAGGGAGAAAGATGTCTAAGATTTTGTCCGTTTTGAATGAGCACTAATCTTTAGGACTAGTTTTCTTGTTCATCTGTCAAGTTAGGTTTTTCGTTTTCATTTTTAGGTAGGGTTTACGTCAATCTAATTAAAATTAGATTACATTTCGTTTCGGTTATTTTTTGATTGTCGACTCCATGTAATCTAAAGACTTGTATAAGGAGGTCATCTTCTGGTTACGAATAAGCTATTTATAGCACGTGCCACCCCTCTGCCAATCAGAACACCGTTTATATTTGAATATTTTGTATTGCGTCATAATTTGGACTGCTGTGTCGCTTTACTTTCTGTTTCGTCTTCCCACAATGCATATCAATGCATAGAACCGCGATCTTGAAGGTAGATTTTGATTGGCTGAAATTTTCGTCACCAGAATATGACCTCCTTATACAAGTCTTTAGATTACATGGAGTCGACAATCAAAAAATAACCGAAACGAAATATAATCTAATTTTAATTAGATTGGGTTTACGTCAGCTATATTTCTTTAATACTTCTTGAAGACAAAAGACTATTTCTTTATATTGACCATTTAGTTTAGTTTTAGATCGGATTGAATTTAAGTATTCAGTTGACGTACTTCATTCAACAACTTGCTTTTAGCCAATCAGATAAGAAAAGAATTGCCATTAGTTAATGTTATTAGCTGAGAACAATGGAGTCAACTGCTGTGTAAAGGAATTAGTCGTTGACAGAATTCAATTTACTGGTATAAGATGGAGAGTAAAAAATGACCGTACTTTAAAGGGGAATGTTCAGTATTTTCGCCTTGAATTTATAACCTTCAGATTTACTGGAACTGCCCAAAAATTACACAATCCCTTCAGTTATACACGTACCTTAACAGTAATCTTTCATTTTCTGTTTATATGTTTTCTTTATAAGTCATAATCTTGTTAAAAGACAAATCGTATTTTTGACTTTCAAACGCTCATATTGGATGGATACACGGGGATTTGAAGGCATTTTGAGGGAGAATTTGAAACAGTATAACGGATTAGATTAGATAAGCTAAACAATTCCAGGTTCTGAGACTTAAAAGTTTTTTGGTCGAACAGTTAGTGAACATATCCCTTTAAAGTATCTACTGAAGGAACCTGTCACCATTGGTCATTTGTTATAAAACTATTTTTATCATTTTTGTCCAAGGTCAACTGACTAATCACTTTACTGTGAATTTAAGAAGATATCAAAATTAAACGAAATCAGAATGACACTGTTTTGTTTGTTACTTCATGACCTAGGCCAGTGCTTTTTTTGAAAACACTATTCTCATCTCACTCTAACACTGAGATCTGAAACACTCCGATCATTAACACTCCGATAATGTAATGCAATTAATATTTAATGACAGATGTTATTTTTAGAAAATTATGTTAAATAATTAAAACACTCCGAACTTTAGATATACCGAAATGTATTATGACTGCTATGATGAGAACATTTCAATATACCGCTTCTTTACTTTAGAATTCTAGTTTCTATACCCTACAAAAATATCAATATCAACATAACGACCTCCTTCCACAAACACCATTTTTTTTTCAGTTTAATAAGAAATTGTGCTTAAAATTGAATGACAAATGTGATTTTTAGAAAATTATGTTAAATAATTAAAAAAAAATTCTTTTCAATTGAAATCATCTAAGTCAAAATTATTTTCCAATTTAGATAACTTTATGAAAACAAGAACCATTGTAGACTGTGTTTACCTTACCATCTCCGAGTTATTTGAATGTAAATTCATCAGTGGTATAAAATAAGATAAAATTATTTCAGTCGGTGAAAAGTAATCATCTTGGACAATGAACTCCTTCATTTTGTTGTGTACTTTGAGAGAATTCTTCCGGTGAACGGTCGTGTTTCCCAATTATTATATATCAGACAATTTTTAGTAGTCTGAAACTTCTAACGTCTGGGCATCCTGTGTTGATTGTCAAAACGCTATCTATAAAAATTTGTACAAGCAAAACAATTCCGTTAAAAAAAGCCGCATCCAAAATCATGGCAAAATCGAGAGCAATAGTTATATAGTAGTGGACTATTCAAAAGAGAATAATGCGCTTGAAAGGAAATGACAGATTTGATAGTACTTTTCTGCACGTAAATGAAGAGATGCTATCTGCGAACAATGGCATTGGTCTGCGTTTCTTTGATTTCCAACTGTCAATGTATCTCATAAATGCACAGACATAAGCACACGGGACCTGGATGTAGTGTTCCATTCGAATGTCCGCCACTCCGAATAGTACCATTGAGTTCCTCTAAAACAGGCATTGTGAAGCAAAAAATCCCCTGATTTCATGCATAGATACGATTGATTATCTTTTCCTTCAATTGTTTTTTAATCCAAAAGGTAACTGATGACAACACCGCTTTGAGAATTCACATAATATGGTATATTCATAACCACACTATAACTGAATTTAGTTTTTCGTAGAATTCACAAAGTTATTAGCATTTATGTGGTAGGTATATGATAATATTCGACCACAAGTCAATAACGAACCAGATGGCTATTACCTGCTGTGTTAGTTGGTTCATCAGTAATAAAAGAAAGAAAAAAAAAGAAACATCTATATTTTACAAGAAACTTAGGTTCCATGCGGATCCTTTCTCCCAGCTGGTCCTTGGTCAAACCTCTTGGCATTGATCTTTCCCGGATTATCCGTACCCATTTACAGCTGGGTGGACTGGAATTATGAGTGAAGATGACTTATTCAAGGTCTTCTGACGTTCACACCCTGATCAAGAACCTAACTCTCAAACATAACGACCTTCATTTCCTCGTATCCAATCAAATGGCGTCATGTTTGTAAAGAACGATAAGAGTGAATGATGAATTTATAGGTTTGTTTAGAAATCCAGGAAGTTGTTATAAATAGTAAGACAGTTCGGAAAACGGAAATGTCAAAATCAGATGGTATGTAAAGGAAAGATTTCAATTGAAATTTACCGGCACATTTAAATTTGCTACAATGTTGAACTTCCTGAGGTTATTGCTATCGTTAAAGATCCCTCGACAGTTGGAAATCGAAAATAAGAGCAGGCTAATGCTGCTGTCCTGGCAAAATTTCCCTCAATGCACTTTGCATGGTGTTTGCCCGTCCCCAATTAACCCATATAGGTGCAGATAAGCAGGACTCAAAACTCCATTCATTTCATTTCATTTCCTATTTATTGTGTTGAATTTAAATTCAGAACACAAAACAAAAAAATAATATTCACATGTGAAACATCAATTTGTTGTATAATTTGGAAAGACATGATATTATTCCATGCCCAGAGAAAGCAAATATGTAACAGATGATTTATTATCAGACGATGTGAAGATTAAACATTGCTAGGAGAAAATCAACATTACTTATCCAAATCAAAATCAAAGTTAACAAACCGACAAAATCAATGAGGTGGATGAACTTTATTTAAAAAGAAATTAAAGCGCAGTTTTTCTCTTAGTGTAGACTTTCTTAAGGATTTTTACACTACAAGCTGAGCAGAGATCGGTAAATAACGGCATCGATGAATAGTTGGTTTTCAATGTACCGACGCTCAGCTGTTTACACTGCAACCGGATCGGTGTTTTTCTTTTACTTTTCACGAATTTCTTGTATTTTATGCATTGACAGCCACTTACATATTATGACGGTACTATCGTGATTATCCCCAGGGGAAAGATAGGGCTTACAACCCTCTTACTTTACTGATGTCAGTAGAGTTTTTGAAATAACATGCCATGGCTCTATTTTCCTCGTTACACACTGCATGTTGCTTCCCTTTAAATGCACAAAAAGGAGCAGAAAAGTTCAGACGTAAAGCTTAATTTTAAATAAATCGACATCAGTAAAGCCCCTCTCCCACCTACAGGATCTTACAAATCGTACTTGGGACCTCCTCGGCTATATAAATCGTACTCGGAACGTACTCTGCCTGTAACTCCTGGTACCCCTTCGCCAACCCAAAGTGACATTAAAAGCCAATATGAAAGTAAAGGGATATTTGTCGGTTGATGGAGTTTGATATTTAATCCATTCCATACTTTTTAAAATTGTCTGAGAGGCTTCTCAGGTACCCCTTGTGGTGTTTGCTGGTAACCCAAGGGGTACTAGTACCCCTGGTTGGGAACCGAGGCTTTAGGTAGAGTTTTCGGACTTCTCTTTATGATATTAGGATGTGAGGAAATTTGTGATGAGAAATATTCAAACATTGTATAATAAGCGGGTTTTTGTTGACCTCAGGAAGAAATAGAGGAATATAAATGAAGATAGAGCGAGGATTGAGAATCATTTCAGCAATTGTTATTCAAAACACTTCAAGAAACCTACTCTCTCGACCGCAAAAACTTCATGTTCAGAAAACAATGTGATAATTTAGTAGAGTGCTATTAAGGAGGTTCACATTTCTTATATTAATAATTCTGGAGTTTTTATCAACTCCTGAGCCACAGGTTCAAAATGATAACTTGTGTAGCATTTAGATAACTTGGGTCATACCTTTCTGGTCATGTGACCAGCCCCCTCATCACTGGATATCAGCCACAAATTTGGTGAAGTCCCTCCTGGAGAACGAATTTTGCACAAGTTGGCCCATCCCCCTAATATGAAATTTCTTCCTAAGGGCCTGGCTATGAATAGATACATGAGTTATTCAATATTCAATACTAGTCCCTTCGACGTACATCAATGAATGCATTACACTACCATCAACATAGTTTGGTCTTAGTGCGTGTCTATTCCTTTGTGTTAAAAACCACCTGCTGCGTTATCAACATGAATTTCAGTATCAAGTCTAATATTTGATGTGTTCATTAGGTTGAACTGTTAATCAAAGATTTGTTTAAATTGTAACTGAGATTTTTAATGTGTTCGTGATTATGTAAACAAGACAGGAAATAGATTTTATAACTCAGATAAAACGTATCATATTTACTATTGATGTATTAGAAATACGAACCAATATTAGCCGAGCCTTTGGGCGAAGTTTGTCACATTAATGGACAAGCTTAGAGATAATCGTGAACCTTTTGTAAGAGTTTTCAACATGTATTTTGTGTCATTAGAAACGAGTTTTTTTGGTTAGCGCAATTGTTTTGTTTCTGGGCACGGGTTTAGATCCTCCTAATCTTGTTTTTCAATTAGCCCCATATTAGTGCTTGTGATATGAATACTAGTTTTGGTATGAATAAGTTTATTTTCTCCTTATGATAAGGACAATGTTTTTTGTTATAGTTTTTTGTCAGGTAAATAGATGTTGGCATTCCTTCTGTGATTAGAATAATGGTTTGATAATTATATGGCATTTTTGCAGGTTGAAACATTACTGGTGCAGATGGATACATTTACTGATGTAGATGGAAACATTACTGGTTTAGATGAAAACATTACTGGTGTAGATAGAAACATTACTGATGTGGATGGAAACATTACTCATGTATTTGAAAACGTTACTGATGTAGATAGAAACATTACTGATGAAAACATTACTGATGGTGCAGATGGAAACATTACTGATGGAAACATTACTGATGCAGATGAAGACATTACTGGTGTAGATAAAAAACATTACTGATGTAGATGGAAACATTACTGGTGTAGATGGAAACATTACTGATGGAAACATTACTAGTGTAGATGGAAACATTACTGATGGAAACATTACTAGTGTAGATGGAAACATTACTGATGTAGATAGAAACATTACTGAAGAAAACATTACTCATGTATTTGAAAACGTTACTGATGTAGATGGACTCTTACTGATGTAGATGGAAACTTTACTGGTGTAAATAGACACATTACTGATGTAGATGGAACCATTACTAGTGTAGATGGACACATTACTGATGCAGATGGAAACTTTACTGGTGTAGTTAAAACGTTACAGATGTAGATAAAAACATTACTGATGAAAACGTTACTGATGTAGATGGAAACATTACTGATGTAGATGGAAACATTACTGATGCAGATGGAAAACATTACTGATGTAGATGGAAACATTACTGGTGTAGATGGAAACATTACTGGTGTAGATGCAAACATTACTGATGTAGATGCAAACATAACTGATGTAGATGGAAACTTTACTGGTGTAGTTAAAACGTTACTGATGTAGATGGAAACGTTAATGATGTAGATAGAAACATTACTGATGACAACGTTACTGATGTAGATGGAAACATTACTGATGTAGATGGAAACATTACTGATGCAGATGGAAAACATTACTGATGTAGATGGAAACATTACTGGTGTAGATGGAAACATTACTGTTTGAAACATTATTAGTGCAGATGGAAACATTACTAGTTTAGATGGAAACATTACTAGTTTAGATGGAAACATTACTGATGCAGATAAAAACATTACTGATGTAGATAAAAAATAACATTACTGATGTAGATGGAAACATTACTAGTTTAGATGGAAACATTACTGATGCAGATGAAAACATTACTGATGTAGATGGAAACATTACTGATTGAAACATTACTAGTGTAGATGGAAACATTACTGATGCAGATGAACACATTACTGATGCAGATGAAAACAAATACTGATGAAAACATTACTGATGCAGATGAAAAACATTACTGATGTAGATGGAAACATTACTGATGTAGTTGAAAACCTTACTGATGTAGATTTAATAACTGGATTCTTATTCTTCACATAATAACAGACTAAGTCTTTTCTGAGTTATAAATCTCCAGCTAGGTGTCAGCTTATTGGAATGTCAAAAACATCATAATGTCATGTTAGGAGGAAATCGTCTTAGAGTCTCTAAAAACAAAATTACAAGCATTAGTGAAAGAAATAGTTATTTATGATCTGATAAGAATGTATGAAGAAACGAAATAATATTTTTTTTCTGAGGTAATTATTTCTCAATCTATAGGACAAGAGAGTATTTAACTTTTATATAGCTTACACTTCCTCTACTCTATAGAGGTTCTACAGCACAGTGGTTAGCGCATCGTTCTTTACAAACATAACGTTATTTGCTTGGATACGAGGAAATGGTGGTAGTTATGTTTAAGAGTTCGGTTCTTGATCAGGGTGTGAAAGTTCGATGACCTTGAATAAGTCATCTTCACTCATAATTCCAGTCCACCCAGCTGTAAATGGGTACGGATAATCCGGGAAAGTTCAATGCCAAGAGGTTTGGCCAAGGACCAGCTGGGAGAAAGGATCCTCACGGAACCTAAGTTGTTATCCTTGTAAAATATAGATGTTTCTTTCTTTCTTTTTCTGTGTATGTTCAGACAGACAAATATATACAGAGGCATGCTGCATTTTGTCGTGGTTTACTATACATGTATTCGCATGTATTTCATGTATTCATGTCCAATTCCACCAGAGTTACTTTTGTAACACTTTTAAATCACCTGTCACGTTCACGTGAGGGGCATTTTTTAAACATCATTTAGACTACATGGAAATGTTGAATGTGAAGCATCTCTATTAGTGTCCAGAAACATGAAACCATATCCGGAATTAATTCATTTATCCATGATATTCCTCGAAATAAAATACATCTACAATTGAAAAATGTGATTCTTTTTTTAAATGGGAATTATTCAAAAAATTCGATATTCTTCCAAAGTCTGACGTCAATGACTATTCTTCTGTGTTACTAAAGTCGTTACAAATAGTTTGATGTTCTATTCTTATATTGGACATTGTCAATCTAGCCTACATCACTTCCATTATTATCCTTTAAGAATGCTGACCTACCAATATTTACCAATGACCTAGTCAACAGAATTGCGAAACTTGGAGGCTAATATCCATCATTACAAAACATAAGCTCACTATGACTTATGAATAATTATATTGAGTTCATTGTGCTGTACTGGTTCACTAATCTTACAGAGTTATTCCATCGTAACAGTTCTTTGGCCAGGACGTCAAGAAATTTAGGTGGTAAATACTGTCGTGTGTTAAGAGTTTTCAGAATAAGCAATTATTACCTTCAGAAATGTCAAAGGTTTTTTTGTAAAGACAGAAGTATTTATTCTTAATAATCAATCAGAAAATACTTGTCATGTGGCGCCCTCGTTGATTTCCGGACCCGAACCGAACTGGTGTTCTAAGACTCTAGTTTGTCTGTTTACATTCCACTAAGTAACATTAATTTCTATATTGCATCTTCGCCACATTCTTTAAGTTCCTTGCATAATGGCAATTTTTGGGGTTCTATAATTTTCTGTTTTATTTTTGTATGTATCTTGCAATAAAACGGTGTTAGAAACCTGTTCAATAAATAGTTCTCATTGAAACAATAATCTTGAAAACTTGATGGAAACTGAACGGCTCTTCAGTACAGATATTCATGAAAATTTTCATGAAAAAGTGTTCGTCCATTCACCCCTCTTTATATCTTGCCGCTCCTTGAAAGTCCACCCCTTCACCCCTTCTCTATATCTTGCCGCTCCTAGAAAGACCGCCCATTCACCTCTTCTATGTATCCACCGCTCCTATCGTAGACCGTTCATTAAAAGTGTCTGTTTACGAGTGGAGGAAAACTCAGATGAAGTGTCTACTTTCTGTGAGATTATTCTGTCAGTTGAAGGAGACAGGGAAGACAATAGAGACGTCAACCAGAGTAATAAACACATTCATATGTCCACATTAGATATACAATTATATCTATCAAAACTTAACAATAATTATAATTGAATAGGAAATGAATCACAGACGCTGCCTGTCACAAATGACAACCAACATATCTCTAAACCTTTTGCATAAGAATTTCTAATTATTTTGAAGTTCTCTCAGACTATGATGATATACTTTCAATCGGTCTTAATGGAATAAAGTATTTAATATGTCCCGAGTATGCCTATTATCAGATTACGTCTCGGCGGGTGTAAGACCGGATACAGTCAACCAAGAAATGATGTATTGTTTCCCCAGTAGGGAGTGGAGGTTGTGTAGGTTCAATGAGCAAGACGATTGTCTTTTTTCTAGGTTGACAGATGACAGGTCAACATTTACTTCCAGTGGATGCTGATAACATGCTTTACGTGATATCACAAACCAGGTAGTTGAACTGCTTCAGTAGGATTGATCCGTGCTGTTGGTTCGGTAAATTGAGAAATACATGTAGTAAGATCTGATTCGGTCTGATGACATGGTGGTAAAACTAGGTAACTGAGTTACTCAATCTTCTTCATTCTTTCGAACTCGTTATTATCAGGGCGATTCGTATTGGTATTGATATGGTTGTTATTTTAAGGGGCCAGCGTTTGGAGTGACATCGGTAGAAAAATGTCCTTCGAATTTCAGATCCGTTAACCACCATCTTAGGCGATTGTTTTGAAAAATTTAATGTGATACTTTCTTCAAGCAACATTTAATGATATAGCAAATGATTCACATTTTCAGCTACAGTGCACTCTGTGTAATCCGACATGCATTGGGACCATGAAAATATGTCGGATTTTGGAGAGCGACAGAATACTCAAAGGTCCATATTTTTTAAATATTCACTCATTTATTGATATACTTCCTCAAATGAAAAGCTGCTACCATTATATTGCTAATGTGTTCGCCTGGATTTCGAGATTTGTTTTACGGTTGGGATCGTTCGTGCTTGGTTTTATTATTGGTAAGGCATAATATATCAAGTTTTTTATATGAAAATAGTTTTGAAAGGTATACTTGGTGATTAGTATAATTTGCTTGGATTGGTATTTATCGGCTTTCTACTATATTTACATATCGATGGTGGCGAATGGAATAATAGTTGAGACAGGTTTACATAATATATTATTGATGGATGTCTACCGTCTCCTCGTCATTTAAATAATGAAATTGATAGACGTATCTTGTCTTGAGTTGAATACCAGTTCAGATAGGTTTGATCATGTAAAGGTACTTCAACCCTTCTACCTATGCTGATCAAAGTATTCAGATTCTTTTTCTTTCGATTTGAATAATGAAATTGATAGACGTATTTTATCTTGCATTGAATACCAATTCAGATAAGTTTTATAAAATAAAATGGTTTGATGGTATATGTCTGTCCTCTTCTTAGGCTTATAAACGTATTCAGCTCCTTTATAGGAAATACGAGTAGGTTGATGAAGCTGTCCTAGGAAAAGTAGGAGGTAAACTAATAATTCCTTTTTAGTATTAATTCCAGTCAACCCAGCTTTAAATCGTTATGGAGAATCTGGAGAGATCAATGCCAAATGGTTTGGCCAAGGACCAATTGATAGTAAGGCTCTAATTAGGTTTGTATCCTTGTAAAATATGGATGTATGTTGAAAATTGATTCCCTGGAGAGTATGGCCTTGAGCTATATAGTAACGGGTCCTATTCCAATCAAATCTACTTGCTCCTACTCATTCAGCCACTGTTTTTATCTTGTACATTTATATCTATATGCACTTAGTTTCTTTGTCCTGTGAGTCAACATTAGTTCTCCGTATGTTTGTCTTCTGTGTATTCTTATTCTGTTAGCAGCACTAGCTCCTCACTATAATCTGATAGTGTCCCGTTCCACTCAAGTCCACGGGCTGCTACTCATCTTCCTCTTTTTTATTTTCAATCTTATATTCTGTTGTACTCAGTTTGATTTTGTTTTGTGAATTGAATAATAGTTTATGTTTGTCTTCTGCGTATGCTAATTCATAATTCAGTTGGCAGTACTTACTTCTCACAATAAACTGATAGTGTCCCAATCCACTCAAGTCCACGGGCTTCAACTCATCCAACCACCGTTTTTATTTAGTACATGTATATATGTTCTTAGTGTTTTTGTCTTGTAAATTGAATAATAGTTTGGTTTATGTTTGTCTTCTGCGTATGCTAATTCAGTTGGCAGCATTAGAGACTTACAATAAACTGATAGTGAAATGTTTGACTGATATATGTCAAAGAAAAAAACATAACTGTTTAGTTACTTAATATATATCATTTAACCTCCCCATAGTCTGACATTTATCAGTATTTATAGCTTTTTTTACTGACAGCTTCGTGTAGAAGATAAACAAATAAACAACACAGCTCCAATTGCCAGAACAGTATTCCTATTTCCCGATTTAAAGGAATACTTTCTCTTACATTAAAGTGAGTGTACAGAGGTTTTCTAAACTTTATATAACTGACAGTGATCTACCGGAAGCTACTATTGATATCTATGCAGATGTAGTGGGGATGACGTCATAAAACGCGTTAGTTTAAGTGGAATTACAAGAACCACAGACGTCGGAATGGAAATTTGAATGGCGCAAATTGATGCTATCAGTGTCCCTGATACCTCTTTACAATCCCTTTAACATAAAGTTTATGTTCTTTTAAGAACCTAATCAAAATTACTTCCGATAGGAGACGGTTAAAGTTTGGATAAGCTCATTTTGACTTTCAGTCTTTTGATAGACGATAATTATGCACAGTTTTACTAGATGGGTGGGTTTGGGCCCTTAGGTGAAATCTTTTGCTATTTTTTGAACATTTGCTCTTATAAATTGGTTCAATCAACCCGTACGGTTAAACCAATGTATGACCTTAATTCTTTAGACTCCGACGTTTTTCAGAGCTTTAATATCATAAAAACCATGTCTCATTCTACTCATCGTAGGGTTTCGGGATTCAACAGGGTTTCAAGAGAAAGTTATAAAATTAACAAGAAATCCAATTCAAAGAACATTTATACACAGTTCAATGTAATTATTTGAGTTGGGTTGATCCGTTTAAAACGGTTTTAATATGAATTCACCAAATATAAATGTTGAAGTTTGGACATTTTATTGGCTTCAGTTTTCTTTATTTAATTCTATGTTATAGTTTTTATCTCTATTTTAATACATGAAACCAACTGCTGTAATATTAGTGATATGAATGGTGTAAGAGGGCGGAAATACAGTTCTTGAGCACTGATTTACTTCAGATCTTTGCTTAAAAACTTTTAAAGCAAACTTCAAAATCACTTGAAATCCAATTGAGCAAACTTTCAATGGTATATACAATAAACTTAAGTTAGGGTCTTCAATAGTGATTTTGTGTTGACCAAACGTATCTAAAGAAAGCGCTAACAAATCAGATGACGCAGTCACAGACATCCTTGCTTGATAGCATCAGCAACATCGTAGTTACACCTTATCGCAACCTCAATCGCTCCTTCCACTTAAGTGTTTGTTATATCATTATTTTTATGTGACAATTGCAGCAAAGCAAACAACTTTCACGTCACTTTAAGAAACGTTGATTTCTACTTGAACTAAGAGATATGTGTACACCTATACTGTAGTGAATTACCAATAGTCTTTTTATCTCTAGTTCTTATTTTAATTATCCATTTGTACCTCGCAAAACGTCCTCGTAGTTTGTCTTTAAGTGGAACAAAACCAATTCGTCAGTCACATTATCAAAACAAAAACATTATCACATTAATGCACAGTCATTATTATAAATAACACGTTAAGGATTATAAAATTATTTGAAAAAAAATTATGAAACACTGTTTTTATGACTGTTAATACCTGTCAGCTTGTTATTCGTAAATTCCCAATTACAAATAGCAACCAAACTTTATTCAAACCTACGAAGAAGCTAAATAAAAATATTGGATTAAGAAACGAATTGAACTGTATTGATCAAGTAATTTAAAGGCCTCTGGGATCGTGGACTTCCGCCCACAGTTTCAGAGCGTCACTTCTTGATATCTAGTAGATGAAGAACCATATAGAAGCCACGCTGTTAATTTTATACAACATTGATATCTGAAGTCCCGACCTAAAGTCGCAATACGAATGCACACTGAAATTACCTAAAGGTAAAGCAGAAGTCCTTTATAACAATTAATAGGGCAAACTTGGTTGGTAGATGACAAGTTAACGTTCGCTTCCAGCAGCAGCTGATATCGCAAACTAGGTAGTTGTCGGTAGTAGTTGGATTGGTTCAATAGGATAAATTGATAATTTAACAGAAGGACGACGATGAAGGTCATGGAATGGTAATTCTATCAGTAACCACAACTCGTAGATTATGATCAGTGTTGTAAAGTAGTTTGTTGTCTGGTTTTAGCAGTAGAAGAAGTTGTTTTGAAATACAATATATTGATATGTTAAGAATGAAGAAGAAATCTAAATGTTCAAACTTGGTGAATAGGAGTATTTATTCATTAGGAGACCTATCTGATAGCATAACGATATAACTGATTACCTAACTGCAAACAGTACTGTTTCGGCCTTCTGGGCCTCATCAGTGCAGTGCTGATACTGGAGTTGAGGTAATCTGATAAATCCAGAAAACTATGGTTATATACAATAATTGAAAAACACTTAATCACATTTTTCGCGATTTTCAATTATAACCTGTAATTGTACCGAAATTTGCATAGTGTCATTGTTTTTTGCATTCTGTTTGTATACTTTGGACACCGTTGATGAATATATACTCTTATTGACAAAGTTCAAAACTTTATTTTTTTGTTCATTCTAAGAGGTGGTATCGCTTTAAATTAGTGTACATGGTGAAGAACAATCAAGTCGCAAGATTTACGTTTGTCTGATGTTTATATGGTCAGTGTATCTCATTGCAAAAAACAAAACAGAAAAAAAACTCACAAAAATCATATCAATATTTATATCGTAAAAAAACAGTTGTATAGAACTGAATGTAGAATATTTTATATTTAAGTTACTGTACGGCGTGCAATAAATTAGAATGGTATAATTTAAAGGACTGAAAATACGTTTTCTGAAGTATAGGGAATACAGATGAAAAAGAATTTTCTACTTTCAATTTAACATTTCATGTGGATCCTGCGATTCACTAAAGCTAAGAGTTCTATGAGGAGCTGTTGCAAAAGTTCTTAAATATTATTACGTGATGCAGAATATAACAGCTTCATATACGAATTTAAGCTATTTCTATACTTAGAAGAACCACAGATATCTGACGGAAAATCCGAATAAAGCGTATGGCTGCCAGATGCCATATAGTAAATAGAAAACAGTATACCATCCATGAAAACTGTGCTTTCTAGAAATCACGTCAATGCAATTTGAAGCTTGTGAAAAAAAAAAACTGGGGCACTTTTGAAGTTGCTAATGAGTCTGTAAACTATGTACGCATTTCATCTCAACCGGTTTAATCACTTCCTGTTCTGCAAGACATCAGCGCAATCGCAAATACTTCTGAAATGTTAATTTAAATGGCATGGCTTACATTTTCTCTAATAGTGCAGCGACTAAAATTGATTTTAAAAGGTGGATCAGTCAGCATTTTCAGTGGTCGATTTTGGTAGGCCTACTTATTTTCATAAGTACTAAAACTGCAAAACAAATCACATAATCACTTCAAATATACCTCTATTTAGAAATTTCTCTTTGTTTCTGTATACATGTATGTGTTTTCTATACTAGTCGTAGCTTAAAAATTCAAACGCGGAAGGCTCAAATTTTGACCGTGAACTGTAAACACTACGATTGCTAAAAAAATTCCCGTTTCAGAGACTAAGGTATGATTTTAACCAATTAGAATAGTGTATTATTTTGTATTTCATCGAAATCAGACTCACAAAAACACCATAATATGTCAGAAGCACAGTAATATGGTACTTGGGCCTGTCTATTAACAACTTACTCCGAGAAACGTTCAATCAGAAACTGGATGTAAATTATTTTGTTATGTACAGTATCTAGTTATCGGAAAATACCATCTGGCACATTGAGTAAATAATGTATAGCGTATAGTCACCGAGGTCTATAACAATATATAAAATTAATACCAAACAAATCCAAGGTCTTTTCAACAGAGGCAATTAAAAATGATTTCTTTGGAAACTCGGACTGCAAACATCGTTGACATTTATGGACGGAGATGACAAATATTATTATGGAAGTATATTAATAATTGAAGGAAATATCACAAGAAAGAAACATATTTGAAAGTAAACACGACACTTGATAAAGACTCATGAAGTTGCAGGATCTGAGTTTAGCACTAAAATAGCCTCTATTTTAGAAAACAGAATAGAAAATCATCAGATTTATTAAGTCCAAACTTTTTCTATTTTCAGGTCTATTTTCAGCTATTCTTAGCTAAAATTGTGCTATTTTAGGAATAAGTTGAAAATTGTTCTAAGTACCCAGTCTTCTATTTCAATTAATCCTAGCTAAAATTGTAGAATTATTTTTAAAAATTTCTAAAATAGCTTTTTTTTGCTCTGAGTTTGGCTGGTTTTTTTTCTAAAATAGCGATAGAGGCAAAGAACAAAAAAAAATGAGAATAGCTAGGTAAACTCAGATCCTACACCTTCCTCTAAAAAAGACTGCAGAACGTTTGCTTTAAAAAAGGAGTAATTGTTATACATAAAGTGCCGAGTCAATTACTAAAAGTCAAATCTGAATATGTCAATAATTAATTATGTTTATTGTGTTTTTAGTGACCAAAATATGAAATTTATTTGCATTTTTTCAATGCTTTATCTTTTGACAGATCTACCTATTAAAACATACAATCTTATGTCCAGAAAAAAAAAACCAAGATGAAAAGATTTCCATTTCCATTATTATTTACATCACTAGGAGAAAATTACGAATAGCAATTAAAACTGCTATTGAAAATACCAGGAGAAGGCTAACATATACGTCCGTACCATTAGTCCTAATTCAATTTACGAGTAAAGAAACTGACATAAAACTTATCATATGAATCGAAACGAAATATTCACGTTTACATTAAAGCTTTACACAATGTCTATAACACGTGTAAGAATTTTGTTGGGGTCAATTAAATGTAAGCCATATAAAAACTTCCTGTCTTGTGCCTTTCTCGAGTCAATAACTGAACATCCTTACCACAGATTGACTGAAGTTACAGCGTTTACTATCTCATTACCAAAGTTGAGTAAGTTCAAATTAGCGGGTATCAACAAGTCTGACATAACATCCCATGGCGTGTATAGTCAATATGTACTTGTTCATCTGATTGTAGAGTGTTATATCACCTGGTTGATTGTTTATAGATCACTGTTTAATATCACTATACTTAACGTATTGTAATAATAGACTGGTTAGTAGTTGATATTAAACACTTGTTCAACAAAACCACTTCGTTATCAAATACTTGTACAACAAAACCACAATGTAATAAAACAGCTGTACAATACCACTTTGCTGTCAAAGATATGTACAACTTCAATACCACTTCGATAGCAAACAACTGTACAACAAAACCACTTCGTTATAGAACACTTGTTCAACAATACTTGTAACACAAAACCACTTAGTTATCAAATACTTGTACAACAATACCACTTCGTTGTCAAATACTTGTACCACAATACCACTTCGTTAGCTAACACTTGTACGACAATACCACTTCATTATTAAACACTTGTGCGACAATACTACTTCGTTATCAAACACTTGTACAACAATACCACTTCGTTATCAAACACTTGTACCACAAAACCACTTCGTTAGCTAACACTTGTACGACAATACCACTTAGTATTCAAACACTTGTACGATAATACCACTTCGTTATCAAATACTTGTACCACAATACCACTTCGTTAGCTAACACTTGTACCACAATACCACTTCGTTAGCTAACACTTGTACCACAATACCACTTCGTTATCAAAAACTTGTACCACAAAACCACTTCGTTAGCTAACACCTGTACGACAATACTACTTAGTTATCAAATACTTGTACCACAATACCACTTCGTTAGCTAACACTTGTACCACAAAACCACTTCGTTAGCTAACACTTGTACCACAAAACCACTTCGTTAGCTAACACTTATACGACAATACCACTTAGTTACCAAACACTTGTACGATAATACCACTTCGTTATCAAATACTTGTACCACAATACCACTTCGTTAGCTAACACTTGTACCACAAAACCACTTCGTTAGCTAACACTTGTACCACAAAACCACTTCGTTAGCTAACACTTATACGACAATACCACTTAGTTACCAAACACTTGTACGATAATACCACTTCGTTATCAAATACTAGTACCACAATACCACTTCGTTAGCTAACACTTGTACGATAATACCACTTTGTTATCGAACACCTGTACAACAATACCACTTCGTTATCAAACACTTGTACAACAATACCACTTCGTTAGCAAACAGCTGTACAACAATACCACTTCGTTATCAAACACTTGTACAACAATACCACTTTGTTATCAAACACGTGTACGACAATATCACTTTGTTAACAAACAGCTGTACAACAATACCACTTCGTTATCAAAAACTTGTACCACAAAACCACTTCGTTATCAAAAACTTGTACGACAATACCCTACAAAAACGTACAATTATTAACAAAATATAAGTATTTGGCATTTTACATTCAGACTCAGACCCATATTTTCGAAATGATTTTAGTCTTTTAAAAGCACACCTTTCAATTTAACAGTAGCAAAGTTTTATGCAACGTTTCGACATACATACAACACTCATACAACCGTTGAATGTTGTTTCATTGCTGTGTTTATATTGCTTTCTAAATGCCATTTTTAGATTTACGTTTATTTTGCTTTATTTCATATTTCGATCAAAAGTTTATTCTAAATCGATATCAATTGACTTCAATTCCTCATTTTAAAAGGTTAATAATATTCTTTATAATAGAAGTTCAATGCCATTTTCTTATAGAAAGATCTTATTGGGATGCCATCGTGTCGTAGTTTATGGGATAGCAGCAGCTGTATCCTCTATTCAACAGGATTCTATTCAAATACACATTACTTCAATTTCAATACAACTTTCATTCTTTAATTCAATATCAGGTTCCAATGGACTCTCCATCAGATCAATTTCAAACACGAGTAGTTTCAGATTTATATTTTTACCACAAAAACTGTAATTGAAGATTAAATTTATTCATAACGCCTCCAAACGATTTTTAATTCAATTCTGAAAAGATTTTCATTTCAATATATTTTTATGATGATTTTTTTATTTGTTTTTATAAGGAATATGAAAATAGAAAGCCACGAACAACTTCAAGTTTTCGTTTAATCTCCTTTTCAATATCGCACTGTAACTAATACATTGCGAAATTTCTTTGATATTTATATGTCATTTCGTTTCATAATGAGTTTTCGATATTTCAAACCCTTCTTCCTCCTGTCAGTGATACAGATACCCGCTGTGCTACAGGATGTGCACGTACAAGATCAATCGATAGTGGGAAATAGAAAATAAGAATAAGTTAATGCCACTGTCCTGGCAATTTTTTGTAATGTACAATGCTTGGCGTTTGCCCGTCCTCATTAGCCCAATAGGTACAGAAAAGTAGGTCCTCATTAGACCAACAGGTACAGAAAAGTAGGTCTTCATTAGCCCAACAGGTACAGAAACGTAGGTACTCGTTAGCCCAACAGGTACAGAAAAGTAGGACGTAAAACTCATTTTTATTTCATATCCATCATCATCTATCATATGCCAAGTATCGCCACTCTATTATATGCATCTGATCTGATATATTCCCAGCTCATAACATCCCGAAAACCTTCAATGCTCGCTATTTTGGAAAATGGCCGCCATATTGAAAATTTAAGGAATGGTTGAACTGGGAGATTCTTGATTCTAATCTGTTGGGCTATTAAGAATTGTATGCAGGAAGGTTAGAATAGCAGTCTCACATCAGCAGTAGAAGAAGTACGTATAATAACAATCCGTACACGCAAAACAATTCCGTTAATCAAAATCATGGAAAAATCGATATCAATAGTTATATAGTAATGGACTACTCCAAAGAGATGTACCACCAGATGTTTCGAAAAGAGTAAGCATGGTGTGCTTCGCGCGCGACACTCGCCACTACTATATAGTTCAACATTTATTGTTGGTAATCACAGAGCAGGCTCCTACACCTTCTGCTCTGAAAAATTACATAAATTAAGAAATCTACATGTTTAAATATGAAATCATTTTGAAATTTCAAATAAATCTACAATATTATCAGAAATTTGTTTCCTTTCGTGATTATGCTTAATGACTTGGTTTGCATTTAGACTTTGACTATGCATTTTAAATTAAATAGGTCATCCGACTTGACAATACACTTTTTACGTGTGTTATCAGCGTGACTTTCTGCTATTAAAACTATGATATGCAGTTATGATAAGTATTCAATTTCAAAAAGCAGTTTTTTGTCCTCGTAACTTGTTAAAAGTTATATTAAAATTCTATAGAAACAATCATTAATGGTGAAGTAGAGGCTTTCAGTTGATACAGTACTATTGTTTTAAAGTGATCCCTGTTATAACCACCTTCCGGCTCTTAAGTGATTGAATTTCTTTTTAATTTTTTTTTGTGTTTAATTTTAAAATGAATCTTAATTCTACGATAACTGTTCCATTAAAATGATTGTTTTATAAAGGTATGAGAGTCTTGTATGTCAGTTCAGATACTTCATAGAAATCTCTTAAAGTGGGGTTTATTTCACGATAAATTAAGCATTTTTCTTAATTTCTGACTTGTTCACACTTCCGGTTCCAGTACACGTTCTACAACCACTTTGCAACTACGAGCTGTCTACAAATGCCTCTTGATCAAGGAATTTGGTGTTTTTATCGTGAAGGTTTAATGGTCTTTAAAAATATTAAAATAAAAAACATCCGTGTTAACTCTCTCGAAGGGATGCCTAGTCGACAAACCTAGCCGCAATGTGGAATCAGAAGTTCCTGAATTGTGAGCATACACGACAACGACACCTTCCACCGAATTGTTTTAGTGGAGCTAAAAATCAATAATGGAGAGGGGTTATATATATTACTAAAATATTGTTTATACAAAAAAAAACCTCGTTGATTTCATTGAATAGTTCATCAAATTGAAGACTTTTCTGATGTATTGGTCAAAAATGAAATGAAAAACGAAATTAAGTTGGAAGATTTAGTGCCAATACATACTTTCAAATGTTTTGAACACTGCATATATTAAGAAAGTATTGATTATTAATAGCCTATATACCATAAAGGCGCAGATATAAATGATTATATACTTGTAATGAATGTTATGTATCAAAGGACACTGAACAAAAACATCAAATGAAAGCAATTCAGTTTCTATTTATCAAAAATTAGAAAAGAAATAATATTGATATTCTAATCATAAACATGGTTAACCTGTAGATTGTAGATCTTTTGGTCATGTACTTGTGTACATTTATATATTACTATATTGTATATCTTAAAAATATCTTTTAATTAACCTGTAGACTGTACATCTTGTGGTCATGTACTTGAGAATATCATATTCATCGTATGTATAATAGTAATATATATCTTGTATGTAAATATCCTTCAGAAGTACTAGAATAATATTCCTCAAACTAACCATTGTTTTTCAATTTCTATATTTGTATTTTCTATATGAAGCAATAACCTCACTAAATTTCGAGTCGTATTTTCTACTAAAAAAACCTTTCTGAGACTTGGGTCGATTTTCCAAAGGAGTTAGTGAGCGTTCCCTTTGAAGTCTACGGAGAAACCTCTCGTAAAATAATTCGCGTAAGTCCCATCCTAAAATATCCCCAACAGACTCATCAGCTTCACGGTGCCCTTGGTCAGAAATGGATGTACTTTTATAATTATATCACCTACATAGAAATTCCAACTTATTTGACTTTTGGATTCACACGCACCACTTGTCCGCACCTAATTGTATATCGGTATGTACTTAACAATGTAGAAATGTTGCCAGAACACAGTTGCTAACTCGCCTACTCATTTGGAATTTTAAACAAAACCACTTAAGACTTATGTTATAAGTTATGTTATAATTAATCCCTAAAGAATGTTGGAGGTAATAAACAAACTTCTAGATGGAAATCAAAATGATGGTTTGAGTTCTTAAATCAACGAAATAGCATTTAAGTAGCATTCATTAGAAATATAACTATTTCAATGATATAATCAGTGAAAGCGATGCCACCTCTTAGAATGAACAAAACAATTAAGTTCTCAAACTTAATAAGAGTATATATTCATTAAAGGTGACCACAGTATACATACATACAAACAGAATCCAATAAACCATAAAAATATGTAATTTTCCATACAGTTACAGGTTATAATTGATAAACGCTTAAAATTTGAGAAAGCGTTTTTATAAACGTATATAAACATAGTTTTCTGGAATTATCCGATTATTTAGGTAATCTGTTGTATTATGCCATCAGGTAAGTCCCCGTATGAATATAAACTCCTATTGACTTAGTTTGAAAATTTAGATTTAATGTTCATTCTAAGGGAAAATAAACAGATCGTATAGCCAGACCTACAGATTCTATTCATACACACACAAACAAATTAACGTTGCAGGATATGACAACTGATCATTATGAAAAAGTCTCCCTGAGAAAAATGTCCACCAGGTTAATGCACAGCATCCACTAAAACCCATCAGCAACAAAGAAATCAATATAATACACCCAACAATTTGGAGGAAGTACTGTCTGAAGGCTGCCTTGCCCTCTTGAAAGTGTGAGCATACCATCCGAATGGCTGTCACTATCATAATATTACAATCATCTTGTTACAAAAAAGTCAGATAATATTCATTAATAGCACAAACGAAAAACTCGAAGATTAAGTCAGTTGTCGTCTCGGGTTTTAGTGAATTGTAAGGCAGACCAAATGAGATCAGTGATTAACGCTTAATGTCGTAGTTGAGCCGAATATAAGTTTGGAGAATCTAGAATTTTTTCCGTCGTAAACTATACGTTTATAATAATGAGAAAGTTGCTGAGTCGATCAAGCCTCAGATAATTTTCTAAAAAAATCACCCAAAACTTGTGAATTACGACCCTAATCAAACTAACGTATCTAGAGAAAAATGTCCATCAGAGTCTAGCAATGGTCATCAGATATATGACATAACACAGAATGAAGTATAATTTGGTTAAGAGTTAGGAATAAGGAATACAGTGTCACTTTACATCGTCTGTAACAGTCCATTCGTCGATAATGACCGTGGTAAAGTGAGATTGTCCTACATATTCTGTCTAAGACGGATTCTCCACCGATCGCCCGAGACTGTTTATATCATAGTTTACGGGAATATCTGATGAGAGAGGATCTATTGAAATACAATCAGTTGTTATTTAAGATTACTATGTCACTACGATTTATTTTTACTCTAAACATATTGCCTCGGGTTTGAGGAAATCATCTACGTCTTCTGTGTTTAGTCAACAAATAGTAAACCGACTATCAAATACCGCTTCGATTTGGTATTCTACCTACAACACTTCAGATCTTGCTGCCAAGGGGCATCATTCTAGACCAGCTATTTCTAACATACTTATTTAAAGGGCAGTATTCGCGTAAAAACAGCCTTGGCCTTTCAGGTATACATCCACAGGCTTTCTAGTTATTTATAAGTGTTGCATATTATACTAAGATAATAAAACCCAGCACGAACAATTCCAACTGTAAAACAAATCTCGAAATCCATCCGAACACATTGGCAATATATTGGTAGCAGCTAATGAACCTTTCTTTTGAAGACAAACCAGCTCACATTTGAGTTGGAGAGGCAATCAGAGAAATTGGACACTTTGAAACTAAGCTAATTAGCAGCTTTTAGGCTGTACTAAAGAGATCTCTCGGGAGATGACAAAGTAAAGAGATCAACTGACACACCATTGCTGTTAAATAGTCATTAGAGTCGAACCTTCACACTTGCTTAATGTCCTTGCCTGTTTCCGTTCTTGTGCCTTTCAGAATGACAAATGGGCACCATCAATGCTCCTGAATCCATTACTTGCATTTACATACTGGCTTAATGATGTCTGATAAAAGTTTGTTATTCACAACTGTCAGATAATAGATGCAAGTATACAGTAATACTGATAATACATTGGGTAATACTGATTCTCCGAAAGGAAAGCATGATAATGATATTTATTTTAACCATATTCATTTTACATACGTGTTTTTACGTTCTTAGACTGCGTCCTAAGCAATATACCACTGTTGTTATACGTGTTTGTGTCTTGTGCTGTTAACATTATGTGCGCTTCAGAGCAACTTCATTGTTGGAATGATCAGCGCAATACAAATAGATTATTGTGGGACTTTGCTACCGCAAAGTCCCAGTTTGTTTTCGAAATGTCTATTTGCACATTGCAACATTAGCAAAAACAGGTTTTTCGACTCTGGAAGCTACATTTTAGCTACGGGTTTTCATTTTTGGAATCTGTGGCTAAATTCCAATGTCATATGAGTTAAAAAATATCAAATTTCGAAAATTCGTAGCATACATTTTTGGCCGATTTTCGAAATTTTTGGACTTTTTTTCAGTTTGTTTCGGATTAATCTGAAATTTTAATAAAAGATGCATTTCGCCAATTTAAACAATTTGACGTATTCAAAATGTTTGCGTCACTTCCGGTTGAATAACTTCCGGTGATATTTATGAAATTCAACTAAATTTTGTTTAGCGGTAGCCAAAGTAATTCTACAACCGATTTTAAAATAAAATTTAACCCGCAAGTAGAACTTTGACCGCCATTTTGATTTTCCTGAAACACTTCGATTTTTATTCAGCCAATTTGGCTGAACCGAATTTCAAAATTTTGGTGTCAAAAGATCATAAAAATTAGAGAAAAGTCTAGGAAGCCGATTTTTGTAATTTCCGGTTGAATTTTTCCAAATTTTGAAGGCTCATATCTCGTGACCTTGACCTTTGATTTTAAGTAGGTCAAAGGTCAACAAGACCTTGGCTACCAGATGATACTTAAATATTTGACCTCCGATATCAACTTCCGGTTTTATAGCTGTCCGAAAACAGCAAAATTGACGACTTTGGACTGCTCTAGCATGTGACCTACTTAACTTAGAAAGTTATTTTTTTCAGATTCTGAATGTGTTTTACGAGCTCTTTCTAACGATATATCACACTTGATTGTAATGTAAAATTTGAATTTTTTATATTTGGCAATTTGGGAAACCTTTACTCGATTTTTCGAATTTTTAAAATTTAATATATGCGTAGTTTATAATCTATTAAGTTTAAAGGCTTGAAAATTAGAACATAAGTGAACATACGCCATATAAATGTATTCATAAAAAAAAATTGACATGGGCGTGGCACATCCGGGTTGAATTTTAATTTTGTTAACATTTTGTTGTCTGGAAAAAATCCATATAGACTACATTTTTTTGAAAAATGCTTTTGCACACTTCAACCTCATTACTTTAACTCTATTATATCAAAATCTCAGCTATTTATATATGTATAGTTCAAAAAAGGGAACAAGGTTTATTAATTTCAAAATTTCCGGTTAAAGATTATGACATTTTTTGACATTTATGATTGTATATCTCGTTAACCAATAGATGCAAAGGCTTGATAATTTAGCCATAGTAAGATATTATTAATATAAATAAAGTCACATAAAAAAACCGACTTGGGCGTGGCACATCCGGGTTAAATTTTGTTGTCAAAATTTTATTTATCAACAAAAACGTAAAGTTTAAATTTTTTTCAAAAAATGACCTTGCATACAGTTACAGCATTGCTTTATTTAGCTTATGGTAAAGGCTCATTGATTTCGGCGTTATAGTTCAAAAAAGGGAACAAGGTTAAAATATTTGTTTCGTTTTTGACCTTGACCTTTGCTGACCTTGACCTTTTTAGGATCAAAGGTCATTGACTTTGGCAGTTCATTTATACTTTCATATTTGATGTCTAGCGTCAACTTCCGGTGTTATTACTATATGCATTGCAAAATTTTAAAGACTTGCTTCTCGTGAATTTGACCTTGAGTGACCTTGACCTTCAGTAGGTTGAAGGTTATTGATTAAGGTTTTCAGCTTGTACGTTCAAATGTTAGGTCTGGTGACTACTTCCGGTTTTACAACATTTCAAAAAAACAAAATTTTTAAAAATTGTCGACTTCTTTGGCAATTCTTATTTATGTTCAGGGCCGATGTTTTCTTAATTTCCCTTAGCAATTTGCACATTTGCAAAGTCCCACTCTGTGCCACTAGTTATTATTATTATTAACAATTCCGGTCATAGAGTGGAATCAGGTGAGCGTAACCGGACTCAGGGGTGACCTTGTTACACGCTTACCAAATAGATAATGTTAACTGTGTTGCTTCGCGAAGTGGATGACCATGTGACAATTTTATTTCCATGGTTCCTAAGTACGTCCCATCTAGCTTTAGACTTCCTTCGCAGTACTAGATTGTGAAGAGCTTAAATTTAAAGAGGTTTCAAGATTTCGAGCCTTAAAGATTTTGGTTTAATTAATGATGTCGGACGACGCAATTACACGTCCTATATGTATGAAATAATTATTAATTTTCCAAATCAGCCTAACAGAAGTTGCGAGCGAAAATACACTTCGAGATTTTTAATGTGGCACTGATCCAGTTAACGATTTCGGACTTGATCATTCGTTTGTCTTTTCATATTCCCATCATATTACGCTGTATTATCTGCATATAAATAAACCAATGCCAACACGATTACGAAATAAACCGGACGTGCCTTGTGATTTTTTAGTGTTGTAGAACCATTCTTAAGACACCGTAAGTCAGTGCTAACGGATAATGTTTGACGCGAACAATGCTATCTTGAGTCTGACATTTACGATGCTGTTAGAAATAGCAGAAAACATAATGTCATATAAATAGATATATATAAATATAAAGTACGTTATTATTTCTTGTGGAATGTATTCAACTAATATTTATTCCGGTTTACGTACCCGATTTCTTGTTCTAGAATGTTACGAATTTGTCTTCGTAACTCTGTAAAACTTTCATAACAACATTCCTACTGACCTCGGTTATTTGGTTTCCAAATGAAAAGATATGGAGTTTCTACTCCGGGTTAATACCCATGAGCAACGCCACGTATTTTGCATCAATGGGTATTTGTCAGAACAGCAAATATAATCAAACGTTTTATTATTTCTATCAGTGGGGGCATTTTTTGTATCTAAATTCGTGGTTGCTTTGTAGAAGAGAAGACGATATTTCCATTTTAAAGAAGCACATTTTGTGTCCACTTTGCTTAAGACTTGTTTTCTGCTTTCTGAAGTTGATAAAATCAGTCCAACTGATGCCGTTTGCTTAACTAAATTGATATGTCAGAGGCCACGTAGCGTTTCTGAAAGTAGGGGAAGGGGGTGCAGTTGAGGAGGGGGGGTGGATGGTCGTCCTTGGTTGGAAATTTTCAAAATCCACCTCTCACCCTCACCCCCGCCACAAAAACTCCTTGGATTTCGGCCACTCTAATTTCAGATTTCGGAAATTATAAAAAGATAATTGACAAAAAGCTCTGCGATCCCTGTTGTAGTGTGAACTTGTTATTGTTATATCTGTACCGTGATCACCCAATTGAACCTAAAATGTATCAGGGGCATCATTCTTTTTCCTCGCTAAAATTATTAGCAGCAAAGCAGAACGTAAATCCTCTTTTCAATTTCAGAACAATTCTTAAGCGATTCTTTAGAGATCAGTCCAATTGATCATTTTCAATCTGTGGATTATGATTATGTAGAGAGTCGTTATGGGGTTATTATAAGAGATCAAGAGCTACAATACTCGAGTGACTACTAAAACAAGCAAGATATACTAGGTCGGACTGGTATAAATCGACAAAGAAACCTTGCATACAGGATATTCTGTAGTGAAAACAAAGCAGTCAGGGGAAATGCAAAAAAGCCTTAATAAAGTTGTATTAACCCTAAAACTCTACTAAAAAGATATTCTGTGGCGGACACAAAAAGTCAAATGAGCCTTCAGTAATTTGTATTACTCAAAAAATGAAAATAAAAATACCATGCAAATATTTTCGAGTGGACCCATAACAGTCAGGGGAAATGCAAAATAGCCTTTATAAAGTTGTAATCGCCCCCCCCCCCCCCAAACCAATTAAAATATATTCTGAGGCAGACA
This sequence comes from Lottia scabra, assembly GCA_029955415.1. Taxonomy (NCBI): domain Eukaryota; kingdom Metazoa; phylum Mollusca; class Gastropoda; family Lottiidae; genus Lottia; species Lottia scabra. Next base: position 2,874,553 of record JARJEI010000018.1, on the reverse strand, counting down.
CAAAGCATCAAAGAAAATACAAAATAGTCTTCAGTAATTTGTATTACTAAAAAAATAAAAATACCATGCAAAATATTCTTGAGTGGACAAAAATCAGTCAGGGGAAATGCAAAATAGCCTTTATAAAGTTGTATCCCACTCCCCCCCCCCCCCCCCAAAAAAAGCAACTAGAAAATGGGACAGGCCGCCAGTGGGAATGGCAAATCGCATTTTATTAGTTTATGTAAATATATGCCTTGTCCACATCATTACTGTTAATGACTTGATGTTTGTATTCCACAGAGCACCGAGATTGTTAAGATTATACAAATTTTAATGTGAAATGATGATCGTTAACAGACCAATTAACAATATTAGCTACCTCAGATCCGCTGAGAAGTTTGAAATCGAAGGTGCAGTGCAGTGATGTCTTCTCGGAAAGTCACCAGACGAAATTTCAACAATGTCACCGTTTTACTTTCTTTTAAGTAAGATTTTAATGCCACCAAGAGATTAAGGTATTAAGAACTCGTTAACGGGACATAATATGATGAAAATCGTTCATTGTTGTAAATTTAAATTAACCACTATTTTAAATGATGTCTCTCCGTTTTGGCATGCAGTGTAAGGTTTTTTTTATCTGCCTTTACAAAAAGCTTGTAAATGAACGATCTTGTGGGCAGATAAAAAGAAGTGGATATTAAGTGAGGATCTCCCAATCGTTAGTTGCAATAGAATTAGGATATCTGCATCAACCCGTGTCCCGCTTTACTATCTGCCTTTACAAGATCATCTGCATCAATAATTGTCCGCTTTTATATCTGCCAATTACCAATATAAGCTACTTCAGGACATCTGAGAAGTTGAAAGTCAAAGATGCAGTGCAAGCAGTGCAGTGCAATTGTGTCTTCTCGGGAAGTCGCCAGAAGAAATTTCCAAATTCCCACGAAGTCACCGTTTTATTTTATTTCTGCCTTTACAAGATGCTTCTAAATGAACGATTTTGCAGAACGAAAGGCAGATTAAAAAAAAGTGGACACTGGTTGATGTAGATATCCTAATCATTAGTTGCAATATTGTTAGGAGATATGCACCAGCCCGTGTCCCGCTTTTCTCTTTGTCTTCATAAGATCATCTGCATCAACAATTTGTCCGCTTTTATGTCTCCCTTTACAAGATGCTTCTAAATGAACGATCTTGCAGAAAGAAAGGCAGATAAAAAAAAAAGTGGAAACTGGTTGATGCAGATCTCCTAATCATTAGCTGCCATATAAATCAGAAAGATAGACGTACACGAGAAGAAGTTGATCTAACGGCTAGTGTTAATGTGATCACTGTTCTGATAAATATTTTATTTCGTTCAACTAGGAAGAGAAATTGAGCGTCCCTAATCGTATTATGGTGGACTAAATAATATTGGTATTTCTACCATCAGAGAATTGCTGGTTGATTAAAAGAAACTAGTGTAATGAAGTGTATTGGGATTGAGAGTCTATTTATTCTATTCGATTATTTTACTTTGTCACTTTTACTTAGTTTAAACAACCATACCACAATGTATTGTAGTTTCATTTTCAGAACTTTACAGTGCTGTAACAAGCGTATAACCCTTCGCGGAGCCATTACCGAAGGGAAGTTTGTTTGATGGGCCCTGTAAGCCGCCTATGAACATTTGTCAACCGAAATGTCATGGGTGATATCAGTAATTTCAAAACGCTACAACTCAATTTTGTATTATATTTTATTGTGTAGGTTATTGAAAGAAAGAAAACCCAAAACGTCATGGTTTATGTCAGTATTTTCAAAACGTAACAACTCAATTTAGTATTATATTTTATTTTTTAGGTAATTGAAAGCAAGAAAAACGTTTTGACTAATGTTCATGCGCAAAACTTTAACAGTTGTATCTCTTAAGTTGGTAGCACAATGCTCGAAAAATTTCATACGAGACAATCGTACGTTCCAAACCTTAAAATTCCTCATACCTCCGGTATGACATTGATTAAATGATAACTGATACATTTCTGAGTAGAAATTGCCTGTTAACATTTCATTTATTCCAAAAAGGTTGCTCAACTCGGACAAACTTGATGTACAGGATTTCAAAAGACATATTGTTTGTTCTGTTTCTGTGTGCTGTACTCAGATTTCCTTTTTGATGTCGGTGGTTCCTTAAATCCAAAGAACGAATTATGAAGACATTTCTTGTCGCTCAAACATACACATACTTTTAACCCCTCTTTTGAATCGTCGTAACATAAAAAGAAAGAAACATCTATATTTTACAAAGATAACAATTTAGGTTCAGTGAGGATCCTTTCTCCCAGCTGGTCCTTGGCCAAACCTCTTTGCATTGATCTTTCGCGGATTATCCGTACCCATTTACAGCTGGGTCGACTGGAATTATGAGTGAAGATGACTTATCGGACTTTCACACCCTGATCGAAAACCGAACTTTCAAACATAACGACATATGAAGCAAACGCTGCCAAATACTGCATTAGCTCTATCTTATTTTCTATTTCAAACTGTCGAGGGATTAACGTGTACAACCTGTAACACACGAGGACTCGGCTTACGAGCTTACACGAACGACTAGAGGTTTTTTCTATGTCAGCCCGAACGCTGCAAAGGAGCAAAAATTACAAAATTGTTGGAATAGGACACAAGTATTGCTTTGATTTGACTGTGTGCAGATTAGAATCTGACGTTGAGGTTTTTTATTAACAATATTGTCAAGCAAAGAGATCAGAGACGATGATGTCATTTAGATCGAGATTTACTTCAAAGAGTATCACCAACTGAGATGAGCAAACTAGGGGAAAACTTATCACCTAATTACAACATTGGATTGTCAGTTCACAGCAATACATCCGGCCTTTTAATTTACAACTCTTTGACAAATAAACTGTAACAAGTTTAATATATTAATTCAACATCCTTTTAATCTTTGTTGAAATTATATTAAAATTTTAGTTGTGGATAGATAGTGGACTTGCATTCCTGGATTTTTGTGATATTTTATGACCAATTATCTCCCTTACTGTTTAATAAATCATTTCCTTTGCAGATAACCTACTTCCTGATAGAAATGAAATGTTACGTCCCGTTTTTCTGCACCTAATTGAGGACGGGCAAACGCCATGCAATGTGCAATGAGGTAAATTTAGCCTGAAATTAGCCTGCTCATATTTTAGATATCCAACTGTCGTTGGATCTTTAACGTGCACAGCCAATAGCACACGGGAACTCGGTTTATTGTCCCATCTGAACGACTTTTGGCGTTTAATTCAAAGTTAATTCATGTTTTCATATTAAAAAATATCCGCTTTTTTGTAACTATAAGTTACAATACAAATGTCTATAAAAATCGATCTGCTGGGTAGCTTAATAAGGTGATATCAGATGCTTTGTTCTTCGTCAAATTTAATCGATGTTGTCAGCAGTCTATTCCATTCAGTCTGATGACAGCACACAGATTTAATATCTATTCCTTACATATTAACTTATTAATTATGAATATATCTTAATGAGAAATATGTGCTAATTAGCACCGAGGGAATTTCAAAAAGAATACAAAATGTCTCGGGTCGATTTGTTGGTGGTCTGATTTTGTTTTGACACACAACGTAGTATGGTTCCTCAATTAGAACCAAAGAAGGAAAAGCATCACAGATATTATCTAAATATTTACATTTCTATTATCACTTTCTTCAATGAACCAGTTAAGAAAAATGGCGTTTGTTTATCGATGAACGCTAGTTTGTCACGTGACACTATGACGTCGTCCAAGCATAATAATAACATAATCTAACATTTGTGGCAAATTCCAGTAAATTATCATATACAAAGTTTGATTTGATTAATAAAAGTATTTGAATATAAAAATAAAAATTAAACGTTGGTCTCATTAGAATTATTGGTGTGTAAACGCCATAGATCAGGTAACAAACGTACATAAATGACTTCAAGGGACACCACCAGAGGGTTACTGGGTGTAATCATCGTCTTTTATTCAGTTTGTCACGTGATCAATTGCATTTACACACCAATTATGCTAATGAGACCAACGTTTAATTCTTAATTGGTCGCTAAATGGCATGATTACACCCAGTCACCCTCGGTAAGCTGTAAGCAATAAAAAAATCTACGATATTCTCACAAATTTGTGTTGGGTTTTGGGCCGCCTTCGAGCTGTGGGTGGCTTTACATGCCGAGGGCTTTATTTTCAAAACTATATATAATTAAGAAAACATCTGCATAGACTCGGGGCTTCTTTGACTCTACATATTATTCAGACATACTTATTAAATTGCAAAATTTCGTTAGGAGTTATCTCCCGTAATTATTACATAGAACAAAAATATTTTTTGACAGAGTTCTCTCCCTTAATGTAGAATTTTATAAACTTAACGTCCTTGAAAGTTAAACTTTAAAATTGATTTTATGACAGAAATCAGTAATAGTGTTTTTCCTTTTAATATTGCCGAACGCAGGTTATAATTAACCAAATTCACCGTCTTGAAAAATTCTTGGACTAAAATCAAGTAGTAGGCCTAAATAATAAGTTTATTGTTTTGTCATGAATATAACGGTTGGTCTATATTAAAATTTCTATGAATATTGGAAGCTTTTAAATCCGAGATGGCTGTCGGACTGAACAATAAAACCAAACACTGATGCCTTTATCTCAATCTATAATGGTATCTTTTTTACTACCTCTTTAGCTGTAATAATCAGATACCTTTACGTACCAAACTGTCTGTATTATATCATATAACAGGCTCATTTCACAGATAATGTATTGTTTTAGCAGGTGGGAAGAGTTCTTTTAGTCATCCAAATATACACATTGAATAACGGAACACGATTTTATGGCATACTACTCCTTAGTTTTATTACACACAACGTCTCAACAATCTACATTGTCATCTTCACATATACACATAGTTTATCGGAATTGTCGATGCTTTTTTAACATATATTCTTTAAGTCACCATTGTTGATTTAGCGAGTTCCATTTCTTTCATATTTTCTTATTATTCACAGAAGATTTCCATTAATGCGGCATAAAAAGCGGTACAAAATAAAAGATATCAACAGACTGCTGGTTCGTATATTGTACGTCATAACGCCATACTTTCAAATTGCGTCCACCGCACTTTCCAGATCCGTTGTGTCAAGATATATTTGGCGTCCATGCGGAGCATAACATATCAATCGCTTAAATATACAGGATACATAATCATCAGAATTATAGCACCCTTAATGGCAATCCATGGCTTGGTTCGTTTAGGCTGGGATTGGTTTAAATTTATTTAAGATTTCAAACTTTCGTTAGGAAAACTGGGAAAGGATCTTTATCTTTATGCGTCATACAAAAGCCATAAGTCAATCTTAAAACCTTATAATGCAATTAACAATTAATTCACAACGCTACATTCGTCATTATTAACATTTAGTAGTAAAATGTAGCTAGCTTCAGAAATTTCAACTTCAAACTATTTTAAATTTTTTGGTATTTCTTTTTTTCTGATGATGGTTTGAATGCCATTATTCAAATTACAAAAAAAAACTGAAAGATGCCTATCAAACCTATTATTCAAATCAAAGGAGAAACATGACAAACTTTAAAAAATACACCTGATATTCAACGAAGTAATTTAGAGTAATAAAATCGCAGAGAAAGAATTGAAATTATGTTGGAATAAAATATTAAAACTAGCATTACAGTTATATGCTATTTTTGTAACGGGGGTACTGGGGTTGGATGAATAACTATTATCATAGTTTTTAAACCTTTAATAAAAACCCTGAAAAACATATGTACAATATATTAATATACAATTAAAACAAACAAAGAATATTGCACTAGAAATTAACCTACTTAATTACATATAAACTATGCAAAATATATTAATTATAACTACGTAAGGAAAACGATACAGCAGGAGATATTTATGAAATTACTTGATAAATGATCAATGTATTGAAACACATATATTAACACTAAATAATTAAGATAACCTACCCTAAGAGGGGTTTAAAGGATACTAATTACAATTAGTTACTTCTATTGTATTTGTAACAACTAATTATATTATTCTGAAAATGATGATTACATTATTAAAACCTTAATACATAGGAACTTAATAAAGTATGTTAAAATAATGAATAAGTTTATTAAGCTTGACTCTGACATGAGTCAACATAAATGGCTACTATGACAAATTAAACCCTCCCAAGGCAAAACCTAGATGATATAAAACACACACATACCTGTAAATTACTGAAGATAGCAAAGTACTATTATATAAAAGTATTCCAAAGAATCATCAACAAGAAAATAGATTGATAAAAGAATACAATCTAAAGTGTTGATACCTAGAAAACTATAATATGAATAAGCCAGGAAGAGTTTGGATGTTTCCAAGAGATACAGAAATTGACCTCAAGGACCTCCAAATTGACCAACCAGAAGCCAGAAAGTGCACTGAGACATAATTAGTAAAGTGAAATCAATCAGTGCTCAGGTGAATGAAGTAAAACCTAATAAACACATCTAACCTAGTAAACACATCTAACCTACATAATGATACAAGCTGTGTTTGTAAACAGGTAGAAAATGTCGTCTGCTAAAATGTCGTCTGCTACATACTTCCCCTTCTTGAGAAATGTCGTCTCGACATCAATACACGAAGAAAAAATATACAAAAACTATAAAACAATTGATACAGTTAAAATTCAAACTCCTTCTTCAACATTTGACTAATAAATTTACGTCTGTCCAAAGGTAACTCAAGAAATTCATCAGACAATATTAAAGCCAGGACTGATGGTGGACAAGTCTTCGTTGTTACAGACTGAGACATGACATAATCCTGATATCTCTGTGGTGGCCGTCTTACCCGAGAAGATCTTTGAGGAAATTGCTCTTCTAGAACTTCAGATGACGAAGAATCACTGCCATCATCTACATCATCTGGAGAATCAATCATTGCGGGACTAGCTGGGGAATCGTGCACATCATTCCTTTCCACAATAACTACTTCTCCATCTTCTTCGCTTTCCTCAGATTCACGTGGAGCAATCGAAGCCGATGCTTTTCTTTTCCTAGGTTTAGGTTGAGGAGGCAATGGTCTATCCTGAGGAACATCAAACATAACAGAACCAATTGGAAGCAAATGATTCCTATGAAGAGTTCTTTCTATACCATGACCATCTTCTCTCTTGACCACATATACTGGTATGTCCTGATTTGGCTGATCCTTGACAACATATACATTACTTTCCCATCTATCCGCTATTTTATGTTTACCCTCTTTAAAATGCAACCTTTTAACTAATATTCTATCAGATATGTCTAAAACAGAATATCGAGCTTTTCTATCATAACCCTTCTTCTGATTACTATGAGCTTTCAAAATTTCAGCAGATGCTAGTTGGTATGCATTCTCTAAAGACTCTTTTAATTTGGACACATACTTACCATAACTTTTACTCGATTCCTGATTATACAAACCAAGCACAACATCGATTGCGAGATGAGGTTTCCTACCGAATAACAAAAAAAATGGTGAATAACCAGTACTTTCATGTTTCGTGCAGTTATAAGCATGAACTACAGACGGAAGATAGCTTTTCCAATCATGTTTCTTATTTGGATCGAGAGTACCTAGCATATCAAGAAGAGTTCTGTTAAATCTTTCACAGGTTCCATTGCCACTTGGATGGTACGGTGTTGTACATGACTTTCTCATTCCTGATAGCTGACAAAGTTCTTGGATAATCTTATTTTCAAAACTGCCACCTTTATCACTATGGATCCTACGAGGAAATCCATAATGGACAATAAATTGTTCATACAAAGCTTTTGCTGTTGTGTCGGCGGACATGTTTCGTGTAGCAATAGCTTGTGCATAGCGAGTAAAATGGTCCGTTATCACAAGGATGTAACTATAACCACCCTTAGAGTCTTCTAGGCCGAGGTAGTCTATACTTACCAATTCCATCGGTTGTGTGGTCTGAATGTTTACGAGTGGAACTCTTGAATTAGTTGGTGTTTTCCTGACCAAACATCTCTGGCAGCTCTTGATATATTCATCAACATCTGTTGACATTCTTGGCCAATATACACGTTCCTTTAATAAGGACAATGTCCTTTCTCTACCAAGATGACCTACCGCATCATGGCAACCTTCTAAGGCTGTTTTTCTGTCACTGACAGGAAGTACGAGTTGATAACTAACTCCTTCAGTCGTGGATGTCCTTCGGTATAATATACCTGATTTAATCTCAAGATGGTCAAATTCTCTTAACAAAGTTGCTTCCTCCTGACAACTTGGTTTGTTTTTAGGCTTCTTCTGTTTCGAGACAGCCTCATGAATTGGACCAATTATCGTATCTTCGATCTGCTTTCTTGTCCAATCGATAGCGTCTGCTGGAAATGAATCAATTGATGAGAGAACTGGAACCATCTGAGTTGCTAAACAAGTCACCAAACCCTGATCTACAGCAAAATCTTGCAAAACTTTAATCATGTCATGAGAGATTTCTTTAAAATTGGTATCTTCAACATCAGGAATCCTTGACAGACAATCTGCATCTGCATTGTGTTTACCTGGACGATATTTTATGTTGAAATTATAGTTGGCTAATTCAGCTAACCAGCGATGTCCTGTGGCATCTAACTTGGCACTTGTCAGAACATAAGTTAAGGGATTATTGTCTGTGTAGACCATAAAACTATTCCCATACAAATAATCTTTAAATTTTTCTGTTATAGCCCATTTCAAAGCCAGAAATTCTAGCTTGTGTGCAGCATAATTTCTTTCAGACTTCGTCAAACCCCTACTTGCATACGCAATTACCTTTTCCTTATTATCCTGAAGTTGGTACAATACTGCACCTAGTCCATGTCCACTTGCGTCAGTATGCAAAATGTAAGGTTGTCTAAAATCAGCATAAGCCAATACAGGTGGTGAAACTAAAGCTTCCTTAAGCTTATTAAATGCAACATCTTGCTCTTCACCCCATTTCCATTCTGATGCTGAAACTTGAGACCTTACCTTCCTTCCCCTCTTCTTAGAAGCGGTACCACCAGATAGCAGTTGGTTCATAGGCTTAGCTATTACTGAGAAATTCTTAACGAAACGTCTATAATAGCCTACAAAGCCTAGGAATCTTCGTAGTTCTTCTTGATTAGTTGGAACTTTCCAATCTCTGACTTTCTCAATCTTAACAGGATCAGTTTTAATCCCTTCAGCAGAAACTATGTGGCCTAAATACTTCACTTCATTCTGTAGAAATTTGCATTTTGCAGGAGCTAATTTCAAACCACAATTTTTAAAACATTGAAACACCTTCCCTAAACGTTCTAAGTGCTGATCATAAGAGGTGGAAAATACGATAACATCATCAAGATAGATCATACATATACTGAGATGTAAATCGCCCAAACATTCCTCCATTAACCGTTGATAGGTTGCTGGAGCGTTGGTGAGACCAAACGGCATCCTATTGTATTCATAAAAACCCAACGGGCCAACCGTAAATGCTGTCTTTTGCTTGTCGCCTTCTTTTACTGCACACTGGTGATATCCGGACTTCATATCAAGTACGGTGAAATACCTACTTCCAGCCATATTATCCAGTATCTCTTCAATTCGCGGCAAAGCATAAGCATCCTTTACGGTCCGGGAATTTAACTGACGATAATCGACACATAGTCGAAGCGATCCATCTTTCTTTCTAACAAGTACAATGTTTGAAGCAAATGGACTCTTTGACTTACGAATAATACCTCCAGCTAACAATTCCTTAAGATGGTTTTTGACTTCCTGATACATTGATGGTGGAATTCGACGATGCTTTTGTTTAAAAGGAGTTTCATCTTGTAACTTTATTTCATGTTCCACCAGGTTAGTGCAACCCACATCTGTATCACCACCAGAAAATATTGAAGACCATCTTCTAATAAAATCTTTCATACCAGCAATTTGCTGTTCTGTTAGAGTTGAATTTGATATACTTACCTTTTCTAAAATTATGTCAGAATGAGACTTTTCTTCACTTGTTGGAACACTAGAAGAGATGTTGTCTACTACCGTAACAGGTTGTATCTCACAAATAACAGCTCGAGGTTGAATAGTGATAGGATATGATGACAAGTTAGATATTCTGATATTAACTAAATTGTTGATGTTTGGATTGAAATCAACTACAACAGGAGATACCTCCACTGAACTTGGTAGCTTAGATGACGAACTATATTGACAAAGTGCGGTTCCTGGGGGCAATGAATACTTACCATCAATATACCCAACAACTACCATAGATTTGTTACTATTAAGCAAAATAGAGTTTCGTTCAGCACATTTTACAACAGGAAACTTGTCAGTAGTTCTGTGTTGAATCCTTAAACAATTAAAAGTCATCAACCACGGTTTTTCCAAAGCAAGTTTGTTCTTAAAATGCTGTCCACAATGTTCTATGATAGAATTCATCAGATGATGAAGTATATTAGTACCCAATAAGACAGGTGTCATCTGACTGAAAGGAGTATCTGGTACAATGAGAAAAATACACGATGTGGACTCTCTCTGAAGTCTTGGCACAAAAACTTCACATTCAACAATACCCAAATAAGGCAGTTTTGTCCCACCTGCACTTTCAAGATTAATAACAGTATCTAACTTCTCAAGAGGACAATCCTTCTCAAGATATTTCTGATAAAACCATTGTGTAATGGTCGAAACTTGAGAACCAGTATCTAGTAGTGATAAAGTTCTAACATTGTTAACATCCAAAGCAGCGCAGTTACTATGACCGATGATATTATCTATAGGGCACTGAACATCTACATCGTCTATTGTCTGCCCTTTGACATAGACGTCTTGGAGTTTAACATCTGACTTGATTTTGATAACTTAACTCTACAACCTGCTCTAACATGACCTTTCTGATGACATCGGAAGCAAGTGACTTCATCGTTATCATCATCATCTGGTTTCTGCTTTGCTTGAGTTTCTTCGTGTCGATTTTCCTTTAAATCCTTGACATCTTTTTGAAGAGTGGACAAGGTACAAGTTACCTTAGCTAACATTGCCTTTAAATCATCTTCCTCGGCAATCATTCTGACTCTAGCTGTTTTACTATCTTGTGTGCTTAAAATTTCAGCTTCAATTTTTCTCACCTCTATTAATAGATCATCAAATTCTATATGCTGATCGTACTTATGGGCTGATCTTATTTTTAAATCATTATGGAGACCAGTGAAAAATCTGGTTCTGAGCATACCACGACTCGCTTCGCGTGTAACATCACCTCTTCTAATAGCTTTATTCAGAAGATCTTCGATGCGACAACCCCATTCCGCAGCAGTTTCTTTAGGTTTTTGAGTAGATGAGTAAAATTCTGCAAGTAAATCTTGTGTTTCCTCCACTCTTCCAAAAACACCAGTCAATTTTTTAATAAGTTGATTTATATCAACATCATGTCCTAAATTCATAGCAACCTTACCTGCCTCACCTCTCAGTGACTTAAGAATAGCATGGCGTTTGATATCTGCATTAATAGATGTAGACATTAATTCTTCCACTTCATACTTCCATAAATCAAAAGAAACATCTGACTTAGATGAGCTATCACCAGAGAAAAATGAAACCTTTGGGGGATTTGTAATACTAGTCGTCACTGTTGATACCTTACCACTCTTTACATTACTAACACTTACATCTTCTTTTGGAGGTTGTACATAGGCAGCCATCCATTGCATTAAATCCTCCTTGGTATCAGCCTTAGGCTTAACACCAAGACCACAAAAAGCTTCAATCAACGAATTAACCTCTTCCACTGAAAATTTTACATTTTCACCAGCAGCCATATTGAACGATCACACCGTCAAATCAATATATAATCCAAACACAAAAAATCTCAAATTAATCAAAACACAGGTGCTCAAACTCATTAAAGCTCAAATTCAAACACAAACTTGACAACTCGACAATTCAACTAACTCCATCAAGTATATATATAAAAAAAAAAAAAAAAAAAAAAAAAAAATCAAAACTTCAAAACTTCAATTTCAAATAAACGACTAAAGTCTAACTTTCAAAGTCACATGTCAAATTGAATAAACCAATAATGATCAACTTTGAAATATTAAATAACCAGTACCACAAAACAATGAGTTCACTAGAGAAAATAACAATCTGAAATGAAACAGTGAATACAAGTTGTTATTAGTATGTACATGCAAGTGCTGAAAATATACAAAAGGTTTTATTCTTTCTGAAATCAGTCTGAGAACAAAATGTAGATAGAAATATGATAGGAAGATATGATGAAAAGAAAAGATAAACCTACGAAAGATATGTGTGTTTCCTAAAACCTGTAATCCCCAAAATCTAATTATTTAGGTAAGGGATATATACTATAAGAAATAATATCTATAACCCATGAGATATATATATACCAAAACTTAAATATATATATAAGCTTATTGATGTATAAATTAAAGTTAATAGTAAAATGAAAAAAAAAAAAATAAATTATATTTGCATTCTGTGCCAGTTGACAAATACTTAAATAATACTGATAAAAAAAAAATACAATATATATTTGGACTTCAGTGGTCTACATTAACTTTTTTCCTACAATTTTTGTTTTAGAGTTAAGAATACTGTAATGCCAAAATCGGAACAAAGTTATACATAGTCCACTCAAATCGTATGATAATTAACTAATAAGAACAAAAAAAAATTATATCTAGCAATTAATAAATGCTGACTAAATTCTTACATTACCATACTACACACAATTAAAGTTAATGTCACTGTACAGATTTATAGTTGAACACTCCACTGGTTGACTTGAGAGCTCTCTTTAAACTATTTTCCAATTCTCTAGACACGTTGGGCGCCAAAATGTAACGGGGGTACTGGGGTTGGATGAATAACTATTATCATAGTTTTTAAACCTTTAATAAAAACCCTGAAAAACATATGTACAATATATTAATATACAATTAAAACAAACAAAGAATATTGCACTAGAAATTAACCTACTTAATTACATATAAACTATGCAAAATATATTAATTATAACTACGTAAGGAAAACGATACAGCAGGAGATATTTATGAAATTACTTGATAAATGATCAATGTATTGAAACACATATATTAACACTAAATAATTAAGATAACCTACCCTAAGAGGGGTTTAAAGGATACTAATTACAATTAGTTACTTCTATTGTATTTGTAACAACTAATTATATTATTCTGAAAATGATGATTACATTATTAAAACCTTAATACATAGGAACTTAATAAAGTATGTTAAAATAATGAATAAGTTTATTAAGCTTGACTCTGACATGAGTCAACATAAATGGCTACTATGACAAATTAAACCCTCCCAAGGCAAAACCTAGATGATATAAAACACACACATACCTGTAAATTACTGAAGATAGCAAAGTACTATTATATAAAAGTATTCCAAAGAATCATCAACAAGAAAATAGATTGATAAAAGAATACAATCTAAAGTGTTGATACCTAGAAAACTATAATATGAATAAGCCAGGAAGAGTTTGGATGTTTCCAAGAGATACAGAAATTGACCTCAAGGACCTCCAAATTGACCAACCAGAAGCCAGAAAGTGCACTGAGACATAATTAGTAAAGTGAAATCAATCAGTGCTCAGGTGAATGAAGTAAAACCTAATAAACACATCTAACCTAGTAAACACATCTAACCTACATAATGATACAAGCTGTGTTTGTAAACAGGTAGAAAATGTCGTCTGCTAAAATGTCGTCTGCTACATTTTAACATATATTCTTTAAGTCACCATTGTTGATTTAGCGAGTTCACTTCACTCATAATTCCAGTCCACCCAGCTGTAAATGGGTACGGATAATCCGGGAAAGATCAATGCCAAGAGGTTTGGCCAAGGACCAGCTGGGAGATAGGATCCGCACGGAACCTAAGTTGTTATCCTTGTAAAATATAGATGTTTCTTTCTTTCTTTCTTTATGCATCTTCAATAATGGAAATTTTGCAATGGCAGCGGCACCAGTCTGTAGCACAGGTATCAGTTTATTGTCTCCTACGACCAGTCTATTGCCTCTGATCTACATCGCTGACCAGGAGAAACTGGGTTGAATTATCTCTACAAATGCCGGAATTGAGTGCTATGATAATGAAATATTCCAGTAGCTGACAGTCGGTATGATATGACGGTGTTTATGAACTATTAGTTCTGTCAATCCCCAGAGTCTTAATAAAACCATTCATTATCCTTCCATCGAGACTCGTCATTTCTATAACAAGTCGACATTTCGACCATATTTAATCAACATTCGTCGCTGATCGTCAGTTTTATGTCACCTATATCTGACCAGAGATAATATTGGACATGTCGAGAATTTGTTTTGTCTGACTGAACTAACAACAGCAGCTTTTACTTTCCGTTACGGGTACATGACAATGTGCTATTATTGACATGGATTTTAAAGCATATACTAACAATGTTGGTGAAAGCACTAGCCGTGGCATCAGAATTTTACTTACCTTGAGGGGGGGTTCAAGCTTACGGCACCTAATCGCTTAGCAGATGGCAATCCAACTCGCTACCGAGCTATTCCACTACCACAAAAAGACAGCGTTAGGAAGAAGTATTGAGGTTTACACAGTTCGAAGGTTGTTAACCCCTTCAAGGAGATATTCATATAGCCAGGCATAGGCAAGGATAGGGGGGTGAAGGCTGTGCACCTTGTTCTATCATTTCGGTACATAATGTGGGAATTTATTTTGTTCCCTCTCTGTGGATAAGAGATGTTATCAATACAGACTATCTGAGGCGATACAGTTAAGACTGTTGCAACGGTAAGCAATAAGCATGACAATCAAAATGATCGGATGTAACGATATGCCTACAGGTATTGATTGAAATCTGTATTGGGTGTGTCACTATTAACAAAAAATAACACTTCCGTTCTTAACTTCAACGATAACATCTCAGCAGGGTTCAAGATAAGAGAATCACCTCTGGGCCATTCCTGTAGATAAGAGGCACGATTCGCTACATTTAAACGGTTTTTATATCATTTTTAAATGATTTGATATAAGAAATAGCTAAATACGACTATTCCAGTCGGACTTGTGCTCGACTTGTACCAGATTTGCGTCTTGATCTGACAATATTTCCTAGAACATGAGATGAAAATTAAAGTTGCTTGCTCTTTTGGGAATCCATTTATGTAATACCAGAAAATTCTTTAAGTTTGAAACAAATATTTGAAAGCTTTTGGTTTGTGTTATGTGATTTTATATTTAATACAATAACAAACTATTTTTACTGTTAAAATAATGCTCAATACATTATGTAGAGCGATATAGAAATTTATGATATTTTTTAATTTATATTAAAAGGATAGTTCGCTGCATGTACAGATGTTAGATACGAAAGATTGTTTGGATAGATATATGAATGGAAAGGTGGGTTTTGTAGAAATATGATTTGAACGATGGTTTTGGTAGATTGAAAATTATTGAAATAGGCATACATATGTTTGCCTTGATATTAAAATACATGTAATCGTTTTGATGGATCAGTTTTATCCCAATATGATAAAATATGTACATGCAGTTCTCCTTGAATAATAGTTTATATATTATTTTTCGTTGTGATTTGAATATTAGTTTTGACAGGTATACGTGAGTATTCTCTTGTTATTTAAACGCTGGTTTTGATAGACATATGAACGGAAAGTTGGTGTTGGTAGAAATTTGATATGAAGGATGGTTTTGGTAGATTAAAAATGATTGTAATAGGCATAGTTATGTTTGCCTTGTTATTAAAATACGTCAGCGTTTTGATGGATCAAGTTTATCCCAATATGATAGTTTTGATATATACTCGCATTTCCTCTTGAATAATAGTTTTGATGGGATGTCAGTTCCTTCCTTGTGATTTGAATATAAGTTTTGACAGGTATACGTGAGTATTTTTCTTGTGATTTAAACGCTGGTTTTGATAGGTGTATGTCAGTTTACTCCTAGTGATTTGAATAATAGTTTTGATAGGACCTTGTGATTTGAATAATAGTTTTGATAGGACCTTGTGATTTTAATTTTAGTTTTGATAGGACCTTGTGATTTTAATTTTGATAGGATGTCAGTTTTCTTCTTGTGATTTGAATAATAATTTTGATAGTACATGTATGTCAGTTTTCTCCTTGTGATTTGAATAATAGTTTTTATAGGATGTCATTGGAGTAATGGTTTGGAAAGGTATATGTCATTTAATTTCTTTTAAAATGAATAATAACTGCAAAGTAAACGTGGGGTTTCTGCTAGTGATTTGAACACTGGTTTTGAGAGGTGAATGACATTTTTCTTGTTGTTCACAATTCTCCTACGAAATTTAAGCCTTCACCGCCGTTTAGTAAGACTATGGCTTATATAGAAAACACAGAAAATGAAAGATAAATGTTAAGGTAGGGATATAATTGAAAGAAATATATGATTTTCATGCAGTTCTATTACTTCTTGAGGCTATTTAGAGATATTTAACTCCTAAATCGACCTTCGAAAATGCTGAACATTCTCCTTTAATAGCTTTCTTTAGTTTCTTAATAGAAGCTCAATAACAAACTAATTGTGTTTAATGAAAACTCCTTTGAGATTTCGTCGAATGATTTTCTGTCAAATGAGCACTCATTCAAGATTAGGGAAACAAATTAAGTGAGGTCACACAATTTCGTAATTTCACCACTTTGTTTTCTACTTTTCAAGCAAAGACAAACAGTGAAATTAGTAAGTGTAAGCAAGTGTCATTCTAATAGAAAAAAATGTAATTCATAACTGCATTCAATATTAGAAAGGAGATTCTTATTAAAGTGATACATGTATTTAAATCATTAAAACACTAAGATATATGGATATACTACTTCTGCATTTATTATATATTACGTTTCGAAACACATACAGGTAACGTTATCAAGTAAAATAATATTTAAAATATGTTTATTATGCATTTAAAATGAACTTACCTTCAAACTTCAGTTAAAAACACTCGATAAACTGTAAACTTTAAGAAAAATCTGTAGTCCAAGCACTATTCGATATAAAGTAAGTCCTTAATATATCAAGTAATAATATATAACGATCAGTGAGTCGTAGAATGGTACCTCGTGTACTTATCACTTACTGATTTACATCCACTAGTATAAGAAACGTCAAGTTCTATCAAGGCGTGGAGTGGCAATCATATGATACAGAATACCGCCAATACTTGCCTCGGCTCGCTACCTGTTACTGCCACAGTAATATGATTGAAAGAATGCTGTGAATTGAATGATGGCTCTTTATGTTCAGAGACAACATCACAGAAAAGACTTTATACTGTTTGCTGTAGAGCAAGCCTTTCATCAACTCATCGTAGATACATAAATTATCGACTATTAAACAGTTTGAAGTTTTTGTTTCCTACTCATCTTTGATTATTAAAAACTGGTCAATGCCATTCAGTTTACAAGAAGGAAAATTTAACCATGTCATAAGTCAACACTTTTTCTTAGACCATGTCATATGTCAACATTCTTTCTTAGACCATGTCATTCGCAACACTCTTTCTTAGACCATGTCATAAGTCAACACTTTTTCTTAGACCATGTCATATGTCAACATTCTTTCTTAGACCATGTCATTCGCAACACTCTTTCTTAGACCATGTCATAAGTCAACACTCTTTCTTAGACCATGTCATAAGTCAACACTCTTTCTTAGACCATGTCATAAGTCAACACTCTTTCTTAGACCATGTCATAAGTCAACACTCTTTCTTAGACCATGTCATAAGTCAACACTCTTTCTTAGACCATGTCATAAGTCAACACTCTTTCTTAGACCATGTCATAAGTCAACACTCTTTCATAGACCATGTCATAAGTCAACACTCTTTCTTAGACCATGTCATAAGTCAACACTCTTTCTTAGACCATGTCATAAGTCAACACTTTTTCTTAGACCATGTCATAACTCAACACTCTTTTCTTAGACCATGTCATAACTCAACACTCTTTCATAGACCATGTCATAATTATGTCAACACTCTTTCTTAGACCATATCATAAGTCAACACTCTTTCTTAGATCATGTCATAAGTCAACCCTCTTTCTTAGACCATGTCATAACTCAACACTCTTTCATAGACCATGTCATAATTATGTCAACACTCTTTCTTAGACCATATCATAACTCAACACTCTTTCTTAGACCATGTCATAAGTCAACACTCTTTCTTAGATCATGTCATAAGTCAACCCTCTTTCTTAGACCATGTCATAACTCAACACTCTTTCATAGACCATGTCATAATTATGTCAACACTCTTTCTTAGACCATATCATAAGTCAACACTCTTTCTTAACATAAAGGGAAATTTTCACCATTTTCGAAGGTCGATTTGGGCCTTCAATATATGTAAATAGCCCCCAAAAGTACCGAACTCAATCGAATAAACCTTTCAATTATACTCCTACCATATATCTTTCGTTTTCTGTATATATGTGTTTCTACATAAAGTATAGTATCACAAAAATACGAGTCGTCATTTTGACTTTCAAATGCTGATAAATATGGATATTCGAAATTCGAAGGAGAGTTGTTAACATTATTACAGTTTAGATTAGTTAAAAAAAATCCAGGTTATGAGACTTAAATTTTATTGGTCAAGTGGATAGTGAACATATCCCTTTAAAAAATGTAATTAATGCATTAATTGGTAATTTGGTTGAAAAGGTACTATTACTGGGGATGAAAGTAGATGAATATATAGAGTTAAATAGTGGAATTATTTGTTGTTCTTTGGTGTACTAAATTTACTTAACACTGTATTACTAAGCACTGAAACATTTTAATTAGTGTAAAATTCGCATCATCTTTGATAATATTCTTACTAAACTATTGCATATTTCTCCAAGTGTTTTTCTCCATTACTACAAAATAATCTTGCATAGTGGATCAGCCGAACTCTTATTAAAAAAAGGTGCATTAGAATACCGGTCCTTTAAGATAGTTGGGCCGAATAACTTTCATTGTCCGAAAAGTCTAATATGAGGTATTCTTATTTGTTATATGAGAATTGCTCTTCCTTTGCACATTGAAGACTAAAATTCTTCTTATACAACAAGAGGTTTGCTGAAATTACGCGCATGTTTATTAAATTTGTCTTCAACTTTCATGAGAACTGCAACTCAGTAGGTAGTCAAAAAAAGTCATAAGAACTCTTCCAGTTCAGCTCACCTCATGTCACCCTTCGACAGGGTTTATCAACTAGATATCTCTTTCAGTGAATAATGGTTTGGTATATTTATCGTGCCAATGTCTAATTCCTCTTATACCACTTATATTTTACCGATTTAATTTTTGGTAATAAAACATGAATATTTTTATTATAAAACATGAATTATCCCATGTCGCAAACCATGACAAATTAGCGGATCAAAGGCTTGTGCTTAAATTATAATGATTATCACTACCCACGTAATAGCCATAATAGTAAAACAATCTTTCAGTTTCGCAAACCATGACAAATTAGCAGATTGAAAGACGTCAAAAGAGTTTAAACAGTGGACAAACTATACGTAGGAGTATAGTTGGAAAAAGTATATTATAATCATTTAGAAGTACAGAGAACATAACAAATAAGAACACTATTATAGATATACTACTCCTTCCTTAATTTTAAGCAAAGTTTCAATTCACATACAGGAATCTTTATCAAGCACAATCCATAATAGTGTTCTTATTTTTAAAAAGTATATTGTTTAAATTGGTTATTCTACACAGAACAATTTTAACTAGAGCCACAAGTGGCACAGAGTGGGACTTTGCAAATGTGCGAATTGCTAAGGGAAATTTAAAAAAAATGGGCCCTGAACGTAAATCCCAAGTGTCAAAGAAGTCGACAACTTTTAAAATTTTTGAATTTTTGGAAAGGTTGTGAAACCGGAAGTAGTCACCAGACCTAACATTTGAACATAGCTGCTGAAAACCTTTATCAATAACCTTCGTCCTACTGAAGGTCAAGGTCACTGAAGGTCAAATTCAAGAGAAACAAGTCTTTAAAATTTGGTAATGCATACAGTAATAACACCGGAAGTTGACGGTAGACATCAAATATGAAAGTATAAATGAACAGCCAAAGTCAATGACCTTAGATCCTAAAAAGGTCAAGGTCAACAAAGGTCAAGGTCAAAAACGATTTTTTTTTTTTTTTTAACCCTGTTCCGTTTTTAGAACTACAAAGCCGAAATCTATGAACCTTTAACATAAGCTTAATAAAGCAATGCTGTAACTGAATGCAAGGTCATTTTTTGAAAAAAAAATAAACTTGACCTTTTTTTTTGATAAACAAAATTTTGACAAAAACAGAATTTTACCCGGATGTGCCACGCCCACGTTACATTTTTTTATGTGACTTTATTTATATTAATAATATCTTACTATGGCTAAATTAGCAAGCCTTTGCATGTATTGGTTAAGGAGATATACAATCATAAATGTCAAAAAAGGTCAAAATCTATAATCGGAAATTTTGAAATTAATAAACTTCGTTCCCTTTTTTGAACTATACAGCCAAAATAGCTGAGATTATAATATAATATAGCTAAAGTAATGAGGTTTATGTGTGCAGAAGCATTTTTAAAAAAAAATGTAGTCTATATGGATTTTTTTCAGACAACAAAATGTAAACAAAATCAAAATTTAACCCGGATGTGCCACGCCCATGTCAAATGTTTTTTGATGGATACATTGGTATGGGGAATGTTCACTTATGTTCAAATTTTCAAGCCTCTAAACTTAATAGATCATAAACTATGCATGTATTACAGTAAAAAAAATCAAAAACCGGGTAAAGGTTTTCAAAATAGCAAAATTTAAGAAAAAACTATTTTTGCATTACAATACATTGTGATATATCGTTCGAAAGAGCTCATGAAGCTCATTCAGAATATGCAAAAATGAACCCTCTAGGTTAATTAGGTCACCCGTAGGAGCAGTACAAAGTTGCGAATTTGGCTATTTTTGGACACCTATAAAACCGGAAGTTGATATCGGAGGTCAAATATTAAAGTATCATCAGGTAGCCAAGGTCGATGACCTTTGACCTACTTAAGGTCAAGGTCATCAAAGGTCAAGGTCACGAGATATGAGCCTTCAAAAACTGAAAAAATTCAACCGGAAATTGCAAAAAAGCAAATTCGAAATTCAAAAATCGGCTTCCTAGAATTTTCTCCAATTTTTATGTTCTTTCATTTGACACCAAAATTTTGAAATTCGGTTCAGCCAAATTGGCTGAATAAAAATCGAAGTGTTTCAGGGAAATCAAAATGGCGGCTGAAATATCATTGCGATTTTCGATCTTTTTACCGCACACTTGTCCCATAACTCTAGCTACCGATCAGTACAAGTTTCGTTAAAAAATATCAATTACAGCGGAAGTGGGTCAACCGGAAGTTTGCACCCTTATTACGTGTAAACCGGAAGTGGCGCAAAACTTTTGACAACGCAGTTTTATTTACTACCCTGTTCTCTATCTTCAATAAAGATTTCAGATAAATCGGACAAATAGCAAAGAAAATAGAAAATATGGCCAAAAATTGCTAAAGTTTAGATGCAAAAAGTGTGCAACGAATATTTGAAAATCAAATTTTTTTAACTCATAGGTAATTGGGATTTCGCTACAGATTCTAAAAATGAAAACCCGATCCAAATCGGCCCAAAAATGTAGCTTCCAGAGTTGAAAAACCTGTTTTTACTCATGTTGCAATGTGCAACTTGCACTTTTGCAAAAAAGTTCCAATTTATATTTATGCAATACCTCGAAAAAAAGTAACATATGGAGTTGTAAAGAGGTTGCTGCAGCTGTTGTAGTTTAGGCTGTGTGCCCTGTGTAAAAAACGAAAAAAAAAAAAAAAAAAAACATTTCGAAAACAAACTGGGACTTTGCGGAAGCAAAGTCCCACAATTAGAATTCAACAGACTCTACCTCAATTTGATATACAAATATTAATTCTTTACTAAGGTTTACTATTCCTGACGAATCAATTAAAAATCAAATATAAGTTTAATTCTAAATGGCTTCTGGGCCAACCAGATGCGATTTCTGTTACTTTTTTTTCTATCAATATTATGTTCTTCAATTCAAAGGGGTTTTAGCGGAATCGCAACATAATTTGCTAGTCAGAATGACTCATTTTGCTATCTAATATTATCTCTGATTATTTAAGAATTAAACGTTGGTCTCATTAGCATTGTTGGTGTGTAAACGCAATAGATCACGTGACAAACTGAATAAATGACGAAGTCATTTATAAAAATTAATCACGAAGATTTGCTATTCATATCAAAGTTTGTATTTTCTTGAGAGTATACTTTAGAATACCATCAAGTACTATCTTGACCATAGAATACCATCAAGTACTATCTTGACCATAGAATACCATCAAGTACCATCTTGACCATAGAATACCATCAAGCACCATCTTGACCATAGAATACCATCAAGTACCATCTTGACCTTAGAATACCATCAAGTACTATCTTGACCTTAGAATACCATCTTGACTTTCTAATAATACCACCAAGCACCATCTTGACCATCTAATACCATCAAGCACCATCTTGACCTTGGAATATCATTAAGCACTATCTTGACCTTGGAATACCATCAAGTACTATCTTGACCTTGGAATACCATCAAGTACTATCTTGACCTTAGAATACCACCAATCACCATCTTGGCCGTCTAATACCATCAAGCACCACCTTGACCTTCTAATACTATTAAGTAATATCTTGACCTTAAAATACCATCAAGCACCATCTTGACCGTCTAATACCATCAAACACCATCTTGACCTTCTAATACCATCAAGTACTATCTAAAACCTTGGGATACCATCAAAAACTATCTTAACCTTAGAATACTATCAAGTACTATCTTGACCTTTGAATACCATCAAGAACCATCTAAACCTTGGAATACCATCAAGAACTATCTGGACCATGGAAAACCATTGAGAACTAACTTGACCTTTGAACAACTTAAACTAATCATTTTGACCTTTGAGATCTTTCGACTCATCATAGATGTTTGTTTCATGACCCAATTCGAACATGGATCATTGAACTAGCTATTTTCGATTTTTTGTTTTTACCTTCCTTTTTTTGTGTGTAGTATTGAGCAGTAGTATTGGCGGATGTGGCGCCAGGCAGGGTTGCGGTTTCAAGCCCTTATTCCTCTGGACACACTTAACACGACTTGTTTATATGAAATCCTTCCAGATTTGTGACTGATATAATTCCTGCTACCAATTTCCAGTTTCATTTTTTATGTACTCACTTCTCTATAACCAGCACAAACCTTTTAAAGGATTGTAAAGAGGTTTCTAAACTTTGTATGTGCATCGGGGACACTGATAGCATCAATTTGCGCCAAACGCATTAAAGTCTATGTGGAATTGCAAGAACCTCAGATATCGGAATGGAAATTGGAATGGCGCAAATTGATGCTGTCAGTGTCCCCGTAGACTTACACAGTTTAGAAAACCTATTTACAATATCTTTAACAACTTAATAATTTGGGATCTTATGGGCAGATACAATATGTAAGGAACACGTGCTTTTTCCCAGCTCATACCCGTTTAAATTGTTTATTTGGTACATGTATTTTACTGTTGATAACGCTGTATAAATTTTTGAGTAATTATAAGTGATAATTTTCCAAATTATCATTTACCGTGGTTAAATAACACGTATTAGGTTTAAAGGTATACCACCTCTTAGAATCAACAAAAATTCAGAAAAAAAAACAAATATAAACACACTACTATTGCTCTTGATTTTGACATGTTTTTGGATGTGATATTGATTAACGGAATTGTTTTGCTTGTACGGATTTTTATCTCAAACTTGGCTAATAAAATTATATATTCATCAGTGGATTTACCTGCTGTGATCTTAGAACCTAAATAAGTATCCATAAAATTAATATACTTAAAAAGGATGCTTAAAAAATGTAAGCGTGTATCAATAATTGCATGGATTTATCGGGCTATACAGAGATTCCGTTGTCTGTTTTAACACAAAGTAAATCCAATATAATGATATACTCTTCTGATTGGCCAAGTTTGATAATTTAAATTTCATATTCAATCTAAGATGGAGTATTAGGCCTACTTTAAATAAACTGACAAAAGAACATGAGGACTGTTATGTTTACGACTTCATTTATTCGCCCTTTAAAATATCTATATTGAGAATATAACTTATAGAAAAACAAAAGCTATGGAATCAAAACAAACTTATTATCATATGAAGAAATGTAATTTTTATTTTGTGTGAGTCATTTCAAGTGATTAATTGACCAATTCGTCATTCATTATCGTAAGTCGTGATAAATATCAATTTTATTTTCACACTGTTAATGACTTTGACTTTGAATTTTATTTATTTTTTTTATGTTTGTTTTTTCTTTTTTGCCCTCCCATAACTGTGTAGAAAATTGTATTCAGTCATTTGGTCAGTCCACTACATACCCAGAAAAATCATAGGTGCCAGAGTTCGTTCTTGTTTTAAATATTGAATCTTATTGCCAAACTAATCGGTCAGAAACTGCGTTTCACGCATATGTCGATTTTCGACCCGAACCCACCTTAAAAGGGATTGTAAATAGTTGTTAATGTGTATAGGAACATGTAGACATTTAATACACATGTACTTATCTCAAAAACATCTTTTAATTTACCAGTAGACTATACATCATCTTGTGGAAGTCATCTTAAACATACAATCTAGAGTGACAATCCTCCTCCTCCTCCAATTTAGAATACGAACATAAATGGAGTAGGGTTGGGTAGCCCGCTCGCTGTACTTGCACTGACCTTTGGCTTAAACAAAATAGTGAATTTAATTAACCAGTAGACTGTACATCATCCTGTGGTCATGTACTTGATCACTAAATCATATTCTGTCCATCAATTTTGTTGTCTATATGTTGTATACTGTATCTATGTTTGTCCCCATGGGCTGAGTGTGAGACAGGACCATATCACTTGTGGTATTGGGCCTAATTCTGACCCATGTAAAATAAAGAGTTTATTATTATTATTAGACATAGATTTGCACCATTCAATTTTCATTGACGTTTTATGTAAAGATAATAGCGTGTAATGTAATCTAGGTACCTTCGCGATAGTGACATCATAAAATGTTTAGTTTAGTGCTATCAGTGATCACACAAGTAATTTGAATGTATTCATATTCGACAATATACCGTTACAGAGTTGTTTTTGTTTCCATCTCTCTTCCCTAATTTCCTAAGGTTACGAAATGACGATTGCACATCACCAATTACCATTCAACACTGAAACACAAACGTCATTTTCAATTTTTTCAAAATAACTTTGTAAATCAAATATTTGTGAGCGGAAATATAAGAGGTGTTTAAGTAAACAGGCAACAGGAGGACGTCTAGTTTATTGTACAATATCTGTCTTAAACAACAATTACAGCGGTGATTACCGTCACTGAACGTTTATATTTCTTCTCTTAAAGGGACGCTACCATTTTGTATTTTATAACACCCACCTTATTAAGTAAAACGCTTTAGTATTGCGTAATCGATAAATACAACAGCACCAAATTAGGTCGAGATGAAATTTGGCATTAAAACATATGTTTAGCTAGAGCGATAAATATAACAGCACCAAATTGGGTTGAGATGAAATTTGGCATTAAAATATATTTATAGCGTAATTGATAAATGTTACAGCATAAAATTGGGTTGAGATGAAATTTGGCATTAAAATATATTTTGCTAAAGAGATAAATGTTGCAGCACCAAATTGGGTCCAGATGAAATTTGGCATTAAAACATATGTTTAGCTAAAGAGATAAATACAACAGCACCAAATTGGATCGAGATGAAATTTGGCATCAAAACATATGTTTAGCTAGAGCGATAAAAGCTGCAGCACCAAATTGGATCGAGATGAAATTTGGCATTAAAACATATGTTTAGCTAGAGCGATAAATACAACAGCACCAAATTGGGTCGAGATGAAATTTGGCACTAAAATATATTTTGCTAAAGAGATAAATGCTGCAGCACCAAATTGGTTTGGGATGAAGTTTGGCACAACAAAGGAACATTACCAGTTTTCCAAACACCCACCATATCATGAAACAAATCATCTATATCTTATATCTTGCGAAATCAATAAAAGTTACAGTTAGAGGTGACTTTTGGTTAAAAATGAACATTTTACTGCAGCCTATCATTATTGTTTTTTTTATGTTCTGGCTCTTAATAATGTTATATTTCATCAATAATTTTGCTAGGAACTGGTTTAAGGTTAAATGTATTTCATGACATCACGCAAAATGCACAGCTCAAGTGAACTCTGCTGCTGTTGCTGCTGCTGCTGCTGCGAGCTGCGTATATTTCAGAATAATGTCTTGTTTGTGGTTTTCGAGATCTACAGAATATTTTTATTGGTACAATTAAAATTATATGTGGGCGGTGTTAGTGTTACCATTCATGGGTAAAGGTTCCGGAATGGAAGTTATCTAGTTGATGGGATGGTTTCTGGGTTATTACTCTATAAAATGCACGGTTCCAATAAGCTCTGCTGTTGTGGTATGCCTATATTTGATAATAATGTCTTGGTTGTGGTCTTAACATAAAATCTATCGGAGAGCTACAGAGCACTTTGAAGTTATCTGTGGGCGATATTAGTATTATTATACCTATATAAGGGTGCACGTAAGAGGACTAAGACAAAGATGTGACCGATTATATTACAGGAACCTTTCTACAGGTGTGACACGATGTCGGTTTAACACTGCTCCTCTAGAACAATAGCCTGTGTAATCTAGGTTATGAAAGAAAAAAGGAATAATAAAAATCCGTATTCATTCAATTCAAAACAATTCATTCCGTCAATCAAAATCGCATCTAATAACATGGAACAATCGAGAGTAATAGCTGTATAGTAGTGTATTATTCCAAAGAGAAGTACCATCAGGTGAAGAACGAGTAAAGAAAAGTGTAAGCATAATTGTTCACAATGAAGTATAGGATAATGACCGATTTTTACGAGTTTTTACTGAGTTTAGAAAACCCGAGAAAAAGAAAGAGGTCTTAGAATAACATATTTCAATTGATACAAACCCTTACAACCATTTTAATTATCTGCCAAAGTCATGAATTTTCATCACCAAAAGATCGAGCCTCTGGAATGGTCTTTCTTCAAATTTGAAAGTAGCGAAGCAGACCATGCTTACTCTTTTCGAAACACCTGATGGTACTTCTCGTATGGGAAGTCCACTAATGTATAATTATTGCGCCCGATTTTGTCATGCTCTGGACGAGAATTTTGATTAACGGAATTGTTTTGCTTGTACGGATTTTTATTATTAAACATTTCCAACCCCTTTTCACAAAATATTTCAGAGTACATCTCCAAGTCACACCAATAAATTTTATATTGTACATATTTGTTCCACAAAGTTACTACTTATTTATTTTCATATCTATTTTGTATTGCTTGTTCATTTGATATTGAGTGATTTTATTTGTTTGTACATATTATGTTGTGAAAGGTTTTTGGCCTAATATCATCAATGTGATTATTGCATCCTATTTTGTCATGCTTTGGACGAGATTTTTGATTAACGGAATTGCTTTGCTTGTATGGATTTTTATTATTCTTACCCTTTTAAAATTATTATTATTGCTTTTCGAGGACAGACGAGTAAATATATTTTTGTGTGCACGCCCTTACGCACATAAACATACATTCAATAGCAAGCTTACATATTATATTGGCATCATCACTTTAATTCCAGTGGACAAAAGCAGACAATTTCCGCTGTAAGCACTTGTGTAAACGAGAGGATGTTGAAGACTGGGTAATCAAACACGTCTTTCACCAAGTTGATCAATCTCCGTTCAATTAGACTTCATTTGCCATTTGAATCTAGTTAATGTTGTGGAAAAGGCACATAATACCAAGTCTGGAAGGTGTTGATAGATCTAATTACTAAGCTTTACTGTCCACCGCAGTATTTATATTAGATCGATAACACTTCTTAACTTGCATCAATTCAAAATAGTCTTAACATTTCTAGTTGTTTTATAGTACAAATAGCAAGTGGCGTTCCTATATGCCCTGTGCCAAAGCTAAGACCAGTCGGTTTCTCCCCCCCCCCTCTCCCACTTCACATGTTTTATCATCATATACAGAGAGAAAGAAAGTTCATAGGCCCCTTGATAATACTTGACCCCACCCAATCTGGTTTTTACTTAAGCCCTACGTAAAGGAAATGTAGGGAACTTGCTAAGTAAGTAAATAAAGGGCGCCGATGGCTTCGATTTGCATCATTCTAATTATCATCAGACGTCATTCGAAGCTGCGAATAATGTCTAATGTCTAAATGTTTAGTGGAATTGCTAGGACCACTGACGTCTTAACTCAAAATTAAAATAGTGAAAATGAAGGATTTCCTGTGACTTCATTACAGCTTTGTTAAACAAAGAGCATATGGCAGAACCTTACACATCCATGAAATATTCAACCTTTAGTTATACATTTATTTCATAATGCTCTGGAGTTTTTAAATAGAGTTGTTCCGTGAGTGATAAACAATTTCAGTAGGTTTCATCTAAATATGTACATTGTAGTGTGTTTATAAGCCACAAATCGAAGGCGTTTTAAAGATCAAGGGTAACAACTCATATACATTATTATCATATTTTCTTTTCTCCATAGTTTCAATGTAGATTAAATATTACAATAATAACAAAATATTTTTACTGTTAAAATAGTGCTCAATACATTAAATGTAGAGCGATATAGAAATATTAAATAGATTCCAATGCAGATAATACCAATAGTCTTAGGTAATCGGTACAGTAATAACTGTTCGTCAAAAAATATATATTATATAGATGAACTTCTTAATTCTGATTAATTGACATTAAATACACAGACTGGAACCTATCTTTAAAAAAAAAAGCACGAAATCCATGTAAACACATTTGCAAATCATTGGTACCGTAACAGCCAATGAACGTTAGATTTGTGAAAGTATATCAATACACGAGTTAGTACAATGTCAATTTCAAGATACACACAAATTACTTGCTGATGAAGGGACATAACTTCAATTGAGAAAAGAAAAGCGGATCACAAAGGTATCGATAATAGAAAAAAAAAATAGTTCCTATAGTAACAGTTCCCTCAGTATTTAAAAAATATCAATCTTTCATTCACATATAAAAGGCTTTAACCATAAAAAGTGTGTTAAAAAGTTCCTTATAAGATAAATTTTCTCCGTTGTACCAAATGCGAAAGATAGTTTTTTCATCATCCAAAGTGGACTCTAAAACTGAAAATGAATTCGCACAAGCTAGACAATGTCTTGAAAAAAAAAACGTTTTAAGGATGGTAAAACGGTTGGTTAGTAGTGAACTCATCCAAGGAGTACAATCACTTGTTTCCAAAATAGTGCGCATGGTGCGCCACACCCGACACTACTATTTACTTCACTACTAAGTCCACATCAGGAGATACAACCAGATCAATTTAATCCGGACTAAAGAAATCAACCAATATCCAAGAAACAGACTTATTTGTTCAAAAGTTTAATGTAACGACCATAGGTGCAGAAAAGCAGGACGTGAAACTCCATTTTTTTCATTTCATTTATACAAATTCACAAATAAAATCATAAATCGACCAAGCCCTGACATAGTGCATGAGTGGTGTTCAGTACATACCGACAGCTGGTGATTGGGGTATGTTACTGCACATGTATGGAAAATAAACGATAGGAAAAGTCGTCACGTCTGTTTTGGAGTTGGATTTTCAGCAACATCAACCATTCTGTCAATTATCAACCTTTACTCCCTCATTTTTAGACCTGGCATCTCTGCATATTCTTTAACCGCAACCATCACAATTTTTGTTTGCATGTTAATGGCTGGGGATTACATTCTTTACCTATTGACAACAGATTCACTATTCGAAACTATGTTAACTAAATATATATTAGCATTTTATTTCCATGAAAAAAGAAAAAAAAATCTATTTACAGGATTGAAACAAGTCTCTACAAGAATAATAGTTGCCTCCCTTTGTATCTTGTATCTGCCTTGTTTGACAACGTTATAACGAATAGGGTAATGAATGAGCTCAATATTGTTCTCATTGATTTAGCAGAATAATATAAACAAGTGCAATTATGTTCATTTCACCTTGTGTATGGACCTAACGTCAAATTGTATACAAATTATACTAATGCACGAAAATCATATCATTCCTTTAATTATACTCGTACCTAAACATTTATCTTTCATTTTCTGAATATTGTGTTTTTATATAACGCATAGTCTTACTAAACGGCGAGTCGTAATTTTGGCGTTCAAACGGCGATATTTATGGGTACACGTGTGTTTGAAGGCTTAAATTTCGTAGGAGAGTTGTGAACAATAATACTGATTAGATAAGCTAAAAATACCAGATTCTGAAACCAAATATTTTGGTCGAACAGTTAGTGAACATATCCCTTTAAGTCTAATAAAAATTATAAAATTGTTATTATTATCTAATCTCTTAAAGTATATTTTTATTCATAATTAAAGATAAAGAAACTTTCTTAAGAATCAGAGCAGTGCATTTATATACCACACAATGACACTTGTTTTCCCGGAGGCTGTTTCTCTTTTTACTGGCAATTACTTGAGAGTTAACAACCACTGAACTACAAGCTTGAAATAAAAATCGATTAGAATATATATTTAGCTTCTTATTCAATTACATCGGATAGTTAAGAGACAAACAGACCCGTTTTATACACAAAATATTTGATAAATCGACGTCTGAGACGAACAAGAACTATGAACGGTTTAAAGGGATACGTTCGTTTACAATTCCGTTTAAACTCTGGAACTTGATGAATAGCCAAGATAGCGAGCCTGTATAAGACCACCGGTTTATGTTAAATAATGTTTTTGCAAAAAAAATTTAGGTAGCTTCACAATTCATGATCTTCATTCCTTCATGTGAACAATAGCGCTAGATTTAAATTGACATAGCAAGGAAATTGATAGTATAAGGCAGACCTTCTCAATTAATTTTTGGGCCTATTGCATTTTCTGAAGAAAAAAATATAAGGGCCAAATAGAGCTTAGCTGGCATAGCTAGCAGAGCTTTTTAGCAGAAGGTGTCACTCTTGAAGGGCCATTCTCAAGGACGCCATTTGAGAAGGCTTGGTATAAGGCCACAGGAAATGGGCAGTAATGTTTTTACAAAGTTAACATAAGGTGCCGGTTCAGATGATCCTTCTTAGATTTTTTATACTACTCAAACGTATGTTCAATAAGTCACATTCAACTAATTGTAAATTGCTTTATAGCAAAAAGAACTGATTTAAAAAAGAAAGAAAAAACATCTATATTTTACAAGGATAACAACTTAGATTCATGAGCATCTTTACTCCAAGCTGGTCCTTGGCCAAACCTCTTGGCATTGATCTTTACCGGATTATTATAACAGAATGCGTTTATTTCATCTTCAAAATAAAAAAATATATCGTTGCCACAAGCTGACAGTTGTATTCGATCTCCATTATTCAGAGCCTTTTAGATATAGATCAGGAAGATCTTTATTGAATGGATACGTCTGACATATTGTCACTATGTCGAAACCCGCACAAAGATACAAATTCAGTTATTGAAGGGACTATAGAGAGGTTTTTCCCAATTTTTTTTATGTGCATTTTGGTATGTGAATTACTGACACTGATAATAGCCCTCATTTGCACCATTCCAATTTTTAGTCTGTAAAAAAGTTTTCCTCGATACACAATGATCTCTTGTCCCAGATCCGAAATTTTAGGAAAACATCCTTCAATCTATGTTTTTATCTGCTATTGACTTGATGATGACCATAAATAGGGCAATTATCTGTTTCTCTATCTAAAACATATATATCATCAAAATAAAAGCTGATCATAATGGCCAGTATATATGGTCTAATATCCAGTATTAGCATATACCATGATATTTTATGTACGGTAATCTAGAATATGATCAAGTTAATCAAATTATATTTGGTGCATTAAAGTCATAAATACGCGAAACGTGTGTAATTATTATTAACATCGATAGAATCACCAAATATACAAGGAAGTTTACAAGCAATCACTGGTACACCATTCTGTTTATTTCATGTTAAGTGATGTCTATTATGTCCGTAAATAGGGTCCATATTAGATTATTTAATCTCAAATTTACTGCTGTCTGGTGTTTAACCACCATCTGGTAATAATGTTTCTAGTGCATCTTTATAACTGGAGATCACCTAACCGAATGTTATCCGGAATTTGACATTGCGTATTTGTTATAATGGACCAGCCTCTGGGATGTCTGCTCAAAGCAGTATTTGATTTTTGTCTGCAAAAGAATGGAGCACCCATATGATTCCCAATTATTGTATAAATCGACGTGCCTGTACACACAAAATGGACCACCCTCTCTTATCTGATACTGTTTGTTCTGATTTTTTGAGATGTACCCACACGGGTACAACAGTTCCAACTTTCAGAATTAACTGATACTGATAGTTGTTACTAATCAAGTTCAGATTGCACCTGTTTAGAAATTGAAGTGCGCACACCTTAGATTAAGTCACTGATATGGAATTTAATTAAGAGAGTAGAAATAAAGTTAGACATATTTTTGGATAAATTCCAAGAAAACCATGAAAGTTTCCGTGTTCTTTGATCTAGTGAGGAATTTGGCTGATGGCTGTTTACATACAAAAGGTAACAAATAGAGAGTGGGGTTATTCGATACTCATTGTTACGTAAACAGTATTAAACAACATTAAAGGAATGCGAATGTTTTCAAATTATGTTATTTCAACTGTCGAATCCATGTAAAAAATATCATTGAATTTGACTTCTTGAGTGAATAATTACCATATGAGGTATTTCTAGAGAGACAGGACATGCTAATCCAGAAAACGTGATGGCACCTTAAGACTGAGTTTATCAATCCATCATCCATTAAAACAAAACAATCAATAAACTTGTGTTTACGCTAATCAGCTGAAGTGACGAAGTTCTAACTATCCTGATTCCAGATATCTAAGGAAGCGTCATGACACCAACAGTATGTTTGTTTTTTTGGTATATCTGTGGTATAGTAATGCGATAGTAACTAAGTTCTTTTGGTCTTGATCGATTATATAAGATAATCGGTGGTCTTGATGTTTTGGGTGGCAGATCTTTCATACAGCTATCTTGCTTATCCTCACCAATCGTATTTTGGTTGAGTTACGGCGTCACCTTCGCTGTTACAAGTGAAGGTGTGTGTACCGGATGTCGGATCTCATTGTGAATAAATAATTGCATCTCAGATCCAATATGATGTAATAATATATACTGCACTCCCTGCCCTTCCTTCGAACCCTTGCCTTGTTAAACATCCCATCTTTAATTAGTTCACCACACAAAATTTTGAAAATGAGGGTGCAAAGCTCCTTTTCGTAGAATGTCTCTGACGATGTATAGCAAGACAATGACGATGGAGATTTTTATAATGTTCTTTCTTGTCGCCCACATTTCAAAAGCAATATCTCATATCAGATTATTGTCAGTGAAACTAAATATATATCATGGTTATACGTCACCGATAGATTGTAAAACTCTCACAGTAATATTACACTGTGGTTAAAATCAACGTGATGAATTTAAACTAATGTGAACGTCATGTGTAGCTCTTGGTCTGGTGGACGAAGAAGGCGGATAACGAAAATGTTTTTGCCGAGCAATGTATATCTAAAGGTCGATGGTTAAGTTACGTCCTCTGCTCTGTTTCGGGATTTTTAGTGTTTTGTATAATTTTGTTCAAGACCCTTGATACTTATAGACCCTCTTAGAATGAACAAAAAAAAAATAAGTTCTCAAACTTATAAGAGTATATATTCATTTAAGGTGTCTACACCTGATCATTCTAAGAGGTAGCATTCCTTTACTATTGCTTTATCCATGACGACGCAGTCCCCAGCGCCCAATCTACCAATTTCAAAACGCGTATCGCAAGAAAATCATTAAGCAATAGGCATCCGAAATTATGCCGTACATAATATTAATTTTCCAATACAAACGACCAGGTGTTTTTTGATCAGGCATGACGATTTGCATTAGGAGAACTCATCAGAATTTTGTATGAAATAAACTGAAATCCTGATTCATCTTTTAAAACTGTTAGTGTCAGGAAAGGATACATAGACATCTCGAATTTAAAATAGTTTGATATATGTACAATAAACGCTGTAAAAGGTTATAATATATTTCGTTTAAATCGATTTTGTAATAGAAACCACAACCAACATCTCATATTTTACATTTGGAGACAGTCGAATCGATGTAAATGGTAATATTGGCGGTGGTTACAGCTATGTAAACAGTCAAATCGAGTGATATAATAAAAATTGGATCCTTTTCGTATAGGTTGATTTCACTTTTCATTATGAAATATTTACTTATTCATTGATATACTTCCTCATATCAAAAGTTCATCAACTTCTTAAAATTTTAGGTTGTTTGTGCTTCGGTTTTATTATTTTATTTTTAATTCTTCATGCATTTAAAGCAAATTATTATCCGAACTCATCAAATCTGTCGAATATAGTAATATAATTCCGTTCATAACATTAAATGTACTGGGCTCTATGTCACTTTTGATCTGGATTCATTCTGAACTTGAATCTAGTAGAAACGCCTAGTCTAAAATCAGACATCGGTCTTTTAATGTTAAATTAAAATGAAAATCCGTACAAGCAAAACATTCCGTTAATCAAAATCGCATCCAAAAACCTTTCAAAATCGAGAGTAATAGTTGTGGACTTGCCCAAGGAGAAGTACCATCAGGTGTTTCGAAAAGAAATTAAAATACAGTAATACAAACGTATGTAGTCATATTCTTTTATCGTTTAATTCATGGAAATTCCAGTGAGTTCAAGAGATGCTTGGTGGTGCAAGAGATTTTACTATTATTTTGTGTACGAATTGCATTAATGAACTTTTTCATTAGTTTTTTTTTACCTCTTGTTTTTGTGTAATGTGTATACGAATTGCATTAATGAACCTCTACATTAGTTATTTGATCTTTAGGTACGTTTGTCAACAGTCAAATGTACTAAAAATAATGACTAAGGCAATTTCTCTGAACTATTTAACATAATAATTACTGGTAATCATACACTTTATCTTGTTTGTAAATATCTCAGATATCGTATTATATATTCCATCAGTAAATCATAGTAAATTATAATTAATGAGATTGTTGGTAGAACGACTCAAATTATAGGAGCTCCATCCAAACTGCTATCTAAAAGCAGGCTAATGCCGCTGTCCTGGCAAAATTTCCCTCATTGAACACTGTATGGTGTTTGACCGTCCTCAATTAGCCCATATAGGTGCAGAAAAGCAGGACGTAAAACTCCATTCATTTCATTTTTCAAACTGCTATCTCATTAACCGTTAACAAAGATACTGTTTTGAACAAAGAAAAACCATTAAAATGAGGGGCCCCACGAGGAACTCTACTTGGCCCCCTTATATTGCTGATTTTCATATACGAACTGCAACTTTTCATCAGAAATTTAAAGCCAGAATTGTTTGCAGTTGACACTTTCTGGTAAAAATCTGAACTGTATTCAGAAATTATTGAATTCACCAATGGGTGAATATTCTATCAGTATGTCATACTAATTGTGACAGTTAGGTGCAGGGGTATGATAGTATGTTCCCTTGTGAGCACCTTTACCTACTGTGAATGCGATTGTCATCTCACCATCCTATATACGATGTCCTGTATTACGAATGTAGAAATCACCATGTCCCTGAAAAGATATTGTCATCTTAAACATACAATCTAGAGTGACAATGTTAAAAGGATTGTAAAGTGATTTTCTAAACATTGTATGTGTATCTGATGCTATCAGTGTCCCTGATACACATAAGAAGTTTAGAAAATCTCTTTACAATCTCTTTAAGTCGATAGATATAATGTATAATGTTGTTCCAGACAGTGGACACTAGATGCATATTATGCACCCAAATTATGCAAAATATTACATATTTTTTTTTTCAGACTTATAGCTCAGCTTGGAAATATCCAAATGTCCCGGTTTCTTGGGTTTCTTTATTGAGGACAGACCTACACACCCACCTGTTTCATCAGATCCCCATAAAAACGGCACGATCCCTGGTCGGCTGCATAACAGCCTTCCTCCAAAATGGACCTTTGTAAATAAATGTAAATATATATATATATAGCAATATAGCACAATGATGATAAAAATCAGTACAACGGTCGTTTACTATCGTCAATTATTTCTTTATAAAATTCACCCTTTTTAGGTCCTAACTTACTAACAGGTAACAATCTTATGTCTTAGAGTTGGGATCTCAGAGCCTCTAACCCCCTGAGATCCTTCTAGCTACTACATAGGATCAATAACAACAATAGCCCATAATATCCAGGTGGTGAAGCCGAGTAACCTCTGGGAAATAACAACCCCTTCTCTGGAGAAATGTACTGTGTGTCTTGCTACCGCTTGTATATATGAGATCGTTTAAGGCAGACACTATATCTGAGTGCAAAAAAAGGAAAAAAAAAAAAAGAGAAACAATGATTTTTTGGATGGTTTACGTCCTTAGAGAAACAATGAGATACAACCGATGGTTTACGTACTTCTTGTCTCTTGACTGTGTTCATGAGAACTAGAAATGGCATTGTCAGCTTCAAGGGCACAATTTGCTAAGCTTTTTGTCCTAACAGAACAACTTAATGCCATTGATGCCATACCCATTGATCTCCGGAAACATGTCAAAAAGAAAAAGCTGTAAAACTTTCTCTGCTTGCATTTCTAGAACAAATGTGTTTCATCTTTCTTTTAAAATTCAATAAGAGAAATGTCGGGTCAAAATGTAAAGAAGTGTATAAATTGGGAACGATGTGGGTTTGTGAGTGTCCAATTTGGTCGGAATAATAAAAATCCGTACAAACAAAACAATTCCGTTAATCAAAATCTCGTCCATAGCATGACAAAATCGGGTGCAATAATTATATAGTAGTGGACTTCCCATACGAGAAGTACCATCAGGTGTTTCGAAAAGAGTAAGCATGGTCTGCTTCGCTACTTTCAAATTTGAAGAAAGACCATTCCAGAGGCTCGATCTTTTGAAACTTAAAACTGCATTTGGTGATACATACAAACGTAATACTCCACTCGTGTCAACATATGAGCTAGTAAATACGTCGATATAGAAAGTAAGGAATGAAGCAGTTATGTATTTAAATAAATGCTTTGATTCTCTAGTGATTACTAGAAGAGTAAGCAAGCCATGTAACCTATTATTTAGGCCAGTAAATGCGTGGATACAGACATGTGCTTTGATATTCTTTAAGCAAGCCAGATAAAACTCTGACCTTGGGCGTAGAGAAAATGATATATCAGGACGTAATACTCCATTCGCGTCAACATATGAGCTAGTAAATACGTCGATATAGAAAGTAAGGAATGAAGCAGTAATGTATTAGAATCATTCTCTCTCACTGTGATGTGATGTAAGGTATTTCCACCAGCTGGTTTTCTATGCTACAATGATCATCAGACCAGTCTAACCGTTTACCATCGTGTA
Organism: Lottia scabra; assembly: GCA_029955415.1. Classification (NCBI taxonomy): domain Eukaryota; kingdom Metazoa; phylum Mollusca; class Gastropoda; family Lottiidae; genus Lottia; species Lottia scabra. The sequence continues at coordinate 2,836,772 of JARJEI010000018.1, read as the reverse complement.
GTGAACATCTATTCTGTGTATAATACCTCGTACAGTGTACATTAGAGGTTATTACAACCATTACGGATAAATAAGGTGATTAAGGAATACACTGTACTGATATTCATTAGAACAACGAAGCGTTGGAGATGTAAGTACCTATATTTTCTACAAGATTTTAGACAATGATACGATATTGTTTCAATGTATTATATCGCCTGACTAGAACAATTTTACATACCGGTACTAAAAATAGATTTTCAGTTTATATTGAAATAATACAACAGTAGATAATGATATATATTGTTGTATTCCGTTATTCCGTTATGATGACTTACTGAAACGGTCTAGTAACGATATTTCATTGAAATTTTTGAAGAATTTTAGATCCATTGGTACAGGTTTAAGGCAAAATATTTTAAAACGGAATAGGAATTTGTGTAGTGTTGCTCCAGATATAGCTCTAGAATGCGACAGGTTATGTTTTAAAGGAGTCAAAACACGTATCACAGATAAATTAACAACAAAACAAGAAAAACACAATATCACAGAGAGTCTTTAGTTGAAGGACTGAGATCTGAAAGGTTTGAGATGCTTGCACTCAATCAGAAGACGGTGGATAAGATTGACACACTATGGGGGTTGAAGTGGGATGTGTTACAGCCTTGAAACACCAGGACTACCTCGTTTAAGTGTCTCTATGGTAGGCAAAAAATCCATATTTTACAAGAATTCTTACTTATGTTCCTTAGAAGATCTTTTAATTAGTTGGTTTTTGCCAATACCACTCTTGCCATTAACTATTTCCGGATTATCCATACGTTTGATACACAGTATTTAAGTGATTGAAGAAAAATCGTATCTTCGGTGGCGAAATACGTTGATGTAAAGATCTAATTATTTCACTATGTATACGTCCTATACAAATACAAAGTTTCGTATTGTTTTGGCTGTCAATCGGCAAGAAAAGAGAGGAACAAGCTTTCAGGTATATACTTGTGGATGTTTCCATACACAGTTTAACAAATGTTGTAAGAAATGAGTTTTTCATGTGATTTACCCTCGATACGTAGCCTGTTTTCGCAGTTTTAATGTGTGTTTCTGATATTGTTCTGTCTCATAACTCTAACGACTGAATGCATACGCTGTAGCTGTTTGTAACGCCACATAAAGATGCAGTAAGTGAACAGCTTGTGCATATAAATACTTTCTGTCAATCAACATATGCTTGAAACAACCATTAACTTTCCATTTACCAACCTATCTAGTGAGAAATATATGAGCTAAGGAAGGGACAGAAAATGACGCTAGTCTTTTCTATGTCTGATTGAGCTATCGACTGGGTGAACACGGAAAAGATCTCAAGGACGTTTTCATCCTACTGATCTGCTGCAGGTTGGGCCATGAGGACGAGAAAAATCATAAATGTTGAATTGAGGAAAAAATGCAAAGGGCCTAGTATTAATAAATGATTTTCCCCCTTGTTTGTATAGAAAAATTGATATTAATGTCCCTTACAATAACTATAAGCTATTCCCTTTTCATTTCCTTTGACATGCATCTCAAAAATGTGAAGCGATATCAAAGTTGAAATATCAGTAGGAAGAAGGCTTTTTTATTGTCGTCTTTGCACCTACTGAGGAAGGCTAGAAATCTTTATTTGGTCAATGATTCTCTAAACCTCTTATGAGATGGAGCCAAAATCCATTCAGCTTCTATGTCATTGACTGTTAAAAAAAGGATAACGGACAAATCTATAGCAAAATTTGGTTGTTCAAGTCGACCCTTTTCTGTTGGCATATACAAGACACTTAGATCAGCATTTTAACCAACGTGTGAGTTCCACCTTGTTTGAGTTAGAGCTCAATCAGATTTTAAGAAGCATTATAGAACTTCACAGAAAGCATTAATCGGAAATTCATCAATAAAGAAACCAAGTACTAACGATCCGAACCATAATACGAAACCCGAAATCCAAAAAGACATTTTGACGAAACATTTCACATGAAGAAATATATTAATTATACATGAGTAAGTATTTCATAATGAAAAGTGGTGTCTAGAAGAGTAAGCATACCCTGCATGACGCCACACATACAAGGCAAGTATTCGTGTCTTGCGGTGTGCAATCGGGTAAATTTTATGTTGTTCACTACATATATTATATTAAGCAGAAATTTATGGGCAAATATTTCTCAAACACAGCGGTGTACAATAAGAAAATTTAGCCATCGTGACATATATTGTTTACTTCATATAAAGTATTAAGGATAATTTATAAATAAAACAAGTATTTCGCAATGTTAGATTGATGTGTCTCGAGATTAGAAGTTGTATGATGGCGGGGGAGGTTTAACGTGACCAATATTTATGTCATAATTATCTTTCAGAACGCAATTTTAATCGATATCATTACCTACATTCACATTCTAATTCTAATAGCAAACTAGGAGAAAGACCCACAAAAAACCCCTGCCTAAAATAGTCCCCTACAGTCTAACATCTCCTTTAACAACTGTTACTGATCTGTGCATACCGTGCTTCTCCTGTGCCATAGGCATAGGCAATTCGTAAAGCACAACAAAGACCATACTGGGTAAGTAGGAAATTAGGCCCCCTCATGCAGTCGAACCACTCCTTAACCACTGTCACTGATCTGTATGTACCGTGCTTCTCCTGTAAGCCAGACAAAGACCATACTAGGTAAAGTTGGTAAAATAAAAAACCAACAACTGACCATCTACAAGTACAAATGACAGGATAACATGCAAGATAATATGATTTATCAAATTTCATCGAAAGGAACGAAACTTATTTCATTTTGAAGAATAATCTGTTACGTCAATATATCCGAGATTTTTTTCAGAAACAAATCCATTTTATTTACTGAACAAAATTGTTTCGTAACATTGAAGCCATCGATTATTCTTTCAAGTTAAATAGTTTCGTTCCATGTTTTTAAATTTAATAATCCATCATATCAGCATTTCAGATTTTCTAGTTATATTTTACTTCCGGTTGGCAGGCTAACCCAGTACAGCAGGAAGTGAAATAAACTTATAAAACAAATAAATTGTACATAAAACATATTATCAAAACTCATTTCAAATATATTTTTCGCATCAAATTCAAGCTATAAACATGAAGAGTTAATGATTTTCCGACTGTTTTATAGTTTTAAACACAATATATTTAAATAGAGTTCCCCATTCCTTTTCCTAATGTTAGTGGTGATATCGACAAAACACAACAATGATATACCGACAAAACGCAACAATGATATACCGACAACAAAACACAACAATGATATACCGACAACAAAACACAACAATGATATACCGACAACAAAACACAACACTGATATACCGACAAAACACAACACTGATATACCCACAAAACAAAACAATGATATACCGACAACAAAACACAACAATGATATACCGACAACAAAACACAACACTGATATACCCACAAAACACAACAATGATATACCCACAAAACACTACAATGATATATCGACAAAACACAACAATGATATACCGACAACAAAACACAACACTGATATACCCACAAAACACCACAATGTTATAGACAAAACACAACACTGATATACCGACAAAACACAACAATGATATACCGACAAAACACACGATATCATGTGTTTCAAAACACAGCAAAAATAGATCATGAATGATATCATTTGTTTAAGATGAGGATGGAATTTAAAACTTTATACACATTGATGAATGGTGATCTCGAACCTTAACTTACGATGTATTGAGAAATACCATACCTCCTACTAAAAAGATCATATTTTGATGTGAACGTGTTCTTGCATGATATAAATACCCCCAAAAATGTATTTTAATGGACAGATGAGGACGGGTTTACGCCATGCACTGGACAGGACAACGGTACATGTATAAACCTTCTTTTACTTTCGATCTCTAACGGGCCTTGTTAGCAGAGAAAACATGGATACTAGATCGGTATCATATGTATTGAATTGAGAAGGGATATCCAGCTTTATATACATGTACTTCAGAAATCTAGATCCATATGATGAATACGACGTGACGACCATATTTATCCAGAGAGAACACCATGTTGTACTTCCATTCCAATACAACCAATAACTAAAATATGTCTAACAATAAATACAAGCGTTGCGCACTAATAGTCGTCACACCTGTTGCCATTACATAGCTTTATCATTATACCTGCTGGTGTTTATTGTTTCAATTCTTACTTTCAACAATTTTCTAGTGCTGTATTTAAAGGGCGAATAACCTGTTTAATATTAGATCAATTAGTATACACATGTCACAAAAATAATTATGGTGTTCTAATAATGCCAAATATTTTCAAATGTTAAACAAATATTGTGCAATATATATGGCGCACTTAATGCAAATATTGCACAAAATATCTTAAACATGGAATAAAATATTTAAAAAATATAATACAAAAAGCATATAATATTACACAAAATAGTACACAAAATGCAACAATTATTTCACAAGTATTGCTCAGAGTACTAAACAAAATATACAAAACTTATTATACTAACTATTGCACAAATGTTTTACAAAACTTGCACAACATTTTACAAAATCTTTTACAAATATGTACAACTATTAACTAGTTTTTTTGACAAATATTACACATATTATAATACAAATATTGCACAAAATATACCAAAACTGGACAAAAACATACGAATATTTTGCACAAAATATTGTATCAATATTGCACACATTATCAGCGTTATTATGAAGTCGAAAAAAATTAAAATACAAGTGTTAAGATAAAGATCTATTATAGGGATAAGCGATTTTCATGCAGTTCCGGTACTTCTGTAAACTATGTACATATATTCAAGACCCAAATCGACCCTCGAAAATTCTGAAAGTTGACTTTAAATCACTAGACATAAAATGTCATCTATTTTCTTTCAACAAGACGTCATCTGCCCACTAGTATAAGTCGAGATGAAACATGTATTGGATGTCGGAATAATTGTCAATTTGTCCAGAAATAAACTCGTCACCGCATGTAATTATTTTAATCGAGAGTTAAGAATAGGCTGGATAATCCACAGGCTCCTCGCATTACCATTTTTCTACTACATGAAACAGGAAGTTTTCAAAGAGTCGCCACTATGAATGATTCTCTTTTCTGGTCCTTATGGGCCGATTCTATTATGCAATCCGGATCGTTCGGATTTTGTCTCTCAACAATCTAGATAAAAATTCTTCTACGGGGTTGAGGCAGCCATTTTGTGACGTCATTTCTCCGCGATGACTGAACTCTCCAACTCTGCTAAAACAGTCACGTGATGAATAATAGAATAGAAATGGAGAATCCGGATTGCATAATAGAATCGGCCCCTTTTAAGCTAGGTATAGATATTTTACTGTTCGAGATTAGAGAAGATTAACCATCCTCCCTCGCATTACCACTTATTTTTGTGTATATGTAGTTCACGACAGAGGAAGTCGACAATATGAATGATCGCTTTTCTGGGAATTATGATAGCTTGGTATATATATATATGTCACTGTTCTTACAGAATATCTTGTATAACAGATTGGTCGTCTCGGATTGTGTGCGTGACTGTATAAATACAGTGAATTTTTTATAATTATATATTATATTAATAATACAAATCATTACGTACTTGATATTATTTCGTTAGGATTTGATCACACATACGTACCTAAAGTGTACATAACTGTCCTTTTTATACGCCCACACATTAATGTGGGCGTATATTGTAGTCGCCCCTGTCTGTCTGTCTGTCCACAATTGTTGTGGACACGATGGAGAGCTGGTTTCTTGATGGATTTTGATGAAACTTGCTGTGAGTGTTTGTTATCACCCAAGGATGAACCCTATTGAAAATCAAACAAATCGAAAAATATTTCATGGGTTAGTGCCCTTGCTTTTGAAAATATCTTGTGGACACCATAAAGGCCTGGTTTCTTGATGGATTTTGATGAAACTTGTGTTTGTATTGACATTAGGATAAACCCTATTGAATATCAGAAACATCGAAAAAATATTTTATGAGTTATTGCCCTTGTTCTATAAAACACGTTAATTTTTCAGCCTTTACACTCTCAAAGTTGTGGACACGTTAGAGAGCTGGTTTCTTGGTGGATTTTTATGAAACTTGCTGTGAGTGTTTGTAATCGCCCAAGGATGAACCCTATTGAAAATCAGACGAATCAAAAAATATTTCCTGGGTTATTGCCCTTGCTTTTGAAAATATGTTGTAGACACCATAGAGAGCTGGTTTCTTGATGGATTTTGATGAAACTTAGTATGAGTGTTTGTATTGACATTAGGATAAACCCTATTGAATATCAGAAACATCGAAAATATTTTATGAGTTATTGCCCTTGTTCTTTAAAACACATTAATTTTTCAGCCGTTACACTCTCAAAGTTGTGGACACGATAGAGAGCTGGTTTCTTGGTGGATTTTTATGAAACTTGCTGTGAGTGTTTGTAATCACCCAAGGATGAACCCTATTGAAAATCAGACGAATCGTAAAATATTTCCTGGGTTATTGCCCTTGCTTTTGAAAATATGTTGTGGACACCATAGAGAGCTGGTTTCTTGATGGATTTTGATGAAACTTGGTATGATTGTTAGTATTGACATTGGGATAAACCCTATTGAATATCAGAAACATCGAAACAAAATTTTATGAGTCATTGCCATTGTTCTTTAAAACATGTTAATGTTTCAGCCGTTACACTCTCAAAGTTGTGGACACGATAGAGATCTGGTTTCTTGATGGATTTTTATGAAACTGGCTGTTGGTGTTTGTTTTGACCTTCGGATACACCTTATTGAAAATCAGAAACATCATCAACTAGGTGACTGCTCTTAATCATGGATGGATGGAACCTAAACGTTGGTTGCCCTTGTTTTATGCATATTTCAGTGACATATTTGTTTTTTCCAGGAAACTTGAACCCATGGTTTTACTCTTGTAAAAAGTGAAAATGTCATTCTCAGAATCTTTCATTTACTGACCACTCTTGTCAACACCCCGGTCGAATTGGCTGCCATTATAAAAGTGGGCGTTTTACGATGGCCATCGCTATTTTTTGTCTATCTGTCAGTTGAATACGTAACTTAATCAAATAAAACGTACACGTTTGACGTACACAATTCTGACGTACGTATGTGTGCCCAAAGCCTAAATGACCGTCTTTTGATACGTTGCTATTTAAGATTTTGATTTAAATAATAGTTTTAAAAGGTTTATTTCAGTTCTTCGCTTGTTATTAGAAAATAGTTTTGATAGATCTGTTTCAGTTTTTTCCTTTTCATATGAATACTAGTAATGGTTTTCTGCTAGTGGACAGATGCTTGTAATGATTTAATTAAGATTATGTCTAGTTGTGGTGCTCTCGGTGGCCCAGCATTTAAAAAAAAATGAAATGAATGGAGTTTTACGTCCTACTTTTCTGCACCTATATGGGCTAATTGAGGACGGGCAAACGCCATGCAGTGTGCAATGAGGGAAATTTGGCCAGGACAGCGGCATTAGCCTGCTCTTATTTTCGATTTCCAACTGTCGAGGGATCTTAAACGTGCACAGCCAATAGCACACGGGGCCTCCCCAGCATTTTAAAAATCGCTCAATCCCTTCAATTATACCCGTACCTTAACAGTTATCTTTCATTTTCTGTATATTTGTTTTCTATAAAAGGCATGGTCTTACTAAACAACGAGTCGTATTTTGACTTTCAGACGCTGATATTTATGGACAAATGGTTATTTGAAGGCTTAAATTTACAGGGAGAGTTTGGAACATTATTACGGATTAGATAAGCTAAAATATTCCATGTTCTGAGATGCCATGTCAACCTGAAGTTCAAGGATTCAATTCCGGCAAAGGTCCAGATAGTACCTTTGAAGTTTTTAACCCGAACTACTGGTCAGTTGGGCAAGTCTAAGTTGTTCTGATCAATCTAACTTGGCTTTTTGCTTCAATTTGAATTTTTGTTCATATGGCTAAATTTGCTTATTATATTTTAATATTGTAACAATTGATACGGATATTACATCCAAAATAGAAGTCGGGCACTTGAAATAAACGATTTAATATAAATCCTTAATTCATACAGTTATACATTTTTATTCCGAAAGACCGATTGATATAAAGTACATAATATTTCTGAATCAACTTCCAGATAATAAGAATTATGTAAATACGCAAGTCATGTAATATGTTTTTATGATAAACGATTGCGTGTTGTCGAGTAATTTGTGATAGAGGTTATAGCATGATTCTCTAGAATGGTGTACAGTCTTGTCAATGTTATTTCAATTCAATCACAGTTAGTCGCTGAAAAAAATATCTGTTTAAGGTATGTGGTCCCTGAATAGTGGGCTCACGGCTGGACAAATCTGACAAAAGCTGGGTTTTCTGCAAGTGTTGGTAACTGCAGGCATCTGTAAAAAAAATAATTATGCGCTCGCGTAAGTCTAACCGAAAGCACAAAAAACAAGTCAATGCCACGGATCTGGTATTTGGCCTGGGCAACGAACCAGTTATTAGCATTAGCATATTAGCATTAGCCCCCATTGAAGTTGTCAAATATCTATATAGTTTGCCCTTCTCTACGTCTTGAAGTCAATAGTTCTTGCCCTCTTGCGGCTGGTACATGTAGTTGCATTTGTCAGCCAGAACATAGGATGTGGACGTTTAACACTCATGAAGGTAATAGTTCTACAAATAGGAGACTAAAGTCGCTGTCCTGGCAATTGTCAACGTCTGTGAGACTAGAAATGATAATTTGACATTGACTAATTAACATAGTATTTCTGTTTAAAACTGATAGATAGCTAGAATCGAGTCGGGAGGTGAAGCGTTTAATTAAATAACAGTATCCCTTTAACCAATTTGTAGAAAATAATGGAATTGTTTTTACCGAGATATCCAATCAACTAGTTGTTTTGTAGAATCTAAGTTGTTGTCAGTTAAACTAGATTTGATCTAAGTTAAGTAAAACGAGTGCCAGAAAATAGAGAAACGTCATGCTGTTGATATATTTATATCAAACCGCGATAGTCCATGAATGTTTAGACTATATACTTTCAAATATGAATGTTAACAACTAAACTTATAAATTTGAGTAGAAAAACGAAGGAAGATGTGATCAAGAAGCAAGAAGACAGTAAGCCGAAACGTCAAATAACAGGACAATGATACAGACTAAACTCATTAAAAAGTTTAATAATCTCCGCTCAAAGATCAACAATGTCGTAATGTGGGAAAGAAATGTCATTTGTCGAATTAAACTGCAAAGAATATCTAACAATACAAAAGACATATTATAAGTAAAATGCCATTTTCAAAGCTTTGTTATTTCAGGTTCTGTTCTTGTATTGAAATTTGTTTTTTAACGAAGGATTTTTCACTTATGTTATGTATTTTTAAACGCGATATTTTAAAGGCTAATGTAAATTTTGGTGCATTTTTGGGCTGCTAACGGTTCCCTTATGAAAGTTCATTGTTTTCTAAAACCAGACAAAATTGGTTGATGGGAAAGTTTAGTTGATTAATATCACGTAAATAGTACACAGTAGTCATAAGTAAGAAGTCATTCGTTCAAAAAGAAGTAAAGCAGTTGTCGTTCATGAACATTTGTGCCCGTTAAACCTCTTTTTGTATACTTTGACACTTTTGTCTCTCCAGTTTCCCCGTTTTTAGCATGGAGAGCCTATGAATAAACCTGAACTGATTATTGTCAGTGATCTGTAGTATAGCAAAGGGAAGATATGCCTTTGAACCCCAAAGGAGGTAATATTACAAAGGAAACTTTTAGACTTCAAGTACAAGGGAGGTAACCTAGAACTAATTTTGTTATACTTGTGACCTAAATAATTTCAACAGCCAATATCAGCTAACATTTACTCAATGCCTCAATAAATTTGACATGCGTTCAAAATGAAATGGTGTTTTACGTCCCACCTGCACCTTGGGCTGGCTAACAAGGACAGGCAAAGGAAAATTTGCCACCACAGCGGCATTAGCCTACTGACACGCGCTCAAGCATCTGTTGATATTGCCGTAATGTTTTCATGAAGAACGCCATCGACTTCTGCTCAAAAAGACTTAGAGGTGCAGTCCATTTGGGTATTTATATTTGAACCAAACAGTAATTATTGTTTCAAAGTAAACAAAAAATACTCCTTACACAGACAAGACAATATCTGTGCACCATGTTATATACTGAACAGATAAAGAAACGTTGCATTATTAGATCTTTTGGGCAAATATTATTTTTGGACTTTAAAACGTCCAGTTTATGAAATTCCATGGACAATACTAGTTGCCTTTTTATAATTCTGTAGTTTTTTCACTATTTACTCTGTGTTTTGCGACGTTTCTTTATCTGTTCAGTATATTAAAATCACTGCTGATCTACGATGTTTAATAAGAATGATTAAGATACTACCCTGTCTGTAATTTATATTTTAAATGTCTAGAAATATATTGAGTTACATAATCTTATCTAATTTGTTTAAATCTTTGTATCGATTACATCGTCTGGAAATAGCAGAATTGACATAGTCCGAAGTTAACTGCTCTTCGTGGCAAATTATCACTGCTGTGAGTCACATTTCAGTTGTTAACTTGTTACAATGATAAGCGTACTTGCTGACCAACCGGTACTTAATTCCATTGATTCAAATATCAAACCGAAAGAAGAATCCATAATTTAGAACTAAATAACTTGGGGTAAACCTATGTAGAATCATTTCACATAGCGAGTCCGTAGGCAACCTTTTGATATCGATAATTTGATACATAGTGCCAATTGCCAAGTTATTTGAAACTTGATATTTTCGAATTAAAAAGCACGTTTTTCTGATGCAGGCTGCAATTAAAAATTGGAATGTTCTTTAGTATGTACGACGAAACGAAACAATAAATATATCTTGTTCTTTTTCAACATTCAAATGTTTAGCAATCCAGCAATAAAATGCTCAAGACAAAGAAATGATTTGTGGAAACAGTTTTTCAAACATAGAACATTATGTCTGGTTTACTGTTTATATGCTCTTAGTGGTCGGCACGAATAAAGTATGAGTATTTATGGATTACAATCAGCTTATTTCCTTAACACGACGTTTCGACAAGAACCGACTAGTCGTTATAAAGTGTACAAATTATAACAAGTGAGAGCATAAGTGGTAAAGCATCCATATATACAAACATGTTCTCGGACTATAAGACGATATACAGATGTCGATGACCAATTGCTACAACGACCCGGCGTTCTATTCTCGGTCTTATCACTTTCTGCCTCTTTGGGTTTCAGTTGATATACGACCGAATAACGAGACGAGAGTCAATAAAATTTGTCTTATTAAGGCAGTTGATTTATATCAGTGTAGAAAGTCCGGATTTAATGTTGTAGTTACATTAACCCCGGCTAGAGGAGTAAGAATTGCTAACCTTCGGCTCTATCGTTTTGAACTAAACCCACTTAAGAAGTTAAATTGTCTGCCAGCAAGACGTACTGTGCTTGGTTGGTTGATAGATAAAAAGGTAACGTTCGCTTCCAACGGATGCTGGTATCGCTAACTAGGTAGTTGTTGGTAGATGAACAGTAAACGTTCGCATCCAGCGGATGCTGATATCGTTAACTAGGTAGTTTTTGGTAGATGAAAAGTTAACGTTTGCTTCCAACGCATGCTGATATCGCTAACAAGGTAGTTGTTGGTAGATGACAAGTTAACGTTAACTAGGTAGTTGTTGGTAGTTGGATTGCTGTTGGTACTGTGCTTACTGTTATGGCATATTGGAACAACAACGGTTTTAAGTCTAAATGTATTTTTGCACGGCGTTACTCATAAAAGAAATCTTGTTTTTTCTAATTAAAACTTTAGTCAGAAGCTATTTACTATAAAGTCTGTCATAAGTTTCTATATCAGCAAAATAATAATGATTTATTTTCTATTAAAGATATCGGAGTTATTTACCAGATTGTTGATATCTTTATACAAACGTAGCATATGTTCTAACTCTTTATCTGGAGTGTACAATAATAGCAGGTATGCAACAAATTATTGCATTCAGCGTGTTCTAAACTTGTATAGTTTCAATGCACGGAGAATATCGAATATTGTTTTAATAGACTATTAACATTAGGATGGTGCTGACAGCAAACTGGTAACTATTTGGTACAAATTACCAAGTATACTACCATCCAGCCTCGGCATGGCACATATTAAAGGAAGTCCAGGAACCATGATGTATGAAGGCATGGGCAAGCGTGAATTAGGCATACCATGGAAGCATTTGTCAGATTACATATTAAGAAGAACAATGCAGCACTAGTTAACATCACATTAGGAATTTTAGATTGTAACATTACAATGAAGTAATGTTACGAAAGCACAGGCATGTAGGCATACTGGGTCTGTGGTAGTTATTAGTCACATAACCACAGTGCCATCTTTCAATCAGTATTTTTAAAAGCGATTTATATTACCCCCAAGGGTTTACAAACATATCGTTACTCACTATCCTACATTTAGAGACAAATCTGTACCATATTGTTTATAAGACATATAGAAGGTCAATGTTATAATACGACATATAGAAGTAGGAAGATTACATTAAAACACTAAGATATATGGATATACTACTTCTACATTTATTACATATAAATATAAATATGTAATAAATACAGAAGTAGTATATCCATATATCTTAGTGTTTTAATGTAATCTGTACCAGTAATATACTAGATACAATAGTCTTGGTGTAGACCTTGGCAAGACTCCATTGATGAGTAAGATAATAGTAAGAATGGTTGTGGTCTATTATATCTATTATGTTGTCTGTATTCTAACTCTATATATTATATTGCTGTTATTATCATTACTATTTTCTTTTGTCTCTACAATCATAATTCTTCTATTTCTACTGTCTGACGTCAGTGTAAACTTCGTCTTTAAAATATCATGTTTCAAATTCTCTACATGTAATTCCAATTCCCGAGAAATTCATATTCAATTTTCTGAAAGCACAGATGAAGATTTCCAATTACAAGTGTAAAATATATATGCATCCGTAACAAACGCAACCGAAATCAGTCTAGCATTTGAGTTGCGTTTGTAGACTTTTCGCAACCATACACAACTGGTTCAGGCTTTGAGGGCACCAAAAATTGTGTTTTCATCCTTGATAGTACACAATTGGTGATTGCTTTGAGGGCAACAAAATAGTGTTTTCATCCTTGATTGCACACAATTGGTGATTGCTTTGAGGGCACCAAAATAGTGTTTTCATCCTTGATAGTACACAATTGGTGATTGCTTTGAGGGCACAAAAATAGTGTTTTCATCCTTGATAGTACACAATTGGTGATTGCTTTGAGGGCAACAAAATAGTGTTTTCATCCTTGATTGCACACAACTGGCGATTGCTTTGAGGGCACCAAAAATAGTGTGTTCATCTTTGATAGCACACAACTGGCGATTGCTTTGAGGGCACCAAAAATAGTGTGTTCATCTTTGATGGCACATAACTGGCGATTGCTTTGAGGGCACCAAAAATAGTGTGTTCATCTTTGATGGCACACAACTGGCGATTGCTTTGACGGCACCAAACATAGTGTGTTCATCTTTGTTAGTACACAATTGGTGATTGTTTTGAGGGCACCAAAAATAGTGTGTTCATCTTTGATAGCACACAACTGGCGATTGCTTTGAGGGCACCAAAAATAGTGTGTTCATCTTTGATGGCACACAACTGGCGATTGCTTTGAGGGCACCAAAAATAGTGTGTTCATCTTTGATGGCACACAACTGGCGATTGCTTTGACGGCACCAAACATAGTGTGTTCATCTTTGTTAGTACACAATTGGTGATTGTTTTGAGAGCACTATAATTAGTGTTTTCATCCTTGATAGTATTGTTCTCCTCCATTGCCATCTCAAAAGCATGAGGGATAATGTGAACCCAACTGTTAAAAGTTTGCTTTACGCTGTGTAACTATTGGGACGCCCATCTAATAGGATATCGTTTCCTTTGCATGGTTTATAAATCTATGTGCTGCTCATCCATGCAAAATAACGATAAAATGAAATATGCAAGGTTAAATTTTCGTACCTTTACCTATTATAAATCAAAGAACCATAATTTGCCAGCATCTTAATATCAAGATGTAAACTAATTTGTGAAACATTCCTAGAAATTAAAATGAAAGTAGTGATAATTTGAATATAAATAAGTATTTCGACAATGCTAGATTGCTCTTTGATAAGTGAGTCTACGTAATAAAATTCTGGCAAGGATTTCTACTGTTTCCAACATACGAGTAGATAATAAAGCAGTTTTAACAACATGTTGTCTAGCCTGTGAAATAAATAACTTAAGTTCTAGTTCTTAGTTAAATACTTATGTTATATTACTTTCGTAATCAAGTACTGTACACACGGCAAATATGTTGCCGAAATGCCATGTTGTTATATAGGAAAAAATAAATACACGAGAACGTGCAAAAAGTAGGGAAACATTCGGCAACAAGTTACACCATGTTGTCGTGTGTGTACAGGACCAAATTTTTGTTGCCCAGGTGTTTCGGCAACATGTGTGTACAGTACTTTATTCTTATTTTTTCTTGAGTAAGTTTGACATAAACCTTAATCTTCCAGAATAGACTGTGTTGTGAGCGTTGCTGGTTATGGTGAGGTTGTCACTTTATGATTGTCTTGTCTTATCTCCGGATTGTTCTTGTTCCATGTACATTATGGGGATTATTGAGGTTTTGATAAAAAAAATTTAGGCGAGTTGGGAATATTGATAGCATAGATTATCGCCTTTCCGATTTTCAGTCAGATTTCTGTTGGTCTTGCATTTCCTGTAAACTTTAGTGTGTTTTTTTTTATAGCATAGGCCACTTTAGTGATATTGTTCAGTAACAACCAAGTCTCGATATAGAAAATAGAAAATGCAACTATTTTTTTATGTTCTGGGCCCAGTTCCTAGCCTTGTGCTTAAGATCAATTTCGTGCTTAAAACCCGAAGTCGACTTGAGTCTATGCAATAATTAGTAGGAAAATTTCAAGTCGAACATCGGACTTGGACTTATTTAAATGCTAGGAACCGGATCCTGATAAAGTAAATAATATTGATTTGATTGTCTCATTCCTTCCAACATTGTGTCAATCATTGCTAATCCTTATACATGTACTTTATAATAATGTTTGCATTATCATAACATATACTGGGATAGACTGACACTGTCACATGGGCTACAGGTTAAGCAGATTCCTCCACATCGGAATCCCGTCCTCAATTAGCCCATATAGGTGCAAAAAATCAGGACGTAAAACTCCATTCATTTCATTTCCACATCGGAAACGAGTAGAATATCGCTGCCGGTGTGACAGAATAGCTTGTCCATCATTGTACACTGCATAGCCTTGTCGTCTTCATAACCCTTATAAGACGCAGAAAAGTAGAACGTAAAAATACATTTAATTTGATTCAGAGTTACATTCAGGGGGCTTATTTTCGAAAACAGGTAACATTCATATTTTAAGAAACACATGTACAGCAATCTGATTGGATAATAATACTTAATTTAAACTGATTTTAGTAATTGACCAATCAGATAACCATATTAATCATAATAATCATATTAAGTTAAGTTTTTGATAATAAGGCCACTGATATATTAATGTATAAACATCAGCAGGTATCAATATAGAAGTCAAGGCAGTCTGACCTCCCATCAGCAACTTCATTTCATAAGCTGCACCATGTGGAGATAGAACGTTAATGTAGATGCATATTTATTCGTCATAGCGATCTGCATCTGGGTTAATGAAAACAATCGTTACTGAATGATCTCGCTAATTGTTGTTTTGAAACAGCTGTTTTAGATTTATTACATCCATTTAAAAACAAAAGATCAATCATAGCAATACTTATTACAGTACAGATCGGTAATTGTTGATTTGAAACAAGTTGTTTTAGATTTATTACATCCATTTCAAAACAATGGATCAATCATCGCAATACATGAATGCTAAAGCTCAATAGTGAAATTGGTCGCTATTCTAAACGCAATAAGCTATTGTGTTTTTTGTTGTAAATGAAAGCAGAAGAAGATGAATACCATTTTCTACTGATATAGCTCTTCGCAGGAAATACTTTGTACGTTATTACTGTTCTTTTTCCTCTATACCTAAAATGATGAGTCCAAAATCTAATAATGGCCATGACAAATTGAGGTAAATAGTTTGTAGCATTATTTATATTCATCAACGGTCCTTAATGAGTTTATGTAAATAAATATTTTTATTTATTTATTTATTTATTTTAAACGATAGAAGTATACATGTTTGTATATTATGTTCTGTATTATTTTTGGCAAAAGCAATTGAATTGCTAAGCCGTGAATAAAATGTACGTAATTGTACTCAATGAAGTCGGTATTTCTTAATTTCAAACATACTGTTTTAGATTTATTACATGCATCCCTAAACAACGGATCGATCATGGCAATACATAATGTAATAGAGTAACAGAGATTTATTCCTGTTGTATTTTTATTTCATTACAGCACACATCACGCAAACAGAACATTATTCAATAATACTGTTATAGTTTAGTATTTATGAAATTAATATTTCTGTAACGTTCTATTGTGACCTTTCTTTCTTTAAAGGGACAGTCTGAATTTTTTTTAGGTCAAAAAAATTTTTTGCTTAAATTTGTGAAAACTTTACATCAAAATCTGTAACTATGTGCCCTTTAATGTATCTGAAAGTTTTAGCTAAAAAAAGCAAGCCGTTAATTTTTAAACGCTAAAAACATGCTAACATTTTTAAAAACCTTATGTAAGGTTTTTAAGTGTGTTATGTTTTTTGGACGCTGATAGGAAACTACTGAACTGATTTGAGTAAAATAAACGCCTAATTGTAGAGAAATGTCCCTCTTGTGTATTTAAAAGGTTTCAGCCAGAAATATTGAGCCATTTAAAGGGCAAACACCAAAACTAGGTCAAATTTCTTAATAAACAATAAGACAGTACTCCCTGTTTGTAATTAACCCTTTAAAACTAAATTCATGTTGATCAAGAAGATATAAAGATACAATAAGCATACTTTAAAAATACTCTCAGGTAGCATTTACGATTTTTTTGATATTGGAAACTTTTTTCAAAAAAGCAGAATGGCCCTTTAACGGTTGGGAGTCGTGTATTGGATTTTATTTACTAAACAATGTGTTTGAACACATGATATAATATACATGAAAGTGTAACGGTATATAAGCTCCACTATAATAAATGTTCCAAAGAACATTTGTTATGTAATATTTGTTCCATTTGGAACTTTTATTATATAATACTAGCCCTAACCCTGATATTATATGATAAGAGTTCCTGAGATTATTTATTATAATAAAGGAATATTTATTATGAGGAACAAATATACAGTCACAACAGGACATTTCGATTTGACGTTACGAATATACACGTACTTTGCTTACACTGATTGATATACATTATCCTGCTCATATACTGTATGTTTTACCTATAAAACTGTAGTATTACCGTATAGTAGTCATAACGCACGAAATTAGAGAGATCTCTGCGAAGCGCTTTTGTAATTTTCAGACAACAACACCAGTGTTCCAGCAATTCTGTAGTCTTACAATTAATTAGTAATTGACAAAAATAAAACATTATGCCATTTTTCTCCAACTGCTTGTATTTATTAACTTCAGCATTACTATTTTTATTGTCAATATCCAACTGATCTGCATAGATATCAATAGTAGCTTTCGGTAGAAGATCACTGGTCATAAAACGCGTTAGTTTTAGTATTAGGGTGAATTGAGACTCGTCTCAATGAAAGCACTGGCCTAGGTAACAGAGTAATTGATATTGATTATAATTTTAAAAATAAGCTGTTAGTAATAAATACTAAATTAAAAAATCAAACACACATATCCACTCAAATAGATACAAAATGAATTTTAGTGGAATTGTAAGAACCACAGATGTCGGAACGGAAATTGGAATGGCGCATATTGATGCTATAAGTGTCCCCGATACACATACAAAGTTTAGAAAACCTCTTTACACTTTGATGCACATTGGGCACCGGTTTATTATCTGCATATGATAATGAATATATGAAAGATTCGTTTATTATGCTAAGAATAACAATGTTTTACAACTTGGTTTTGCTTTCATCGGGTTATTGTGTTCTCTTTCTATTCACGTGTATGATGGTTTGAGAAGTATATAGTATTTCTATATATACATGTATCCAATTTTAGCAACTATGTGCGTTGAGCTAGTTAATGCCAAGAAAATGTTCTCACTTTTTGCTTATAGAACAACCGGTACCGCCCAAATTAATGTGTCTTACACTAATCCCCTTGCCGATTGAGAATACTGCTGTATAAATAGAATATTATTTATCATTCATATATTCACCGTGTTTGTAAGACAGATATATCTGCTATTAGCGATTTATGAATCAATTATCACTTATAAAAGAAAGAACCACTGACCTAGATATTTTTTCTGATTCCATTTGAATGAATTATTAGGAAATCGAAAATTAAGAGTAGGATTATGCCGCCGTCATTGCAAAATTTGCCTAATTGCATTCTACATTCAATGAAAGAACAATGTTTAGTTAGGGATACAATTGAAGGGATTATGTGATTTTGTTGCAGTTCTTGTACTTCTTAATCTGAATTTTTTTTGGGTCAAAAATTTTTTTTGCTCAAATTTGTGAAAACTTTACACCAAAATCTGTAACTATGTGCCCTTTAATGTATCTGAAAGTTTTAACTAAAACAATCCAGCCGTTAATATTTAAACGCTAAAAACGTGCTAAAATTGTTAAAAACCTTACGTAAGGTTTTTAAGTGTGTTATGTTTTTTGGATGCTGATAGGAAACTACTGAACGGATTTGAGTAAAATAAACGCCTAATTGTAGAGAAATGTCCCTCTTGTGTATTTACAAGGTTTTAGCTAGAAATATTGAGCCATTTAAAGGGCAACCACCAAAACTAGGTCAAATTGCTTAAATAACAATAAGTACCCCCTGTTTGTATTTAACCCTTTAAAACCAAATTCAGTTTGATCAAGAAGATACAGAGATACAATAAACATACTTTTAGAATACTCTCAGGTAGCATTTGCGATTTTTTTTACAATGGAAACTTTTTTCAAAAAAGCAGAATGGCCCTTTAAGGCTATCTACATACATTAAATGTCCAAATCGTTCCTCTTAAATGCTGAACATTCCCCTTTAAACACAAAAGTAATGGAAGGCAATAACGCACGGTGTATGCTTTCTTTTCTACTAAGTTAGTACTGAAGACAGACAAAGATATATCACGGTATATTTTTGACGATTTGCATTCTTTGGCGCCAGGGTATGCTTACTCTTCTAGACACCTGATACCACTTTTCATTATGAAATACTTACTCATGTATGATTGATATAATTCCTCATGTGAAAAGTTCATAAGCTGTTACCTATGTTTCGTTTACATGTCTTTTTGGATTTCGGGTTTAGTTTTGCGGTTCGGATCGTTAGTACTTGGTTTCTTTATGTTAAATCCACATACGCTATACAAAAGACATTCAGAATTAACTAAGTCAGTAGCTAGATAACTTGAGTCACAAAAGGTCTTTCAAGTCAATGGCACATCCACAGACAACGAAACCGGGTTATAGATATCACATAAGAGATTTGAATGTGTTTTGTAGTCAGAAAGTAAACTAATCAAATTATTATTCATGGGAAACTAAGTGATAAGGTAGACCTGTATACTTCAGAATATCTTGTTGTTGCTGTGATATTATCTATAAATATCATTATATTATGTACCGCTACCAGGCCATAATCATATTCTTACTGTCTGACATAATATGTATAATATATATTATAATAGGTCAAAAACTTACATGGTATATCAAGTCTTGTTCTTTTCTGACATTAAATGGGTCACAATCACTGGATATCTCAATTCTGAACTCAAGAGAAAATGGGAATCACAAATGAAATTTCATGTCTTATTTATTTTTTTTAGACATCAAATAGGTCACACATCAAATAGGTCAATCACTTACAGGAAATATCAAGTCTTACCCCGACATCAAATAGGTCACACTTTTAGGAAATCTCAAGTCTTATTCTTTCATCAAATAGGTCACACTTACGGGAAATATCAAGTCTTATTCTGACACCAAATAAGTCACACTAACAGGAAATCTCAAATCTTATTGTTTCTGACACCAAATTAGTCACACTAACAGGAAATCTCAAATCTTATTGTTTCTGACATCAAATAGGTCACACTTACTGGAAATATCAAGTATTATTCTTTCTGACATCGAAAAGGTCACACTAACAGGAAATCTCAAGTCTTATTCTTTCTGACATCAAATAGGTCACACTTACAGGCAGTATCAAGTCTTATTCTTTCTGACATTAAATAGGTCACACTTACAGGAAATCTCAAGTCTTCTTTTCACATTAAAGAGGTCACACTTAGATGAAATCTCAATTTTGTCTTATTAATCTACATATATATCCCCACATAGTAATAGTTCACTGATAACGATTCGAATCGTTTGTTTTTGTTTTTAAGGGGGGCAGCAATTAGGTCATACCTAGGTAACCCGTTCATTTAGGAGCAAAATGGTTAACATGAAACTCCTTATTTTCCAAACTGAGTTTTAATTCTTACAATCAGAACTAAAATATAAGTATCGCACATTCGTGGAATGACTTGGATCGACTCGACAATATGCGCAATTTAAATTATATTTTATCAGACTATATGTTTCTTTATGCTTAGAGTATAGATAGAGGCAATTGTTGATACATGTAGTTAATATAATATTATTAAGTTATAAAAGTAATGTAAGACAAGATACGCCATGCTTATTTGATAACGTATCTAATTCAATTTATAAACAGTCGTAATGTGTGGTAAACACACTTTACACAACCACCAGATTTCACCAGTCTGACAAGCATGAGGTAACTCTGATAAAATTACCAATTAAACAGTTGTTATTGCGCTAATTCAGAGGTAGACTGCGATGTTTGAGGAAGCATGCGTTTTTATAGTCCTATTCAATTGACACGTTATCAGAAAAGGGGCGTACAGTATACTTTGTGTAATCCGACATACATTAGGACTATAACAATATGTCGGATTGTGGAGAGTGACGGAGTATTCAAACATCAAGATTTTAAACATCTGCTAGCATGTTAACATGTTACTATTTATATAGATAGATCAGGGCTCGGAATATATTCCTGTATATCCCTGTTTAATAAGACAAATAAAATACAGTGAACAAGATTCGAATTGGAAAATCTGAATAAATGTAGGACATCCGGCTCTTCTTGGTTAGTCCAATAGAGCACTGTTAAACTCCATTCCATTAGACTAATAAAGCACATTGCGACGTCATATTCCTAAAGATTGGTCCAATAGCGTGCGGAAAAGTAGGAAGTTTAATTCTGTTCTAATAGTTCAATAATTCACATCATGGCGTAGGGTTTCCTTTGTTATACCAATAGGATGCTTAAAAGAAGAAGTAAAACATACCCCTCCCCCTTTCCAACCCCCAAAGACACAGTACGACGAATGATCTCATTTATTAGTGCACAAATGAAATGAAATGAATGGAGTTTTACATTCTGCTTTTCTGCACTTTTATGGGCTAATTGAGGACGGGCAAACGCCATGCAGTGTGCAATAAGGGGAAATTTTGCCAGGACAGCGGCATATTCTTATGTTCGCTTTCCAACTGTCGAGGGATCTTTAACATGCACAGCCTCGGTTTATTGTCCCATCCGAACGACTAGACGCTTTTTCTATGTCGGCCCCTCCGACCTGCATCACTGACAGGGGGACACCGGGTTGAAAAGCTCAAAGTAAAAATAGTATTCCCTTGAAGACGTAAATTCATTCATTTATTTTCTATTTGTCATAATTCTCAAGATTACATACTGTGACGTTAGTTACATGAAACTGAGATAGACGAATATGTTGAATCACGAAAATCGTTGAGAATCAAATAACCAGATCAATGTAATACACCAGCCAAATACAACATGTTAAAACCATTTTCTATTTTCTGAATGTTTAAAAATTAGTTTATACAGTATTCAGGTTTGTTTAATAACTATCTGTATTTAAGAATTAATAACAAGGGTTATAATTAGTCCCTATACCACAAGTGATACGGTCATGTCTCACATTCAGCCCACGGGAACGAGGAATGGTGAATCTTCGTATCCGAAAAAGAAAACCGTACTTGCAAACATCCCCGGCCCAAGATTGTCAAAATCGAATGCAACAATTGTGAAAGTTTAGCAGTGGAATTCTCTGAGGACAGAAAGGATGTGCGCGCGATAGCCGCCACGAGTATATATGTCAACATCATGAAATACATCCATATTTATTCATGATGAACGAATAAATTTATGATGCATACAACACACTAATATTTGTCCAGGAGTTGGCCTTAACGACTATACAATTTCCTTCATGATGACTAAAGTAACTCATACACAAATTGAATGTCAGAACTCGACCTATCCCCAGAAGTTTTCATAAATTAGATGAGTTACATATTTCTGGAGGGGGGGGGGGAGTAACACCTCCAGCTTTATTCTATTCAACTCGGAAGTCTTATCCTGGCCTGAAGAAGCATTATAATATGCGTTATATAGAGGATATGTTGTGAAACGCACATAAGCTGGCGATTGAGGTATGTTACTGCACAAGATGGAAAATTAACATAGGAAAATGACTATCATGGCGTCTGTCACCTGCCAGGAAAGGCACACTTACATCTGAAACCAATCTGCTACAGTCAACATGGCTATAACTGTCATTATAATACATATGGTGGAGGAACCAAGATGGTATCGGCTCTTCGTTTTCTGCATTAGGCTTGGCTTTATTCGTTTCCCAATGTTAAATCTATGTAATCTTAAAGCGATGAAATCGTTTGACATTTTTTTCCATTTCAAGCCATCTATTCCACTTTCCATAATTGAAATCAGATGTCCAGTTCTTCTTGCTTTCAACAGAAACATTCATCTTGAATATGAAGAAAAATCGAAAATAAGAGCAGACTAATGCCGCTGTCCTGGCAAAATTTTCCTGTACACTGCATGACGTTTGCCTGTCCTCAATTAGCCCATATAGGTGTAGGACGTAAAACTCCATTTATTTCATTTAATTTGAAGAAAAGATGGCTCTAAATTGGCAAAACAAGCAGACAACTGTCTCTTTAATATTAGAATGAAATGTTCAAGCTGAATAAAACAATATAAAGCCAGCTATATACACTAGGTCTCATTGATTTCTGTATTATGTTTGTCATTAGTTTTCATTTCAAAATATAATATAACTTGGGTAGAGCTGGCGTCTGAAATTTATCTCTTATCTTACTCTATCACGATTTTTCTTGGTATGATGTCATTTAGCTGTGGTATTCTTTCTCAATTTTAATGGTTAAAATAATTGTTAATCGCATTGCTTATACGTCAGTGGTTCCCAACCTTTTTCAAGCTGTGGCCCAAATTCACGAAGCTCTCAGAGCCATGGCCCCCGTTCTATTCCAAAGTAGGGCCAAATAGGGAATAAAGCGCACGGGTTGTTGTCTTGTGCCTCCTCATCATCAGGAGGTCAGATGCATTTGACCATAAGCAACTACAGACCATATACAAAGCAAAATATAGTTAAATAAAAGTTGGACTAGAGAAAAAATGATATAATACATCCTTATGTGCCATAGTCCCCAACCAAATAGCTTCCTAGGGGGGCATGCCACCCGGGTTGGGAACCACTGCTATACGTGATGTCTTTGTTTGATTTCCCACACAGTGAATAAATATACAAAGCATTACACTATGTACAATATTATTACGTAAAGACCAGTTTTTCATTTTGTAAAACAGATTAAACCTCCCAAATGTTCTCTATTTGAGTCAGTCCTCATTAGCCCATTAGGTACAGAAAAGTAGGACGTAGGACTCCATTTCATTTTGTTCAATTTAAGTGAGCTATAGTTTATTTGTCTATCCTTCGTGAAACAATTTTCAAATGAAATGGGCAACGACCAAACTCAAACAAAACCTAATAATGCACAAGCCTCAACATACATACTTATAATATATATAACGAAAAGGCTTGATTTCTATAATTCCGCTTCCTCTGTACGTGTACTGGTCATCCTTAAAACTGGTGTCATGCATGTTTCTATAGAACACCGGGAGGAGGCAAAAAAATATTGACCCCCAGTTTGTGATGGCAGGCAGCACCTGCGACAATCTTATACAAATTTGCAATCATGATATTGCATTAAAATAAAAAGCTAAATCCATAACAATGTTGTTTTTATAAGATTTGAGCGACATATTAGCAGCCAGTGACTCATAAAACACAACATATTATGGAATATAATCTGTATTAAAGAAGTGTGTTATATTCTATAATATTGTCTCGTGTTTTGTTATCTGTTGTTTCTGTGACATAGTTTACAGTTAGTGATGTAATCCTATTACTGGACAGAGACTAGAAGATATATCCATTTAATACCAGGCGGCATCTTGAGCTATATATAGCCGGGAATAAGTCGTGAAGACGGAAGACATTATCTACATTGTGATCTAATAACACGATCAGAGAAAACTGGGGGTTAATCAGCACTAGAACTTTGATGACCTTAATCAGGAGTAGGTAATAACATTACTAGGCTTATCGCTCTAGTAAACTGTATTTACACCGTCTTATTGGTCGAGATAGTTATTGTACGGGTTGCTTTACGACCAAAGTAAGAGGCCAATGTAATTAAGAAAAGGGTTACTCCTGTGTAGATTGCAAGTTAATTTTCCTGTGAAGTTTTATCTGTGGTCTTTTAGCTACTTCTATATTATCAAGTTATCCTTGCTTACCTGGCCAATGTTGGTCGTAATGGTATTCGTACGGGTTACAAGTTTCGTAATGTACCAACCAACAACTACCACCATCAAGAAGAATAACCATGATCACAACGAGTTTGGACCAAGATCATGGTACCATCCGATTGAACCAATCTAACTACTACCACTACCAACAACTACCTAGTTTGCAATATCAGCTGCTGCTGGAAGCGAACGTTAACTTGTCATCTACCAACAACTACCTAGTCTGTGATATCAGCATCCGCTAAAAGCGAAAGTTAACTTGTCATCTACCAGCAACTACCTAGTTAGCGATATCAGCTGCTGCTGGAAGCGAACGTTAACCAAGCAACCATTCGTAATGTAGGATTTGTCTGTGATCATAAAAAAGAGTAGAAAACTAATTCAGTCACTTTCATATATTAGTATGCTTCCAAGATGCTGAAAGTGGTGGAAATAAAATGAAAAAGAGTTTAACGCCCTACTTTTCATGCGGTGTGGGAGGGAAGAGGCTATACACCGCGCAAGTCTTGTGTCTAGTTGAGGCTTTGCCGTTTGTTAATCTTGCAGGGCAATCTTAATCTTTCTCTGAATGTTGACCAATATAGTAGTGGCGGTGTTGCGCGCGAAGCAGAACATGCTTACTCTTTTCGAAACACTTTGCGTAACTTCTCTTTGGAGTAGTCCACTACTATATAACTACTAGTATTGCTCTCGATTTTGATAGGAACAGGTAATACTATGAAGTGGTATCAGTAAACCTTGAAACATCGCCACATACCACATTAAACGGTATGTCTGTTTGTGATGTGGCATCAGTGGTCATGAATAGAAATTGTATATCATATTTAGATGTAAATTGATGCTATATTAGTCTTATTCATTCTAAATATAACAACTGGGTGACTAATTACTCACTTGTGTTCTGATATAGATGAACGTTTGTGTTCTGATATAGATGAACTTTTGACTTTTCATTTGATACGTAGACTAATTACAACTAGGGGTCAAACACACACGTTTACTAGATTAAAAATAGCATTATTCCAACTTTAATATTTCCAATTTGACATCCGTGGTATAACAATGTTTAATATACCGAGGTGATTACTTCTCACATAGATCGACTTCACTCAGACTTTTTTATATTCTTCTATACATCCCATCGATTTGAATGGCGAATCGGAAAACCTTTCCACTCTCGTCGGTTTCTATTACTTTAACAAGATGAATTAGTCTTGAGCCGTTTCTTTCTAAAGGTTACATGTAGTTTATTTTCATGAAAGGAGTTGAACGGATATAGAAAAGCTTGTTTGTTATATTTGAAAGGATGTCGATGAGGAAATTGATTCAAAATATGACTATTTGTTTAATAAACGAGGAAAAACACTGTGTGCTTACATATTTGGGGCATCATCTAATTGAGGGCTTCTCAATTAATTTTTGTAAAGGGCCAAATTCATGAAATAAAGGGGTCAATATAAACCCAGCGAGTGGACGTTTTAGCGGGTGGGATTCAGGAAACCGGAAGCTCTAGGGTTTTACAGTTTTGGCACTAATATGTGCATCAGCAATGAATTATATTTTTTTTTAAATATAATTATACTTTTTTGCATTCTTCTAGCCTTTCTTGAGGACGTCGCGAGCCGATTGAGATGTCATTTTTTTATTTGAATTTTGACCATAACCGGCTTACTGTCTGTAACATATTGATAGATTTAATAGGCCTTCAGATTTATCTTTTGGAGATGCATAATGTGTCAATTTACTCTTTGTTATTTGAATAGTCAATCATAAATATGTGACAGTTTTCTCATTTTGATATAAATGATATTTTTGATGGGTTTTCTTCTTGATATGAATTACAGTGAATAATAGTTTTGAATAGTTGTTTATTGGTTGATTCCCTTGTTATTTCGATATGATGGTTTTCTCCTTTCTCGTTCATAATTACAATATAGGCTACGTTCAATAGAAAGAATGGATCTTTGCCATCTGAACACTTAGCTTCAATCGCTAATCACTTTAATGGGCTTACCTACACCAAGTAGGTCAGAGCTCAAGAGAAAAGATGTATTTGGCAAATTCGAGTCAATTAATTTTGATTCTGATTCATCGGCTTAACTGAAAAGCTCAACCTCAAACAAGGGACCTATATAAGCATGATGTAGGGAGGATGTCTAACCGACCAAGCAACACGCATGCACGTATTTATGTTTACTATTTGTTTTGTTGAACATACACATATTGCAGAAGGATGTTTTGACATTATGCGGTGTTTTGACCTGCACAATATTTTGACCTCGTATGATGTTTTGACCTCAAGCGATGTTGTGACCTCAAATGATGTTTTGACCTTATATGATGTTTTGACATATTTTGACCTCATTGATACGATGTTTTGACCTAAAGCAGCGTCCTTGTACGATGTTTTGACCCATACAAGATTTTGACCTCACACAACATGTTGACCACATACGATGTTTTACCCTCAAGCGATGTTTTGACCTCATACGATATTTTGACCTTACACGATATTTTGACCTAACTTATGTTTTCACCTCATACGATATGTTGACCTAAGCAATGTGCTGACCTCAAACGATGTTTCGGATAAAGTGAACCGTGATTTCGTCAAGAGGGTATGGTTTAAACGACTATGATGCTTAAGATGATTAATCCTTTCAGATCAAGACACAAATCATTGTTTCACTTTTACGTCTAGACCTCTTTATTGAATATATGAAAAGCTGTCCCAGGATAACCCTGGGTTCGATTTAATGGCATTGTCAATTTTCACATTGTAAGATTAGTTTCTCACTTTAGACAAACCATCAATATTTGATTGATTTAACGCTGTCAGTTTCTGCCCTCGCCTCAAATTTCCTTTGTTTATCGTCGCCTCGCACATCATTCTGTCTGTCCGGCCAATCCCCTATCAATGATACTAAATCCATCCTGGTGATACATTCAATCAGGATGGAAAACATGAGTTCAGAGTGTGACGATATACAAGTTATAATAAATAATAATAAATAAACATTTGTAGAGCGCCTAAATCCACATCACACAGGGACATGCTCAAAGCGCTTAGGATAACTATGTACAATAATTATGAGTTTCACAACAAGTCTAATGGTAGCGTTGAAATAGATGAGTCTTTAATCGGGATTTGAAAGTTTGTAATGATGGTGATATTTTAAGTTCGTAAGGGAGACAATTCCATAACATAGCGGAATGGTATTTAAAAGATCGACCACCGATGGTTTTCAAATTATAGATTGGAACATCAAGTAGGCACTGATCTTGAGATCGCAAACATCTTGGTGGTACATAAACTGATACGAGGTTCTGTAGGTATGACGGTGCAGTTTTATTTAAGCTTGATATGTTAACGATAGTACTTTAAATTCGATTCTTTCCTTAACTTTGAGCCAATGTAGCGATATAAGAACTGGTGATATTTGGGTTTGAAGCTTTGTTCTGGATACAATACGAGCACCTCTATTTTGGACTTTTTGGAGTTTGTAGACCTGTTTGTCGGGGATACCAGTAAGAACACTGTTACAGTAGTCGATTCTAGATAGTACCAGACAACGGACTAAGGTTGAAGCAGCATCTTTAGTAATCAGATGGCGTATGGCACCAGTCTTTCTGAGATGAAAATTTGAAGTTTTACAGATAAAATTGACGTGGGTTTCCATTGACAGATTGGAATCAAAATACACCCCAAGATTTTTGAAAGTAGTGGAGAAATTGATTATTGACTGATCAATCGTTAGAGAAGAAATTGTACATTTGGTAAGTCTGGAAGCTGGAGCGATGAGCATTGCCTCTGTTTTGTCGGAGTTTAGTTTTAACATAGTTCCACTATAATAACTGTTCCAAAGAACATTTGTTATGTAATATTTGTTTTATTTGGAACTTTTATTATATAATACTAGCCCTAACCATAAACCTAACCCAGATATTATATAAGAGTTCCTGAGATCATTTATTATAATATTTTTTGTTCCACGAGGAATATGTATTATGAGGAACAAAATATATACAGTCACACAGAGCAGTGACGGTTGAAAAATGCTGGATTAAGTGAAGAAGGGGGTGCACTGCCAATATTGTTTTTTATGGTTAGAGACAGAAATCATGAATTTGAAAAATAATTCTTTAAGAATTATTACAAGAATTACATTTTATGCATACTCTCGGATCCCCTCCTCCGTTTGGATCTGCTTCTAGTTCAGATCTCATCAAAATTTTAAAAAAGTTGGCTTATGTATAGAATCTGTCCATTTACAGCTGTAATAAAAACAATTATGTATTGATATATAATCTAAAGAACTTCTGGTACTTATATGTTATGTAAGATAGTAAATTCTTAACTGGTTTATCTAGTTATAACAGAACTTCCTTTTTTCCCAAGGAAAATCTGCTGCCTCCGGACTTAGCTAAAACATTTTTAGACCCTAAACTCCACACCAACCCCCTGTCATCCCCTAAACCTCATATAACAAAATAATGAAAATAAAATGTTTATATTACAGATTGGAGACGATGAGGGAGAATAAAACCTGCAGATAGGTGATGGAGAAATTCAAAAAATCCCCATCCCCAGAAAAACGGGGTGGGCGACCTGCCCTTGAGAAAGGTGGACGGATAGGTAGTCGCAGTAATACACCGGATATAGTTGCGAATACGACCGATAACACATCGAGTGACGATTATTACGACGAACCGACTAATTCTACAAATACGTCTCTGGCCACGACGCCCGTTTGTTGTATCGACAGCAAAAGTCACCATGTGCCACCGCCACCCTCTCAGTTCCCAGCCAAATTTAACTCTTATCCAATCTGTGATATTCCTATGCAGAATGTACCATCCGTGCCATATTACCAGGTGAACCAACCATCAAACCAGGCTGATCAGCCATTGCACCCAATCCATAGTCCTCCAAACGAAACGCGCATACTCCATCAACCGGTGATATATGCAAATACGCCAAGCAATAGGGGAGAAAACTGGCAAAATCGAACGCGCGAAGTACCGGTGATTACGAGTGCTGGGCGATCCCATGTGATGATGCCGAAACCAAGTGCTGCCGATCAAGTTGTGAATCCGAACGAAATTTATGCAAAGGTTGACAAAACACGTAAAAAGGAAGCTAAGCCGAAGACTGCTTCACCTACTTACCAAAATACGGAGGAAATCGCTACAACAGTTGTTGCCGTGCCAAAACGAAATGAAACTAAGGTCACAGTAGAAAAGACTTCCCCCGTAGACGCTGAGGATGTACCGAGAGCCATACCGAACACAAATATAGCAGTCGCATTTATGGTCACATGCTGTTTTAATGTGCCATTGGGAGCCTTGGCTATTTATTGTTCTTTAGTTGCTGCTCAAGCTTTCCGTGATGGTAAATTGAAAAAGGGAGAGCGACGTACTCAGATTTCAATGCTGTTAAGTTTGTTCGGGATTTTGACCACTGTTCTGATTGTGATGGGTGTGGTGCTACATCTGGCTATGGCCGGGGCTGAAGGTAAAAAGAAACGCACCCAATCACAAGGTGCTCGTGAATTGGATATCAATCTCTGATATTGTTTTATAATAGGGCTTTATTTTATTTTTGGAAAGCAGATGTGCTCAAACCGTTGTGTTGGATGTATGTTCGTTAACTGAAATTGTAAGAAGCATTAGGATGAGCCAGTGTGATGAATTCTTGTCCGTGGTCTTTGAGACAATTGGACACACTGATCTAATGGATAACATAATTGGATTATTTTAGACGAAGAAATATACTTGTATTGGCATAATATTGTGCTAGAATTCTAAATGGTCTTAGATTTTAGTTCTTCAATCGGAAATACTGGGGCCTTATTCTCGAAAACTTAACTTAAGATGATTTTAGTGTTCCAGTCATCTGATTTGTCAATTACTAAAATCGGTTTTAAATAAGGTATTACTATCCAATCAGATTACTGTATTTCTAAAAATCTTGATTTTATCTAAGTTAAGTGTTCGAGAAAAAGGCCCCTGGTGTCAGTAAAGCTTAAAACGTTAAATTATTGTATAAACCATTAATGATTTTTTCGACGATGCTTGAAATCGTGCTCCACATTTTAACATAAATATTACAGAGCTATATAGAATTAACAAACCAATATAGAATGTTAAAATTATGCTCAGTACTTTTTATAACGGAGCTACATAGAAATATTGATACAGAATTATATGATTGTTGTCATACATTGATGTAATGTTCCAACTAATATAATTTTACGATATATCAGTTCCACTATAATAACTGTTCCAAAGAACATTTGGAACTTTTATTATATCGGGGTCGCAAAATAGTCGTCCCCAAGTTTGACGGGAAGTATCTCGTCTGCTGATGAACCGATCTTTATAAAAATTCTCACAGATTTACTTCAACATAACCTTGTCAGACCCTGAAAATATGATAATGATCGAATAACAATTGTACAAGTACTGACCTGAGAGCTGAAAACTTATATGTCCTGTGCCTGTGCTTTCGTAACATTGATTTTTTCCAATGTTACAACCTCTCTCCCCTAATGCTTACCCGTAACTGGAGAAAAATATTACATTATAAAAGTTCCTGATATAATTTATTAAAGTAATTTGTGTTCAACGAGGAACATTTATTATGAGGAACAGAATTACAGTCACAATAGCTAAAGATATGTACATGTATATAAATATAGAATATTGAGATATTATATTAAAAACAATGACCTGCTTAATAACTACACCGTGTAATATTCATTGTATATATTATGACAGTAGGCTATGTATATCTTCATTAAACGTCAAGTTACCAGGGCATGTATGCATAAAATATAACTCTGGGTTGAAATCAAACTCTGAGTTAAATTACTAACTGGTTTAAAAAGGTTATCGAGGGTTAAATATGGATTTAACTCAGTGTTAAGTTTTATGCATACAGGCCCAGACCCGTATTCATGAAAATTAACATGAGTTAAATGCATATCTTCTTACCCTTGAAAACACGATCTGATATGCAATGAATATAATTCAAGGTTGAAATCGTACTCTATTATTCAGTCACCACTGTCAGAACTGTTCGATAAAACAATTCGTCTTCCATTTCTGCTCTATCTCAAAATCCATCGAACACCATACCTCTGTTTTCAGACAATCAGAAGATAGTATATTACAGTCAAACCATTATAAAATCTAATGCTTCACATCATTTTTGGAAGTCACCTGTTGGCATGCTTAAATATTGCCATACCAGATATGTCTATGTCATACTGGATATTGATATGCCATAGCGGATATTCATAATATGTCATACCTGATATTGATATGCCATACCGGATATTGATATGCCATACCAGATATTGATGTCATACCAGATATGTCTATGTCATACCTTATATTGATATGTCATACCATATATTGATATATCATACCGGATATTGATATATCATGCCGGATATTGATATGCCATACCATATATTGATATGTCATACCAGATATTGGCATGACATACTAGATATTGATATATCATACCGGATATTGATATGTCATACCAGATATTGATATGCAATACCGGATGAAATAACAGCATATGTACGAAAAACCGAATAGTTTTGTGATATGTTACAGAATGTATACATGTACATGAGCATGGTTTGTTAAACTGGATAGTGATGTGTATGGAAAGCTTCAATAGATGTGCCATATAGTTTCATGACTTTCTTTAAAATATCAGCTTTCATCATCGTGAAATATAGTATTATTATTATTATTATTAGGAATGAACATTTGTTATAATCAGTGCCTTATAATAAAGAAATGTAGATTTGTGACTTAGTATTTGATTGATAGCTGACTACACGCCTTGACCATAGCCCAGTAAGGTCACGTGACGTCACTACCGGAAGCTACTATTGATATCTAGGCAGATAACTGTCAGTGACGTCATAAAACGCATTATTTTAGTGGAATTGCAAGAACCACAAATGTTGGAATGGTAATTGGAATGGCGTACATTGTTGCTCTCGGTGTCATCGATACACATACAACGTTTATAAAGCTTCTTTACAATACCTTTAAAGTACGTTTCATTTGAATTACCTTTTAGTTCAGCATTGAGCAACTTCAATTGACCCAGTCAGAAACAAATGTCCTTATTTTCAGCACATGTCTTGGCTAATGTGAATGGAAGTAATACACAGATGGGATCGAACAGCATAACGCACCCTCAAGTGAAGTTTATATACATGTACATCAGATATAATTCAAGAACCATATTTTTCATAATTATGAAAAGTACAAGTTCGTAGGGCATTAAACTTCAAAGTGATTATCTATTATCAACTAACGCTAGAATGGTTAGGTACAGAACAGTTGGAGGTTAACTTCTATTTTACTTAATTACCTTAGTAAGATTCACAACAGTGGGAGATACAATCCCAGTTTATTTCATTAACCTAATATAAGATACACAAGATACAGAACAGTAGGATTTTAAACTCGATTTCTTTTCATTAGTCAGATATTGATGCGAGGCAGATAAATTAAGACTTCGCTTTTTGATATGACATATTGGAAGTTCAAGCCAACATAGAAATGTATAGTCTTCTCATCGTCTATTGAACTTCTATTTCTGTTAAAATCATGGTTGACCTTGTTTGTCCTCTGGGACTGGTTAACTCTTAAGTGATACTGTGGCAGAGAGACTGGATGTTCCGGTCTAATTACATCGCGTTTATAATGGCTTTTAAATTAATATGACTTCTTGCAGAAACCGGAAGTTAAGTGGGATTCAAGAATTCAACGCATGCGTGCCAAGCATAAATCTTGTGTTATTATTCCCTATCTACATTTCCAATATTGATTAGATTGGTATAAAGGGACACAACACCATTTTGTTCCAGATATTAAGACAAAAATAAAAATTCGGAACCATAGAAATTCGTGGTATTTTTCCATCCTTCTCTCCTGCTATGTTTTGATGGAATGAATGCTTCTACTTCGGCATACGGTTGATGTAAAAAGTGATTTTCGCTTAAAATTCAAGAAAACGGTTGAAAGCTTATGATAGTTTGAAAGTTGTGCATGAAAAAAGAAATCTTCAGATGCAAAACACTATAACTGGAGTAAATAGAATCATTTTTATCACTTAAAGGGAGATAACTGTGTTAAATGTTCAATATGGACAGTTTTTTTTTTAAAATAGGTTATCGAGGGTTAAATATGGGTTCAACTCAGTGTTAAGTTTTATGCATTCAGGCCCAGGGCCCGTATTCAATAGAATCATTTTTATCACTTAAAGGGAGATAACTGTGTTAAATGTTCAATATGGACAGTTTTTTTTTTAAAAATAGGTTATCGAGGGTTAAATATGGGTTCAACTCAGTGTTAAGTTTTATGCATTCAGGCCCAGGGCCCGTATTCAATAGAATCATTTTTATCACTTAAAGGCAGATAACTGTGTTAAATTTTCAATATTGACAGACTCCACCAATTATTTGTTATCTCTTTGTTAAATCAACGAAATTCAACCTCTAACGTTTTGCAAAAATCTCATTTTCAATATGTCACATGAATGCCTGACAAATATAATAATATAGGCCTACTGTAACCACGAAAATTAATTTTAGCAAATGGTAAGACAAAAATAGGCCAGCAAAAACGAAAAAAGGGAGAGAGAAGGGGTTGTTGAAAAATACGAAAAGCAGATTTTATCATGATTTCCAGGTTTCTCTGGAATGAATTAAAGTATATTATGGGTTATGGCCTCGGGCAAACTTCACTGGTGTAATTGACCAATGATTGTAACTATGGATGAGATATTGTCCACAGGGAAAAATTCAAGGACATAATTTATGAGAAAGTCTTGTTTCATACCACTTTTCATTATGAAATTAAAATACTCAATTATTGAAGTTGGTGTGACGCAGAATAATATTTCGCCGAGCGGAGCAAGTCGAAAAATTATTTGAGGTTAAGAGAATCAAAGTTATTGAAATATTCTTCTAGAGTGGGTGCAATATAAATAGATATCTTGCCAAGCGAAGTGTGGCGAGAAACATTTGTGGTAAAATGGTGCGGACAACCCATGCTTTGCAAATTTTAGGGGTGGAGTCTAAGGTGGCTATGAATTTGCTATATGTAAACATGTAAATTAAAAATGAGAGAGCGTTGTTACATAATAGTCAACGGTAAGTTCCAGGTGAAGGAAAGCTATCGCTAGTTTTACTGGTTCCCGAACGACTTTAACCTCGATCATAAAGTCACACATTATAGACAGCACGCGATCTACAAGACTTACTATTTACTCTACTAGTTAACGATCTAGAAGGGCTTTGTTAACTATAAAAAGGGCGCGCCCGCTATTGTCGAACAAGAAAAAGCAGGCTTTTGTGTTTCCACTGAGTAAAGCTACCTTTATTTGGCCCCCTATAAATTTCGAACGCGAAAAGCTTTGATTGCCAAACCACCAATGAAAACACATAAAAGTTAGCTTAAAGTCGACTTTTTCTGTCAGTGAAACTCAGATCGTAGATTATAGGAATTTCCTTGGCGTTAGAGACTGTGTACTAGTGTCATCAGATCAATCTTTATTTAGTTCATGATGTTTTAAAATACATCACAGCAAGGGATAAGCAGCTTACACATAATTTGACAGTGACTTATCTTACTCTTTTTTAATCCGATTTTCACAGCATGCCTGTCTGCAACACAAAAACAAGTCGCTCTCTAAAGCTACTGTGTTTTTTTTCATATGCTGTTAACAGTAAACACTTTAAGTAATGTATCTTACAGCTAAATTTTTTTCTGATCAAATTCCCCTCTCTTCTTAATCTTCACACTCAGCAAGTGACCGTTTTGTATTTTCTTCTGAATCGTCATTTATATCACTTTCTACTTGATGAAGATGCAAGTGGAATAAAATGTGAATAATTTCAAATAGGTTTATCCTTTAAATTTGAATATCGGGATCTGTCCATTCTTTAATACAGAACTGAATCAAGTCTACTAAATCTCAAATATTTATACAGATACTTATTTATACAAAACAATTTCTACATTGTCAAATATTAATACAGAGCAATATCCACATTGTCAAATATCCACATTGTTAAATATTGATACAAAGCAATATCCACACAGTCAAATACTAATACAGAGGAATATCCACATTGTCAAATACTAATACAGAGCAATATCCACATTGTCATATATTAATACAGAACAATATCCACATTGTCAAATATTAATACAGAGCAATATCCACATTGTTAAATATTAATACAGAGCAATATCCACATTGTCAAATACTAATACAGAGCAATATCCACATTGTCAAATATTAATACAGAGTAATATCCACATTGCCAAATATTAATACAGAGCAATATCCACATTGTCAAATATTCATACAGAGCAATATCCACATTGTGAAATATTATTACAGAACATTATCCACATTGTCAAATATTAATACAGAGCAATATCCACATTGTCAAATATTGATGCAAAGCAATATCTACATTGTCAAATATTGATACAGAGCAATATCTACATTGTCAAATATTGATACAGAGCAATATCCACATTGTCAAATATTAATACAGAGCAATATCCACATAATCAAATATTAATACAGAACAATATCCACATTGTCAAATAATAATACAGAGCAATATCCACATTGTTAAATATTATTACAGAGCAATATCCACATTGTTAAATATTATTACAGAACAATATCCACATTGTCAAATATTAATACAGAGCAATATCCACATTGTTAAATATTATTACAGAACATTATCCACATTGTCAAATATTAATACAGAGCAATATCCCCATTGTCAAATATTAATACGGAGCAATATCCACATTGTTAAATATTATTACAGAACATTATCCACATTGTCAAATATTAATACAGAGCAATATCCCCATTGTCAAATATTAATACAGAGCAATATCCACATTGTTAAATATTATTACAGAGCAATATCCACATTGTTAAATATTATTACAGAACAATATCCACATTGTCAAATATTAATACAGAGCAATATCCACATTGTTAAATATTATTACAGAACATTATCCACATTGTCAAATATTAATACAGAGCAATATCCCCATTGTCAAATATTAATACAGAGCAATATCCACATTGTTAAATATTATTACAGAACATTATCCACATTGTCAAATATTAATACAGAGCAATATCCCCATTGTCAAATATCAATACAGAGCAATATCCACATTGTTAAATATTAATACAGAACAATATCCACATTGTCAAATATTAATACAGAGCAATATCCACATTGTCAAATATTAATACAGAGCAATATACTCATTGTCAAATATTAATACAGTATATACATGTATATATATAAGAAACCAGGATTGTCTTCAATTTTTATATACACATTTTTTTTAAGCTAAATCCTCGTATGGTAAGTCCACTACTATATAATTATTGCACCTGATTTTGTCATGCTTTGGACGAGATTTTTGATTAACGGAATTGTTTTGCTTGTACGGATTTTTTATAATTCTGCGCTTTAATGCACTTATTTGGACAGATAATATCATACAGTGATCACATCACTGGCTTAATATATCTTGATATTCCCTTGTATAAGTTTTTTCGCTTTCACAACGTTCTTTCATTAAACTTAACACAGTTTGGTACTAATGCGACTGAAACACAAACACATTTTGTACGCAACATTTTCTTTAGACACTGATACACTGCCAGCTGTTGATGAAATACTCTTAGAAGTCCTCTGTTACAAAGAACCTCTGCAATACATATATAATGCGCCAAAATATTAATAGCTGCACTTGAAGATTTGACAACTTAAGTTCTTCTGGTGGCACACAAGTTATTTATTTGACAGTGAGCAACTTGAACTTTGACCTGTGCCGATATTAACAGCAGAAAGACCGATATATACTCCATCTTTAGTCCTGTCCACCATAAATATATCACTTACATTTTCCGCTCCACTGAAAAGAGACAAAAAACAGTACAAACAGAATAGAAAAGGTACGTTCATTAATGTGTATCCTATTAAAGAGCAGGTTAGTAGATGCATTTAAAAGGCATTTGCGCAAACATAGAAAAAGTATTCATTTTATAACATAGATCCTAGGTTTTCTCAAGTGTTCCCGAGTACGCACGACGAAATGACCATGTCCCCTAAATTGTCTGCAGCATAAAAAATATGCAACTTTGAAGCATAATAAAGATAATAAAGTCACAGCATTTTGCTTTTTTAATACGTTGCTGACAGTAAACATTGCATGCATATCCACCGATATAATACATCAGTGTTATTTCTCTATAGCACCAGCCGTGGCATTAGAAATGTTGGACGGCTGATACTAACTTACCGTTCGGGTGAGTTTTGTGAGTTCCTACTGCCATGAGTGCTGTATTCAATCTTTGGTCTTACCACAATCTCCCGCCGTTTAAACACTGCGGTTAATATAGCTCTAAAGTTGGAATTAGTAGCAGCGTAGATAAATGGATTCAGCATACTGGCTAATTTAGCAAACATTGTTGGAAGTGTTGTCCACCAAACTGGTATATCGGGTTTGTAAATCAAGGCAAGACACACAAAGGTATACGGCGCCCAAACAATTATCAACACTATTACCATTACTACACACATCTAAAAATGGAACAAAACATGAATGACAATACACCCACAAAGAGCAAAAAAGGTTTTATGAACAAGTTATTCTTTTCTGTAATAAAAGAGCAAGTCTGAGCACTTAGTTTAGTAAGATTTCTGAACATTTGCTGCTGAAGACGAATAACAAGAGTGATAAACTTGAGGGTGTTTTGGGAACTCTTAAATCCATCCAACATCTCTAGAAACAACAGGTTGATATTCTTGTCTTAAAGTAACTCTAAGGAGGTTTCTAAATTTTGTACGTGCATTGAGAACATTGGTGGCATCCATTTCCAGTATTTGAATTTTCAATCAGACGTCCGTGATGTTGTAATTCCACCAAAACGAAGAGTTTAATAGGTTGCAATCTCAGAACCTTGGATATCATAATATTTATGCAAACCAATGTTATCAGTGTTCCCATAAACACATAACAAATTCAAAGACCTCTTTACAATCCCTTTGCCTAATTAGCCTAATTCTGCTAAAACTATAATCCAATAACTCATCTGGTCATACACGGGTTTCAACGGTGTCTTCTAGTTTGGGCTAAATCCCATTTGAACTGCTATTACAATATCCTTTGTTTTATTGCCTTTGGCTGTATGTCAAACAAAGCTATTTCTCTCCAATTCACGGATATCTTTGTGTGATATAAACTCTGTCATCCTTTTGGAGTGTCCACATAATATTGTAACCTTTGTATATTAGTTATAAACTTGTACTTACTGTTGTAATTTTAGATTCAGCTCGGTAGTTTTTATATTCTACAGCATGTTCGTATGATATCGGGGCTTGAACTGGATGTAGTTTTAAATTGACGGATTTCTTGTAGACATAATAATAACAGTAGGATATGATAGCGATATGGATCAAATAACAAGAGAAGAAGAGAATATATATATATGACACATCGAGTGGTTTGGGACTGCCCCAATCTAAACTACATGAAGTACCAAACGGTTCATAAGTATAGGAACTCCATCCAAATAGAGGCGGTGCTGTCCAGGCTAGAGTGTAGATCCACACCCCCACTATTACCAACACTGTAGCTCTCTTGGTCACATGATAACCTAAAATAGTAAAACATTCAAAAGATACATTTTAATAGAAATAAAAGACACAGAAAACACGTTGTATATGAACCTCCGACACAAAGGCACATTACATACAAATAACCGGAAAGACAGAAAACGTGAATGACCATTTGTAATAGCAGGATTTGGTGGATCTTTCACTGCAGCTTGACACTGACTAGAAGCTTGACTATCTTAGTTATTGTTCCTCTGCCGATAACACTTACAAAGATCTACATGCATATTGCATAATAAGCTAACAGACCTTCTCAAATGGCAGCCCGCAACGCCCTCAAGAGTGGCCCCTCAAAAATGACCCCCTCCGCTTAAACGATCTGCTCGCTATGTTAGCTAAGCTCTGTTTCACCTTCATAAAATGCATTTGGCCCTTTTAAAAAATTAATTAAGAAGGCCTGACCTAGAGAAAATAGGACTAAAATAATCCGTCCAAGCAAGACAATTCGACTGAAAAAATCATGTCCATAGGATGGCACAATCGAGAGCAACATTGTATAGTAGTGGACTCCTCAAAAGAGAATTACCAACAGGTGTTTGGATAAAAATTAGTATGGTTACTTACTAAGATGTGGTTTACATACTGCAATATATCTATATATACTAATAGGTATTGTGGTATTCAGAGAGGCCTGGGCAAAGGTAAAGCACCAAAATCCTTGGATAACACAAACATGGTCAGAAAACAGATACCGTCCAGCATAATTAGAAGCCGTTGTAAGAGGATAACCAAGGATAGATATTCCCAAATCTGAGGCGGCCATATTTAACAGCAATAAATTGTGTGGACTTTTCTTCAATCTTTTATCCGTCATGATAAGTATTACCACCAAACTGTTACCAATAGTAGCTGTTATTCCTGAAAAATATAGCAGAATAATAAGCTCTTCAGTGTTAGATGCGAAACCGTCTTGATCTTGTAAAAACATCCTTGAATATTTTATTTGGCCGTCGTCGTTGACACGTGCATTCGTTTCAGACGCTAGGTCACTTGCACAATTAGTATAGGTTACGGCTGAACCAACCAATGTGTCTCTACCACTAAGGGGTCCCCGCCCCAGAAAACAATTAAGAAAAAAGAATTCTCGGAGGAATATGCCCCCAAACTCCACTTAAACGCATCTGCGCTTCATTCGAAATCAAGTAAGAGCAAACGAACAACGCCTTTCGGGGGAATATGTGCTTACATTTCAAGATGTATTAAATTTGTGATTTGTACACACTGGATATCGATCACAACTATTTATTTTTATAATTTTCCCTTCGCATCTATGGTGAACTTTAGACAGATTTTGGCTTGAAGAGTAGATATAAATTTCACGTTAACTTTAATTCATAAATATTTCGGCTCAGATCAGAGATCTCTTCAATGAATCTAATTTGTTGAAAAGATAACCAAGGTTAATCAGGAAAATCATTTTTACATAATGAAGCTTATTGATGTATATCGTCTTATCATTTAAGTCTATTATCGATGTCAACATGAATTATCTAAGACTCGTTATAGGAGACCGGTCTGCAAGTTTGTTTCCACTCTCCCGGCAGATTATCCGGATTAAATTGTTCTAATCCGGATAAGGTGGGTCATACGGATTAGTCGAATTAAGGCAGATAAAATTCTACTAATTAGCTCATATAAACCACGTTCACTTTCTTAAATACCAGGATGATGATTATGCTTATTTTCTCATCTGTACTAAGATTCTTTACTCTTGTATTAAAAAAAAAATTCAACAGGAATGTAAAAAAAAAATATATACATGAATTTATCATTGTTCATCGATTTGTCATTTGTTAGATTTTTTCATAAAATAATTATGGTACAAAATACAAAAGAACGATAGACATAAAACCGTAGGAGTGTAGATAAAGAGGTTGAATATGGATTGATTTATTGTCTCCTTCAGGAAAAAAATATTCATATTTCACAATAAGTAATGATACTGTTTTAATAGGTGAAGAAATGAAATTAAATGTATTAAGGGACATCAGCACCCAATGGGCTATATAGCTCCAGAATACGATAACAATAAACATGTCAAGAAAACAAAACTAAAACAGACATAAAATAAATGAACCCAAACAATATCACAAAACGAAAAAAGTGGTATTAAACCCCCCCACCCCCCAACAAAAATATATTAAAACAACATGACGGGAGAACTTAAAACTTAAAATAAAAACCGGAGATGAAAGGAGATCCAGAACGGAAGTGCCGAGATCTTAATAGTTTGAGATGTTTGCACTCAATCAGAATGTGTTTCGCTGTCAGGCAGACCTGGCAGTGTTCACAGACTGGTTGAGGCTCTCGCTTGAGTAAATAACAGTTTGTAAGGTAAGTATGTCCAAGACAAGAGGGACACAAAACAACTTCATTTCTCCTGTTTGCACAATAAGAGTTGGGCCAGTCTCCCAAGAGAGGCTTGATAGCATGAAGTTTGTTGTGTCTGCAGCATTCCATCTTTTCTGTCAACGTTGAAGAGTAAATGCCCTTACAACCGACTATTACTAAGGAAAAGGGGGAGACAGGCAGTGACAAGGCAGCCTTAGCCGCCACATCTGCCTTGTCATTCCCCGTATATCCATGTGACTAGGGAGCCAACGAAGCAAAATGACCTTTTTCGGTCCAGAGAACTTGTAGATATCTCCGATTATTGGGTGAACAATCTGGATGTTATTAATAGCTTGTAATGCGGACAAAGAATCAGAAAATATTATACATTTTTTTAATGAAGATGAAGATTGGAAAAGCTCGAGTGCCTGAAGAATGGCAATGAGTTCTGCTGTAAAAAAAGGTCGCTGCTGGAGGTAGAACTACAGATAGAATTTCGGATGGTGTAACAGTAGCAGCTGATACTTTATCACCATCCTTAGATCCATCTGTATAAAAAGGTGAGTATTCCCCATATTTAGACCTTAGTTCTAGGAATTTAGATTGAAAAACAAGAGAGCTAGTTTGAGTCTTCTTATTACTCGACAGACTAAAGTCAATCTGAAAAGGAGCAATTGACCATGGTGGAGTTGTGGTCAAGGTGAAATCCGCAATACTGTCGTGGCTGATACCAGTCGCTGACATAATACGTGAAGAACCTGGATTATTGTGCGTGGTGTAAAATCTTCTATAGATGCTTTACATTCATCTGGCGACTGAGGAATCGTTTAAAGGAATTGGCGCCAGGCAGGGTATGTTTACTCTTCTAGACACCCGAAAATACTTACTCATGTATGATTGATATAATTCCTCATGTGAAAAGTTCACAAGCCGTTATCTATGTTTCGTCAAAATGTCTTTTTGGATTTCGGGTTTCGTTTTGCAGTTCGGATCGTTAGTACTTGGTTTCGTTATTTTACAGATGGATTTCCTTATTTGTTATAGTAATTTATTAAGTTTGTCACGTGATCAACTTAGTTCACACATCAATTATGCTTATATCCATAATTATATTTATTGCCGAAAAAATCAAAAAAGACTTTAACCTTTCTAGATCGGCCACTCGACAGGTTATTCTATACATATCTAACTAATTATAAGTCAGTTATTCATTAACAGACTCAATTCATCCAAGTACAAGCAATTGCATTTATTTTTTGCTTGTACTTAATTCGTTGTCATAGAATTGTAAGGTCATAACTGGCGTTTTTCTTGAAATTTACTTATGACATTAAAAGGTCATATCTACAAAAAAGGTCAATTGATGTCAATGCTGGGTGTACATATGACCATTTAATACATTCATAATATTTCAGACAACAATTAAAGAGAGACTGAATGTACACATGCGCATTGAAAGAACTAATTCTAAACCATAAAAAAAACATTTTTGGTCATATCTACCACTTATAACCTAACAATTCTATGACGTCGTTATACGAATAGAAAGAACTAGTGTTCCAAAAACTCATAGTTTGTTTGCATCTTGCGCCGGATGTATATGTCATTGTCACTAATTAAATTGATCTTTTTAGCTCTGACTTAATGCTTGGATATTTCAAGTTGAACTTTCAAAACATAAAAAGTGCACATTCCTTGCATGTTGACACGCAAATTAAATTATTTGACATCTTCTGGTTTAACTTCTACAGGGACTGGTAGAATGAAATATACGAGCTCCCATGCCTAAGGGGGTCCAAGTACCCAGAATAAAATACAAAATACAAAGCATACAAAGCAATATATTTAGAGAAAAGCAATATATTCAGAGATAGAGTATACCATCCAAGAATGTGGGTAATTAGGTCACAGGAAATTTTTACTTTTTACTGTGTGACCTTTTTACTGTGACAATATTATTACTGTGACAAAATTACCTTGTGACCTTATTACTGTGACTGAATTACTGTGTGACCTTTATACTGTG
Source organism: Lottia scabra (assembly GCA_029955415.1). Classification (NCBI taxonomy): domain Eukaryota; kingdom Metazoa; phylum Mollusca; class Gastropoda; family Lottiidae; genus Lottia; species Lottia scabra. The sequence goes on along the minus strand of JARJEI010000018.1, from coordinate 2,792,644 downwards.
ACCAAATTTCCGGTGACCGAATTCCTGTGACCTAATTACCGCGCCCCGCAACTAAACCCCCAATAAAGAGCCCCACACTGTACACCTATAGCAATAGGGGAAGACCTATGATCCCCTGCTGTTGAGGACTGGTATCAATTAGAAAGAAGATGTAGGTCATATTTCGAACCTAGGAAGGTTTCGACTCCTAAGCCTTAAAGGGAATGTTCAGCATTTTTTGAGGGTCAATTTTGGTCTGGAAAAACCTTCATAACCCTTCAAATTTACCTCTTTCTAAACATTTATCTTTCGATTTCTTTGTTGTGGCATAGTCTTACTATAATAGGAGTCGTATTTTTTACTTTCAAACGCTGATAATTGTGGATCCACATGAATTTGAAGACTGAAATTTTAAGAGAGAGTTGTGTACAATATTACTGATTAGCCTAGGTAGAAAATTCCAGGCCTTTCGATTTAGGTTTGGTTGGTCGAACGGATAGTGAACATATCCCTTTATCTCGTCACTAAATTTTCACAGTAAGGGATTTAAATCCTGTCACAAAAGTTATTATTTAAACGTCGAAATTTTCAGCAGTCAGCCTATACATGGAATATTTGACTGTAATTCATTCGGTTCTGTGGGTAACGTTCGAATGCCATTCAATGAAGGAAAAGTCTGATGCCAGCCACATCAAATGATTTGTAACACTACTGGCAATTGACGTTAATTGTATATTTATTGAGTAATAGGGAATTAAGAAGGATAATGAAATAACATATTTCAAATATAGAATCAGGAAGCTGTCAGTGATTGGTCAATTCATCGCGTGTCCTGGAAGCCGATTATCGATCCCAATTAGTGGGTGATAAAGGCTTTATCTCTTTACATAATATGAGACAATTTAAGCCAAATATGCCCCAATGTGTATTGCATATTTTAAGTAATAATAGATAATAATAGAATAGTTTATTTCAGTATCCATATTATTGTTTAAAGGCAAAAATGTTATGATATTGGAATATTTGAATATTAAGTTATAAGTAGATTAATGTTCATAAAATGCATTGCATAATTATTTTAATTTTTCATATCTATGTACCTAAATATTATGGTAAAAAGGTTTTTAACATTTTAAAGAACAACTGAATTTCGTTAAACGTTAATTACTTACTCTGATGGTTTTTCCAACTTCAATGAAAAAAAACAAAACCTGTGAAGCTTGCGCAATTAGTACAAAAATAGAAATATAAAAAAAGATATCTGTCGATTTGACATCTTAGAAAAGGTAATTAATAGACTTAAGAAATATTTTTCAGTAGGAAAAATGTGGAACAAAATTTTTTTCATAACCGACATTAACACACGACATTAATCTTATTAAGTATTTCTTTTAGTCTTTGAAGACCTAACACCTAAAATAGATAAAAATATTTGTCATCTATAACTAAATAGTAAAGCCTGAAAAATTGATCGATTTATTTTACCTATTACCATGACTATTTTTAGACCGAATTTAAGTCTTCATTAGCTATTAACACGACGAAACGTTTAGTAGCGAAAATGAACTGAAAAGGATGGCATCCATGTCACTCATTTTAGGTGGGTGTTTGATGTCTGTGGTAAAGGTTGTTCAACCTACACGACAAAAAATAGGTAGATCATAAACATTGTCAACAGTTTCACTTTGATATTAAAGTAGTAAAGCAAAATAGGTAGATCATGAACATTGTAGACAGTTTTACTTTGATATTAAAGTAGTAAAGCAAAATAGGTAGATCATAAACATTGTAGACAGTTTCACTTTGATATTAAAGTAGTAAAGCAAAATAGGTTAATCATAAATATTGTAGATCATAAACATTGTAAGACAGTTTTACTTTGATATTAAAGTAGTCAAGCAAAATAGGTAGATCATAAACATTGTAGACAGTTTCACTTTGATATTAAAGTAGTAAAGCAAAATAGGTAGATCATAAACATTGTAGGTAGATCATAAACATTGTAGACAGTTTTACTTTGATATTAAAGTAGTAAAGCAAAATAGGTAGATCATAAACATTGTAGACAGTTTCACTTTGATATTAAAGTAGTAAAGCAAAATAGGTAGATCATAAATATTGTAGATCATAAACATTGTAAGACAGTTTTACTTTCATATTAAAGTAGTAAAGCAAAATAGGTAGATCATAATCATTGTAGACAGTTTCACTTTGATATTAAAGTAGTAAAGCAAAATAGGTAGATCATAAACATTGCAGACAGTTTTACTTTGATATTAAAGTAGTAAAGCAAAATAGGTAGATCATAAACATTGTAGACAGTTTCACTTTGATATTAAAGTAGTAAAGCAAAATAGGTAGATCATAAACATTGTAGGTAGATCATAAACATTGTAGACAGTTTTACTTTGATATTAAAGTAGTAAAGCAAAATAGGTAGATCATAAACATTGTAGACAGTTTTACTTTGATATTAAAATAGTAAAGCAAAATAGGTAGTGCAGACAGTTTTACTTTGATATTAAAGTAGTAAAGCAAAATAGGTAGATCATAAACATTGTAGGTAGATCATAAACACTGTAGACAGTTTTACTTTGATATTAAAGTAGTAAAGCAAAATAGGTAGATAATAAACATTGTAGACAGTTTCACTTTGATATTAAAGTAGTAAAGCAAAATAGGTAGTGCAGACAGTTTTATTTTGATATTAAAGTAGTAAAGCAAAATAGGTAGATCATAAACATTGTAGGTAGATCATAAACACTGTAGACAGTTTTACTTTGATATTAAAGTAGTAAAGCAAAATAGGTAGATAATAAACATTGTAGACAGTTTCACTTTGATATTAAAGTAGTAAAGCAAAATAGGTAGTGCAGACAGTTTTACTTTGATATTAAAGTAGTAAAGCAAAATAGGTAGATCATAAACATTGTAGGTAGATCATAAACACTGTAGACAGTTTTACTTTGATATTAAAGTAGTAAAGCAAAATAGGTAGATAATAAACATTGTAGACAGTTTCACTTTGATATTAAAGTAGTAAAGCAAAATAGGTAGTGCAGACAGTTTTACTTTGATATTAAAGTAGTAAAGCAAAATAGGTAGATCATAAATATTGTAGATCATAAACATTGTAAGACAGTTTTACTTTGATATTAAAGTAGTCAAGCAAAATAGGTAGATCATAAACATTGTAGACAGTTTCACTTTGATATTAAAGTAGTAAAACAGTCTAACTCAGGCCTTCTAAATTAATTTTTGTAAAGGGCCAAATGCATTTTATGAATGAAATATAAGGGCCAGAAAAGCGTTTTAGGGGAAGGGGTCACTCTTGAGGGTCCATTCCTGAGGGTGTCGCGGGCCGTCATTTGAGAATGACTGGTCTAACTATTCACGTCAAATACAGAGCTTGACAAAACTTATCAAATAAGTCTGCAAGTGACAGAATCTCCATCTTAGATGAAAATGAAATCCAGCATTCACTTTTCAAATAATATATTTCCGGTAGCAATTAAGATTTCTCTCAAATTCTTGTTACTAGTGTGTTGTTAAGACACTTGTTAATCATATATTAGGCATCTCATAATAATAATAATAATATTTTATAATCTTGCGACCCCTAAGGGCAAATGAGAAGTACATAAATATTACAATTAAATGTGACGGCAAGGTACAAAGAACATTTACAAGATGCTAAATGTAACAATATTGTTATCTTCAAAAGATTTTCATTATTATAATTACAATGTTACATTTAAGTTGTGCGCTTCAAAGGCTTATCGGCTATTGGAACTGAAACAAAAGAAGATTAATGGTATTGACCGATTTGTCAAATTCTGTCATTGCACAATGAAGTGTCGTCTTTAATCAACCAGAAGAAAGAAAAGAGCGTAAAACTCCACTCCATTCTCCAAATAAGCTGATAAAATCGGATAATTAAGACAAAGAACGTCAACAATGTAATCTACTGTTCATTTTCCCGATTAACAAACATAGAGAATGACCAAAATCATTAATTTTAGACTTATAATCGCTCTTAGCCCTGTGATTTCAACTTAGGGGACATGTCCCAGACTGGGGACATTTGGATATTTTCCAAGGGACACAAACTGAGTTGTAGGTCTGAAACTGCCTGAAATGACTCATTAATCTGGTCCACAAATTAATTAAAAGCAAAATGCAGTCACTTGATCATACTTCTAAATTACATGTTTTCGCAGACAATTCAGGGGACATAGTCATTTCCTTGTGCGTAATCGGGGACACTAAATTGAGAAAACCAGTTGAAAACCCAGGCTCTTAGTGATACATATAGGGCCTTGATAGTCATCTTCGGTTATTTCTTTATTTCTATGAACAATTGTGGGTGATACATTTTGAAATATTTATATTACGGCAAAAGACAAAGACATATGGATATACTACTTCACCAGTATTTACTTGATAACTTTACCTCTATGTGTTTCGAAACGTAGTATATAATCAATGCAGAAGTAGTATATCCATACATCTTAGGCTGCGTGTATACGGAATACACTACTTGAAAATCGAACAAGCACAATTCCTACTATACTACACTTTACTTTAATATACGTAGGAATATTTCGTTTTCGAACAGTGTCCTCTGATGTGACCAGGTATTATGAAATTACTTTGTTTGATTTTAGGGAAACGCATGTCGCTCAAAACGTACACCGTATAACCGAAAAGTATATTTCTATGTGCACGCAGCATTAGTGTTTTATTGTAATATTCCTACTTCTATATGTCATATAAACAATGTATATTATTATATAAAGACAGTATAATTTGAAGGTTATAGTAAAGTGGTTTTCTAAATTATTCGTATTTATCGGGAACACTGACAACATCAAAATTCAATTTAACAGACGTCGTGTTTCCAGGAATTCAATTACATGTAATTATAAAAGAATCCTTTACAACTGAAGATTTTGTTAAAATCAAAATCGAACTTTACTTTTTAAAGTCATTAGGAAATTAGCAAGAAACTTATTGGATAAATCAAGAATGATTTAAAAGAATTATCAGAAATTGATAAACCTGTATTTTATTACTTTTATATAATTTACCTCGAGCATAACTCCTGCTAATTAAATTAGAAATTAAGCTTTCGTTGTTATACATTCGATATTGATATTCTGTAAATTTTATAATAAGATAAAATGTTTTAATGTCAAATCAGGAAATATGTTGAACGGGGAATGTTCAGCATTTTCGAGGGTCGAGGCTTTAATTTCGAGAGAGTTGTAAACACTATTACGGATTAGATTTGCTAAAAAAAATCCAGGTTATGAGACAAATATTTTATTGGTCAATTGGTAGATAGTGAACATTAGTTGACCAAACTGAACTATCAGATGTGTCTTCCATGGTAGGAGCTTGTACAATGGATTATGTTTTCATTTCTTAGACCCGATTAAAGTCAAATATCTTATAAAGAATTTATACCTAATGCTTATATTAATACTTTAGAGAAATACAAAATATTCCATTTTAAGGAAGATGTGTATTATGCAAAACAAAAAAAAATCGTCCAAAACAGCGTTTTATATAAACCAACAGTCCCAGCGAGTACATTTGCAATAACGTTAAAATCTATGTAAGAAAGCTATACTTGTCTTCTAAAAATTCCAATAAAAATGTATTTTTGTAAAAGAAAATTATACAAAACATGGTAAGAAAGAAAAAATGTTCCCTAAAACCGTTTTTAATAATTTAACACTTACCAATAAGGGTCAAATAAATAGCTGTTGAGAAATAACCCCATGTTCCTAAACTTCTTATTTTACCGTCTAAAATCATCTCCTCGTATTTAGATAGAGTGCCATTCATTTCTTGGGAATGTAAATCCATTGCGGAAGTTGTTAATCGGTCAATGCTACAAATTTAATTTTTCCATAAGTTACCTAATCTATATAAAAATTCGTTAAGCAACACAATTTCGATCACCAACATAGTTAATATTATTTTTTTTCCTTATATAAAATATAGCGACATGTTATCCATGCGGCATCTTTTAACTGTATCCGAACATACTGAAGACAGTCCACGCTAGAACAATAACCAACAGCTGAGATAATTATATCTGATCAGTATGATGTCCACATTAAGGAAACGAGCTGAGCTATAAATGAAAACAGTCGCTGTGATCTATAAAACTACGGCATTGAACTGCCACTCTCACTTTTACTGTATTCTATATAAAACAATCATACACACCGAAGCAGATAAGATTTATCTGTAGAAATCCCTAATGGTTCTGGTTGGTATTGGTCTGTCATTTGCAGGTTTTCAGTCGATTTTAATCAACCATTCGCACTGTACCAGATATACATAGTATTCCTTAAAGATCATTGAACAGACCAAGGCATTCAAGTTTTTTTTACAATTTCTTAAACTTAAAAGTGTGAAATACACTACTTCAAAATATGCTATAAGTATTGGGACAGACCATCGTAGTCTATTTTTCGATAGGGAATAGTCGTAAAATCTTGACAAGACACAATATAACTCGTTTTTTTTGAACGGATGACCATGCACCGTTGCTAACAGTTTAGATAGAAAAAGATTGTAACAACAGTTGAATGTATTATATGATTATATATATAAAGGTGTTTGGACAAATGACAGTGCACCTTCACTAGCATTGAACCATATTTATATATGAATTTCAAACAATGCACCGTTAGGCTGCGTGCACATAGAAATATACTTTTTCGGGTATACGTTTTGAGCGACATGCGTATACCTAAAATCAAACAAGGTAATTTCAGAATACCTGGTCACATAAGAGGACACTAATCAAAAATGAAATATTCCTACGTATATTAAAGTAAAGTGTAGTATAGTAGCAATGTTTTTGTTCGATTTTCAAGTAGTGTATTCCGTATACTTTTATGAGCACGCAGCCTTAAACATTTATGCTGGTTTTAAACAAATGAGAGTGTACCGTTACTCACGGTTTTGAACAAATGACAGTAAGGTCTTAAATATAAAAATGCTCACAGTGCAAATGTATTTTACATAGGCTACTGTTTTTAAAAAATGGTACAGTTGGCATTCTCAGATAAACCGTAACCGTTTACGGTTTTCGAATAGACTAAACAGTTGACGGTATTGTATATACGGTGTTGACGTTAACGCAGCCGTTTATCGTCCAATATTATAGCGTAAACGATAGACAGTCGGCACTCTCAGATAAACCGTAACCGTTTACGTTTTTTTAACAGACTAAACAGTTGACGGTATTGTATATACGGTGTTGACATTGATATTAACGCAGCCGTTTATCGTCGAATTACAGCGTAAATGGGAGACAGTCGGCACTCTCGGGTAAACCGTAACCGTTTTTGAACAGACTATTCAGTTGAAGGTATTGTATATACGATGTTATCATTGACGTTAAAGTAGCCGTTTATCGTCGAATTACAGCGTGAACATTTGACCAGATATACTAATGATGATTACAGTGCATGGAACTATATTAAAGTATTAAAGTATATAAGGTTTTCTTCGATCAGAAGCTATACGCATTACTTTATTACTTTGTAACCTCATGGAGTCGTTTAAAAATATTGTCTTTTTGAAATATTCATATAATAATAAAACCCATGTACGACCTATCCCAATCATTAAACAAATCTCAAATCGAGATAAACACATTAGCAATACAGCGGTAAAATCTTTTAAAAAATCATGAATTCATCATTAAGGGAGAGAAGTCTGAAAAAATTTTGTTAACTGTAATAATTAGGTCAATTCATTACGGGAGATAACTCATGACGAAAATTTGCAAATGTAAACAGTATATCTGAATTCAAATGTAAAGAAAGCATCGAGTCATGCATATAATATTTTAGTGTTCATGTTATCCGATTGGTCAATCCCTGAAATCGTTTTTAAACATAGCTTTATTATCCAATCAGATTACTGTAATTCTAAAAATCTGGATTTTATCTTAGTTAAGATTTCGTTCGACTTCCTGTATATATATATATATTATTTATATATCGACCGATTTATTTAGGCAATAATATAGTAATCAGAATAGCTAAGGTTTCGTTATCGAACTTCTTCGTGTTTTTCATATTAAATGGAATCAATCCATCCTCAGGCATTCTGATTCTACTATGTTACTATTTAAAGATGTTTATTGCTATAGCAATTGTTAGTTTAATAAGGGTCACTGCTTTCACCCACAATATCTGATACAAATTATCACCCTGACGACCAAGCAGATGGTGTTGGTAATTTCCTATGATTAGTAGGACTCACAACACAAATTAGGACGCTACTTATAATCAGTATTTAAAGGGGAATGTTCAATATTTTCGAGGATCGATTTGGGCCTTTAATTCTGAAATAGCCTTTAGATTTACTGGAACTGCCCAAAAATCACACAATTCCTTCAATCATACCCATACCTAGTTATCTTTCATTTTCTGTATATTATGTGCTTTCTATATATTATAAGTCATAGTCTCGCTAAACGACGAGTCGTATTTTTGACTTTGAAGCGCTGCTATTTATGGATACATGGGGATTTGAAGGCTTAAATTTTGAGGGAGGGTTTGGAATAATATTACGGATTAGACTGAAAAAAAAATCAGGTTCTGAGACTTAATTTTTTTGGTCAAACAGTTAGTGAACATATCTCTCTAACCAATTTTCTATACCACTGTTTGATTTTTGGGCAATTAATTTCAATTGGTCGAGAATTAATTTCTATATTTCCTATAGGTTTCATCAAAACACAAGAATTCTTCAAATATAATACTACAATGTTGTCCTCGGTAGTTTCCGTAAACCACAATCTGTCTCGGCAATGAATGCTGTCAATCGGCAATCCTCGGTAGTCGGCATTTCCGTAAACCATAATCTGTTTATAACGTCGCGACATAAATTTAGTTCATAGCAATAGAATCTTTAGGGACATAGTCTCACAATTACTCGTGCATTTACTCTCGAATGACCATAGTCTGATGTTTGAACTACCTGAATTGATGTAGTTCGATTAATGACTTAAATACGGACTTTCACTTTTAGAAAATCGTTCTGAAATAACTGCCTCATACGAAGCTTGATTAAGTGCCTACTTGTAATTGATGAATGGGAATTGTCAATTGACAGGGGTGTTTTATGTGCATGCTCCACTCGTCTTAACATCGGCCGATTCGTACCTCATCTAGCCTCGTCTGTATATTGGTTGCGTCCATCGGGACTACTTTCGGAGCTCTTAAAGATTGCAGGGCTTGCAATGTTTGAAGCTGCTTTTCTTTTAGATGAAAGTGTTGGTGAAACAATGGGCAATTTTGCAAGGAAAACGAAACACATTCCTCGAAGGATGCCATTTTGAGAACTAATTGTTGAAGCGGAAGGGTTTCCTACTGTCGAAAATCGGTCGCCGCATCACAATGTACTGGCGTAGGCGCATATCAACAATCGTCATACAGCCGAGGTTTGATGTAGGGTACCGAATGGTGCATGCTCTTCACAAAATCATTGATTCATCATTAAGGGAGAGAACTCTGTCACAATTTTGTTAACTGTAATAATTAGGTCAGAACATTACGGCAGAGAACTCCTAGAAAAATTTTGTTCAATCGTAAGTATGTGGGCCTTTCTCGCTACGGACAATAACTAGAGACAATGGTCCCCGTATATACGATTGAACTGTAATAATTAGGTCAATACAGTACGGGAAACAACTCCTGACGAAATCTTGCAAATGTAAATACATCTGTAGTATGTTTAGGCTGACTTTCTTTATAAATTCATTCGTTCTACAGTTTGAAAGATAAAAACATCGTTTTCTGCCTGAGCAAACGCATTAAAGATAGCCGACGAAACACTGATTATTATGACTATAAATTTAATACCCAACTTCATTTATTTTATAATAGAAATAATAATTACGATGTATTTTTGTTGATTGAACTGTGTAGTTTGACATCATGTTGATGATGTTTCTCAGTTGTAAATGAAATGATATGAAATGGAGTTTTACGTCATGCTTTTTGCACTTATTGGGCTAATGAGAACGGACAAACACGTAGATGAAAGTTTGATTTTTAATTTGATTTCCCCATCGTTAATGTTCCTTTCATGTGCAGCAACATTCCATATTCGCCAGCATATTGGGGTATATTTATCTCAACTGGTTCGATACACTACAGATTGTTCTTTCTACGCTAATTTCTTTATTTTGACATCTAAGCTACAGCTCCATGACTCTGTCAAAAAATATAACATGTCTATTTCTAATATTATCTCAGATGTTTTTGTTAAGAATTATGATAAACTCTGAAGACTGCACGCCCCGAATTAATATTTATACCAAACGTTTGGTTACTGCCTTTAAACGAAACTCCCATTAACTCTCTAAAACAATATTTGTAATTAGTTGATTTTTAGCATGCATTGTATTACTTTAGTCTTTTTTGTATGTAATTTAAGTTGTGATAATTTAACGTAACATTATTTTTAAACTCTGTAATGTAAATTGAACTATATTTTTATTCTAATCATTAGTAGTTGAATTGATAATTGAAATATATGCTCTCTACTTGTGACCTTAGCCAGTGCTTCTATAGGAGAGTATCTTCTATAACACATAGTCAGATAAAACCTGTCGTTGAGTGGTCAACGTCAGACTGCCATGCTGTATCATTGCATTGCGGAAATTCAATTCCTTTCATAAGCTCCTGTGTCCTTGGAAATCGGCACATCTCGATACATTTTCAAAAAATATTAAATAAAAATGTAAATTTAATTATCTCCTAGCTCAAAAAATACCTTTTATTTTGATCGAAAGTTTCCTAGCGAAAATGTTATCAGTGATGGCTGCCATTTTAATTATCCCGACTTCCGTCGTCTGTGACTGCTTCAAATTTTGTTTCAAAAAACGGTACTTTTGAGTTTGAGTTTTTTGTTAAGTTTTTACATTACATCGATGAAAAATTCTGCGAAATTTCCGAAAAACTTGTCAGTACTGGTAGTGCGTCCAAGAAAACTAAAATTTATTAAGTCGATTTTCGGTTCTACTTCAAAGAAGTTAAATTTTATAAATTTTATATTGCCATAAATTTGTTAAAGACAGTCACTTTTCACCTAGATATTTATTTCAATCTACATCACGATCATTTATTATATAAATAGTTCATAATGTATCACAAATTACCACTGTCACATACATAAATACATAATATTCTGACAATAATTGTAGTGTTATCCGAAACAAGCGTAACAAACAACAGAAAGGTGAAAGAACTTTGGATAAAAGAAAATTTGATAAAATGACTGCAGAAAATAGTGGCTACCGTGGCTCCAAGGGGGCTAGTTCAACCAAGGCCATGGTGCCCGATCATAAATCAAATAGTTATTAGTTGGAGGGGCAGAACAGGGGCCACGGAATTGTCTGGGAGGTGGGGTTGGGCGGAAGTGGGATGCAAAGCCCTACAAGCCAATTTTCGACAACTTGAGTGTTTATTGTTTATAAGACATATAGAAGTAGGAAGATTACATTAAAAACATTAAGATATGGATATACTACTTCTGCATTTATTTCATATTACGTTTAGAAAAACATACAGGTAATTTTATCAAGTAAAATGAATTAAGAACAAAAAACAATACAATATATAATGATAAAAAGGGACAGTGGTCATTTGTTGCCAAATATTTGGGTAAAATTATTTTCAAATAGTTAGTGCTCTTTTACCCCCCCCCTTTGTTTTTGTTATTCATTGTTTTATTACTCCTAGTCATCAGTGCTCTTAATTACCCTTGTACTCTTTGTTGTCGTATACTCTTTGTTCCCATTGTTGTCTCACACTTATCCTTAACTAGTGCTTGATTGTTGTTATAATTATTTTCCTTTAATCTTCCCAATGGCTTCACACTTCTCATTATATATTGTATTGTTTTTTGTTGTTGATTCATTTTACTTGATAACGTTACCTGTATGTGTTTCGAAACGTAGTATGTAATAAATGCAGAAGTAGTATATCCATATATCTTAGAACTAGAGTGTTTGTTAAGAATATCTTATTTCCACAGGGTTCCCAACATATCAGTCAATAAACCCCTACTTACCTAGTTGAGCCCCTAATGGAATCCCCTATAAAATGTATACTACAAAATGTTGTAAGTCGAACTGACGAACATGTAAGCCAGATCGTCATTTATTCTGCAAATCAGACATATTTTCAACATCGGAAAGCAACTAATAGCAACTGAGAGAATTACTTCACCGCTGTATGTAATAGCTCGACTTGTGCTATCGATGACTCAAAAAATCAAAATGTTAACTATGCAATAGAAAAAGGGGTACAGTGAAAACCCTGAAGACCGATTTCCCCTGAATATCGGCCAAACGTAAAAGTCCAGAATAAAACACTCTATGATTCAATGAATTCAATGTAGTTTGTTTAAAACGTTACCTCCAAGAAAACTTTTTTTTTCTCAAAAATTCAAACATTTTCTTGGTCTTATCCATCATAGACATCTTTTGTGTGCACTCTTGACGTATTATTGTGGGCATATATCACCGTCGAGGCTAGGCTTTATACAAATTTCAACCCCCTTCAAAGCCCTTCCCGACCGTACAAAAGTTTGAGGAGCCCTACAAGCTTCCTATGTTATTTTCTTCGTCCCAATTATGTGTGGAAAAGATGCGTCATGAAGCGCTGGTTCGTTTGATATGCGAACGATCCATTTTTGATCAAGTTATGACAGTTGTATGTGCTAAAACGTGGATGCCTTTAGAAAAGGGATATTTACCCCCCTCCGGAGTTCGGTTCACAGCTTATCTTGGCGAAACTTCGCTCAAACTTTGATGGCGAAGCGGTTAGTGTGCTGGATCCTCAACCAAAGGATCCCGGGTTCGAGACCCCTCCAAGAAAACTTTTTTTTTTCTCAAAAATTAACATTTTCTTGGTCTTATCCATCATACACATCTTTTGTGTGCAACCTTGACGTATTATTGTAGGCATATATCACCGTCGAGGCTAGGCTTTATACAAATTTCAACCCCCTTCAAAGCCCTTCCCGAAAGTACAAATGTTTGAGGGGCCCTTCAAGCTTCCTATGTTATTTTTTTCGTCCCAACTTTGTGTGGAAAAGATGCGTCTTTAAGAGCTGGTTCGTTTGATATGCGACCGACCCATTTTTGATCAAGTTATGACAGTTTTATGTGCTAAAACGTGGATGCCTTTAGAAAAGGGATATTTACCCCCCTCCGGAGTTCGGTTCACAGCTTACCTTGGCGAAACTTCGCTCAAGCCTCGGTGGTGAAGCGGTTAGCGTGCTGGATCCTCCACCAAAGGATCCCGGGTTCGAGACCCCTCCAAGATAACTTTTTTTTCTCAAACTTTCAAACATTTTCTTGGTCTTATCCACCATACACATCTTTTGTGTGCACCCTTGACGTATTATTGTGGGCATATATCACCGTCGAGGCTAGGCTTTATACAAATTTCAACCCCCTTCAAAGCCCTTCCCGACCGTACAAATGTTTGAGGAGCCCTACAAGCTTCCTATGTTATTTTCTTCGTCCCAATTTTGTGTAGAAAAGATGCGTCATGAAGCGCTGGTTCGTTTGATATGCGAACGATCCATTTTTGATCAAGTTATGACAGTTGTATGTGCTAAAACGTGGATGCCTTTAGAAAAGGGATATTTACCCCCCTCCGGAGTTCGGTTCACAGCTTATCTTGGCGAAACTTCGCTCAAACTTTGATGGCGAAGCGGTTAGTGTGCTGGATCCTCAACCAAAGGATCCCGGGTTCGAGACCCCTCCAAGAAAACTTTTTTTTTTCTCAAAAATTAACATTTTCTTGGTCTTATCCATCATACACATCTTTTGTGTGCAACCTTGACGTATTATTGTAGGCATATATCACCGTCGAGGCTAGGCTTTATACAAATTTCAACCCCCTTCAAAGCCCTTCCCGAAAGTACAAATGTTTGAGGGGCCCTTCAAGCTTCCTATGTTATTTTTTTCGTCCCAACTTTGTGTGGAAAAGATGCGTCTTTAAGAGCTGGTTCGTTTGATATGCGACCGACCCATTTTTGATCAAGTTATGACAGTTTTATGTGCTAAAACGTGGATGCCTTTAGAAAAGGGATATTTACCCCCCTCCGGAGTTCGGTTCACAGCTTACCTTGGCGAAACTTCGCTCAAGCCTCGGTGGTGAAGCGGTTAGCGTGCTGGATCCTCCACCAAAGGATCCCGGGTTCGAGACCCCTCCAAGATAACTTTTTTTTCTCAAACTTTCAAACATTTTCTTGGTCTTATCCACCATACACATCTTTTGTGTGCACCCTTGACGTATTATTGTGGGCATATATCACCGTCGAGGCTAGGCTTTATACAAATTTCAACCCCCTTCAAAGCCCTTCCCGACCGTACAAATGTTTGAGGAGCCCTACAAGCTTCCTATGTTATTTTCTTCGTCCCAATTTTGTGTAGAAAAGATGCGTCATGAAGCGCTGGTTCGTTTGATATGCGAACGATCCATTTTTGATCAAGTTATGACAGTTGTATGTGCTAAAACGTGGATGCCTTTAGAAAAGGGATATTTACCCCCCTCCAGAGTTCGGTTCACAGCTTATCTTGGCAAAACTTCGCTCAAGCCTTAATGGCGAAGCGGTTAGTGTGTTGGATCCTCAACGAAAGGATCCCGGGTTCGAGACCCCTCCAAGAAAACTTTTTTTTTTCTCAAAAATTCAAACATTTTCTTGGTCTTATCCATCATACACATCTTTTGTGTGCACACTTGACGTATTATTGTGGGCATATATCACCGTCGACGCTGGGCTTTATACAAATTTCAACCCCCTTTAAAGCCCTTCCCGACCGTACAAATGTTTGAGGGGCCCTACAAGCTTCTTATGTTATTGTTTCGTCCCAATTTTGTGTGGAATAGATGCGTCATGAAGCGCTGGTTCGTTTGATATGCGAACGACCCATTTTTGATCAAGTTATGACAGTTTTATGTGCTAAAACGTGGATGCCTTTAGACAAGGGATATTTACCCCCCTCCGGAGTTCGGTTCACAGCTCATCTTGGCGAAACTTCGCTCAAGCCTCGATGGCGAAGCGGTTACCGTGCTGGATCCTCCACCAAAGGATCCCGGGTTCGAGACCCCTCCAAGAAAACTTTTTTTTTTCTCAAAAATTCAAACATTTTCTTGGTCTTATCCATCATACACATCTTTTGTGTGCACCCTTGACGTATTATTGTGGGCATATATCACCGTCGAGGCTAGGCTTTATACAAATTTCAACCCCCTTTAAAGCCCTTCCCGACCGTACAAATGTTTGAGGGGCCCTACAAGCTTCTTATGTTATTTTTTTCGTCCCAATTTTGTGTGGAATAGATGCGTCATGAAGCGCTGGTTCGTTTGATATGCAAACGACCCATTTTTGATCAAGTTATGACAGTTTTATGTGCTAAAACGTGGATGCCTTTAGAAAAGGGATATTTACGCCCCTCCGGAGTTCGGTTCACAGATTACATTGGCAAAACTTCGCTCAAGCCTCGGTGGCGAAGCGGTTAGCGTGCTGGATCCTCCACCAAAGGATCCCGGGTTCGAGACCCCTCCAAGAAAACTTTTTTTTTTCTCAAAAATTCAAACATTTTCTTGGTCTTATCCATCATAAACATCTTTTGTGTGCACCCTTGACGTATTATTGTGGGCATATATCACCGTCGAGGCTAGGCTTTATACAAATTTCAACCCCCTTTAAAGCCCTTCCCGACCGTACAAATGTTTGAGGGGCCCTACAAGCTTCTTATGTTATTTTTTCGTCCCAATTTTGTGTGGAATAGATGCGTCATGAAGCGCTGGTTCGTTTGATATGCGACCGACCCATTTTTGATCAAGTTATGACAGTTTTATGTGCTAAAACGTGGATGCCTTTAGAAAAGGGATATTTACCCCCCTCCGGAGTTCGCTTCACACCTTATCTTGTCGAAACTTCACTCAAGTCTCGGTGGCGAAGCGGTTAGCGTGCTGAATCCTCCACCAAAGGGTCCCGGGTTCGAGACCCCTCCAAGAAAACTTTTTTTTCTCTCAAAAATTCAAACATTTTCTTGGTCTTATCCATCATACACATCTTTTGTGTGCACCCTTGACGTATTATTGTGGGAATATATCACCGTCGAGGCTAGGCTTTATACAAATTTCAACCCCCTTCAAAGCCCTTCCCGACCGTACAAATGTTTGAGGGGCCCTACATGCTTCCTCTGCTATTTTCTTCGTCCCAATTTTGTGTGGAAAAGATGCGTCATGAAGCGCTGGTTCGTTTGATATGCGACCGACCCATTTTTGATCAAGTTATGACAGTTTTATGTGCTAAAACGTGGATGCCTTTAGAAAAGGGATATTTACCCCCCTCCGGAGTTCGGTTCACAGCTTACCTTGGCGAAACTTCGCTCAAGCCTCGGTGCTGAAGCGGTTAGCGTGCTGGATCCTCCACCAAAGGATCCCGGGTTCGAGACCCCTCCAAGATAACTTTTTTTTCTCAAACTTTCAAACATTTTCTTGGTCTTATCCATCATACACATCTTTTGTGTGCACCCTTGACGTATTATTGTGGGCATATATCACCGTCGAGGCTAGGCTTTATACAAATTTCAACCCCCTTCAAAGCCCTTCCCGACCGTACAAATGTTTGAGGGGCCCTACATGCTTCCTATGCTATTTTCTTCGTCCCAATTTTGTGTGGAAAAGATGCGTCTTTAAGAGCTGGTTCGTTTGATATGCGAACGACCCATTTTTGATCAAGTTATGACAGTTTTATGTGCTAAAACGTGGATGCCTTTAGAAAAGGGATATTTACCCCCCTCCGGAGTTCGGTTCACAGCTTACCTTGGCGAAACTTCGCTCAAGCCTCGGTGGTGAAGCGGTTAGCGTGCTGGATCCTCCACCAAAGGATCCCGAGTTCGAGACCCCTCCAAGATAACTTTTTTTTCTCAAACTTTCAAACATTTTCTTGGTCTTATCCATCATACACATCTTTTGTGTGCACCCTTGACGTATTATTGTGGGCATATATCACCGTCGAGGCTAGGCTTTATACAAATTTCAACCCCCTTCAAAGCCCTTCCTGACCGTACAAATGTTTGAGGGGCCCTAAAAGTTTCCTATGTTATTTATTTAAGGGATATTTAACCCCCTCCGGAGTTCGGTTCACAGCTTACCTTGGCGAAACTTCGCTCAAGCCTCGGTGGTGAAGCGGTTAGCGTGCTGGATCCTCCACCAAAGGATCCCGGGTTCGAGACCCCTCCAAGAAAACTTTTTTTTTCTCAAAAATTCAAACATTTTTTTGGTCTTATCCATCATACACATCTTTTGTGTGCACCCTTGACGTATTATTGTGGGAATATATCACCGTCGAGGCTAGGCTTTATACAAATTTCAACCCCCTTCAAAGCCCTTCCCGACCGTACAAATTTTTGAGGGGCCCTACATGCTTCCTATGCTATTTTCTTCGTCCCAATTTTGTGTGGAAAAGATGCGTCTTTAAGAGCTGGTTCGTTTGATATGCGAACGACCCATTTTTGATCAAGTTATGACAGTTTTATGTGCTAAAACGTGGATGCCTTTAGAAAAGGGATATTTACCCCCCTCCGGAGTTCGGTTCACAGCTTACCTTGGCGAAACTTCGCTCAAGCCTCGGTGCTGAAGCGGTTAGCGTGCTGGATCCTCCACCAAAGGATCCCGGGTTCGAGACCCCTCCAAGATAACTTTTTTTTCTCAAACTTTCAAACATTTTCTTGGTCTTATCCATCATACACATCTTTTGTGTGCACCCTTGACGTATTATTGTGGGCATATATCACCGTCGAGGCTAGGCTTTATACAAATTTCAACCCCCTTCAAAGCCCTTCCCGACCGTACAAATGTTTGAGGGGCCCTACATGCTTCCTATGCTATTTTCTTCGTCCCAATTTTGTGTGGAAAAGATGCGTCTTTAAGAGCTGGTTCGTTTGATATGCGACCGACCCATTTTTGATCAAGTTATGACAGTTTTATGTGCTAAAACGTGGATGCCTTTAGAAAAGGGATATTTACCCCCCTCCGGAGTTCGCTTCACACCTTATCTTGACGAAACTGCACTCAAGTCTCGGTGGCGAAGCGGTTAGCGTGCTGAATCCTCCACCAAAGGGTCCCGGGTTCGAGACCCCTCCAAGAAAACTTTTTTTTCTCTCAAAAATTCAAACATTTTCTTGGTCTTATCCATCATGCACATCTTTTGTGTGCACCCTTGACGTATTTTTGTGAGCATATATCACCGTCGAGGATGGGCTTTATACAAATTTCAACCCCCTTCAAAGCCCTTCCCGACCGTACAAATGTTTGAGGGGCCCTACATGCTTCCTATGCTATTTTCTTCGTCCCAATTTTGTGTGGAAAAGATGCGTCTTTAAGAGCTGGTTCGTTTGATATGCGAACGACCCATTTTTGATCAAGTTATGACAGTTTTATGTGCTAAAACGTGGATGCCTTTAGAAAAGGGATATTTACCCCCCTCCGGAGTTCGGTTCACAGCTTACCTTGGCGAAACTTCGCTCAAGCCTCGGTGGTGAAGCGGTTAGCGTGCTGGATCCTCCACCAAAGGATCCCGAGTTCGAGACCCCTCCAAGATAACTTTTTTTTCTCAAACTTTCAAACATTTTCTTGGTCTTATCCATCATACACATCTTTTGTGTGCACCCTTGACGTATTATTGTGGGCATATATCACCGTCGAGGCTAGGCTTTATACAAATTTCAACCCCCTTCAAAGCCCTTCCTGACCGTACAAATGTTTGAGGGGCCCTAAAAGTTTCCTATGTTATTTATTTAAGGGATATTTAACCCCCTCCGGAGTTCGGTTCACAGCTTACCTTGGCGAAACTTCGCTCAAGCCTCGGTGGTGAAGCGGTTAGCGTGCTGGATCCTCCACCAAAGGATCCCGGGTTCGAGACCCCTCCAAGAAAACTTTTTTTTTCTCAAAAATTCAAACATTTTTTTGGTCTTATCCATCATACACATCTTTTGTGTGCACCCTTGACGTATTATTGTGGGAATATATCACCGTCGAGGCTAGGCTTTATACAAATTTCAACCCCCTTCAAAGCCCTTCCCGACCGTACAAATTTTTGAGGGGCCCTACATGCTTCCTATGCTATTTTCTTCGTCCCAATTTTGTGTGGAAAAGATGCGTCTTTAAGAGCTGGTTCGTTTGATATGCGAACGACCCATTTTTGATCAAGTTATGACAGTTTTATGTGCTAAAACGTGGATGCCTTTAGAAAAGGGATATTTACCCCCCTCCGGAGTTCGGTTCACAGCTTACCTTGGCGAAACTTCGCTCAAGCCTCGGTGCTGAAGCGGTTAGCGTGCTGGATCCTCCACCAAAGGATCCCGGGTTCGAGACCCCTCCAAGATAACTTTTTTTTCTCAAACTTTCAAACATTTTCTTGGTCTTATCCATCATACACATCTTTTGTGTGCACCCTTGACGTATTATTGTGGGCATATATCACCGTCGAGGCTAGGCTTTATACAAATTTCAACCCCCTTCAAAGCCCTTCCCGACCGTACAAATGTTTGAGGGGCCCTACATGCTTCCTATGCTATTTTCTTCGTCCCAATTTTGTGTGGAAAAGATGCGTCTTTAAGAGCTGGTTCGTTTGATATGCGACCGACCCATTTTTGATCAAGTTATGACAGTTTTATGTGCTAAAACGTGGATGCCTTTAGAAAAGGGATATTTACCCCCCTCCGGAGTTCGCTTCACACCTTATCTTGACGAAACTGCACTCAAGTCTCGGTGGCGAAGCGGTTAGCGTGCTGAATCCTCCACCAAAGGGTCCCGGGTTCGAGACCCCTCCAAGAAAACTTTTTTTTCTCTCAAAAATTCAAACATTTTCTTGGTCTTATCCATCATGCACATCTTTTGTGTGCACCCTTGACGTATTTTTGTGAGCATATATCACCGTCGAGGATGGGCTTTATACAAATTTCAACCCCCTTCAAAGCCCTTCCCGACCGTACAAATGTTTGAGGGGCCCTACAAGCTTCCTATGCCATTTTTTTCGTCCCAATTTTGTGTGGAAAAGATGCGTCATGAAGCGCTGGTTCGTTTGATATGCGAACGACCCATTTTTGATCAAGTTATGACAGTTTTATGTGCTAAAACGTGGATGCCTTTAGAAAAGGGATATTTACCCCCCCTCCGGAGTTCGGTTCACAGCTTACCTTGGCGAAACTTCGCTCAAGCCTCGGTGGTGAAGCGGTTAGCATGTTGGATCCTCCACCAAAGGATCCCGGGTTCGAGACCCCTCCAAGAAAACTTTTTTTTTCTCAAAAATTCAAACATTTTCTTGGTCTTATCCATCATACACATCTTTTGTGTGCACCCTTGACGTATTATTGTGGGAATATATCACCGTCGAGGCTAGGCTTTATACAAATTTCAACCCCCTTCAAAGCCCTTCCCGACCGTACAAATGTTTGAGGGGCCCTACATGCTTCCTCTGCTATTTTCTTCGTCCCAATTTTGTGTGGAAAAGATGCGTCATGAAGCGCTGGTTCGTTTGATATGCGACCGACCCATTTTTGATCAAGTTATGACAGTTTTATGTGCTAAAACGTGGATGCCTTTAGAAAAGGGATATTTACCCCCCTCCGGAGTTCGGTTCACAGCTTACCTTGGCGAAACTTCGCTCAAGCCTCGGTGGTGAAGCGGTTAGCGTGCTGGATCCTCCACCAAAGGATCCCGGGTTCGAGACCCCTCCAAGATAACTTTTTTTTCTCAAACTTTCAAACATTTTCTTGGTCTTATCCATCATACACATCTTTTGTGTGCACCCTTGACGTATTATTGTGGGCATATATCACCGTCGAGGCTAGGCTTTATACAAATTTCAACCCCCTTTAAAGCCCTTCCTGACCGTACAAATGTTTGAGGGGCCCTAAAAGTTTCCTATGTTATTTATTTAAGGGATATTTAACCCCCTCCGGAGTTCGGTTCACAGCTTACCTTGGCGAAACTTCGCTCAAGCCTCGGTGGTGAAGCGGTTAGCGTGCTGGATCCTCCACCAAAGGATCCCGGGTTCGAGACCCCTCCAAGAAAACTTTTTTTTTCTCAAAAATTCAAACATTTTTTTGGTCTTATCATACACATCTTTTGTGTGCACCCTTGACGTATTATTGTGGGAATATATCACCGTCGAGGCTAGGCTTTATACAAATTTCAACCCCCTTCAAAGCCCTTCCCGACCGTACAAATTTTTGAGGGGCCCTACATGCTTCCTATGCTATTTTCTTCGTCCCAATTTTGTGTGGAAAAGATGCGTCTTTAAGAGCTGGTTCGTTTGATATGCGAACGACCCATTTTTGATCAAGTTATGACAGTTTTATGTGCTAAAACGTGGATGCCTTTAGAAAAGGGATATTTACCCCCCTCCGGAGTTCGGTTCACAGCTTACCTTGGCGAAACTTCGCTCAAGCCTCGGTGGTGAAGCGGTTAGCGTGCTGGATCCTCCACCGAAGGATCCCGGGTTCGAGACCCCTCCAAGATAACTTTTTTTTCTCAAACTTTCAAACATTTTCTTGGTCTTATCCATCATACACATCTTTTGTGTGCACCCTTGACGTATTATTGTGGGCATATATCACCGTCGAGGCTAGGCTTTATACAAATTTCAACCCCCTTTAAAGCCCTTCCTGACCGTACAAATGTTTGAGGGGCCCTAAAAGTTTCCTATGTTATTTATTTAAGGGATATTTAACCCCCTCCGGAGTTCGGTTCACAGCTTACCTTGGCGAAACTTCGCTCAAGCCTCGGTGGTGAAGCGGTTAGCGTGCTGGATCCTCCACCAAAGGATCCCGGGTTCGAGACCCCTCCAAGAAAACTTTTTTTTTCTCAAAAATTCAAACATTTTTTTGGTCTTATCCATCATACACATCTTTTGTGTGCACCCTTGACGTATTATTGTGGGAATATATCACCGTCGAGGCTAGGCTTTATACAAATTTCAACCCCCTTCAAAGCCCTTCCCGACCGTACAAATTTTTGAGGGGCCCTACATGCTTCCTATGCTATTTTCTTCGTCCCAATTTTGTGTGGAAAAGATGCGTCTTTAAGAGCTGGTTCGTTTGATATGCGAACGACCCATTTTTGATCAAGTTATGACAGTTTTATGTGCTAAAACGTGGATGCCTTTAGAAAAGGGATATTTACCCCCCTCCGGAGTTCGGTTCACAGCTTACCTTGGCGAAACTTCGCTCAAGCCTCGGTGCTGAAGCGGTTAGCGTGCTGGATCCTCCACCAAAGGATCCCGGGTTCGAGACCCCTCCAAGATAACTTTTTTTTCTCAAACTTTCAAACATTTTCTTGGTCTTATCCATCATACACATCTTTTGTGTGCACCCTTGACGTATTATTGTGGGCATATATCACCGTCGAGGCTAGGCTTTATACAAATTTCAACCCCCTTCAAAGCCCTTCCCGACCGTACAAATGTTTGAGGGGCCCTACATGCTTCCTCTGCTATTTTCTTCGTCCCAATTTTGTGTGGAAAAGATGCGTCATGAAGCTCTGGTTCGTTTGATATGCGAACGACCCATTTTTGATCAAGTTATGACAGGTTTATGTGCTAAAACGTGGATGCCTTTAGAAAAGGGATATTTATCCCCCTCCGGAGTTCGGTTCACAGCTTACTTTGGCGAAACTTCGCTCAAGCCTCGGTGGCGAAGCGATTAGCGTGCTGGATCCTCCACCAAAGGGTCCCGGGTTCGAGACCCCTCCAAGAAAACTTTTTTTTTCTCAAAAATTCAAACATTTTCTTGGTCTTATCCATCATACACATCTTTTGTGTGCACCCTTGACGTATTATTGTGGGCATATATCACCGTCGAGGCTAGGCTTTATACAAATTTCAACCCCCTTCAAAGCCCTTCCCGACCGTACAAATGTTTGAGGGGCCCTACAAGCTTCCTATGTTATTTTTCTCATCCCAATTTTGTGTGGAAAAGATGCGTCATGAAGCGCTGGTTCGTTTGATATGCGAACGACCCATTTTTGATCAAGTTATGACAGTTTTATGTGCTAAAACGTGGATGCCTTTAGACAAGGGATATTTACCCCCGTCCGTTCACAACTTAACTTGGCGAAACTTCGCTCAAGCCTCGATGGCGAAGCGGTTAGCGTGCTGGATCCTCCACAAAAAGGGTCCCGGGTTCAAGACCCCTTCAAAAACAATTTTTGTTCTAAAAAATTCAAACATTTTCTTGGTCTTATCCATCATACACATCTCTTGTGTGCACCCTTGACGTATTATTGTGGGCATATATCACCGTCGAGGCTGGACTTTATACAAATTTCAACCCTCTTCAAAGCCCTTCCCGACAGTACAAATGTTTGAGGGGCCCTACAAGCTTCCTATGTTATTGTTTTCGTCCCAATTTTGTGTGGAAAAGATGCGTCATGAAGCGCTGGTTCGTTTGATATGCGCACGACCCATTTTTAATAAAGTTATGACAGTTTTATGTGCTAAAACGTGGATGCGTTTAAAAAAAAGGGATATTTACCCCCTCCGGAGTTTGGTTCAAAGCTTACCTTGGCGAAACTTCGCTCAAGCCTCGGTGGCGAAGCGGTTAGCGTGCTGGATCCTCCACCAAAGGATCCCGGGTTCGAGACCCCTCCAAGAAAACTTTTTTTTTCTCAAAAATTCAAACATTTTCTTGGTCTTATCCATCATACACATCTTTTGTGTGCACCCTTGACGTATTTTTGTGAGCATATATCACCGTCGAGGATGGGCTTTATACAAATTTCAACCCCCTTCAAAGCCCTTCCCGACCGTACAAATTTTTGAGGGGCCCTACATGCTTCCTATGCTATTTTCTTCGTCCCAATTTTGTGTGGAAAAGATGCGTCTTTAAGAGCTGGTTCGTTTGATATGCGAACGACCCATTTTTGATCAAGTTATGACAGTTTTATGTGCTAAAACGTGGATGCCTTTAGAAAAGGGATATTTACCCCCCTCCGGAGTTCGGTTCACAGCTTACCTTGGCGAAACTTCGCTCAAGCCTCGGTGGTGAAGCGGTTAGCGTGCTGGATCCTCCACCAAAGGATCCCGGGTTCGAGACCCCTCCAAGAAAACTTTTTTTTTCTCAAAAATTCAAACATTTTCTTGGTCTTATCCATCATACACATCTTTTGTGTGCACCCTTGACGTATTATTGTGGGAATATATCGCCGTCGAGGCTAGGCTTTATACAAATTTCAACCCCCTTCAAAGCCCTTCCCGACCGTACAAATGTTTGAGGGGCCCTACAAGCTTCTTATGTTATTGTTTCGTCCCAATTTTGTGTGGAATAGATGCGTCATGAAGCGCTGGTTCGTTTGATATGCAAACGACCCATTTTTGATCAAGTTATGACAGTTTTATGTGCTAAAACGTGGATGCCTTTAGAGAAGGGATATTTACGCCCCTCCGGAGTTCGGTTCACAGCTTACATTGGTAAAACTTCGCTCAAGCCTCGGTGGCGAAGCGGTTAGCGTGCTGGATCCTCCACCAAAGGATCCCGGGTTCGAGACCCCTCCAAGAAAACTTTTTTTTTTCTCAAAAATTCAAACATTTTCTTGGTCTTATCCATCATGCACATCTTTTGTGTGCACCCTTGACGTATTATTGTGGGAATATATCACCGTCGAGGCTAGGCTTTATACAAATTTCAACCCCCTTCAAAGCCCTTCCCGACCGTACAAATGTTTGAGGGGCCCTACATGCTTCCTCTGCTATTTTCTTCGTCCCAATTTTGTGTGGAAAAGATGCGTCATGAAGCGCTGGTTCGTTTGATATGCGACCGACCCATTTTTGATCAAGTTATGACAGTTTTATGTGCTAAAACGTGGATGCCTTTAGAAAAGGGATATTTACCCCCCTCCGGAGTTCGGTTCACAGCTTACCTTGGCGAAACTTCGCTCAAGCCTCGGTGGTGAAGCGGTTAGCGTGCTGGATCCTCCACCAAAGGATCCCGGGTTCGAGACCCCTCCAAGATAACTTTTTTTTCTCAAACTTTCAAACATTTTCTTGGTCTTATCCATCATACACATCTTTTGTGTGCACCCTTGACGTATTATTGTGGGCATATATCACCGTCGAGGCTAGGCTTTATACAAATTTCAACCCCCTTTAAAGCCCTTCCTGACCGTACAAATGTTTGAGGGGCCCTAAAAGTTTCCTATGTTATTTATTTAAGGGATATTTAACCCCCTCCGGAGTTCGGTTCACAGCTTACCTTGGCGAAACTTCGCTCAAGCCTCGGTGGTGAAGCGGTTAGCGTGCTGGATCCTCCACCAAAGGATCCCGGGTTCGAGACCCCTCCAAGAAAACTTTTTTTTTCTCAAAAATTCAAACATTTTTTTGGTCTTATCCATCATACACATCTTTTGTGTGCACCCTTGACGTATTATTGTGGGAATATATCACCGTCGAGGCTAGGCTTTATACAAATTTCAACCCCCTTCAAAGCCCTTCCCGACCGTACAAATTTTTGAGGGGCCCTACATGCTTCCTATGCTATTTTCTTCGTCCCAATTTTGTGTGGAAAAGATGCGTCTTTAAGAGCTGGTTCGTTTGATATGCGAACGACCCATTTTTGATCAAGTTATGACAGTTTTATGTGCTAAAACGTGGATGCCTTTAGAAAAGGGATATTTACCCCCCTCCGGAGTTCGGTTCACAGCTTACCTTGGCGAAACTTCGCTCAAGCCTCGGTGCTGAAGCGGTTAGCGTGCTGGATCCTCCACCAAAGGATCCCGGGTTCGAGACCCCTCCAAGATAACTTTTTTTTCTCAAACTTTCAAACATTTTCTTGGTCTTATCCATCATACACATCTTTTGTGTGCACCCTTGACGTATTATTGTGGGCATATATCACCGTCGAGGCTAGGCTTTATACAAATTTCAACCCCCTTCAAAGCCCTTCCCGACCGTACAAATGTTTGAGGGGCCCTACATGCTTCCTATGCTATTTTCTTCGTCCCAATTTTGTGTGGAAAAGATGCGTCTTTAAGAGCTGGTTCGTTTGATATGCGAACGACCCATTTTTGATCAAGTTATGACAGTTTTATGTGCTAAAACGTGGATGCCTTTAGAAAAGGGATATTTACCCCCCTCCGGAGTTTGGTCCACAGCTTACCTTGGCGAAACTTCGCTCAAGCCTCGGTGGTGAAGCGGTTAGCATGTTGGATCCTCCACCAAAGGATCCCGGGTTCGAGACCCCTCCAAGAAAACTTTTTTTTTCTCAAAAATTCAAACATTTTCTTGGTCTTATCCATCATACACATCTTTTGTGTGCACCCTTGACGTATTATTGTGGGAATATATCACCGTCGAGGCTAGGCTTTATACAAATTTCAACCCCCTTCAAAGCCCTTCCCGACCGTACAAATGTTTGAGGGGCCCTACAAGCTTCCTATGTTATTTTTCTCATCCCAATTTTGTGTGGAAAAGATGCGTCATGAAGCGCTGGTTCGTTTGATATGCGAACGACCCATTTTTGATCAAGTTATGACAGTTTTATGTGCTAAAACGTGGATGCCTTTAGACAAGGGATATTTACCCCCGTCCGTTCACAACTTAACTTGGCGAAACTTCGCTCAAGCCTCGATGGCGAAGCGGTTAGCGTGCTGGATCCTCCACAAAAAGGGTCCCGGGTTCAAGACCCCTTCAAAAACAATTTTTGTTCTAAAAAATTCAAACATTTTCTTGGTCTTATCCATCATACACATCTCTTGTGTGCACCCTTGACGTATTATTGTGGGCATATATCACCGTCGAGGCTGGACTTTATACAAATTTCAACCCTCTTCAAAGCCCTTCCCGACAGTACAAATGTTTGAGGGGCCCTACAAGCTTCCTATGTTATTGTTTTCGTCCCAATTTTGTGTGGAAAAGATGCGTCATGAAGCGCTGGTTCGTTTGATATGCGCACGACCCATTTTTAATAAAGTTATGACAGTTTTATGTGCTAAAACGTGGATGCCTTTAAAAAAAAAGGGATATTTACCCCCTCCGGAGTTTGGTTCACAGCTTACCTTGGCGAAACTTCGCTCAAGCCTCGGTGGCGAAGCGGTTAGCGTGCTGGATCCTCCACCAAAGGATCCCGGGTTCGAGACCCCTCCAAGAAAACTTTTTTTTTCTCAAAAATTCAAACATTTTCTTGGTCTTATCCATCATACACATCTTTTGTGTGCACCCTTGACGTATTTTTGTGAGCATATATCACCGTCGAGGATGGGTTTTATACAAATTTCAACCCCCTTCAAAGCCCTTCCCGACCGTACAAATGTTTGAGGGGCCCTACATGCTTCCTATGCTATTTTCTTCGTCCCAATTTTGTGTGGAAAAGATGCGTCTTTAAGAGCTGGTTCGTTTGATATGCGAACGACCCATTTTTGATCAAGTTATGACAGTTTTATGTGCTAAAACGTGGATGCCTTTAGAAAAGGGATATTTACCCCCCTCCGGAGTTCGCTTCACAGCTTACCTTGGCGAAACTTCGCTCAAGCCTCGGTGGTGAAGCGGTTAGCATGTTGGATCCTCCACCAAAGGATCCCGGGTTCGAGACCCCTCCAAGAAAACTTTTTTTTTCTCAAAAATTCAAACATTTTCTTGGTCTTATCCATCATACACATCTTTTGTGTGCACCCTTGACGTATTATTGTGGGAATATATCACCGTCGAGGCTAGGCTTTATACAAATTTCAACCCCCTTCAAAGCCCTTCCCGACCGTACAAATGTTTGAGGGGCCCTACAAGCTTCCTATGTTATTTTTCTCATCCCAATTTTGTGTGGAAAAGATGCGTCATGAAGCGCTGGTTCGTTTGATATGCGAACGACCCATTTTTGATCAAGTTATGACAGTTTTATGTGCTAAAACGTGGATGCCTTTAGACAAGGGATATTTACCCCCGTCCGTTCACAACTTAACTTGGCGAAACTTCGCTCAAGCCTCGATGGCGAAGCGGTTAGCGTGCTGGATCCTCCACAAAAAGGGTCCCGGGTTCAAGACCCCTTCAAAAACAATTTTTGTTCTAAAAAATTCAAACATTTTCTTGGTCTTATCCATCATACACATCTCTTGTGTGCACCCTTGACGTATTATTGTGGGCATATATCACCGTCGAGGCTGGACTTTATACAAATTTCAACCCTCTTCAAAGCCCTTCCCGACAGTACAAATGTTTGAGGGGCCCTACAAGCTTCCTATGTTATTGTTTTCGTCCCAATTTTGTGTGGAAAAGATGCGTCATGAAGCGCTGGTTCGTTTGATATGCGCACGACCCATTTTTAATAAAGTTATGACAGTTTTATGTGCTAAAACGTGGATGCCTTTAAAAAAAAAGGGATATTTACCCCCTCCGGAGTTTGGTTCACAGCTTACCTTGGCGAAACTTCGCTCAAGCCTCGGTGGCGAAGCGGTTAGCGTGCTGGATCCTCCACCAAAGGATCCCGGGTTCGAGACCCCTCCAAGAAAACTTTTTTTTTCTCAAAAATTCAAACATTTTCTTGGTCTTATCCATCATACACATCTTTTGTGTGCACCCTTGACGTATTTTTGTGAGCATATATCACCGTCGAGGATGGGTTTTATACAAATTTCAACCCCCTTCAAAGCCCTTCCCGACCGTACAAATGTTTGGGGGCCCCTACAAGCTTCCTATGCTATTTTTTTCGTCCCAATTTTGTGTGGAAAAGATGCGTCATGGAGCGCTGGTTCGTTTGATATGCGAACGACCCATTTTTGATCAAGTTATGACAGTTTTATGTGCTAAAACGTGGATGCCTTCAGAAAAGGTGTATTTACCCCCTCCGGAGTTTGGTTCACAGCTCATCTTGGCGAAACTTCGCTCAAGCCTCGGTGGTGAAGCGGTTAGCGTGCTGGATCCTCCACCAAAGGATCCCGGGTTCGAGACCCCTCCAAGAAAACTTTTTTTTTCTCAAAAATTCAAACATTTTCTTGGTCTTATCCATCATACACATCTTTTGTGTGCACCCTTGACGTATTATTGTGGGAATATATCGCCGTCGAGGCTACAAATTTCAACCCTCTTCAAAGCCCTTCCCGACAGTACAAATGTTTGAGGGGCCCTACAAGCTTCCTATGTTATTGTTTTCGTCCCAATTTTGTGTGGAAAAGATGCGTCATGAAGCGCTGGTTCGTTTGATATGCGAACGACCCATTTTTGATCAAGTTATGACAGTTTTATGTGCTAAAACGTGGATGCCTTTAAAAAAGGGGTATTTACCCCCTCCGGAGTTTGGTCCACAGCTTACCTTGGCGAAACTTCGCTCAAGCCTCGGTGGCGAAGCGGTTAGCGTGCTGGATCCTCCACCAAAGGATCCCGGGTTCGAGACCCCTCCAAGAAAACTTTTTTTTTCTCAAAAATTCAAACATTTTCTTGGTCTTATCCATCATACACATCTTTTGTGGGCACCCTTGGCGTATTATTGTGGGCATATATCACCGTCGAGGCTGGGCTTTATACAAATTTCAACCCCCTTCAAAGCCCCTCCCGACCGTACAAATGTTTGAGGGGCCCTACAAGCTTCCTATGTAATTTTTCCGTCCCAATTTTGTGTGGAAAAGATGCGTCATGAAGCGCTGGTTCGTTTGATATGCGAACGACCCATTTTTGATCAAGTTATGACAGTTTTATGTGCTAAAACGTGGATGCCTTTAAAAAAGGGGTATTTACCCCCTCCGGAGTTTGGTCCACAGCTTACCTTGGCGAAACTTCGCTCAAGCCTCGGTGGCGAAGCGGTTAGCGTGCTGGATCCTCCACCAAAGGATCCCGGGTTCGAGACCCCTCCAAGAAAACTTTTTTTTTCTCAAAAATTCAAACATTTTCTTGGTCTTATCCATCATACACATCTTTTGTGGGCACCCTTGGCGTATTATTGTGGGCATATATCACCGTCGAGGCTGGGCTTTATACAAATTTCAACCCCCTTCAAAGCCCCTCCCGACCGTACAAATGTTTGAGGGGCCCTACAAGCTTCCTATGTAATTTTTCCGTCCCAATTTTGTGTGGAAAAGATGCGTCATGAAGCGCTGGTTCGTTTGATATGCGAACGACCCATTTTTGATCAAGTTATGGCAGTTTTATGTGCTAAAACGTGGATGCCTTTAGAAAAGGTGTATTTACCCCCGTCCGGAGTTCGGTTCACAGCTTACCTTGGCGAAACTTCGCTCAAGCCTCGATGGCGAAGCGGTTAGCGTGCTGGATCCTCCACCAAAGGGTCCCGGGTTCGAGACCTCTTCAAAAACAATTTTTGTTCTAAAAAATTCAAACATTTTCTTGGTCTTATCCATCATACACATCTCTTGTGTGCACCCTTGACGTATTATTGTGGGCATATATCACCGTCGAGGCTGGACTTTATACAAATTTCAACCCCCTTCAAAGCCCTTCCCGACAGTACAAATGTTTGAGGGGCCCTACAAGCTTCCTATGTTATTGTTTTCGTCCCAATTTTGTGTGGAAAAGATGCGTCATGAAGCGCTGGTTCGTTTGATATGCGAACGACCCATTTTTGATCAAGTTATGACAGTTTTATGTGCTAAAACGTGGATGCCTTTAAAAAAGGGGTATTTACCCCCTCCGGAGTTTGGTCCACAGCTTACCTTGGCGAAACTTCGCTCAAGCCTCGGTGGCGAAGCGGTTAGCGTGCTAGATCCTCCACCAAAGGGTCCCGGGTTCGAGACCCCTCCAAGAAAACTTTTTTTTCTCTCAAAAATTCAAACATTTTCTTGGTCTTATCCATCATGCACATCTTTTGTGTGCACCCTTGACGTATTTTTGTGAGCATATATCACCGTCGAGGATGGGCTTTATACAAATTTCAACCCCCTTCAAAGCCCTTCCCGACCGTACAAATGTTTGAGGGGCCCTACAAGCTTCCTATGCCATTTTTTTCGTCCCAATTTTGTGTGGAAAAGATGCGTCATGAAGCGCTGGTTCGTTTGATATGCGAACGACCCATTTTTGATCAAGTTATGACAGTTTTATGTGCTAAAACGTGGATGCCTTTAGAAAAGGGATATTTACCCCCCTCCGGAGTTCGGTTCACAGCTTACCTTGGCGAAACTTCGCTCAAGCCTCGGTGGTGAAGCGGTTAGCATGTTGGATCCTCCACCAAAGGATCCCGGGTTCGAGACCCCTCCAAGAAAACTTTTTTTTTCTCAAAAATTCAAACATTTTCTTGGTCTTATCCATCATACACATCTTTTGTGTGCACCCTTGACGTATTATTGTGGGAATATATCACCGTCGAGGCTAGGCTTTATACAAATTTCAACCCCCTTCAAAGCCCTTCCCGACCGTACAAATGTTTGAGGGGCCCTACATGCTTCCTCTGCTATTTTCTTCGTCCCAATTTTGTGTGGAAAAGATGCGTCATGAAGCGCTGGTTCGTTTGATATGCGACCGACCCATTTTTGATCAAGTTATGACAGTTTTATGTGCTAAAACGTGGATGCCTTTAGAAAAGGGATATTTACCCCCCTCCGGAGTTCGGTTCACAGCTTACCTTGGCGAAACTTCGCTCAAGCCTCGGTGGTGAAGCGGTTAGCGTGCTGGATCCTCCACCAAAGGATCCCGGGTTCGAGACCCCTCCAAGATAACTTTTTTTTCTCAAACTTTCAAACATTTTCTTGGTCTTATCCATCATACACATCTTTTGTGTGCACCCTTGACGTATTATTGTGGGCATATATCACCGTCGAGGCTAGGCTTTATACAAATTTCAACCCCCTTTAAAGCCCTTCCTGACCGTACAAATGTTTGAGGGGCCCTAAAAGTTTCCTATGTTATTTATTTAAGGGATATTTAACCCCCTCCGGAGTTCGGTTCACAGCTTACCTTGGCGAAACTTCGCTCAAGCCTCGGTGGTGAAGCGGTTAGCGTGCTGGATCCTCCACCAAAGGATCCCGGGTTCGAGACCCCTCCAAGAAAACTTTTTTTTTCTCAAAAATTCAAACATTTTTTTGGTCTTATCCATCATACACATCTTTTGTGTGCACCCTTGACGTATTATTGTGGGAATATATCACCGTCGAGGCTAGGCTTTATACAAATTTCAACCCCCTTCAAAGCCCTTCCCGACCGTACAAATTTTTGAGGGGCCCTACATGCTTCCTATGCTATTTTCTTCGTCCCAATTTTGTGTGGAAAAGATGCGTCTTTAAGAGCTGGTTCGTTTGATATGCGAACGACCCATTTTTGATCAAGTTATGACAGTTTTATGTGCTAAAACGTGGATGCCTTTAGAAAAGGGATATTTACCCCCCTCCGGAGTTCGGTTCACAGCTTACCTTGGCGAAACTTCGCTCAAGCCTCGGTGCTGAAGCGGTTAGCGTGCTGGATCCTCCACCAAAGGATCCCGGGTTCGAGACCCCTCCAAGATAACTTTTTTTTCTCAAACTTTCAAACATTTTCTTGGTCTTATCCATCATACACATCTTTTGTGTGCACCCTTGACGTATTATTGTGGGCATATATCACCGTCGAGGCTAGGCTTTATACAAATTTCAACCCCCTTCAAAGCCCTTCCCGACCGTACAAATGTTTGAGGGGCCCTACATGCTTCCTATGCTATTTTCTTCGTCCCAATTTTGTGTGGAAAAGATGCGTCTTTAAGAGCTGGTTCGTTTGATATGCGAACGACCCATTTTTGATCAAGTTATGACAGTTTTATGTGCTAAAACGTGGATGCCTTTAGAAAAGGGATATTTACCCCCCTCCGGAGTTCGCTTCACACCTTATCTTGACGAAACTTCACTCAAGTCTCGGTGGCGAAGCGGTTAGCGTGCTGAATCCTCCACCAAAGGGTCCCGGGTTCGAGACCCCTCCAAGAAAACTTTTTTTTCTCTCAAAAATTCAAACATTTTCTTGGTCTTATCCATCATGCACATCTTTTGTGTGCACCCTTGACGTATTTTTGTGAGCATATATCACCGTCGAGGATGGGCTTTATACAAATTTCAACCCCCTTCAAAGCCCTTCCCGACCGTACAAATGTTTGAGGGGCCCTACAAGCTTCCTATGCCATTGTTTTCGTCCCAATTTTGTGTGGAAAAGATGCGTCATGAAGCGCTGGTTCGTTTGATATGCGAACGACCCATTTTTGATCAAGTTATGACAGTTTTATGTGCTAAAACGTGGATGCCTTTAGAAAAGGGATATTTACCCCCCTCCGGAGTTCGGTTCACAGCTTACCTTGGCGAAACTTCGCTCAAGCCTCGGTGGTGAAGCGGTTAGCATGTTGGATCCTCCACCAAAGGATCCCGGGTTCGAGACCCCTCCAAGAAAACTTTTTTTTTCTCAAAAATTCAAACATTTTCTTGGTCTTATCCATCATACACATCTTTTGTGTGCACCCTTGACGTATTATTGTGGGAATATATCACCGTCGAGGCTAGGCTTTATACAAATTTCAACCCCCTTCAAAGCCCTTCCCGACCGTACAAATGTTTGAGGGGCCCTACATGCTTCCTCTGCTATTTTCTTCGTCCCAATTTTGTGTGGAAAAGATGCGTCATGAAGCGCTGGTTCGTTTGATATGCGACCGACCCATTTTTGATCAAGTTATGACAGTTTTATGTGCTAAAACGTGGATGCCTTTAGAAAAGGGATATTTACCCCCCTCCGGAGTTCGGTTCACAGCTTACCTTGGCGAAACTTCGCTCAAGCCTCGGTGGTGAAGCGGTTAGCGTGCTGGATCCTCCACCAAAGGATCCCGGGTTCGAGACCCCTCCAAGATAACTTTTTTTTCTCAAAAATTCAAACATTTTCTTGGTCTTATCCATCATACACATCTTTTGTGTGCACCCTTGACGTATTATTGTGGGCATATATCACCGTCGAGGCTAGGCTTTATACAAATTTCAACCCCCTCTAAAGCCCTTCCTGACCGTACAAATGTTTGAGGGGCCCTAAAAGTTTCCTATGTTATTTATTTAAGGGATATTTAACCCCCTCCGGAGTTCGGTTCACAGCTTACCTTGGCGAAACTTCGCTCAAGCCTCGGTGGTGAAGCGGTTAGCGTGCTGGATCCTCCACCAAAGGATCCCGGGTTCGAGACCCCTCCAAGAAAACTTTTTTTTTCTCAAAAATTCAAACATTTTTTTGGTCTTATCCATCATACACATCTTTTGTGTGCACCCTTGACGTATTATTGTGGGAATATATCACCGTCGAGGCTAGGCTTTATACAAATTTCAACCCCCTTCAAAGCCCTTCCCGACCGTACAAATTTTTGAGGGGCCCTACATGCTTCCTATGCTATTTTCTTCGTCCCAATTTTGTGTGGAAAAGATGCGTCTTTAAGAGCTGGTTCGTTTGATATGCGAACGACCCATTTTTGATCAAGTTATGACAGTTTTATGTGCTAAAACGTGGATGCCTTTAGAAAAGGGATATTTACCCCCCTCCGGAGTTCGGTTCACAGCTTACCTTGGCGAAACTTCGCTCAAGCCTCGGTGCTGAAGCGGTTAGCGTGCTGGATCCTCCACCAAAGGATCCCGGGTTCGAGACACCTCCAAGATAACTTTTTTTTCTCAAACTTTCAAACATTTTCTTGGTCTTATCCATCATACACATCTTTTGTGTGCACCCTTGACGTATTATTGTGGGCATATATCACCGTCGAGGCTAGGCTTTATACAAATTTCAACCCCCTTCAAAGCCCTTCCCGACCGTACAAATGTTTGAGGGGCCCTACATGCTTCCTATGCTATTTTCTTCGTCCCAATTTTGTGTGGAAAAGATGCGTCTTTAAGAGCTGGTTCGTTTGATATGCGAACGACCCATTTTTGATCAAGTTATGACAGTTTTATGTGCTAAAACGTGGATGCCTTTAGAAAAGGGATATTTACCCCCCTCCGGAGTTCGCTTCACAGCTTACCTTGGCGAAACTTCGCTCAAGCCTCGGTGGTGAAGCGGTTAGCATGTTGGATCCTCCACCAAAGGATCCCGGGTTCGAGACCCCTCCAAGAAAACTTTTTTTTTCTCAAAAATTCAAACATTTTCTTGGTCTTATCCATCATACACATCTTTTGTGTGCACCCTTGACGTATTATTGTGGGAATATATCACCGTCGAGGCTAGGCTTTATACAAATTTCAACCCCCTTCAAAGCCCTTCCCCACCGTACAAATGTTTGAGGGGCCCTACATGCTTCCTCTGCTATTTTCTTCGTCCCAATTTTGTGTGGAAAAGATGCGTCATGAAGCTCTGGTTCGTTTGATATGCGAACGACCCATTTTTGATCAAGTTATGACAGGTTTATGTGCTAAAACGTGGATGCCTTTAGAAAAGGGATATTTATCCCCCTCCGGAGTTCGGTTCACAGCTTACTTTGGCGAAACTTCGCTCAAGCCTCGGTGGCGAAGCGATTAGCGTGCTGGATCCTCCACCAAAGGGTCCCGGGTTCGAGACCCCTCCAAGAAAACTTTTTTTTTCTCAAAAATTCAAACATTTTCTTGGTCTTATCCATCATACACATCTTTTGTGTGCACCCTTGACGTATTATTGTGGGCATATATCACCGTCGAGGCTAGGCTTTATACAAATTTCAACCCCCTTCAAAGCCCTTCCCGACCGTACAAATGTTTGAGGGGCCCTACAAGCTTCCTATGTTATTTTTCTCATCCCAATTTTGTGTGGAAAAGATGCGTCATGAAGCGCTGGTTCGTTTGATATGCGAACGACCCATTTTTGATCAAGTTATGACAGTTTTATGTGCTAAAACGTGGATGCCTTTAGACAAGGGATATTTACCCCCGTCCGTTCACAACTTAACTTGGCGAAACTTCGCTCAAGCCTCGATGGCGAAGCGGTTAGCGTGCTGGATCCTCCACAAAAAGGGTCCCGGGTTCAAGACCCCTTCAAAAACAATTTTTGTTCTAAAAAATTCAAACATTTTCTTGGTCTTATCCATCATACACATCTCTTGTGTGCACCCTTGACGTATTATTGTGGGCATATATCACCGTCGAGGCTGGACTTTATACAAATTTCAACCCTCTTCAAAGCCCTTCCCGACAGTACAAATGTTTGAGGGGCCCTACAAGCTTCCTATGTTATTGTTTTCGTCCCAATTTTGTGTGGAAAAGATGCGTCATGAAGCGCTGGTTCGTTTGATATGCGCACGACCCATTTTTAATAAAGTTATGACAGTTTTATGTGCTAAAACGTGGATGGGTTTAAAAAAAGGGATATTTACCCCCTCCGGAGTTTGGTTCAAAGCTTACCTTGGCGAAACTTCGCTCAAGCCTCGGTGGCGAAGCGGTTAGCGTGCTGGATCCTCCACCAAAGGATCCCGGGTTCGAGACCCCTCCAAGAAAACTTTTTTTTTCTCAAAAATTCAAACATTTTCTTGGTCTTATCCATCATACACATCTTTTGTGTGCACCCTTGACGTATTTTTGTGAGCATATATCACCGTCGAGGATGGGTTTTATACAAATTTCAACCCCCTTCAAAGCCCTTCCCGACCGTACAAATGTTTGGGGGCCCCTACAAGCTTCCTATGCTATTTTTTTCGTCCCAATTTTGTGTGGAAAAGATGCGTCATGGAGCGCTGGTTCGTTTGATATGCGAACGACCCATTTTTGATCAAGTTATGACAGTTTTATGTGCTAAAACGTGGATGCCTTCAGAAAAGGTGTATTTACCCCCTCCGGAGTTTGGTTCACAGCTCATCTTGGCGAAACTTCGCTCAAGCCTCGGTGGTGAAGCGGTTAGCGTGCTGGATCCTCCACCAAAGGATCCCGGGTTCGAGACCCCTCCAAGAAAACTTTTTTTTTCTCAAAAATTCAAACATTTTCTTGGTCTTATCCATCATACACATCTTTTGTGTGCACCCTTGACGTATTATTGTGGGAATATATCGCCGTCGAAGCTACAAATTTCAACCCTCTTCAAAGCCCTTCCCGACAGTACAAATGTTTGAGGGGCCCTACAAGCTTCCTATGTTATTGTTTTCGTCCCAATTTTGTGTGGAAAAGATGCGTCATGAAGCGCTGGTTCGTTTGATATGCGAACGACCCATTTTTGATCAAGTTATGACAGTTTTATGTGCTAAAACGTGGATGCCTTTAGAAAAGGGATATTTACCCACCTCCGGAGTTCGGTTCACAGCTTACCTTGGCGAAACTTCGCTCAAGCCTCGGTGGTGAAGCGGTTAGCGTGCTGGATCCTCCACCAAAGGATCCCGGGTTCGAGACCGCTCCAAGAAAACTTTTTTTTTTCTCAAAAATTCAAACACATACAAAATACACATCTTTTGTGTGCACCCTTGACGTATTATTGTGGGAATATATCACCGTCGAGGCTAGGCTTTATACAAATTTCAACCCCCTTCAAAGCCCTTCCCGACCGTACAAATGTTTGAGGGGCCCTACAAGCTTCCTATGTTATTTTTTTCGTCCCAACTTCGTGTGGAAAAGATGCGTCTTTAAGAGCTGGTTCGTTTGATATGCGAACGACCCATTTTTGATCAAGTTATGACAGTTGTATGTGCTAAAGCGTGGATGCCTTTAGAAAAGGGATATTTACCCCCCTCCGGAGTTCGCTTCACACCTTATCTTGACGAAACTTCACTCAAGCCTCGGTGGCGAAGCGGTTAGCGTGCTGAATCCTCCACCAAAGGGTTCCGGGTTCGAGACCCCTCCAAGAAAACTTTTTTTTTCTAAAAAATTCAAACATTTTCTTGGTCTTATCCATCATGCACATCTTTTGTGTGCACCCTTGACGTATTTTTGTGAGTATATATCACCGTCGAGGATGGGCTTTATACAAATTTCAACCCCCTTCAAAGCCCTTCCCAACCGTACAAATGTTTGGGGGGCCCTACAAGCTTCCTATGCTATTTTTTTCGTCCCAATTTTGTGTGGAAAAGATGCGTCATGAAGCGCTAGTTCGTTTGATATGCGAACGACCCATTTTTGATCAAGTTATGACAGTTTTATGTGCTAAAACGTGGATGCCTTTAGAAAAGGGATATTTACCCCCCTCCGGAGTTCGGTTCACAGCTTACCTAGGCGAAACTTCCCTCAAGCCTCGATGGCGAAGTGGTTAGCGTGCTGGATCCTCCACCAAAGGGTCCCGGGTTCGAGACCCCTTCAAAAACAATTTTTGTTCTAAAAAATTCAAACATTTTCTTGGTCTTATCCATCATACACATCTCTTGTGTGCACCCTTGACGTATTATTGTGGGCATATATCACCGTCGAGGCTGGACTTTATACAAATTTCAACCCCCTTCAAAGCCCTTCCCGACAGTACAAATGTTTGAGGGGCCCTACAAGCTTCCTATGTTATTGTTTTCGTCCCAATTTTGTGTGGAAAAGATGCGTCTTTAAGAGCTGGTTCGTTTGATATGCGAACGACCCATTTTTGATCAAGTTATGACAGTTTTATGTGCTAAAACGTGGATGCCTTTAGAAAAGGGATATTTACCCCCCTCCGGAGTTCGCTTCACAGCTTACCTTGGCGAAACTTCGCTCAAACCTCGGTGGTGAAGCGGTTAGCATGTTGGATCCTCCACCAAAGGATCCCGGGTTCGAGACCCCTCCAAGAAAACTTTTTTTTTCTCAAAAATTCAAACATTTTCTTGGTCTTATCCATCATACACATCTTTTGTGTGCACCCTTGACGTATTATTGTGGGAATATATCACCGTCGAGGCTAGGCTTTATACAAATTTCAACCCCCTTCAAAGCCCTTCCCGACCGTACAAATGTTTGAGGGGCCCTACAAGCTTCCTATGTTATTTTTTTCGTCCCAACTTCGTGAGGAAAAGATGCGTCTTTAAGAGCTGGTTCGTTTGATATGCGAACGACCCATTTTTGATCAAGTTATGACAGTTGTATGTGCTAAAGCGTGGATGCCTTTAGAAAAGGGATATTTACCCCCCTCCGGAGTTCGCTTCACACCTTATCTTGACGAAACTTCACTCAAGCCTCGGTGGCGAAGCGGTTAGCGTGCTGAATCCTCCACCAAAGGGTTCCGGGTTCGAGACCCCTCCAAGAAAACTTTTTTTTTCTCAAAAATTCAAACATTTTCTTGGTCTTATCCATCATGCACATCTTTTGTGTGCACCCTTGACGTATTTTTGTGAGTATATATCACCGTCGAGGATGGGCTTTATACAAATTTCAACCCCCTTCAAAGCCCTTCCCAACCGTACAAATGTTTGGGGGGGCCCTACAAGCTTCCTATGCTATTTTTTTCGTCCCAATTTTGTGTGGAAAAGATGCGTCATGAAGCGCTAGTTCGTTTGATATGCGAACGACCCATTTTTGATCAAGTTATGACAGTTTTATGTGCTAAAACGTGGATGCCTTTAGAAAAGGGATATTTACCCCCCTCCGGAGTTCGGTTCACAGCTTACCTTGGCGAAACTTCCCTCAAGCCTCGATGGCGAAGCGGTTAGCGTGCTGGATCCTCCACCAAAGGGTCCCGGGTTCGAGACCCCTTCAAAAACAATTTTTGTTCTAAAAAATTCAAACATTTTCTTGGTCTTATCCATCATACACATCTCTTGTGTGCACCCTTGACGTATTATTGTGGGCATATATCACCGTCGAGGCTGGACTTTATACAAATTTCAACCCCCTTCAAAGCCCTTCCCGACAGTACAAATGTTTGAGGGGCCCTACAAGCTTCCTATGTTATTGTTTTCGTCCCAATTTTGTGTGGAAAAGATGCGTCATGAAGCGCTGGTTCGTTTGATATGCGCACGACCCATTTTTGATAAAGTTATGACAGTTTTATGTGCTAAAACGTGGATGCCTTTAGAAAAGGGATATTTACGCCCCTCCGGAGTTCGGTTCACAGCTTACATTGGCAAAACTTCGCTCAAGCCTCGGTGGCGAAGCGGTTAGCGTGCTGGATCCTCCACCAAAGGATCCCGGGTTCGAGACCCCTCCAAGAAAACTTTTTTTTTTCTCAAAAATTCAAACATTTTCTTGGTCTTATCCATCATACACATCTTTTGTGTGCACCCTTGACGTATTTTTGTGAGTATATATCACCGTCGAGGATGGGCTTTATACAAATTTCAACCCCCTTCAAAGCCCTTCCCGACCGTACAAATGTTTGAGGGGCCCTACAAGCTTCCTATGCTATTTTGTTCGTCCCAATTTTGTGTGGAAAAGATGCGTCATGAAGCGCTGGTTCGTTTGATATGCGAACGACCCATTTTTGATCAAGTTATGGCAGTTTTATGTGCTAAAACGTTGATGCCTTTAGAAAAGGGATATTTACCCCCCTCCGGAGTTCGGTTCACAGCTTACCTTGGCGAAACTTCGCTCAAGCCTCGATGGCGAAGCGGTTAGCGTGCTGGATCCTCCACCAAAGGGTCCCGGGTTCGAGACCCCTTCAAAAACAATTTTTGTTCTAAAAAATTCAAACATTTTCTTGGTCTTATCCATCATACACATATCTTGTGTGCACCCTTGACGTATTATTGTGGGCATATATCACCGTCGAGGCTGGACTTTATACAAATTTCAACCCCCTTCAAAGCCCTTCCCGACAGTACAAATGTTTGAGGGGCCCTACAAGCTTCCTATGTTATTGTTTTCGTCCCAATTTTGTGTGGAAAAGATGCGTCATGAAGCGCTGGTTCGTTTGATATGCGAACGACCCATTTTTGATAAAGTTATGACAGTTTTATGTGCTAAAACGTGGATGCCTTTAAAAAAGGGGTATTTACCCCCTCCGGAGTTTGGTTCACAGCTTACTTTGGCGAAACTTCGCTCAAGCCTCGGTGGCGAAGCGGTTAGCGTGCTAGATCCTCCACCAAAGGATCCCGGGTTCGAGACCCCTCCAAGAAAACTTTTTTTTTTCTCAAAAATTCAAACATTTTCTTGGTCTTATCCATCATACACATCTTTTGTGTGCACCCTTGACGTATTATTGTGGGCATATATCCCCGTCGAGGCTGGGCTTTATACAAATTTCAACCCCCTTTAAAGCCCCTCCCGACCGTACAAATGTTTGAGGGGCCCTACAAGCTTCCTATGTAATTTTTCCGTCCCAATTTTGTGTGGAAAAGATGCGTCATGAAGCGCTGGTTCGTTTGATATGCGGACGACCCATTTTTGATCAAGTTATGACAGTTTTATGTGCTAAAACGTGGACTAGATTTTAAGAAATACATTATTTAGATTGAATATAAAATCAATTTTAGTGATTGACGAATCAAATAACTGGAACATTAAAATTATTTTAAGTTAAGTGTTTGTGAATAAGGCCCTAGAACGTTATGATGTAACGGACCCTTAAGGTTATTTGTCTGTAAATCAAAATATTTGACCAAGGCCAGTGGTTTCATAGTAAACACCTTAATTAATGCCAGTTAAATGTGAAACTGAGTGAAGGCATGGTATAGTCGATCAGATATTTCGGCTCATCCAGGTACCGTCAAAACATATACAAAACCAGTTCAATATCTTTTCAAGGGTATAAAAATATCTTATTTTGAGGGTTGCTACACGGATGCGCCGAAATATTTGTTCGACTATATATAATTTTACACAAGCTGAATCTTTCTAATTATTTACTTGCAAGTTGCAACACACATCCTTCAAAATGGTTGTTTCCGTTATAGTCCATATTTGGTAACATTGATGTTTACACCTTGTTAGTGGATTGGATGCAGGTAATTTGGGGTAATTGAAATGTTTTTGTCGCTAAGGTGTTACCATGGCAATAGGTATGTTTATTGCAGATATTGTTTATTTCACTACAAATTTAAAAACAACTTATTATTGAAAAGTAAGACTTATTTATATCCAAGATATAAAACTGCACCTTTATTTTTTTATATTTAACTTTAACATTATATTCTGGACTTATTAATACATGACAATTGATCGAAATCGCAGCCTAAAGGTCGAGACCATAAAGCTGACAACATCAATATGATTGACATGTAGTTAATCCATAGAAATGTGGATAGGGAATAATAACATAAGATTTATGCTATGAGTTGAATTTTGGGATCTCACTTAACAAGAAATATCTTTTTATGACCACTAAATCATATTATGGCCATCAATTGTTTTTTTTTTTTTTGTCTATTATGTTCTATACTTTATGTATGTTTGTCCCCATGGGTTGAGTGTGAGACAGGACCGTCTCACTCGTAGTATTGGGCCTAATTCTGACCCATATAAAATAAAGAGTTTATTATTATTATTATTATCATAATTATTAGACTTCCAGTCCTATTCTATTTCTATAGTTAATCCAATAACATAGAATGGCAAAGCCTTCTGTATATTACACCATAGTCGAATGAAGATTCTTGACCACATTCCGGTTCAAATAATTATTATTATCATTTGCTTGGATACGAGCAAATGGTGGTTGTTGTGGATAAAAGTTCGATTCTCGATGGGGGTGTGATTATAATTATTAAGGGGGGTGTTCAGCATTTTCGATAGACTTTAATATATCTAAATAGTCTCCAGAAGTACAAGTAATCCACGAATATCATATAATTCATTCAATTATACCCCTACCTAAACATTTATCCTTCATTTTATGTATTTGTGTTTTCTATGTAAGTTATAGTCTTACTAAACGACGAGTCGTATTTTTGACTTTCATACACTGATATTTGTGAATACACAGGGGATTTGAAGGCTTAAATTTTGAGGGAGAGTTTGGAACATTATTACAGATTATATTAGTCAAAAAA
Source organism: Lottia scabra (assembly GCA_029955415.1). Classification (NCBI taxonomy): domain Eukaryota; kingdom Metazoa; phylum Mollusca; class Gastropoda; family Lottiidae; genus Lottia; species Lottia scabra. Next base: position 2,749,857 of record JARJEI010000018.1, on the reverse strand, counting down.
TTCCAGATTCTGAGACTAAAAGGTTTTTTGGTCGAACAGTTAGTGAACATATCCCCTTAAGGTATATAATTATCAAAAATTGCATTGATATGTTTACTACTTAGTAATGTCATTTTAAATCGAATAATACCCCCATATCTATTATTATTTTCCATATAAGGAAATAATCATTTTTTTCTAATTATAAAATGAATGAAAGTAAGTATCGAATTCTAATGAACATTCGCTAATTCTTTCACTCATGTCGGTAAGACATCAAAGTTTATTCAAAATATCAAAAGTATATATTAAAAATGATTTTGTCTTCCTGACAACGCATTGATGTGTCAATTTGAGATCTAATTAAACATGATTTTGGTCTAGTTGATCTGTCGCTTTCATTTTTGTCGGGTGATCCTTTTGGAAACTTAGAGTAGACTTTTTTTTCTAATTTCCCTCATTGCACACTGCTTGTTGTTTGTCAATCCGCATTAGCCCAGTAGGGTGCAGAAAAGTTTCATTTCATTTTTTCCACATATGTTAAAGACTCTTCAACAGTTGGAAATCAAAAATAAGAGATGGTTAGTGCTGCTGTACTGACTAAATTTCCCTTATTGCCCACTGCTTGTTGTTTGTCCATCCACATTAGCCCAGTAGGGTGCAGAAAAGTTTGAATAAAGAAACCAAGTACTAACAATCTGAACCGCAAACAGAAATCCAAAAAGACATTTTGGCGAAACATAGGTAACAGCTTATGAACTTTGCAAATGAGGAATTATATCAATCAATTTCATTCCATTTTTTGCACATATACCTTCGCCTCCAGGCCGATTCTTGAACCACGTTATGCCATCGATCTTGTTACTACAGATTACTAGACACGAACCAATTAAACCCATAAAGGCGAACCTAGCCTGGTAGTAGATTACTTTTTCAATTGGTATAGTATCTCTTAAGTGGCGTTGAAACTAACAACTTCGAGTCTACAAAATATTGGAGAAATATCGCAAGTTGCAGAAAGGGTTGTTGCATGTTCAAAAAATGTTGATGAACTGTTGGAAAAAGAAATTCCGAGGTATTTTTGTTGGAACATGTTAATACTGTGAAAACTCGACGACTGTATTGTGCACAAAGATGAACTTAGGACAGAAGTTAATTTCTATTGTTCTAGGGCCTTATTCTCGAAAACGTAACTTAGATAAAATCCAGATTTTAAGAAATACAGCAATCTGATTGGGTAATAATACTTAATTTACAATCGATTTTAGTAACTGACCTATCAGATTACCGGATCACTAATATCATCTTAAGTTAAGTTTTCGAGAATTAGGCTCTAGTCTGTGAACTTGAATAAGACCCGTCCAATCACAATTCCGATCTATCAAGCTGTTAATTGGTACGGATAATTCGGGAAAGATCAATGCCAAGAGGTTTGGCCAAAGACCAGCTGGAATTAAGGATATTCATCAGAACTTGAGTTGTTAAGCTTGTAAAATATAGATGTTTCTTTTTTTTTCTTCAAAGATAATCACAGGAAGGCATTGTTTTGAATTTTTCAGCTGCTAATATATCGACACATAGTCACTAAGATTGCTATAATATTTCAAAGCACACCTTGTGATTGTTTGTGACAGTTTGGAAACTTCGTGGTGTTGACAACCTAATCTGAAAGTGCACAATAGGATTGTGTAACACATTGGCATTGGAGTTTGAAGGTTATGGTACAAGTTGAATCTCCATTGTATAACTCATGTTAAGAGTTAAGGATAAGATTCTCCATAATCCGCTAATTATCACAGGAATTATGGTGACTATTTTACTCTTGTCTTTAATCAGTGTAACTATCAGTCGAGCTATAGTGTGATATTCAGTGCGGACATAGAACCTGGATTTTAACGAGCTCGGTACTAGTGGAGTGTTTCTGTGATTTAACAGTGGTTGTGGTTGGATTGTGGATTCTGTTCCAGTGGTCGAACTGACATATTAGTTATTAGCTATATAGTCTGTCTAGTCTTTATTAACTCAATTAATACAGCGAATAAGGACGTGAAACTGTTCATCATTAATTAATGTGTGTATATGAATGAACTAGTGAACACGACAATTATTTAAAAGAACATTCTTGGAATATATTTTGGAAGAAAATTTGAAATGGAGTGGGCAATTGACAGCATGAACAGCACTCTATCTAAATACGAGGAGATGATTTTAGACGGTAGAATTAGAAGTTTAGGTACATGGGGTTATTTCTCAACAGCTATTTATTTGACCCTTATTGGTAAGTGTTTCGATTATAAAAAAAAAATTTTGGAAGATTTTTCTCTCTAACCATATCTTGTACACAATAGAATAATTCCTTTTAATACGATTTTCGTATTTTGAGATAAAGCGAACATATAGATTTTAATGTTATTGCTAATTGTTTGCCCAGAAAAATTTAATTTTCTCTATAGATATTATTACACACTGCGAATTACACACGCTATTGACTTGCTTGGTTAAAGGAATACAACCTCTTAGAATGAACAAAAAATCGAAATTTTCAAATTTGGTCAATAGAAGTTTATATTCATCAAGGGACTTGCTTGGTTGCATAACTATACAACAGATTACCCAAATAATCTGATAAATCCAGAAAACAATGTTAATGTACTATAATAGAAAAACCCTTAATCAAATTTAAGGCGTTTATCAATATTATAACCTGTTATTATATGGAAATTTACAACGTTGATGAATATATACTCTGATTAACCAAATTTGAGAACTTAATTTTTTTGTTCATTTTAAGAGGTTGTATCGCTTTAAGAATGATCTAGACGTATAACCGTAGGAATTGTCATGTATCACAAGTTAATCAGATATTATTTATGATCAGTATTAGTTAGTGAAATAATAAGATTACTACACACGCACGTATCCTATCTTCTTTATCCATAATCTCGATTTATTGTCTCTCGTTATACAATATTGTACAGGTAAAGGGATATATTCGTTTACTGTATCGATATTCCAATGACCAGAATATTGTCAACACGATTCGGTTTCGCTCTTTGTACTAGTATCAATTTAATTTAATTAGCATTTAATTTAATGATCTAATGAACGACAATGTAAATTGTTGAAACGTTTTGTATAAAGTATTGTCTGTTTTTTTAAATAAATTATAACTTTTGCCTCGGATCACGTTTTTATAAAAATGTATGTCTTAGGCTTTTATGTTACACTATGTCGAAGGCCTTGCTAAAGTCTACGAAGGTGCAAAATAGCCTCATATTACATTGTTTTATTTCTTCAGGAATAACAGCTACTATTGGTAACAGTTTGGTGGTTATACTTATCATGACGGATAAAAGATTGAAGAAAAGTCCACACAATTTATTGCTGTTAAACATGGCTGCCTCAGATTTGGGAATATCTATCCTTGGTTATCCTCTTACAACGGCTTCTAATTATGCTGGACGCTATCTGTTTTCTGACTATGTTTGTGTTATCCAAGGATTTTGGTGCTTTACCTTCGCTCAATCGTCTCTTAATACCTTGATTCCAATTAGTATATACAGATATATTGCTGTCTGCAAGCCTCATCTTAGTAAGTATACACTTTTATCCATTTACTTTTTCTCCCCTTTTTGGTACTTTTAACACATATTAATTGATTTCCTACCTTTATGTTTTATGTCTTTACAATTTGCGTTTATCTAAATCCGATTTATAATGATAAACTCCAAGCACAAACGATCCCAACCGTACACAAATCTGAAATCCATGTAAACATATTGGCAATATATTAGTAGCAGCAATTGAATTTTAAATTGAGAAAGTATATATCTTCAACAAATGAATTTCATAATGAAATGTCTTATTTGTTTTTCTTGTTTTTCAGGTTATCATCTGACTAAGAGAGCTACAGTGTTCGTTATTTTGCTAGTGTGGATCTACACTCTAGCCTGGACAGCACCGCCTTTATTTGGATGGAGTTCCTATACTTATGAACCATTTGGTACTTCCTGTAGTTTAGATTGGGGCAGTCCCAAACCACTCGATGTGGCCTATATATATATTCTCTTCTTCTCTTGTTATTTGATCCATATCGGTATCATATCCTATTGTTATTATTATGTCTACAAGAAATCCGTCAATTTAAAACTACATCCAGTTCAAGCCCCGATATCATACGAACATGCTGTAGAATATAAAAACCACCGAGCTGAATCTAAAATTACAACAGTAAGTACAAGTTTATAACTAATATACAAAAGTTACAATATTATGTGGACACTCTAAAAAGATAACAGAGTTGATATCACACAAAGATATCCGTGAATTAGAGAGATATAGCTTTGTTTAACATACAGCCAATGGCAATAAAACAAAGAATTACTTTCACACTGCTGTTATTCGTTTTGAGCAGCCAGTGTTCAGAAATCTGTTAAATCTTACCAAGTGCTCTGACTGGCACTTTCATTAAACAGCAGAAAAACTTTTCATTAAACCTTTCTGATCCGACTTTTTTGCTGTTTGTGGGTGTCTTGTCATTCATGTTTTGTTCCATTTTTAGATGTGTGTAGTAATGGTAGTAGTGTTGATAATTGTTTGGGCGCCGTATACCTTTGTGTGTCTTGCCTTGATTTACAAACCCGATATACCAGTTTGGTGGACGACACTTCCAACAATGTTTGCTAAACTAGCCAGTATGCTGAATCCATTTATCTACGCTGCTACTAATTCCAACTTTAGAGCTACATTCACAGCGGTGTTTAAACGCAGTAATATTGTACAACCAAAGATTGTGGTGAAACAGAGTGGTCAGCTGATAGCAGAAGAGTAAGTATACATCTGACCTGGGGCCTTATTCTCGAAAACTTAACTAAAGAGGATTTTAGAGATCCAGTAATCTAATTGATCAGTTACTAAAATCTTATTATCCAATCAGATTTTTGTATTTCTTAAAATCTGGATTTTATCTAAGTTAAGTTTTAGAGAATAAGGCCCCAGGTAGTTGCTCAAATATATGGCCTCTGATAAATGTCCCCCAGTGGAAGAAGGTGCTTAACACGAAGGTTTTCAAGTATTTTTCCTGAATGATCATACGTGGCATTCACTCGTATCTACTTCGGAACTAGACTAGTGGCTAGATAACCTCGTATACTATATGGTCGTCGCCATATTGAATAAATTATAGTTAAGCCAATCACAACCATTCTTCAGAGAGTGTCGTCTTCTTTCATTCAATTAAATTTCGAATTTCCTGTCATTTCAGAAGAAGAACAAATGTAAGTGACATATTTATGGTGGACAGGACTAAAGATGGAGTATATATCGGTCTTTCTGCTGTTGATATCGGCACAGGTCAAAGTTCAAGCTGTCCTGCACCAACAAGACCTCAATGATAAAGGTTCTGAGCTATTGAGAATAGTTAAATTAGTATGACCCATGCCGATTGTTTGTTAATGCTTTGAGGAAGGTTATATCAACTAACTTCTAACAGCTCGGTGGTTGCTGCCTTAACAGGTGGATCGCTTTGATATTGGATGAACCATTATAAAATAAATTCCAACATCAGGTGGTTGCTGCCTTAACAGATGGATCACTTTGATATTGGATGAACCATTATAAAATAAATTCCAACATCAGGTGGTTGCTGCCTTAACAAATGGATCACTTTGATATTGGATGAACCATTATCAAATGAATTCCAACAGTGGTTGCTGCTCTAAAGGATGGATCGACAATAAGCATCAAGTCGGTTCACGAATGAATTATCCTTAACACAGAGATAATAAAACCCAAGCACGAACGATCCCAACCGTAAAACGAATCTCGAAATTCATGGGAACACATTGGCAATATATTGGTAGCAGCTAATGAACTTTTCATGTAAGGAAGTATATTAATAAATGAGTAGATATTCCATAATGAAAAGTGGTATCAGGTGTCAAGACTTCGAACCCATGGGACAGGAGAAGTGTTCAGCACAATTATTATTTTATTTCTTGTATATAGATTAGGACGAAGTGGATTTCACTGAAAAGAATGACGGAAATGAACAAGTACCACAAATTTGTTCAAGTGTTAAAGTTCGGAGAATAGCACACTTGGAGAATTTCTTACGCCGATGTGAACAGCCTATGGTAGGCCTTCTCAAATGGCGAAGATATGGCCTGCGATGCCCTCAAGAGTGGTCTCTCAAAAATGACCCAATCCGCATTAACGCTCTGTTAGTTATGATGGCTCTATTTGGCCATTATATTTCATTCATAAAAGGCTTTAGGCCCTTTACAAAAAATAATTAAAAGGCCTGTCTTATGGCTGGTATGTTCTTATCTGAACATTTAAGGAGAAGACTTCTATAGTGAACAATTATATTATAAACTAAACATGGTTATACATAAGAATGAACTGAACACATCAGACATGATAGGAATTATAAGAATCAAGGGACTGTACTCTGTTTAGTATTCAGACAACAAGTAACCTACATAATCTGAATATCCTCCATCTCCTTCCCTTACAAAGATGCTAAAATAAAAACATGATACATAACACAATTACAGTCCTCGCAATTGATATGATAATTGTCTAAATTATTTTAAATCATAGTCATTAAACCTCACAGGCATTCGCTTTGCACGAGAAGATCTTCTCACTGGTTGAGTTTGTTCTCTTATCTTAGGGTACTTTAATATTGGTTTTGGGATGGGGAATGTCTCCACTACTGGAATTTCAGGTTGATCATTTTCTTCTGGAGCTCTTTCATTTACTATAGGTCTATAATCATCTTCATCTTCACTGTCTGAATCACTGTCATTTTGTTGAATATTTTGATTAGAACGTTGTACTGCTTTATAGTTTTCATCTGAATCAGTTGAGTTTTGAGCTACAGGTGACCATATTGATGTTCCGCCTTTCTGACCTTTTGGTGGATAGCGTAGTCGTAAATCTTTACGATTGCGTACTGTAATTAATCCCGAGGATAACCGTACAACATATTTTCGAACTTTCAAATTTCTCTCTTGAATTACACCATATCTATCCCATCGCTTTGACTGTCTGTTTTGTACAACAACTGGATCTCCAATCTTCAACACAGGTAATTCTTTTCCTGGGCGAAGTCTATCCATTCTCTGTCGTTCTTTTGCTACGCATTTGTCATAATCACTAAGTTCTTTGTGCCAATCTTTGGACAAACTACTCTTATGAGCTGGAACAGTATCTCTGACAGAATGTCCATACACAAGTATTGCTGGAGATAAGCCTGTTGACTTCTGTGGGGTATTACGAATTTGTAAGAGTCCTTTAGTCCACTGTTCATAGTCTATTTTACCATGATGAAAGCATTTCCTTAACAATGACTTTGCTTGTTTAACTCCATTTTCTGCATACGAGTTACTTTGTGGATAATGTGCAGATGATGATATCCATCTCACTCCCCATCGCTTACAAAAATCTCCAAATTCTGCTGATGAAAAGGGTGGGCCATTATCTGTGTATAAAATTTCAGGAACAGTTGTATCAGCAAAGAAACTTCTTAGTTCTTGTATGGTTGTCTGGGCTATTGTCTTTGACATTTTGCTCACACTAAACCATCCACTTTTCCAATCAGTTATTATCAAAAACTTAGTATTGTCTATGTCTGCAAAATCAGCTGATATATACTGGAAACATCTTTGTGGAATAGGAAGGTGAATTTCTGGTTCTGCTGTTTGACTGGGTCTATCTTCTTCACATAAACTACACTGTCTACATTTCTGTTCAATCTGTACATCAATTCTTGGCCAATAAACAACTAATCTAGCTCTAGATTTCACACCTACTATGCCTCTATGACCAGAATGTAATTCATCTAGCACACGTTGTCTTAATCGTTTAGGGATCAAAAGTCTAACTCCATAAAGAATAAAGTTATCATCGCTTATTGATAATTCATCTTTGACATTCCAATAGTCTCTGATTGATTCATCAAGTTGTTTCTTACTATCAGGAAAACCATGTTGGATAGTGTCCTTCAATAACTGATATTCAGGATCATTGTCAGCAACAGCACGTACTTGCTCTAAATCTAGTGTATACTGGGCTTGGTCCATAGATGCAGACTGTATTGCTTTAACATATAATGATGAAGCTCTTGAATCGTCAAAGTCTTCTTGATCTGGTTTAGAAACTGGGTTTCTTGAAAAGGCATCTGCTATCAAATTGCTTGATCCTGCAATATATTCACAAACGCAGTTGTAGTCCATACATTTCAATAAGTTCCGCAATATTCTTGTATTCGAAACTTCGTCTAATCTTTTCGAATTGACCAATGATACTAGGGGTCTGTGGTCTGTAAATACTGTAAATCTTGGTCCACCTAGTAAAAACTTCTTTGCCTTTTTCAGGCTCCATGCTAAGGCAGTGATTTCACTTTCAATAGGTGCATACCGCGTTTCAGCGTCAGTGAGGCTTCGACTTCCAACCATAATGGGCTTCCAATTACCATCAGGCTGTTTCTGTTTCAAGACAAAACCAAATCCTGTTATACATGCAGCATCAGTGTATATTTGTAGAGGTGCACCAGGTCTAAAAAAGGCTAATGTTGATGGAGATGACAGATGCTTCTTTGCTTCATTAAAGGCTTGCTGTTCATCTTTATTCATCTTGAAACTACCTCGATTTTTCTTCAGTAAGTGACGAAGTGGTGCTAATTTTCTCGTTAGAGCTGGGTCATATGGAGCGAGTTGGTTGGCTAAACCATGAAATGATCTCATCTTCTTCAAAGTATCTGGCTCTGGAAAGTTATCAATAGCTTCTATTATGTTTGGATGAATGCAAAATCCATCTTTGCTAATCTTCAATCCAGCAAATTCTATATCCGATTGTTTCCATTTAAATTTCTTAGGGTTAAGTCGGATGTTTTCCTGTCTACAACGATGTAGGAAATTTCTAACATTTTGTAAATGTTCTGTTTCATTTCTGCCATAAACTAGAATATCATCAACCAGTCTGGCTATTCCTTTAAGACCTTGTAATGCTTCACTAATTCTACGATTATAATGTTCTGGTATAGAGTTAATTCCAAATGGTGCTCTTTCAAATCGAAATCGACCAAAGGGTGTCAAAAAGGTTGTCAAGTCCTTAGATTCTTCAGACAATGCGATCTGATGATATCCCTTTTTAGCATCAAATGACGAAAAGTACACTGCAGATTCAGCTTCTATCATCTGGGCACAATCAACAACTCCTGGTGATTGAAAGTATTCACGTTTACAGTAAAAGTTTAACTTTCTAAAGTCTACACACATCCTTATATCTGAAGTTCCTTTTTTCGGAGCGATTACTATGGGACTAACCCAATCTGTCGGATAGGTAACCTTCTTGATGTGACCATCAGACTCTAGTTGATCTAATTCAGCTTTCAGCTTTTCGTTATACGCAAGAGGTATATTTCTTGGAAAATGTACTTTCGCTGGTATTGCATTTTCGTCCATTTCAATGTGGAATGGACCTCCTTTGAGTGGTTGACCTTCTGTCGAAAATACATCTGAAAATTCTTGTCTTATGTCTTCAGATGTCACTTTGGTTGGCGTTGGTATTTTTGTTGGAACTGAAATCTCTTTCAATGAATACTGCGGCGTAGTGTTGATAATAACAATGCCTAATTCGATCAGGGCATTTCTGGACAAAATAAAAGAATTCAGGTCTCGGAAGAATACTAGTGGCTTTGTGATTTGCTTATCACCAAACTTTATCTTTGCATCAAAGTATCCCACAGCTTCCATACTACTACCACTGGCATTACATGTATTCACCATTTCAGTTGTTGGAGGGAACAAATTTGCTATATCATCATGTAATTCATCAATTCTACTTGCTGGAGCACAACACCAATCTGAGCCTGTATCTATTTCACACTCTATTTTATGATTGTCAATATAAACATCAACTGTCTGTGCACAAGATTTTGTGATTGAACAAACTATTCTACTCAATTTCTTCTGTCGAAATGATCTATCTCTATCATTTGTTTGTTTAGGCTTGGATCTGCAAACAGATGTGAAATGATTTTTTCCCTTACAGTTGTGGCATTCTTTGCCATATGCTGGACATTCATTTGGTCTATGAGTCTGCCTAAAACCACAATAACTGCATTTTTTCTGCTGATTTCTACTTAGTGACCTTTGAGATCTCTCACTATTTCTGTTCTGTGAGTGTTTTTGATGTCTTCTTGGACCAATTGCATTCACATTCTGTTTTGGCCTCTCTAATTCAATCTGTGTTTTCTTTAAATTTTCATCTGCTTCTAGTTCTTCTAGTGCCATTGCCAAATTTAATTTCTTCGTTTTTAGCATTTCTTTACGAGCGTCTTCACTTCTAGTTGAAAATACGAGTTTCATCAGTATCAATAGATCAGTAGCAGTCTGTTTACAGTTCAAACAAAAGTTTTCAGAAAAGTCACAATCTTCTGATATTTCTGCAACACATGAATAAAACTGTCTGCAGGTTTGATCTGTGCTTTGCACTGCTGCATTGAACTGGTGTCTAGCAACCCATACCGGGCGATTGGCTTCTATTAACTCTTTGGCAATATTCATTACATTGGCAAGATCCTCCCTCTCTGCTTGACCTAACTGTAACATGAGTGCGTTGACCTTTGAAAATGTTTCAGGAACCATAGCAGTCTGTAACGCTGTCAGTTTTACTTCCCATGGCTTATTTCCTATTCTAGCCTCTCTTATGAATGATTGGAAAGCTGATTCCCAAGTACGGTGACGTAATCTTGAACTTGTCAAAATGTCTAATTTTTCTGGGCATAATGTTTTCAAAAGACTCCATGGTATTTTCTCACCTCCAGGATTTCTCAACTCCTGTTGATTATTAATGTTTTGGCGACTCTGTCGATTTTCATTCATCTGTGTTGACTGTAATACAGCCGTGACTGTTTGAGCAACGATATTCGATATCATCGCTGGGTCCATCAAAACTGGCGTTCCTGGGGCTGATACCGATGGTCTTATGGTCTTTGCTGATGTATACTCTTCATCAGTATCACTCATTTTGTTGTATTAACTCAATAAAAGTTCAATTAAAATGCTATTTTAATGTTTATCAAACCACTTCCTGTTGCTACATGGGCGCAGCCATCTTTGTTTTTCTGAATTTGTTTGTGATCTATTTTCTATTTACCGCTTCTATTTCCACCATTTCTCTGTTAAAATGGCTTCTAGTTTGCTCGCAGCGCCATGGTATGTTCTTATCTGAACATTTAAGGAGAAGACTTCTATAGTGAACAATTATATTATAAACTAAACATGGTTATACATAAGAATGAACTGAACACATCAGACATGATAGGAATTATAAGAATCAAGGGACTGTACTCTGTTTAGTATTCAGACAACAAGTAACCTACATAATCTGAATATCCTCCAATGGCATCTTTTCAAAAGATCTTTCAGTGTGCCCAGATCTTGGTAGCCACATTTCCGGGCGATAATCATAGCACGTGATGTTGTAGATATGAAAATTTCAATGTGTATTTGGTTCTGCACATGTGCTAAGCTTCAGGGCATTCAAAATAACTGTATTCATGTTATGTTTCAATGGATGTTTCTGCTGTCGTAGAATTTTTAATCTTGTGAACTTTATTTTCAAAACTACTCTGTTATCTTTATAAAACATAGCTGGGGTTGGTATTGGGTCTTTTAGAAGATACTCTCCTATAGAAGACTGGCCAAGTTCACAAGAAGAGAATAATTAGTCTAAAACTATGTTACCTCCCTTTATTTGGCGGTGCTTTTATGACAGTTTTGGTTCCGAATCGTTAGAACATGTCGTTAGTGTGGAATTTTACATTATGTATCCCATAATGTTGACCGATATAGTAGTGGCGGGTGTTGCGCGCGAAGCACACCATGCTTACTCTTTTCGAAGCACCTGGTGGTATTTCTCTTTGGAGTAGTCCACAACTATGTAACTATTGATCTCGTTTTTGCCAAGTTTTTGGATGCGATTTTGATTAACGGAATTGTTCTGCTTGTACAGATTTTATTACATTAAAAAATTAATTGTAATATATTTTGTAGACACGGATCTAGGACCGATATTGAATAGAAATATTACATTTTCCTTCCACAATATGTGAATTACTTAAAATATTGTTGTGCTACCTTGACTGTATGTTAATAATAGAGACTTTAATTTAATTAGAGACTTACATTTCCTTTGGGTTGCAATGAGTCTTATATCTGGTCAATGGGTAGTGGCATTGACGTGATTATGTAATATTAGGGGTCACAGAATTCTCAAGGGGAGTTGACAGCACTAGACATATTGAAATGAAATTGCAAAGCCGGACAAGCCTCATTTTGTTCATCTCCCCGTGGTCAAGTTATTCTCTTTAACTACCGTACATCTAATACCTTAACAGATAACCCAGAGTGAATCTCGGACAATTGTCGATCCATTACAGTGTAACTAATAATAGCAACCAATCAAATGTACTGTAGTATCGAGTTATGGCCATAGAGTTATATATGGCGACTATTACAACGTAGTCTTGGTTAACCAATGAATAAAATTTGCAATTCATTCGACGGCTGGGTGATAAGAAATAAACGGTTTTCATTGGTACGTGTAGGATATTGTCGCCAATCAAATTTGTCCGTATTTCTAGTACTATTATCGGTCATGGCTTTTGACGTACATAGTAAATGAGAAAGGTATGACATTGGGATGATGCATTTTGTTAGATCTTCAGATTGTATTTCAGTCTGTTAGAGCGTTGGTTCATCTGTTGGTTCATTAGAGACGACTTGTACAAGCATTGCACTTACAATTTCCGTCGGTCAGCAGATAATACGGGAGAGGTCAATGCTTTTTTTTAAAAACTAAGTTGTTATGCTTGTAAAATATACAGATGTAGATGTTTCTTTCTTTCTTGCTCTATTCTAACTAAATAAGATAAACTAGGCTTGAGATCTTTGGTAAACATTTATTTTGATTTATGTTCATTTCATTATATTTTGATTATAAATATACATGTAAATATATCACAGATTACAGAATACTGACTCTAATACTCGTTATATTATAACATCTTCGATAAGCTAAAAGACTGTTCAGAAAGAGGAACGGCTCAGCTTCTACTGGAGATTTATGGCATATATGGCGTCCATTTAACGCTGGTATTGACAAATATAGAAAGCATCTACGATCAAATTGACGAATCCCAACCTTTTTCAAACTGTAGCCCAAACCAGGAAATCACAGATTTTTTTAAAAGATATAGTTCTGCAAAGATGTAGATATACGATTTTTACATTCAGGGTACACAGAGCCCCAGATCCCTGACAAATCCTCCATGGCCCCCGGATTAGGAACCACTGAGATAGGGGATAGGAATCTGCTACTACTCGAGTATTGGAGACAATTGTAGCTTCTATTTACTCAGTCCTATATTTCGACCATCATTTGATGATTCGGATAAAACTTGACATAAGCAGTATATTTCATATCACTCAGCAGTTACTATAGTTAAAGCCATAAATCCGTTAGTAACAGGTAGAGCTGAAGCAGTTATTTAACACGACTTCACCGTCCTATTTCTTGTTCACAAAAGACGAATTATAGGTTTTTATCCAATGCACACGGTCTGATAAAAGTTTGTCCGATACTTCTTAACCATTTGTTAGCCACTGAAAAAAGACAATTGATAAATAGGTGAGGATAAAAGGACTTAACAAAAGATGAACAAGTGACGGCTGCAGACTGTTCTAGGTGGGCATAGGCTCCCCAAATTTGAGTCTCAGACTGTTGCAATGGTAGGGCAGAAATTGTGGAGGGGTCTGCACGAATCATAGTCAGAACTGTCAGAACTGGATTTGAGTGAACTGGAACACTGTTCCGGACAAAGATTTTCTGTCCCAACTAGCGAGATGATGCATCTGGAACAGTGACGAAATCGATATGGCGTCAAATGTTGCAACCGTTTTTTAAGTGCAGTGATAGCAGTTACTTTCTCTCCAGAACCTGTCTAGAACTACTCAGATTTTAATTCCGTACAGAACTTTCCACTTCCTGTCCAGAACAATTCCAGAAAGCTTGCTCGGAACAGAACATCTGGAACAGGTCAAGGACATTCGTGCAGACCCTAGTTTCAGCTTTTCTTATCACTTTCTACACTACAACAAACCGACACAAACATACAAGTAACATACCCCACTTATCTCCCAACACCACAGGACAACCGGCATGTAGAGTTCTAGAATCAGGAAGACCATTACGGAATGTATTGAACCAAAATGCTGCTGTTCCCTGCAATAATTAATCGTAAATGGTGAGGTTGAAAAGTTGCTATCATTTCAAATGGTCAATAGCTCTGAGTGAACAAGACTTTCCATGATATGTTACCCCTAGTTTTCTTGCTGGTATGGAGCCCTGAGTATGTTGCTATGTTAATGTTTGCGTAAGGAAGGCTCAGAAAAGAATACTACAGTCCTTAAACAATGTACGAATACATACAAAGAACCAACGAACAAAACAAATATTACAATGCGGGGATGTTTTTAATTAAGTGTGATTCATTGACGAGCGCTATATGACGACAGACCACAATAATGTTTAAGAATGAGGTCGTTTAATGGAGTTATCTCCCATTTGACAAGATAAACGCTTCGACACAGTCTCTGAAGCGAATGGGTTTTTTAGTTGATAAAGTTAGTTTTCGATTGGTAACTTTATAAATCATTACAGACTCTCCCTTAATAAAAAAAAATAAAGAAACCAAGTACTAACGATCCGTACCGCTAAACGAAACTCGAAATCCAAAAAGACATTTTGACGAGACAAAGGTAACAGCTTATGAACTTTTTACGTGACCTGACGACAAATTTTTATAAGTTCAAGGGACGCAACTGGTGAAAACACATCAATTTCGACAATACAAGGGACGCAACTCATAATAACCCCATTATAACCGATGTATACTATTTAAAACCCAATCTTACCTTTCTGGCCGGAATTCTCGATTTAGTTCGAGGAAAAACAGTTGCACCACCAAATTCCACATCACTCAGCTAAATCAAAGAAAAAATAAAAAATGAAAAATATGTTATAGGGAAGTAGGGATGGATCGGCTAGTTGGTCGGTTGTTTAGCTTGCCCGAGGGTTCGAGTGCGATTTAATCAGAAGTCGATATGATATATATTTAAAAATTAGTTTCCAGTGATACATTTTAGAGGAGCTAACATAGAATACGCCGATTCAGCTAGCTACACATTACACATTACCAATGACATCGTTGTTTGATATCAGACTTCCGTGTTATCTATTCTATGTCTATCGAGCAGCATAACCCTTGAACAACTTTCGGATGGCGGCCATTTTCAACCATTACTGCATTATGGTTGATAATACTTACATAAAACATCCACGTTGCTATTCTCTCACCAGAATCTTTGAACTGGGAATAATCCGACTCTATTTCACCATTCTTGGACTGATATAAAATAAGAAATAGAGACATACCCGTAGCCAGGGGGGGTTCGGGGGGTTCGTACGAACCCCCTCTTAAAAACAAATAAGCACTGTTAAAGTAGACCTTCTGTTTGAATTGTAACTGTTAAAGGTGAGTTTGATTGCTTTGCGAGTCCATATAACCCCCCCTTGGAAATTCCTGGCTACGGGCCTGAGAGATAAGATGCAGCGGCGTAGCCAGGTTTTCGAAATTGGGGAAGGGGGGGGGGGGTGGGGGGTGGGGGGGGGGTGCAATGGTAAAGATGAACCGACAGAATATATTGACATTGCGAGCGAGGGGTGTGGTCCAAAAGCCCGCCTGATGTTAGTGGGGGTCCAGGAGGCGAAGCTCCCGGAAGCTCTGGGGTTTTAGCTATTTGACACACTGCAGGAAGGCTATTTGAAGCTATATTTTGGACTTTTTTTATGTTTATGCCTGCGGTCGGTCGGCTCAACTTTACCGACCGCACCTTTTCAACCGACGGATATCAATAATGGGGGGGGGGGGGGGATTTGTCCCTTTGACATGATCTTTTTTATTTTTTCATTAAAGCATTTGATTGTATTTTAGTTCAAGACGAACACTTTTGATGTTCTCTTATGTGTTATTTTGAATTGCAGGATAAATGTTTAATAAATGAATTAACAGATATGTACTTACCAAACAGTCTAGATGAGGGCCATATAACCCTCCTAAACCATAATTCACCACCTACCGATAGAGATAAAATTAAGACATGCATACATGTTACAATTATTCATTAAAGAAATGGAAATTGAGTTTGAGGTACCATATATATAGGCCTGTATCAACGGCTATTTAAAAATTCGTGCATGTGCTTCCGTTGGTTCTTCAAATCAACAGGCCTTATTAAAAATCCATGGCCAGAAATCCATCGAAGACGTATCACTAAGTTAACGATTGCCTAATTCTCTGAAGATACCCTGTACAGTGAAAAGAGATTCTGTGTGTCAGTGTCAGTTTAAAGTAGGTAACTCTATATTCTCACCTGAAAGGCCTCGGCATATGTATTGTGTGGACGGACATCAGTCTTGAAACCAGTTAATAAACTAATACGTCTGGATAATCGACTAACAACTGGATTAGTGTCGTACAACCAGGCACTGGAAATATGAACAGAATGATTTTGCTACATGACATGCCAACGCGTTCTAATTCTTGCACTGTATTTGGTAACAGAGTAGTATTTACTGTATTTGGTAGAGAAACACTCTCCAGTGTACAATATGTGAAAGATATCTTAACAAGACAGTGAGATAAGCTTTCACATTTTAATGATGATCTGTTGGGTGATCTTTTAACACCAACAGCTTGTAGCACGGTTCAAAAGATAAACCAAGATTTAAACCTAAGATGACAAGGACGGAGGATTCTTTGGTTGGTTGGTAGATGGCAAGTTTACGTTCGCTTCCAGCAGCAGCTGATATCGCAAACTAGCGGAGCATTCAACTGTAGCTTAAAACTCTGGTTTCGGAATAAATTTGACCTCACTTACTTTTTACTGATCCTGGTTTCATCTTCTCTGTGTACTTTATCATCACCCAGAACATACGATCTAAACATCTAAACAGAACGTGATAATAAAAATCCATACAAGCAAAACAATTTCATTAAACAAAAATCTCGTCCAGAGCATGACAAAATTGTGTGCAATAATTATATAGCAGTGTACTTCCCATACGAGAAGTACCATCAGGTGTTTTATTGTAAATTATAGTTCAAATTATGTTACAATAAGGAGTTATTCCCCATAATTTTAATTATTTATTGATATATTATCACGATCAAGTGAGAAAAAAGGCCCTTTGATATTTTGCTCAAGGTATATTATAAAATATAAGGGTAAAATTAAAACATACCAAAAGCTTTGCTAAGGCTGAATAGCTTGTAATTGAAATAGCAAACGTCAGACTTTATATTATTTTCAACGCTACTTATACTGTCCATAAATTACATGCACTGTCAGGGCTTATGTTATAATTGTTCGCTTTTGCTCAAATAAAACTATGTCTAGATAGAAACCGCTTACCCCATCTGTAGTCATATTTTTCAAGACCTTGATTTCCTGGTCATTAATGACGTCATGAAAGACTAATATAACGGGGTCCAAGTTGATGTATTCAAGTTTAGCCTGAATAAACGGAATACTGGTTTTCCGGAACTTGCAAAATAATTCCGACAATTCTACTTGTGACTGAAATAAAATATAAAAATCCGTACCAGAAAGACAATTCCGTTTATCAGAGTCATGTCCGAAGCATGGCAAATTCAAACGTAAAAGTTGTATAATGGACCTCTTTAAAGAAAAGTACCATCTATTGACTAAAATGTGTTATAAGTAGATTAAGAGCTTATATCTTTTAATCTTCTGCAGTTGCCCATTTTCCACCAGACGACGATTTTGAAGCTGTTCACGACGAGTTTTTACGTTTTACTTTATACACTTTCAATATTTCTATTTTCAATGCACAGCATCCAACCACAATGTTCAACCCACAATCGGTGACGTTTCTGTTAATCATTGCGTGGGTCACAGAATTGTACAGGGGTCTCACTGGTAGTGTTTTGCATATTAGGCGTAAAACAACTGGGCCAGTTCGTGGGTCTCCTACCACTGCTCTCATTAGCAAGGTAGACTTGTATAATGCTCTGACAATCGGCAATCCTCGACAGTCTCCGTTGCAGAGAGCTATTGTAACTTTCACGGAGACCGTTTATTCCTCTGACTGTCCATTTCAGTTTACGTACCTTAAGTTCTTTGTTGCATAGTTCTAGATAATTCTGAGTTTTATGTAGTATTTTAGAATGATTCGTCCTGATTTCTCGATGTGATTGTAGAGGACGCAGTTGTCGGACGTAATCTGTAACCACGTTTTGGTATAATACTATATCTCTTTTAATAGACGCACTCCAAGGTTCTGAACATATAAAAACAAATCATCAATTAACATGGCATTCGTAAGTTGTACATAATACTTGTATCTAATGGCATTTCTGAAAATGAAATGAAATGAATGGAGTTTTACGTCCTTCTTTCTGCACCTATATGGGCTAATTGAGGACGGGCAAACGCCATGCAGTGTGCAATGAGGGAAATTTTGCCAGGACAGCGGCATTAGCCTGCTCTTATTTTCGATTTCCAACTGTCGAGGGATCTTTAACGTGCACAGCCAATAGCACACGGGGCCTCGGTTTATTGTCCCATCCGAACGACTAGACGCTTTTCCATGTCAGCCCCTCCGACCTGCATCACTGACAGGGGGAAACCGGGTTGAAAAATCCGAAGGTATCATCTCGACCCATGCCGGGATTGAACCCTGGACCTTCAGGTTAGCGAGCAAGCGTCTAACTCACTGAGCCACCGCGGCTCCCAATGGCATTTCTGATAGCGACATTATAAAACGCTTGGCTTGAGTTGAAATGCAAGAATTAAACACTTCAGTGTCCCCAAAAACATAAATGTAGAAAACCGCTTCACAATCCCTTAACTCTGCATTCGTCGACTGTCTTCTATCAATCTTAAAAGTCCACGATATTCTTTTGTACATATATTTTTAACGGTTAATAACTTACGGTACCAAAGATAATCAAGTGTCTGGGAAGACCGAGATAACATTGAGTTGGCAATTCTATTAACGAAAACAGATTTGCTAAAAACAGATGTGTCATAATAGCTGAACTTATTATTTTTTGGATAAAAATATGATTCCCATAACTGCCTTCTATCTACTTGCCTTTTGTCAATGCTTCTTTTAACACATCAACCGCCAACTGAGGTGCCTTCAACTGAAATGTTCAAAACAGTATAAATTAAATTAAAATTGTGCAATCCAAGAAAAGCATACCTTGGAAAGTTAAACGATCATCATTTTCAGATCGATAAGATATTCTCTAAGCAGTTATAAGTTATTGTCACCAACAGTTTTGTCCACAGCATGTCATCCCTATATGTTAATCCTCCTAACTTATAATGATGTGTTGGCGTTTAGTATGAAAAAATGCTAATATTGATTTATCTCACAAATTCCCAAAAAGGGGAAAACAATTAAAACTAGAACCGTGATAACGGTACTGAGCAGTGCGCAATTTAAACATCCTTGAACGGTTGCATTTTAGTCCTGCATATAAATTAGGTCATGTGACAGAGCTGTTTATAGTTAAAAATCTCAATTTTCAATCGGCTATTAAACCGGAAGTAAACATCGGAAAACACAAAGTAAAACATCATTTGGTAGATTTTATCGAGGGCAATAGCTTTGGTTCAGATCAAAAGGTCATCAAACGTCAAGGTCACGAGTTTTGAGCTTTGAAAGTGTTTGCTATTGCTGAATTTCTTTAACCGGAAATAGACAAAACTTTTAATCGAAATTAGAAAATCGGCTGTCACCATTTTGTTAGTAATATATTGAAGATGCCATAGACATCAACTTTATGTAAATCGGATGATATCCTGATCACTTATATCGATTTAAAGAAAAGTTGGTCATTTCAAGATGGTGGTCTACTAGTTACTTCCGGGTCCAATTTTATCCTTTTTTTTCTATGAATGTTATGTCATTTTATATTTTCAAAAGAATGTGTCGACTCTCTTTAAAAATCCACAATTTAGGAACCACGTGTTTTTTCGCGCCAAAAAAGCCACGCAGTTACTTTAGAACAATGAACAAAATTTCCAAATTAAAAAAAGTAGTAGGCAATAGTTTGAAAATGCCATAAACATCAAAATTATATAAATCGGATGTCGATTTAAAGAAAACATGTTCATTTCAAGATGGTGGCCAACGTGTTACTTCTGGTTACAATTTTGTCATATTTTTTTCTTTGTTAATATGTTCTTTCATATCTTCAAGAAATTGTTACCTATCTTATGAAATTCGTAATTCAGATAACACGTGTTTTTTTCCCGCCAAAAAAACACGCAGAGTTACTATAGAACAAAGAACAAAATTCCAAATAGCAATTTTGATCAAAATATCTAGTGTTATATATCACTGGAAAGAGGAGATAAACCGTAATAAGAAAAGAAGATATTTTGTGACGTGACGTCACGTGATAGAGCTGTTCAAAGTTCAAACTAACAATTTTTAAATGGCTATAAAACCGGAAGTAAATATTGGACAACAAAAATTAATACACCGTTGGGTAGATCTCATCATGGGCAATAACTTTTGTTCAGGTCATAAGGTCACCCAAATCCAAGGTAACGTGTAATGAGTTTTGAAAATTTTTGTCATTTCTGAATATCTTTTACCGGAAATAGGCAAACATCGTAATCGAAATTAGCAAATTGGCTGTCATCATTTTGTTGGCCATAGATTGAAAATTCCCTAGACATCAATATTATACAAATTGGATGATACCCCCTGTTCACTTCTCTCGTTTTAAAGAAAACATGTTCATTTCAAGATGGTGGCCAGCGTGTTACTTCCGGTTACGATTTTATCATATTTTTGCAGTGCGTTCGATTCTTCGAACGCACTGCATTGTTTTGCAAATGACTTTTTTTTTTTTGTCTACTTCTGGTCACGCTAATTCGGTATGAAGGGAACATATCACACAATATCTCAAATTATCACCTACTAAATCTAACTGCACGGTGTTACGCGAATATAAAATGGCGCTTTTTTGTTTAACCGGAAATGACGTATGACAGAAAAACCCATTTTAAGTTTTTTACCATTTTCACCACTGTTTTTCAACCGATTTTGATCGGACTTTCTTTGTTACATTCTCTAATCGATTGTCCACAAGATAGGTGTTTAAAAACATCCACTTTGAAAACTTTGTCGCTGACTTTTGGAGCACCTTTTTTGACCATTTTTTCAACTTTTTCAATTTTATTTTCATCAACCTAAAAACTCGCATATGCATAGACCTTTTGATTGCAAACAATTAGCAATTTTCAAAATTTCGATATCACTTCCGGTTTTGACGTCATTCGCCCTCAAAGTTGAAATTTTAACTTCCGGAATTTTAAAGATATTCGAAAAATTCTTTTTGCAGTATGTTTGTTATGTAGACACAAAAGTATACAAATCATAAAATTTGACCCGGATGTAACAGATCAGTCGCCATCTTGAAATGGTATATTTTCATAAAACGCAAAATGGGGCCTCAGGGTGTTATGGAATTTGCATAATATTTACGTCTATGCAATCTACAGTCGACTGCGACCAAAACATGGGCAGCCGATTTTTGATTTTCAATTCTGAACTTTTCTTATTTCCGGTTAAAATAAATCAATAATTGTCAAAACTTTCAAGGCCCATATTTTGTGACCTTGACCTTTTGTGACTTAGTGACCTGTACAAAAGTTATTGCCCTTGATTAGATGTATCCAATGACATATTGTTTTCAGATGCCCACTGGTTACTTCCGGTTTTATAGCCGTTTGAAAATTGTAATTTTAAACTTTAAACAGCCCTACCACGTGACCTAATTTACATATGTATTATTTTCTTTCACCGTCTTACTATGCTCTGTCTGCTCTTTCCAGTGATATACAATACAATACATTTGCATCAAAATTCCGCCTTTAAAGTTTGAAAAATTTATGCCAATTTCCATTGAAACTGTGCGTGTTTTTTTCAAATTTTATTTTGATCGTTCTGTAAACTTACAGGTAGATAGACATTTTGATGGCGAACAAAAATATGTTTTCAAAATTTTTGTATCACTTCCCGTTGTGACGTCATTTGCTCTTAAAGTTGAAATTTCAACTTCCGGAATTTTGAAGATATTCGAAAAATTCTTTTTGCAGTATGTTTGTAATATAGACACAAAAGTATACAAATAATAAAATTTGACCCGGATATAACAGATCAGTCGCCATCTTGAAACTGTATATTTTCATAAAACGCAAAATGGGGCCTCAGGGTGTAATAAAATTTGCATAATTCTGATGTCTTTGGAATCTACAGTCGATTTTTACCAAAACATGAGAAGCCGATTTTTTAATTTCAATTCTGATTTATTTTAATTTCCGGTTAAAATAAATCAGTAATTGCCAAAACTTTAAAGGCTCACATCTCGTGACCTTGACCTCTGGTGACCAAGTGACCTGAAACAAATTCATTGCCATTGACGATACATATGCACGGATACTTTCATTAAGGTTTTCCGATGTTTACTTCCGATTTTATATCCATTTGAAAATTGCAGTTTTTAACTTTAAAGAGCTCTGACACGTGACCTTATTCATATGCGTCACAAATTCTTTCACAATCTTATTATGCTAAATCTGCTCTTTCAAAGGATATGCAAAAGAATATATTTTTAAATAAAAATAGCGCCTTTTGAATTTTGTAAATTTATTATTCCATCTGCTTGTAAAATATTAAATTCAAACTTCAGTTGAAGGGAGAGTACTACATTTAGACATGCAGTTTCCCCTCAACTGTGTTTGGGCGATACTCCATGTTAATATTTAGTTCTCTCCTATTATACCTTGCGTTTGGGCGATACGATTATCATTAGTGTACTTTTTTACATTGTAATTGAATGCAGGTTTGTTTTTACGTATGAAATAATGTTACATAATGTTGACCATTGAAAAGTTTTCAAAGAAACATTAATATATTTTTTCTTTGGACAAATTATCTAATGATAAATTTCGATCTGTATTTCAAACTATGAAGTATGAATGCTGTGCAGTCAGTTTCTAAATTGAGATTGGACTCTTCCATGTGTCCTATCTTGCATGTAAGAACTTATTTATAAATCTTAGAAAGTTTTTGATATTAGCTTTCCTCTGATGTATAACAAACTGTGATTACGCCTTTTAAAGACTTTTTTTTTCATCAGATGACTTTTCACTTTTAAAATTGTGTACCTTCTGCATTCCAATAACGAATGTAAAACAAGCTGTCTTCTGTAAACTAGACAACATGAATTGAAAAATGTCACTTTTCACCCTTGGACGAAACCGGATGCGCACTGCTTGGTACCATTCATGGTTCTAGTTTTTCTTTGTTAGTCATGTTCTTCCATATCAGAGTTACTAGAGAACAAAGAACAAAATTCGAAAAAGCAATTTTGATCGAAATATCTAGTGTTATACATTTTTGGAAACAGGAGATAAAGCGTGATAATAATAAAAGATAATTTGTGACGTACATGAATTAGGTCACGTAACAGAGCTGTTTAAAGTCAAAACTCGACATTTTCAAATGACCATAAAACCGGAAGTAGACATCGGACAGCAAAAATGAATACATCAGTTGATAGATCTCATCAAGGGCAATGACTTTTGTTCAGGTCACAAGGTCACTCAAGGTCAAGGTCACACGAAATTCAAAAATCGGCTTCCCATGTTTTGTTAGCAATCGACTGTAGATTCCATACACATCATTTTTATTCAAATCGGATGATTCCCTGATTCTGAATTTCGATTTAAAGTAAAATCAGTCAGTTCAAGATGGCGGCCGATATGAAACAGCTGGGTCAGATTTTATCATTTTATATTTTGTGAATAATGATTACTAGCACATTGCAAAAAGATTTTTTAGAATATCTTCATTATTCCGGAAGTTGACATTTCAACTTTACAAGCGAATGACGTCAAAACCGGAAGTGATATAACATTTTTGAAAAGATCATTTTGTTTGTCATCAAAATGTCTATGCATATGTAAGTTTTCATATTGATCAAAATAAAATTGCAAAAGTTGAAAAAATTGTCAAAAAAGTGCTTCAAAAAGTCGGCGACAAAGTTTTAAAAATGCATGTTTTTAAACCCCCAATTTGAAGACAATCGGTTAATAAAATAAACAAAAAAAATTACATCAAAATCGGTTGAAAATCAGAGATGAAAATGGTAAAAACATTAAATTGGGCTTATTGGCCATACGTCATTTCCTGTTGGACGAAAATGCATCATTTTATATTCACCTAATACCGTGCAGTTAGGCATAGTAAAAAATTATATGAGATAATGGGTGGCATGCTCCCTTCATACCGAATTAGCGTGACCAGAAGTAGACAAAAAAAAAAAAACATACATTATGAAAACAAAGCAGTGCGTTCGCTAGAACGCACTGCAACTATATTATTGCCATATGCATAGTATAGCTAATTATCAAATCTTTACGGCTCAAATAATGGCGACCATATTTGACCGAACTACCTTGTAGTTCAAACATCATTAGCGACTACAAGTATGCGTCAAAGTAAAGAGTCCATGAAGACGCAACGAAAAACACCATTCATTGCTGAGACAGATTATGGTTTACGGAAACTACCGAGGATTGCCGATTAATGTCAGAAGATACGTACCCTGTTATAAACATTACCCAGTGAACGATAGGCTCGAACTATCAGACTACTATTGTTGTTTTCTGTTGAGAGAATTTGAATGGCGTCAGTTAACCATTTCTTGGCGTCATACAGATGATCTACTCGGGAAGCTGTTAAACCAATATTCAGGATATCGAAGCCTGTGAGGTTGCTGATGGTTGTGGAAGCGAATATACCACTATGAAAGTGACGATAATTCATATTGTACGAGTTTCCTATTCGTATTAATGCTAAGCTGGCCCCATCTAAATCAGCCTGACTGGGCCATGAGGACATACTCTGACTGTTATTATAAACTGAATTTAAAAAATCTGAAACGGAAATAGATAATAGACTAATAAATGAGAGAAATCCGGGAAAGATCAGTGCCAAGAGGTTTGGCCAATGATCAGCTGGGAGAAAAGATCCTCATTATTCCAGTCTACTCAGCTGTAAATGGGTACGGATAATCGGTGAAAGAGGTTTGGCCAAGGACCAGCTGGGAGAAAAGATCCTAAGTTATCGTCCTTTCTTTTTTCTTACAGATCTTCTAGAGATAATCTTATTCTGTTAACAGATCGGATGTTACCTTATATGGGCTAGTTAAATGGTAGATGACCAGTTAACCTCCACTTCCATCAGTATTGGACTACCAAAAGTTCAAGTGTCATATGTTAGGTTTAAGCTATAAGGGAACCGGCGAATTGTTCCCTGACTATGTGACCTAGGCAAAGGTAGTATTAAAGAGAAATATAAACCAATATACTCACAAGGAAGCGATGTATTGTCTGTAAAAGAACAATTGGAATACTGTTGAAGTCGTTCTCCCCACACTGCGACTATTCGATACAAAAATTTATAACTATTTACAGGGTTCTCTAAGCACCTTGTGTTCTTTGATATCAGCTTATTAGCATATCTCATCTCCTCTACAAACCTGAAGGCAAATCAAAAGTGGAATCATGAGCTACTGCAATGGTCAACTTTGATGAGCAACAGTAGTAGGTGTGGTACCAGGCAGGGTATGCTAATTCTTCTAGACACCTGATACCTCTTTTCACTTTGGCATACTCATTTATTGATTTATATGAAAAGTTCATTAGCTGCTACCAATAATGTATTACCAATGTGTTTACATTTGTTTTACGGTTGGTGTGGTTTGTGATTGGGTTTTATTATGTGTCATCAATTATTTAAAGAAACAACAATTTCGAATAAAAAAATAGTACTTCGACTTGTACACAATTATTCCTGCAGACTTTTGTCATGCTTGGGATTTTTTTGTATGGATGTTTTTTTTTATCAGGATATCAAAACAAAAGGGAAACATTGATAATTTTTAAAGATAGTAAAGTATATTCTGTTGATTATGTCAACTAATTTCCAAATTGATTGATGGAATATTGAGGAAATAGAATCATAACAAATTTTCAAGGTTATCATATATGTATATACACAGACACCATATACTGGTAAAAAAAGGTATATAGTTATAAAGTATCAGACCTGTGTGTATACCAGTGGTTCCCAACCTGGGGGCCATGGCCCCCTAGGGAGCCATGGGGTGTTTGTCAGGGGGCCATGGCGCATGAGGATGTATTTCATTTTTTTCTCTAGCCCATCTTTTATTTAACTATATTTTGCTGTGTAAGGTCTGTAGGCGCTTGAGGTCAGATTCATCTGACCTCCTGATGATGAGGAGGCACAAGACAACAACCCTTGCGCTCAATTCCCTATTCAGTCCTAGTTTGGAATAGAAAAGGTTGGGAACCACTGGTATATACAAATAATGATCCTTAAATAGCCAAGCTACGGCCACCACCAATCAATCTGTAAATGAGGAAAGAACAAACATCTTACCCTTTCAAATCTATAATGTCCAAGGTATCTTGTTTTTTATTTAAAAATCTGTCGAATGTTGAAATCAGCTCCTGTTCCTTTCCAGGTAATTCTTTTATTTTACACAGAGCCGAAAATACATCACAATAGATCATTGGTATCCAGAATACATGTGCATATAAAATACACGTGCATATATTACTCGTTACGATTTTCATATTCAAGACTTGGTATTTATATTTACACTGTATATATCACATTAGTTTAATCGTCTTTTCTTTGGTTATTTTGGACTTTTATATAACTGTCCTTTGGTTCTTCCTAAGGTCCGTTGCGATTCCTTGACAGTGTAAGCTGCAATGGTCATCTTCGTCGTTTAACCACTGCATATAAACAATCTGGACCGGCATTTGTCACAGAACACATGGCATTTATTACACATGACTGATTGCCCAACCTCGATGATGTTTATAAATTATTACTTCCCATTGTACTCCAGTGGTAGTTCTCTCGGCTGTGAATAACAATATATACATGTATTATCAATAAGAACTGGATACGTGTGATCTTTTATATACACTCGAATAAATAGTCCTGATTAATAATTAACAATTCTTATAAACAATACAGCTAATTGGTTTCTGATACTACACACTAATGAATTAAAAACTGGAGTTACGAACTATCCAAATTCGAAACTTAAACTCAAATCAAACGATAGATTGGCCATCATTGATGATAGCAATAAATGAACTTTTCATGTGAGACAGTATATCGATCACAATAAGTTAGTCTTACATAATAAATAGTCGTATCATGTGTCAATTTAACTGCAAAACAAATTTCTAAACCCAGGCGCTAATTAGCAATATATTGGTAGCAATACACTATATATTCATATGAAGAAGAATATCGATCACAAAAAGTAAATATTTCATAATTAATAGTGATATCAGGTGTCCCGAATAGTAAGCAGCTAAACTATATGACCTTTCAAAAAGCATGCCAGGGTAAGAAAGACCGCAGCAGAACTGTTATAGAAAGTTGAGCATCCCTATCTTGATACATTGGTTTAATACTTGGTTTTTCTGAATACCAGACAACGCCCTTCAAGTCTTTGTGCTTTTTACAAGCCGGATTGCATAAGTGCGATAGACAAAGTGATCCCACGAAGGGACATAGGCTGTTTTTCTAATAATCACTGTTTTCTTAGATTTTAAAAAGGATCATTCCCTAGAATATTGAGGCAAACAAAGTGTTGTAACAATAAATCAGAGTGTTAACAATTAATAATGTATAAAGGAAACATTGGGCATATTTGCATGGGCAGGAAAAAGGTCTAGAATATTTGTAAATAGCTGAAAATCATTTGAAGACTCAAATTCAGACTGTTAGTTGCGAACACTGTTACTGAATAGCCGAGCTTCATTCCCGTTTTTGTGACTAAGATAAGATTGATCAAACAGAAGTATTTAAACTATAATTATAATAATATCTAATCTCAGTATTTATATTAATTATAATATTTAATCTCAGTATTTATAATAATAATAATATTTAATCACAGTATTTATATTAATTATAATATTTAATCACAGTATTTATAATAATTATAATATTTAATCTCAGTATTCATAGTAATTATAATATTTAATCTCAGTATTTATAATAATTATAATATTTAATCTCAGTATTTATAATAATTATAATATTTAATCTCAGTATTTATAATAATTATAATATCTAATCTCAGTATTCATAGTAATTATAATATTTAATCTCAGTATTTATAATAATTATAATATTTAATCTCAGTATTTATAATAATTATAATATTTAATCTCAGTATTTATAATTATAATATTTAATCTCAGTTTTTATAATAATTATAATATTTAATCTCAGTATTTATATTAATTATAATATTTAATCTCAGTATTTATATTAAATATTTAAGCAATAAACTGTTTCTCTACGTGTATGGTCGCATGGCGTATCAGGACAAAGGTTGTCTGCAAAATTGAATGGTATTTAATTTTGAAAACATTGGAATTTTTAGTTGGTTCAAGGATAACAGATTTTCTGAAAACTATTTCCTTACCCAAGATTACTCCGCCATTTTATAAGGAGAAACTAAGCAACTATGACGTCGCGTTAGGTAGATTTTGAAGAAATACACGCTCAAACAAATTAGCATTAGTTCAATGGGAAAATATAAAAGCAAATGTAAATATAATATTTAATCTCAGTACTTATAGATATAATATTAAAATTTTGTAAAACTGAAATTGATATCGTGATACAAACTGTATATTTTCTGTTTAATTAAATCTTGGTAATTAACTTCCCAATTAATCAATATCTCAAATAAAATTCGTTTTATATCAATCAGAAATCACGATAACCTGATTTATAATAATTATAATATTTAATCTCAGTATTTATAATAATTATAATATTTAATCTCAGTATTTATAATAATTATAATATTTAATCTCAGTATTTTTATTAATTATAATATTCAATCTCAGTATTTATATTAATTATAATATTCAATCTCAGTATTTATAATAATTATAATATCTAATCTCAGTATTCATAGTAATTATAATATTTAATCTCAGTATTTATAATAATTATAATATTTAATCTCAGTATTTATAATAATTATAATATTTAATCTCAGTATTTATAATTATAATATTTAATCTCAGTTTTTATAATAATTATAATATTTAATCTCAGTATTTATATTAATTATAATATTTAATCTCAGTATTTATATTAAATATTTAAGCAATAAACTGTTTCTCTACGTGTATGGTCGCATGGCGTATCAGGACAAAGGTTGTCTGCAAAATTGAATGGTATTTAATTTTGAAAACATTGGAATTTTTAGTTGGTTCAAGGATAACAGATTTTCTGAAAACTATTTCCTTACCCAAGATTACTCCGCCATTTTATAAGGAGAAACTAAGCAACTATGACGTCGCGTTAGGTAGATTTTGAAGAAATACACGCTCAAACAAATTAGCATTAGTTCAATGGGAAAATATGAAAGCAAATGTAAATATAATATTTAATCTCAGTACTTATAAATATAATATTAAAATTTTGTAAAACTGAAATTGATATCGTGATACAAACTGTATATTTTCTGTTTAATTAAATCTTGGTAATTAACTTCCCAATTAATCAATATCTCAAATAAAATTCGTTTTATATCAATCAGAAATCACGATAACCTGATTTCAAATTTTATTAGAAATTGGTATTGATACATTCAGGGAATTGACTGAATCGTGTGTTTGAATTTAATAAAAATCATTTCAGAACATTGAACTTCGAGACCACACAAAACTTCTATTGTGCTAGTTCAATACGATAGTTTCGAATATTTTCATATTGGAAATTACATTTTTTCTATTAATGTTTGGCATAATAAAAATGAAATAGTTCTTATGATTTTGATACAATTAATGACACAGCTAATGAAGCACGTTCGACAGTGTGCAATGAGTGAACGATTTACAGGAAACTTACATTGGACAATACGTTTTCGATTTCCAGCTGTCAAAGGATATTCTGAAGTAAAATTAGAGCTTTTTTGTTCAACCGTTACTACTTTTCACGTGGTGCTATATCCAAAACACGCATTATATCCAGACACGGCTGATTTTATCCTCAAAGTTGAATAATAACTTTCGGAGAAATGTCTTGGTGCCCTTCATTTGGCATTACATTGCGACCCTTACTACGTTTCCGATGTTCCGTCCTGCCCAATCAAAATATTAATATGCTTTTACGGATTTGTCCCAAATATATAATAAAAAAAATCAAAACGTTATTGCTTATCAATCCCAAGTTGAAAACAATCACAAATACATGAAAATCATTACTACTTAGAAACTGATATTTCAATTCATTAAAAGCAATTAGTGAAATGTTTTTTAATTTCCTGTCGTCAAAGAAAATAGCATGTTATAAAACCATGATATCCTTCATGTTAAACTTATTTGCCACCTAACAGAAATTAATCGCGTTTTGCGTTGCGTTTAACACTGTGTTGAACGCGCGTTTTTAGTGTGAACGGTACTTTTGATCCATCGCATCACATAATACAAAATGAACACAGTACATGAAATAACAGTAGCCTACTCAGACCAGAAGGATGTAATAAGCTAGAATAAAACAAAGTTTAAGTGAGATATGGCCTGATATTATCAATTATACTTCTATTGTGTCATTTGATTCAGATTTCTATTGATTCAGATCAATATCAGGTCTAATATCATAATATATCTCTCTGATATTATATAATATCACAACTTAAATTACCTTAACATTCTCCAGTCCCCCGTACTCGGCTCGTCAATGCTTTTTACCACGCAACATTGTTTGATTTACAAGGTGCAACTGGATAATGTATAGGTCACAATACATGGATATGTCAAATAATTATTGCATGTATTAGCTGACAAAACCTACGAAAGGACATTTAATCTAAAAATCATTACGTGTTATTTCAAGTTTCTAAAAGGTATGTCGAGATGATAAACCTAAATGCCAAATAAACATAATTGGGTATTTAAACTACAGTCAAACTTGGTCCAACGGTCACCTGTATTCAGCACCACCCTTTAATCAAAGGCCACCCAAATTACATCCCATGCAATTTTCAACCAAATTTACCTCTATTCAACACCACCCTCTTATTAGGATGCCAAGTTGACATACCAAAATAAAACATGCAATTTAGACTTAATGTCGAGTTGATAAACAGAAATGCCAAAAGACTTCATATGTGGACTCTCTGAATAGTATGCCTATAGATAGATGGAAAATCAAAAATACATTTTCAGCAATATGGACTTTCGGAAAAGAATCTCTACTTGACAAACCTTTAAATCAAATGAGCATTTACCAATGGCGACTTCACAAACACAAATGCCAAAAAACATACTGTTGTTCAGCTAACAGCTTTGTACATTATTATGTAATTATGTGGACTCTCTGAACGGCATGCCTAGTTGACAAACCCAAATGCCCTCTATTTTGGGATTTTCAAAAACCAATATAACAAGTAGATTATTTAAACTTTTTAAAAGGGGTTTGCGTTTAAAGGAATACAACCTCTTAGAATGAACAATAAATCTAAATTTTCAAATTTGGTCACAAGGAGTATATATTCACCAAGGGACTTACCCGAAGGCACAACTATATAACAGATTACCTAAATAATCTTATATTTATATACAATAATTGAAAAATGTTTACTCAAATTTTAAGCGTTTTTCAATTATAACCAGTTATTGTATGGAAAATTACATAGTATTATGGTTTATTTGATTCCGTTAGTATACTTTGGACACCTTTGATGAATATATTCTCTTATTGACCAAGTTTGAGAACTTAATTTTTTTGTTCACTCTAAAAGGGGTTTGCGTTTTAGGTCCTTTAGCATACGAACACTAGTTTCTATTTCTGTTAATTTTCATTTAAATTGCAACTCTGAATGCTTCATTTGGCATGTTATGTTCTCCGGTCTATAAAACCTAGAACTAGGCTTGGTTTGTTTATATTGCCTAGTAATATTTTTTAAAATAACAGTCTTATTGGCACCGTGCTAATTGACATAGATTATCTACAACTGGGATAGGTTTATGGTTTAGTGATGGTTTCATTTCCATACTGTTTAAATAATTAATTGTTAGCTGACAATTGACACTATCTTATAAAAGAGTGCAGCTAGCTGACAATTGGCGCTACCTTATAAAAGAGTACAGCTAGCTGACAATTGACGCTACCTTATAAAAGAGTACAGCTAGCTGACAATTGACGCTACCTTATAAAAGAGTACAGCTAGCTGACAATTGACGCTATCTTATAAAAGAGTACAACTAGCTGACAATTGACACTATCTTATAAAAGAGTACAACTAGCTGACTATTGACGCTATCTTATAAAAGAGTACAACCAGCTGACAATTGACGCTATCTTATAAAAGAGTACAACTAGCTGACTATTGACACTATCTTATAAAAGAGTACAACTAGCTGACTATTGACACTATCTTATAAAAGAGTACAACTAACTGACTATTGACGCTATCTTATAAAAGAGTACAACTAGCTGACTATTGACACTATCTTATAAAAGAGTACAACTAGCTGACTATTGACGCTATCTTATAAAAGAGTACAGCTAGCTGACTATTGACGCTATCTTATAAAAGAGTACAGCTAGCTGACAATTGGCGCTATCTTATAAAAGAGTACAACTAGCTGACTATTGACGCTATCTTATAAAAGAGTACAGCTAGCTGACAATTGACGCTACCTTATAAAAGAGTACAACTAGCTGACTATTGACGCTATCTTATAAAAGAGTACAACTAGCTGACTATTGATGCTACCTTATAAAAGAGTACAACTAGCTGACTATTGACACTATCTTATAAAAGAGTACAACTAGCTGACTATTGACGCTATCTTATAAAAGAGTACAGCTAGCTGACTATTGACGCTATCTTATAAAAGAGTACAGCTGGCTGACAATTGACGCTACCTTATAAAAGAGTACAACTAGCTGACTATTGACGCTATCTTATAAAAGAGTACAGCTAGCTGACAATTGACGCTACCTTATAAAAGAGTACAACTAGCTGACTATTGACGCTATCTTATAAAAGAGTACAACTAGCTGACTATTGATGCTACCTTATAAAAGAGTGTAACTAGCTGACAATTGACGCTACCTTATAAAAGAGTACAGCTAGCTGACAATTGACGCTACCTTATAAAAGAGTACAACTAGCTGACTATCGACACTACCTTATAAAAGAGTACAACTAGCTGATTATTGACGCTATCTTATAAAAGAGTACAGCTAGCTGACAATTGACGCTACCTTATAAAATAGTACAACTAGCTGACTATTGACGCTATCTTATAAAAGAGTACAGCTAGCTGACAATTGACGCTATCTTATAAAAGAGTACAACTAGCTGACTATTGACGCTATCTTATAAAAGAGTACAGCTAGCTGACAATTGACGCTACCTTATAAAAGAGTACAGCTAGCTGACTATTGACGCTATCTTATAAAAGAGTACAGCTAGCTGACAATTGACGCTACCTTAAAAAATAGTACAACTAGCTGACTATTGACGCTAATTTATAAAAGAGTACTACTAGCTGACTATTGACACTACCTAATAAAAGAGTACAGCTAGCTGACAATTGACGCTACCTTATAAAAGAGTACAGCTAGCTGACTATTGACGCTATCTTATAAAAGAGTACAGCTAGCTGACAATTGACGCTATCTTATGAAAGAGTACTACTAGCTGACTATTGACGCTACCTTATAAAAGAGTACAACTAGCTGACTATTGACGCTATCTTATAAAAGAGTACAGCTAGCTGACAATTGACGCTATCTTATAAAAGAGTACAACTAGCTGACTATTGATGCTACCTTATAAAAGAGTGTAACTAGCTGACTATTGACGCTATCTTATAAAAGAGTACAGCTAGCTGACTATTGACGCTATCTTATAAAAGAGTACAACTAGCTGACTATTGACGCTATCTTATAAAAGTGTACAACTATGTGATTATTGACGCTACCTTATAAAAGAGTACAACTAGCTGACAATTGACGCTACCTTATAAAAGATTACAGCTAGCTGACTATTGACGCTACCTTATAAAAGAGTACAACTAGCTGACTATCGACACTACCTTATAAAAGAGTACTACTAGCTGATTATTGACGCTATCTTATAAAAGAGTACAGCTAGCTGACAATTGACGCTACCTTATAAAATAGTACAACTAGCTGACTATTGACGCTATCTTATAAAATAGTACTACTAGCTGACTATTGACACTATCTTATAAAAGAGTACAACTAGCTGACTATTGACGCTATCTTATAAAAGAGTACAGCTAGCTGACTATTGACGCTATCTTATAAAAGAGTACAGCTAGCTGACTATTGACGCTATCTTATAAAAGAGTACAGCTAGCTGACAATTGACGCTGTCTTATAAAAGAGTACAGCTAGCTGACAATTGACGCTATCTAATAAAAGAGTACAACTAGCTGACTATTGACGCTACCTTATAAAAGAGTGTAACTAGCTGACTATTGACGCTATCTTATAAAAGAGTACAGCTAGCTGACTATTGACGCTATCTTATAAAAGAGTACAGCTAGCTGACTATTGACGCTATCTTATAAAAGAGGACAGCTAGCTGACTATTGACGCTATCTTATAAAAGAGTACAGCTAGCTGACTATTGACGCTATCTTATAAAAGAGTACAACTAGCTGACTATTGACGCTATCTTATAAAAGAGTACAACTAGCTGACTATTGACGCTATCTTATAAAAGAGTACAGCTAGCTGACTATTGACGCTATCTTATAAAAGAGTACAGCTAGCTGACTATTGACGCTATCTTATAAAAGAGTACAACTAGCTGACTATTGACGCTATCTTATAAAAGTGTACAACTAGCTGATTATTGACGCTACCTTATAAAAGAGTACAGCTAGCTGACAATTGACGCTACCTTATAAAAGAGTACAGCTAGCTGACTATTGACGCTATCTTATAAAAGAGTACAACTAGCTGACTATTGACGCTATCTTATAAAAGAGTACAGCTAGCTGACAATTGACGCTACCTTATAAAAGAGTACAGCTAGCTGACTATTGACGCTACCTTATAAAAGAGTACAACTAGCTGACTATTGACGCTATCTTATAAAAGTGTACAACTAGCTGATTATTGACGCTACCTTATAAAAGAGTACAGCTAGCTGACAATTGACGCTACCTTATAAAAGAGTACAGCTAGTTGACTATTGACGCTACCTTATAAAAGAGTACAACTAGCTGACTATCGACACTACCTTATAAAATAGCACTACTAGCTGATTATTGACGCTATCTTATAAAAGAGTACAGCTAGCTGACAATTGACGCTACCTTATAAAAGAGTACAACTAGCTGACTATTGACGCTATCTTATAAAAGAGTACTACTAGCTGACTATTGACACTATCTTATAAAAGAGTACAACTAGCTGACTATTGACGCTATCTTATAAAAGAGTACAGCTAGCTGACTATTGACGCTATCTTATAAAAGAGTACAGCTAGCTGACAATTGACGCTATCTTATAAAAGAGTACAACTAGCTGACTATTGACACTATCTTATAAAAGAGTACAACTAGCTGACTATTGACGTTATCTTATAAAAAGTGATCAATTTACTTACAACTGGCGCTATCTTATACGTCTATCTTGACTCCCTTCAAGATACAATCATATGAAACATGGAATAATATGTTCAGTATAGTGTTGTGATGTTATCCATGAATGCTTACCTTGTATTATCCTTTTAACAATTTTTTTAAAAACAGAATATCAGTCCCAGAAGTCTATGGCTGATTTCCTTCGTAACACAAATATTTCAAGATCAATTTTTTTTTCATGCCATCAAGAATTCAAAGTATTTACTTTCAAACAATTGTCCATATCAATAATAAATATCGGTACCCAATCAACTTTCTTTACCAATTTTAATCCTGAATAACATCTTTTTGATTATCAACATTTCCAAATCTTCGGATTTCTGTTGACAGAACTCTTGTGGATTCACAAATCGTAACGGAACGTAAATAAAACATGGCCTTAGAAGTCGAATATTTTCAAAGTAACGAATCAAGCATCACTTGTCCCGTGGGATTCCTTCACTATTCTGCTGGAACCGGCTGGTTAGAACAGACTACTCCCTGGCAATAGTCTCGATTACCACACAGCAAGAATCAATAAAATCGGCATTGATTTTCGGATCAGTTTTTATTATTTCAATAGCATGACTTATTTGTTTATCTATTATTCCTCTAACAATATATTGACCAATCAAATTATCCATATTTGTCCATATTGACCAATAGAATGAGCGGTATTGACTACATGATGTCATTCGGATCAACCTTCGTCATTGATCGAGATTATGTTCGAGACTCGGCTATGATAAGCGGCCATCTTGCCCGGTATTTGGGCAGGAAAGACAATTCTTGTTTCAAGGTTGATTTTGATTTGCTGTTTTTTCCGCGAAAGATGATTATACATTCTGAAGAATAATTGTGATTGGTTGAACTATAATTTATTCAACATGGCAACTACCGTACAGTGTATGAGGTTATCTAGCATGTCTAATTCCGAAGTTGATACGAGTGGACACGATGTATGCTAAGTATTGGCCAATGGTGTTTGTGTTTAGTTATTTGATCGGATATTGACCAATTAAATTAATCACTAAAGCTACTTATTGTGTTGACTTCCACTTCACTGATATTAGTTTTACCTTTGTTCTTCATTTCCGTCATGGATTCCATCTTAAAGGAACCTTACCTCTACAGAAAAACATCCATTTGACATTTGACCTCTTGACAAAACATGGTACACCTTAAAGGGATATGTTCACTAACTGTTCGACCAAAAAACTTTTAGTCTCAGAACCGGAATTTTTTTATAGCTAATCTAATCTGTAATAATGTTCCAAACTCTCCCTCAAAATTAAAGCCTTCAAATCCCCATGTATCAATAAATATCAGCGTTTGAAAGTCAAAAGTACGACTCGCCGTTTAGTAAGACTATGACTTATATAGAAAACACATATACAGAAAATGAAAGATAAATGTTTAGGTAGGGATATAATTGAAGGGATTGTGCGATTTTTGGGTAGTTCCAGTAAATCTGAAGGCTCAAATCGATCCTCGAAAATGCTGAACATTCCCCTTTAAGAAACTGTTGACTAAGTTACCAGAACTAATCTGATAGTCTCTACGAGTATCGAATACACAACTTCAGGACAAATAGTTTATTTTAAACAATTACAAAATTCAAAATTCCTTTTCTCGATAAAACAAACCACACTTTCGACAAAATCTAATCTTAATCTTAACGTTTCTTTTTTATGAAACGGTTCCCTGGAATTAAAGCACATGAGCTGGGTAAGCGATTCAGTCAGTGTTCAAACATTTCCACCAATCAATTATCAAATCTTTAATTGAATAAACAATCTGATTGGTTTATATATTTTACAGTCATGAAACTCATCGTTCTTAAGAATGTTTTCAGATCCTAGAATGAGTGGAGAGACCCACAGGCAAATATAAAACGAAATTAAAGGGGAATGTTCAGCATTTTCGAGGATCGATTTGCATTTAGGTAAATAGCCTTCAGATTTACGGGATCTGCCCAAAAATCGCATAATCCCTTCAATTATATCCGTACCTTAACATTGATCTTTCATTTTCTATATTTGTGT
The DNA here is from genome assembly GCA_029955415.1 of Lottia scabra. Classification (NCBI taxonomy): domain Eukaryota; kingdom Metazoa; phylum Mollusca; class Gastropoda; family Lottiidae; genus Lottia; species Lottia scabra. The sequence goes on along the minus strand of JARJEI010000018.1, from coordinate 2,711,897 downwards.
TTTCTATGTAAGTCATAGTATTACTAAACGGCTAGTCGTATTTTTGACTTTCAAACGCTAATACTCATTGATACACGGGGATTTGAAGGCTAAAATTTAGAGGGAGAGTTTGGAACAATATTACGGATTAGATTAGCTAAAAAACATCCAGGTTCTGAGACTTAAAGTTTTTTGGTCGAACGGTTAGTGAATATATTCCTTTAAGTAGTGCTGTATTGTAATCGGATTGAGTAATCGAAATGGTTGATGGAAGTTGACAGTTACAATCTATAAGCATGACAAATTGAAGATTTGACAGAAGATTATTTATTTATTGTTTATCATCTAAGATGGCAGGTTTCTCGTTTCTTTCTAAAGGTTTTACCTAGACGTACTGAAAACTGATTTTGACGGTTACATCCTCTACGACTCTACTACTTCTTTTTGTTGACTTTTCAATGACTGTAACTGATCCTTTTACATACATAATACATGTACATGTATAAGTATTTGTAAATAAAGATGTGTATATGATTCATGTACATCCACATGTTTTGGGGTTTTTTTGGGTTTTTTTTTTTTTTTTTTTGCCTTCTAGTATATATTTTATTTAGTTATGTGATATGATACTTATACAATTTTATCACAGAAAACCTTTCAGGTTTACGTACACCAGTAAACGGGTTGATATTTTTCGACATATTAATACTATGACTTTTGGTGATAACCCATCCCACGAAGTTAACCTTTTAGATATGGTGTATACATTTCCTGTCTTAGTCTCATTATTGTCGTTCCCAGAACAATTGACTTTATTAACTCCAAATCTGAAATTACACTGTCATTTGAGTCTGGTCATGTCGACCGTTGAGACCAATCTCTAGAATCTAGAACACGTGTTGAATCGATTAGGAAAGAATTAATCTGTATTTACAAATAAATAGTCAGATAAACTAGAAATAATTTATATAAATGTAAATATTATGACTCAATCATTGAGTCTTAGTCTATAAAACTTTCATTTAATCTCGATTCTGGATAATCGAAAATCAATGACGAAATTCAATTTATGCACTGTCGCCTGATTATGAAATTGGACCGTATTGATACAGAAAAGTTGGGTAAAATGAAATAAAAGGTTTGCTGGTTTAGTAGAAAACTGGAGAAGCAAAAAAAGGCATCTTAACTGGCAGGTGGGCGAAGGGGGGTGTCAAGAGTCGGTGCTCCCCATTGAATTATTTTTTCTCATTTTAAGGCTATCTGTCCAAATCCCCTGAGAATTTTTATTGAGAAAAGCGAAAATTTCCAGTCTTCATTAGCCTAATTGACAAAATGTGAACGAAAGTCATACTTTACAACAATAACAACGTTTTTCTTTGGTTACAATTCTGAGAAATGAACAACTCCAGATCATAATCGAGTGTTTACAGCAACGTAGATATTATCGACGACGAAATATCGCCTGATGTTTGCCGGACTTTTCTATAACCGATTGAGCCCTGAGAGCAAATTTAACATCTATACTAAGAAAGTTTTGTAAAAAACAATCAAAAGACGATTATTGTAGCTTAAGGCTGTAAATGATCTTTTTATTCTTAATATTGATATCCTAACGACAATACAAAACACATCTTAAATACTCGTGACATTGATTTTTCATTAAATCGTTGATAGAGAAGAAGTTTATTTGACTTTCATTGAGTTGGGAATGAAGAGCTTTCAGCACATGTTGATCAGGAAAATAAATAGAGAGAGGCTAAACAGTACGATAAAAATTACCAAACGTAATGGTGGGCAACGAGTGAAACGATCTTCCTATTGGAAATAATCAGCAATTGATTAGTTAAAGGGGAATGTTTAGCCTATAACATAAAAAGCCTTCAGATCTACTAGAATTGCGCCAACATCGCATCATACCTTCAATTACATGTACAGTCAAACTTGATCCAACGGTCACCTGTATTCATCGCCACCCTTTAATGAGCGGCCACCAAAATTGCAATTTGCAACCAAATTTACCTATATTCAACACCACCATCTTGACGCGGCCAGCGGTCACCCATTTCATGGCAGTGAACACGTATCACCTTGCCATCAGCGGTCATTTTCCGATAATCCTTGTTAATTCCATTAATTAAACTAACATATCCTTACCTAACTAAAACATTCCAGTTTCTGGGACTAAGGTCTGTTTGGTCGAATGGATAATGAACACATTCCTTTAAGTGAACAATATCCTTTAGAAAGAAAATGAAATTCAAAATATTAAGAAAATTTATATTCATCAGTTAACCTATTTTGATTAAGAGCATAAGAGATTCCCAACTGTTGTCGGAAAAAATCTAAATACTTTGTATAAATCCAGCGTTTTAATATGTACTAAGTTTGTTAATTTGTCGAATTATAAAGGGATTCTTTTGTATAGGCTACTTATGAAACCAGATCTTTTGGCCAAGTCGTAGTTAATATTTTTGTAAACGGTAGAATCACTTTAATCTTATCTGTCTTTATCTTTAATTAATTTAAATGTCTTGTCTTGTTCATCCTATTTTAGTTTTCTATTCTATAATATATTACTATGTAATTATCAGATATTCCCCAGCAGCAGCCTATTCTATGGTTGTCCATGCTTGATGTAACCCATTATTCTAATAATTAGACCTCAGTTAAATGTTTTATTATATAAATGGAATGTGTAAATATCGAAAACATAATAAATCAGTAAGCTTTGTATTGCACTAACTATTTATGACAGAAAGATGATCCTACACTAATGGGTACATTGTCTGATAAACTCTGTCAATACATGATAAATCAATCATATTATGGTGTATATGGATGCTTTTCATGACTAAAATCATCCTAGTCCGAAACTAGCTGACTCTTTCCCCAGCCTCTGATAGCTATTTGGACAGATGTGGTTGGGAGAGAGTCAGAAAAACTATACCCCAAAAACTATCAAAGGCTGGGAATCAAGTTTGGGACTAGAATCATCCGAGAGCAGTATCTGCCTATAACGCTGTATTCCTAAATAATGTGATATTACTATTTTTTTTATTATTATTGCACTATTTTCTGTCTAGAGAAACATCACCTTACTCTGGGTTATATTCTAGAGAGTGGTCCACAGTTGTACTATTGTCTGTTTATAGAAACACCAGATATCATCTAACTCTGGGTTATATTCTAGAGGGTGGTCCACTGTTGTACTGTTGTCTGTTTATAGAAACACCAGACATCACCTAACTCTAGGTTATTTTCTTGATAGTGTTACACTGTTGTACTATTGTCTATTTATAGAAACACCAGACATCACCTAACTCTGGGTTACATTTTAGAGAGTGATACACTGTTGTACTATTGTCAGTTTATAGAAACATAAGAGATCACTCAACTCTGGATTATATTCTATAGAGTGATCCACTGTTGTACCATTGTCTGTTTATAGAAACACCAGACATCACCTAACTCTGGATTATATTCTTGATAGTGATCCACTGTTGTACTATTGTCTGTTTATAAATACACCAGACATCACCTAACTCTTGGTTTTATTCTAGAGAGTGATCCACTGTTGTATTATTGTCTGTTTTTAAAAACATCAAACATCACTCAACTCTGGATTATATTCTAGATAGTGATCCACTGTTGTACTATTGTCTGTTTATAGAAACACCAGACATTACCTAACTCTAGGTTATATTCTAGAGAGTGATCCACTTTTGTACTATTGTCTGTTTATAGAAACACCAGACATCACCTAACTCTAGGTTATATTCTTGATAGTGATACACTGTTGTACTATTGTCTATTAATAGAAACACCAGACATCACCTAACTCTGGGTTACATTTTAGAGAGTGATACACTGTTGTACTATTGTCTGTTTATAGAAACATAAGAGATCACTCAACTCTGGATTATATTCTATAGAGTGATACACTGTTGTACTATTGTCTGTTTATAGAAACATAAGAGATCACTCAACTCTGGATTATATTCTATAGAGTGATCCACTGTTGTACCATTGTCTGTTTATAGAAACACCAGACATCACCTAACTCTGGATTATATTCTTGATAGTGATCCGCTGTTGTACTATTGTCTGTTTATAAATACACCAGACATCACCTAACTCTTGGTTTTATTCTAGAGAGTGATCCATTGTTGTACTATTGTCTGTTTTTAAAAACATCAAACATCACTCAACTCTGGATTATATTCTAGATAGTGATCCACTGTTGTACTATTGTCTGTTTATAGAAACACCAGACATCACCTAACTCTAGGTTATATTCTAGAGAGTGATCCACTTTTGTACTATTGTCTGTTTATAGAAACACCAGACATCACCTAACTCTAGGTTATATTCTTGATAGTGATCCGCTGTTGTACTATTGTCTGTTTATAAATACACCAGACATCACCTAACTCTTGGTTTTATTCTAGAGAGTGATCCATTGTTGTACTATTGTCTGTTTTTAAAAACATCAAACATCACTCAACTCTGGATTATATTCTAGATAGTGATCCACTGTTGTACTATTGTCTGTTTATAGAAACACCAGACATCACCTAACTCTAGGTTATATTCTAGAGAGTGATACACTGTTGTACTATTGTCTGTTTATAGAAACACTAGACATCACCTAACTCTGGGTTATGTTCTAGAGAGTGATCAACTGTTGTACTATTGTCTGTTTATAGAAACACCAGACATCACCTAACTCTGGGTTATATTCTAGAGGGTGATCCACTGTTGTACTATTGTCTGTTTATAGAAACACCAGACATCATCTAACTCTGGGTTATGTTCTAGAGAGTGATCAACTGTTGTACTATTGTCTGTTTATAGAAACACCAGACATCATCTAACTCTGGGTTATAGTCTAGAGAGTGATCCACTGTTGCACTATTGTATGTTTATAAATACACCAGATATCATCTAACTCTGGGTTATATTCTAGAGACTGATCCACTGTTGCACTATTGTATGTTTATAAATACACCAGATATTATCGAACTCTGGGTAATATTTTAGAGAATGATCCACTGTTGTACTATTGTCTGTTTATAGAAACACCAGACATCACCTAACTCTAGGTTATATTCTAGAGAGTGATCCACTGTTGTACTATTGTCTGTTTATAGAAACACTAGACATCACCTAACTCAGTCTAATTAAAATCAGACCCTAATTTCGTTCCTTCTTTTTTTTTTAAATCCGGTTTTTTAACCACTACATTAGGGTCTGAGAACCAGGCGCGGCAACAGCGGTTCACGTTAACTTTGACCTTACCTTGATAAACATGACCTGATAAACTAGTCTACAGCACTTAGGAATCCTAGAATGTACCTATTGTTCGCGAACAAAATCCTAGCGCGGGAGAGGGCAAAGATCTGATTGGTTAAAACAAAGGTCATTAAGGTTAGGTCAAAGTTAACGTGAACGACTGTTGCCGCGCCTGGTTCTCAGACCCTAATGTAGTGGTTAAAAACCGGATTTAAAAAAAAAACGAACGAACGAAATTAGGGTCTGATTTTAATTAGACTGCACCTAACTCTGGGTTATGTTCTAGAGAGTGATCAACTGTTGTACTATTGTCTGTTTATAGAAACACCAAACATCAACTAACTCTTGGTTATGTTCTAGAGAGTGATCCACTGTTGTACTATTGTCTGTTAATACAAACACCAGATATCAACTAACTCTTGGTTATAGTCTAGAGAGCGATCCACTGTTGTACTATTGTCTGTTTATACAAACACCAGACATCATCTAACGCTGAGTTATATTCTAGAGGGTGATACACTGTTGTACTATTGTCTGTTTATAGAAACATCAGAGATTACTTAACTCTAGATTATATTCTAGATAGTGGTCCACTGTTGTACTATTGTCTGTTTATAGACTCTGGATTATATTCTAGAGAGTGATCCACTGTTGTAATAGTGTCTGTTTATAGAAACACCAGAGTTCACTTAACTCTGGATTATATTCTAGAGAGTGATCCACTGTTGTACTATTATCTGTTTATAGAAACAGCAGAGATCACTTAACTCTGGATTATATGCTTGATGGTGTATCATAGTCTGACCAAAGAATCACTAAACATCGCCTAATTCTAGAGAATGATCCACTGTTGTACTATGTACTGCTCAAAGACACACTGGGCATCTTGATGGTGGCCAACTGTTGCATCATCGTATTCTATTTTATAGAAAAGTTCACCAAGTAGCCCTAAGGGAAGGAGTGGCTTGTTCTCTAACCAGATGATCCGGGGTTCAATCCCGATTGTGATGATTTCTTCTGATTTTTCAAGTCGGAGGGGCTAACATGGCAAAAAACGACTAGTCATTTGGATGGGACAATAAACCATGTGCTACAGACTGGGCAAGATCACTCGACAGAGAAATAGAAAATAAGACAATATTAACGTCGGTGTCATGAAAAAAGTTATCTCATTACACACTGCATGGCGTTTCCCCTTCCTCATTATCCCATACAGGTGCGGGACGTAAAACTGCATTTCATTTCGTTTTCACCCGAGGATCATATAGCCATGTATATATGTATTATCAATGTGTATCTATAGCCTGTGTAGTAATTTTCATGAAGTTTTAATAACTGGAACCACCCGGTGATATCAATTGGTATCGATTATCCACTATAATACAGTCGAATACTGTACAGATTTCCGTATCTCATGTTTACCGTTCGGCTCTGATAGATAACGGATAATCCCATTAAAGTGTGCATTATATAAACCCAGTGATTGCTGACTGAAATCATATATAGAACCATTGACGTGAGGAAGATAGTTTAATAGACTATTGATTTCCAACCTTCTATTTTCTAATTATTTTACAATATTGACATTTCTTAATATGATCACTCTTTTCCATTAACTTACACAGATAGCATCCAAAATTTACGTTGTCATAGAAACTCATTAAACAAATAGAATATTTAAAGGGCATGTTCCATAGACGTAGTGAATCAGAACAAGCTTTTACAAAAGTTAAAATGTAATCTTGATGGTTCTAGTTCAAGGATGATTGAAGATTGCAGTCAAATGTTTTATACAAAATGAACTATTACAACCTAAATGTAGACATATTTATTACAAAGTTTGCCTTCCGTCCCACCAATTGAACTTTTATCTCAGAAACAGGTAGCTAAGCAGTACTAAAGTTCAATGCTCGAAATTTGAGAATTCATCCATTAGCCTATAGTTGAAAAGTTAAAAACACGAATCGTATTTCTGCGACAGTACGTCATTTAAAGAAAAAACATCTAAGGAGATTAAAGAGGGATTTTTTAGGTTTATGTCTGACTATGCGACTTAATTGGTAGCAGTTAGCTAACTCTTCTAGACATCTATATACCATTTTTCATTATGAAATATTAACTCATTTATTGATATACTTCATCAAATGATAAGTTCATTAAGTGCTATTAAGATTTGTTTTACGGTTGGGATAGTTCGTGCTTGGATTTATTAATTTTAATTAGACTGCAGTTCTGGAACTTCTGTCGAAGCTCATTAAGACTCAAATCAACCCCCGAAGATTCCGATCATTTCCCTTTAAACAGTAAAAATAACACTGTGATAAGAAGATGTAAGAACTGCATGCGGGTTATTTACATAGAGGATCTTAAACGAATGTTTATGTCGTATCAAATGTATGAAATGAGTTGCTGGATTTAATATTCCCCGAGCCTTGGCGAGTTATTAAGCACTATAAAATTTTGGGTAAGAATACGTTTAAATCGTGCGATAGTCACTTGAAGGTGAAGAGTAAATTTATCTGTATTTTTTTTTATGGTGGTAATGGGTGCACGTACATTGCTCTTGACTAACAAGGCTACCCATAGAATTTACAGGTCCTTCAAAACAATCAGTTGTCTCTTAATAGAGACGTTTGGGGATTTATTAATTATGTAGTATTCCGCCTATTTATTTGATATACTGGTACGTAAAGTTGTTTGACGACCGGTTAACAAATAAAGGGACATAACTGATATTTACCAGACAGCAAGAACCAATCTTAATATTGTGTGATGATGATCACTGATTAAGTTTCATCATAATCATTTTCATGCTCTGTTTTTGTGTCAGTTAGATTTTAATGTAAAGTACTAATAAATCACTTTTTAGCTCTTGTGTTTTCTTAATAATAATAGCTGAATGTATATATTTTGCCTATCACTTTTATCATTATGTGCCTGAACACATCGAAAACGAAAAGGTTGCATAAACCTTTTACCAGTGATTGTTGTTCCATAAAGCTGTGTCTATATATCACTTTTAAGGTTGATACATAACATCAGTATTTCACTAAGGCTAGGCCCACACATTGATGATTTTGCTTTTTGATACCAGAAATATTTAAGACAAAATAATTCTCTAAATTAATTTTTATTGTCTTTCTTCAAGTCTTCTAGGCTATAAGCTTATAGATCATTTTCACATGTTTTATGTTAAAGTTATAAAAATCAAACACCATCTTGAATCATTCATTAACACAAACAAAGTAGGATATGTTACACTTAAGACATTTGAGTAAATGCAAGTATAACTACAAACAAGCCCCTGAGTAGTCTGTTATTTTAGATTGTTAAAGTAGTTACTGATATTAAACACAACACACGCACAGGCATAATTGTTTTTTCCTACAAAAATATTTGTTGTATTATTATTTCATACAAAAACACAAACAGTGCACTTGAATTTGCATTACGATATGACATTATACAAATCTTACCAAAAGTATAAGTTAGACTGCTCTTGATTTTATGCCTAAATTTGCTCAAATAGGCTATACCGCTAATTCAAATTAAAATAGACTGCTTATGTTAATTTTTGAAAATGATATGATCAAAAGACCTTGCAATGAATGATCAATGTGTTTATTTATAGGTTTGATGTAATCATTTTCCTTCTCCCCTGTCCTGTCTCCTGCGTTCTCTCATCTTCTCTACTCTCTGTGCAATCACTGCCCTTCTTGTCAAATAAAACCCTCCTACTGCCATAGGTAGAGCTAGGGCCCTAAAATAACAAATACATAGGGCATTAGACATGTGGATTAATTTCAACTTAACTTAACACAAGAACCTCTTCTTTGCAGACAAAAGTGCCCACTGGCTCATTAACTTGTTGAAGGTCCAGGTTTCTAACCTGACATAGGTCAAGTTGATTCCTTCAGATTTTTCAATCAGGTTTCCATCCTATCAGTGATGCAGGTCGGAGGGGCTGACATGGAAAATGCGTCTTGTCATTTGGATGGGGCAATAAATCGAGGACCTGTGTGCTACAAGATGCCTCAACAGTTGATATCTAATTATAAGAGTAGGCTATGGCTAGACTAATGTTGCTGTCCTAGCGAAAATTTCCTAATTGCATACAACACGGCATTTGTCGGTCGTCATTAGCCCATACAGGTGCAGAAAAGCAGGACGTAAAACTGTTGTCTGAAGCTTCTTCATAAATTGAGTTGTGTCCCTTTGAAACATGCATTCGGTCAAATCTATTTTCAAGTAAGAGATGCCTTACCACGCCAACATTGGTAAATTCTTAGGATTCATATCGTAAAACTGTAGAGCTAGATAATGAAGCACAAAAAAATCTCCTAAAACTTTATCAGAATTTCTCAAATTTGACCTTTCCTGCAAGAGTCATGTTGTGGAACTCTCTAAGTTTACAAGCCGAAGGTCGAAAAGTGTGATACTCTTCATAAAGAAGGTAGAAATGAATACCGGAAATTCATAAAACCACGTGGTGTTGTTTACAAATTAACATTGCAGAATTTTCGTGAAACTGAAGTAAACTTTAAAATGAGTCAAGAACATGTAGATGAAGTCGAAGAGGACATAGTTTTGAATGCTGAAGATATTGTACAAGTGATAGAGTTGGGGGAGAATGATGGTGTGCCAGGCAGTGACAGTGACGGTAATTTTCTTACAAATTGAAATAGGAGGTTTTGAGCTGACGTCACATCCGGGTGTTTCCCCGTCTATAAATAGCCTGGCCGTCAGTGAGCGTCCATTGTTGTCGAGTTAGTTGACATGGGAAAAGAATGCGTTGTTGTTGGTTGTTTTAACAGGCCCTAAATATTTTATACATCGGTAGTCTATCCTTCTAAAAAAATAATTCTTAAATTCAATAGAGATCTATAACCTTAGACATTGATTGAATTGAGTAAAATCTCGCCATGGCAAGTAAATTCAATAATTTCAGGTCGGCTAAATATTATGCTTGTCTTTAATACAGATCCAACCTCAGATTCAGGGCTTGAGGTTGATATTGGTCTAAGAATTAAATTCAATATCTACCTCTTCTTGTGCACTATTTGAATAAATGAATGAATAATTCGTTGCTTAAGCAATACCAGGTGAGCAATATCGGTTAGCTTGACTTTCTGGGATAACAATAATAATAGGCAATTTTCTAGTTTTTCCGGAATTTTGAAATCCATACTATCAAACTTGATTTGCAAACGGCAAAATTTTTAATGTTGATAAATGAAAGACTTAAGATCTAGAATGACAAAATAGTTTTTTAAGTGATTGAGTTGAAATTTCTGTCTTAAAAGCCCCTGCAGCTTGATTCCAGCTAAACAAATTAAATAATACAACTTCTCCGATTTTTGTCCAGTTTGTCTAATATTGAAAGAGTTGCAGGAAGTAGTGAAGAAAGTAACATTGATCTGGGTGACATATTTAGGTAAATAAATCCCTGTGGAAATCGAATATATGAGTAGGCTAATGCCGCTGTCCTGGCAATAATTTCACAGTATTTATATTAAGTTGATGCCAAAAAAAAGATGACACGTATTAATTTTGAGGGTGAATTTATATTGACTTGTTACATTTAACTAGATGCATGTAATAAGGGGTAAGTTTCGAATAGTCAGTTCGGTCCGGGAGTTCGCAATACGGAAGAAAATAGAATATACACAGAGTACGGGTTCCGATATGATGCGTACACAATTCGTTTTACTACTATTTTTTACTGTGTCGGAAATCTCAGACCGGACACGTTAACTGAACTATTTATTTGCATCTTTAATCTTTCTGGGAATATAATAGCGTCGTTGGTGAATTGTTAATTATTAGTAAAATTAACTTTATTTAGCTCTATCTTGTTATAGACCCAATGGCCCATATCCATATTTATTTGGTCTCAACCCGAAATAATTTTTCCGCACACATAATATAAGACTTTTGGGTGAGATCTAAAAACGGACCCAAAGACACTCGTTTAAAGACCCATAAATAAACTGTTAAAAAAAATGATTTCCTGAAAAAATAATATCAATTTTGATGTAGTAGGCCTAAGAACCACTGACAGTACATAGCTAGTGTAAACTAACATTTTGCGAGTCTATTTAACATACTTTTTCCTTCTTAAATTTTTTTTTTTTTTTGAGTGATGAATGTCTGACTCGACGTTTAATCATAAGTTTAAAGAAAAATTGTTTCTTATTGCTTTTTCACCTCCAAAAATTCGAAAGAAAACATGCTTCTTCTGTGACGCCATATAAACAACGTTAGACTGGCCGCGAAGTTGACGGCCAGCTGCGCGCGCATCATCAAAATGACGTCAAAAGGGAATCCCGTAAAACCTCCTATACACTTTCTTTCTGATACCGGTACTACGCAATTGCAAGCAATTGATTGAATGAATTGGCAATAGGCTAGAGTTGGGCAGTGACTTAGCAGTTTTAACATGATATAGTAGGTCATTATCCACATATCAAATGCCTCACAAATTATTTTCATAGAAATGAACTCTCTGGGCTGGAAATGAAACATTGATTGCGTTTGTTAATGTGCAAGAAAGCTATGTGTTTTTTTTCCATTCATGAAACATTTTTGAAATCATCAAACTTGCATAAAATTGTCTTTCATATTGAATTTTATTTATGAAATTCCCATATTTAATATATTTGACTCTTTATTTATTTGAGGCAACAAAGATGTGCAACAGTGATCGCTTTTACATGGTCTTAAATAGCAATTGGCAATGACGTAGCAAAATTTATATTTTGTTCTGTAATTTTCCTATAAATATTTACCAAATAGATGGCGGGTTCCATGTATCACATTATGGTATAGGGATACCTTTACCCTAAATGGCAGATTATTTTGTTCTTGAATAAACTAATTATGATAATGTATAATTAAGGTGAAAATGACGGGGATGATGATGATGATAATGATGATGAAATGGAGGTTGGAGCTGAGGGAGATGCTATTAAAGAAGATTCAGCGATGGTGTTCAGGGGACATAAAGGTACATGAATGATTACTTGTTACAAATGTCTTCAAACCTTGATCAAATGTATTCTTAAGGCCAAGTGACATTACGATTGAAACTTACACTTTTGTTAGTAGCTACTGGTATATAAACTTAAGTACTTTAAAATATATTTAATGGGGGATGTTCAGCATTTTTTAGGATAGATTTGGGCCTTGATCATATGTAAAGAGCATCCAGAAATACTATAACTGCACAAAAATTGAACAATCAATTCAATTATACCCCTACCCGAACATTTATCTTCCATTTTCTGTTAGTGTGTTTTCTATATGGTTTTCCTTAACGACGAGTCATTTTTTTGACTTTCATATTCTGATATTTATGAATACAGAGGGATTTGAAGACTTAAATATTGTGGGAGAATGGGGAACATTATTATGGATTAGATAAGATAAACATATCCAGGTTCTGAGACTAAACTTTTATTGGTCAAACAGTTAGTGATCATATCCCTTTAAGGAGATAAAAGCACAATATTGAAAGGGGGGAGGGGGTGTTTGCAAATTTTATAAGAACTTTAATTATGTCTAAATCCTGTCCCACATTGATCATAATGAGTATTGATTACTAATTATTATTATGATAAGCTTATTAATTTTGATTGAACAGATAGTGTTTTTACTGTGAAGATTGATCCTAAGACATCGAGTCTAGCAGTAACAGGGAGTCAAGATGATACAGCTATAGTGTGGAATATTTCTACTGGTGATACCCTCTTTACCTGTACAGGTAGGTTTATATCAGGCCTCCTCAATTAATTTTTGTAAAGGGCCATAAATGCATTTTATGAAAAAAAATATAAGGGCCAAATAGGGTTTTAGCTGAAGGGGTCACTCTTGAAGGGCTATTCTCAAGGGCGTCGCGCTACGGATTTGGCCCCCAGGTTTATATTTTATAATAATAACCTGTTGCCCCGCCAGGGCTTCAGATAGTCATCCCCTATTACCTATCACCTTTCCTTGCCCATATCTGGCTTTCTGAATACTTCCTTGAAGGGGTTGATAATTTTCAAAATCTGTAGCATTGATACTTCCGTCTAATGTTGCCTTGTTGCAGTTGGTAGTGAGTTGGATGATCTCCACTTAAATACTTCATGTTGCGTGTATCAGGAAACACTGGGAGATTAATTTTAAATTTAATGAGGGTATTATTTTCAGGTCACACAGATTCAGTTACCAGTGTGGGTTTTAGTTATGACTCAACGTACGTGGCTACTGCAGATATGTCAGGGCTAATAAAGGTCTGGAAAACAGAGACTAAAGAAGAGATTTGGTCGTTTGAAGGCAGTGAAACGGAGGTAAGAATTTGCAGCATCAAATCAAAGAATTTAGTAGTTATTCTGCAATGTTTAAGATCCCCAAACTATACAAGAAAAGAAGTCAATGCAACTGTTCTGGAAAAATGGCTTTTCATTTCTTATTATGTATAAAACTTGCTGTATTTTTTCAGTGGTTAAGATGGCATCCATTAGCTAATGTATTATTAGTAGGAACTAATGATGGAGATGTTTGGATGTGGAAAATACCTGATGGTGATTGTAAAACATTTCATCATAATAGTTCTGTTACTTCGTCTAATATATTATCTGATGGTAGGTCTTACTTGATTTCTCATTTCTTTTTAATAAGTTGGTGAATTGCATTATACACTTAAAGGGATTGTAAAGAGGTTTTCTAAACTTTGTATGTGTATTGGGGACACTGATAGCATCAATTTGCACCATTCCAATTTCCATTCTAACGTCTGTGGTTCTTGCAATTCCACTAAAACTAACACGTTTATGACGCCCCCCCACTGATCTGCATAGACATACTTGAGTTTTCAGCTAAGCTTTATATTATGCTAATGATATGCAATATTTCTGTTTGGTTATTCAAAATGAGCAATATTTTTTAGGCTCTTTTCGGAAAATGGTTAAATTTGATATATTATTATGCAGCATAATTTATGCTCAAATTATTTTGTTATTCTCTAGGAAAGAGATTATGTACAGGCTGTGAAGATGGAAGTGTGAAATTCTGGGATTTAAAATCGGGAGAAAGTATACATAGTTTATCAGGTCACGACTCGCACAAATCTTCAGTAGTTTCTATAGACTCTCATTCAGATGGTAAACTGGTTTTAACTGGTTCCACAGATCAGACGGCAAAATTAATAAACACACAAACAGGCAAGGTAGGGCATATCTTCATACTTTATACCATATCAGTTATAAATGATTAGACATGGACATGATAATAGGATAATTTTTAAGATGGTTTAATAGTTCTTCCTTTTTTTTACTTTTTACTCTTGTCTCGTGAGTTAACCATCTAATTCTGAACTTATGTATAATGTCTAATCTATAAAGATTAAAGGGGAATGTTCAGCATTTTCGAGGGTCGATTTGAGCCTGGAATATAGTACGTAAATAGCCTCCAGAAGTACTAGAACTGCACTAAAATCGCATAATCCCTTTAATTATATCCGTACCTAAACATTTATCTTTCATTTTCTGTATATGTGTTTTCTATATAAGGCATAGTCTTACTAAACGACAAGTCGTATTTTTGACTTTCAAACACTGATAATTATAGATGCACAGGTTTGAAGGCTTAAATTTCGAGGGAGAGTTGTGACATAATGCTCTGTTTAAAAAAAAAAAAAATTCCCCACATTGACATACCGGTAATGATGATATTTTATTGGGAGGAATGGCAGTTCTCACTGAACTATAAATCTGTTTGTTTAACATTGTAGGTAATAACAACATTTGATTGTTCTAATCTTCCATCTGAAGGTGATAGTAATAATGAGGAAGATGAAAATTCGGTAGAAACTGTTGGATTGTCAAATATGTAAGTCAGAAAGGAATTTTTAAAACAGATAATTAGGGCATTTTTAGTTCTAATGTGATGATTAATAACATTTTGGTAGATCCTCAATGGTGCTTGTTCAGACGATGTGTCGACTAAATTAAACTCTACATTTATTTGATGGATAATGATACAAATGAAATGAAATGAATGGAGTTTTACGTCCTACTTTTCTGCACCTATATGGGCTAATTGAGGACAGGCAAACACCATGCAGTGTGCAATGAGGGAAATTTTGCCAGGACGCGGCATTAGCCTGCTCTTATTTTCGACAACTGTCGAGGGATCTTTAACGTGCACAGCCAATAGCACACAGGGCCTCGGTTTATTGTCCCATCCGAACGACTAGACGCTTTTCCATATCAGCCCCTCCGACCTGCATCACTGACAGGGGGAAACCCGGTCGACCCATGCCGGGATTGAACCCTGGACCTTCAGGTTAGCAAGCAAGCGTCTAACTCACTGAGCCACCGCGACTCCGGATAATGATACAAAATTAGTTAAAAATCTATACATGACGATGTTGAGTGGAAGTGTGCTTGATGAATACTGACCTTCACACAGGAGGCGGAAGTGTCAGAAGTTGTGCATGTGGTTCATTTATAACACTTTGATGCATTCGAACGGTCGTTCCTTTCCATGATCCGACATTCTGAACAATGCTTGCTTGCTAACCTTACAGGGAAAAGATATCTTGTCATTAGCAACAAATCTGACATAAACCAAGGCCCTGCCCTTTAAAAGATCCAAAATCAGATGTAAATCAAAAATAGGCAAAATAAACCTCAATGATGTTGAAATTGTCACACTATGAATAATTTTTTAGGTTCCCGTATGCTGCTACAGGGTGTATGAATGGAATTGTAGGTGTTTGGGATATCCCGAGTCAAACTTTACGACATCAATGTAAACACGAAGTAAGTTGTTATATTTTAGATTAATTTATATTTCCATACTTGTTTTGTTTCTTAATAACAGAAATTGATTGAGATATTAGAATTTTAACTCTGACCTGACCTAACTGCGCAAAGCAAACCATGCTTACTCTTTTTGAAACACCTGATGATACTTCCCTTTGGGGAAATCCAGTGTTATACCACTATTGCTCTCGATATTGCCATGTACGGATTTTGATTTTTCTTAATAAAATGACATAATAAACTAGTCTGCAGCACTTGGGAACCTTAGAATGTACCTTTTGTTAGCGTCACAAAATCCCAACTTTGGAGAGGGTAAAGATCTGATTGGTCAAATTAGAGGTCATTGATGTAAGGTCAGAGTACAAATTGACATTATTGTAAGAACGATGTGGTTAGAACCTAATGTTTTGGCTATAAACTAGAATTTAAAAACAAAATTTGGGTCTAATCTTAATCTAGACGGCTATAAACAATCCTAGGGTCAAACTATGTCTTTTATACAAGGAAACAATAGAGACAGAGCAAGCTACTGTTATGAAAATATAGCTCAATGTACACTGCATGACTTTTCCAGCATCAGGCAAAAAAAATAGGTTGTTAAAAGCGATACTAAATATGAACAAAAAATTTAAGTTCTCAAACTTGGCCAATTAGAGTATATATTTGTAGTAATTATAATATTTAAGGTAGTTTTCTGTATTTATCAGATTATACAGTATAGTTAGGACACCAGACAAGTTGATAATGAATATAAACTCTTATTCACCAAGTTCGAGAATTTTGCTTTTTTGATCATTCTAAGAGGTAATATTCCTTTAAACGCTATTTCTGTTGATGTTTATTTGTTTTGATTGATATTTTCTAGGCCGGTGTGGTGAAGTTAAAGTGGGATAATGTATCACCTATGATATATACAGCTTGTCTAGATGGTGTTATACGATTATGGGATGCTAGAACTAGTGCTACAGTCTCGACCTGGGAAGGACATACAGCTGAAATTCTAGATTTCGATATTTCAAAGTATGTAATTCCTTTTTTATCGGCATATTTGCTGGTTTTTATCTCAGTGACGCAAAATTGCTTGAGGAGAGATTTCAGAGCTGTTTGAGCTGGAAAGAACATGCACAATGAAGACTTACCATGCTTACTCTTTTCGAAACACCTAATGTTCCTTCTCTTTGGAGTAGTCCACTACTATATAATTATTGCATGCGATTTTGTCATGCTCTGGACGAGATTTTTGATTAACAGAATTGTTTTGCTTGTACAAATTTTTATTATTAATAGGACAGGATGAAAGTGTCAATATTCAAAGAATAATATCATTCTGTTACAGGAAGATATGTGTGGCTTACTCTTCTACAATTTAAAGGGATTGTAAAGTGGTTTTCTAAACTTTGTATGTGTATCGGGGACACTAATAGCATCAATTTGCGCCATTCCAATTTCCATTGCGACGTCTGTGGTTCTTGCAATTCCACTAAAACTAACGCGTTTTATGACGTCACTAATAGCGATCTACCGGAAGCTACTATTGATATCTATGCTCAGTGGGGGTGACGTCATAAAACGCGTTAGTTTAAGTGGATTGCAAGAACCACAGACGTCGGAATGGAAATTAGAATAGAGCAAATTGATGCTATCAGTGTCCCCAATACACATACAAAGTTTAGAAAACCTCTTTACAATCCCTTCAACATGTCAACTAAGCATACATAGCTGATTATTTAGTTTATTTTGTTGTATAATCTAACCCTGTTCTATGTTATATATTTGTAGAGATGGTAGTATTATAGTATCAGTATCAGAAGATCAGACAGCCAGAGTATTTTCAGTTCACTCTCCTGATAGATAATAAATAATACCACAATATTAAACAGTGTTTTAATTTATTTTGGTGGCTGTAAATGACTTGGGGTCTGCACGAATCAGATGTTCTTGACTTGTTCCAGATGTTCTGTTCTGAACAAGCTTTCGAGTAATTCTGCAATTGTTCTGGACAGGAAGTGGAAAGTTCTGTACGGAACTAAAATCTGAGTAGTTCTAGACGGGTTCTGGACAGGAAGTGACTGCTATCACTTAACTAGAAAAAGGTTGCAACATTTGCCGCCATTTTGATTTCTTCACTGTTCCAGCTGCACCACCTCGCTAGTTTGGACAGAAAATCTTTGCCCGGAACAATGTTCCCATTCACTCATACATGTATCTAGTTCTAGTTCTGACAGTTCTGGACTATGATTGGCTCCTGAGCTTCTCTGGGTTTGTTGAATGGGAATTTTGTCAGTATAGCAAAGGGTTATGTGTTGAAAAATCATGAAACTTGACCTACAGGATTCCCATGCACTTTAATTGTCAAATGTGAAAATTCTGTGAAAGGGCTTTCTTACTACTGACAGCATCCATGTTAGGTTTTCACTTGATGCTCTGATTGGATTCGGTCAACCTAAGAATATAACTGAAAAATGACAGTTACATTTGTCATTTAAATTGAATCTTTTCATCAACCTATGCTGCTGGAATCTGCAACAATTTCTTGTACAGAAGTTAATTATATTTTGGGGAAGAGATTTACATGTTCATCAAAAGTAATAACCCATAAAATTGTGATCCCTTACTTCATTTTCTGTATTAATGAGCTTTTTTATCACAATCAATTATGCTGTGAATTTAAATTCGATCTTACAGAGAGAGATACCAGAGAAAAGAATTTCAAATCTGACTTTTTCAGACTTGATTGGGCTGACAAAGATGGGAATCGTTATGCATAGAGGGATATTTTGCACAAACACCAAAAAAAAAACTAGAGAGGAGATATTGATCGATCAATCCAAGCGCCAGTTGATAAAGGTGGAAGGGCAGGGGCACTAGCGCACCCCTATCGGAGCGGGTTGGGGGATTGCTAGGAAATGAAAGGAGATGATGGCTCCCTGGAATGGCCTCAGATGCACGGAAATTGATCCTAATTTTAAAAAAATTCCTGGGGGATTCTGAGGCGCTCGCGCTCCGCGGTCAGTTAACCACCAACAAGTTTGAGGGGGTAATGAAGAATCACGGTCTGCAAAGGGGGGCAACCACCAAAAAAGGTTGAGAAACACTGCATGGTATAGGAGATAAAAATTTTATTTACAAGTCCAACAAGATAAAATAATTAATGTGAGAGGTGTATATCAACAATCAGTAATAAATTAATAATAATAATAATAGGACAACTAGTCTTTAATATCCAGACACATCTTGGCTTCAATCTTTACCTTTTTATTATCTAGACATAACTTGCCTTCAATCTTTACTTTATAATAATCCAGCAAAGATACTTGAATATCCAGACATAACTTGCCTTCAATCTTTACTTTATTATAATCCAGCAAAGATACTTGAATATCCAGACATAACTTGGCTTCAATCTTTACTTTAATGTAATTCAGCAAAGATACTTGAATATCCAGACATAACTTGGCTTCAATCTTTACTTTATTACAATCCAGCAAAGATACTTGAATATCCAGACATATGTTGGCTTCAATCTTTACCATATTATAATCCAGCAAAGATACTTGAATATCCAGACATAACTTGGCTTCAATCTTTACTTTATTTTCCAGCAAATCTAGAGACATAAAATCGCTTCATTGTTTGTGAATGTCATTAAATTTCAAATATGAGAATTTAATTTTGAGATGTATTAAATAGCCATTATTCAATGTTGCCTTTTTAACTATATCTGTGGCGCTTTCTGTTTAATTGTGCCATTTTAAGAATGTCCTCATAGCTTTTAATGCTTGTATGGCATTATTCACTTGTTTAGACAATAATTGATATATTCAGTATTTTTAATTGATATACAAACCAAAGATTGTCATAGCAACACTAAAGACTAGTTGTCATAGAAACTAATTCAACAAGTTTACAACAGAATGTTCGTTTTACTTGTCATAATATTCGGAATCCTATTTTTGCAATACCGTTATAGTTTCTTTGCACATTTGTTTTTGAATATTCCGTTGTAAACTTGGTAAATAACATGCTTAAAGTTGAAAAAAAAAAACAAGCCTTTTATTTCATTTATATTGCTTGTTTTATAATTTGAAACTAAAATTAAGAATTTGTGCACAAATAATCCCAAGTAAGAAGAAAACTTGCGAAAAATTTCAAATGCTGAGATTTTGTTGGTGTGAAAATTTGGATTGAAAAGTGCTAAAATTATTTGGGATGATTTCGAGTTTCATTCCATTTTAAAGTTATCAATTCTTTTTTTGACTTCAGTGTTAACACATGCCGAGTTTTAAACTGCTCTTTAAAACAATTCAGTCTATATGACTCACACTCAAGAGCAGCCTGTGTTAACACATCAATGTCATAAAAAATATTCTTAATACAAAAAAAAATCACAATTATTTTGGTAAATATACAATACTGAAAATAAATATTACGCAAAAATTGACCTCGGCACAAAAATTTAACACTGTATTTTCCACATATAAAGTAGTTTTTTAGATTTATGACAAATTGAATGTACAAGAACCTTTCTCAAAACAAAATGTTTCTTAGACATATGTTCAACATCATTATTTGTCAAGCATTTAAGACAAGTCATATCATTAATAAAAGAATTTGTCATTTTTAGAGTCCTTTAACTTAAATTTACAATTTTTTTTTCTAAATTAAAATAAGATGGGCTCTAATTCATTTAAGAAAGTTTTCCATATTTAATAAACATATTAATATAAAGCTTAAGTAACTGTAAAATCTTCATTCACATCATTAGAAAAAAAAGGTTCTGAATTTGATAAATAAATAAAAATTGTTAGGAATAAAAAATCTACTTGTGCATTATTTAACCCATTATGATTTATTTTTTCATTTTCAATTGGCAATACCTTTAAGAAAAGGTTAGGGGCGGATCCAAGAATTTGCTGCTCATGGTGCCGTTGAATTTGTAGCATGTTTTATTTTAGAGCCTCCCCTTTCTCTTAATCCTGGATCTGCCCCTGAAGGTAGCATTTGGCTCTTGTGCCACAGAACTTTCAGACGACAATCTACGGAATATTTTAAAATGTTTATAAGCAAAGCAGCCATCATAATACTGAACTGAATTGAACAAAAAAATAATAATTAAAAAAACACAGCAAGTTTGACCACAGGAACGTTGTAATAGAGTTTACTCTTTGTGTTGCTGGAGAAAAGAAAACCAGAAAGAGAAAAAATAATTTAGGTCATGTTACTCAGTTTTACATAATAAAAAACAAAAATTCTTTAATGTTTTGAAATGTGAAAGTTCACACACTGAAAATCACAATTATTGTGATTTAAAAGGCCAATTTTGTTTTACAGGTTTGCAATAAATTTTGATAGTAAGTTTATTTTAGAAGTAAGCATCAGGGCTGTCTTTGTCTCCAACAACACAAGTGTAAACAGATAGTGGAAAATATAAACACCATTGAATCAAGCAGAGATATTCATGCACCTCCCAGTCCGATTAAAAACATCAACATATTCAGCAGTCCAATTAATTTGAAAGGGGAACAGTCACTATTAAAGGGGGTTGATTTAGGTCTTGTATTGTCAAGAATTGTGCTTTCAAGAGTGTTTACAAGCTAAATATTGAACATGTTTTCAAGATCAAGGACAATAATTCATAGTTAATATTTTTTGATTTTGCCGATTTTCAAAAGGGTTTATCCTTGGGTGATTACGAACACTCCCATTAAGTTTCGAAAAAATCTGTCCAGAATGTTTCCCTGTAGAGTGTTTACAAACAAATGTACTGGACCAGGGCAACGCCAAAATACCCTCAAATACTTTTGTTGATATTGGTTATCACACCAAGATGTTCACAAATATCTTTATATACCTTAGTTCTAATATCAGTCAAATCTTAACATAAGATTTTTCCATCTCTGTAATGCCACAAAATGGACCTGGTGTATATTTTATATTTTCCACTAGATAAAAACCCAAAACAATAAATAATAGAAAATGAAGACAAACTGTAGAAAATAATGTAAATTATGAGAAGAAAGAAGTACATCTGCTTTATTGACAAACAGACAGCAGGATATATTGATATACTTCCTCATGTATAGTTCATATGACCAATGTATTGGTGAGCTGTAATTTTGGATATCAGGTTTTTTTTGTCAATTTTGGTCATTTTTACTAAGTTTTAAATGATATACCTATCCCAAAAAATGTACATGTATAGAGCAGTATTAAGGGGAGAGGCCATGATGCCATGCTCCCCTCTCAGGCCCAGAGCAGTTCACTCAACATATATTTTATCTTAGCAGACTAGACCTGCTAGAAACAAAGATCAAATCTATACCGGGCTCGATTGCATAAAAATAACCCAAGGTTAAAATCAAATTCTGAGTTTAATTAACCATTGACTTAACCAGGTTTTCAAAGGTTAAATACAGATTTAACTCAGTTTTAAGTTTTATGCATATGGGCCCCGATATAACTTAGTTGTAATCTTTCCGTCATTACCCGTTTCCTGCTAAATATTGGAACGTGATCCAAGTTGCCTCAGTTTGTCAATACAAGTTTCAGATGACCCCAACTAGCACCAGGCCAGTTCAAAAATTATGAACAAAATATCAAAAAATAAATAAATTAAATAAAATAACCCTGTAAGAGGTTAAATAGAACAAAATATACAGATCATAATACCGAGGGCGGTTGTATTCAATAATCAAACAGAGCTAGGATTCAAGAGATTGTAAAAAGCGTATTTCTAAACTTTGTATGTGTATCAGGGACACTGATAGCATCAATTTGCGTCATTCCAATTTCCATTCTGACGTCTGTGGTTTTTTGCAATTCCACTAAAACTAACGCGTGGAATTGCAAGAACCACAGACGTCAAAATGGAAATTGGAATGGTGTAAATTGATGCTATCAGTGTCCCCGACACACATACAAAGTTTAGAAAACCTCTTTACAATCACTTTCACATTCTTTGTATTTTATATAGCCGTACAAATTATCTTACCTAACAAGAAATGCAGAGTGAATGGTTACAATTCTTATTATGACAGACGCAATTTAGACTAACCTTTTTGCAGTTCTATTTGCAAATGGCTGACAATTTTGACCCAATTTAATCTGCAAATACAAATTTATCAACAAAATGGCAGATTATATAAGTAAATGTTAAAATTACCCAAAAGTGTTTAATTTCACAACCATGCTAATTCAACGAAATCTTAAACTCTGTTATACTGAGATACTTTAATCTGATTGGCTTATAGATTTGAATCTTTTTTCGATTTCAGTTATTGACCAATCAAAATTTCAATCAAACAAGATTGTAAATCAGATCTGGACTAGATTATAAACAATAAATACTGATAAATTATAGGTATGTAAAACGTAAAATATTGCACGTTAAGAAATCAGATCTTTGGAGGAAAAAATGCACAAATATCAGTCCTTGATTAAACAGTTTTTAAAGTTTAGTTTGATCTCTTCACATCAAAACTTGTTGGTTTTTTAAATTAATGAAATATTTCCAGAAATTAATAAGTTACAATTAATTAACTTTTTAATAAATCTTCCAAGATTAAAAGATTTTGGATTCCATCAAATTCAAAATGAAACTTTTTCACAATAATAGATTACAAAAATTATTTAATGTTTAAAAATTGATGGAATCAACAAATTATTGAAGTTTCATTGCCTTTTTGAACATGCATGAGAAGTCCAAAATTACAGAGATATCACCACAAGAAACAATAGGAACATTTTCAAGATTTCCCGCATCCGCGATTGTTCATCTGATAGAGATTCAAACTAAACCCTAAAAAATCTGGCGACAAAATTCAATAAATAATTATCACACAACTTTCAATAGAAATTTTCATGCAAAAAGCAAATCAACATAATGCACTTTCTTGCTGGAATCAGCAATCCAAATATGGACAAAATGAGGTCACATGATCAAATATGGCGACCATAATCGTGACAAAAATTAATGTATGTTTTCAAGAATTAAAAAAAGTTTTGATTTTTTTCTTTATATATAAAATTGATCATTTAATTTAACATGCACAAAAACCCTTGAAAAATCAACAAAATGACAATTAAATTGAACTTAACGACAAAAGGAAAATTAATCATAAATAACAAAGCCTCTGTCCAATCAAATGGAATGGTTTTTAAAAAACAGACTGACTTTTATCATTAAAATTATTCAGGAATCGTGAGATCTGGGTTGCTGTGGGAGGCGAGTCTTTGAACAGTTGAAAATATATTCCAATGATGTTGTGGAATACAGTTTAAATGGAATTTCAGCACAATAAGAAAGATATCTCAAGATTTTTTAATCTTGTTAACTTCTAGCAATCTGATTGGTTAATATTAACACTACAATAAAAAATATTAACCAATCTCAGATATCATTAGCATTGATTATCGTCATTGGCTTTGGTTCTGACAAGTCCTTGATTGGTCAATTGAACTATATGATAACCAATTGGATTTTTACTTTCATGTTTGATTTGTGTCTTGCAAGTCACTGGCTGTTTTAAAGATTTTATTTTTATAAGAGATACATACACATACAAACATACACACCGGTAAACCGGCCGTTGTCAAGTGACGTCATACAACATAAATGTTATACACTGGGATCTCAGGGTATATGACGTTATAGCCAAAATAACGTCAGGGTTCAAAGGGTTAAGTTGATATTTTACTGTATATTTGTAATATTTTTTGTATAAAGCCCAACGCAGACGACAAACATTTTAGGCGAACAATCGTAAAAAAATTGTTTCGATCATTTTTTTCGTCGTCTGCGGATTACAGAAACACGAACAAAAATGTTCGCGAGAATTGTTCGTGAAATCAAACATGTTTGATTTTTTAAAATTGTTCGTCTCCCGAACAATTCATTGTTCGCCGTCTGCGTTAACGACGAACATTAGCACCGAACATTAATCGACGAAAGTCCAATCAGCGATCGAAGCCAGACCACATGACACTCAAAATGGACGGAGCAATTTTGAGGTCATGTGATTTTCCGTGGCGCTGGCGTATTGTTCGAGCTAAAAGTTCGTTCGTCTGCGGGGTTATGTTGGTCGTCTGCGGAAAACGGAAAACAAAAATATTTGTCCGATGTTTCTGTTCGTCGACAAAAATGTTCCTCGTCTGCGTTGGGCTTTATTGAATCATTATGATCATTATCAAGCTATAGTGAAGGATCTTGAAGAATGTTTAATATATAAAAGTCAGTCTGATATACAAGGGTAAGATAAATAAATAAATTAAATAATTTAAAGACATTCCTAGAATTTATTAACGATGGGAAATATCATATTCATTTTCCTTAATTAGGCTAATTAATAATTGTAATTAAAAAATGCATGTTCGTCACTGTGCTTTAACTTGGCAATATTCAAACCTGATTTGACCATCATTTGCTCGAGCTTGGATTTCAAGCATTACCGCAGCTTGTTGAGAGTTATCATAACTTAGAATAATAAAGTAATCTGATTGGACAACCCAGATTAATCAACCAATCAGTTGTCTTGTTTAATTTATAAATATTATATTTCACAGAATATTTCAAACGTAGCTGTTAAAAGACGATTCTAGTTTACCGTTAGAATAAGAAGTCTAACATGTCAAAAACGAAAAATTCATATTTGTTAAGTTAAGTGTAATCTTAAATAAAAACTGTTTTTTTTGCAAATTAAGAAGTTATTTAAAGTTGCTACAGTTGCATGAAAAGAAACAAGAAAAGCTGGTTGACATCATTTTGCTGTTTCGTGCTCAAGATAAATGACAGTGGGTCTACATAGTGAGCAGAAATTCAAAGATAAGCACAATTAATCCTTTCTATGATAGCCTACACAAGACCTCGACCAGTGCTTTTCTAGGAGAGTATCTTCTATAACACCCAATACTAGTGTCCAAAAGAAATGATATTAACTTATTTTCAAAATTGTTTTTTACTAAGTAAATTGTCTAGTATGAAAACATGTCAATTTGTATTACACATCTCAAACATAGCATAGTCGATCAAAAATACCGGGAACATGTAATTACTTCTGAGATAAAACGTAACACCAATTCCTTTGGGTTTCACATCATAGTCAATCAGATGTGGTGAAAGGATTTCTCAAACGCATAACACCAATCCTAAACTTCTGCATGGTTTAGTATTTCTTTTATGTCATTGCAAACAGGTTGTTTCTTTTGGACACTAGTTAACTTCAGTGCTGACAATCTAAAAGTTGAAAACCAAAGTGCAAATCTCATCAGATTAACAAGAATATTGTTTCTGATAATAATGGATTTTCAAATGTTTTGTTTAAACACAAATTTTACATGGATTCCGTAACCTAAATTTTAATACACAAATGTTGGTTGATATAATTGAAGAATAAAGGCATGAATTTGGTGTTTATTTAAATTGTGCTTTATCTTTGAATTTCTGAGAAAAAAGTGAAAAATGTATAAAAAGTCTATTAGTGTACATGGATTCAAGAATTTTTATCGATTATTGAAAAAAAGTAAAAGAAAATGAGATGCAAAAATGAAGCCCAAGAAAAATTATTTTGAGCAAATTGTTTTTGAATTCTTTTGAGCTATATTAGAAATGAAGTTTCCATTTTGTTTTAAATAGCTCAAAACTTATGCTGTAGGTCTGTGGGGGGGTGGTTGATGTGCCCAAATCCATATTGCGCGTTCACACACAAAAAAGCGTAGAAAGAACAAACTTAATCACAAGTTAGATTCCTTTGGGTTTCACAATATTGTTCCTTGATTATCCAGTCTGATCATGATTATCCATTCCCATCTTGATTATCCAGTGTTGTTTTTGCTCATATCTCAATAAGGTCGTTATATAAGATCTGTACAAAAAAATTGTCAACACAATATCACTTTTAAATTTAAACATTCATTCAACCTTTCCAATATCCAATTTAACAGTCAAGGAAGATAACTCCAACACAAACCTTACCAAGGGGAGACAATTCAACACTGTGTCTATCACAGAAATATTGATTTGAAATTGCACAAGCCGTAAAAAACAATAACACTGTTTAAATAATGGTATAGTCTGAGGTTTAGAATTGTGGAGTGACTCACAACCAATAGCTATCTTACCACAGTGGCAAACTATTCACACAAAAGTGGCAAAATTGATACACCATTCTCACCATTGCAGAAAACACACTACAGTGGCAACCCACTTTCAACACTGTGGCCACCACTTCACACAGTGGCAAACCAATCTCACCACAGTGGCAAACCAATCTCACCACAGTGGCAAACCAATCTCACCACAGTGGCAAAGCAATCTAACCACAGTGGCAAACCAATCTCACCACAGTGGCAAAACACTTCCATTTCAGTTTTAAGACAACTGCACTATGGTGGCAAACATGACCATATGACCATAAATGATCCAAGACCACAATAGAAAACCAAGTCATTTGTGAACAAATGGCCACACCATGATCAAAATGGTAACACCAAGACCACCTTTGCAAACAAAGTCATTTGCACAAGACTGCCACAATGGCAATCTAATAATTATCAGGCAGCAAACTGTCCCGGCACAAGTGTGTCAAACCATCGCAACTCCACAGTGGTGAAAGATTCAAACAGTCATTACCATGGTGACTTGCAGTGGTACCAGTATCCATGGTAACATCATAACGATAGCCGTGGTAAAATAACTTCCACAAGTGGTAAATAATTCTGAGGAATAACGATTCACAAGTCGGAAGTTTTTGAAAGTAACAGAATAAGAGGAAATCACTAGAAACAAATTGACGGTGCTAAATATCTATACTCCCCTGACGTACGGGTGGGTAATTGTTACTACGGGGAGACATGTGATGCTTGTCATGGTCGTGAGCCCGTCTCCTGCTATCGCTATAGTCCTGTGAGTTATACTCCCGCGATTGATCATAATCCCGGGATCGGTAATTGTCTTTATCATACTCGTGTAAATGTATATCGCGGTTATGTCCCCTGTCTGTCACATGATCGTAGTTATCGTGACGGTTTTCGGGGCTGCCGGGGTTGCCCCTATCTACGTGGTGAGAATGTGAATGATGTGCTGGGACTGTATTGTGGCGTGTAAGAGGAGTGGTAGGAGAAGGCATCGAGCGGGCGTGAGGTCGCGATGGGGATTGGGGGTTATTACTTGGGGGGTGTGCAGCCCTCCAATACGCCTCGAGAAATTCAGCTAAATGTTCACAAGCATCCTCTAATTGGTTCTCATCTAAAATCACATCAAACATTTCCTGTGGATGAGAAAATATATAGAATAATTACAGCAATCACATTGTGGAATGATAACATACAAAGTTTATTTGCTTTAGATCTGACCTTCTCAAATGGCGGCAAAATCTAGTCACAAGATTGGCAAACCCCAACCAGCTAACACACTCTACTCAATTTGCTAGCTCAGCTCTATTTGGTCCTTATATTTCAGTCATTAATTGCCTTTTAATCAAAAATTAATTGAGAAGGCTAGATAACCGACTAAAAGAAGTTTAGCTTATCATTAAAGTTATATTCTTTTTTCCGGCCGATACATTTTATACCTATAACTGGTGTGGCTACCATGTGAAACATACATACATAGTCACTCCAGAAAGTTGGAGTTATAATATCAGTATTGCTGATTGTCTTGCCAGTATTTGGGGAACTAACCTATTGGATGGTTTTCATTTTGAAAAGTTATCAAGAAAGAACGATTCAAGCCCAGAATTAAATTGGCATTCATGATGATATATTACAGGCTTTCTCAATTAAGTTTTGTTAAGTGCCAAATTCATTTTATGCACAAAATGTAAGGGACAAATAGAGCTTAGCGAGTATAGCTAGGAGAGCGTTTTAGCGGACGGGGTAACTCTTGAGGGGCCATTCTCAAGGGCGTCGCTGGCTGCCATTTGAGAAGACCTGACATATTATATCGGGTGGGCCTAAAGTAATGTCCCAACTTTTGACCTTCACTATTTTCCAATATTTGTTGAGAAGGGATGGAGAGGAAGACTTATACTAAGAGAATTTCCTGGAAAACACTGGTGTTATTGTTCAGTTTTTGGCACCTCAAACCCACGAACATCCCATATGAAACTTGATTGACAGGTGACACCATGGCACCATGCATATGCAGGGATAATTTCAGAAGACTCTGGCATTGAATTTTTAGGCCTCTGATTTTGTTTTGTATGCCATTTAAAGGTTAAGGATGCTATATCACTCAAACTCGCACCAAAGGTAGATAATATAATAAACTAATCATATGCAAAATTTCAGTCCATTTCATTAAATGCTTTGGAAAATAGTGAAGGTCAAAAGTTGGGACATTACTTTAGGCCCACCCGATATATAAGGTTTGGTATTTAGGATGATATATGTTGAGAATAGTGTTAATATCAGTGGTATATTGATGTCTACTTACAGGACTACATTGTGCTAACTTATCGGCAGCTACCAGTTGAACATTCATATTACGACTCTGTGACTTGCCTCGTGATTTTATCAACCTCTGTAACACCTACAATATCAAGAAACAAAACTATGAAATATGGGGCACTGGAAAGATGATATGAGAATAGCTATCCCAACTCATAAGCCATGAAAGACAAGGTCACTGTTGAGACATTTAGTCAAAAAAAATTTTGTAAAATCAAGATATTGCTTCAGGCAAGTTGAGGTAATACAAAAGCACGTCATATATCCTTAAAGGAATTGTAAAGTATACGTCATGTCATTATGACGTCAATGACAGTGACCTTTTGGGAGTTACTATTAATATCTATGCATATCACATAAAACGTGTTAGTTTTAGTGAAATTGCAAGATCCACAGTCATCGGGATGGAAATTGGAATGGCGAAATTGATGCATACAAAGTTTAGAAAACCACTTTATAATCCCTATCAATATCTGAATTATTAGATTAAACGACACCTCTCTACCTCCTTTTAACCTTAAATTGGACCTTAAGTACAAAAAAAATACAAGGCAGTGTGCAATGAGGGAATAAAATAGCATTAGTTACGTACCTTGGGTGAGGCTATTTTGACATAAACTACAATAGGAGCCAAGGAAGTCTTGGCTAGTTGGGAAGGGTGATTTATTGTGTCACAATCTAAAACAACCAGTTGTAATGTTCTAGCTAGTTCAAATATTCTCTCAATTTCTGCTTGTACTTCAACTGAAAGATAAAGATTGAAATAATAAAATCTCAGTGTCAAAAATGCTATATCTAATTTGGAAACTATTATTTTGGTAGGAATTTTCATTTTCAAATTTAAAGGGATTGTAAAGAAGTTTTCTAAACTTTGTATGTGTATCGGGGACACTGATAGCATCAATTTGCACCATTCCAAGTTCCATTCTGACTTCTGTGGTTCTTGCAATTTCACTAAAACTAACGCATTTTATGACGTCACTAATAGTGATCTGCATAGAAATCAATAGTAGCTTCCGGTAGATCACTATTAGTAACGTCATAAAACGCGTTAGTTTTAGTGGAATTACAAGAACCACAGACGTTGGAATGGAAATTCGAATGACGCAAATTGATGCTATCAGTGTCCCTGATACACAAAGTTTAGAAAACCACTTTACAATCCCTTTAACAACTGATTAAATAACATGAAAAGACCATCTAGGTTCCCACAAATCTGGGTTTAAACTACCAATCAGAACTCTTTTTTAAGTGATGATTTCAATCGGCAATTAAAAATGTAAATTGTAAACCCTATCATCTGTGTTGTTGGCCTCCATACAGCTTTTAGTTTCACCCAAACATAATTTGATATTTAAGCATGCTCAGAAAATCTAACAAGATGTATTTTCCAAGGGACTGAACTATGATTGGAAAACAGAGTAGTCCCCCTTGTTATGTAATCATGCCACTGAAACACACCATTTTCATACCAGACATGTTTGAAAGAAATACTTGTTGATTAGTGTTGAAACGGTTAATCAGTTAACCAATATCGGGTACGATTTCACGGGTAACCGGGTCTGATTTCAGATGATCGGGTAACCGTCCAATTGTAAAATGATATTTTTGATAAAGAAATGCGTGTAAATAAAACGGCATTTTATAACATAAATCCGCCGGATTCTCAACTGAATATTAGTAACCATCTAGCTCATCAAATAGTGTTTTTTTTCATCTTCACGATCTCCGATGTTTATCAAAGAGCGATAAAGCCGTAAAAATAGAACATCTTGTTGAAAATATTTATGAAGAGACACTCGTAAAAATCCATCTACAAAGCATGCTATTATCTCATTGGACAATAAGAGATGTCTATTTATATCAGCCAATGAATTTCTCACTTTCATTAACTTTCTACTTTCACTTTTAACATTCTTGCTCAAAACATCCGGCGGTGTCTATTAAATTTAGTGCCTGACAATATCGTCCGCATCGGGGTATATATCAAAGTTTCAAATCCTTATATTATAGTTATAATATAGGTATCAAAGAGTGATTATAGACTTATTTATCATTATTTATCACATAAAAGATGATCTTGTTCCGTTTATACAAGTAATTATAGTCATTATAGAATTAAAATTACTTCACGAGTGGAACAAATAATTTTGACCTAATTGTATCAAACACCGCCCGTTTGTTTTTTTTGTTTAACTTGATTATCCAGACGTTCATTGTCTTCTCTGAATGTTAGTAACCTTGATGATCTTGACTATGTTATCATACTGCCGTCCATTCCAAGTTCAATGGTGCTAAATGTACCCGACCATGTTCGTGTTTGGAGCTTATTTGATACCTTGCCAATGAATGACAGTGGGGCTATTTTGTCTGGCCAGTTTGGATGTAATGTTTGCTTCGATGAGTTGTTGGTTTTTATCTGACTACGACAATTGTGGAACTGATTCAATTTAGGTCAAATCTTCGTTCGGCGACTTCGGAACTCATTTGTACTAACCGAGATTTAGTTTACGCTGTGTCACAGCTACAAATGCGGTTCTTTATTCTTGTTTTTAAGCTTAATAAATAAACCGGGGTTAACCGGAAAATAACCGGTTATTGCCGACGGGTACCCGGGTCGTAAAAATCACTAACCGTTTCAACACTATTGTTGATGTGCCATGTCTGTAAGAGTGAGGGTGATCCTGATTATTAACTGTGAACTAGAAGCTAAGAACATAAAACCCTCTCACTGTGTTCCTTTAAAAGATCAGTCTGTGTTTGCTGGACGCTAGAAATTCTCGGCAAATAACTAAAGGACATACCTAAACCTGAAGATCTACTATTTGGTCTTTCTAATATGGCTCTTTTACTGGGGTTATTTAACACTGAGCGTTTGGCCAATGATATATCAGCAGTCACACGCGTTATAATAATCCTGCAAAATAAACAAATAATATTTCTATGTATGTTTACAATTAATGTATTTAGCCGTAATAATGCATTGGAATAGTATTGAGATATTAATTCGCCGGTTGCATATAGGCTACATCTAACGCATTATTTCGATCTTTTAGGACTCGTTATCTGTTGGTTTGCAGCCATAATCAATGAAATAGTCGAGGGTAAACGGTAAAAGTGTGGCGATGACCACGCGTAAATTTACGATTGATTTCAGACGTAAACGTAACTTACGTTTTATTGATACATAGATGGCATGAATAGATTTACGTTTATGTCTGAAATCTGTGTAAAACTGGGTCCTGTTCTTCAAAAATTATGATATGATCTCTCTTAATCTTGATTAAGGATTATCAATTCTGGGCAGCAGAAAAAGAGTGTTTTTCTTATAATATGACAGAAGTGTAGGAGTGATTTATTTTGTCAACTTCTATTCCCCTAAAGCTGCTGAACATTCCCAAAGACAGCAACTCAAGATCTCAGTTATTAAAATTACTTAAAAACAAAGGGTAGTTATCAATTAGGCAAATATAAGGCAAAGAAAGTAAACAAGTACAAACCTTCCTTCAAACCGATGTTTGATGTAATCAAATAATGCCTTCTGCATCATATCTGTGACTTCATAACCTTTCAACGACGGTCCAATCAAAACAACTGGTCGCATAGAAGGCACGACTTCATATGGTGCTACACTCTCCGACTGTAAGAGATGAACACTGATTATTGTACATTTACCACAGGGGTGGGGAGGGCATTCCTGTTTCGCAGAAAATCATACTATAATAGACCTTATTCACGCGTCGGCCATCTTGGATCAAATGACATCACCCATTCATAAATTTCGACGTCATGTTAATGAAAAAGGTTTTGATTGTGTTAGAAGAAGCAATAGACTAGTACAATGAGGGAAATTATATGAACAAAATGAAATGAATGGAGTTTTACTTCCTGCTTTTCTGCACCTATATGGGAAATTTTGCCAGGACAGCGGCATTAGCCTGCTCTTATTCTCAATTTTCAACTGTTGAGGGATCTTTAACGTGCACAGCCTATAGCACACGGGACCTTGGATTATTGTCCGTCCGAACGACTAGGCGCTTTTTCCATGCCCCTTCGACCTGCATCACTGACAGGGGGAAACTGTGTAAATTATATGTACAGACATTCAACTAACCTTTTTAAAGAAGGGTTTTCGTTTTTCTTTAGTAGGTGCTGTAATACTGGCCTTGTTGCCCAGACTATCTGAATCATCACCGACATTACTGTCCATTCCATTCTGATCCCCTTCCAGACCAGGGGTGGGTGGCGTCGAACCCCGAGAATTCGAAGACTTGGAATTAGCTAGTAGGTTATCAATATTCGTGGAAGAGTTGGTTTTGCTGAAAATAAAATGGTAACATTAAAATCTGCACATTAAAAAGTATGAAAATTTAAAAAGGTGTGTTACTCTCAGCAACACACAATAGTAATGGTTCTCATTTGATGACGTCTGTTTTAAGTCCAATGGTTATGTAATATTCTCAAAATTTTCCCTTCTATTCTTTTTGCTTCCATTTTCATTTTTGTCTAAATACAACACCTCCTTTACATGCAATTGGAATGTGTTCTGAACTCTGTTTTAATTTGTTTTATTTAATATATGATTCCTGAATCGTATAACTTGCCAATTGAGCGCTTCCTAACGACTAACATCATAAGCAACCTAAATTTTAGGAGCCACAGGACGAATGAATAGTTAGAGAGTCCAGACCCACTTAGAAAATGTAAAACAAGGGACAATATCTAACCCTATGGCGTGCAGCCAACCTGTGTCCTGATATACGACCATACACGCCATAGGGTAACAGTTTTTTACGTTTTGAAAACATGGGATTTTTATTGGATTCAACTGAAGGTTATCAGATTATAAAACTATTTCTTTATCAAAGATTACGCCGACATTTTGTTACGAGTATCAAAGCAAATATGACTTCAAGTTAGGTCACGTTGCTAGCAATGGCGGTTATTGAACAATAAACGCCAAACGCATAATTAACATTAGGTCAATGGGAAAAAGAAAAGCAAATGTAAAGGTTTGGTACAGACCTTGTGTATAATTTTCCTGTTCGCCCGCCACCTGTACTTTGTAATCTTTGGGCCTCTAACTTGGCAGGACTTGGGATGAAGCCGAAATCACTACCTTCTTTAACTAATCGACCTATCCACCAATCATTGTTAAATTTCTGTAAAAAGATGGAAGGAAGTAAAATAACAGTTTTATATGTCACTGTGCATGAAGCACATACACAAACTATGGAACAGTATGGAACAGTATATAAAGACAGGCAACCCAACTCATATGAAAATGGTCACTTTGATTGGTCAACATTCACAGCATCAGACAAAGCTCAAGTTCTATATATTGCGTTATAATGGGTTTTATGACGTCACTAATAGTGATCTACCAGAAGCTACCATTGATATTTATGCAGATCACTGTCATTGGCGTCATAAAACGTGTTAGTTTTAGATGAATTGCAAGAACCACAGACGTAGAAATGGAAATTGATGCTATCAGTGTCCTCGATACACATACAAACTTCAGAAAATCACTTTACAATCCCTTTAAAATAAAGGTGGTGAATGACATTCATCAGACACATAATAAGTGAAATCAGAAATTCAAAATTTTAACTGGCACACTCATGTAGTTCTTCGTAAAATCTTTGCACAGGTTTTACTGCACCCCAATTCTCAACCCTATACAAGAAATGCAAGCTACGATATCTTGGCTACAGATTCCAATACCGGTAGGCCTATACAAACAATACACCCTTTAAATATACCGGGTACTTACTTCTTTTATATGTAAATAATCTTTAATACCAAAGGTAATGGCATGACCATGTACTGGAGAGTCATCATCCAAACTACCATCATACGGTACATTAGTACGTACAGCAAACGCTACTGGTTTACTCTACAAATATAATATTATAAATATAATAAACTACCATCGTACGGTACATTAGTACGTACAGCAAACGCTACTGGTTTACTCTACAAATATAACATTATACATATAATAAACTACCATCGTACGGTACATTAGTACGTACAGCAAACGCTACTGGTTTACTCTACAAATATAACATTATACATATAATAAACTACCATCATACGGTACATTAGTACGTACAGCAAACGCTACTGGTTTACTCTACAAATATAACATTATACATATAATAAACTACCATTGTACGGTACATTAGTATGTACAGCAAACGCTACTGGTTTACTCTACAAATATAACATTATACATATAATAAACTACCATCGTATGGTACATTAGTACGTACAGCAAACGCTACTGGTTTACTCTATAAATATAACATTATACATATAATAAACTACCATCGTATGGTACATTACAGGGCTATACAAAATTCAAATGTGCCTGCGCACAAGGTTTTTAGTAAACGAATGTGCCTGCAAATGTTAAAATGCAGAGAGGACCAGAGAGGCAAATTGCATCTTGAAATTTAAACCATGTACAGTGGAACCTCGTTTATCCGCACATTTGCGTTCCCGATAACTTCGTGCGGATTATCGATATTCCGGATAGCTGAAAAATGTCATTTTGCTCGATAGAGTTATGTCCCTTACTTATTGACCAGCTGTCAATAGCTACCTGTCGAATGTCACGTACACAATAATACATATAATAGCCATTCATAACCGCGGCGCATCCGGGTAACTACGACGTCACGTGATTTCTATAAATAGCCGCAGTGAAAACAAACCTTTACGAGATATGTATTTCATGCGAAAGTGTTTTCAAGATAGCTGTTAAAATTTGTTTTAGTGCAATAATGCCTTCATTAAATGCACCTGTGGCCAGATCAAACATTTACTTGTGTAGACTGACAAGGCTAGTATCTAACCTATATATGCAATTACCAACAGCGGGATCATAATTACTGAACCATGTTTAGTCCGCAAGTTCAGTTAATCCGTAAATTGATTGAATTATTGAGATTATTATCGGATTTATTTTTTACAAGGAATTTTTAGAATAATACTCTCTTCTGAATTTTTTTTTGCCTGTCAATCAGTTTCCGATTTATTAATATTCATGAGAAGAGGATACCTTGAAACAATAATATCCATCAATAAATTCATTACATGACAAAAATCCTTTGATCTTTTCGAGGTCAGGTGACTGTCAGGTGGCGCCATTCCGTCACGCCCAGTCTGCGTGTTTCTACATTTTTTCTACCTTGTAAGCAGAAGACACTACTTGACCTCTAGCCTATCTTCTGAAATTTATTCCCTGATCTACTAGGGGCCTATCACAAATATTAAAAATTGTATTATCAATTTCATTTCATTTGTCTGCAATTTCTTTAGGTCCACCGAAATATAAGTTTGGAAATATACAACCGAAATAAAGATGCTTCCCTCCAAGAAATTACCCGTGAAAATGATACACTTTTCGGAAAATTCCCGTGCGTAAAATCGTATTTTCAAATAATTAATTTAACGGTTGGTACTTTCATAAACCTAAAAACTATCTAAGATTCTTAGAATTATTTTAAGGCTACTATTTCAATTCATACAAATAATATGCGAAATATCTGCTGTGATAGGCCGTTGGGTTTCTGTTGATTTCTACCGAAAATTCGCAGACCAAATTTTACCGTTTATCACTCGCCAATTGCATAACGAAACCACTTTTGAAACCCTGTATTATATCTCATAAGAAAATAAAGAAAAAACTCGACTAAAATATTGATATTATTTGAGTAAAATGTGTCGTCTTAGGATTTGTCGACGAGTTGGTCGAGGCTGTCGACGACTTGGTCAAGTTTGCCGACGAGTTTGCGTGTCGACGACTTGACTAGACACCCTCACATTATGGACGATAGATTTATTTTAAAACAAAAATGAAAGAAAGTGATATTCGGGATAATTCAGAAAATGGTCATTCTATAACTACAGAAACACTTGGACACTTCCATTCATTGCGGTCAGATCAAGGGATTAGATAAGTGTTTTAATCACGTAGGCCTATCTATTTTATTTATGAGTCAGCTTTATAGCGGAATCGGTTTCTGTTATTATTTAAATGGATCCGAAAATTTAATCATCTAATAATAATGTAAACAAAAGTAAAACAAGCAACATCATCAATTAAAAATCTTTATTTAGGGCCTACTCTCTACACATGTATAGTGTATAGGCCCTAGTAGGTTTAGGACTATTTTGTTTATCACCATGATTTTACAGAGCAATCTATCTATGCAAATGTCACATAGACAGTCACATACAACATTTCTAATATGGATATCGTAATACAAAGTAACCCGAGGCAGTTAATTTGATGCTGTAACGTGTTTTAGCAGCACCATCTAAACAATTAGCATAGTCATAAGCCATCTTAACTGCGCTACTTTCGGTTTGTTTTCACTGCGGACGTTTTCGCGCGCTGATGATCACGTGACCGATGACGTCGACCCGCGGTTACGAATACGTGAGTACGGTAGTACAATACGATGGACAACCCTAGAACCCCGTGATTTTGGTGCTTACTTTAACAATTATTGTTATATAAAGTAAATAAATAAGATTTGAACTAATTTTGAAAATGATATAGGGCATACAACGACAGTTTCAAACAAAGTTAAAACATTCGTAATGCCATTGAGAAAAAGAAACACGTCTTTGATATGATAATAATTTAGACTTTCTAGATCCCTGTGATTTTGGTGCTCACTTTAACAATTATTCTTATATGAAGTAAATAAATAAGATTTTAACTAATTTTGGGAAAATGATATAGGGCATACAACGTCAGTTTCAAACAAAGTTAAAATATTCGTACGGTCATATAATGCCATCAAGAATGGGAGAAAGAAACACAGCATTGATATGATACTAATTTTAGCCCATATACATTTATGGCGGGAAATATCAACCAATGAAAATTGGGTATTGAATAAATATGACCCCATCGTTCTATATTTAGTAATTTTAACTTGTCATCTATCAACCATCATTATTGAAATTGATTGTGGACGATACTTCTCATTATTATATCTTATTAGCATTTTAGTTTGATATATATTATTTATATTGATAATTTTGTTTTAAAACATCGTTTACCAGGGATGCATACGATTACGAGAGCTCTGTTCAACACCAAGTCACGCAGGTATCGGTACCAACACGAGGTCCAGATAGAAATTTTTCATTGTGAATTGCAATACTGTATCCTATAACTCGGATTAGATCTAATTAAAAGTTTCGTCATGGCCAATTAACTACAGTATAACACAAATGACGACAAAAAATTATCGCTAATCCCGAGTCAATTATTAGTGACACGCGATCGGATTAGTGAGTATAAATTACTATAGAATTTGTTAATTGGTAGTCAATCAGAGCTGTGCGGAAGCGAAAACCGAATCATAGGACGGACAAAATATTTGATTTTACAGACAGTGCTAGTGTTGTTATATAATTTTGATATTGTTCAAGGAGTGAAATATTATCATGACCGAAAATTTGTGCCTGCAAAAATTTTCGATTATGAAAAATGTGCCTGCGCACGCCGTGCGCGCGTGCGTGCTTTTGTCGAAGCCTGGTACATTAGTACGTACAGCAAACGCTACTGGTTTACTCTACAAATATAACATTATATAATAAACTACCATTGTACGGTACATTAGTACGTACAGCAAACGCTACTGGTTTACTCTACAAATATAACATTATACATATAATAAACTACCATCATACGGTACATTAGTACGTACAGCAAACGCTACTGGTTTACTCTACAAATATAACATTATACATATAATAAACTACCATTGTACGGTACATTAGTATGTACAGCAAACGC
The DNA here is from genome assembly GCA_029955415.1 of Lottia scabra. Lineage (NCBI taxonomy): Eukaryota > Metazoa > Mollusca > Gastropoda > Lottiidae > Lottia > Lottia scabra. Next base: position 2,672,549 of record JARJEI010000018.1, on the reverse strand, counting down.
TACTGGTTTACTCTACAAATATAACATTATACGTATAATAAACTACCATCGTATGGTACATTAGTACGTACAGCAAACGCTACTGGTTTACTCTACAAATATAACATTATACATATAATAAACTACCATCCTACGGTACATTAGTACGTACAGCAAACGCTACTGGTTTACTCTACAAATATAACATTATACACATAATAAACTACCATCATACGATACATTACTACGTACAGCAAACGCTACTGGTTTACTCTATAAATATAACATTATACATATAATAAACTACCATCCTACGGTACATTAGTACGTACAGCAAACGCTACTGGTTTACTGTATAAATATAACATTATACATATATAATAAACTACCATCGTACGGTACATTAGTACGTACAGCAAACGCTACTGGTTTACTCTATAAATATAACATTATACATATATAATAAACTACCATCGTACGGTACATTAGTACGTACAGCAAACGCTACTGGTTTACTCTACAAATATAACATTATACATATAATAAACTACCATCATATGGTACATTAGTACGTACAGCAAACGCTACTGGTTTACTCTACAAATATAACATTATACATATCATAAACTACCATTGTACGGTACATTAGTACGTACAGCAAACGCTACTGGTTTACTCTACAAATATATAACATTATACATATATAATAAACTACCATCATACGGTACATTAGTACGTACAGCAAACGCTACTGGTTTACTCTATAAATAAATATAACAGTATACATATAATAAACTACCATCGTACGGTACATTAGTATGTACAGCAAACGCTACTGGTTTTACTCTACAAATATAACATTTTACATATAATAAACTACCATCATACGGTACATTAGTACATACAGCAAACGCTACTGGTTTACTCTACAAATATAACATTATACATATAATAAACTACCATCATACGGTACATTAGTACATACAGCAAACGCTACTGGTTTAGTCTACAAATATAACATTTCACATTTAATAAACTACCATCATACGGTACATTAGTATGTACAGAAAACGCTACTGGTTTACTCTACAAATATAACATTATACATAGAATAAACTACCATCATACGGTACATTAGTACGTACAGCAAACGCTACTGGTTTACTCTACAAATATAACATTATACATTAATAAACTACCATCATAAGGTACATTAGTACGTACAGCAAACACTACTGGCTTACTCTACAAATATAACATTATACATAATAAACTACCATTATACAGTACATTAGTACGTACAGCAAACGCTACTGGTTTACACTACAAATATAACATTATACATAATAAACTACCATTATACAGTACATAAGTACGTACAGCAAACACTACTGGTTTACTCTACAAATATAACATTATACATATAATAAACTACCGTCATACGGTACATTACTACGTACAGCAAACGCTACTGGTTTACTCTACAAATATAACATTATACATATAATAAACTACCATCGTACGGTACATTAGTACGTACAGCAAACACTACTGGTTTTACTCTACAAATATAACATTATACATATAATAAACTACCATCATACGGTACATTAGTACGTACAGCAAACACTACTGGTTTTACTCTACAAATATAACATTATACATATAATAAACTACCATCGTACGGTACATTAGTACGTAGAGCAAACACTACTGGTTTACTCTACAAATATAACATACATATAATAAACTACCATCATACGGTACATTAGTACGTACAGCAAACGCTACTGGTTTACTCTACAAATATAACATACATATAATAAACTACCATCATACGGTACATTAGTACGTACAGCAAACACTACTGGTTTTACTCTACAAATATAACATTATACATATAATAAACTACCATCGTACGGTACATTAGTACGTACAGCAAACACTACTGGTTTACTCTACAAATATAACATACATATAATAAACTACCATCATACGGTACATTAGTACGTACAGCAAACGCTACTGGTTTACTCTACAAATATAACATACATATAATAAACTACCATCATACGGTACATTAGTACGTACAGCAAACGCTACTGGTTTACTCTACAAATATAACATACATATAATAAACTACCATCATACGGTACATTAGTACGTACAGCAAACACTACTGGTTTACTCTACAAATATAACATTATACGTATAATAAACTACCATCGTACGGTACATTAGTACGTACAGCAAACGCTACTGGTTTACTCTACAAATATAACATTATACATATAATAAACTACCATCGTACGGTACATTAGTACGTACAGCAAACGCTACTGGTTTACTTTATAAATATAGCATTAAATTCATAAGATAAAGATTTCATTTCTATCTAAATAGTAGCCATTCAAACTAAATGATATTCTGGATATTGTAGGTGTAATCTTAGACTTTTTTTTTTTATCAGAACTCACAAGTCAAAATGGAAAAAAATAAAAGATTTGATGCATGCATACAGATTTCTTTGACATTCCCTCGAAACTTTGTCAACACCAACTCTAATTTTTGTAAAAAGTCAACTCACTTTGGCCTTTTCAAGTTGTGCCACAGCTTGGCGCTCTGTTTCTATTCTTAAAGCATCTCTTTCTTCGTCTAATGAAAACTCTGACGATGGCTGACTATAATTTGAATCAGCCGAACCCTGAAATTATAAAATAAATAAATGAAAATACCTGTTTTTAAAGATACAAATTTCATATATTTTATATTGTAAGAAATCAGATTATGAAAGTATTTTATACAGGAAGAAAAAGATTGTGAAAGTATTTTATTTTGTAAGAAATCAGATTGTGAAAGTATTTTACTTTGTAAGAAATCAGATTGTGAAAGCATTTTATACTGTAAGAAATCAGATTGTGAAAGCATTTTATACTGTAAGAAATCAGATTGTTAAAGTATTTTATACAGTTAGAAATTAGATTGTGAAAGTATTTTATACAGGAAGAAAAAGATTGTGAAAGTATTTTACTTTGTAAGAAATCAGATTGTGAAAGTATTTTATACTGTAAGAAATTAGATTGTGAAAGTATTTTATACTGTAAGTATCAGATTGTGAAAGTATTTTATACAGTTAGAAATTAGATTGTGAAAGTATTATATACTGTAAGAAATCAGATTGTGAAAGCATTTTATACTGTAAGAAATCAGATTGTTAAAGTATTTTATACAATTAGAATTTAGATTGTGAAAGTATTTTATACAGTAAGAAATTAGATTGTGAAAGTATTTTATACAGTAAGAAATCAGATTGTGAAAGTATTTTATACTGTAAGAAATCAGATTGTGAAAGTATCTTATTTTGTAAGAAATCAGATTGTTAAAGTATTTTATACAGTTAGAAATTAGATTGTGAAAGTATTTATACAGTAAGAAATCAGATTGTGAAAGTATTTTATACTGTAAGAAATCAGATTGTGAAAGTATTTTATACTGTAAGAAATCAGATTGTGAAAGTATTTTATACTGTAAGAAATTAGATAGTGAAAGTATCTTATTTTGTAAGAAATAAGATTGTGAAAGTATTTTATACTGTAAGAAATTAGATAGTGAAAGTATTTTATACTGTAAGAAATGAGATTGTGAAAGTATTTTAATATACAGTATTAGTAAGAAATCAGATTGTGAAAGTATTTTATACTGTAAGAAATCAGATCGTGAAAGTATTTTATACAGTATTAGTAAGAAATCAGATTGTGAAAGTATTTTATACTCAGATTGTGAAAGTATTTTGTACTGTAAGAAATTAGATAGTGAAAGTATTTTATATCGTAAGAAATCAGATTGTGAAAGTATTTTATATCTTAAGAAATCAGACTGAATGGTCATTGACTTGTATTCTGAAATCTATTTAATCAAATGATAGTCGTACAGGATAAAATTGGCAACATTCTTAATTACAATCAATAAAGTATACCCAATTTAAGTTATCTAGATAAAAACATGTCTGTCTCAGTCACAAACATGCCAATATCCACTATAGATAAAAACACAAAATTGACAGTGTAGATCAGGCCTTCTCAATTAATTTTTGTAAAGGACCAAATAAGATTTAGCTTGTATAGCGAGAAGAGTGTTTATACAGAAGATGCCACTCTTAAGGGGCCATTCTCAAGGGCATTGAGGACCGGATTTTTGCCGTCATTTGAGAAGGCCTGGTGTAGATTCTATCAAATACAAAGCCACAGGGGTAATGTTTCAGACCCTTTTTTGATGGATCTGTGTGCAAGTTGGACAAGATGATATTGATAGAAGCAAATATAAAAATCTGTTCATGTATAAAAAATTCCGTTAATCAAAATCGCATCCAAAAACCTGGCAAAATCGAGAGTAATAGTTGTATAAAAATGGACTATCCTAAAGAGAAGTACCATCAGGTGTTTCGAAAAGAGTAAGCATATATATATAGATAGAAGATGTACATATAACAAATTGGCAGGTAAACTAGAAAATGAAATAAGTAGACAATAATTTGGTAGAATGCCAAGTAATATGTATGTGTAGATGTTGGAATACCCGTGAGATTTCATTCAGACTTGATACTGGTATAGCTTACATAACATACCACTATTAGACTCACTGTTATTATCTTATATAACTTTCATCATTACTAACTTCCTACTGTTATAATACTCAACATATAGCCTTGATCTACAATTCAAAACTGTCAAACTATATTATCTTGTCATTGTGTGTACCGGTAGTTGAATCTGAAGTGACATGGAAATGCGAGTCTACACCAGGTCAACCCTGATCTTGTCTTGTACATAATCACTTTTCAATCTAACTCAATAATTTAAGACTGAATGCCTGACATCTATCTATAACATCTCTAAAATTCAAGATTGCATATATCCGACTTGGGCTAGTTTTATCAGCTAGCTCTAATCTTCAAACAATACCTGACATCATGATCATCTAGGTCTATCACAAAGTTCTAGAATTTAAAATTGAATGCCCAAAGTTTTCTAGCTCTACTTAGATCGAACAATAATATATTAATGTGATAATTATTTTGTCAGTTAAGTTTGTTGAGAGAGCAATTTTGTTTTATAATATAACCTTATTCTAGAATTTGAGACACAACACCTAGCTTTCAAATTCACACAAGGTCACCTGACATCACCCTAGTCTGATATAACTGATAGCATACATGACATCACCTAGCATTCTAACAACAGGACAACTTTTCAAATTCATGTAACCGCGCTTTCTATTTAAATCAACCTGACATCACCTAGCTCTAGGTACTATTCAGAACAATCTGCCATCATCTAGCTCTAGGTATCTATTTAAAACAACCTGACATCACCTAGCTCTAGGTATCTATTCAGAACAATCTGCCATCATCTAGCTCTAGGTATCTATTTAAAACAACCTGACATCACCTAGCTCTAGGTATCTATTTAAAACAACCTGACATCACCTAGCTCTAGGTATCTATTCATAACAACCTGACATCCCCTAGCTCTAGGTATCTATTTAAAACAACCTGACATCACCTAGCTCTAGGTATCTATTCATAACAACCTGACATCACCTAGCTCTAGGTACTATTCAGAACAATCTGCCATCATCTAGCTCTAGGTATCTATTTAAAACAACCTGACATAACCTAGCTCTAGGTATCTATTCATAACAACCTGACATCACTTAGCTCTAGGTTTCTATTTAAAACAACCTGACATCACCTAGCTCTATGTATCTATTCATAACAACCTGACATCACTTAGCTCTAGGTATCTATTTACAACAACCTGACATCACTTAGCTCTATGTGTAAGCTTATCTATTCATAACAACCTGACATCACTTAGCTCTATGTATCTATTCATAACATGACATCACTTAGCTATTTGTATCTATTCAGAACAACCTGACATCACCTAGATCTGAACATCTGTTTAGAACAATCGGACATCACCTAGATCTGGGTATCTATTCAGAACAACCTGACATCACCTAGCTTTGTTTTTTTTTAAGCCTGACATCACCTAATTTTGGGCACCTAGTCCTAAGAGGACATCGCTTAGCTCCATGTATATATTCAGAACTACCAGACATAAACTAGATTCATAACAAGCTCCGAGTTTCTAACGACATAAAATGACATATAAACTAGATCTGGGTATCTATTCAGAACAACCTGACATCACCTAACTTTGTTTTTTTTTAAAGCCTGACATCACCTAATTTTGGGCACCTATTCCTAACAGGACATCTGTTTCTTACAGATCTGGGCATCTTTTCAGAACAATCTGACATGGATCTGAACAAACTGATAAGAGTTAAAGAATGAATGATTGGATAGAATTATGTTTACAGTAATTGTAACAGATATGTTGACCTACTAACAATATTTATATTTTATAGATATATAGTTAGAATACACGGTAATCTTATAATGAGAAACACAGATCTCTCTCTATTCTTACTTTTAACTTACAACAACATAAACAAATACTTCACTGTATTTCAAATTATACTCTTATGTAACAATATTCTTCAGAAATTACCAAATATGAATTTTTTTTTTTAGGGTACCGGTACCGGTATTGTAAAGTGATTTTCTTAATCAATCATGTTATTATTGCAAAGTTTCTTAGATATTATAAGTAACTTATACAACAGTAACAACATAATAGTATACAGTGCTTAGTTTTAGTGCATATTCAGGAACCACAGACATCAAACATGAAAAGTTACCAAAGGTAGATGAAATAAAATAAATTTTTTCGTGTTTGAATACATGTATATTAAATTTTATATTGATACAAAAGTTGATTTCTACTGCCACAAATCCTGATAATATACAAACAGGAATGTAAGCTTATATATTACAGATCCAAATAAGTGGTACAATAATTAATCAGTTCAATATATAGTATACTACCAATCCAAGATCTATTAAATATGGCCACCTTTTTGATTGATACAGATTGATTATTACTGCCTAAATTCCTGATAACCACAAACAAGAAGAAGGTTAACTGGAATATTACATGTATGTAACATGTTCAAATAAGGACCATAATTAATCAGTTCAATACATAGTATACTACCAATCCAAGATCTATTAAATATGGCCGCCTTTTTGATTGATACAGATTAATTATTACTGCCTAAATTCCTGATAACCACAAACAAGAAGAAGGTTAACTGGAATATTACATGTAACATGTTCAAATAAGGACCATAATTAATCAGTTCAATACATAGTATACTACCAATCCAAGATCTATTAAATATGGCCGCCTTTTTGATTGATACAGATTGATTATTACTGCCTAAATTCCTGATAACCACAAACAAGAAGAAGGTTAACTGGAATATTAGTTATTACATGTAACATGTTCAAAAAAGGACCACAATTAATCAGTTCAATATATAGAATACTACCAATCCAAGATCTATCAAATATGGCTGCCTTTTGGATTGAAACAGATTGATTATTACTGCTTAAATTCTTGATACGGTAACCACAAACAAGAAGAAGGTAGTTAACTGAATTATGACATGTAACATGTTCAAATAAGGACCACAATTAATCCGTTCAATAAATAGTATACTACCCACCAATGAAGCCTGGTCCACTAGTCGCAGTTTTGACCTCTGTTTCTTCACCATTTTGATCTTCAAAACTCTTTCCCAATTCTCAATTCATATCCAAAATTTTTAATAGAAATAATCCTTATACACTTAAATTACACTGGAATTTTCTACAATAATCCAAATCTAGTCCTTAATCACCTAGATTCCAGCTCGAGCAATCAGAGAAGGTGAAAATAAGGATGGTGTATCGAAGTGAGATACATCAGGAATGCAGTGAGTCTGTCAGCCTACCTACACCTTTCTGATTCCTATACCAAGTCTATAATACCCAGCCTCTTCCTGCCAAATTCTATTAATAACTCAACCTATATTGATGGTCTACAGATCCAGGTATCACCTACCAACCTGAATTCATATCTAACATCACCTGTGGTATTTATATCTCGTACTAATTACAGGTAGGTATAAGATATCTTCTCTCACCTTGATACAATATGGTTTTAATCATCTTTATAATCAAATTATTACAAACAACCTTGCCTCCCACTACTTTACTTTCATGCCAAATAAAAATAGGCAGCAACGCTAAATCATACACATTTTACAAAACATTATTACAACACTTGCGTCATACTTTGTTTTCTTGTTTGTGATTTATGCAACGAGACGTTACTTTTTGTTACATTAGCTTAGAGACTAAGTACACATCCATTAGAAATTGAGAGAGGTTGGTACAGACAAATTCTGTATTAATTTTGTATTATGTATCATTTTGTATTATTTTATACTATTTTGTATCATTTTATACTATTTTGTATTATGTATCATTTTGAATTATTAATATTTTGTACATTGTACTATGTATCAATTTGTATTATTTTATACTATTTTGTATTATGAATCATTTTGAATTATGTATCATTTTGAACATTGTACTATGGTATGTATCAATTTGTATCATTTTGTACTATTTTGTATTATGTATCATTTTGTATTATTTTACTATTTTGTATTGTGATGTATTTGTATTAAATGCTGTATGCTGCCGTAATAGGGCGAACAATACAAGAAATATCATCTATCTATACCATGAATAGCTGGTTGTATGAAATATTTTAAATCCGTAAATTCTTACAGATAATGAAATTTAGGTTTACATCCTGGAGTACCAGTACTGCACCTAAATTGTCTAACAAAATAAATAAAGTAAACCTTTTTTTGGCTACTGAAAATAAACTATGTTTTATATCCTACGTATCCCCTTATTTGGCTAATGAAATTAAGTGATACATGAAAATGATTGCCCTGTACATTTGAGATTCTATGAAATGTACTTTGTCTTCTTATTGACTTCCATTTTTTGAAAGTGTACAATCTGTAACATACAGGCTTGGTTTATTTTCCAGTCTGAAAGCCAAGAAGATTTTTTCATGGCAGTTCCTCTACATGATTCAGCATCTAGTGCCATAAGGTGTAGAGACTTATGTTAAACTCTATTTTCTGTTTTCATGTTCTAAGGGTTTGATCACACTACAGACAGAGCAGGGCGGGGCGGTGCAGCACAGAACAGTGTATCGCTTTGCTCTGCTCGCCTCCGTGCTGCGTAGTTCAGCTTGCGATGTAAACAGCTGAGTGTCTGTACATTGAAAACCATCTATATTGATGCCGATACTAACCACCCTGCTTCACGCCACCCTGCTCTGTTTGTAGTGTGATCAAACCCTAAGACAAACATAACAAGAGAATGATATCTTGATTACTTTCATTAGATATATTGTTTCTACATCAATATACACCAGTTACCTTGACCCCACCAGTTACCATGACCCCATTATTAATTTATATCTTAATTGAACCAATTACCAGACATTGTTAATATTGAATATATACTAAGTAGGACTTAGTCAATATCTTTTAATGTGTACGGTAACAGAAGTTTTAATCTCTCATATAAGCTTACAATATATTCAGTAGAAACCCACTCATGGAAAAAATGCAAAGTTTCCTAAGAACGATATATTTAGGAATCAGTTTGTCCAGCGAGTTCAGGGGTTATCAGAAAATCACAATTTTTCCAGATTGGTGACAATTTTCCAGGTATGAGGTTTCCAAACTCCCTACTTTCTCCAACAATGCAGTCGAGTCCTTAAAACTCTCATCTGCCACTTCCTTCAATTCTGCAGTGACAGTTTCGAAATGACTGAAAAAAAGTAATTTGGAAAAGAAAAACACTGAATAACTGGACTTAATGAGCTCCAATTAAGAACTTTATATGCAGATGGAGGAAACTTATGATGGAATTGAAAGAAGTCATTGACATGAAAGGCGGGATCGTTTGTTTAGAACAGTAAAAGTGCCGATGCAGCTATCAGTAATATCAAAATGGCTATGTATAATCTTATTGTGTCAGTTGCAAATAAGCTACTTAGTAAAAAAAACTAAAATTCTGATTAGTAAATTAGTATGTATTTACAAAGAGCTCTTTATCATTATCAAAAATATTACAGAAGTTGGATTGACTCCAATATGGTGGAAGTCATTACTGTCAGACTGACTAACTTGATGGTGCCAATAAAACAATTACTCTTTCTTACTAAATAATTCTAACTATTAATAAATAACTATATTAAAACAATAAGATATATGAAACATAGTTATTTATTGTTTATACGACATAGTAGGAAGATTACATTAAAACAATAAGATATATGAAACATAGTTATTTATTGTTTATAAGACATATATAGAAGTAGGAAGATTACATTAAAACAATAAGATATATGAAACATAGTTATTTATTGTTTATAAGACATATATAGAAGTAGGAAGATTACATTAAAACAATAAGATATATGAAACATAGTTATTTATTGTTTATAAGACATATATAGAAGTAGGAAGATTACATTAAAACAATAAGATATATGAAACATAGTTATTTATTGTTTATAAGACATATATAGAAGTAGGAAGATTACATTAAAACAATAAGATATATGAAACATAGTTATTTATTGTTTATAAGACATATATAGAAGTAGGAAGATTATATTAAAACAATAAGATATATGAAACATAGTTATTTATTGTTTATACGACATATATATAGAAGTAGGAAGATTACATTAAAACAATAAGATATATGAAACATAGTTATTTATTGTTTATACGACATATATATAGAAGTAGGAAGATTATATTAAAACAATAAGATATATGAAACATAGTTATTTATTGTTTATACGACATATATATAGAAGTAGGAAGATTACATTAAAACAATAAGATATATGAAACATAGCTATTCATTGTTTATACGACATATAAAAGTAGGAAGATTACATTAAAACACTAAGATATATGGATATACTTCTTCTGCATTTATTACATACTACGTTTCGAAGTATGTTTTTGAATGTGTGTGTGTATATCAAGTCTATTATCATACAAGTGTACATTACACCCGAATGCCGAAACCATTATTAAAGAAATCAATAATTAGGGCAATCTGAATATTAACGATTTAAATATTGTATAACAATAGAATTAATTGAATGCGTTTAACAACTGTCACCACACCAATCAATATCAGTCGACTGCCGAAATTTAAATACCAAATTCTTCTAGATATTAATTTATATCAGACAATACATAACTTTACTAAATATATGAAATTTTACTTTTATAGCCAATTAATGAAATTTTACTTTTATAGTCAATTAAAGTGTAACTTTCCACATTATAAATATCAATAAAATAGCTTTATTTTTTTTAATCAATACGACAATTGAAAAATTCTAAAAAAAATTTAATCTGTTAAATAAAATAAGCCACATTTTACACTACTCAGCTCAAAATGTATTTTGCCACCACTTGCATCTAAAATATAACTGTAACCTTGTTTTCTTCAACATTTTAATCAATATAATAATTGAAATTGACTATTGTAAAAGTTAAAGTTTAAAGCAATTAAGAGATTAAACCAGTCTAATTAAAATCAGACCCTAATTTCGTTCGTTCGGTTTTTTTTAAAATCCGCTACATTAGGGTCTGAGAACGAGACGCGATAACAAACGTTCACGTTAACTTTGACCTAACCTGAATGACCTTTGTTTTAACCAATCAGATCTTTGCCCTCTCCTGCGCTGGGATTTTGTTCTTGAACAATGGGTGCATTCTAGGATTCCTAAGTGCTGTAGACTAGTTTATTAGGTCATTTTTATCAAGGTTTGGTCAAAGTTAACGTGAACGTTTGTTATCGCATCTCGTTCTCAGACCCTAATGTAGTGGTTAAAAAACCGGATTTTAAAAAAAAACGAACGAACGAAATTAGGGTCTGATTTTAATTAGACTGGAGATTAAACTTATAATATTCTATTATTCAAATAATCCTTAAAGCATTAACGGTAAATAAATAATTTGGAGTTGTATGTTAAATTAAGTTTTGAAATTTTGTAATAAATCAAATGTTGCAATAATAAAACCCAAGCACGAACAATCCCAACCGTAAAAAATCTTGAAATCCGTGTAAACACATTGGCAATTACATTGGCAGCAACTAGTGAAGTTTTCATGAGGGAGAATATCAATAAATGGGTAAATATTTCATAATGAAAAGTGGTATCAGGTGTCTAGAAGAGTTAGCATACTTTGCTTGGCGCCACTTCAATAATTTATGAGCAATGCAGTAGGATAGGTTGAAATAGAGTTGTAATGATTCAGATATTCTATTAAATATTAATTATTAATTAAGCAGTAAAACACAATGAGTCATATTTAATACTGAATCTACTGTCACAAAACATCTCATCATATCTAATAATATTATTCACAGTAAATAACTGATACAAAGTGCACTTACAACTGACTACTTTAGTCTTTTGGGCTTTCTTCAAAGAGTTACTTTAAAATTTGAAAGTGAGACTGATCTACTAATCTGGAATTTGATCTCAACATTTGAAGAAAACATACAAAGGTTCTCAAGACTTTAAAGGGATTGTAAAGAGGTTTTCTAAACTTGCGCTATTTTAATTTCCATTCCGACATCTGTGGTTTTTGCAATTCCACTTAAACTAGCGTGTTTTTTACGTCACTGACAGTGATCTACCGGAAGAAGCAGATAAATATTAGTGACGTCATAAAACGTGTTAGTTTTAGTGGAATTGCAAAAACCACAGACGTTGGAATGGAAATTGGAATGGCGCAAGTTGATGCTATCAGTGTCCCTGATACACATACAAAGTTTAGAAAACCTAGGAAGGCCTATATTTTTGGTAAATGATTGACAAGAGTTTGAGAGTGATAATTGACAGATGGTTGAAAGGAAAGTAAAATTTCATTGTACAAGTCCATTCAAAAGGACAAGGAGTGCGATCATCACCTAAGTTTTACCAAGGCCTCAAATGTTTTGCCAATTTAAACATCACTAGCAAGATGTGAGCACCTACTCAACAAATTGATATGTTTGTAGTTTAGTCATACCATCATTATCTCACTAACCATTCATGTCACGACTTCAGTTCCATTCAAGTTTTTTTTAAAACAAAATCAATCTCTTGAAGGCAATCCATAAATGTGTGAGCAACCAAAATGTCAAAGGATGCAGTGCACAAAGTTTAACAAACTAAACTACTAACAGAAATTTTCTGTCATTGAGCTGTAGATTTAGAAACTGGGTGTCCAGGAGGTAACAGACGCTCTCTGCACCAAACATCTAAGATGGTATGGACACGTCACTCGTGCATCCTCATGCATATATCTGTATAGCCTGTCCATACAAAGCTTGAGAGGATGAGGAAGACCTGGTATGACTGTGTCAAGGCTGACATGTGTACACAACCTTGGTAACATTGATCCACATGACAGAACAGCTTGAAGATCAAGTGTAAGATCTAGCCGTCTGCTGCCTACCCTGGATCTAGGGATAACGGCAGCAGTTTTTCAGATAAGATATATCAATAGGTTGGACACTTCAAGCCCTGGTTTCATATCTATCACAGAAAAATGGTGGAGAAGTAGACATGTTTAAACGGATATGTTCACTAACTTTTTGCTATTCTAATCCATAATAATGTTCACAACTCTCCCTCGAAATTCCAGCCTTGAAATCCCCATTTAACCATGACTATTTGAAAGTCAAAAATATGACTTTTCGTTTAGTAAGACTATGCCTTATTTATACACAAAATGAAAGATAAATTATTAGGTAGAGATGTAATTGAAGGGATTATGCGATTTTTGTGAAGTTCTAGTACTTCCGGAGGCTAGTAATACACATATTCAAGTCTCATATCGACCGTCCAAAATGCTGAACATTCCCCTTTAAACACTAAGATATATATATATATATACTACTGAATTCAGTAAAATTAAAAGTAAAATTTTATTTAATAACAATACCTTATGACTTATGAATAATTAGTATATAAATTCAGAAGCAGTATATTATAAGCTTTTATTCATTATAGTGTTTTAATTTTAATGTAATCTTCTTACTTCTATGTCAGACATGTTGTTGATGGATCTTTAATGTGTACAGACAGTAACAAATGGTGACTAGGAATATTGCTCTATTATATATATAGATTCAAACTAGGTAATTTGGAAATGAAATCCAAGTGAAAGGTTTAGTTTAATATGTATTAATCTATAAAAAATGTAAGAGATTACTAAAAGATATGAGGTTAATAAAATGTCAATATGACATGACAATATATATCTCAACATATCACTAACGAACATACATAATATAGAAATAATTAAACATAATTACCACTAACGAATCTATATCACTCAATCCTGAAACTATTTTACGCAATCGACCCATATTTTGTTGATCTGCATCGTGCATTATTGTACTCTTAGTTGAATTATGGCGTTGACAATCCGCCCTCCATGCAGCAACCTTACCCAGCCCGTATTCATGGTTGACTGTAGGAGCTATAGTCACCATTGATAGCGACACAAAACACTTTCACATTCTCTTAGCACATTTCACAAATACAATCTAGCAGAAAACATAGCGCCACAATCCTCAAAATACCGACTAAAACACCGAGAATATTAATCACAAGATACTGTCTGCCTTATTGAATACATAATGGAATACATCCCATAATAATCAGTATTGTGGGTTATTGAGAGAAGAATAAGAATGTGTAGAGGATGGTAATAGATTGGAATCCTAGTCAACTGTACAGTGAGACACAGAGCGAGAGAGAGAGAGAGCGGACTGGTGGATCAATAACTTGAGATAAACGACCGACAACCAGCCAGTCAGTCAGCCTACCAGTAATACAATATACACTAGTTTTATACAGTATAGTTTTATAATGTATTGTTGACTTGAATCATACTGTATGGTTATATTATAATAATTAACTTGATTACTTCCCTCCCTTTAATAACAACCACTATCTCAGACTCGGATCGTATTTTACCTCATTGATTACCTCTAAAGCACTGATAGTCTGATACCCCTCTCTATTTAGTGAGTTTCAAAATTCAGAGTCAGTGTAGCACAGGCCTTTTCAAATGATGGCGCGCGACGCCCTTCAGAATAGCCCCTCAAGAGTGACCTCTTCTGCTAAAACACTTTGCACGTTATGCTAGCTAAGCATTTCATATTTTCATAAAATGCATTTAGCCCTTTACAAAAATTAATTGAGAAGGCCTGGTCTAGCATTAGAAAGTGAACCCGCTTGTAAGCATTCAAATATAATTGTCAGAACACAATCATCGGAGCAAAATTTCCCTGACATTTCCAGACAGTATTTAGTCATTTTCCATGACCAATTTTATAAAAATCATGGACAGAAGGGGTAACTTGAGACTATTCTGGATCATGATTTTTTTTATTTGATATTGCAAAAATAGGAGAATGGTATAAAATATCATTTTTCTAGGTTATTTTGACAATTTTCCAGAATAATCATGATTTTCCCTGATATTCCATGTCTGGAAAAGCTTTTTTAAAATTCCCTCATTTTCCAGGTTTTCTATGACCTGTACGAACCCTGACAGTAACAAATTAATTTGTTCACACATATTTGAAGTAAAATTAAAATGTTCAAATGGTGTTTGTCTTTGGTTTCTGGGTCCATGAAAATATATGGTTTGAATATTACATTTGAAATAAACACTTTCCTACCAGATGCCTCGCAAATAGGCCAACATTGTACATAATGTTACCAAGAACTGAGAGGATCTTGCAGAATCTGATCAGTTTTCAGGTCTGTCCTGTTGTGTCTTCTACTGCTGATAAGAGTAAGATTGACAGCTAGGTACCTGGAATACAATCTAATTAAAATTAAATTACATTTCGTTTTGGTTATTTTTTGAGTGTCGACTCCATGTAATCTAACCACTTATATAAGGCGAGCATCTTCTGGTGGCGAAAATTTCAGCCAATCAAAAACTACCTTCAAGATCGCGGGTCTATGCATTGATATGCATTTTGGGAAGAGAAAACCGAAAGTAAAGAGACACAACAGTCCAAATTATGACGTAATACAAACTATACCAACATAAACGTTCTGATTGGCAGAGGGGTGGCACATGCTATAAATAGCTTATTTGTGACCAGATGATGCTTGCCTTATAAAAGTGGTTAGATTACATGGAGTCGACAATCAAAAAATAACCGAAACGAAATGTAATACAACCTGGTGCTTTATGCTTATTATTTTGACCAAAATGGCGCTTTAGGAAATTGTCTTCAAAAGGCGTGATCTAGAGGTTATAAAATATATTAATCAGGTCTATACTAGGAAGATGATACAAGATATCAAGAAATATATAACTAAATTAAGTCTATCAACCTGACAGTATATGACATAGTGATATTGACGACGGCACGACCCTCTCACGGTAAACCTAACCTCCCTAGTCCCTACCAACCTCTATCTGAATATCTGACGAGATTCTGAGTTGAATATCAATATCCTAGTACTAATTAATAAACACTATTACTTCAATATCTTCACACAAGGTGGTGGTATTAAAGGGGTATGTTCAGCAATTTCGAGGGTCGATTTCAGCCTTTAATGTACTGTATGTAAATAGCCTCCAGAAGTACTAGAACTGCACAAAAATCACATAATCCCTTCAATTATATACCTATTCCTTCATTTTCTGTACCGTATATATGTGTTTTCTGAGTTCTGAGACAAAAAATTTATTTGTTGGATAGTTAATGAACATAGCCCTTTAAAGAAATGTTAAAGTGAAATGAGATAGATCTCATAGAAAGCACGGGCCTAGGTCAGGAACAAGAACTATTTACTTCAAGGTGCTTGTTAGATTAGTGGGTGTGATATTTGTTTCCGCTGGCAGTATCTAGAAATTAACAGAGCACCCAAATTAGAATAAATGTTGCATTATGTTATTTAAGCACTGCAGACCAAGAAATGCCAACATCTTCAAAGGCCAGTCTGATCATAACAGTAGTCCTACCTCCAACAATGAAATCATATAACACCCTTAGAGTTCTAAATTAGTGAAAATGCTACTGTGGGCTTCCCAGGAGCTCTTGCGACCTATATATCCACATCCGCTCCGCGAATACAGGGTGTACCCAAACTAATTTAATATAAAACCCTGCTAGAGTGGAAGAACTATGTAACAAAATTTTATATCAGTACTGACAATTTAGATTGTCCTAATATTTTTATTCTTTTTTTAATTTGGTTTATGGGAGTTTTTATGGACTCCGCTTATCTACTGATTCTTTAGGCTTTGAAATTCATGGCTCGAGTATGTGCGATACAGGAGTTTTATGGACTTCGCTCTGTCCACAACTCTTATAAATTTGTTGTGGTGTAGGGTTTTTGTATTAATTGTCGAAGACATGTTGTAGAATTGTTTATCTTGTAATAAAACTTGTGTTCCTTTTCTCTCGCTTATTTTCCTGATTTCACAGTATTCTGAACCCTGGACAAATGAAGGAAGGATCAGGCCTTGTGTTACTGGAATTTATTTAGAAGCCATAGCCCTCCTGCTATATTACAATTGCATAGTATAGACCTCCATGACAATAACTGGTACTGGATGACTAGAGAGAACAATAACCAATGAATTTACTAATTGTAGCCTAATCATCCAGTCTTTGGCCAGTAATTAGGAAGGATGTAATGTCAGTTTATGTCTTAATAAGCCAGTCTATATCTGGAAGTAAAATATTAGGAGCTCAAGTAATATGAAATATAAGAATATAAAACCAATAACAAGTTGTCTGTATTCACAACCTTCCCTCTATCACATGAGATCAGAATAAACCATCAGCCAGAATACAGTCCTAACATGTAGTGCTGGCACGATATATCGTTGTATCGATGTATCGCGATACAACATGCCACGATACACGTATCGTATCGCGAGGTCGTGTATTGATACTTCACGATACCTATCATTTCTTAAAAAGTGATGATTTTTTTAACTTACTTGACTGAAATTGTGTGGAAATATTTATAAGACGTGCATATATGGACCATTGCTTACAGCTAAATTAACAAATTTCACATTAATAAACCTATACAAAAATAGATATTGGAAATATTTTAATTTTTGTACCTTAACCCCATATCGCGATACGTATTGTATTATGACCTTTGTATCGCGATGCGTAACGTATCGCGGCATGATTGGCAATACCCAGCACTACTAACATGCTCAATATTCTTACAGCTTACAGACATATTTTTACATAAGCTCCTTGGCTCATACCTTGTTGAGCACTCTATCTGGAGTGTACCATTGTCGTTAGCGTTATGCATAGCTCACTAGCTTGCTCACATATGTGGGATCATCTGAGGTGGCTATATAGTCAAACCTCAACTCCAATATCAGCACTGCACTGATGAGGCCCAGTTAAGTTTGATATACAAATTCAGTGGACCCAGAACAAACAGCTGGCTACAGTCGTAGGTGACACATGGATGGGGGCTTGCTGGATGTTACAGTTTTCGAGTCTAAATTTCCTTAATTTTTCAGAAACAAATCATGTAAGTTGCAAACTTAACTGCTGGAAATCAAAGAATGCCAAATATCTTGAAAAATTTTGGCTGAATTCTTACTTGCAGCTGGTGCCTGTCTGAAACTTTGAAACATTAGATCAGAAGCAATTGATGATTATAGTCAATTATAAAACCCTTAAAATGCTTCATTAAAGTCCATTAAGGCAATACTACCTTATAATCCATGATAGTATTTGTGGGACTTTGCTACCGCAAAGTCCCAGTTTGTTTTCGAAATGTCTATTCTTTTTTTTTTTTTTTTTTTTTTTCGATTTTTCCACAGGGCACACAGCCTAAACTATGCTAGCTGCAACATTTCTGAAATATGTTCTGACGTCGCATCATGGCGACGTACTTTTTAAATATAAATTGGAACATTTTTGCAAAAGTGCAAATTGCACATTGCAACCTCAGTAATAACCGGTTTTTCGACTCTGGAAGCTACATTTTTGGGCCGATTTTGCTCGGGTTTTCATTTTTAGAATCTGTGACTAAATTCCGATGTCATACGAGTTAAAAAATTTCAAATTTCGAAAATTCGTAGCATATTTTTTTTTGCCGATTTTCGAAATTTTTTGACTAAATTTTTTTTTTTTTTTGGATTAACCTGAAATTTTAATACAAGATGCACGTCACTAATATAAACAATTTGACGTATTCAAAATTTTTGCGTCACTTCCGGTTAAAGTGGAAAATCGATTTTCACTTCCGGTTGAATAACTTCCGGTGTAATTGAAATATTTGAACGAAATTATGTATATAGTTATTAATCGTAATTCTACAGCCGATTTTAAAATAAAATTTAGTCCGAAAAAAATACTTTGGCCGCCATGTTGATTTGATACATTTTTATAAAATGAAAAATGGGGCCCTGGTGGTAAGTGTGACATGTATGATGTTTGTTTTTTTGGAAACAATAGTCGATTGCGACCAATCTGTGGGAAGCCGATTTTTGAATTTCAATTTTCCTTTTTTGCAACTTCCGGTTGAATTTTTTTCAGTTTTTGAAGGCTCATATCTTGTGACCTTGACCTTTGATGACCTTGACCTTAAGTAGGTCAAAGGTCATCGACCTTGGCTACCTGATGATACTTTAATATTTGACCTCCGATATCAACTTCCGGTTTTATAGCTGTCCGAAAATAGCCAAATTCGCAACTTTGTACTGCCCCTACAGGTGACCTAATTAACCTAGAGAGTTCATTTTTGCATATTCTGAATGGGCTTTATGAGCTCTTTCGAACGATATATCACAATGTATTGTAATGCAATTTCTTTTTTTTCTTAAATTTTGCAATTTTGAAAACCTTTACCCGATTTTTTGAATTTTTTGACATTAATGTATGCATAGTTTATGATCTATTAAGTTTAGAGCCTTTAAAATTGGTACATAATGGAGCAGACCCCATATGAATGTATCCATAAAAAAAATTGACATGGGCGTGGCACATCCGGGTTAAATTTTAATTTTGTTTACATTTTGTTGTCTGAAAAAAAAACATATAGACTACATTTTTTTTAAAAAATGCTTTTGCACACACCTACCTCATTACTTTAGCTCAATTATATCAAAATCTCAGCTATTTCGGCTGTATAGTTCTAAAAAGGGAACAAGGTTTACGAATTTCAAAATTTCTGATTATAGATTTTGACTTTTTTTGACATTTATGATTGTATATCTCGTTAACCAATAGATGTAAATGCTTGATAATTTAGCCATAGTAAGATATTATTAATATAAATAAAGTCACATCAACAAATCTGACGTGGGCGTGGCACATCCGGGTAAAATTTTGTTTCTGTCAAAATTTTGTTTATAAAAAAAAAGGTAAAGTTTAAATTTTTTTCAAAAAATGACCTTGCATACAGTTATAACATTGCTTTATTCAGCTTATGTTAAATGTTCATAGATTTCGGCTTTGTAGATCAAAAAAGGGAACAGGGTTAAAAAAAAAAATTCCGTTTTTTACCTTGACCTTTGTTGATTTTGACCTTTCTAGGATCAAAGTTCATTGACTTTGGCTGTTCATTTATACTTTCATATTAGATTTCTAGCGTCAACTTCCGGTGTTATTACTGTATGCATTTCCAAATTTTAAAGACTTGTTTCTCGTGAATTTGACCTTGAGGGGCCTTGACCTTCAGTTTGTTGAAGGTTACTGATAAAGGTTTTCGGCTGATATGTTCAAATGTTAGGTCTGGTGACTACTTCCGGTTTCATAACCTTTCCAAAAAATCAAAAATTTTAAAAGTTGTCGACTTCTTTGATACTTTGGATCTACGTTCAGGGCCCATTTTTTTTTAAATTCCCCTTAGCAATTAGCACATTTGCAAAGTCCCACTCTGTGCCACATGTGGCTCTAGTTTATTTTTTAATTAATATGATATAAGTTATTAGGCTTATATATTGCAAAGCCAACTATAAAGATAATGCATGGAGTAGGCTCTTGACAAAAATGCAAATGCACAGAGCTCATAAATTAACTCCAGGTCCCTGACCGAACTGATTCATGTATTGATGATATAACATTACTATTATATATTATTATAATTCAATTTGGCACTGTTGTATTCTGCCTGATATTAATTCTTGAAGAATTGCCAGGAATAACAAAATATTACCTCATCATCCCTCTCTCAGGTATTCAATACAGTTCACCATACTAAATATTGGCTTACACATTCTTCACATGACAAAGAAAGAAAGAAAGAAACATCTATATTTTACAAGGATAACAACTTAGGTTCCGTGAGGATCCTTTCTCCCTGCTGGTCCTTGGCCAAACCTCTTGGCATTGATCTTTCCCAGATTATCCGTACCCATTTACAGCTGGGTGGACTGGAATTATGAGTAAAGATGACTTATTCAAGGTCATCGGACTTTCACACCCTGATCGAGAACTGAACTCTTAAACATAGCGACCACCATTTCCTCGTATCCAAGCAAATGACGTCATGTTTGAAAAGAACGATGCGCTAACCACTGTGCTATATAACCTCACAAATTATACATGAAATTATACATTTCTTTTTTGTTTTGTACATGGAAATGAATAGAGATAGAGTTTTATGTTTACCCTTTTTGTACCTGGTTACGGGCAAATGCTATTATGCAATAAGCAGTGTGAGGGAAATTTTACCAGTTTACTACAGGGCATTCAGCTAGACCAGGCCTTCTCAATTAATTTTTGTAAACGGCCAAATGCATTTATATAAAAAAATATACTGGCCAAAGAGAGCTTAGCTAGCTTAGCGAGCAGAACGTTTTAGCGCAAGTGGCCACTGTTGAGGGGCCATTTCCAAAGACATTGCGGTCGGATTTGGCTCGCGTGCCGCCATTTGAGAAGGCCTGAGCTAGACTCCTATTATATATTTTGCCACTAAAAAGTCTTTTTTCCATGCAAGTTCCTCTTATCTGTACTGACAGGGGTAAAAAGGTTGAAAAAGCTGACAGTAGCATCTCGACCCATGCTAGGATTGAACTCTGGACCTTCAGATAGGCAAAAAAGTGTCAAACCAATTGAGCCACCCAAGAACCCTTGGGAACAATAGAAAGTTTTTATAATTTTGATAGCACTGCCACTGACTGATGAAACATCTAATATCATAATGATTATAGCTTAGAATGGTAAATGGACACTTTCTGTTGTATCCTGGACATTTCCAAACTGTCTCCACGTGAAAGTTACGATAGCGCTCTGCATCATATCACGGTATGAATAGCAACCATATTTGACCGGATTACATCAATTCAGGGGCCTTAGTCTTGAAGATTTAACTTAAGATGATTTAAGTGTTCTAGTCATCTGATTGGTTGATCACTAAAATTAATTTTAAATTTAGTATTATTATCCAATCAGATTACTGTATTTAAGTTGGGTTTTTGAGAATAAGGCACCTGGTAGTTCAAAATTCAGAGACTCACTGGTCATTTATGGTTTAAGGAAACTGCCGAGGATTGCCGATTGGGTCGTTCCTTGACAGACTGAGAACTGAATACTTTATAATGGTTTAGTATTAACGAGGCTTTAATTTGACACATTGAGGTCATGTGACATTGCGTTCTCACACAAGTCATTTGTCAAATGTTTATTTTGGACACAATATTAGAGAGAATTCTGTAAATTTTGATTACACTGGTTAGGCAAAAGTATCCATTATCAGCTCACATAAGTTTTGAATGCATATTCATATCATTTATGATATGTACCTAGGGGTATATAAGCACATTATATGATTAGTGTTGTTCGTCACAAATATGTTGAAGTAAGGGATATTCAGGGTATTTACATTTGTCTAAGAACAGAATAATAAAACCCAAGAACAAAATATAATATTGACCATACCAGTATTTAAAACAAAATCCATGTAACCATAATGGCAATAAGAATTAAGAAAGGATAATTTTAGTGTCAGGTAAAAAGGCCAGCATTCTGAGATTCATTCTCATATGAATCATACCTTAACAGGTACTGTAATGTAAATGGGCACAGAGCAGGAACGCAACACCTAGTAAAATGTAAAATGAGTAAACACAAGATATGAACCTTGTGGTCATGTGACACAATGTCAACTTGCAAAAATCATTCTAGTACCCGGTATGATATATATGTTATACTTATTTAACCTTTTGAACCCAGACGTTATTTTAGCAAAAACGTCATATACCCTGAGCTCACAGCAATATTTCTTTAAGTGTATTACGTTAACAATATATGACGTCACTTGACAACAGCCAGTTTACCAGCTTGTCGGGTAAGCTTATATATATCACGGATAACGGCTCTTCGGGTTGAAAGGGTTAAGAATGTATGGTATATATGTTATACTTGTTTACAATGGACAAAGTCTGTGGTGTGTGTTTGGTGTTCAAAGCCAGTCAAGGATCTGGGGCCTGTTTCTCAAAAAATCTTACGATTAAAAATTGTCAAAAGCATGGAATTATTCATTGCAAAATGCTTAACTTACAACAAAATTTATCGTAAGATTTTTTGAGAAACAGGCCCCAGGCTGATAAGCAGTAATGGGAGGTAACATGGACTCGCGAAGAAATCATACTCAACTTTAACAATTACAATTAAAACAAAACGTGGACTTCAACAGCACTTATTTGGTTTTAAAGGGTGGTTTATATGAACTCAATGCAGCCCCTCCCCCTCCCCCCTGGCTACAGGTCAGGTATGTGGATCTTACCTGTCTGATGACACTGTTGGAACTGTCAGAAAAACTTCCATCAGATCTTTTAAACTTTCCTTTCCTTTTCCCACCTTTACCCTGAAATTATAAAAATAAAAACCATTACAGACTGATAGATTGACCCGTCACTTTGTATGAATTAATGTAAGCTTATATATTTAACCTTAGTAAAATAATCCACAATTTATGCAGGTTAAGCATGGCTGGAGAAAGTGGAGAACTCAGGATCCTTATTTCTTCACACGGTCAAGGTCGCACAGATTATTCTCTGACCCCCAGACTACAACTATCTACGACGAAACTATTAATAGGGACTGGATGATAGAGGCTATGTAAAAATAACAGTTGACAATATTTAAAGCTCAACATTGCAATCTTTTTTTTATTATCTTTGTACGGTACGAATAAGTGTTGTACCGGTATTTCGTTCGATAAATTATAATACATCCACTAAGTAGGCCATATCAATGCTGTGCCTCCCCAAAAAGTCGTCTTCTATTAACTTCAGTATATATTCCTTACTCCGCACAATCTCGGACTGATGCTATTTATAGTACCAATCATGCTTACTATTTATAGATACATCATTGTTTCTCTGCCGAATCTTGGGCCTCGAGATATTTTAATCATTGGTGTGACAATTTAAGGGATTCTCATTGTTTTCCCTATCAGATAAGAAATTGAATTTTAATATTAGAAAATATTTTGTATTGCAAAAAAAACCTGACAAAAATTACAATGCATTTTGTAGAAAATTGTTTCGCAAACTGCGATGCAATACCGCCTATTTTGCTCCCTAAATAGACATAGGAAAATTCACATCTTAGTATTGTGAGATCAGCCAGACACACTGGCATTTTTATGCAAAGACTTCAACCATTAATTTAAGGGTTATAACATTGACTTGGAGCTAATTCCAAGTCTATAGTTCCAGTACCATATATATAGCCTGAAAGCCACTTTGCCATAATCATGTCCACTATGAATATTTTTTCCCCTATCAACCTTGTGGGTCTGTTGAAGAATTCACTGAAGGTGTTCCAACCAAGTGATTCTTGGTCATTCAGATTTGCTTATGCCATTGTGGTGAACATTGTCAACAACATAGTCCCTAGTCTAGCATATTCTATATTATAGGCC
Organism: Lottia scabra; assembly: GCA_029955415.1. NCBI lineage: Eukaryota > Metazoa > Mollusca > Gastropoda > Lottiidae > Lottia > Lottia scabra. The sequence continues at coordinate 2,647,611 of JARJEI010000018.1, read as the reverse complement.
TAATAGTAATAAGCTTAGTTAGTCCATAGACAATTATTCATATATTTTTAAACAACTGCCTTTGCATTCCAAATTAACGTTGATGAACTAAATTTATTCAGTTTACTTTTTGTTTATACACAGCATTTGACCAAACTAGGCCTATTGAAATGGTCTGCTGTCCAAAACGGGTTATAGTCAATTGGACCCTATTTGTTAATGGTCCCAATCCAAAATGGCCCTAAAAGTCAAAATGGTCCTAAAAACCAAAGTCAAAATGACCCTGTTTTTGGTCAAAATGGTCTCAAAAATTGCTCTTTGACTTCAACTAAATCATCGTCCAAAATGACCCCTGAAAAAAGTAAAAATGGTCCTGTTAATTTTTTTATTAGTAATTAGTCCATTGATAATTGTAGCTTACATTGTGATACCGACTTATGAAATAAAAGAGGAAATATGAATAAGAACATGAATATGCCAAAATGAAAAATATACATAGGAATGGTAGGACATCAATATTTGCTATGTCTTAAATTTTCTGTAACACCTAAAACAAAAGAGATCAATCAGGGTTTTAATTAAGTGTTTAAATTGATAAAATTGAAAAACAAAGTGCTCAATTAATTGAGCTAATAAAAAAAGGTTTTTAATTGAAATTAATTAAAAGATTAGGAATATATACTTCTCATAGTCATCTGTTGTCCTTCTTGACATGAGAACAAAGCAATATAATCCATGTCAGATATTCTTAAATTATAAAGTAAAGACGTCAATAATGTTTCTTTACATTAAATTATACTTCATTATGCAATTTGTATTTGATTACTTTTATGAGTTTCAGGTTTTTAAAAGAATAATGCCATGCTATGTGTTCACATACCTGTTTTTAAAATGCTTACTAATAGATTACTTAGTCTCTACCTAGTGTTTTTTGGTAGAGTAATAATGAATGTGATTTCAATACTGAATATTTGTGCCTCCCTTGTAGTGCCAAGTGTAAATAGTGTTTAAAGTTTGAATGAAAACTCACTATTTACTGTTAGTGCTGACTTTCTACTTAATTTGTCTATCTTGTTAAAATTGGGAAATGATATAATAAAATATGTATAGGCCTAATGAGAATTTTTTTTCATTGAGACCATTTTGACTTTTTCAAAAGACCATTTTGACTTTTTCCAAGGGCCATTTTGACAATTTTTTTAAGACCATTTTGACCAAAATTTGGGACCATTTAGGATTAGGGTCCAATTGACTATAACCCTCCAAAACCTGGTGCCACAATATGACCTACAATCTGCAATTAATTAAGTCCCAATCTACAGGCTTGGATTTTTTCATGTAATGTTCTGACAGCTTTGCCTCCATATTAACAAACAGAACTGTATCAATCCATCACAAACAAGATTAAGAATTCTAAAATCAGATTGTTGTTAATGGAGAAGATGCTGAAATTGTGAAATATTAGAAAAAAAATGACATGAATTTGCAAAAAATGTGTCATCCAACTTTGGAACATAAAATAGGAAACGAGTTCGGATAAAAACAGAAGGGTGGATAGTCCTGAAAAATTGCAAAACTGTAGAGAAATGATTTGGGAACAACATGGAAGAGATGAAAATAGAGATTGACATCTTACTTGTGAAACTGGCGGCATATCTTTTTCTATAAAGTCCCTAAATTGAGCACTGGATCCCGCCATTTTCTTCTCGTCGAGATTGCTGAAATCGACGCCATAAGAAGATTCATCGAAAGTTACACCATAATAAACAAGAATTCACTATGTATCTCATTAATTTGTCTTTTGCTCGAATGTTTTCCTCGATTATAGGCCCCAATATTTAAGAATTTTCCAAGTCTTTTCCACTTTCAGCTAAACAAAATGTCAAACCGAGATGTTGACTTCCATTGGTGGTTCGAAAGGTTTTCACAATAATTAGGTCAATCACGAAAATGGACGACTAAAATGGAATTGTATTTTTTTAATTCTTATATTTACCAATTAATGATATGATTTCATCAAAAATGTTTGAAAATTAGACAGAAAAAGAAAATGTTTTGATGTTCAAATACAAATTATCCTTTCGATTACTAATATATCGCATAACGAAAGACTGGAATAACCAGACGTTGGCCTAATGATCGAGGCTAACAATAAATATGGAAACAGACTACAACTATTTCTCAATATTTCAACCAGGAATGACATTTACCTTATCACTTGTACATTAACTGAAAGAACATTAAAGTTTAAATTATTTCAGAAATTTTTATTGAGACATTTATAAGAAATACTGAATGACATTTCTCTTAGGTAGCTCAGATACTTCAACTAGTAACCGTTGGTGATTGGATCAGTGGCGTAGCTAGTTCGGTGGAGGTGGAGGTGGGGGTGGTGGGGGTGCCATTGCTCCCCACCTTTCCGTCAGGTTGAAAAGGTGCCGTTGGTGAAATTGAGCCGACCGGCCGCAGGCATAAACATAAAAAAAAAATCAAACAATATTATTATAGCTTCAATTAACCTTCCTGCAGTGTGTAGCTAAAATTTTCGAGCTTTCGGGGCATAGCCGTAGGAGACTTAGCTGCCCCCCAAAAAACTATGTTTTCGGTCAAAAAATCCAGAAAATCGGGCAAAATATCATTAAAATAAGGGCAATAAGTCGATTTAACACCCCCCCCCCCCCCCCCCCCCCCCCGTTGAGTCGTTGGCCCCTACGGCTATGTTTCGGGGGCTTCGCGCCCTGGGCCCCCACCACGTGTTTTTGTCTCACCCGTTATTCGATTCGTAGATGTACAATTTAGCCGAGCGAAGCGATGCGAACATTTTTTTGACCTTTATTTTGGCTTAAAAACATAGAATAAGTATAAATTGTACTAATTTAGCGGTTTCTGACGTGGACCATGTTAACAAAATCTATAGGCGTATTCATTGTACAGTCTAATTTAAAAAAAAAAAAAAAAGACAAAGTAAAGGGGGGAAGTACGCCCTCTACGCCCCCCCCCCCCCCTGGATCCGCCACTGGCAATGTCAATATATTCTGTCGGTTCATCTTAACCGTTGCACCTCCAGTTTCGAAAACCTGGCTACGCCACTGGATTGGATAGACTAAATTGACCTATGAAGTTTTGTAAATACAATGTCAGTGCTGGGGATATGGCCCCACCCCAATTGGATCAAAGGTATGGGGACAATTGTCTTGGGGCAATTGTGTAGGGGGATTCGCAGGGATAGGATGGCGGGGAGGTGGATGGGAGCCAAAATGTCTTTGAGATTAATGATTTCAGACCAAATTAAATCTCCAGTGGGTAAGAATTTGAAAACAATAGTTGCCTCCCTTCAATCAGTAAACTATTTTGAAATGACTGTTGAGAAATCAATATCAAGTCGAGTGGTCGAGTCTATAATCACATTCAGGACAGAAACACCCATTTCAATAATATTTTCACCAGTACTATGTTCCGACAATATTAAAGGGGAATGTTCAACATTTTCAAGGGTCGATTTGGGCCTTGAATATATGTTAATAGCCTTCAGAGGTAGGCCTACTAGAACTGCACACAATCCCTTCAATTATACCCGTACCTGAACAGTTATCTTTCATTTTCTGTATTTGTGTTTTCTATAAGGCATAGTCTTACTAAACGACGAGTCGTATTTTTTACTTTTAAACGCTCATAAATATGAATACATGGGGATTTGAAGGCTTAAATATCAAGAGAGAGTTTGGGACATTATTACAGATTAGATTAGCTAAACAAAATTAAGATTCTGAGACTAAAAGTGTTTTGGTCCAACAGTTAGTGAACATATCCCTTTAATTTAGATAAACGACATAACCTCCATCGAACTTGATTTAAGCTCCCTCCAACATCTTATGATTTATAAGCTTGGCTCACTTTCTATAGAGTTTATCTAGGTATGCAGCTGTTTTTGGGAATGTTCAGCATTTTTGATAGTCGATTTAGGACTTGAATATTTCTAAATAGCCTCCAGAAGTAGTAGAACTGTACGAAGATAGTACAATTCATTCAATAATATCCCTACTTTAATATTTATCCTTCATTTTCTGTGTATGTGTTTTCTATATAACACACAGTCTTACTAAACGACGAGTATTTATGACTTTCAAACGCTGATAATTATGGGTACACATGTGTTTCAAGGCTAATATTTCGAGGGAGGGTTGTGAACATTATTATGGATTAGAAGAGCTAAAAAAAATCCAGATTCTGAGACTAAAAGTTTTTTGGTCCAACAGTTAGTGAACATATCCCTTTAAAAGATGATCATTTATAAACCCTCCAGAATGACCTTAATTCAATTTGGGTTAGCATTGTACACTGCAATTTCAGATTGGGTGTAAACGAGTAGGGTCTAAGATAGTGGTTCCCAACCTGGGGGCCATGGGTGTTTGTCAGGGGGCCATGGGGCATGCAGATGTATATCCTTTTTTCTCTAGCCCAACTTTTATTTAACTATATTTTGCTGTGTAGTTGCTTGTGGTCAAATGCATCAGACCTCAGACCTCCTGATGAGGACGCACAAGACAACAACAATTGCGCTATATTCCCTATTTTGCCTTTGTTTGGAATTGAACAGGAGGCCATGGCTCTGGGAGTTTCGTGAATTTGGGCCACGGCTTGAAAAGGGTTGGGAACCACTGGCCTAAGATAATAATATGTGGAAATACTGCTTCTACAGGAGAGTATCTTCTATAACAGCCAATACTACGTTTCAACAAAATTCATATCGTTGAAAATAGTGTAACCAACAATAGCCGTTATTTCCAATCTATTACTGCAAAAACAGAAACACTCAAGAACTCTTATTTTCCCAGGACTATCATAGACTGGAATCACCTGAGGAACGACCAAGTCCTTGCAGGATCTGTGGTGATTTTCAAATCTCGCCTCCAACCAGCCCAGTAGTTTTGCATGCGCTTCTCCCTTCCGTTGATTATATGCTAGGAGTGGTTTCGCAACGTACTCATACAGATACAGACTGATACAGATCATCATATCATCATCATCATATCCAATTTTGATTATCCAGGCCTTGGTTCAATCCTCATGCGAGGCATGCGAGGGTGGGACCTGGCTGTCCAGTCTGGGCCAAAGTCTCCCCCTCCCATGTTCCTTTAGCAACGGCTATCATTTCATTTCATTACATTAATCCGTTGCTATCATGATAAGATATTCTCGTCATTAACTTTGATTGGTCGAACGATTATTGTCGACCAGTTATATTCCTTGTAACAAATTTTCGAAAACTTTCGAATGACCAGACGTCAAATTTCTTGTAGCAAATTTACCTTGTGATAATCGAGTCTCAACGGTCATAAATTGAATGTGACGTATAGTGTTTTTTAAACGAGGTTATTAGTTGATAATGACGAGAAAACCTCGTCAATCCAGCAACGGTAGATAATGCAAATGTCTAACGTTGCTGAAGGAATATGCCCCCTCCAGGCTTGTCTGTTGTTTGGGTCAGTCGAAATCATGCCTCGTGATTCTCTGTCTCGCTTTACTAGGTCTTCCCACGACAATTTGGGTCTACCAGGAGCTTTTGCTGTCATGACATATACGTTTCGAAATTTGATAACGTTACTTACGTAAGTGTATTAATAATAACTGACTGTGGTATATCAGGCAGGCCAATATCTATAATACATAAGTGTATTAATAATACCTGACTGTGGTATATCAGGCAGGCCAATATCTATAATAATGTGTAACTTTGTAATACCCTGAAATGTATATCGGGTATCCTATGACTTGATATGGCTGTTATAGAAGATAATCTCTATAGAAGCATTGGCCTAGGTCACAAGTAGAGACTATTGATTTCATCATAAAATAAATTTAGATAAAATACTTTCTACTGAATAATACTTGTATGTAAGTTGGTTAATAAACTTTTTATTTTTATTGGATTGATTTGTTCCTGTTTGTTCCTTTATCAACACATCCCAGAGATGATCATCAGAAATTTATTAAAGGGGACCAGTCTTCATTTTTATTGGTTTATTTGGGTCTTTAATATATTTAAGTATCCTTCAGAAGCACTAGAAATGCACGAAAATTTCCTTAAATTAGACATTTCTCCTTCTATTTCTATAGATGACTTTTCTATATATTGCATAGTATCGCTAATGTGTAGTAGGGCATTATAACTTTCAAATGCTAATAATTATGGATGCACATGGATTTGAAGGCTCAAATTTCAATGGTGAGTTGTGATAACCAGTACTAAATTGCTGAGCTAAAACAATACCCGTTTCTGAGACTTATCCAAATCGAAAATGAAGCCTGTGCCTCTTTAAAGCTACGGACCAAGGTTAATTTATGTATGAGTAAAAAATAAAAATGTATAGTTCCCTCCCTTCAATAACAGAAATATTTTTTTAAAAAAACTTGTATCGTGAAATCTGTACGTGGCTAATGACTGAAGTTGTCAAGTAAAATGAATTAACTAATGTAGATGTATGATAAAGGTGCACTGATGTTTAATTGAAAGGTATTTAGGATTCCTTTGTCTCATAAAAAATTATAAAACTTATTACTTCGAGAAGGTTGTCACAGGCCCGTAGGAAGCAATTTCATATTGGGGGGGCAAAATGTGCAAAAACTCATTCTCAAGGGGGTTGTGCAGAATTCAAGGCTGCTCCTGCCTATATAAAGCAATTTTGCTTTCACTGGCCCTAACAACATACCAGTAACTTCTTGTTTTATCTTTAAAAAAAAAAATTTGTATTGCTTCAGTCATTAATGTCAAAATTATTGGGGGGGCGGATGCCCCCCTTGCCCCCCCTGTTCCTACGGGCCTGCAATATTATATTTACTCTAGCTTTTATTTACTGATTTATTCATCTTGGTAGTCCGAAACGTTTTAACACTTATTTTGACTCTGATAGTATTAGATAATTAGGTAGGCGTGTGACTGTATATTTGTTCCTCATAATGAATATTCCTCATGGAAAAAACATTATTATAATAAATGATCTCTGGAACTCTTATCAACAATTATTACATAACAAATGTCCTTTGGAACTTATATATTGTCACAGGCCTACTAAAAAGTGAAAGATTACTCTCTGACCACATTGAGGTCTGAATTGAATTTTTTTCTCTCATGTCACAAATGATCAAATTATGGTTTTCTATTGCATACCATGTATCTTAAAACGCCTTTGGGTCCATGAAAATATATGGTTTGAAAATTTTCAATATAAGATAAATACAGTTCCCTCAGGCCCGTAACTAAGGGGGGCGCAGGGGGGGCGCAGGGGGGGCGGCGCCCCCCCTGGAAATATTTTCGCCCCCCCTGCAAAATTGTCAATGAGACATCCAAAATATTTAGAAAAACATTTCTTTCTGAACCTTAAAATGCCGCGAAATGATAAGAAATCACATTTCCAGATGTCTATGTATCAAAATTTTCTAGGGGCTATCCCACAGACCAAACTCTTTTCAAAATGACAAGAAATCACATTTCCAGTCGTCAAAATTTCCTAGGGGATGTCCCCAAGCCCAAACTCTTTTCAAAATGACAGTAAATCGCATTGCCCGTCGTCTAATTCACAAAATTTCCTAGTGGATGTCCCCCAGCCCAAACTCTTTTCAAAATGACAGTAAATCATATTTCCAGTCGTCTAAATCTCAAAATTTTCTAGTGGATGTCCCTCAAACTCTTTTCAAAATGACAGTAAATCATATTTCCAGTGTTTAAATCTCAAAATTTTCTAGTGGATGTCCCTCAAACTCTTTTCAAAATGACAGTAAATCATATTTCCAGTCGTCTAAATCTCAAAATTTTCTAGTGGATGTCCCTCAAACTCTTTTCAAAATGACAGTAAATCATATTTCCAGTCGTCTAAATATCAAAATTTTCTAGTGGATTTCCCTCAAACTCTTTTCAAAATGACAGTAAATCATATTTCCAGTCGTCTAAATCTCAAAATTTTCTAGTGGATGTCCCCCAAACTCAAAATGACATTAAATCATATTTCCAGTCGTCAAAATCTCAAAATTATCTAGAGGATGTCCCCCAAACTCTTTTCAAAATGACGATAAATCGCATTTCCAGTCGTCTAAATCTCAAAATTTTCTAGAGGATGTACTCCAATCCAAATTCGTTGCAAAATGACAGGAAATCAAATTTCTGAGAGTCCAAATTTCAAAAAAATTAAGGAGTCAATTCATCGGAATACGACCGAAAATCGTGTTTTCAGGAGTATTGACATTAACTGCCCCCCTTGTTTGGACGTTCGCCCCCCTAGAAGCACTAGGCTGGTTACGGGCCTGAGTTCCCTCCTAGAAATTTCATGTGAAAATGACACATTTCAGACTGAAATTTCTCCTCTGTAAAATCATATTTCAAAATAAATATTTTTTTAACAGTTGTCATTTTCATCAACCCAAAGACAATCTAAGACTCTCAGAACTTATTTGAGGTTAATATTTCAATTCATAAAAAAATGATAGACAAAATGCGATTCTGAGCCCATTGTTGTCAGAGAGTAGTAAAAGGGAAATGATCAGCATTTTAGAGGATCGATTTGGGACTTGAATTTATGTAAATAGTCTTCAGATTTATTGGAACAGACCAAAATTCACACAATCCCTTCAATTATACCCATACCGTAACAGTTATCTTTCATTTTCTGTATAAGCTTATGTGTTTTCTATATAAGTCATAGTCTTACTAAACGACGAGTCATATTTTTGACTTTCAAACGCTTTTAATTATGGATACATCATGATTTGAAGGCTAACATTTTAAGGCAGAATTTGGGACCTTATTACGAATTAGATTAGCTAAAAAAATCCAGGTTCTGAGACTAAAAGTTTTTTGGTCGAACAGGTAGTGAACATATCCCTTTAAATAAGTTTTTTAAGGGTTGTTTAAGGCCAAAACCAATGCTCAAGATTTTCAATTCAAATCTCCCTTCAAAAACCTGTAACAGTGACAGTGATAATGACTAGAAGTTAAGTTAGAGAAATGAAAATAGAGGCTTTCAGACACTATAATAAACCTCAGAATTACTCTCTAATTGTTTGATGAATTATTAATCATCTTTCACTTTTTATAAACAGGGTTTGCACAGGTCATGGAAAACCTGGAAAATCAGAATAGTCTCAAGTTACCGTTCCGTCATGGAAAATGACTAAATACTGTCTGGAAAGTCATGGAAATACCAGGGAAAATTTGCTCAGATGATTTTAATGAACCCTGTATAAAGTCTCTGGTTCCAGTCAAAAATCTCAGAAATAGCCTACAAATTTCAAGATTCAAGACCAAATTTCAAATATAAGCTTATTCAACTCTTGATTTCAAGTTTTTTGTGTACATTGACCTCTTTGACAGCTGGGTTATATCAAGTCAACTAAAACTATAACTATAAAACTTGAGTTTTATCAGCTCTACAGCAGTTTTTTTAATTAAAGAAATTAAGATGAAGAAGTAAGAATTGAGCTCTATCAGCTGGTATGATATATATCTAGACAACTATACAGATAGCTGAAACTTAGCTCTATCAGCTGATATATAACATATATCTAGACAACTATACAGATAGCTGAAACTTAGCTCTAACAGTTGCTGAAATTGAGCTCTATCAGCTGGTATGATATATATCTAGACAACTATACAGATAGCTGAAACTTAGCTCTAACAGCTCCACAGTGGACTTTTAATTAAGCAACTTAATATAGGATTGAGCTCTATCAGCTGATATATATCTAGGCAACTATATTCCTTCAACTTATAGATATGGTGGTCATTATGTTTGAGAGTTTGGTTCTCGATCAGTGTGAAAGTCTGAAGACCTTGAATAAGTCATCTTCACTCATAATTTCAGTTCACCCAGCTGTAAATGGGTACGTATAATCCGGGAAAGATCAATGCCAAGAGGTTTGGCCAAGGACCAGCTGGGAGAAAAGAATCCTCATGGAACATAAGTTGTTATCCTTGTAAAATGTAGATGTTGCTTTCCTTCTTTTCTTTCTAAATTGATCCAATATCAGCCAGTCGAAGTTGAAACTGAAATTAAAATTGACAAGTCTGTACCATAGATAGAGACAAGAGACAATCTAATAATTCAACTTTAATATATTCCCCGGCAATGTAATAAGTTTACTACTGTCTGGATAGTGTATGAACGGGTCCATTATTACATTTAAAAAAAGAAAGTTAAAGAAATTAAGTCTAATGCAGACATTTTAAATAATTCCTCGGTCTACAAAGCTCTATTGAGTATAAAAAACATCTATTATTTTTAAACAAATGTTACTTAATGAGTTAAATACAGATGTCTACTAGTTTGAAACATGCTGACTCAACTCACAATATCCATGCAATTAACAATACAATAAGCACTTTAAAGGGATTATAAAGCGTAATTGTAAACTTTGTATGTGTATCGGGGACACTGATAGCATCAATTTGCGTCATTCCAAAAAAATACCAGGAAATTGGAATGGCGCAAATTGATGCTCTTAGTGTCCCCGATACACATACAAAGTTTAAAATTACGCTTTATAATCCCTTTAATATTCTTCTGATTTAACATGAACTATAATAACCAAAAAAAGACTGGTAAAAATAGACAAACAATAACCCTGTTTCCTTGAGAATATTAACAAACTGATATCTGTGATTAAAATTTTAACCAGGGATTAACAATACACTTACAAGTTTAATATTCTGCTGAATTAACATTAACATCCAGACAAGACTGTTAACTAGACAGCCCTGTCAAATTCTGTATTCATGCTTTATATTGACTACTTGACAGCACTGACAGTATCTGTATCCATACTTAATATTGACTTGATAGACAGCCCTGTCAAATTCTGTATTCATGCTTTATATTGACTACTTCACAGCACTAACAGTATCTGTATCCATACTTCATATTGACTTGATAGACAGCCCTGTCAAATTATGTATGCATGCTTAATATTATTAACTTGATAGACAGCCCTGTCAAATTCTGTATGCATGCTTAATATTAACTTGACAGACAGCCCTGTCAAATTCTGTATGCATGCTTAATATGAACTTGACAGACAGCCCTGTCAAATTCTGTATTCATGCTTGATATTGACTTGATAGACAGCCCTGTCAAATTCTGTATTCATGCTTAATATTGACTTGATAATTGACTAAATAGACAGCCCTGTCAAATTCTGTATTCATGCTTGATATGGACTTGATAGACAGCCCTGTCAAATTCTGTATTCATGCTTAATATTGACTTGATAATTGACTAAATCGACAGCCCTGTCAAATTCTGTATTCATGCTTAATATTGACTTGATAATTGACTAAATCGACAGCCCTGTCAAATTCTGTATTCATGCTTAATATAAACAACTTGACAGCACTGACAGTATCTGTATCCATGTGTGTAATGATGCAATTACCATTCCACGCTGAATTTATGTTAATTCACCACGGTAACTGAAAATCGTAAATTGTTAATTTGATATACTTCGCCAGAAGCCAGAATTGCTCAATCAGGTTTTTCTATCTCATTAGATTTCAATTTAGAAATAGCTGTAAGCAAGTTTGTGATAGAATATGAATTCTGATATAGCCATTGTTATAAAGAAATCTGTTAAAGTGATTGCATAAGATTTCTTAAGATTTTTGTGTTGTTTTATAGCACAGTTTGTTAAAGGTTTGTCCAAGGACCAGCTGGGAAAAGGACCCTCATGGGAAGTTATCCTTGTAAAATATAAATGTTTCTTTTCTTATTAGCTTTTTGAACACTTCTTATACCTGTTCAGTGAAGTTACTTTGCTAAAAAGTCTTAATTTATCAACTATTCCTGATTTGAACGATGTAACTGAAAACTTAATTTACTCAAAGGAACCCTTAATTTATGACCTGCTCCTGATGAGTACAATGTATATGAAACATGCTCCATTAGCATGGGAATATTTCAGTTTCAGTCAATTTCAGTTTCTGTGTATATTAATACAATTTCTGGTTAATGCTAATGAACAAATCAGAAAACCTTGGCAAACAAGATATATTGGGGCTCTGATACTTTTTTAATGCAATATTTAAGAGCAAAAGTATCCTTGATGTCAAATTTGCTCCCAGGGAATGCTGATATTGTAAACTAGGTAGTTGGTGGTAGTTATAGTTGATGGTAGTTATAGTTGATGGTAGTCTTCGATTGGATTAATTGGACGGTACTGTGCTGTTGGTATGGTTTGGTTAGACCATGGTTTACCATATCACCAAGGATGAAATTTCAAGCTGACCATGGTCAACCAGTGTATTCTGTGAAGTTATTTTTATTTTTAATCCAGACTTATTTTCTGCTTGTTTCAGTTATAACGAAAACTCTAAAAATACTATGAAATTCTGTATATTCCTGATTGGTCTAGTGTAATAAAGTCAACATATGGATTGGGGTTGATAGTACTATATGGTCACACAGCTAATTGTCATAGGTTTGTTTGGTTGCGGAAGTATGTTTATGGTTTCTCTCTAATTGAGTAATTTATTTAGATTGGAAGGGAAACCATAGTAAAGCATTTCCTCATATAAAATCACACAAGTGATATATGTTTCTGTGAAAGAACTCTTCATGGTGTCATCTTACTTAAAGAATTCACATGCACCAGCAATTCAACCAATCATACCTTTGTCTCAGAGAATTTTGTACATAGGCTAATCAATTATAGTGTTCACACTCAAATTTTTGCCATGAAATCCATTTGTATGATACAAGTGCTTTGAACATGTCCCTCAGTGATGTGGTTACTTGTACTTTGTAAATGTCCACATCAGTGTTGTTGATTTATTTTTTTGCCAATCGGACTTAACGATATATTGAGTGTGAATACAGACCACAAAAAATCCATATTATTATAATTATTATTATCCGTATTTATTTGCATTTGAGAGTTGTCTTGTATTTAACTGAGGCTATGTATATAAAACCCCAAAACCCAAACCCCAAAACCATCCCTGAAATAACTGACTGTTCCCCTTTATAAGAATTCATGTATTTCTGAAAAACATAGAGTGTAATCAGTGGTTCAATATTTTCCCCTTGACATTTCTTACAGGATTGCATTTAGCCTCACCCCAAACTTGTATTCCCTTTTCCTCTCCATTTCTTCTGTTCCTCCCTACTACTTCTTGATTTCTTAAACCACTGTACAATTAGTTCATAAATCTAATAGAGCATTAAGACACAATACTTTAAATTAAATATTTTTTACTGATGAATCAATTTTCTACTCAATTAAACTCAATGGTCGATTTAATTTGTAAAAATCTGGATGAGAAAATAACCATGTTCATTTAATATTCATGTACTATGTAATTTTCTAGAGTTGAGGTGTGATTTACTCGAGTAAAAACATATCATGTAAAATTAACTACAGGTTTTGGTTGAGATTTGATTTTATGCTTCAATAACACTTTCAGAATCTTGCCAGGGATTTTAGATTATGTGCTACAGTGCTAGTTACAACGGTAAACGTTGTGCCCAAATTAAAAATTGTATGATGCTCAACTTAAAGGGATTGTAAAGAGGTTTTTTAAACTTTGTATGTGTATTGGGGACACTGATAGCATCAATTTGCGCCATTCCAATTTCCATTCCGACGTCTGTGGTTCTTGCAATTCCACTAAAACTAAAGCGTTTTATGACGTCACTAATAGTGGTGATCTACCGGAAGCTACTATTGATATCTAATAGTGACGTCATAAAACGTGTTAGTTTTAGTGGAATTGCAAGAACCACAGACGTCAGAATGGAACTTGGAATGGCATAAATTGATGCTATCAGTGTCCCCGATACACATACAAAGTTAAAAAAAAACTCTTTACAAGCCCTTTAAGCACTTCAGAGCAAGATATGCCAGCGACAAAGGCCTGTCTGATGATAACAATAGTTCTACCTCCAAAAATGAAATTATATAACACCCAGAGAGTTCTTAATCAGTGAAAATGCTACTGTAGGCTTTCCATGAGCTCTTTTGTGGTCTATATATCCATTCTGCTCTGTGAATACAGGATGTGCCCAAATTAATGTAATCTAACACCCTGCTTGCCACATTAAAGAGTTTGATCGGTTGGTTGCAACTGTTCTCTGTATGGTTTTTCTTGCTACTATTAAGTGAATTTGATTGTTTGGTTGCAACTGTTCTCTTTATGGTTTTTCTTGCTACTATTAAGTGAATTTGATTGTTTGGTTGCAACTGTTCTCTTTATGGTTTTTCTTGCTACTATTAAGTGAATTTGATTGTTTGGTTGCAACTGTTCTCTTTATGGTTTTTCTTGCTACTATTAAGTGAATTTGATTGTTTGGTTGCAACTGTTCTCTTTATGGTTTTTCTTGCTACTATTAAGTGAATTTGATTGTTTGGTTGCAACTGTTTTTTTATGGTTTTTCTTGCTACTATTAAGTGAATTTGATTGTTTGGTTGCAACTGTTCTCTTTATGGTTTTTCTTGCTACTATTAAGTGAATTTGATTGTTTGGTTGGAACTGTTCTCTTTATGGTTTTTCTTGCTACTATTAAGTGAATTTGATTGTTTTGTTGCAACTGTTCTCTTTATAGTATGGTTTTTCTTGCTAATATTAAGTGAATTTGATTGTTTGGTTGCAACTGTTCTCTTTATGGTTTTTCTTGCTAATATTAAGTGAATTTGATTGTTTGGTTGCAACTGTTCTCTTTATGGTTTTTCTTGCTACTATTAAGTGAATTTGATTGTTTGGTTGGAACTGTTCTCTTTATGGTTTTTCTTGCTACTATTAAGTGAATTTGATTGTTTGGTTGCAACTGTTCTCTTTATAGTATGGTTTTTCTTGCTAATATTAAGTGAATTTGATTGTTTGGTTGCAACTGTTCTCTTTATGGTTTTTCTTGCTACTATTAAGTGAATTTGATTGTTTGGTTGCAACTGTTCTCTTTATGGTTTTTCTTGCTACTAATATTGAATTTGCTTGTTTGGTTGCAACTGTTCTCTTTATGGTTTTTCTTGCTACTATTAAGTGAATTTGATTGTTTGGTTGCAACTGTTCTCTTTATGGTTTTTCTTGCTACTATTAAGTGAATTTGATTGTTTGGTTGCAACTGTTCTCTTTATGGTTTTTCTTGCTACTACTGTAAGGCTAGAAATTAATGCGTCAACAAATTAATGCGACATGGGGTATAGAGACTAAATTGCGAGTACAAATTAATGCGATCCGCGATAGGTGTCGCATTTTTTAATATCATAAAAAAGAAAATGGAAGTTTGACGGCTAGTGCTGTATTCACCTCTAATCTTATCAATTAAGGGTTCTTTTCATTAAAACTCAAGCCATGATGAACGAGTTTGATTACTAATCAGCTTCAAATTTAGAGATTACCTAATTACTTAATCCAGCCCGGTCTCAATTTAAATACTTGACCTATATTACCATTTGTCCATATAATTCACTTGGAAATATGTATTTTAAAATGAGGATACAAATTAATGCGATCGCAGATAGGTCGCATTCAACGCATTAATTTCTATCTCGCAATAATTTGTAGCCTTACAGTATTAAGTGAATTTGATTGTTTGGTTGCAACTGTTCTCTTTATGGTTTTTCTTGCTACTATTAAGTGAATTTGATTGTTTGGTTGGAACTGTTCTCTTTATGGTTTTTCTTGCTACTATTAATTGAATTTGATTGTTTGGTTGCAACTGTTCTCTTTATGGTTTTTATTGCTACTATTAAGTGAATTTGATTGTTTGGTTGGAACTGTTCTCTTTATGGTTTTTCTTGCTACTATTAAGTGAATTTGATTGTTTGGTTGCAACTGTTCTCTTTATGGTTTTTATTGCTACTATTAAGTGAATTTGATTGTTTGGTTGGAACTGTTCTCTTTATGGTTTTTCTTGCTACTATTAAGTGAATTTGATTGTTTGGTTGCAACTGTTCTCTTTATGGTTTTTCTTGCTACTATTAAGTGAATTTGATTGTTTGGTTGCAACTGTTCTCTTTATGGTTTTTCTTGCTACTATTAAGTGAATTTGATTGTTTGGTTGCAACTGTTCTCTTTATGGTTTTTCTTGCTACTATTAAGTGAATTTGATTGTTTGGTTGCAACTGTTCTCTTTATGGTTTTTCTTGCTACTATTAAGTGAATTTGATTGTTTGGTTGCAACTGTTCTCTTTATGGTTTTTCTTGCTACTATTAAGTGAATTTGATTGTTTGGTTGCAACTGTTCTCTTTATGGTTTTTCTTGCTACTATTAAGTGAATTTGATTGTTTGGTTGCAACTGTTCTCTTTATGGTTTTTATTGCTACTATTAAGTGAATTTGATTGTTTGGTTGCAACTGTTCTCTTTATTGTTGCCTCCAAATAGCTCAATTATACTGTATTATGGTTCAGCATCTCCACCATGTTGTGTTTGTGGGGGTTTTTAATGGTAAATTATAAGACTGTTCTTGATGTCCATAGATTTTATTTATGAATCACATGTAATCAAACATGACAAGGAGGCATCCATTATATATATATCCCAGGCTTCCAAGTCCAAGGGATGTAACCCACTACTTCCTAGAAAGGGAGTTAACTATGTGGAGCCTTAACAATGCTACAGACAACAGAGACTATGCATATACAACATTATGGTTTTTCTTGCTACTATTAAGTGAATTTGATTGTTTGGTTGCAACTGTTCTCTTTATGGTTTTTATTGCTACTATTAAGTGAATTTGATTGTTTGGTTGGAACTGTTCTCTTTATGGTTTTTCTTGCTACTATTAAGTGAATTTGATTGTTTGGTTGCAACTGTTCTCTTTATGGTTTTTCTTGCTACTATTAAGTGAATTTGATTGTTTGGTTGCAACTGTTCTCTTTATGGTTTTTCTTGCTACTATTAAGTGAATTTGATTGTTTGGTTGCAACTGTTCTCTTTATGGTTTTTCTTGCTACTATTAAGTGAATTTGATTGTTTGGTTGCAACTGTTCTCTTTATGGTTTTTCTTGCTACTATTAAGTGAATTTGATTGTTTGGTTGCAACTGTTCTCTTTATGGTTTTTCTTGCTACTATTAAGTGAATTTGATTGTTTGGTTGCAACTGTTCTCTTTATGGTTTTTCTTGCTACTATTAAGTGAATTTGATTGTTTGGTTGCAACTGTTCTCTTCATGGTTTTTCTTGCTACTAATAAGTGAATTTGATTGTTTGGTTGCAACTGTTCTCTTTATGGTTTTTCTTGCTACTATTAAGTGAATTTGATTGTTTGGTTGCAACTGTTCTCTTTATGGTTTTTCTTGCTACTATTAAGTGAATTTGATTGTTTGGTTGCAACTGTTCTCTTGATGGTTTTTCTTGCTACTATTAAGTGAATTTGATTGTTTGGTTGCAACTGTTCTCTTCATGGTTTTTCTTGCTACTAATAAGTGAATTTGATTGTTTGGTTGCAACTGTTCTCTTTATGGTTTTTCTTGCTACTATTAAGTGAATTTGATTGTTTGGTTGCAACTGTTCTCTTTATGGTTTTTCTTGCTACTATTAAGTGAATTTGATTGTTTGGTTGCAACTGTTCTCTTTATGGTTTTTCTTGCTACTATTAAGTGAATTTGATTGTTTGGTTGCAACTGTTCTCTTTATGGTTTTTCTTGCTACTATTAAGTGAATTTGATTGTTTGGTTGCAACTGTTCTCTTTATGGCTTTTCTTGCTACTATTAAGTGAATTTGATTGTTTGGTTGCAACTGTTCTCTTTATGGCTTTTCTTGCTACTAATATTGAATTTGCTTTTTTGGGGTTGTTCTTCTTGGCTGGGTATAAGTATATTTAAACCTTTCAACTCTCAAGCCTCATTTGTTTCAATATACTTTTGTCTTATTCTTTTGGCTTATTCTTCTGATATAGATTCAGTACTTTTGGCTTGATACAAGGACATGTAGTCTTCAATCATTGAGCATCTTGCCACATCATTGTTTTTCTTTCTTTCCGTTAAGGGAGGAATTTTTTTCTTTTGCTGTTTACAAGTACACCGAAACATTTTAGAAAATGAGTTTCTAGTTTTTTTTGTGTATTTGATCATTTGTGGTTTATTCGCATTATTCTAATTTTCAGTCAGATGTCTGTGGTTCCTACAATAAAGAAAATGCTTACCATAGTAACCTAATATTGATGTCACTTTTGCAAAAACTGTTTATAATATCTAAAAGCCTTGTAATTGCTTTGAAAAAAAATTGTAATCTATTTGATAAAGGGTAGACCTTCTCAAATGGCCGTCTCAACTCCCTCAGGAGTGGCCCCCAACACCCGCCCGCTAAACAGCTTTGCTTGCTTTGGTAGCGAAGCTCTATGTGGCCCTTATATTTCATTCACAAAAAGCATTCGGCCCTTTACAAAAATCAATTGAGAAGGCCTGATATAAAGATTTCAATGTCAGACTGTTTTGATTTTAAATCATCAGGTCTTTTTAGAAAATTTATATGAAAATACTGAACACCTAATACTTGACAAGTTAAATTAGTAATTTAAAGGAAATTTTAATGTCTAGTGGTTTGGGAAAAAGATGACAGATTTATGATGGAGTATTTCCAGTAGATTTAAGAGTCATTTAAGATTCAAGTCAAGATGTCTGGAAACTTATGAAATTTTTATAAAAACATCACATAATTTTGATAAATCTTTCTGAATAAATATACTGGGAATAGTCTGATTTCTTCTAAGAATATTAGAAATTTTTATGATTTTGTGGCCTCTGATCTTCTATCATAGATTCAGTATGTTGTTTAGCAATGGTTAAACAGATAAATTGAAATTCAAGCTGTCCTAAAAAAGAAAGAAACATTTATATTTTACAAAGATAACAACTTAGGTTCCGTGAGGATTCTTTCTCCCAGCTGGTCCTTGGCCAAACCTCTTGGCATTGATCTTTCCTGGATTATCCGTACCCATTTACAGCTGGGTGGACTGGAATTATGAGTGAAGATGACTTATTCAAAGTCATCAGACTTTCACACTCTGATCGAGAACTGAACTCTTAAACATAGCGACCACCGTTTCCTCGTATCCAAACAAATGACGTCATGTTTGTAAAGGACGATGCGCTAACCACTGTGCTATAGAACCTCACCATGCCTGCCTTCTATTGTTAATTATGGCCCATCTGAACCCTCACATTGGTTTCCTAAAACACAGATCTCCTTCCCTTAAAGGGACTAGACTCAAAAGCACCTTATAGTCTTGCAGAAGACAATTTAAATTTTTAGACCACTATTAGCCTTTGTTTGCTCACTTTACAAGTAATGATAATCTAGTAGATAGTAGATAGGAATGAAATACAATACAGCCTTGGTTAGACTCTTATTCCAGAAACATTGTGAATTATATTTAATTAAAACTTTCAGAAGAAAAAAAATATCTTCAGTCCTGGATACTGACAATTTACGGTTAAAAAAAACTCATAATTTGATGCAATTGACTTCTCAAAATACCATTTACTGTCAGGGTAATAACAGATAATAACACACATGGTTGTTAGGGGGCAGCCATTTTGACCAATTTGGCGTGTAATTTGGGAACATTGTCTGTAAGAACTGGTTATTGTTTGCGGAGTTAAGTCGGTGGTAATGAAATAGTGAGACTTAAAACCTGTAGTTGATATCTAACAACTTTAAAGGGATGCTGATAGCATTGATTTTCATCATTCCAGTACAGTGAAACTCCTGAAAATTGGCCATGCACAGGACCAATTCATTTGGCCGGTTTTCAGGAGTGGTTTACCGTAGCTTGTAACTCATTAACGTCAATGAATAAGTGGACCAGATATAGGAATAACTTTTACACTGTATTCACAAAAATGATTTAAAAGGATGAGTTTTAGTGTACTTGCTAGACTGAAAATTAGAATGGTGCAAATGGATACCATCGCTGTCTCTGAGTCACACATAAAAAGGTTTAGAAACAGGGCTCTTGAATTGCCCATATATTCCGGACATGACTGATTCTTTTGCCATATTGACTGATTTCAAAGTGTAAACAGCCCTGTTTGGAAACCTCCCTACAATACCTCCAACAAGAGACATCTTCTTTTATCTGATTTATCCTTTAATTGCAATGTGTTTGTAGCTTGAAATCATTGCCTTTTAAAGGCTCCATGGATTTCCTGATTTCATTAATCAGAATGGGTCAGATTTTAAATTTGGTTTACGGTAATTCTGGAGCAACAGATTTTGGAATATGACTGGCAAATACTGGAGAGTCAATAGTTCTGATATGAACTTAAAACATTATTAACATTTTAGCCATCAAGTGCACAAAAGTTCTTTCTAAACCATTAATTTCTCAAATCCTTAAAAAAAATGTCAGCCATTATTGTGGGTCCTTAGTGACAAGTACTTCCTGTTGTGTAATTTACCTTCTGGGAATTTTCTCTGCACAGGAAATTAGTCACACTGTCTCAGCTCTTGAAAGCAGGAAACATTGCGTGGAGAAATTTAGATATCTTTTAAATGCTCAGCTCCAAAACAAAAACTTGCTTCAGATTTAATCTGTTTCATATTTCTAGAGTTTGTAGAATTTTGTTGACATGTTGCTGCCATGTTTATTTAATCATCTTACTCATCTTTATGCAGCCTCGTTGCTAGACGTGAATTATGCCGGGGCCTTGGTTTTATGTCTGATGTTCCCCAATGAAATTTTGACATTTGGAAGCTTAGAGAGCACATATACAACGACTATGAGAAGTTTTATCCCCTTTATTCAATGATCGATTTATATTAAGCTTACTGGGACCTATATGTCACTTCCTGAGGCCCAGCCCACGCGAACCCCAACCTAACGACGGGGCTGTCTGTATGTCTTACGAACCATAAACAATCGCAAAAAATAATAGAAACTTTGAAGATGAGGTGTTTCTTTTTGTCCCCTACCACAATATATGTGTATTATATCTTAGCTCTTGAATAAATTTACAATACCAAGCACTAATAATTTTGTATCATCCTTAACATTTAACATTTCTCTTTTCCTAGACTCCAGCTTGGAAACATCTTACTATAAAAGTTTAAAGATTAAAAAATCGTTAGGAATCTGCCCAACAAACCTTAAAGCTTAAATGGATAATCGACTAAATTTTATTCTCAAAACCTGGAATTTTTTAGGTAAGCTAATCATTAATAGTGTTCCAAACTCTCCCTCGAAATTGCAGCCCTCAAATCCCTGTGTATCCATAATTAAAAGCGTTTGAAGTATGACTCTTCATTCGGCGAGACTTTGCACTACTGTAAGGCTACAAATTATTGCGAGAAAGAAATTAATGCGTTAAATGCGACCTATCCGCGATCGCATTAATTTGTATCCGCATTTTAAAATACATATTTCCAAATGAATTATATGGAGTTATGTCCCTTTCAAATAACAAAAGGTAATATAGGTCAAGTATTTAAATTGAGACCGGGCTGGATTAAGTAATTAGGTAATCTCTAAATTTGAAGCAGATTAGTAATCAATGACAAAAGATTTTCACTTGACCATTGTACATGTCTTCATTCATTTAACACTTGTAGAATTGTTGATCATGGCTTGAGTTTTAATGAAAAGAACTATTAATTGATAAGATTAGAGGTGAATACAGCACCAGCCGTCATACTTCCGGGAAGCCATTTTCTTTTTTATGATATTAAAAAATGCGACACCTATCGCGGATCGCATTAATTTGTACTCGCATTTTAGTCTCTATACCCCATGTCGCATTAATTTGTTGACGCATTAATTACTAGCCTTACAGTATATAGAAAACACAGGTACAGGAATTGAAAGATTAATGTTTACCTAGGAATTGAAGGGCTTTGGCAATATTTGTGTCGTACCCTCATAAATGCTGAACAATCCCTTTTAAAGATTAAAAAGTCTTTATGAATCTGTCTAACAACAATTAAACCTTAAAGTTTCAGAATCCGTAAAGATACAATATAATTTAGGACTTAAACTTTCGTATTTTTATGGATTCTGTTTTTACTAGGATGTTATGTCTTCTTATCAGTTTATATGTTAAATCTCAAGGTTTTAAAGGTTTCTCTGTTCTAGAATAAAAAAGAAGTTGTTTTGTTAAATTTTCTTTTGGTTGAAATATATTCTATCATCTCACAAGAAAAATTAAATTTATTTTTTATTCTGTTAAAACTGACAACATGTTGCAGTGTTTTATGTCAATTTAACAACAACATTTTGTCTTGAAAATTTGTGATAGTTACAGCACAAAATAATGAAGTTTTTCAGATGGGTGCAAATAAAATCTCTTAGTGTCAAAGATATGCCAACATTTGGGAAGTTGGTTCGTGTTTCCAATCAGAAAAAGTAATCGAATGGGACAATAAACTGAATCCTGTGTGTTACGCAGGCTGTGCACTTTAAAGATCCTCCATCAGTTGGAAATCGAAAATAAGAGTAGGCAAATGTTGCTTGTTGCTGTCTTGGCAAAATTTCCCTCATTGCACACTGCATGGCGTTAGCCTGTTCTCAATAGCCCATATAGGTTCAGAAAAGCAGGACGTAAAACTCCATTTCATTTCATCTTACGCGGAATACAGAGTTAATAAATTTATTGCAGCTTTCACAACTTGATAATGAAATAAATAAATCATGCGATATTATTCAACAAAATACAATTTTCACAAGTCTTATAAAGAGTGAGGTGTAATTTCTATAAAGTTATTATTAATTTACGAGTTAAAAACACAGAAATCACACAGCTTGGTGAAGAATTAAAATCTCTGGAGAATTTATTTTTATTGTTTTAACTAAAATCATGTTTCATAAACCATTTTCACTGTTTTTAATTTCAATCACTTCCAAATCCAGCTTTATCTGATTTGAAATATATTTGAAAATTATCGGCCCATGTGTAAAAATGTTCAGGTTTGAGATATTATTAATTAAGACTCGCAATTCTCAAAACTTTATGCTATTAGCTTGTTAAAAAGAAAGAAAGAAACATCTATATTTTACAAGGTTAACAACTTAGGTTCCTTGCGGATCCTTTCTCCCAGCTGGTCCTTGGCCAAACCTCTTGGTATTGATCTTTCCCGGATTATCCGTACCCATTTACAGCTGGGTGGACTGGAATTATGAGTGAAGATGACTTATTCAAGGTCATCGGACTATCACACCCTGATCGAGAACCGAACTCTCAAACATAACGACCTTCATTTGCTTGTATCTAAGCAAATGACGTCATGCTTACTGATAGCATCAATTTGCGCCATTCCAATTTCCATTCCGACGTCTGTGGCTCTTGCAATTCCTCTAAAACTAACGCGTTTTATGACGTCACTAATATTTATCTGCATAGATATTAATAGTAGCCTCAAGTAGATCACCATCAGTGACGTCATAAAATGGGTTAGTTTTATTGGAATTGCAAGAACCACAGACGTCGGAATGGAAATTGGAATGGTGTAAATTACTGCTAGCAGTGTCCCCAATACAAATACAAAGTTAAGAAAACCTCTTTACAATCCCTTCAATGTGAATTTCAAACTACAGTTAATCTGAAATGAAATTATTATGCAGAATTTGTGAAATTGCCTTGTCGTTGGGTAATCCTATGAATTTCTGTGAAAGACTGAGGGAATTATTGAATATCTTTGATCTTGTTTTCCAAATTAAATCACTCGCAGACAAAGATTCCTGCAAGATTCCAATATTCCCTGAAAGAATTGTGAGTTCCTGCGAATATCTCTTTGATGTTATTCAACTTGTACTCTGATAATCTACGTCTCAATTGATATTTTATAGAAAATAAATACACTCATTTGTTTATTCCTCATTAAAATTTTTCTAATTTTAGGAACAGAATTGCTAGATGGGGTGTATAAAATGACATGTATTCCTGCCCTGGCTTCTATTTCATTGATGGTAAGTAAATCTTATTTTCTTGGAACAAAACTTATCATAAATAAAAGATCTCAGGAACTTTTATCTAGTTTTATATAATAACAATCGTTACATACCAAATGTAACGAACTTTTATTATAGTGGAACTTATATTCCATTTTAACACCTTCATCCATCAGCGATCAATTACAAAATGGCGTTCAGACAATATTTACTTGGGAATTACTGGTGAAAAATTCATTAGTCACCGTGTATAATGCGCACCCCTTGTTTGACGGGTACTTTTCAGGGTAAAAAAGTATATACGATATTGTCTCAATACAACCCATTTGTTTGGACATATCTGCAAACTAGATATTTGTAGAATTACCTTGGTTTAGTTCCTGATTTTATTAAAAATGCTGTGTTCTGAGATAATTTACATTAATTTGGGCACACCCTGTATTTGCGGAGCAGACGAGGATATAAAGGCCACAAGAGCTCCTATGCAGTATGCAGACTAGTGATGGCACGATATATATTTGTATCGCGATATGTATCGTATCGTGACATGGTTGGCAATACCCAGTACTAATGCAGACTCTTCTGAGAAGGATGCTTATTTGAAAAACCTAGTCTTAGAGTTGCATCAGGTGTGTTAGAGAAGTGAGCATGCTCTGCTTATTTTGAGAAGATAGGCCTACTAGTTATTTAGTTTAAGATATTTCTATCAAAGAAATAAAGATAGTTTTTGAATATCGCTCAGATAAAGTTGAGATTTTCATGAATTTCATAATTTAGTTGAAGCTCACGTCAAATTCCAGACATGGTAAATTTAAAGGGAATTGTCGAGGGACGATAAATCGTAGATGTATCACGGTAAAAAAAACAGTTCTACTTGTAGAAACCCCATTCATCACTCGTATAGATTTCCCCAGACTCCGCCATTTTTTTTCTGGGCTGTTTTAAATCTGTCAGAAACAAGACACGGAAAATAACAAATCGGCAATCAAGGGGATTCACGTTAGAAGATCAGCGAACTGAAAAATACGAAACTTTGTTCTGGGAAATCAGAATCTATTTCTGAACATTTTAAGATCTATACTGGCATTGCTCAAAACCATTATAACTTACTTCCTCTTGTTTCCAGTTTTGTAGAATATAGGGCAGGCCTTCTCAATTAATTTTTGTAAAGAACTAATTGCATTGTATGAATGAAAAATAAGAGGGAAATAGAACTTAACCGGCAAAGAAACAAGCGCTCTCGCAAGTGGGGTCCAGTCCAGGCACTAATTTTTGCATCAAATTTTTGGTATTAGATTTTTTTTATATATGTTAAAGCGCGATTACCTGTACTGATTATCTAAGCTTAAAGAATTCTCCTTTGTGACAAAGTACAAAGATACAATTGGATAATTGACTTGCCTCTTTAAATTCAGAACATGCAAAATATGAGTACTAAAAAAAATATCATCTGTGAATCTAGCATCTATTGTTGAAATACATTAATAATGATATGAAATGTAAACAGATGTGACTGGTTAATCTAGTTAATCTCCTCCTCTCAGTGTTCAGATAATTAGATAATCCTGGATAATCTAGTCTAATCCAGACTTATCTCTTCTCCCTATAGCCCACTGAGGTTTATTTAGTTCGCTAGAAATGTCTTTATTAGGTTTTTTTAGTCACAAAGATTATACCAGGCGTTCTCAATTAATTTTTGTAAAGGGCCAAATGCATTTATATAAAACATATAAGGGCCAAATAAAGCTTAGCTAGCATAGCGAGCAGAGTGTTTTAACGGAAGAGGTCACTGTTGAGGGGCCATTCCCAAGGGCGTCGCGGGCCGCCATCAGAGAAGGAAGGCCTGCTCATACCATTTATATATCCATGTAACCCACTCCTCTGGGGTTGGGTCTTTCGGAACTAGACTAGGTAACCTCGTATACTATACAGTGATCACCATTTTTAACAAAGTATAGTTCAGCCAATCACAATCATTCTTCAGAAAGAGATGTTTCCTCAGCCAAAACAGCCAATAGTTGTTCTTCCTTGCCCATTTACTGGGCAAGATGGCTGCCCATCATTTGGTGCTGAAAAGTTGGATGTAAAACTCCAATCCATTTCATTTCTGTCTTGTAAAGCCAAGCTAATGTCATCAGAGGATTAGTCTTGATGTAAAATTTATTTTTATAAGACTTGATAATCCCATCTAGCAATCTGGTAATCTTATAACAGTTGGTTTTATAAGGCTTTGTTTTAATGGCATGAAGATCAAGTCTAGGTCCAATATGTCAGTTTTTGTAAATATAAACTTATATGGTTTTAAAGAGATTGTAAAAAGTTAATCTAAATTTTGTATGTGTAATAGGGACACTAATTTCAATTTCGCATGAATTTGCACCATTCCAATTTTCAATTAGACGTTTGTAGTTCGAACAATTCTACTCAAACTAAGTGTTTGATGTCGTCACACCTGAAAAGGTCTTCTGTGATACAAGCCTATTTAGCGGATGTGTCGTCATCAAACATTTATTGCTGATTGAAAATGGGAATGGTGACAATTGATAATATAAGTTTCTCCAATACACAAAACAAATTAAAAGGTTTGTAAAGTGATTTTCTAAACTTTTTATGTGTATCGGGGACACTGGTAGCATCAGGTATAAACCATTGTCTTTTCTTTCTAATTTGGTCTAGTCGTTCGGATGGGACAATAAACCGAGGTCCTGTGTGCTATTGGCTGTTGGAAATCAAAAATAAGAGCAGGCTAATGTCGCTGTCCTGGCAAAAATGTCCCTTATTGCACACTGCATGGTGTTTGCCCGTCCTCAATTAGCCTACATAGGTGCAGAAAAGTAGGACGTAAAACTCCATTCATTTCATTTTACCATCTCTTTTATTTATTGTGAGTAATGTATGATGGACATCAAATATATCAACTGCCAATAGCACCAGCTATAAAACATTGTCTTTTCTTTTTAATTTGGTGTAAGCATAGAAATGTATAAGACTGGAAGTCTTAGTCTACTCATCGTCTACTGAACTTCTGTTTCAATTTATGGTTGATCTAGTTTCTCCTCTAGGACTATTTCACTCTAAGTTATACTGTGGCAGAGAGACTGGATGTTCCGTTCGAATTAAATCGCGTTTATCATGGCTTTTAAATTAATATAACTTCTTGCCGAAACCGCAAGTTATGGGCATACCTCCAATTCAACGCATGCTTGCCAAGCATAAATCTTGTGTTATTATTCCCCATCTACATTTCTATGGTGTAAGAGGGTCATTTCAGAAATTTTGCATGTTGAATTATGTTGGTAAAGCTGAAATATGTTGGTAAAGCTGAATTTGGAGGTAAGATTGGTTGACAGAAGTCTTTTTAGGATATTCTTTTAATGAGAACAAATCTTCTCGATGTCTCCTACCCTTCACCTTCCCCCATTAAAGGGACAGTCTGAATTTTTTTTAGGACAAAAAATTTTTTTGCTCAAATTTGTGAAAACTTTACACCAAAATCTGTAACTATGTGCGCTTTAATGTATCTGAAAGTTTTATCTAAAAAAATCCAGCCGTTAAACGCTAAAAACATGCTAAAATTTTTAAAAACCTTACGTAAGGTTTTTAAGTGTGTTATGTTTTTTGGACTCTGATAGGAAACTACTGAACGGATTTGAGTTAAATAAACGCCTATTTGTAGAGAAATGTCCCTCTTGTGTATTAAAAAGGTTTCAGCTAGAAATATTGAGCCATTTATAGGGCAAACACCAAAACTAGGTCGAATTGCTTAATTAACAATAAGTACTCCCTGTTTGTAATTAACCCTTTAAAACCAAATTCAGTTTGATCAAGAAGATATAGAGATACAATAAGCTTGCTTTAAAAATACTCTCAGGTAGCATTTGCGATTTTTTTGAAAAAGCAGAATGGCCCTTTAACCTACATGGAAATATCATCTCATTATAAACCGTTACAGATTTATTGTGTAATATTTTACAATATTTATGATGTTTTTAAAGCTAGAATTTGATGAGGGAATACAATGTTAAAGTGCAGAAATATCCACTTTAAAATTATCATGAAATGTTATTTAAATGGTATAGAAAATGAAGGTATATGTTTTATGAGTAAAAGCTTTTATAATAATGATATATCTTATGACCTATTCTAGTTTTTTTTAAGATTCTTTAAGATTCTAGAAAATGGAATTTAATGGGACTGGTAAAGGGATATGTTCACTAACTGTTCGACCAAGAATTTATTTTTCTCACAACCTGCAAATGTTTTGCTCATCTAATCCGTAATGATGTTCACAACTCCATATTTAAGCCTTCAAATCCCTGTGTATCCATAATTATCCATATATAGCTCTTTGATGTAATTCAACTTGCACTGACAAAATCTACGTCTCAATTGGATATTTTATAGAAAATAAATACACTGAGTTGTTTATTCCTCATTTAACTTTTGTCTAATTTTAGGAACAGAATTGCTAGATGGGGTGTATAAAATGACATGTATTCCTGTCCTGGCTTCTATTTCATTGATGGTAAGTAAATCTTATGTTATGTTTGTATAAATATTATAATAAATGATCTCAGGAACTCTTATCTAGTGTTATGAAATAAAAGTTCCAAATGGAACAATCGATACATAACAAATGTAACGTACTTTTATTATAGTGGAACTTATATTCCATTTTAACACCTTCATCCACCAGGGATCAAATACAAAATGGCGTTCAGACAATATTTACTTGGGAATTACTGGTGAAAAATTCAAATTGTTTTAGTCACCGTGTATAATGCGCACCCCTTGTTTGACGGGTACTTTTCAGGGTAAAAAAGTATATACGATATTGTCTCAACACAACCCATTTGTTTGGACATATCTGCAAAATAGATATTTGTAGAATTACCTTGGTTTATTGCCTGATTTTATTAAAAATGCTGTGTTCTGAGATAATTTACATTAATTTACATTAATTTGGGCACACCCTGTATTTGCGGAGCAGACGAGGATATAAAGACCACAAGAGCTCCTATGCAGTATGCAGACTAGTGATGGCACGATATATATTTGTATCGCGATACGTATCGTATCGTGACATGGTTGGCAATACCCAGTACTAATGCAGACTCTTCTGAGAAGGATGCTTATTTGAAAAACCTAGTCTTAGAGTTGCATCAGGTGTGTTAGAGAAGTGAGCATGTTCAGAATATAGGCCTACTAGTTATTCTGTTCAAGATATTTCTATATGTTTAAAGAAATAAAGATAGTTTTTGAATATCGCTCAGATAAAGTTGAGATTTTCATGAATTTCATAATTTAGTTGAAGCTCACGTCAATTTCCAGACACTGTGAATTTAAAGGGAATTGTCGAGGGACGATAAATCGTAGATGTATCACGGTAAAAAAACAGTTCTACTTGTAGAAACCCCATTCATCACTCCTATAGATTTCCCCAGACTCCTCCATTTTTTTTTCTAGCTGTTTTAAATCTGTCAGAAACAAGACACGGAAAATAACAAATCGGCAATCAAGGGGATTCACGTTAGATCAGCGAACTGAAAAATACGAAACTTTGTTCTGGGAAATCAGAATCTATTTCTAAACATTTTAAGAGGTTCTATAGCACCGTGGTTAGCGCATCGTTCTTAACAAACATGACGTCATTTGCTTGGATACGTGCAAATGAAGGTCGTTATGTTTGAGAGTTCGGTCCCTGACTAGGGTGTGAAAGTCCGATGACCTTGAATAAGTCATCTTCACTCATAATTCTAGTCCACCCAGCTGTAAATGGGTACGGATAATCCGGGAAACATCAATGCCAAGAGGTTTGGCCAAGGACCAGCTAGGAGAAAGGATCCGCACGGAATCTAAGTTGTTATCCTTGTAAAATATAGATGTTTCTTTCTTCTTTTTTTTTAGATCTATACTGGCATTGCTCAAAACCATTATAACTTACTTCCTATTGTTTCCAGTTTTGTAGAATATAGGGCAGGCCTTCTCAATTAATTTTTGTAAAGAACTAATTGCATTGTATGAATGAAAAATAAGAGGGAAATAGAACTTAGCCGGCAAAGCAACAAGCGCTCTTGCAAGTGACGTCCAGGCACTAATTTTTGCATCAAAATTTTTGTATTAATTTTTTTTTATATATGTTATAGCGCGATTACCTGTACTGATTATCTAAGCTTAAAGAATTCTCCTTTGTGACAAAGTACAAAAGTACAATTGAATTGCCTCTTTAAATTCAGAACATGCAAAATATGAGTACTAAAAAAAATATCATCTGCTGTGAATCTAGCATCTATTGTTGAAATACATTAATAATGATATGAAATGTAAACAGATGTGACTGGATAATCTAGTTAATCTCCTCCTCTCAGTGTTCAGATAATTAGATAATCCTGGATAATCTAGTCTAATCCAGACTTATCTCTTCTTCCTATAGCCCACTGAGGTTTATTATTTAGTATTAGTTCGCTAGAAATGTCTTTATTAGGTTTATTCAGTCACAAAGCTTATACCAGGCCTTCTCAATTAATTTTTGTAAAGGGCCAAATGCATTTATATAAAACATATATAGAGCTTAGCTAGCATAGCGAGCAGAGTGTTTTAATGGAAGAGGTCACTGTTGAGGGGCCATTCCCAAGGGCGTCGCGGGCCGCCATCAGAGAAGGAAGGCCTGCTTATACCATTTATATATCCATGTAACCCACTCCTCTGGGGTTGGGTCTTTCGGAACTAGACTAGGTAACCTCGTATACTATACAGTGATCACCATTTTTAACAAAGTATAGTTCAGCCAATCACAATCATTCTTCAGAAAGAGGTATTTCCTCACACGTTAAAATCAGCCAATCTAAATAAGTCTGCAAACAAGAGTTATCTTCTCTTGACCATTTATTAGACAAGATGGCTATCATGGTCAAGTCATAATGTTAGTCTTGATCATTGTCATGAATGGGTTTGCATCTGTCTGAGCTGTGGAAGGGTCCGTGAGAATCATGCCCCAGCAGGCTTGTAAACCTGTGCCCCGTAGCCCAAAGCAGGACGTAAAACTCCATTTCATTTCATTTCTGTCTTGTAAAGCCAAGCTAATGTCATCAGAGGATTAGTCTTGATGTAAATTTTACTTTTATAAGACTTGATAATCCCATCTAGCAATCTGGTAATCTTATAACAGTTGGTTTTATAAGGCTTTATTTTAATGGCATGAAGATCAAGTCTAGGTCCAATATGTCAGTTTTTGTAAATATAAACTTATATGGTTTTAAATTTTGTATGTGTAAAAGGGACACTAATTTCAATTTCGCAT
The DNA here is from genome assembly GCA_029955415.1 of Lottia scabra. Classification (NCBI taxonomy): domain Eukaryota; kingdom Metazoa; phylum Mollusca; class Gastropoda; family Lottiidae; genus Lottia; species Lottia scabra. The sequence goes on along the minus strand of JARJEI010000018.1, from coordinate 2,616,463 downwards.
GAATTTGCACCATTCCAATTTTCAATTAGACGTTTGTTGTTCGAACAATTCCACTCAAACTAAGTGTTTGATGACGTCACATCTGCAAAGGTCTTCTGTGATACAAGCCTATTTAGCGGATGTGTCGTCATCAAACACTTATTGCTGATTGAAAATGGGAATGTTGATAATTGATAATACAGAAACTGGATGAGTTTCTCCAATACACAAAACAAATTAAAAGGTTTGTAAAGTGATTTTCTAAACTTTGTATGTGTATCGGGGACACTGGTAGCACCATGCACCAGGTATAAACCATTGTCTTTTCTTTCTAATTTGGTCCAGTCGTTCGGATGGGACAATAAACCGGGGTCCTGTGTACTATTGACTGTTGGAAATCGAAAATAAGAGCAGGCTAATGCCGCTGTCCTGGCAAAAATGTCCCTTATTGCACACTGCATGGCGTTTTCCCGTCCTCAATTAGCCCATATAGATGCAGAAAAGTAGGAAGTAAAACTCCATTCATTTCATTTTATAATCTCTTTTATTTATTGTGAGTAATGTATGATTGACATCAAATATATCAACTGCCAATAGCACCAGCTATAAAACATTGCCTTTTCTTTCTAATTTGGTGTAGGAGGGTCATTTCAGAAATTTTGCATGTTGAATTATGGTGGTAAAGCTGAATTTGTTGGTAAAGTTGAATTATGTTGATAAAGTTGAATTATGTTGGTAAAGCTGCATTATGTTGGTAAAGCTGAATTATGTTGGTAAAGCTGAATTATGGTGGTAAAGCTGAATTATGTTGGTAAAGTTGAATTATGTTGGTAAAGTTGAATTATGTTGGTAAAGTTGAATTATGTTGGTAAAGCTGAATTATGTTGGTAAAGTTGAATTATGTTGGTAAAGTTGAATTATGTTGGTAAAGTTGAATTATGTTGGTAAAGCTGAATTATGTTGGTAAAGCTGAATTATGTTGGTAAAGTTGAATTATGTTGGTAAAGCTGAATTATGTTGGTAAAGTTGAATTATGTTGGTAAAGCTGAATTATGTTGGTAAAGTTGAATTATGTTGGTAAAGCTGAATTATGTTAGTAAAGCTGAATTATGGTGGTAAAGCTGAATTATGTTGGTAAAGTTGAATTATGTTGGTAAAGTTGAATTATGTTGGTAAAGCTGAATTATGTTGGTAAAGTTGAATTATGTTGGTAAAGTTGAATTATGTTGGTAAAGCTGAATTATGGTGGTAAAGTTGAATTATGTTGGTAAAGCTGAATTATGTTGGTAAAGCTGAATTATGTTGGTAAAGTTGAATTATGTTGGTAAAGTTGAATTATGTTGGTAAAGTTGAATTAAAGCTGAATTATGTTGGTAAAGTTGAATTATGTTGGTAAAGCTGAATTATGTTAGTAAAGCTGAATTATGGTGGTAAAGCTGAATTATGTGGGTAAAGTTGAATTATGTGGGTAAAGTTGAATTATGTTGGTAAAGCTGAATTATGGTGGTAAAGCTGAATTATGTGGGTAAAGCTGAATTTGGTGGTAAGATTGGTTGATAGATGAGATGAGATGAGAAGAAATCTTCTCGATGTCTCCTACCCTACACCTTCCCCCATTAACCTACATGGAAATATCATCTCATTATAAGTGTTAAAAATTTATTGTGTAATATTTTACAATATTTATGATGTTTTTAAAGCTAGAATTTGATGAGGGAATACAATGTTAAAGTGCAGAAATATTCATTTTAAAATTATCATGAAACGTTATTTAAATGGTGTAGAAAATGAAGGTTTATGTTTTATGAGTAAAAGCTTTTATAATAATGATATATCTTATGACCTATTCTAGTTTTTTAGATTCTTTAAGATTCTAGAAAATGGAATTTTATGGGACTGTTAAAGGAATATGTTCACTGACTATTCGACCAAGAATTTATTTTTCTCATAACCTGGAATCTAATCCGTAATAATGTTCCAAACTTTCCCTCAAAATATAAGCCTTCAAATCCCTACATATCCATAATTATCAGCATTTGAAAGACAAAAAATATATAGGCCTATATAAAAAATAAAAACAGAAACTGAAGGATAAATGTTTGGGTAGTTGTATGATTGAAGGGATTGTGCGATTCTTGTGCAGTTAAAGTACTTCTGGAGGCTATTTACATATAATAAATGCCCAAATCGACCATCGAAAATGCTGAACATTCCCCTTTAAGAAGATCTTTAGTGTTTTTTTCTGTTTGCTTGAATAGTTATAATCTGAAACATTCCAACATATAAGGTTTTAGGATCTAACATGTAAAACACACAGTGTGCAGTAGTATTTTTATACGCCCACACATAAATGTGGGCGTATAACTTGCTGTGAGTGTTTATAATCATCCAAGGAAGAAGCCTATTGAAAATCAGAAAAATCGAAAAATATTTGATGGGTTATTGCCCTTGTTTTTGAAAATACTTTGTGAACACGATAGAGAGCTGGTTTCTTGATGGATTTTGATGAAACTTGGTGTGAGTGTTTGTCATGACCTTGGGATTAACCCTATTGAAAATCAGAAACATCGATAAATATTTTATGAGTTATTGCCCTTGTTCCTTAAAACGTGTTAATTTTATAGCCCGTAACACTCTCAAAGTTGTGAACACAATAGAGAGCTGGTTTCTTAATGGATTTTGATAAAACTTGCTGTGAGTGTTTATAATCATCAAAGGAAGAAGCCTATTGAAAATCAGAAAAATCTAAAAATATTTGATGGGTTATTGCCCTTGTTTTTGAAAATACTTTGTGAACACGATAGAGAGTTGGTTTCTTGATGGATTTTGATGAAACTTGGTGTGAGTGTTTGTCATGACCTTGGGATTAACCCTATTGAAAATCAGAAACAACGATAAATATTTTATGAGTTATTGCCCTTGTTCCTTAAAACGTGTTAGTTTTATAGCCCATAACACTCTCAAAGTTGTGAACACAATAGAGAGCTGGTTTCTCGATGGAATTTGATAAAAAGTATTGTGAGTGTTTATAATCATCCAAGGAAGAAGCCTATTGAAAATCAGACAAATCGAAAAATATTTAATGGGTTATTGCCCTTGTTTTTGAAAATACTTTGTGAACACGATAGAGAGCTGGTTTCTTGATGGATTTTGATGAAACTTGGTGTGAGTGTTTGTCATGACCTTGGAATTAACCCTATTGAAAATCAGAAACATCGATAAATATTTTATGAGTTATTGCCCTTGTTCTTTAAAATGTGTTAATTTTATAGCCTGTTACACTCTCAAAGTTGTGAACACAATAGAGAGCTGGTTTCTTGATGGATTTTGATTAAACTTGGTTTGAGTGTTTATAATCACCCAAGGATAAACCCTATTGAAAATTAGAAGAATTGAAAAATATTTCATGGGTTATTGCCCTTGTTAACTTGTAGTTGTAAACACTCAAAAATCGTTCAATTTTGTAAACATTCTTGATTGCACGATTTTCGACATGTTTCATTTACTGATAGTTCTTGTCGACCTCCCGGACGACTTGGCTGCCATTACAAAAGTGGGCGTATTACGATGGGGCATCGCTATTTTTTTTTAAAGAGGAAGGGGCTATGAACAGAAACATTTTAAAATCTTGTCATTCTAAATACTTCACTATTAACACATCAAGTTGATTATGTGAGAAATACACAAAGCCTTAGATGGATATCTGAACAGAATATTCTGAATTCGCCAAATTTATGTCATGAAAATTAGGGGCATATCCAGTATTTAGGGGACATCTATTGGTGGCTGATATTCAAAATAAGGAAGGATTGACCCCCTCCCCCCCCCCCCCCCTTAAAATTATAAAAAAATTGAAAAGTGGAATTGATTAGGTACATTCTGACAAAAGTCAAATTTTGAAATTTAGAAATAAAAGGGCCATGCATTTGAAGGTACAAACTAGTTTTGTTTTTCTGTCACTTGTGTAGCACCAATAGCAACACCATTGAGTAAAACAGTGCAAGTGGCATTTTTGTCTCAGAAAATTCCAAAATGTCTTGTATGCCATCTTGATAAAACTGAAGGGTTCATTTGTTTTATAAAATCCAAAATGTCTGGTATGCCATCTTGATAAAACTGAAGGGTTCATTTGTTTTGTAAATTCCAAAATGTCTGTTATGCCACCTTGATAAAACTGAAGGGTTCATTTGTTTTGTAAATTCCAAAATGTCTGTTATGCCACCTTGATAAAACTGAAGGGTTCGTTTGTTTTATAAATTCCAAAATGTCTGGTTTGCCACCTTGATAAAACTGAAGGGTTCGTTTGTTTTATAAATTCCAAAATGTCTGGTTTGCCATCTTGATAAAACTGAAGGGTTCATTTGTTTTGTAAATTCCAAAATTTCTGGTTTGCCATCTTGATAAAACTGAAGGGTTCATTTGTTTTGTAAATTCCAAAATGTCTGGTTTGCCACCTTGATAAAACTGAAGGGTTCATTTGTTTTATAAATTCCAAAATGTCTGGTTTGCCACCTTGATAAAACTGAAGGGTTCGTTTGTTTTATAAATTCCAAAATGTCTGGTTTGCCATCTTGATAAAACTGAAGGGTTCATTTGTTTTGTAAATTCCAAAATTTCTCGTTTGCCATCTTGATAAAATTGAAGGGTTCATTTGTTTTGTAAATTCCAAAATGTCTGGTTTGCCACCTTGATAAAACTGAAGGGTTCATTTGTTTTGTAAATTCCAAAATGTCTGTTATGCCACCTTGATAAAACTGAAGGGTTCGTTTGTTTTATAAATTCCAAAATGTCTGGTTTGCCATCTTGATAAAACTGAAGGGTTCGTTTGTTTTATAAAATCCAAAATGTCTGGTTTGCCATCTTGATAAAACTGAAGGGTTTGTTTGTTTTATAAAATCCAAAATGTCTTGTTTGCCATCTTGATAAAACTGAAGGGTTCCTTTGTTTTATAAAATCCAAAATGTCTGGTTTGCCATCTTGATAAAACTGAAGGGTTCATTGGTTTTATCAAATCTGACATATTGATAAACTCTCAACTCGGGGAAATTGAGTGAGAATCAGAATAAACCAGGAATTGTCAACTTACATCAGATTCTCAAGTACTTGTGTGAGTCTATGTAGGAAATTTAATTTACACACGGAGTGCCGAGATAATCGTGTGTATTACGCTAATCGTGTAATGAAATTATTGTCAAGTGCATCGTGGGTAAATTTGATTTGTCAGGAGTTGATTTGATTGTGTGTTGATTTAGCAGAATGGATCTTGTTTTCATTTTACTTGTAACAATACTAACATGCTTCTCTTAAAACTTCAATTACAACTTCAATTACAACAAATACATAATTTGAACTTTATAAACTATTTTCCGTATGATTCCATACTTTGTAAACAATTTTCTATATGATTATCTGAAATTCATAAAAAATTGTAACATTTTAAATCTGCAATTTTTTGAATAACTTTTAATGTTTTATATGACAATATATTGTTCTGAAGGGGGTCTATTTGCTCTTGTTTTTGCTACTGCACCATCTGAATTTACATTAATTCAGAAAATCAGGAAATAAGGACTACAACTCCCTGTTTTTCCATTTCACATTTCTTTCCATTTAATTTTTCAATCAGAAACTGACATTTAGGATGTAAAACTCATTTTCTTTTCATTTCATGAAACTGATTACTAAATCTCACAACATTTTCATAAAATCAGAAAATAAGGACTACAACCCCCGTTCTTTCCATTTCATTTTTCAATTTGGAACGGACATTAAGGATGTAAAACTGAATTTCTTTCATTTCAAACCATTCAGAGTAGAAATAGTAGAATTTCCTTTGTAAATGTTGAATTTCTATGATGAGTAAAAAATCTCGCTCAATCCTACTAAATCAGTGAATAGTTACAAGTGAAATCCTCCATTCTGTATTTCATGACAGTAGTTCGTGTTGTGTGAAAATTTATCAGTTTCTTGTACAAATCTTCTCCATTATCTTGTCACAATAGGCTGATAAAAACATGGCCAGGATTACTGAATTTATACGGAATTTATCTCACAACATTTTCTATGAATAAACATACAATTACCGGTAGTTATTCAACTGCAGCAAAATATAACTGAATACAATGGTATCACATATGTGGGATCATCTGAGGTTAGACCCTTGCGCCGCCGCCATTAGCCGCCGCCGCCGCCGATTTCTTTACAGCCATAATCTGCCAGTTGTGAAAACAAAGCGCCGCCGGTTTAAGTCAGCCGATTTCTGCCACTTGGTAAATGAATTCAAGACGATCGTCACTTAGACCTACCATGTTGAACATGATAATTTTCATCCATGATAATTTAAAACTATTGCAGTTTGATTTAAATTTTGAATTGTGAGTTGATTATTCAGAAATAAATAACTTGATAACAAACACCAGTTGTTTATGATACCTGCAGTGTATAATGTATGTTCCTTCATTATAACTCAAATGTTTAATGGAGGAAATCCGTTTTAGCCGCCGAAAACCGCCGATTTTTTTTGCTAGCCAATTCAGCCAGTTCAAAACCGGCTAACCAAAAACAAATGGCTAGCCAACCAGTTTCATCTGCTAGCCAGTCACTTTTTACAAAATAAATCGGCGCAAGGGCCTATCTGAGGTGGCTATATAGTCAAACCTCAACTCCAGTATCAGCACTAGTTTGCGATATCAGCTGCTGCTGGAAGCGAACTTGTCATCTACCAACCAACCAACCAGTATCAGCACTGCACTGATGAGGCCCAGAAGGCTGAAACAGTACTGTTTGCAGTTAACTGAATAAAAATATCAGTAAGCGGTGCTGAATTGACAAACACAAAATATCATTAGTTATCCAACTTTTGCAAAAATTGCGGAATAACCATCTCTGTAAAGGGGTACTGAGTTGACAAATCAATAATATCATTTTCAGACTGAATATACAAACTTTGAAATGGATGCCAAGTTGACAATCCTGGGCACCAAAATAACACTATTATGGATACACTACTCCTCCAGTCTAATTAAAATCAGACCCTAATTTCGTTTCGTTCGTTTTTTTTTTTAATCCGTTTTTTTAACCACTACATTAGGGTCTGAGAACCAGACGCGATAACAAACGTTCACGTTAACTTTGACTTAACCTTAATGACCTTTGTTTTAACCAATCAGATCTCTGCCCTCTCCAGCGCTGTGAACGTTTGTTATCGCGTCTGGTTCTCAGACCCTAATGAAGTGGGTAAAAAACCGGATTTAAACAAAAAAACGAACGAAACGAAATTAGGGTCTGATTTTAATTAGACTGACTACTCCTCTTTAATTTAAGCAACGTTTAATAAACTTTATATTCTGCTTTATTTAGAGGTATTGCATGAACCACAGTTGTCTGAATTTAGATTGAAATGGTGGAAATACACATCGTTATCATTATCATAGTCCCGTACCTCTTTAAAATCCCTGTCATGATTGAATTGATAGATATATCTGAAAGGTTAAAGTCCTAAATTTTAAGACTTTGTCTTCTGTCTGGACCATCTGGTTTGAACCAGGACTTGGGGCAAGTTGGTCTTCATAACCTTGTCAATTACATCTAGGATTATTGAAATGATGACTGCAGGGTCTAGATTTGAAATGTGTCTACGATTACATCCATATCCAGATCAGACCAGCTGTCTAATTTCTATACCAGGATTAACAATCACTCAGACTCTGATTAAACTTGATAAAAGTTTAAATAGGATGATTTAGATTTCTTCATTTATGTATCTAATCAACATTTCCCCAAAATCTTACGCAGACAGTGAAATTCAAAATTCTATGAGTCAACTGAAATAAGTTCTAAATTCGATATATCCCTGACTAATCCAAGTCCCTTTAAAGCAACTAAGTCTCGTGTGAAACTATGAGAACTCTTCCTCATTTCTCTGGCTTTCAAGACGGAAAGTCACGTTTCGGCTTGTCTATAGTTTTCATGTTTCTTTCACTTTGATGGTTCCCCGTTTATTCGACCATTCATACCTTAAAGGGATTGCAAAGAGGTTTTCTAAACTTTGTATGTGTATCGGGGACACTGAAAGCATCAATTTGCGCCATTCAAATTTCCATTCCGACATCTGTGGCTCTTGCAATTACACTGAAACTAATACGTTTTATGACGTCACTAATAGTGATCTGCATAGATATCAATCGTAGCTTCCGGTAGATCATTATTAGTGACGTCATAAATCACACTAGTTTTAGTGGAATTGCAAGAACCACAGACGTCGAATTGGAAATTGGAATGGCGCAAGTTGATGCTATCAGTGTCCCCGGTACACATACAAAGTTTAGAAAACCTCTTTACAATCCCTTTAATCTCAGAAACATGAATTTTTTTACTAGGCTTATCAGTAATATTGTTCACAACTCTCCCTCGAAATTTTAGACTTTAAGTCCATGTGTATCAATAATAATTGGCGTTTGAAAGTCAAACCTATGACTCATAATTTTGTCAGATTATGCCTTATAAAACCACATTTACAGAAATTGAAAGACAAATTATTAGTTTGAGCAATATTTGAAGAGATTGTGTGATTTTCATGCAGATATAGTTCTTCTGACTTTTAAAATATATTTAAGACCAACATCAATCGTTGAAATTATGCCCCTTTGCAGCGATACCACCTCTTAGAATGAACACAAAATTAAGTTCTCGAACATGGTCAATAAGAGTATATTATATTCATCAACAGTGTCCAAAGTATACTAACAGAATTAAATAAACCAATAAAACTATGTAATTTTCCATACAATTACTCTACAGGATATTATTGAAGAACGCTTAAAATGTTATTAAACATTTTTCAATTATTGTATATATAAACATAGTTTTCTGGTTTTATAGTTATGCCACCAGGTAATTCCCCTGATGAATATATACTCCTATTGACAAAGTTTGAACATTTAGATTTTTTGTTCATTCAAAAAATTAAATGAAATGAATGGAGTTTTACATCCTACTTTTCTGCACCTATATGGGCTAATTGAGGACGGGCAAACACCATGCAATGTGCAATGAGAGAAATTTTGCCAGGACAGCGGCATTAGCCTGCTCTTATTTTCGATTTCCAACTGTTGAGGGATCTTTAACGTGCACAACCAACAGCACATGGGACCTCGGTTTATTGTCCCATCCGAACGACTAGACGCTTTTTCCATGTCAGCCCCTCCGACCTGCATCACTGACAGGGGGAAACCGGTTGAAAAATCCAAAGGTATCATCTCGACCCATGCCGGAATTGAACTCTGGACATTCAGGTTAGCGAGCAAGCGTCTTTTGTTCATTCTAAGACATTGTATTCCTTTAAATATGAGTTAGTATAAAAAATGATTGGAAAGAAAAAGAAATGTACATCAAGTATTAGAGAGAGAAATATGACTAGAAAGATGTCGAGATGTTTTTATCTAGAATTCTATTTGAATTAAGTTATCTGTCAATGTTACTCTTGACAACTAGATTAACTCCGAACATGTTCCTTTTAAATCAATGATTTAAAAAAATACTTGCCGATTAAAATAGCCACATAGTCAAGATTCATAAAATCTTTACAATTCTTCCTTCAGAATTCAAAATAGCTCCTAATGATCGAGAAATCTAACATTTTGACAGTTCTTAAATCATAAAAAATTGAAAAGCCAAATAGAGAGGAAATTGAATAAAAAATCTCTGTTTTTCTTTATGTCAAAAAATGCATCAAATGATGATTTCCACAATGATATAAGCAAGCAAAGATGAAAATTGCTTCGTTAGGGGGAATGATATAAATTCTGATTTTTTTAGGAAAAATCTTTGCTATGTGGATAATTTTTTAAAGAAATGCTAAGTTAACAAACTGAAGTCTAGGAATGGCATCAGGTTTCTAGAGAAAGAATATTTCCCAATCTTTAAGTTAAAAAATGTTACCATTTCTCTTATTAATTGTAGCACAGAATCCTAGTGGTGTAAGAATTGGTCATTTTAAAGATATTAAGAATGAGAAACCAGTTGCGTTTAAATTGAATATTTACATTTTATTGTCACGCACTACAGTGAACCCTTGTGAAAATTTTGCATTCATTTACGCATGAAAGCAAAATTCTAGAGTGATCTCCTGTGACGTCGCTTAACAAAAACTTCCAAAATACTACCGAATGTAAATATAAGGATTGAATGCAGATTTTTTTGTATTCATCAGATACCGGTGGTAATGAAAGCTGAATTTTCGCCATTCATTATATTTAAAAATTCTGCGTTCATCACCTAATTAATGAATGCAAACAAATCCTTAGGTAAAAGCAAGCTTTACAGTTTTCATGTCTTACTGGATTGATGGTTATAGTATTATGAATATGAATAGCCTACCAGTACTATAATCAAGTAGCTACAGATTGTTTTGTTAGTGTTAAAGAGGAATTCTTTGAAATGGTGGTTCTGATGTGAAACACAAACGGACATTTTCACATATAATATATTGAGTGTATTGAATACATATACATGTATAGTGGAATTGGTTTTCTTAGAGTTTGTATTTCTGATTCTGTTATTTCTAATACTGTACTGTAAACGATATCAGTAGTATCTACAACTAGTTCATGTGCAGTCAGTGGTCCAAACAATTCCTACTAGCACATAAAACTGTGAAAAACTTAAATGAAATCAAATCTTTTTTTCTTGCCTAGTGACTAATGGAAATTATATGTTGCTGAAATCACCAGTGATAGTGAACAAGTTCATTTCTGTAGTTAGTTTTCAAAAGAATATAGCCTACAGGTCTGAAAAGAACTGTGAACAGCTTATTGTATGTGAACAGTGAACAGCTTATTGTATGTGAACAGTGAACAGGTGGAAATTTAGACTGATTCTTACTTAATATCTATTAATTGTTGACTAATTATCAGATGAATTTCTGGTTCAATTTGATGGCAGTGTTTGTGAAAAAGTGAAACTACATTTGAGTATTGTAGTCAACAACTGACACAACTGAGAAAGGGTACCTATAACCTGAAAGTTTTGTGGTATTAAAATCTATATATTACCAACATCTCTGCTTTTGTCAGTTATTGGGGAATATTTGCTGCAATATTTTAGTATTTTTCCTTGACACATCAGTAAAAGCTGTCCATTATCAAAACTATTGATCAACATTGCAAGGTTTAGAGTTTCTAATCAGTTAAAATTATAACATTAGGGAAAATAACAGATTTTTGTTGATAAAGATCACAGGACTTCAATTTGTATTTTTGGAAATATCTGGTGTGAGTTTATTTGTTAAAGTCTTTCTCAAGGTAAGTGATCTGATTTTTAGAGAATTTTCTAGACCAGACCATCCTTTAAGTAGTTATTGTGATAACACCTGTAAATACAGTTATACAGTACATTGAGTATGATGTATTGAGTACCATAGAATACCTTACAGGTGATATCAAACTTGGTACCAGATTTTAAAAAGGAAGAAAAAAGAAAGAAACATCTTTATTTTACAAGGATAACAACTTAGGTTCCGTGCGGATCTTCTCTCCCTGATGATCCTTGGCCAAACCTCTTGGCACTGATCTTTCCCGGATTATCCGTACCCATTTACAGCTGGGTGGACTGGAATTATGAGTGAAGATGACTTATTCAAGGTCATCGGACTTTCACACCCTAGTCAGGGACCGAACTCACAAACATAACATAAATTTTATACTTATTGTCAGTCATTTGCAGAAAATTTAAAGAATTATTATAATTATTATATTAAAAAAAGGAGTAAACCTCACATACATTTGACTGATTTTTTAAGCTAAAAGAAGAAAAATTAACTGCTTAACTTGAAATGAGTACATATAGTTAATTCAATAGCTAACCTAGATAATTTGAGATGCAGTAGTGTTTGATAACATGTATCATCATTATGTGGATCTATGTATCTATGTTAGGGTAGTCTCACTAAAATACATGTCATATGGTTAATTCAATAGCTCATTCAAGATGCAGTAGTGTCCTGATAGTAGTATGGATCTATGTATCTTATGTTTGGGGTAGTCTCACTAAATTACATGTCAATTTTTCACTTTCAAACGCTGATTTATTGATACACATAGATATCAAGGCTTAAATTTTGATGGTGGCCCGTGAAAAATGATAACGATATTGGTTGCACGCATTGTGTACGCCTATATGCTTTAACTGAATTTGTAAATTTGCTAAAAACAGGCTATGTGAATATGATGTTAATTTGGTATCAGTGGTAGATATAGAAGTTATAAAATGTAAAATATATATATCAGTAAAACCATCAACAATAATATAGGTACCATGGGAAAACCTCTGATCTTTATTATTACTCTTTGATGTTGAAGGTTGTTTTCTTACAATCCACATAAATAAACCTCATATACTGTATGGTATGATTGATATAACAGCTACAGTGGTTTATTATAATAGAGTTAATTATTATTGGAGCATATAATGATAATGTGCTTAAAGGAGAACAGTCTGCATTTTGGGTGCCGATTTTGTTCTTGAATATAAGTTAAATACAGATGTGACATCACCCTTTGTTCTTGACGGTCCAATATTTAACTTATTGTACGGGCATTTTGCCAAGAGTACATTATTTTTTCAAAATGGCGACAAAGTTTGGACCGCTGTTTCGTCATAAAATGATTGAATGATGCTCACTTTTGGTGATTTTATAACCATCAGTGGAGATGACCTGTTTCTGACTGATTTTGCTCATTATATCTTTTGGCTTCAAAAACATGTATCAATCGGTGGTTCGGTCCTTGTGTTACGATCATTATTGAACTTATTGGACTGCTTTCGGCCATTAACCTATACTTAATAGTCCTAAAAATAATGCTGTGTACATGATTTGTCAGTGTCAGGTTCCTAGAATTGAAGTAAGTCCAAGTCTGATATTCGACTTGAGATTTTCCTACTTATTCTTGCATAGACTCAAGTTTACTTAGGTCTAATCCAAACAGGCCTTAAAGTAGAATAGGTTGAATTGATGGTGATCATGTCCCTTTAATAGTGTGTTAATTATCTAATATTTACATTCTAACACTGTATTATTATTATTATTATTATTATTTACCTTCTTTCTGATATTCTAAACAAACTATGATAGATGAATACAGTGTGTTTTGGTTGCTTGATCTACTGTTAATTACAATTCAACTTTAAGTCTTAGATTATAAACTGAAAAGGTTTTTATTTTTACCTGTGATATATACGTATTAAAGGGATTGTAAAGTGGTTTTCTAAACTTTGTATGTGTATTGGGGACACTGATAGCATCAATTTGCGCCATTCCCATTTCCATTCTGACGTCTGTGGCTCTTTCAATTCCACTAAAACTAACGCGATTTTACTAATAGTGATCTACCGGAAGCTACTATTAACATCTATGCAGATCACTATTAGTGACGTCACAAAACGTGTTAGTTTTAGTGGAATTGCAAGAACCACAGACGTCGGAATGGAAATTGGAATGGCGCAAATTGATGCTATCTGTGTCCCCGATACACATACAAAGTTTAGAAAACCTCTTTACAATCCCTTTAAGACAACTATTGACAGGGAATTTACGGAATGGCTCATCTTCACTCTAACAGGTGTCTCTTTGGTAGTTTTGTATCGCCAACTAGAGCCATGTTGCATCTGATGGTACTTCTCTTTGAAAGAGTCGACTACTATACAATGTTTGCTCTAGATTTTGTCATGATTTGGATGAGATTTTGGTTTAGTAGAATTATCTTGCTTGTATAGATTTTTATCCTGAGAATTGACATATTGTCCAAAAAAAGGTTGCAATGTTTGATGGGTGATGGTAAATCGATCTTATTTCAAAATTCTCACAGAATGTGAGCAAACTTTTGTTGTCCATCTCTGAAAATAGTGTAAAAAAAAAGTATTGCATTGAACAAAATGGCAGTTAATTCTGTTGGTGATATTGTTAAGTTTACCACTGCCAATATTGTCGTCTCGTAATTTCTGAATTCTGAAAATAAGTTAATTTCATTTGCACCTAGAAGATTGTGAAGAGAGTGTTAAAGAGTTGGCGTGTTTACGGAATATCTTTGACAATTGTCAGGAAGGAAATTCAGACTGGTTCTTTTTTAAAATGTCGAGTGGAGTATTTTTATTGATTGTTATTATGAAAAGTTTTTGTAAAGGAAATGTCAGATGTCTGAGGGTATGTTTTAAATACATGGTTTTACGACAATATATTTTTAACAAGTGTTTTTTTGTGTTTTGAAGTAATAAAATATATGAATTGCTATATTGTGTCTGACATAACACTGCATTAAACACCCACTCATTCGTTCTTGAATTCAGAAATGGTATTGTTATGAAATCTTCAGATTTAACGGTTTGAACCCTAATGTTATTTTGGCTAAAACGTCATATACCCTCAATTTCTAGCAACATTTCTTAAAGTGTATTACGTTAATGTTGTATGATGTCACTTGACAACGGCCGGTTTTCTGGCTTATCGGGTATATATATTACGTAATGATTAAGCTGGTATACCGGCTTTTAGGGTTGAAAGGGGTTTTCAAAATTTTGGGTTTGTACAGTGGACACTTATAGCATCAATTTGACCAATTCCAATTTTCACCCACGAAGGTCTTCTGTGACTGTGATACAAGCATATTTTCCTGTTATGTAATCATCAAACATTTGAATATAGGCATGTAAAGAGAGTATCTCGAAGATGAAAATCAAAAAATTTATTCCACTATGCTCTATGGGGTTTTCTAAATTTTGTGTTTGTACTGTGGAAACTTTAGCATCAATTTTCACCCACCAACATCTTCTGTGATACTAACATATTTTCCTGGTATGAAATCATCAAACACTTATAAGATCCCTTGTTAAAAACTTGAAAAGAATGCATATAAGAAGGTGTCAAATAATGTAGAAATATATGTCCACCATGCTCAAATTCTATATGATTTTTCCATACCAGTTGTATGGTTTGTGTCGTTGAATCCTAAACCTAATTATTGGATTTCAGGAGATGGCGAAACATCCAATTGAACAACAATTCTGTCCTGTCTAATACAGACACTGTGTGAGACACATCACATGTCAAATAAAGATGACAGTTGTAATTTCCTGGTGATAATACCTCTAGTATTGAATTAGGACGGGACTAGGGTTAAATCTGACCCCCGGCAAATTATAAATAGAATTACTCTCATATTCAATTTATGTTTTCGTGACAGAATTTGAGAGAATGTGCAATATAACGAGAGGAATATTATGATTTTAATATCCTGTTTATGGCTATGTTTAACTATCATTACTTGCTGCACGGAATCCATTCTTGTATTTCACAGACTGAATCAGTTTCTAAATTACCATTGAATAAGATAGTCCTACAACAATATGATGGTTTAAAGTGGTTTTCTATATTTTGTATGTGTATCGGGGACACTGATAGCATCAATTTGCACCATTCCAATTTCCATTCTGACGTCTGTGGTTCTTGCAATTCCACTAAAACTAATGCGTTTTATGGCGTCATTAATAGTGATCTACCGGAAGCTACTATTGATATCTATGCAGATCACTTTTAGTGACATCATAAAACGCGTTAGTTTAAGTGGAATTGCAAGAACCACAGACGTCGGAATGGAAATTGGAATGGTGCAAATTGATGCTATTAGTGTCCCCGATACACATGCGAAGTTTAGAAAACCTCTTTACAATCCCTTTAAGCAGATTGGAGTCCTACACCAGACTCTGCCTTCCATACCATTCATTTTAATTTTTTTTTAGGAAACACCTAATGATACTTTTTTTATAGGAAGTTCACTACTATAATTGTTGCTCCTGGTTTATTCATGCTCTGGACAAGATTTTTGATTAACAGAATTGTTTTGCTTGTACAGATTTTTATTATAAACTGGGTAGTTTTTCTTTACTGCCACAAAAGACTTTCGGAGCGAAAATATCTTGCTTAAGGTCACCAGACTTGCACTTGTCATAAATTTAATAACTGGGATGTAAAACTTCTATTTTATTAAATTTGATGTCTGTTCATTAGGGTATGGTATTGAATACAATTAAAAGTGACAGACTGATGTGGTATTTATTCTAGTCAAATCACCAGATCTAATTATCAGAGTAAAGTAAATAGTATGAAATAGAGAGGTTTAGATAGCATAATCTACTGGGTTTATATTATCAGATTATCTTCGTTTTATTGTTAGATGTAAAGCTCTCTCGGGAGATTCTGGCTTCCAACTGTTAGTTAAATGGCTGTAGTACAACAGTTGTAGAAGATATACTGAATTCTAATTATTACAGTCAAACAGGTCTGGTTACCTGTTAATAGACCCTTGCGCCGCCGCCATTAGCCGCCGCCGCCGCCGCCGATTTCTTTACAGCCATAATCTGCCAGTTGTGAAAACAAAGCGCCGCCGATTTAAGTCAGCCGATTTCTGCCACTTTGTAAATGAATTCAAGACGATCGTCACTTAGACCTACCATGCTTAACATGATAACTTTCATCCATGATAATTTAAAACTATTGCAGTTTGATTAAAATTTTGAATTGTGAGTTGATTATTCAGAAATAAATAACTTGATAACAAACACCAGTTGTTTATGATGCCTGCAGTGTATAATGTATGTTCCTTCATTATAACT
The DNA here is from genome assembly GCA_029955415.1 of Lottia scabra. NCBI lineage: Eukaryota > Metazoa > Mollusca > Gastropoda > Lottiidae > Lottia > Lottia scabra. Next base: position 2,599,822 of record JARJEI010000018.1, on the reverse strand, counting down.
CAAATGTTTAAGGAAGGAAATCCGTTTTAGCCGCCGAAAACCGCCCATTTCTTTTGATAGCCAATTCAGCCAGTTCAAAACTGGCTAACCGAAAACAAATGGCTAGCCAGTCGGTTTCATCTGCTAGCCAGTCACTTTTTACAAAATAAATCGGTGTAAGGGTCTATCTGTTAAAACATCAGAGCCCTGATACACAAAATTATAACTGAGATAAAATTCTTATTTTAAAGGAATACAACCTCTTAGAATGAACAAAAAATCTAAATTTTCAAATTTGGTCAATAGGAGTTTATATTCATCAAGGGACTTGCCTGGTTGCATAACTATACAACAGATTACCTAAATAATCTGATAAATCCAGAAAACTATGTTTATATACAATAATTGAAAAACCCATAATCAAATTTAAGGCATTAATCAATTATAACCTGTTATTATATGGAAATTTACTTAGTTTCATGGGTTTTTTGCATCTGTTTGTATACTTTGGACATCGTTGATGAATATATACTCTGATTGACCAAGTTTGAGAACTTAATTTTTTTGTTCATTCTAAGAGGTTGTATTGCTTTAAAGGAACTCAGTAATTGGTTAATTTAATTAAAATTCAATATCAATATGTTTGATTAAAATGACAAGAAAACTAAAATCATCTTAAGTTCAGATTTCTTCGTGCCTCTTAATGACCCATTCAGGTCTTGATTTTCAACTAGTTTTCTCACATGTCCCAGATTATACTTAAGGAAATTACCAGCCCCCCCCCCCCCCCCGCCCCCCCCCCCCCCCCCCCCCCCCCCTGAACAGAAATTGTTTGTGGAAATTGTCAAAACTTGCAATTGAAGGTAATTTCATTTAATATCCATGAACTGGTGTGGTGCAGGTGGCCCAGATGAATAGGGTTGTTTCAGACTTGTGTCCACGGAGAAATGTCCAAATGTTCCCAATTTGGAACATGTCCCCCAGTGGCTCATTTAGGGTGAGACCATGATACCATGACCCAACCCCTGCCTGCTCCCCCGCCCTTCTCCAACCATGGCCAACCCCCTTAAAAACATTTCTTGCTGCCCCACTTTGTAAACATAGTAATGAACATCACATGTTCCATTAACTCAGTAAGGTAAAGAAGATATAAAAACTTGTCTTTAATTTAAATTCCATTGTTTCATAGGGATGTAAAACTCCACCTGGTTTTCTACCATTGAATACCAGAACAAATGATATTTTATAATTCTAAAACTCATTTCCTTGAAGAGATGCTTTAAAATGTTTTTAATTTCTCGTTTATTTGTAAGTGTAGAAATAATTTCCTATAGAATGCGTAATAAATATGTTTCATTCAATCACTGTGTTCTCGAAAACCAAGTAGAAATTGATCTAAAACCCTTGAAATCTCGTTGAAAACATGAGAACATTCAGTGTTCGATAGTTTCAGAATAAATGTTTATTTTGCGTTGGATTTCAAATCTCGAGCATAATCATCTCATTTCTTTTTTTACACAAATTTGTAAGCAAAAAACTAAAATAATTAGAATATGCAAGCAGCTAGCGGCTTGGTAAAGCAGTGTTGCTAGATATTGGAGTAAAAAAAAAACATCTGGCCATATTGAATTTAACTCAGGGATGTGAGTTGAAAAAGAAAAGGCAGGATACTAATGGATTCATCCCCCGCAATCTTTGCTTCACCATAATAGTTTGGTGATGTTTAACATCTTTTTCACAATTTCTGTATTCTTTTTTATAAGAATTGTTAACTCTTCAATTCAGTTCAGATGACAGCTGATGAGTGCAAGTTCCTGAAAGTGGGCTGAAAGTTTATAAAACTTAATATGTTAGTAGTTAATATGTTTTTGATAGCTATAAGGCATATCATTAAAATTAAAATGTTACAAATTTGATCTTTCAGCTACTACAACCAGTGGCGTTTCTGGGAATCTTTAGGTAGGGGGGGTGGATTAGGGGCTTGGGAGCGAGTTGGGGCCAAATAAATGTCATGGGGGCTACCAGGTATCTGTATGTAACATTATTTATACAAAATTTCAAAGTGGGTGGGGGGGGGGGGGGCAAGACCGCGCCAGCCTGAATTCTGGAGGGGGGCATGACCCACCTTGGTCCCCCCCTCTCCCACCTGTAGAAACGCCACTGCCTACAACCTTATTGCCGATGAATGACAATGTCTGTAAAAGAATCCATATAGATGTCATTGTCATGTCATATTCTATTTGTAATAATCTGATTTGTGTGACAAGATCAGATACCTTTCTTAAAAATACTGTAGAAAACAGTGACATGTTATTGAAAGCAATTGTGCAATGTCAGCAATGAAATGAGAAAAGACAATTTTATTAAATTTACATTTGTTTAAACGCGATATCTGTCACACCATAAAAAGTCAGATTTTTTTTTATCTTTCTGTTGTTTCTCTTTCGTTATTTTCTAAATAAAATAGCAACTGGTGGTAGATTTTTTTACCATTGCTGTTTAAGGCCTTTTTTCTTAGTTTCAATTGGTATAAAACTATGTTTTATTATATTCTATTTTATACTACTATATAATTATATATTTATTTTAGTTCTGTTCTCATTTTTAAGGGGTCTTACAGGAAACACCCACACAGTAGCCAAAAGAGCAGTTGTTAGATTGATCTTGATTGGTCCAAAAAATAAGTACTGATTTAAAGATATCAGGGGCGGATACAGGATTAGACGTTGGGGGGGGCGCAGAATAAAATTTCGCCGAGCGGAGCGAGTCGAAAAATTATTTGAGGTTAAAATAATCAAAGTTATTGAAATATTCTTCTAGAGTGGGTGCAATGTAGATAGATATCTTGCCAAGCGACGTGTGGCGAGAAACATTTGTGGTAAAATGGTGCGGACAACCCATGTTTTGCCAATTTTAGGGAGGGCGCATGCCCACCACGCCCCGCCTTAATCCGCCCCTGGATATTATAAACTAACAATGGCTGATTTCCTTTACCCATATTATGATAATTTGCATCATTCTATTCAAAATATCATGTTTTCTGTAAAAATCTAACTCTTAACCACCCAGTACAGTAGTACACTAAATTATAGTTTTCCAAGACAAGTTTGAAAGGTATTCCTATCAGTCCAAACTCAGTCATTAATGCTGATGATATTATTTTAACAACTTTTGTCATCCTGTTCAAAATTTTAAGTTTTTACAAGAGTGATTGCCATCCCCACCACCATCTTACAAACCTGATTGTAGTTAAACCAAGACAAGTTTTCTGCATGTTCCTTCAAATAGCAACGTTAGACATTGGCATTATCTACTGTTGCTGGATTGACAGGGTTTTCTCGTCATTAACAACTAATAACCTCGTTTTAAAAACACTACGTCACATTCAATTTATGACCATTGAGACTTGATAATCACAAGGTAAAATTGCTACAAGAAATTTGACATCTGGTCATTTGAAAGTTTTCCCGCAATAATTTGTTACAAGGAATATAACTGGTCGAACAATAATCGGTCGACCAATCAAATTTAATGACGAGAATGTCATGATAGCAACGGATTAATGTAATGAAATGAAATGATAGCCGTTGCTAAAGGAACATGAGTTTTCTGGTACTCTGTAATCGTCTCTTGATATAAAACTGTAATCAAGAATGTAAGAAAGATAATGAGGTCTGATTTCCTGTCACAGCATGCTAGACAATCATTGGTGGATAATTTCAGAGTGACTGTGACAACCTCGACTATATGTCAGACAAAACAGGAAGTTGGTGTCACTAGGCAGACATCTTGGATGTCATGTTAGCTAGTATTTGATACTGGTCATTAGTATTAGTTTATAAGTTATTAAATTACAAAACTACATGGGGAAAATTATATTACATTTCTTTTCAGATTACAATGAGAAAATATATAGCTCGTGAATCATAACTTTGTATGTGTATCAGGGACACTGAAAGTATCAATTTGCACTATTCAAATTTCCATTCAGATGTCTGGTTCTTGCAATTCCACTAAAACTAACGTGTTTCCCCACTGATCTACCAGAAGCTACTAGTGATCAGATGCAGATCAGTGGGGGTGACGTCATGAAACGCGTTAGTTAAAGTGGAATTGCAAGAACTACAGACGTCAGAATGGAACTAGGAATGGCGCAAATTGATGCTATCAGTGTCCCTGATACACATTCAAAGTATAGAAAACCTCTTTATAATCCCTTTAATTGTACTGACATTAACATAGTCTCTTGTAGCTCAGATTTGACAACAGACAATAAACCAAAGTATTGTGTACTGGTACTACATGCACAGCCTGCAGCAATAAGGCCTTGAATAAATCAGGCGATGTATTTTCAAAATGATCTTGGCACTAGAATTGGAGAAACAACATTAGATGGTAAAACCTTAAGACATTATAGCACTAAGATGAGTTCGAGAAACGTGGCTTCAAGGTTTTAAAGTAATTTCAGTAAATACTAAAAAGGTTCTGATATCACTCTAGGATTGCTTCCAGAAAATAATTAGAATTTATGAGTATTTGTATACGATGATGAATAAATCCCTAGGAGATAATTTGATATCCAGTTTAGAATCAACTCCCTTGAGACTATTTATAGAATTGATCATTTGACCTTGACAGCCAACCAAGGTCGTTCATACACTTGACTTGATAAATGCTTGGCCTCGGCAAGTGAAGTATATTCCGTCCCTAGAGGGGGGTAGGAATTAATCTGATTGCTAAATCATTGTGATAAAGTATTTGGATGCAAAAAGGTTAGAATCAATCTGAAATGTGAAAAGCCATTGAGTTATTCGAGTTATTGAAAATCAGTAAAGTGTACTCTTTGAATTTCATCATCTGAATTATTCAGAAATCTGAAAATTTCAATTCATATATTTCTTGTGTTCAGTAGTGCAAGTATATTTAGAATTCTAACATATAATTCTTTCATACAAGCAAAATTTGGCATGGGTGACATTATTAAAAACTAATTAATTGAATTTCTTGAACCACAACATCTGACTGAAAATTGATGCTATCATTGTCCCCAATTCACATACAAATTTAGAAAACCTTTTTACAATCCCTTTAAATGCCTGTATATAGCCCCTGTTTAGTCCCACACTGAATGATTCAAAGAAATACCCCTAATGTGGCAAAAAGGACTAAAGTTAGAAGAAATCCGGGGCGAGCCAGGATTTAGAGAAAGGGGGAGGCTCTGATATATAATATGCTTCAAATTCAATGACACCGTGAGTGCCAATGGCGTGTGGTGCAAATTTTTTAGAGGGTTCTGACATCAGTTGGCCAAAAATAGGCCCCCCCCCCCCTTAGATCCGCCCCTGGGAATATAATTATTTGATTGAGGAAAGGGAAATTGTGTTATATACAATTGTTGAAGCCTGACTAATTGGTGTATAATTTTATCTGAAACTGTTGAGATATTTTCTAGCCTCTGCCAGTTTTAAACCAACATAGTCATTATCTTCATTTCATTAATCCGCCATTCCTCCATAACAACTCTCTCTACTTTTACTTTCAGTCAATCGGTAATTTTCCGTCTCAACGATTTGGCTAAAGGAGATTCTTTCATTTACATTTCTCTGATTCAATGAAACCTGATGAAAATCAATCGTCTTAAATAATGTGATTTTATTTATTCTGGAGAAAATCTCGCCTGATTGAAATAGCTTTCGTATCGACAGGGGACGTAATTTTGTCTTAAAGAGGCATTTGTGATTTATTTCAATGTTCTTTCATCCTACTCTGTAAATTTGTTGGTGTTTTTAACCTATTTTGAGATTATAGATTGAATAAAACCTCAATCATATTATAAACAATTTATCAATATTTTTTGAACAGCTGGTTGACATTTAATAACTGAATTCTATAAACTGTGATTTGATATACTTGATTTGAATTCTATAAAGCTCAGTGTCGAAATTAGTGTCTTAAAATATATGTGTAAGGTAACTTGTATTATCTTAAGACTCTGTCATATATATAGAAATAGAAATAGAAATAGAAACTGATTTTTATACGCCCACATGAAATGTGAAATTGAGAAAAAAAATATTTGGCTGACACTTAATTTAAGTTCTGAACAAAATGTAGGCCTATGACTACAGGTTGAATATTTGATGGTTGCTGTTTTCTACCAAGTGTTCTTTTTCAAACAAAGCTGCCAGTGGGCGTATATTACCTTGCCTGGCAAGCTATCTTGATAGAAAGTATGCATGTGCAGAAGAGTTCACACAAAATTGAGGGGTGTCAAATATATGACTGGAACACTATATCCAACATACAACAATTAATCTGCATTAAAAATGTAAACTAAAGGACTTGATGTCAATCTGTGAGCTAGTAGGTGCTGTCATATAGCTATCAATGTTTATTTCATGGGAAGACTCACAAATTGGCATCGTTTTTAAGAAATTTAGGTAATTGTGGGACTTTGCTACCGCAAAGTCCCAGTTTGTTATCGAAATGTTTCCATTTTTTTTTTTTTCGTTTTTTACACAGGGCACACAGCCTAAACTACAACAGCTGTAGCAACAGTTTTACAATCCTATATGTTACTTTTTTTCTAGGTACTTAATGAATATAAATCGGAACATTTTTGCAAAACCGGAAGTGGTGCATTTGCAAAATGTGCAAAAAGTGGTTTTTGGGGCCTGGAAGGTGCAATTTTGAACCGATTTTGCTCGGGTTTTCATTTTTAGAATCTGTAGCGAATTCCGAATCAACTATGAGTTCAAAAAATTTGATTTTCAAATATTCGTTGCACACTTTTTGGATCTAAACTTTTGCAATTTTTGGCCGTTTTTGCTATTTTCTTTGCTATTTGTCTGATTCATCTGAAATTTTTATTGAAAATAGAGAACAAGGTAGTAAATAAAACTGAGCAGTCAAAAGTTTTGCACCACTTCCGGTTTACACGTTATAAGGGTGCAAACTTCCGGTTGACCCACTTCCGCTGTAATTGATATTTTTTAACGAAACTTGTACTGATCGGTAGCTGTAGTTATGGGACAAGTGTGCGGTTAAAAGATCGAAAATTGCAATGATATTTCAGCCGCCATTTTGATTTCCCTAAAACTCTTCGATTTTTATTCAGCCAATTTGGCTGAACCGAATTTCAAAATTTTGGTGTCAAATGAAAGAACATAAAAATTGGAGAAACTTCTGGGAAGCCGATTTTTGAATTTCGAATTCGCTTTTTTGCAATTTCCGGTTGAATTTTTTCAATTTTTGAAGGCTCATATCTCGTGACCTTGACCTTTGATGACCTTGACCTTAAGTAGGTCAAAGGTCATCGACCTTGGCTACCTGATGATACTTTAATATTTGACCTCCGATATGAACTTCCGGTTTTATAGGTGTCCAAAAATAGCCAAATTCGCAACTTTGTACTGCTCCTACAGGTGACCTAATTAACCTAGAGGGTTCATTTTTGCATATTCTGAATGGGCTTCATGAGCTCTTTCGAACGATATATCACAATGTATTGTAATGCAAAAATAGTTTTTTCTTAAATTTTGCTATTTTGAAAACCTTTACCCGGTTTTTTGAATTTTTTTACTGTAATATATGCATAGTTTATGATCTATTAAGTTTAGAGGCTTGAAAATTTGAACATAAGTGAACATTCCCCATACCAATGTATCCATCAAAAAAAAATTGACATGGGCGTGGCACATCCGGGTTAAATTTTGATTTTGTTTACATTTTGTTGTCTGAAAAATATCCATATAGACTACATTTTTTTTAAAAAATGCTTCTGCACACACCAACCTCATTACTTTAGCTATATTATATCATAATCTCAGCTATTTTGGCTGTATAGTTCAAAAAAGGGAACAAGGTTTATTAATTTCAAAATTTCCGATTATTGATTTTGACCTTTTTTGACATTTATGATTGTATATCTCGTTAACCAATACACGCAAAGGCTTGCTAATTTAGTCATACTAAGATATTATTAATATAAATAAAGTCACATAAAAAAATCTAACGTGGGCGTGGCACATCCGGGTAAAATTCTGTTTTTGTCAAAATTTTGTTTATCAAAAAAAAAGGTCAAGTTTAATTTTTTTTCAAAAAATGACCTAGCATTCAGTTACAGCATTGCTTTATTAAGCGTATGTTAAAGGTTCATAGATTTCGGCTTTGTAGTTCCAAAAACGGAACAGGGTTAAAAAAAATTAAAAAATTTCGTTTTTGACCTTGACCTTTGTTGACCTTGACCTTTTTAGGATTTATTTATTTGATGTCTAGCGTCAACTTCCGGTGTTATTACAGTATGCATTACCAAATTTTAAAGACTTGTTTCTCGTGAATTTGACCTTGAGTGACCTTGACCTTCAGTAGGATGAAGGTCATTGATAAAGGATTTTAGCTGGTACGTTCAAATGTTAGGTCTGGTGACTAATTCCGGTTTCACAACCTTTCAAAAAAACAAAAAAGTTTAAAAGTTGTCGACTTTTTGGGCGCTTCGGATTTACGTTCAAGGCCTATTTATTTTTCTAAATTAGCAATTTGCACATTTGCAAAGTCCCACTCTGTGCCACATGTGGCTCTAGTTATGTTTATTATCAGGAATATAACAAAACACAAGACAATATTAAGGAATATAACACACTTCTTTAATACAGTTAGGCATATAATGTTTCAACACAATATACACGTGTCGTCATCAGATGTAATCTGATAATACATCTGATGACGACACGTGTATGGGCCCTTTTCTCAGAAATATTTGTAAAAACACTTTATCTGTGACGGCCATATTTCTTCAACAAGCATGGCGACTGCTAGTAGTAAATTTTTAAGATAATTATTTCTACTGTAATTAGAGCATGATAGCTTTAAGTTGATTATCACTTGGTTATTTTGTTAAGTTAAAACTCATGATTAGAGATAAACTTTGTTCAGGGTTTTGAGGGGTAAGGATAAGTTCTGATCAGGGATTAGAATCTTTCTAGAAATTAAAACAAAGGCTACATTCACAGATTGGGGGTGAGCTGAAATCAGTATAGGGTAGAGACCTCTCTACTGGTCATTGTCCTTGGGGGTGAGCTGAAATCAGTATAGGGTAGAGACCTCTACACCTGTATTGTATGTTCATTGTGACTGCAGACATCCCAGAGTTCACTTCTTCTTGTTGTCATGTCAGCAACAGATAAATATTATGGGATTGGACATTTTTGGATGCAGAATTTCAACTTTTTAAAGATTGATCTTTCAGGTAAACTTATATTATAATTTCTTGTAATTTATTTCCTTGAGTCAATTGATTAATAATACAAGTATTTCACATATTTATTATTCCCTCAAATCTTTTTTGAATAATTGAAATATTAAAGCGATACAACCTCTTAGAATGAACAAAAAAATTAAGTTCTCAAACTTGGTCAATCAGAGTATATATTCATCAACGATGTCAAGTATACAAACAGAATCAAATAAACCCATAAAACTATGTAAATTTCCATATAATAACAAGTTATAATTGATAAACGCCTTAAATTTGATTAAGGGTTTTTCAATTATTGTATATAAACATTTCTGGATTTATCAGATTATTTAGGTAATCTGTTGTATAGTTATGCAACCAGGCAAGTCCCTTGATGAATATAAACTTCTATTGACCAAATTTGAAAATTTAGATTTTTTGTTCATTCTAAGAGGTTGTATTCCTTTAAATGGAACACTTTCTAGCTTGGCATTTTGAATTTCTAATATTGATTGTGCGTGTAGGACTTTGAGTATTTAGTTTGTCTTATTGGCCAATACATTTCTTTCACTTTTTTTTTATTTCATGCTTCTGGGAGAATTAAAATTGCAAAGAATATGTTTGAAAGTGTATTAGACTAAAATTGCAATAAAAACAATCAACAACAACAACAATTGAAATGATTAGGTAAGCAATGTTTTACTTTATTTACTGCGCCAGCACTGGTTGTGCTTATTTTTATTTTTTTCAACTAGTTTGTTGTAGTCCAATTGCCATATTTTGGGGGCTTTATACTTAAAAACTTAAATGGGAATGTTCAGCATTTTCAAGGATTGATTAATGCAAATAGCCTTCAGATTTACCGGAACTGCCCCTAAATCGCATAATCCCTTCAATTATACCTGTACCTGAACAGTAATTTTTCATTTTCTGTATACATGTTTTCTATATAAGTCATAGTCTTACCAAACGACACATCCTATTTTTGACTTTCAAACAGATTAAATTAGCTAAATAATTCCAAGTTTTGAGACTAAAAGTTTTTTTAGTCGAATGGTTAGTGAACATATCCCTTTAATATGAGGTGATTTTTGTGTTCCAGTCATCTGATTGGTTAATCACTAAAATAGATTTTGAATTTATTTTTGTTATGAAATAAAACTACAGTGTCTAAAGTCGCGTTTACACAGCCAATAATTATCCGGGCCGAGTCCGGACCGAGCCCGGCTCGGCAAAAAAAGTGGTAGTGTAAACGGGTTGAGCGAGCTCGGCCCGGTTCTAATTTCAAGTGGGCCGAGCCCGGCAAGTAGAGGTAAGCTCGGCCCGGACCGAGCCCGGCTCGGCAATATATTTGTGCAGTGTAAACGCGCCACTGGGCCGAGCCCACTTACCTGGGGAGTTATGCGCATGCGCGATGATAGTATTGACCCTGTGACTTCATTCGCAGAAACTATTGTCGTAATAAACTACCTCGTTTGCAATAGCTTGGTAGGTAAGTAGGCATGCAAACATGAACTTTTATTATTGTGTGTCTCGAAAACAAAATTAAAGCATTTAAAGAATCGTTTGAGGCAAAATATTAACTACGACTTCAAAATCATCACTTTGTTTGTGGCATGCGCAGGCGGTGTGTACTTGATGTCTCACCATTCTGGCCCGGTGAAAACAGCGCTGTGTAAACGTTACCTGTCAGGCGGGCCTGGCCCGGATCGAGCCCGGTTCACTTCAAGCGAGCCAATTTTTAAGGTAGTGTAAACACGGCTTATGACAAGTTTTCGAAAACAACTCGTCACAAATAAACAGACTTGACAGTACCAAGCTAGGGGTCGAAACGCACCATGAGAGATGGCCGCTGAAGATGTTGATGGTGCAGCAACAGGAACATCATTGCTGTATCAGTCAACTGATTGTATCTAAATATGATTTGTTTTCTTTTGTAGATGCACTGGACAGGCTTGCTTAAATGAAATTTTACTGATTCTGTCATCTGAGGTAGGTGAAAAGTTTTTTTTTTAAATCTCATGATATAATGATAGTTATGTTATAGTATATGATAATTTAAGAATGAATTTTAGGAATGATAATGTTATATATAATAGGAATGAAGTTTAAGAACTGATAATGTTATGATATATAATAGAAATGAAGTTTTAGGAATGATAATGTTATGATATATAATAGGAATGAAGTTTAAGGACTAATAATGTTATGATTTATAATAGGAATGAAGTTTTAAGGACTAATAATGTTATGATTTATAATAGGAGTGCAGTTTTAGGGATGATAATGTTATGATATATCATAGGATTGAAGTTTTAAGGCTGATGATGTTATGATATATAGTAGGAGTGCAGTTTTAGGGATGATAATGTTATGATATATGATACAAATGAAGTTTTCTCTTGGTTACGAAAAGATCTTGCCCACTAGAAGGATAAAAAGCATAATCTCTCCAAAGCGTAACAGGGCTCCTTGTGTAGCTTCCTAGTGAGCAGTACACTTGAATCTGAGAATTTATTAGGTTTATTTACGCTGCCTGTTGAACTTTTCAGTAAATGTGTGAATGTTTTATATATTTTTGTTGACTATTCAATCTCAAAATCTTATTTTGTTTGAAGAGAAAATATGACTTCTTTAGGTTATAAGGGAAGTCTGGCCAAATTTTCTTTTCCCAATTCAAGTCTTATTCCCCACTGTGGCTATAATCTGATGAGCTGTGTATCATATAAGATATAAAGAATGAATGTTTAAAGCTCATCAGATTTATAAGGGTTGATTTCATGTTGACGTTATTTAGTCACTAAACATGAAATCAACTTCAAGTATAAGTGTATTTCCAAGTTCAACAGGGGCTTTGTTTATGAATATAACTTCTTTAGGATAAGGGGAGTTGTCAAAAACTAACTTTGGCTTTAACTGGACATATTTCAGTCTTATATATTAGGAATTCTCCTTCTGCAGCAATGGCTATTGGATTGATGATGTTGTTTTTGACTAAATTGGACAGGGGCTGGCGTCGACGGCAACCTGTATGGCCACTGAAGGCAAGCATGTGGTAGGTGTGGGGGGCACTATTACTGCAGGGCGGTTCTGAGTAGGTGTGATCATGAAGTCCTACGGTTGCAGATTAGATCTTCACTAAATCAAATAACATTCTATATTTTATACCTTGCTTCAGGGGGATCAAAATTAGACTAGAGCCAGATTATTTAAAATTATTCTCAGTTTTCATGTGTTCAGCTGACATGGTTAATTATGTTTGTGTGTACCAATTGACACTTGGTTGTTAAAGAGTAATTTGTAAGCAGAAAAGGGATAAAATTGTTAGGGTTCAGGGCATTGAGAAATTATAATCAATAATTTGTATAATTGAATCTGAGTCTGTTTTCAAACATATCAAATAGTCTGTTGAATTTAAATAAAGCAATACTTAAGATTATTACCTATAAAGAAATTTGCTTAAACAACTAGGACATATAGGTTAACACTTTGGTAAGTTTTACTCTTGTCAATGGGAACCCGCCAGCTGATAAAAACCAGATGATTGTTCATCTGGAGCTCCTTTTATGGTTATATGTATATTATTACATGGTTTATCATTATTTTATCCTATGTTCATGATCTTCCCATATGAATAACCTTTCTCCAACCAACTGAATTGATGTAATATCTAATATTAATTTGGTGAATTACATAAATATGTATTTAAATTTCAGATATATATTTCTTATATGACATCGTCACTGTTATATGTATTCATATCAATGATCCATTTGATTCCATTTTTATAGGGGATTGTATGGAATTCAACCCTTTGTATTTTCTATTGCAGACATTTTCTGTTACTGATATGAGCGACATCACCCTGCCCATGTTTGATTTCATTTTATGAATATCCTGAATTATCTCGATTCATGTAAAAAATATTCAAAACTCATTGAGATGGTTACAGCAAACCGCAATAATAGAATCTGTGGTCAAATTGAACCATCAATTATTGGTGTATTGGTTTTGTTTAAAAATAATCAACTTTTTCATATCAATACGTTTGTGTTCATTAAATAAAATAGGACTGAATTCTCTTGATTTGTGTCAAAAATATTCAAAACTCATTGAGATGGTAACAGTTTACTGCAATAATAGAATCTGTGGTGAGATTGAACCATCAAATATTGGATTTTATTTTCAGATTAGTCTGATTTGAATTCTTAGTGAAAAAATCACTTTTAGGTACTGATTTTTGCGTTTAGAACTGAATTATCTTGCTTTGTGTCAAAAATATTCAAAACTCATTGAGATGGTAACAGTTAACCGCAATAATAGAATCTGTGGTGAGATTGAACCATCAAATATTGAACAATATTAAAACTGTTATCTATGTTAAGGAATATGAATGGTTACGATACTTTTACATTTGATACCATACGGTTATTCATTCAACATAATTTATGATGAGATAAAGGGGAGGTCTGTCTAGAAGAGATTTGTTTGTTGACAGCCAACTAGATTTGTTTTTCTTGAAAAAATAACCCAGCTAATCATTTTGGAATCCATTTAGACACTTCAATTATGAAAATTTAAAAACTTTTGATTGTCTTGTGTATATTTTGACATTATTGTTGCTAGAAATGATACTTTTAGACAACAAACGAGAATGGTTACAATTTAAATCCAAGAAGGAACATCTTTTAATATAAAATTTCCATGGTGTAAAAATCTAGGAATTTGAATGATTTTTTGTTCAACTGCATCCTTCAACATTTACTAATCTTAACTCTACACCTAACCCTAATACACTTAGATTCCTAGATTTTATACACCAAAGAAATTATCAAAAATTTCCTTTTCTTGTAATTGATATATACAAAGTAACCAATCTTATGTTAAAAATTATACTATAAAGATTCTGAGTAAATGTGAAATACCAATTTTCTTATAAACTTTCTTTTTGGATAAGAATGATAGGCCTATATGATGACCAGTGATCGGATGTTTTAGGGAACACAAAGTCTTTTACGTTGAATTTGAAAATCAAAACATAACCGAATTTAGTTTTTGACAAAACAATTTAGTGCATACTTTGGTCTTCTTCATGAAAAAAAAATGTTATAAATCAAACTTTCTGTGAATAGAAATAAGATATAGAGTGTATTGTAACCCTTCATAATGACTATATGCGTATTTGACATTGAGATGTAGAACTGTTTGGAAATTTTGTTTAATCAGTTGGACAATATTTCTATGAAAAAAAATATTCTGATGATTTAAGTATCATTAAAAAAATTCTTAAAATTCAATTCATGAAATTTTTAGATTTTTTCTTTTCAAAAATTATGTGGTAGAAAAAGTTGATTATTACAAAAACTTTCAAATTAACTTTATTGATAGTAAAATTCCTATAACCGATTCCAGCTCTATGGAAGAAACCCATCTGCCCTCTTTTATCTAGAATTTGCACCCAATTTTTGCAATGACCCTGAGCATTCTCTAAACGTCGTTTATAGAAAAGATTGCCTTGTTAATATCTATTTCCAGATTTAGATATTGTTACAAGTAGACGAGAGGAGCTGAAGTTTAAGTAGAGATTTTCACTGGTATTTGAATGAAGTACAGACGTCGGAATAGAAATTTGAATCTTCCGGAAGCTGCTATTGATATCTATGCATATCACTGTCAGTGACGTCATAAAACGTGTTAGTTTTAGTGGAATTGCAAGAACCATAGACGTCGGAATGGAAATTGAAATGGTGCAAATTGATACTATCGGTGTCCCCGATACACATACAAAGTTTACAATCCCTTTTAGGTTTGAGTTTTATTACTGCCAACAAGGATCTGAAACCATTGTTTTTGTGTATTTTAATGAATTAAAAAGATATGAAATGTGTTTTCTATATGCCCACACTATGTCAGTCATGTTTATCTTGTGTAATAGGGGCTACAGATTTGTTTGGATTTTGATCAAACTTGATATACTAAATTAGCTATGTATCTTAAGTAAGTTCAATTTTGGCAAATTTTCTTTTTAAATATTCAGCTTGTGCAATTGTCTTAGCCTATATACATTAGGATTAGCCATAGATGCAGATTTCAAATCAGGTATGTCTGTTCATTTGGCAACAAAACTTTGTAGTGCTTGTTAAATTTAGGATTTTTAAGCAACCAGTTGATGAGTTATACCCCTTGACTTAAATCTTCAAATCATCTAATCTATTGATGACTAACATAGTCAACACTTGATGTGTTTAAGCTGCCATGATATTTTCTTCTGTGAGCGAATGAACAAAAGCTCACTTTGATCTCTGAATTTCTGCGTATAAAGAAATTTTATACTGCCCCATAAAAAGTATATGAAAATTTCATATTTCAGTCTTGTTCAAAAACTTTAAAATTGTAGTTTTATTTTACCCAATTCAAGATCTGTCATTCGACTTGTTTTCTAAATTCAGGCTTGAATCAGCATAATATATGCTTTACTTTTATTACCCTGATAAAGCTCTGCTGTGGGTGTATATTTTGGCTGAAATTAATAAATTCATTTTCACATTAATGCACTAGATATGAAATGCATCTATAATTACATTAAAATAAATCCTTGATTTTGAGATAAACCTTGAATAAGTCGTCTTATAATAATTTCAGTTAGGCCAGCTGTCAATAGGCAATCAAAATCAGAGCAATACCTATGCCAAAACATTAAACCGGTAAAATGTAACACAGGCTAGTGGAACAGAAAGTACACTGATACATGTATATAACATTGGCTAGTGGAACAGAAAGTACACTGATACATGTATATAACATTGGCTAGTGGAACAGCATGTACACTGATACATGTATATAACATTGGCTAGTGGAACAGCATGTACACTGATACATGTATATAACATTGGCTAGTGGAACAGCATGTACACTGATACATGTATATAACATTGGCTAGTGGAACAGCATGTACACTGATACATGTATATAACATTGGCTAGTGGAACAGCATGTACACTGATACATGTATATAACATTGGCTAGTGGAACAGCATGTACACTGATACATGTATATAACATTGGCTAGTGGAACAGCATGTACACTGATACATGTATATAACATTGGCTAGTGGAACAGCATGTACACTGATACATGTATATAACATTGGCTAGTGGAACAGCATGTACACTGATACATGTATATAACATTGGCTAGTGGAACAGCATGTACACTGATACATGTATATAACATTGGCTAGTGGAACAGCATGTACACTGATACATGTATATAACATTGGCTAGTGGAACAGCATGTACACTGATACATGTATATAACATTGGCTAGTGGAACAGCATGTACACTGATACATGTATATAACATTGGCTAGTGGAACAGCATGTACACTGATACATGTATATAACATTGGCTAGTGGAACAGCATGTACACTGATACATGTATATAACATTGGCTAGTGGAACAGCATGTACACTGATACATGTATATAACATTGGCTAGTGGAACAGCATGTACACTGATACATGTATATAACATTGGCTAGTGGAACAGCATGTACACTGATACATGTATATAACATTGGCTAGTGGAACAGCATGTACACTGATACATGTATATAACATTGGCTAGTGGAACAGCATGTACACTGATACATGTATATAACATTGGCTAGTGGAACAGCATGTACACTGATACATGTATATAACATTGGCTAGTGGAACAGCATGTACACTGATACATGTATATAACATTGGCTAGTGGAACAGCATGTACACTGATACATGTATATAACATTGGCTAGTGGAACAGCATGTAGGCTACACTGATACATGTATATAACATTGGCTAGTGGAACAGCATGTAGGCTACACTGATACATGTATATAACATTGGCTAGTGGAACAGAAAGTACACTGATACATGTATATAACACTGGCTAGTGGAACAGATAGTACACTGATACATGTATATAACATTGGCTAGTGGAACAGATAGTACACTGATACATGTATATAACATTGGCTAGTGGAACAGAAAGTACACTGATATAACACAGGCTAGTGGAACAGCATGTACACTGATGTAACACTGGCTAGTAGAACAGCATGCTGGTTGCCATTGATTCAGAGAATTTCTCCAGAATAAATTGTTTACTTTTTGCTTGCTGTGATGTAATAATAGGACATATTACTTACTAAAATTGTTCATTACCACTCAAGGATGAACACTCCTGGTTCAGGACATTCTTTAAGAAAGTTTAAAGGTTGAATATTTTATGTGGTTGATGGTGGCCATTCTGCCAGTTTTCCTGATTAAACAAAACTGCCAGTGGGCGTATGTTAACTTGCCTGGCAAGCTATCTTTTTCGTTTGAGGTATATTTGAAGGTTTTTTTTTCTATATTTGTACAGTTCTAGTACCTCTGAAGACTTAATTACTTACACATATTCAAGATCCAATCCACCCAGAAAATGCCTACTGTTCCTTATAAGACCAAACATGCTATGGAAATACAATTTGATTGAATGCAGACCAAGATCAGTTTATTCTGTGTTTTTCCTGGGGGCTATAAATTGACTTGCTCTTCTCAACAATAATTGAAGTAGTCTTGAACTTCGTTAGATTGTATGATAAAAGCTTGGCATTGTGTTGAGTTTCTTTTCTCGAAAAAGGTTCAGTTGATTATCTCTATTGAAGAGTGTCAATAGGTGTTTCAGAAAGGGTAAGTCGATCTGTCCTGATTTACTATACTTAATCATATGAAAGTGTCTCATGTTGTCATATGAAATTGATAAACAACAAATTACAATAGTTAATATTGAATTTGAATTTTGATTTGATTTGTTAAACGTGAATGACTTTTTTTCTTGTTAATATTATGTATCACACTATCAACCATGTCAAATTTCCTTATATGCCAATTTTCTGTTAAAAAATTCAGACTTAGTAGACCATGCTTGACAGATATCGACCAATTGTCTCGACTATTACAGAAATAACCTACTTCTCAATATCTGTCATTCAGACCCTCATAAATTCCCCGTTATTTGTATATTAATGGCCGTCTTCATCCATACTTCATAAACAAAGGGAAATAATAACATTAACGTAAATTACGTGTCAATCTTACTCTCGTAAATAAAAGGGAAGGTAACTCTGTAAGGTTATTTAATCAATATTCAGGTTAATTGAGGTCATGTGATCCAGCGAGATTGAAACTCTGATTACGCCCAATTCGATTCAAATTACTTCGTCTATAAATACAAATCTAGAATGTCAGTCGATTTTATAAAAAACAAATTACATAATCTTGTCCAATCTGATATATTTCCAATTAATTTCCGAGAAGGAATCATCGAAAAGAAATTGGAAAAAGATAAAATTTTATCAGTCAGAAAATGGATAAATCTTGAAATTGGTTTTTCATGACCTAATATAGCCATTCATTTCTTTTAAAGTCATTTCAATATTCTTTATATAACCATTCATTCCTTATATAGTTATATCATATTAATCTTCCTTATATGACCATTCATTCCTTATATAGTTATATCATATTAATCTTCCTTATATGACCATTCATTCCTTATATAGTCATATCATATCAATCTTCCTTAAATAACTATTCATTCCTTATATAGTTATATCATATTAATCTTCCTTATATAGTCATATCATATCAATCTTCCTTATATAACCATTCATTCCTTATATAGTTATATCATATCAATCTTCCTTACATAGCCATTCATTTCTTATATAGTCATATTAAATCAATCTTCCTTATATAACCATTCATTCCTTATACAGTCATATCATATCAATCTTCCTTATATAACCATTCAATCCTTATATAGTCATATCATATCAATCTTCTTTATATAGTCATATCATATCAATCTTCCTAATATAGCCATTCATTTTCTTATATAGTTATATCATTTCTTATAAAGTCATATCATATCATTCTTCCTTATATAGTTATATCATATCAATCTTCCTTATATAGTTATATCATATCAATCTTCCTTATATAGTTATATCATATCAATCTTCCTTATATAGTCATATCATATCAATCTTTCTTATATAGTTATATCATATCATTCTTTCTTATATAGTTATATCATATCATTCTTTCTTATATAGTTATATCATATCATTCTTCCTTATATAGTTATATCATTTCTTATAAAGTCATATCATATCATTCTTCCTTATATAGTTATATCATATCATTCTTCCTTATATAGTCATATCATATCATTCTTCCTTATATAGTTATATCATATCAATCTTCTTTATATAGTCATATCATATCAATCTTCCTAATATAGCCATTCATTTTCTTATATAGTTATATCATTTCTTATAAAGTCATATCATATCATTCTTCCTTATATAGTTATATCATATCAATCTTCCTTATATAGTTATATCATATCATTCTTTCTTATATAGTTATATCATATCATTCTTCCTTATATAGTTATATCATATCATTCTTCATTATATAGTTATATCATATCATTCTTCCTTATATAGTTATATCATATCATTCTTCCTTATATAGTTATATCATATCATTCTTCATTATATAGTCATATCATATTATTCTTCCTTATATAGTTATATCATATCATTCTTCATTATATAGTCATATCATATTATTCTTCCTTATATAGTCATATCATATTATTCTTCCTTATATAGTCATATCATATCAATCTTTCTTATATAGTTATATCATATCATTCTTCCTTATATAGTTATATCATATCATTCTTTCTTATATAGTTATATCATATCATTCTTCCTTATATAGTTATATCATATCATTCTTCCTTATATAGTTATATCATATCATTCTTCCTTATATAGTTATATCATATCAATCTTCCTTATATAGTTATATCATTTCATTCGTCCTTATATAGTCATATCATATCAATCTTTCTTATATAGTTATATCATATCATTCTTCCTTATATAGTTATATCATATCAATCTTCCTTATATAGTCATATCATATCAATCTTCCTTACATAGTTATATCATATCATTCTTCCTTATATAGTCATATCATATCAATCCTTCTTATATAGTTATATCATATCAATCTTCCTTATATAGTCATATCATATCAATCTTCCTTACATAGTTATATCATATCAATCTTCCTTATATAGTTATATCATATCATTCTTCCTTATATAGTTATATCATATCATTCTTTCTTATTTCGTCAATTTATTTTATTTCCCAATCATTTTTTATTTTCAGACTGAAAAATGTGTATGTAGGTTGAATTAATGCATCTTTATTTATTCATTCATTTATGTTTCGAAAAGAAAACAGTGATGTACTTTGTTTCATTCATTCATTCATTTATTCATTCACTTGTGCTTTCATCATGTATAATTTTAACAAATCATGTATAAAACGTTACTAATCAAATTTCAGTTGAAATAGATCAGTTATCTAAAGTTCGTGCACAAAATTCTCGGTAACAACATGTTTAAGGTTCTGTATTAATATTTGTATATCACTCTACAATTAATGTAATTAGCCTTATTTTAAAGTGAAAATATTTTGTTAATGTATGCTTTCATTAATGTACATTCTTTATTTAATGGGTATTAAAGGGATATATTCACCATTTGTGCGACCAATCAAATTTTAGTCTCATAACCTTGAATTGGTTAGCTTATCTTATCAGTAATAATGTTAACAACTCTCCCTCGAAATTTAAGCCTTCAAATCCCTGTGCATCCATAATTATCAGTGTTTGAAAGTCAAAAGTATGACTTGTCGTTTAGTAAAACTATATTCCACAAGTACAGAAAATGAAAAATAAATGGTTAGGTAGGGGTGAAATATAAGGGATTGTGAGATTTTTGGGCAGTTCTAGTAATTCTGAAGCTTATTCCAGACCCAAATCGACCCACGAAAATGCTGAATATTCCCCTTTAAACTAATGAAGAATAAAATGATTATTCATTCTCTTTATATTTGTACTGTCTACAATTAATGTATTTAGTACTATTTTAACAGTAGAAATATTCTGTTATTGTATGTTTTCTTTCATGTATTTCAACATTGTATTTACTCTATCTAATTTAGTAGCAAACAGATTAAGAATTGTTTTTATTCATTCAGCAAATCATCTGTCTGTCAATTCTCTTACTTTATCAGTAACAGAGATAATAAGAGTAGGCCTCATTCTACACTGCACGGTGTTTGTCCATTCCTATAATTAGCTAAATTAAAGCAGAAAAGTAGGACGTTGAACTCCATTTTTGGTAAAGTTTGCTTTTATTCAAGCATTCAACTATTAGCTCTATCTAAATCATTATTTAAGATTAAAAGATTGTTTTATTCATCTATCTGTTCATTCATTCATTTATTCCTTTTACTTCCTTCACTCTATCTCTAATAGTCACACTTTGAATTATCTTTATAACATAATAACCATAACATTTTTTGTGAACACTGCTTCAATCCTCCGCCAGTGCCTTCTGTTGAATAGTAACTTGTTGCTTTCAACCACTCTAACAGACAGCCGTGGTCATGGAAGAAAACAGTGGTCCAGTTAATGTTATTATAAATGTACGATAATTCAATGGTTCACCAGGCCAAAATAAATACCTATTTAAACACACACATTATTCTGATAGACTTGATTGAGTCTAAGGGGAGTTGGGTACTTGTAGAAAACGTCAATATCTCCACCAGTTAAACTGTGGTATGTATAGAACAGACCTGGCTACTGTATCGTAGCCAGTAACACTGTCAGTGTGAGATTTTATAGACGTGTTCTTCTCATTCAATTGTACTCTATTGGATTTTGTTTAAGGAATTTGTCTGGAAAATATCGTAAGTACATCTTTAATAGTTTTTTGATCAGTATATTTTGTGATAATTTAATATATAAAGAAAATATCGTAATTTTTACTGATAACAACTGGGAGTTAAGTAAGAAATTTTTATCAGTAAAATACACAGGAAAATAATGAAGTAGAAATATACTTGACAGTAGAGTATTTACACTGTTACTTGATAAAGACAGTGATAGAAACTTTTAAACTGTCATTGTTAACAAAAATTATGAAACAGGGGCCTGTTTCTCAAAAAATCTTACGATAAATTTTGTCGTAAGTTAAGTATTTTACAATGAAAAATTCCACACTTACGACAATTTTCAATTGTAAGATTTTTTTGAGAAACAGGCCCCATATTCCTACTTTTCTGCTACTGTTCAAGATAATGAATCTAGGGTTAGAGTTATGTACAATGAGGGAAACTTTGCAAGGACAGTGGCATTAACCTTCTCTTTTTGTGGATTCAACTGTTAGGAGATCTGTAACTTGTGCACAGCATGCTCTAATGGGCTTCCTGTAAAACATTATCAGAAGATTCTTTTCACTATGATGACAACAAGAGTATTTTTTATTAAAACATTGTAAGAAGGAGTAGAGATGCAGCCCGTAGTTAGAAATTGCTCAAAACAATTTGCACACCCGTAGCCAGGTGGGGTTCGAGGGGTTCGGATGAACCCCCCTCTGGAAACAAATAAGCTCCGTTAAAGTCAACGTTTTGTTTGAATTGTAGCTGTTAAAGTTGATTTTGATTGCTTCGCTAATCAATGTAACACCCCCGCCCCCTTTGGAAATTCCTGGCTACGGACCTGATTTGTCTTTTTTAAGGTCTAGCCAAATTTAGTTTTATAAAATATATATCGATAGGCCTATAAGAATATAACCTAAAAAAAAAGGATGAGGTTATTAATTTTACAGACTCTGAGACAATTTTATACTCTTATGCAATACATCACACAAAAAATGTTCTGCTACATATTCACTTTGAAAAAAAAAATTATAAAGAAATTGTAAAGAAAAGGAATTGTGATAAATTGATAAAATGATTGCTGTGAGAGTTTCAATTTTATGACCCATTTGTTTGTTTGTACTCTTATTTTACAATTTCAATTCGTGATAGACTATAGTGTTTAAAATTAATTTTAATAATTCATCCGACTATGTAAATCTTAATTTAAAATATCCGAACTTAATGAATAACACCTGAAGTGATATAATACAAGGTGATAAATAAAAATATTTAAATTTGATGAAATATTTGGGGTTTAGTGAGCTAGCAATATCTGTCCTAGTAGACAGTCGAAAAGAAAGAAACATCTATATTTTACAAGGATAACAACTTAGGTTCTGTGAGGATCCTTTCTCCCAGCTGGTCCTGGGACAAACCTCTTGGCATTGATCTTTCCTAGATTATATGTATCAATTTACGACTGGGTTGACCATGATCAAGTAACAGGGTATCATCTGTCTTTCTACTACAGTTCACTGGTACTTGGAGTTGGTTTTGATTCTTTTGATACCGGCATCCACCCTTATGCTCTAGCATGCTCCCAGATAATGGGCGCTGGTAGTTGAGGAGGGCATAAGTCAATGTCTCGGGATCCACTCTAATACTGTAACATATGCTCATACCCGTAGCCAGGGGGGGGGGGGTCGGACGAACCCCCCCCATGAAAACAAATAAGCACTGTTAAAGTAGAAGTTCTGTTTGAATTGTAACTGTTAAAAGTTGAGTTTGATTGCTTTGTGAGTCCATATAACCTCCCCTTGGAAATTACTGGCTACGGGCCTGACGCTCATCGTTCACTGGTGTTTGCTATTTCTTAAAATCTGGATTTTATCTTAGTTAAAATGAAACACAACCAAGTTTAGAAATATAACTGTATTTTGATTGACAATGAGTTGGGAATATGATATAGTGGGGAAACGGTGTTATTATTCTGAGATTGATTGAAAACGTGATGTCTTTGAATGGTATGGGCAGCTGCCATATTGAAATTTAGACAGCTAGAAATATTAAAAGTGTTTAGAAATTGATTATATTGATGAGTTGACAATTTGAATAGAATCTGCCTACAAGTTTTGATGAATTGAGATTAAAAACAGAATTCTCTAACATGGCCTCTAGCTGTAGAATATAATATTTATCACATCTGGATTAGAACCATATCATCAACTCTCTTAAAACTTCCTTAAAACGTCCTTAAAACTCCCTGAAAACTTCCTTAAAACTTCCGGAAACAATTGCATTGGAATTCAAGTTGTTTATTTTTTTTCGGAATCTCTCCAGAAGTAATAAATCGATGAATATTATTCAGTAAAGATATTTTATTTGAATTGAATTAGTTTTCATGTTGAAATCCATAGGCCAGTGCTTGTATAGGAGAGTATCTTCTATAACACCTATACCTACACTAAGCCTGTGTATATCATGTATACTGCATGAGTAAGAATACAACTCGCTTGACCATTACGACTCCAAAAGACCTACAAAAGGACTAAATTAGAGACACTTAGCTCATAAGGAAATAAAAACAGCTAAAAGTCATATTAAAATCGGGTTTATATGGTACATGTAATGTGAGGTTCATCTGACTTGGAATAGAACTGTCTCTAGCAGACTAATTACTTCTAGAAAGAGATTCAAATTTCTACTTTCAATTTCACAAAAACTCAGACTTTTTCTTTTCACTTCATTTCTCATCTTACGCCATTTCTTTTGAAATCACGAAGAAAAAAACAGCCTAATCAAAATCAATTCAAACCGAGTGTTTTTTTTTCTCTGATTTCCGACAAGCAGTAATACTCTTTTGAAGTTTCTTTCCAACTGTAACTATTTAATATCTAATGCAAATTCAGACATTTCTTTAAAAATCTCCCAGTATTTTTGGTCCGTGTTTTGCTTTGAAGATGGATTTGCTGTAAGATATTGATGAAATGGAATGAACATCTTTGATAATATACCATTTCTCTCAATGCAGTTATTGTTATTCCAACACCAAAATCATCCCTTAACTTAACAGATTTCTCTTCATTGCACACTGCCTGTAATTATCCCCTTTAATAGCTTGATCAGTGATGCAGGTCGAAGGGGCTGATAATAAACCGAGGTCCTGTGTGCCATTGGCTGTGCATGTTAAAGATCCCTCGACAGTTTGAAATCGAAAATAAGAGCAGGCTAATATGCCGCTGTCCTGGCAACATTTTCCTCATTGCACACTGCATGGAGTAGCAGTATGCTTCCAGTAGCCAGTAACCCTCTAAATCATCAAACTCTGTACATTAATTTTTTTTTATTTTTTTTTTGTGTCTATATGTTGTATATTGTATCTATGTTTGTCCCCATGGGCTGAGTGTGAGACAGGACCGTATCACTCGTGGTATTGAGCCTAATTCTGACACATGTAAAATAAAGAGTTTATTATTATTATTATTATTATTATACTCATCAATAGCTTGATCATTTCATTTCTAGATCCTATTTTAATTAAAATACTTCTACTCCTTTGAACATCTTTGATTATAGGCAATTTTACCCAAAGCTGTTATGTCATTTGAACACCAAAATCATCCATCAAAGGGCCTTCTGTATGGTTGGGTTTGCCCTTTTAGTGTTAAAGATCCCTTGACAGTGGAAAAGTAAAAAAGAGTAAGCAGATGCAGGAAAGAAAATTTTCCCTCATTGCACACTGCAAGGGGTTACTCATCTTTTACAGTATAATCAGATGCAGGAAATACAGGGGCCGCAGATTGTCTCTGGATGTGGAGGGGATGCTTCAAAAAATTGAACAGACCTCACCCCCACCCTTTAGCCCCTGGGTTTTCAACTAGTTTTCTCAAATGTCCCCGAAAATGCATAAGGAAATGACCATGTCCCCTTATTTGTCTGAAGAAGTCATTGCATTTTTAGTTTTAATACAAACTTAAATTGTGGTCGTTACTGGCAGTGGACACTGGTGTTTCAAGATAATACAAAATAAAAAATTATTTTCAGTCCTATAGATCAGTTTGTGTCCCCTGGAAAATGTCCAAATGTCCCCAGTCTGGGACATGTCCCCCAAGTTGAAAAACCAGGCTTTAGCCCCTTACCAAAACTACACGGAGGACATTATCGTTTGGAGATTAGAAGATCATCTCTAAACTAAAGTACTTCTATACCTTTTACATGTCAACATATTAAATTTGTTTTTATTGAACAAAAATTAGGACATATTGACAGCTTAATGTGGCATTTATCAACTAAATCTTCATTTTCACGGAAATAACATCAGGAATCATGAGCATTGGTAATCTACGGTTATTACCTCTGATTGGATGTCAATTGTCACTAAACAACCAATCAAATGACAGGAAATAAAGCGTAGAAATTCAATAAACCAGTAGTAATGGTCCGAGGTGATTGATAAATGGGTTGATTAATTGAAACGAATGACGTTAATCTGTATCTCTTATCGGATATTTAATTAATTGTTTACCAATTTTCTTCTAGTTACTAGATATCAAGCAATCGTTCTGTTGTCAAGGAATGTTTTTACTGTTGAATTCTCATTGCTCTCTTCTTGCACCTTGATGTGTCAACGGACTTAAATTGATAACTTGCAGGATCTTTATCTTGAAGTCTTGCAGTTTCCATTTATCTTTCCATTTAGAAATTCATAGAGAAAACATCAGAACTGATCCATTAAGAAGATGAAGGGATATTTTTAAGAGATATTTTTGGGACATTTGGTATCCTACTACTGTATATTAATGACTGAATAATCCACAAACAGGAAGTTGTTCAAAGAATCTGGTTGAAATACCAAAACAGAAATTTAAGCCTTTAAATCCCTGTGTATCCATAATTATCAGCGTTTGAAAGTCAAAAATACGACTCGTCGTTTAGTAACACTATGACTTATATAGAAAACACATATACAGAAAATTAAATAACTGTTAATGTATGGGTATATAATCGAAGGGATTGTGCGATTTTTGGGCAGTTCCTTTCAATCTGAAGGCCATTTACATAAATTCAAGGCACAAATCCATCATCGAAAATACTGAACATTCCCCTTTAATGTCTTGTGATCTATGTCTTTATATGTCCCGATAAAAAACTGAATGCCCCACCCTCTACCATGTAAATAGTCTGTATAGAATCAATGGAAGGAGGTAATTATTGATCAGGGTTGGGAAAGACAAGGGGTTATCTAGGTCATTAGACAGTTGATGAGTTTAAACAACCTAGGTAATCAATATTCAGTACTCCCGTCTTTAATTTAAGGTAGATTTGTGTTAAATCCGATTTCTTTAAAGAAAACTAGAAATTTTGGGGAAAACCATCATGAAAAAAGAATATCTAAGGTATTCGTTTCTGAGACTAAAGTATAATTGGCTGAACTGATGGCAAGCATGACTCTTTAAAGGGATTGTAAAGAGGTTTTTTAAACAATGTATGTGTATCGAGGACACTGATAGCATCAATTTGCGCCATTCCAACGTCTGTGGTTCTTGCAATTCCACTAAAACTAACGCGTTTTATGACGTCACTAATAGTAATCTGCATAGATATCAATAGTAGCTTCCGGTAGATCACTATTAGTGACGTCATAAAACGCGTTAGTTTTAGTAGAATTACAAGAACCACATACGTCGGACTGAAAATTGGAATGGTACAAATTGATGCTATCAGTGTCCCCGATACACATACAAAGTTTAGAAAATCACTTTACAATCCCTTTAAGATAAGAAGCCTCAAAGTATTGAGTATATCTCCTAGGATGTTTTCAGTATATTGGTTTATTGTAAAAAAAATCCCGGAAGTTGGTGCTTGTAAAAAAAGGTTTCCTTTTCTCTTTTAATCTTTCTATTACTTCCTTATTGCAGGGCGTACTTTACAAGTACGCCCTGCTTTGTTTTGCAAATGATTATTCTTTTTTTTTTTTTTTTTTTTTTTTTTTTTGATTTCTTGACAGAGTACAGGGACGAAACAGCACATAGTACGGTAATGCTCGTACCATGTCGTATTTGTACACCGCGGTCATTAGATTTTAAATGTATTACGGAACAGTTATGCAAATATGGTTATGCATAAATTATGCATCCATGAAATATTTCGGACAGTACTGGGAGTCGTATTTACACTTCGATTTGCATAGAGTTTCCTGTATTGTATTGTACGTATTTAACAACATAGTATCGATTTATAAAAAATGTCAATTTGCAAATATATTTGCACCTTTTTGTAGCAAAACTATTTCAGCACTGTACTAAAATGTTTATTTATAATGCAATCGATCTGAAATTTAATATATATAATACTATCATAATGATAAACCTAAATCCGTTTTCAGAAATTGTGCAACTTTTCTGGTTTTTGCAAAAATTGCACTTAAAGTTCGATATTCAACTTTTTACCTATCACAGATGCACGGAAATAAATACATGCATGTAACTAGACATATCATTAGACACAGATTTAGCAAAAAAAATTAGACCGGAAACGTCAAATCTTCCGCCATCTTGGATAATAGTAACATTTCTTTAAATTGCTACTTGTCTCTCAATTATTATCCGATTTTCATGATTCTGGTACTCATCGAAACGTTAGTCGTTTAAGACCATTGTGTAGGGATCCGAATTTTGAAATTTTATTTTGCTTTCTTGTAATTTTTAATTGAAATTTTTTTAGATTGCTCAATATTAGAAGTCATTTTTCTTGTGACCTTGACCGCCCATGACCTTGAATTTCTCCTGACACCAAGTTCTCGACAATATCTATCCACTGGTATTTTCATTTTTTGTTTTTGACCGTAACTTTCGGTTTTATAAGCGATTGAAAAAAGTTTAAAATTTGTCTTAAATGGCTCTAGCAGCTACCCTTTTTGTGAAAATATCATAATTTTTGCATATTCGTAATCTACGCATCAAGACGCATCCAATGATGTATAATATGCATACCTTCCAAGCATATTATTCAAAATTGGTCCATTAAATACCAACCTGCAATGTATTTAATAGTGGTATTTCGGTTAATTAGTGTCAGTGACCCTGTCAACACAGATATAAATCAAAGTTTAGGGTGTTAATTTAAAGCTATGTTCACACTGTTTTCTGATAACTATTTCTTGTGTCCAGTTATAACATATAAGAACACTCTAGGTTGGATTGAACAGCGTCATGCTGTAATTTATGCATACGGAACTACATTTAAAGGTACATTTCCACTTAATTTACCAACTTTTTTATTTCTCATCCGAATTATCTGAAACTTAATACGTATATGCATGATCGGATTGCGAATTAAGGGGAAATGTTAGATTTAGGTTCTGCGCATGCGCATTATCAACTTTGTCATTTCTCATAAAAATTTCTTCAAAATTGACATGTATGTGCATAATCAGATTCGAAATATCATGGATATATTGAAATTGTGTAGTGCGCATGCGCATCGCTAACTTTCTTATTTCTTATCCGAATTTCTTCAAAATTGACATGTATGTGTATAATTAGATTCAAAATATCATGTATACATTAAGATTGTGTAGTGCGCATGCGCATCGCCAACTTTCTTATTTCTTATCCGATTTTCTTCAAAATTGACATGTATGTGTATAATTTGATTCAAAATATCATGTATACATTAAGATTGTGTAGTGCGCATGCGCATCGCCAACTTTCTTATTTCTTATCCGAATTTCTTCAAAATTGACATGTATGTGTATAATTAGATTCAAAATATCATGTATACATTAGGATTGTATAGTGCGCATGCGCATCGCAAACTTCCTTATTTCTTATCCGATTTTCTTCAAAATTGGCATGTATGTGTATAATTAGATTCAAAATATCATGGATATATTGAATTTGTGTAGTGCGCATGCGCATCGCCAACTTTCTTATTTCTCATCCGAATTTCTTTAAAATTGACATGTATGTGTATAATTAGATCCGATATATCAACATTATATTGAATTTGTGTAGTGCGCATGCGCATCGCCAACTTTCTTATTTCTTATTCGAATATCTTCAAAATTGACATGTATGTGTATAATTAGATCCGATATATCATGAATATATTGAATTTGAGTTGTGCGCATGCGCATCGCCAACTTTCTTATTTCTTACCCAAATTCCTTCAAAATCTGTTTGTGTCGCATGTGCTATAAGAGTATGAGTACAGGGCATGCACAAGAAATATTGCCGCACCGGTCGTACCTTTGTGTCGTAACAAGCCCTGCATCAGTACTGTTATCTGAACAGTTCTAGTTATTATAGTTTTCTAAACTTAACATTACATTTCATCTGATGACCACACGTGTAAGCTTATATTGTGTTGAAACATTATGTGCTTAACTTTATTAAAGAAGTGTGTTATATTCCATAATATTGTCTTGTGTTTTATTATATGTGCTCCTCGCTTCTACATGTTGTTTAAATCTTAAATCACTGATCAGGCAATATTAAAGGGATTGTAAAGAGGTTTTCTAAACTTTGTATGTGTATCGGGGACACTGACAGCATCAATTTGCGTCATTCCAATGTCCATTCCGACGTCTGTGGTTCTTGCAATTCTACTAAAACTAAAGCGTTTTATGACGTCACTAATAGTGATCTGCATAGATATCAATAGCAGTTTCCGGTAGATCACTATTGGGGACGTCATAAAACGTGTTAGTTTTATCGGAATTGCAAGAACCACAGACGTCGGAATAGAAATTGGAATGGCGCAAATTGATGCGGTCAGTGTCCCCTATACACATACAAAGTTTAGAAAACCTCTTTACAATCCCTTTAACTCATTAGCTAAAACAAGTGTAGTAAAAAATAATTGAAAAGTGTTTGTTTGTATGATTGTAATGAAGTCCTAAATTAAAATCAGGTTTCGAAGTATCCTATCTAGACAGACATTAAATAACCTATCTTACAATGTAACAAGTATATCTAAACTTATTGTTGATATTAGAATTTTCACCAACTGTTGACAATGTAATACTATGTTCTACTGTGTTAGTCAATAGGGTGGGAGATTTTATACCAAATGTTTCACATAATTCTCCCAATTTACATCTACTTTATAAAGGTCAGAGTTCATATTGTCAATTTCTTTCTTGTCTGAATTCGTAACTATTGTATTGAATATAGTCCGAAACTTTCCAACTCTTCTGAAATTTGTAGTTTTTTTATGTTAATGTCTACAGCTAGCTGAAATTTCTGTTCAAAAAAGTTTTTCTGGCCGTACAGTAATACCTTTTATTTTCTTTATCTCATGTCCCCTTTGATATAACAAATGTTCTTTTGAGATGCAGAGTACCGTAGTGGGTTAGTAGTCTAACCTTCAAGTCCAGGGTTGAGGTTTCAATCCTGGGCAAAAGTCCAGATAATAATAATTTTGAATCCCAATAAATTGACGAGCATTTTGTAAACAATAGTTTGAGCCAAGCTGAAGTATATATCGCGTGTCTCTTTAGAAGAGATCTATGAGAGCATGTGGTGAAAGCAGAATGAACACAGATTGAAATGTGTTATTTGCTCTGATATTGAATTTTTTGACATGCTTTTTTATTCGGGACAGTACTTATACAAGTTTTATTCGATGACTCTCATATTTTCAAGGTCTAACATGGACATGTTGAAGTAAATCTGTGAGAATTTTGAAAGAGATCGGTTCATCAAACTTGGGGACAAATTTTTTTTACTCACATTGTCAAATTTTTGTATCTGATTTTAATTTTTTAATTTTTCAGATAATTACCCTAAAATGGAAAATAAATAATAATATACAGGTAAGCTTCTTTCAAATTATTTTTTATCTAAGAAAATCTACATAGTTAAAGGGATTGTAAAGAGGTTTTGTAAAATTTCTTGCAATTACACTAAAAGTAACGCGTTTTATGATGTCACTACCAGTGATCTGCATAGATATCAATAGTAGCTTCCAGTAGATCACTGGTAGTAAAGTCATAAAACGCGTTAGTTTTAGTGGAATTGCAAGAACCACTGATGTCGGAATGGCAATTGGAATGGCGCAAATTGGTGCTATCAGTGTCCCCGATACACATACAAAGTTTAGAAAACCTCTTTATAATCCCTTTAATTATTTATCAAAACCAATTTTTCTAATTACAAGGAGAAAACTTAACATATACCTTATACATGTACAGTTCAAACCATTTTGATTTTTAAAGAAGTAAAAATCAATGTTCTAATGAAATATTTGTTTTTCGTCGTGTATTTTCTAAATTGTTTGGTGACTTGTGCTGTAAATGTGAAATTGTGTAAGTCGTGGTTAGCTTGTCTTGAACCACAATGTTATTTGAGGTAACAAATCTTCAATCAAACATCACCATCTCACCTTCATCTTGATAATCTACCATCTTATAACCTAGAATTTTAACACTGGGTTGTGATTGGTTAGTAATAAAAGATTAGCCAATCATTACGTAGTATTATCAAACTGTTTAAGAAGATTAGTTGAGATGTGATAGGTGTGAGAGAACACGTTTCAAACAGAATTAGATACAAATTGATGTATTGATAAAGAATGTTTGGTGTGTTTAATGATGGTTGTTGTTAAGGAAAGCATGTGTACAATCAATGTTTACCTGTCCTAGTAACAAACTGCATCGTGTTTGGATTGCCGCGTTTTTGAAAGATTACATGGAAGTAGTTTTTCAGACAGAGTTTACTCAGGACAAAGTCATTTTACCAATTGAACTGATGTGAGCTATTCGTCTTGATTACAGACAAACAGCGTGTGTTTGGTTTAGGCGTAGACTGGCCGCGGAAATAGAGAGTTATTCCTATAAACTTGATAATTGATTCAACAATCGAAAATGTTGGTGAATTTGTCACTTTTTCTGTTGAATTATTTTTGTTGAAATTGTTGAATGTTTCGACTTTTGGTTGTTGTTTGTTTGCGATGTTTTGCGTTATAAAATATTTGAGAGTTGAGAATTCAAACAATGTGGATATCGACTAAGTTTTAAAATCAATGAAAGCAGTATTTATTACAATATATCAACTCTACATTACATGTTTTCATTGTTTACAAAATGATTTATTACATGCTGGAAATAATGGTTCCATTGATAGGAGTTCTGAAAAATTACTCAAATCTTTCTCGCTAAATGGTAAAAAGTTTCTTCTTATTAAACATAAGTTCTGATGACAGTATTTTTAGAGAAAATCATGAAAACACTCTGGGTTCCCTTCGTGTCACATATAGGGGGAGTATAACAGCTCTGATCTTCATCAATCTAATTTATTCATTACTGTGCAGAATAGAATAAAATATGTGGTTACAAGTTTTGGGTGCGGAGGAATTCAATCCCTTAAGAAAGGCAGTAGGGGGGAAATGTTGCTGCGAGGTTGTGCCTAAGAAGAATAATACTGAGTCTGAAGTTCTCTCTTCATTGCATCTTTCTTAGCCTATAGTTCACAAAAGTAAAATGGGATATTTTTCAAATCCATGATTTATTCTTCTGTTATTTTTCTGATTTTTTAAATCTCTAACTACGACCTAACAGCAAATGACAGAGAAATCTTGTATTTCAGTAATACAAAATCATTCTAAAAATTTACCATGTAAAAGTTTAAATTCGACATAACTACAATTGACAGAGAAATCTTTTTAATAATACAAAATCATTCTAGAAATTTACCATGTAAAAGTTTAAATTCGACATAACTACAAGTGACAGAGAAATCTTTTTAATTATACAAAATCATTCTAGAAATTGACCATGTAAAAGTTTAAATTCGAGCTAACTACAAAAATGACAGAGAAATCTTTTTAATAATACAAAATCATTCTAAAAATTTGTTCAATTTAAAAGTTTAAATTCGACATAACAGCAAATGACAGAGAAATCTTTTTTATATTACAAAATCATTCTAAAAATTTACCATGTAAAAGTTTAAATTCGACCTAACTACAAATGACAGAAATCTTTTTAATAATACAAAATCATTCTAAAAATTTACCATGTAAAAGTTTAAATTCGACCTAACTACAAATGACAGAAATCTTTTTAATAATACAAAATCATTCTAAAAATTTACCATGTAAAAGTTTAAATTTGACCTAACTACAATTGACAGAGAAATCTTTTTAATATTACAAAATCATTCTAAAAATTTACCATGTAAAAGTTTAAATTCGACTTAACAGCAAATGACAGAGAAATCTTTTTTATATTACAAAATCATTCTAAAAATTTACCATGTAAAAGTTTAAATTTGACCTAACTACAATTGACAGAGAAATCTTTTTAGTAATACAAAATCATTCTCAAAATTTACCATGTAAAAGTTTAAATTCGACTTAACAGCAAATGACAGAGAAATCTTTTTTATATTACAAAATCATTCTAAAAATTTACCATGTAAAAGTTTAAATTCGACTTAACAGCAAATGACAGAGAAATCTTTTTAATATTACAAAATCATTCTAAAAATTTACCATGTAAAAGTTTAAATTCGACTTAACAGCAAATGACAGAGAAATCTTTTTTATATTACAAAATCATTCTAAAAATTTACCATGTAAAAGTTTAAATTTGACCTAACTACAATTGACAGAGAAATCTTTTTAGTAATACAAAATCATTCTCAAAATTTACCATGTAAAAGTTTAAATTCGACTTAACAGCAAATGACAGAGAAATCTTTTTTATATTACAAAATCATTCTAAAAATTTACCATGTAAAAGCTTAAATTCGACCTAACTACAAATGACAGAGAAATCTTTTTTATATTACAAAATCATTCTAAAAATTTACCATGTAAAAGTTTAAATTCGACCTAACTACAAATGACAGAGAAATCTTTTTAATAATACAAAATCATTCTAAGAATTTACCATGTAAAAGCTGAAAATAAGACTTAACTACAAATGACAGAGAAATCTTTTTTATATTACAAAATCATTCTAAAAATTTACCATGTAAAAGCTTAAATTCGACCTAACTACAAATGACAGAGAAATCTTTTTTATATTACAAAATCATTCTAAAAATTTACCATGTAAAAGTTTAAATTCGACCTAACTACAAATGACAGAGAAATCTTTTTAATAATACAAAATCATTCTAAGAATTTACCATGTAAAAGTTTAAAATAAGACATAACAGCAATTGACAGAGAAATCTTTTTTATATTACAAAATCATTCTAAAAATTTACCATTTATAAGCTTCAATTCGACATAACAGCAAATGACAGAAATCTTTTTTATATTACAAAATCATTCTAAAAATTTACCATGTAAAAGTTTAAAATAAGACCTAACTACAATTGACAGAGAAATCTTTTTAATAAAACAAAATCATTCTCAAAATTTACCATGTTAAAGTTTAAAATAAGACCTAACTACAATTGACAGAGAAATCTTTTTAATAATACAAAATCATTCTAAAAATTTACCATGTAAAAGCTTAAATTCGACATAACTACAAGTGACAGAGAAATCTTTTTTATATTACAAAATCATTCTAAAAATTTACCATGTAAAAGCTTAAATTCGACATAACTACAAGTGACAGAGAAATCTTTTTAATAATACAAAATCATTCTAAAAATTTACCATGTAAAAGCTTAAATTCGACATAACTACAATTGACAGAGAAATCTTTTTAATAATACAAAATCATTCTAAGAATTTACCATGTAAAAGTTTAAAATAAGACATAACAGCAATTGACAGAGAAATCTTTTTTATATTACAAAATCATTCTAAAAATTTACCATGTAAAAGTTTAAATTCGACCTAACCACAAATGACAGAGAAATCTTTTTTATATTACAAAATCATTCTAAAAATTTACCATGTAAAAGTTGAAATAAGACCTAACTACAAATGACAGAGAAATCTTTTTAATAATACAAAATCATTCTAGAAATTTACCATGTAAAAGTTGAAATAAGACCTAACTACAAATGACAGAGAAATCTTTTTAATAATACAAAATCATTCTAAAAATTTACCATGTAAAAGTTGAAATAAGACCTAACTACAAATGACAGAGAAATCTTTTTCAGTAATACAAGATTCATTCTAAAAATTTACGATGTAAAAGTTTAAATTCGACCTAACCACAAATGACAGAGAAATCTTTTTTATATTACAAAATCATTCTAAGAATTTACCATGTAAAAGTTGAAATAAGACCTAACTACAAATGACAGAGAAATCTTTTTAATAATACAAAATCATTCTAGAAATTTACCATGTAAAAGTTTAAATTTACAACTAACTACAAATGACTGAGAAATCGCAAACTGTGTTAACTCGATTATTTTATAAAACTTTTACCACGAGGAACGATATATCCTACATTATAATATCATCAACAGATATGACAGAGATAGAAAAAACAAATCATTGATTCCACCATTCCTAGTGGGAGATGGAATATTCCTGTAATTTTAGATTAAATAGAAATCAACTGTATTTATTAGGATAAAAGAGCAGTGAACTTGATTTAGATTTAGATCCTAGATGAAAATAAGTTTTTCTATTTTGGTTCATTTTTTTAAAATTTGGTAATAACTGTGTGTATTCAATGAAAAGGAAGAGAAAGTTTTTTTGTTAAGAAGATGATAAAGAAGTGGTGCCAGGCTGACTCAGCGAGCAGAGATTAGTAGAAGATTACTTACACAAAGATCCCTGTTATAATAACACTGTCATTGTCTGTAACGCAGAGCTAGCTTTATTGCCGAACACGTTGTGAGTTTTACAAGTTCCCGAACGACTTTAGCCAGGATCAAAAAGTCACATATTATTCACACGCATTTTCTGTCAGTGGATTAACACAGTTATCGTCTGTATAAATGAAGACATTGTTGCTAAATGAAGCCCCCATATACCATATTTCCACTGAGAAGTGAGAATTGTAAAGTAAAGCTAGCTCTAGGTCCAGCAATTTTCCCAAATGTAAACACACGAAAGCTAGCTTAAAGCCAGCCTTTTCACTCATTGAAACTCCCTTCAATTCATCTTAAATGAATGAAATATTGTTTCTAAAAAAAATAAAACTCCAGATTAGTAGACTATATTATAAGAAAAGTGCTGAGATGATAAACTTAAATATTAAAAATTATCATCAGTAGTCTGCCTCAAAGAGAAACGGAATTCAAAAAATATTGTAAGCTATATGGACTGATCATATGTTGAATTAAAAGTGTAGAAAAGGTATTTTTATCTGAAAGGGATACCAATATTTGCAATAGATTGGTTATTTTTTTTACAATAATCAAAATTATAATCTTTCCAAATATGGACATATTTTACAATTATTGTGATATTAAGTAATATAATATAATTATTTTTTGGTATGTTCAGGATATTATCCCTTGGCTTAGCTTAATCCTTACATTAATCATCTTATAAGATTAGTCGAAAAACATATGATCATATCAATTTTACTCCCACGAATAAATCTGTATCAGCTAACATTATCAATATCAGAAAGTGGTGGCTCAGTGATTTAGACCAGACCTTCTCAAATCCGGCCTGCGACACCCTTGATAACGGCCCTTCATGAGGGACCCCTTCCGCTAAAACGCTACTCTCGTTATGCTAGCTAAGCCCTATTTGACCCTAATATTTTATTCATAAAAGGCGTTTGGCCCTTGATATATTAATTGAGAAGGCCTGAGTTAGATGCTCGCTAGCCTAGCACCAGGGTTCAGTCTCAACTAAATCACCAAATTTCACAATAAATAAAACTATTCAAAATAGATATTGGAGCTTTGAAAATGAAGATTTAATTTTTGTCCCTTTATCCCATATCGCGATACGTTAATTATTGAAGTCTCAAGGGTGTTCACAATACAATATTTCTGTGAGTATTAACTGAATTACAGTCAAAACTAATCATATCATTATTACCTGACATTAACTGTGTTTCCACTGACATAAAAAGCCGGCTTTAAGCTAGCTTTTTTGTGTTTCCACTGACAAATTGCCAATCCGTCACGGTTTGGGAACGGTAACGGTTCGGCAATTGAAGCTTTTCGCGTTCGGCAATTTATCGGGTGCCAAATGAAAGCCGTTTTTTGTGTGTTTCCACTGAGTAAATGAAAGCTGGCTTTATCTCATTCGGCAATAGGGGGCGTGCGCTCTTAATTAAGTAGTAGAGTAAATGGTAAGTCTTGTAGATCGCGTGCTGTCTATAATGTGTGACTATATGATCGAGACTAAAGTCGTTCGGGAACCAGAAAAACTTAGTGTAAACGCAACGTGTTCGGCAATAAAGCTAGCTTAGAGCTTGCTCCCCTTCACAATTCTCAGTGGAAACGCGGTTATTATCTCTGTTGTTTATCATTATCTTATTTATACAATAAACATTTAAAAAACATTATTCTCAAGATAATTCTCAATAAAACAAACTTTTTAAACTGGCAATGTGTTCAACATTTGTGTTGTGTCGGCAAAGCACCAAATCAAATTAAACAACAGAGCAAAATTGTAGTTTTTACATACTACTATTGTGCTACTAAATGAGCTAATGAAGACTTGCAACTCAATGTAGTGTTCAATAAGGGAAAGTGTCAGAATAGAAGCTAACATGCAGATTGTATCAATGACAAGAGACACAGTGTTGCAAAATTCTATCTAACACTTCTTTCTTTGGGCATTCAAGGTATCTCAAGAAAGAATTGTTAGTATTTTTGTCTAATTGTGATGTATTAATAAGGAAAAGTAAATAGTCATAGTTTTGATATATTCAAATATGGATTGTAAAGTGGTTTTCTAAACTTTGTATGTGTATCGGGGACACTGATAGCATTAATTTGGGCCATTCCAATTTCCATTTCGACATCTGTGGTTCTTGCAATTCCAACAAAACTAACTAGTTTTATGACGTCACTGAGAGTGATCTGTATAGATATCAATAGTAGCTTACGGTAGATCACTGTCAGTGACGTCATAAAACACGTTAGTTTAAGTGGAATTGCAAGAACCACAGACGTCGGAATGGAAATCGGAATGGTGCTATCGATACACATACAAAGTTTTGCAATCCCTTTAAATATGATTTAATTCATTTTTAATTAGAAAAGACTTTCATTAATGATAAAATTTACCTCATTAATATAAAGGTAAAAACAAAAGAGAGTTTTTGACTTTTTATTTGTTATCCATTATTAATGATAAACATGGAAAATTAGAGTAAGATGTTGAAATAAAACTAAAAACGTTTAACGAGTCCAATTTAGTTGTGATTTGTGCTGACATGAACATTCTGTTATCAGTAGACAAGAAAATGAAGAATTTCTCGGTGAAGAAATCAATAGGAATCATGGGATTAATCGTGGCTATCGAGAAATCTTCGTTATTTTTACTCCTAGTAATTAGTTAATGTGTCTCTTGATAATATTCTATCAAAACTGAATCAAACTCATATATTTCTTTTTCTCGTTTATACTTTCTTTGTCTTCTCTTCAAATTCACGTAGAATAGATTATGATATTGCTTTTTACAAATGAATAACAAAATTGTACCCGGAATTTGATCAGAATATATATTTCTACTATGGGATTCAAAACGTTGTAAGGCTCACTAATATAGCCCCTTTATATCCCTTTCTAGAAAACATTCCTACAATTGCAGACTAAACCTTCACAGGAATTCAAAAGGTTGTAAGGCTCACTAATATAGCCCCTTTATATCCCTTTCTAGAAAACATTCCTACAATTGCAGATAACCTTCAAAGGAATTCAAGAGGTTTTCTATGTGTTTTTGGGACAGGGACATCAATTGTTAGTCAGACAGGAGCGACTTTGTTTAGAAAAAAATAATGACAATAAAATGCTAGTGATATCAAGAGCGTTTGTGATAATTTAAACATCAAATTCTTAGATTAAGTCGAATTGCAAGAATCTCAGACTGTTCAAGGCCCAATTTGACCCTCGAAAGTGCTGAACATTTCCCTTTAAATAGAGAATATGTGAATATTGGAGTTAGGTTATGGTAAATACTATCTAGGAATAATAAATAATAAGAGTAGATATGGAATATTGAAATAACTTCATACATCATAGAAATCTTGCTTTATCTTGACACTAATTATCTTCTAGCATGTCAGATACTGTTATCTTTAGGTAGGTCTCTTTTACAAACTACCAACATTACCTTCTAGCATGTCAGATACTGTTATCTTTAGGTAGGTCTCTTTTACAAACTACCAACATTACCTTCTAGCATGTCAGATTTACTGTCATCTTTAGGTAGGTCTCTTTTACAAACTACCAACTTGACCAAGTGGTATGAGATCGGTTATTCAGTTGAAGTGTAAACAGTAACCATTCTCTGCACGGTTATCCGTGGAACTCTTCTTGAAAAAGTTTAATTTAATGCCTTAATCACGCTTACATAATCAAAGACATCTAGCAGTAATCAATAAATGTACTGAAATGAGGAAATTCGCAGGTAAAGGTCGTTTGTGAGGCATGCACAGTAAAGCGTTCTCAGTACAGTTACCGTTACATTACACACTTTTATCGAGTTTTATCGAGAATATTTTGTAATAGGGGTTATTACGGATGCAACTGTCAGAGTTGAGATTCTTAATATGAGAACAAAAAGGAATGAGAGGTTACAAGGGTTTTTAGCCCAGATTTTGTGCATTTGGACGTTGTGCATTTTGACACATAAATGGCAATGCATCACCACATAGCAGATGTGGCTATTTTATTGCTTGGTCTTGTATTGATAAGAGTTTAACTTTTTTATGCCCCTACCCTAACCTAACTTTTTCATGCCCATACCCTAACCACTGTGATAAAAAATTCTTGCACACCACACCATTGTAGGTGGGCATTCCACAAACTATAACAGATTTCATCATTTATTTCACATCGACATTTCGTGCAACCATTTTAATAAACTATACTTTTACCTGGAGAGAAAGTTATTAATTTTTCACAAAAAGTAAATTAGTTAATTTAATATTGACATGAGATTGATGGTGCTGATTGAAATTTTCTCACTTGATTACGTAGAATAATTATTAAATATAAAGTGATGCACAAAAAACTCACTGAGTGCTTGGCACAATGAGAATTGTCTATGGTCAGAGTGCCCTGGTACAGAATGATTGTTATTGACAGTGGCGGATCCAGGGGGGGGCGTAGAGGGCGTACGCCCCCCTTTACTTTGTCTTTTTTTTTTTTTTTTAAGAATGGGGAGAATACGACATCAAAAATGTCTAATCCATTAACGTTTACTATAAAACATACATGGTCCACGTCAGAAACCGTTAAATAAGTACAATTTTTACTTATTCTATGTTTTTAAGCCAAAAAATAAGGTCAAAAAATTTTTCGTCTGGCTGAAGTTTTGGATATACGCACCCCCTTTCGAAAATCCTGGATCCGCCAATGATTGAGAATGACATAACTTGTTCTTTTTGAGTTATGACCAAGGTTTGATCTACCGTTATACTGCATACAAACAAGAATCGGGGGTCTCTCCCCTAAAATCTGAAACTGTACTTGGCACAATGACAATTGTCTATGGTCAGAATGCCCTGTTTCACAATGATTGTTATTGAGAATGACATAACATGAGATTTTTTATATTCATGCTGCTGTTTAAACTGATTTTGACAAGACGTTATTAAATCATTGTGTCTGTTGATGGAATCCAGACCACAAATATTCTGATTACATTCTGATTTTATTAAGATATATTGTGACGAGACAAAACAATAACTATTACATAGAATACAGGAAGTCCTGGTTTACCTCATGTTCTTATAGCAACGAAATACAACATTTATCACATCTATCAGTTTCTCTCTTAACACAATATTTTATTTTACTTTCATTGGCAAAGAATTTAATTTTCCTCCGAGCATATTCTTGTATTATTGCGAGTCCCATTAACAGAAAAAATACCTGAACTCTTTGAACTTAATTTTATATGGAAAGGAATATTAGAATTAAAAGCACTAAAATCATTTTACTTGATAACGTTACCTGTATGTGTTTCGAAACGTAGTATATCCATATATCTTAGTGTTTTAATGTAATCTTCCTACTTCTATATGTGTTATATTAGAATTATCTGAAATTTGAAGTGAATATGTATTACAACTAACTACAAAAAAGTTTTTTAGTTATCAATGTCTTGAATATAGTGTTGTTGGAGCAATGGATAGATGTTATAAACAATGTAATCTGTTGTTAAAGGAAGTAGTCTTGGTTTACCATGACCTAACTATCTATAATCCAGTCAATATTATTAAGATTTAATTATGATATATTACGTCGAGACAAGGCTAATAGAAAATTGAGTTATTCTATTGTTTTCATGTAGACTCACTTGACATGATCCCATCAAAGTTATTGTTTACAATTTACTGATAGTCAAATTTAGTAGGACAATAAGCAGTCAATTGAAATAATTCAAATTAAATGTAGGTACCTTATGCTAGGAGTTCACTGGGCCAGCGCCAGTTAGTGCCAGTTGGTGCCAATGCAATTTACTTTGTCGCCAATAAGGTGTCTAGTTGCGTGTAGTGGCTCAAACTACCTCCTAACTG
This sequence comes from Lottia scabra, assembly GCA_029955415.1. Classification (NCBI taxonomy): domain Eukaryota; kingdom Metazoa; phylum Mollusca; class Gastropoda; family Lottiidae; genus Lottia; species Lottia scabra. The sequence continues at coordinate 2,557,198 of JARJEI010000018.1, read as the reverse complement.
GCTTGTGTTGACCCAAAACGGCACCAAATTTGAATGTGGTGGCAAGAAAATTTCAAAATGTTTGAAATTTTCGTTGCGCCACTTGCATCAAGCAATCAGTGTGGCACCAAATGGCGCACAGTAGCCGTCTATTGGCGCGAATTGGGCCAATAGGGTGAATTTTGGAATCAAATGGCCGTGTAATGGCGCAAACTGGCGCAACATTTTGGAGCCAGTCGGGTGGCATTTGGCGACACATGCCGAGCGGACATTAATTCGCCGCCACAGCGAGCCAATACGCGCCAATTACATAATCTTTTGCACCAACTGGCACCAACTGGCGCTCGCCCAGTGGACTCCTAGCATTATTGTAAGATAACTAAAGGAATTGAGGTGTACCTTGACCCTATCTGACATGGGTCAACCAAAACCGTACTCATAATCCAAAAACAGCTTTCGAATTAAAAAATATATAGAGATTGCAGGATATATTGGGAAATCAGTACATCAATGTATCATTTTTGTGTATTTTATTGTGTCCTGATTGGTTATAATACCCAGTGCAAACACATATTGAATTATTTATTTCTGGGGCCTTATTCTCAAAAACTTAACTTAGATAAAATCCAGATTTTAAGAAATACAGATATTTGATTGGATAATAAAGCTATATTTAAAATCAATTTTAATGATTGTCCAATCATATGATGATCAGAGCTCTAAAATCATTGCAAGTTAAGTTTTCGAGAATAAGGTCCTTGGTGTTTGAAATGTTTAAAATGGTGTCAGGAAGAGAACAAAGCCTTTCTACAAAAATCAACAAATGTAAAAAGACAAAATAACTTAACAAACTTTTTATTCAACCCAGAATTTCTAATTTTATCAAATCTTTTAAGACTTAAACACAGAAAAGCGACTTTTTATAAAACATTCTTTCACTTTTGAGCTATTCTAACATGGACAATTTGCGTAAAGAAATTAAACAAATAATGTGTGTTTGCTGTCGGTGGCAAGACTGGTGCGAAAATCTCGGGTCTTTATTTAAGCTATGAAAATATGCAGAGAAAAAAAAATAAAACTGTCTTTTTTATTGAATAATTTTAGAAGAGTTGAAAATAGAATATTAAGTCAAGAGAACAATAATTCGCTTGTAGTTTTTATTCGAGCTTTTCTTCCTGTATAATTTAATATTAGGTATTAAAGGATAATGTCTTTACAATATTTGCTGACGAGCTGTTAGGTCTCATTTGTCAGAATTAGAATTCAATGTTCCGCTCTCCAACAATTCAATAAAGAAATTTGGCTATAGCCTATAACTTTATTGATATTCTCACAAGCAGTTTAAACCAAGGTCTGTGTGATATCAGTAATGATATCTGTATATCATGATAATAAACCTATTCTCACAAGCAGTTTTAACCAAGGTCTCTGTGATATCAGTAATATCTGTATATCATGATAATAAACCTATTCTCACAAGCAGTTTTAACCAAGGTCTCTGTGATATCAGTAATATCTGTATATCATGATAATAAACCTATTCTCACAAGCAGTTTAAACCAAGGTCTCTGTGATATCAGTAATATCTGTATATCATGATAATAAACCTATTCTCACAAGCAGTTTAAACCAAGGTCTCTGTGATATCAGTAATATCTGTATATCATGATAATAAACCTATTCTCACAGCAGTTTAAACCAAGGTCTCTTTGATATCAGTAATATCTGTATATCATGATAATAAACCTATTCTCACAAGCAGTTTAAACCAAGGTCTCTGTGATATCAGTAATATCTGTATATCATGATAATAAACCTATTCTCACAGCAGTTTAAACCAAGGTCTCTTTGATATCAGTAATATCTGTATATCATGATAATAAACCTATTCTCACAAGCAGTTTAAACCAAGGTCTCTGTGATATCAGTAATATCTGTATATCATGATAATAAACCTATTCTCACAAGCAGTTTAAACCAAGGTCTCTGTGATATCAGTAATATCTGTATATCATGATAATAAACCTATTCTCACAAGCAGTTTAAACCAAGGTCTCTGTGATATCAGTAATAATATCTGTATATCATGATAATAAACCTATTCTCACAAGCAGTTTAAACCAAGGTCTCTGTGATATCAGTAATATCTGTATATCATGATAATAAACCTATTCTCACAAGCAGTTTAAACCAAGGTCTCTGTGATATCAGTAATATCTGTATATCATGATAATAAACCTATTCTCACAAGCAGTTTAAACCAAGGTCTCTGTGATATCAGTAATATCTGTATATCATGATAATAAACCTATTCTCACAAGCAGTTTTAACCAAGGTCTCTGTGATATCAGTAATATCTGTATATCATGATAATAAACCTATTCTCACAAGCAGTTTAAACCAAGGTCTCTGTGATATCAGTAATATCTGTATATCATGATAATAAACCTATTCTCTCAGCAGTTTAAACCAAGGTCTCTGTGATATCAGTAATATCCGTATATCATGATAATAAACCAAGGTCTCTGTGATATCAGTAATATCCGTATATCATGATAATAAACCTATTCTCACGTGAGTTTAAACCAAGGTCTCTGTGATATCAGTAATGTTATCTGTATATCATGATAATAAACCTATTCTCACAAGCAGTTTAAACCAAGGTCTCTGTGATATCAGTAATATCCGTATATCATGATAATAAACCTATTCTCACAAGCAGTTTAAACCAAGGTCTCTGTGATATCAGTAATATCTGTATATCATGATAATAAACCTATTCAAACTGACTGCTATGTAGACATGAGAAAAGTCACTGACATATCTCATTTTTCTGCAATTCTCTGCCATGATCTGGACATTTAAGTCATTCGAACAAGAAAGCATTACAAAAAATTCAACTCAACTCAAAATAATGGAATTATCAGATAATGTTTACTGAAAAGCATTGCAAATGAACTGTTTTAGTTTTTGGAAGTATTGACATTAAATTTATTCAGGATATCAGGCCTAAAAAGTAGCCTTCTTTTGCTAGAACTTACAAATTGTATGTGTCAGTCTTACTGTATTCAAGTATTTGAAGGGATTGTAAAGCTTATTTAATTTTGTATCAGGGACACTGATAGCATCAATTGGCACCATTCCAATTTCCATTCCGACATCAGTGGTTCTTGTAATTCCAGTTAAACTAACGCGTTTTATGATCACTGACAGTGATCTACCAGAAGCTACCATTGATATCTATGCAGATCACTGTTGGGTTATAGTGGAAATTGGAATGGCGTAAATTGATGCTTTTAGTGTCCCCAATATACATACAAAGTTTAGAAAATCATTTTACAATCCCTTTAACTAAGACAAAGTAACGAGTAAGAATTGTGGTTGTGATGGTGGCAGTGTTTTTTGAAAGGGAATGATAAATGTTACTGAAGAAATCTATTGATGAAATGTTAGCATCTTTAATGTATAATACTACGTGAGGTATAATTTAAATATTTATTTTTTAAAAGAACCAATTCATTTAAACATTTTTTTCAAGTTAACGTAACCTCAAAGTTAAAGGCGAATGTTCAGCACTTTCGAGGGTCGATTTGAGTCTTGAATTTATGTAAATAGCTCCAGTGGTACTAGAACTGCTCAAAAATCACATAATCCTTCAATTATATCCCTACCTAAACATTTATATTTCATTTTCTCTATTTGTCTTTTCTATATAAAGCATAGTCTTACTAAACGACGAGTCGTATTTTTTACTTTCAAACGCTCATATTTATGGCTACACAGGGATTTGAAGGCTTATATTTCAAGGGAGAGTTGTGAACATTATTATGAATTAGAATAGCAAACAAAATTCCAGGTTATGAGACTAAAATTTTTTGCGTTGAACAGTTAGTGAACATTATACAATTAATGACTTGTGAGGTTGACATGAGGATTTATCAACCTGAAGGGTGTAATATTTACCGAGGCCAACGGCCGAGGTGAATATTGCATCCCTGAGGTTGATAAATCCCATGTCAACTGAAACCAAAAGTCAGGAATTGTTTTATTAAATGGCAATTGGTGTATTTGCTTGTCAAATTTAGCAAAGGATGTTGAATCACTTCATCTTCAAGTGAAGCCATATGCATTTTTTTGTTTACTGTTGTCCTCTGACGTATCTCAAGTATGACGTAACGTATATTTCACGTTTGCAAAATCAGCTTTGATTGGTGGAAAGTTAAATCTTCATCCAATCAAAATCGCAGAAAAAAAAGTAAAGAGGTGAATATAAAATTTATTCACCTCTCGTGCATAATTGCGCGGTGAATATGATGTTCTATCGAATGAATTGAAGAGAGAGAGATTTTCTAGCCATTTAATAAAACCCTTTAATGTATAATACTGTAAGCGAAAATAATGTCCGGGGGTATTTATGTCCGGGTTGGACATACGCTAGATAGAACTGTCCTTTATTTAGTTATGGACATTAATCACTAGTTAAAAATGTCCATTGGACATGTTTCACTAGTTCAAAATGTCCCCCGGACATTTCCCACTGGCGGACATTGTACACTTTTACAATACTACGTGAGGTATATTTTAAATATTTATTTTTTAAGAGAACCAATTCATTTAAACATTTTCAAAGTAATATTTAAAGTAACTTCAAAGTTACCATTAAGAATTGTGGTTGTGATGGTTGTGATGTTTTGTGGTTTATTTTGTGAGGGAATAATAATAAGGTTGTGATGGTTGTGGTTTATTTTGTGAGGGAATAATAATAAGGTTGTGATGGTTGTGGTTTATTTTGTGAGGGAATAATAAGGTTGTGATGTTTTGTGGTTTATTTTGTGAGGGAATAATAATAAGGTTGTGATGGTTGTGGTTTATTTTGTGAGGGAATAATAAGGTTGTGATGGTTGTGGTGTTTGTGGTTTATTTTGTGAGGGAATAATAATAAGGTTGTGATGGTTGTGGTTTATTTTGTGAGGGAATAATAAGGTTGTGATGGTTGTGGTTTATTTTGTGAGGGAATGATAAGGTTGTAATGGTTGTGGTTTATTTTGTGAGGGAATGATGAGGTTGTGATGTTTGTGGTTTATTTTGTGAGGTAATAATAATTAAGGTTGTGATGTTTGTGGTTTATTTTGTGAGGTAATAATAATTAAGGTTGTGATGTTTGTGGTTTATTTTGTGAGGGAATAATAATAAGGTTGTGATGGTTGTGGTTTATTTTGTGAGGGAATAATAATAAGGTTGTGATGGTTGTGGTTTATTTTGTGAGGGAATAATAATAAGGTTGTGATGGTTGTGGTTTATTTTGTGAGGGAATAATAAGGTTGTGATGTTTGTGGTTTGTTTTGTGAGGGAATAATAAGGTTGTGATGTTTGTGGTTTATTTTGTGAGGGAATAATAATAAGGTTGTGATGTTTGTGGTTTATTTTGTGAGGGAATAATAATAAGGTTGTGATGTTTGTGGTTTATTTTGTGAGGGAATAATAATAAGGTTGTGATGTTTGTGGTTTATTTTGTGAGGGAATAATAATAAGGTTGTGATGGTTGTGGTTTATTTTGTGAGGGAATAATAATAAGGTTGTGATGTTTGTGGTTTATTTTGTGAGGGAATGATAAGGTTATGGTGGTTGTGATGTTTGTGATGGTTGTGGTGGTTGTGATGTTTTTGATGGTTGTGATGGTTGTGGTTTATTTTGTGAGGGAATGATAAGGTTGTTAAATAAATCTATTTTATCGACTGACTTGAACCTAAGTAAATATTGTACATGTTTGATTTGATCAAGATATTGGTTACTTCCCTTTCTTTCATCGCCAGCTAATTTAAATATTTAAAATTGGGATTGTTTCGTCTCGAGAGAAGATTGTGATAACAATAAATATTGTCAGTGAAGGATTTCAAACCGCTAAAATCTTTAATCAGTTTGTTCTTAGGTGAGATTTTTTAAATTAAGATTTATAAGTATTTCTTTGCAATTATATTTATAATTTTGCAGGAATATTATAGGGTTTTAAAATAATGAATTTGCAACTTAAATCTAAATTTCGTGCTATCAAAATTAGGAAATTAAACTTATTTTAAATTTCATGTTACATTGTTTTAATATACACAATGTTTCAACAATTTTCATTGTCATCATCAGTTTTTATGGTACTACTCCTGGGGACTTCATTCTCGAAAAGTTAGCTTAAGATGATTTTAGTGATCCAGTAATCTGATTGGTCAGTTACTTAAATCAGTTTTAGATTAAGTATTATTATCCAATTAAATTGCTGTACATGTATTTCTTAAAATTTTATCTAAGTTAATTATTCAAGAATAAGGCCCCAGAGTTGTATTGTAAGCTATAAAATTGATTTGTTTTTGTGACTGAGTAGTTTGAATTATATTCAATATTTTTTATCAATTTAAAAAGTTGATCTGAGAAAAGATGTTAAACATATTGAGTATTTTTTATTTTATTTTATTTTTATTGATATTGTGATTTAGCTGTGACAAGCTGTTGTTTTTAAAAGTATAACTTGGAATTGAACTTATTAAGATGGTGACAAGTTATTGCCCTTGACACTTATTTGCTTAGTTAGTATTTTAGAAATAAGATTGAGCTAATATAAATAGTGACAATAAATCAATATCATATAAAAAGACTATGAGTTTGTTTGTTCAAGGTAGAACGAAGCTGTTCAGAGTTATCTAGTGATTCTATAAAACATGAATTGATTGCAGTAAGACAATATTAGCAATATTACTGAACAAAATTAATTTTATAATGGGAAGGCTATGAAAACATTTAAAGGGATTGTTAAGTGGTTTTCTAAACTTTGTATGTGTATCGGGGACACTGATAGCATCAATTTGCGCCATTCCAATTTCCAATATGATGTCTGTCGTTCTTCTAATTCTACAAAAAGTAACGTATTTTATGACGTCGCTGACAGTGATCTGCATAGCCTAGATCTCAATAGCTAAGCTTCCGGTAGATCACTGGTAGTGACGTCATTAATAAAACGCGTTAGTTTTATTGGAATTGCAAGAACCTCAGATGTCAGAATGGAAATTGGAATGACGTAAATTGATGCTATCAGTGTCTCTGATACAAAGTTTAGAAAACCTCTTTACAATCCCTTTAAAGTGGAGTGAGTTTGGTTATACTATTCTCTATTACCCCATGTCTGATTATGGATTACTACCATATTCAAAACATGCTGTCCTGATGGCGATTATATATCTAAAACATGTATCAACAGCAGGATGAGTGCATACAATATATAATGAAACTAATAACAGCTGTAGGGACCTATCAACTATAAATATGTCAAAACCATAAAAATGTAATATTTCCATAAAGAAATATATATTTTATTTAAATTTGTGGGGATTTGAATTTGTCAACTGCCTGATCAATGATTTTAGTTATATATTCTTACATTAACTGTGTTTCCACTGACATAAAAAGCCGGCTTTAAGCTAGCTTTTCTGTGTTTCCACTGACAAATTGCCGAACCGTAGCTTTTCGCGTTCGGCAATTTATCGGGGGCTAAATGAAAGCTGGATTTCAGTTACTCAGTGGAAACACAAAAAAGACGGCTTTATCTTGTTCGGCAATAGGGGGCGCGCGCTCTTAATTAACTAGTAGAGTAAATGGTAAGTCTTGTAGATCGCGTCTGTCTATTATGTGTGACTTTATGATCGAGACTAAAGTCGTTCGGGAACCAGAAAAACTCAGTGTAAACGCAACGTGTTCGGCAATAAAGCTAGCTTCGAGCTAGCTTTCCTTCACAATTCTCAGTGGAAACGCGGTTAATGAGACTAACTATTAACGTGTCACAGTTAAAAGTTATGATGGTTTGCTACCCTCTGCCTCCATAAAACCAGGAATAATTTTTAGTATATTTGAATCAGATTTCTTCAACCTTAAGGAAATATATTAACAAATTATTTAGCAATCTTTTGAGTCATCGAAGCAATACCAAATCTAATAGTAAAATTGTCCAAGACTAGTCGAAGTGTGACAATATAATAATTGGTTTGATTAAAAATAAAATGATATATTTGTAAATAATCATCAAGACACAGGTGTTATAAACAATAATTGACAATAAATTTAAATATTACCTGTTTGTTTTTATTTTAAACTTGTTTTTATTGGTTTAATACTTCCTTTCTTATAGTTAGTAATAATGGGAAATGCTCACTAACTTCAAACGCATGTGTAACCATAATTCAGTCTAATTAAAATCATAGGCACTTTCTATCGCACGTGGTTCTCAGACCCTAATGTAGTGTTTATAAAACCGGATTTAAAAAACCGAACGAAACAAAATTAGGGTCTGATTTTAATTAGACTGAACCATAATTATCAGCGTTTGAATGTCCTTTAGTAAGACTATGCGTTATACAGAAAATGAAGGATAAATCTTTAGATAGAGATTTAATTGAAGGAATTACATGATTTTCGTGCAGTTCTAGTACTTCTGGATGCTATTTAGAGATATTCTAGTCCTAAATCGACCATCGAAAATGCTGAACATTCCCCTTTAAAATAATATTAAAATCACCACTCAATCATATAATGATCCATGAATATCTGTACATTAATTTTTTTTTTTTTTTTTTTTTTGGGTGTCTATATGTTGTATATTGTATCTATGTTTGTCCCCATGGGCTGGGTGTGAGACAGGACCGTTACCACTCGTGGTATTGGGCCTAATTCTGACCCATGTAAAATAAAGAGTTTATTATTATTTATTATTATTATTATCTATGTCTCATTAGACAAGATCATTTTTTTTTTATTCTATGCATCCTCCGTCCTGAAATCTTAAGAGCTCTGAGCTCCTGTGGAAAAAAATCAGTTTGTTCGGTCTTAAATTTTTATTTCTTTATTCTTCTCTACCCCTCCCTTTCAATTTTCTTCATAAGATAAGATAAGATAAGATTTATTGCATATACGTCCTATCTATGTCAATCTAATTAAAATTAGATTACATTTCGTTTCGGTTATTTTTTGATTGTCGACTCCATGTAATCTAAAGACTTGTATAAGGAGGTCATCTTCCGGTGACGAAAATTTCAGCCAATCAAAATCTACCTTCAAGATAGCGGGTCTATGCATTTATATGCATTGTGGGAAGACGAAACATAAAGTAAAGCGACACGGCAGTCCAAATTATGACGCAATACAAAATATTCAAATGTAAACGGTGTTCTGATTGGCAGAGGGGTGGCACGTGCTATAAATAGCTTATTCGTAACCAGAAGATGACCTCCTTATACAAGTCTTTAGATTACATGGAGTCGACAATCAAAAAATAACCGAAACGAAATGTAATCTAATTTTAATTAGATTGTATCTATGTGGACTGCATACAATTACAAACAGTATAAAGATTACTGTTAGTCCCCTCATTTCAACATATGTTGCCCCCTATCTTAACTAATATAAAAATAATACACAATCAATTTTATGGCTATTAAAATGAAATATAAGTAAAGAATATTTTTTTTATTCCGTACTAACAAACAGGTTGAACCTAGCTATAGGAGATATTGATTTGATCAATTAAGTGTGGCACGTTGTATAGGATTCTTTCTTATGGTTGATCACAATCGACAACTACCATAACAGTAAGTAGAAGTCAGCTTTATTCGATTTGAAGTTTGCCGCCTAATTCTGTCGATCACCTTTTCTCGCCTGCGCCTAGCTACCGTATATTAATAATTTCTTGAAAGAGTTAACAGGGGTGAACTGTGTAAACACTGGGATGGAACACTGCCTTTTTGTGGCAATGGAATAGCTCAGTCGGATTAGCGCGTTGGATTACTTTTAGGCAATTTGGTGCCGTGAAAAATTCTGATGCCATAGCCAGTGCTTGCGAGAGTCAGTCTGGAGTCAACTTTCACCACCTATAAATACCACCAAAGATTCCAGGACATAGCAGTCATTTGTTTACTATTCGTTTGATACATAAACAGTCTCTGTGAAAGAGCTCGAGTATATTCAACTCGCTACCAACAGAGCTATTCCACTGCCAAGCTGTAACATCTTCAATCAATATGTCATGATTATGTCTTCAGGTGCAGATGAAACAATTGGTTGGAAAAAAATAATAAAGCAAAACTAATTTGGTTGATAACTTCATAGAAATACTGGCAATCAAGCAAACCACTGAACAGTAAAAAACAAATATTTATGATTACTATTGTTTATTTCTTGTTGACATATGTCACAGTAGAAACTAAAATCCAGGAGAATTTAAAATCCTCTTAGGACAAAGTCCAATTTAACTTTGTCCTAGTACAAACTCTAATTGGAGTTTCTCCTAGGAGAATTTAAAATTGTCTTAGGAGAAACTAGAATTGAACTTTGTCCTAGGACAATTTGGAATCCTCCTGAAGATGTACTATATGTCCTCACTTCACCTGATGATGACAATGTAGATTGTTGAAAGGTTGTGTGTAATAAAACTAAGGTGTAGTATACCATAAAATTGTGTTACGTTATTTAAATATTTGATTGAATTTATGATTAGATTCTAGAGCCAGAAATTTAAATCTATAAACACATAAATTACTCCATGTTTCCATTGATGAATATCTAATATGAGAAATGTAAAGAAAGATGCCATTGTATGAAATATCCTGTGACCTGTGTAAGAAGACAGCCAATATTGATTATTGATAAAGTTGATAATAAGTTTGTATGGTATATGAGATAAAATTATAGATATACAATGATATAACGGTATCGAGTTTATCATGGAAAATAGTTGATATACTACATGAGATCTTTTATCACAGGGACTTTCTGGATAACTGTAATATTAGTTGTAGTTTTACAAGTTACAAGGTATGTAGTCACAGAAACTGGTTGATATATTATATGTGATCTTCCAGCACACTTTTTTTTAAGAAACCATAACATTATTTGTAGTAGATACAAGTGTATCATCGAAAAAAGGTGATATACTATACAAGGACTTTTATCACAGGGACTCTCTAAGTATCCAGAAAATAGTTGTGTAGAAGATACAAGGTAGGATATTTTTTAGAAAAAAGGCTGATATATATTGGGCATACTAGATAATTTGACGTCAGTTGTAGGAGATAAAAGTGTATTACGGAAAAACATTGATATACTGTACTTAGTCTTTTATCACAGGGTCTTTCTACAGAAGCATAAGTCCTTGTAGGTTGACTGAAATCTATGATTTCATTTCATTGTGCCTTTCATTGAATTCGGCAAATAAACATCAAACTAAATATATGTGTGCACATCATCTATATTTATGACAATGTGTGATATGTTTATGATATAATGAACTATATAGATGACACTTGACGTATCTTATTAAAGGTGTCAACACAGTTGATGAGGGCTAGTTAAGTTGTCAGTAGGTGTGAATGGACGGTCGGTAAAGGTGTCATCTTGCCAAATAAATATATAAAATGTCTAAATTTCTACATATCAATTATTGTTTATGATTTAAAACTGCACGAAATGATCTATACAGATTTATGTTTTATACTTGCAATTTGAGAAAATGATAAATCATATTTTATCCATATTATATATTTTATTGTGGTCGTATGTTGTTGTCACCCCTGTCCATTGATCAACATTTCTTGTGACTGTGAGCACTATAGCAGTTCAATTCAATTTAATTTTGATGGAACTTTGTGGGATATTTAATCAAAATATTTGATTAAAATACATCTTAACAAAAAGCAAATAAGACTAAATTATTTTTTGTAAATTTGATATGTCTGCAATTGTTGTCATTCGAGATTGCTTTTTAATGAGATTCAAATGACTTGTTACATTAGCAGTGTAAAATTACTAGAGGCCTGTTTACACAAGACATTTAAAACAGGGTCTGGCTGTGGCTAACTGTTTACACTAGACATTTAAAACTGGGCCTGAGTCTGGTTGTGGCTAACTGTTTATACAAGACATTTAAAACTGGGCCTGAGTCTGGCTGGCTGTGGCTTACTGTTTACACAAGGCATTTAAAACTAGGCCTGGGCTGTCTGCGGCTAACTGTTTACACAAGACATTTAAAACAGGGCCGGAGTCTAGCTGTGGCTAACTGTTTATGCAAGACAGGATTGTGGTTCAGTGCCAAATGTGCCACAGCCAATTTTTATAAAGTGAGGACTAGGGTGAGGCCATACATTGCTGTTTTATTAGCGTATAGCTTGCTGGAAATGACTGTCTTGGGCGACAATTCTCCTTGAGGAGCTACCGCCAGTCATGTAAACTTTTGGTCACAAGGCCATCCATAGCTTAGCAGTGTAAGAATGTTCTGTCACACTATCTGTTTAAGAACAGATGTCAGTAATATAAGACTGAATACTCAATGTAAGAAGGGCTTGATACACTCTAATAGAGTAAGCATGACCTGCCACCCAATATTGATTAAATATAGGCCAACCGGGAATGCCTATTGTTAATAATCAACAATCTGTTGATTGAGGTTAATATATACAATACCCACATGGCTTGTCATTGATCTGACCCAAGTAGCGGTCAGCTGTGTACTGGTATGTCATAGCTTTTCTTATAGTATATTCAGTCCCAAGTAGCTGTGTACTGGTATGTCATAGCTTTTCATAGAGTATATTCAGTCCCAGGTAGCTGTGTACTGGTATGTCATAGCTTTTCTTATAGTATATTCAGTCCCAAGTAGCTGTGTACTGGTATGTCATAGCTTTTCTTATAGTATATTCAGTCCCAAGTAGCTGTGTACTGGTATGTCATAGCTTTTCATAGAGTATATTCAGTCCCAGGTAGCTGTGTACTGGTATGTCATAGCTTTTCTTAGAGTATATTCAGTCCCAAGTAGCTGTGTACTGGTATGTCATAGCTTTTCTTAGAGTATATTCAGACCCAGGTAGCTGTGTACTGGTATGTCATAGCTTTTCTTAGAGTATATTCAGTCCCAAGTAGCTGTGTACTGGTATGTCATAGCTTTTCTTAGAGTATATTCAGTCCCAAGTAGCTGTGTACGGGTATGTCATAGCTTTTCTTATAGTATATTCAGTCCCAAGTAGCTGTGTACTGGTATGTCATAGCTTTTCTTATAGTATATTCAGTACCAAGTAGCTGTGTACTGGTATGTCATAGCTTTTCTTAGAGTATATTCAGTCCCAAGTAGCTGTGTACTGGTATGTCATAACTTTTCTTATAGTATATTCAGTCCCAAGTAGCTGTGTACTGGTATGTCATAACTTTTCGTATAGTATATTCAGTCCCAAGTAGCTGTGTACTGGTATGTCATAACTTTTCTTATAGTATATTCTACCCTTAGTAGCCGTATATAAGTAAGCTATAGCTTAAAGGGATTGTAAAGAGGTTTCTAAACTTTGTATGTGTATTGGGGACACTGATAGCATCAATTTGTGCCATTCCAATTTCCATTCCGATGATTCTATTCTGTTAGATATAAAAAAATGCCATGTTTTGTTGACTCAAATATAAGGATTTCAGGGTAAATGCTAAATTTTTTATACTTTATTATATATGAAGTCATGATATAAGCAATCTGAATTTGTGATCAGCAGTGCAAGGAATAATTAACATATTTCAGGGGCCCCCCCACTTTTTGGCAGTTAATTCTTTTTTTCTTTTTTCATCAATTTTTTTAGTCATTTTTATATTTTTTTTTAATAATTTCCGAGAGCTGAAAATCAAGTGGCCGAAATCCGAGGAGTTTTTGTGTTCGGGGTGAGGGTGAGAGGTGGATTTTGAAAATTTTCAACCAAGGGCCCCCCCCACTTTCAGAAACGCTCCGCGGCCCCTGTATTTCAATATTATATTGGGTATAATTTTAGGGTTTAAGGTATATCATTTGTCTATGAAGGAGATATTCAGACTATAGATTTTATTTAGGTTGATATTTTATACCGTGGACAGATTAGTTTACTATCTACTACAATCATATCATAGATTATAACAGGCTTCACATGTAAAACACAGTGTTATTTAGGGCTTAAAATGAGGCTATATCAAAACTGGTGTTGAGGTAAATATTGAGAATATTATTTTATAACCTTATACCTTGATTATGCTTGATATTACAGGGGCCGCGGAGAGAGGGGACCATGGGGTCCATTTTTGGCAGTTAATTTTTTTTTCTTTTTTCATCAAAATATTTTTGTAATTTTTATTATTAATTTCTGAAATCTGAAAATCGAGTGGCTGAAATCCGAGGAGTCTTTATTGTGGGGGTGAGGTGCATTTTGAAAATGTACAACCAAGGGCTCCATCCACTTCCAGAAACACTCTGTGACCCCTGTATTATAGTGTTTCTTTGAAGACTAATGACAAGAGCTGATCTCATACTGCACATGTGAGTTTCAGACACACAGTCCTCATCAGGACTACTAGTTTAAGAGGTTAACTTTGTACTAAGGGACTTAAAACTGATATCCTTACACGGACACCAATATAAGATTGGACCCACTAATGCATATCATGTTATATTTATATTTGTAAAATAGGTCAGTTTAGACATTCTATAAGGGGTTTCTGTATTCTATATATATATATATGTAGCCTATTGTTGAAGTAGGATCACTTGAATATATATTATATACTTCCTTGTTTGATATCTGAATGACTTTCTTTGACTTTTTGTTGAGTAAATAAGATTTTATTGAAGATTTTTAAGTTAATTGCAATATCAGTTTCATAACTATGCTAAACTTGGTGTATTTCTTTGAGAGAAGTGAATTTATTTACAATGTATTGTTCTTGTTTTGTAGTTTGTTTTGTTTATGTTTAATAGCTAGGACGGGTGTGGCGCCAGGCAGGTTATGCTTACTCTTCTAGACACCTGATACCACTTTTCATTATGATATACTAACTCATGTATGATTGATATTATTCCTCATGTGAAAAGTTCATAAGCTGTTACCTTTGTTTCATCAAAATGTCTTTTTGGATTTCGAGTTTTGTTTTTCTGTTCGGATCGTTAGTACTTGGTTTGTTTATTTGATTACTATTTTGGAGCTGATGTAGCTTGTCGTAATAAAATGAATTGGTAAAGTTTGATGTAATGTAGTGGAAGGCAGTAAAATTTATTCATATACCGAATGAGAATGGTTTGAATATTAAAGGGGAATGTTCAGCATTTTCGAGGATTGCTTTGGGCTTTGAATTTATGTAAATATCCTTCAGATTTACTGGAACTGCCCAAAAATCGCACAATCTCTTCAATTATACCTGTACCTTAATAGTTATCTTTCATTTTCTGTATATGTGTTTTCTATATAAGTCATAGTCTAACTTAAGGACGAGTTGTAATTTTGACTTTTAAACGTTGATATTTATGGATACACGTGGATTTGAAGGCTTAAATTTTGAGGGAGAGTTTGTTTTTGAAACATTATTACAGATTAGATTAGCTAAAAAATTCCAGATTCTGAGACTAAAAGTTTTTTGGTCGATCAGTAAGTGAACATATCCCTTTAAACTGAGATTGTATTTATATTAGGTTATATTTCTCAGCATGCCAGGCTTCATTCAACCTGAACTTTATCAAATAAACTTACTTACACTGTTGAATGATCTGCTTAATTAGTTTTTATATTTCTGAGTTGATATTTATTTCAATTATAGAGGTAATAAAACCACACTTTTAATTTGATTTAACCAACTTAATTTAGTGCTCTTTTTCATGAATAATTTCTAAGGAAAAGTTCATAAGCTGTTACCTATGTTTTGTCAAAATGTCCTTATGGATTTCGAGTTTCGTATTGCGGTTCGGATCGTTAGTACTTGGTTTCTTTATTCTAACAGTTTTGAAATATGAAAATAGTGATCAAAGTATATTAAGTAAGAATTTGAAAAATTGATAGTTACCATAAGAATCAGAAGTGGGGCAAATAGTGTACTTATGATCAGGGGCGCCAGGGGATTTAAGGGGGGGGGGGGCAAATATGTGCCCTTTTCATATGTATTCAAGCAAAATTTGTTTTCTTTAACCCATTTATGTTCCCAAAATATAAGCATGAAATACATTCTGGTATACCTCAAAAGTGATCCAAGAGGCTCTTATAAACAAAATTTTCTATGGGGACTCATGGCGCCCCCAAACTCCCAGTCCACCGAGCCTCCATCGCTTTCCTCAGTCACATAGTGCCCTCGCATTTGCCTCTGGCATGATTGTTATGTGACTGTTTTTTTGCCTAATCCGTGACAGTTCGACATTTTGAATTTATAGTAGACCAAGGTGTAAATATTCAGATCTTTAAAATAAGACAATATTGTACCCAAGATCGCAATGAACAGTTTCTGGTTCTTTTTAAGATTTTGATTATAAGAGTGGTTTCAGAAAATATATACCCTAGATTTCAATGTGACTTTCTGGTCAAATTTCTAGCCTGATCCCTGAGAATTTGATATTAAAGACAGTATTTGATATTGTTGTTTGTTTAGGATTTATTGAGGTAAACTATCTAAGCTGGATCATACACAAAAACAAACAGTCCACATATATACATGTACTGAACAAAATTTTATACCAGGAAAATCGAAAAGGGAGCCAGTGTGTTTGACAACAATGCATCAACAGACACAGGTTTGCCAAAATCAGTATTTCTAGCAGAGATTGAAAAAAATATTTAAATGACATCATAGAAAAGGTGATCATGTCTGTTTTGTAATTCAGACTTTTTGTGGTCAAAATTTTGCAGAAAGTATGGAGGCGGAGGTGCGGAAAATCGCAAGTTTTTGGGGCCTAGTTTTTCTGACTTTCTCTCAGTCATATCTGTGCAAATATCTATCAGAGTCAGCACGTTTCGAACTACCGTATAATTCCGAATATAGTGCGCACTTTTTTACCCTGAAAAGTACCCGTCAAACAAGGGGTGCGCATTATACACGGTGACTTAAAAAAATTGAATTTTTCACCTGTGATTCCCAAGTCAATATTGTCTGGACGCCATTTTGTAATTGATCGCTGATGGATGAAGGTGTTAAAAATAGATTACGGCAGCCACATGACAAAGTCTTATCAATGTCAATGTACTGTTTTTACCAATTTTCAATGTATTTTTTAAAACAGACCCTGAAAATTACTGAATATTCCCCTTTAAAACATGTGATTAAAATAAGCACTGGAGCAACACTCAAATATAATTTACGTGTTTGGACTTGAATCTAGCTATGTAATAATCACAAATCACTCGATACAAATTTATGATTTTAGAAGAATTTTAATGTTAAAATCAGTGACGATTGATTGAACAGATGATTTAATGAAAGAGATATATAATATACAACTGAGTGAATGGCTATATTTATTGTTATGAGGGTATATGAAGCGTGAGTTATTACATATATATACTATTATTTATCAAGTCAAGTGTAATAATTTACAATTGACGCAGGTAAAATTTCACAAACGATGCCGGTAATATTATTATATAACACTGCTGTGTGATAATATTTATTTATTTAATTTATGCTGGTAACATGTTTATTTCAAATCACTGATGTTACAATATTTTTGAATTAACGGTATTGCAATATTTGTAAGTTAATTGAATGTAAAAAGCTTTCTCAAACTTTTCATGTGAATCAACAAAACATTCCATTTTTTCAGTCTTACTTCTGTAATTCTTGATTTTCCAATAGTTTAAAGGGATATGTTCACTAACTTTTATAATCCATAATATTGTTCACAACTTTCCCTCAAAATATAAGCCTTCAAATCCCTGTGTAGCCATAAATATGAGCGTTTGAAAGTCTAAAATGCGACCCGACGTTTAGTAATACTATGCACATATAGAAAACACATATATTATGTCTAGGTAGGGGTATAATTGAAGGGATTAATTGTGTCATTTTAGGACTGTTACAGTAAATCTGAAAGCTATTTACATAAATTAAAGGCCCAAATCGATCCTTGAAAATGGTGAACATCCCTTTAATGACATACTATCACGAAAGCTGCTTAAAGTATGAAAGACCTTTGAGTTTGTGATGTCATCCCAAATTAGTTTTGGTGGAATTGGGAGAATCACTAATAAATAGTTCAAATTGATGCTAATATTTTCGATAGTAAACCTGAAAATTATTAAACATTGATTTCATAAAAGGGTTTAAATATTCCTTTGATCTTAGGTTGCCATAACATATTTCAGTTTAAAAATATCAGTTCATTGTAGTAGAAATATTTGTTTAAATAATGCAAATAAGCCGTGATTTTTGATTAAGTATTTTTTTCAATTTCTTTTCCTTCAAGCTTTTATTCAATCCAATTCACTTTGATATTAATTTAATTAAGTGCATCCAAATA
The DNA here is from genome assembly GCA_029955415.1 of Lottia scabra. Classification (NCBI taxonomy): domain Eukaryota; kingdom Metazoa; phylum Mollusca; class Gastropoda; family Lottiidae; genus Lottia; species Lottia scabra. Next base: position 2,538,918 of record JARJEI010000018.1, on the reverse strand, counting down.
TACGAGTAATTATTCAATTCCTTACATTGGAAGCATTTCATCAATACTTTATCAGGCTTTCTCAAATGGTGGCCAACTGTGACGATATATTAGTTCCACTATAATAACTGTTCCAAACGAACCAAATTTGAATAGGAATAGTTGAGAAATCACTTGGATCATAGCACACTATCTTTGATTGGTTTAATGCTTACTCTGGTTAAATCATTTTTGGCATTTAAAAACAAAACCCCAAAAAACATGTTTCACAAGCATAAACATTTAGATTTTGAAAAGGATCTTATCTAAAAGCTGATTCTTGGCCAAACCTCTTGAGATTGATCTCTCCTGGATTATCTGTACCCATTTACAGCTAGTTCGACCAGTGGTGTTTCAATTACTTCTTAAAATGTCTGTGCTGTCAGCCCTCATTGACAAGTCTGTTGTCTACTAAACCACTCTGCCATTATGAGTGGAAATGATTTATCAAAACCTAGATCAGAACCCACAACCAGCATTGTGTCCATTGTAATCATGGAAATAATGTCATGTAAAGAATTAACACTCTAAACTACTGTGCTACAGAAGAATTTATTAATATTTACATATTTACAAGATTGTATTTTAGTGTTACTACCCACGAATACAGTAATTTGACTATCTGCATGTCAATGACGTTGAAATAAGAAATGTGTTATATTAATTATGATCATTAAGATATGTTAATTTACTAACAAGAAATAATTTACATCTGTTAGCGAGATATTATAACGTTTAGATGTCATAAAAGAAAGTTTAAATATTTAGGTCTATTTGCATATAAAAGTATGTCAGTTTTTGTACTTTTATTAACTGATATATTTATAGAGCCTATGCAATGATTTTAGCATGCTTTGATATTCTTCTGGTTTTACAACTTTACGATGTTACAGTTACATCAGACTGCAATATTTTAAAGGGATATGTTCACTAACTGTTTAATTACTAAAAAATCTAAATTTGTTAGCTAATCTAATCCGTAATAATGTTCCAAACTCTCCCTCAAAATTCAAGCCTTCAAATCACCCTGTATCCATAAATATCAGGGTTTGAAAGTCAAAAATACAACTCGTCGTTTAGTAGTCTAAGACTAACTTATATAGATAACTCATATACAGAAAATTAAAGATAACTGTTAAGGTATGGGAATAATTGAAGGGATCATGCGATTTTTGTGCAGTTCCAGTACTTCTGGAGGCTATTTACATAAATTCAAACCGAACCTCGAAAATGCTGAACATTCCCCTTTAAGATAAATATATATATGGATGGATATGTTTTCATATCAGATGGTGTCTCTTTCTAGGATTTTGCTGATTTGTTGTAAAGAAAACAAAAACCAGCATATAAAATTATTATAATTTAGAACATAGATACTTTAAAAACCGTTACACCCTCGTAAAGTTTGTTAAGATAGAGATACTAGTGCTTTTATCTTCTTCTACAGATAGTATTATAACCTTTAACTTCTAACCCTTGACCCTTCAACTCTCGACCTCTGACCTTAAGAAGGTTTCCTTTACTATTGTAGGTGTAACTATTGTTACATCCTGTCTTGGCTTGTATGAGTCGTGATTTTATTTGGGATAAATCTAGTTTTAAGATTATTCATTAGGATTGTCGTAAATCAGTAAGTTGGTTTCTTTATGTTTCTACGTTTTCTTGTCACTTAGCTTATTACTTTTGTTCAGTTGAGTAGTTATGATTTCTGATTGAAATCCTTTCTTAAAGGAATACAACCTCTTAGAATGAACAAAAAATTTAAATTTTCAAATTTGGTCAATAGGAGTTTATATTCATCAAGGGACTTGACTGGTTGCATAACTATACAACAGATTACCTAAATAATCTGATAAATCCAGAAAACAATGTTTATATACAATAATTGAAAAAGCCTTAATCAAATTTAAGGCATTTATCAATTATAACCTGTTATTATATTGAAATTTACATAGTTTCATGGGGTTTTTGCATTTTGTTAGTATAATTTTGACATCATTGATGAATATATATTCTGATTGACCAAGTTTGAGAACTTAATTTTTTTGTTCATTCTAAGAGGTTGTATCGCTTTAACAAATATCAAACATCAAAACAACTTCTGGTGTGTAAATATGTGGTAATATCCTTGGACTTCAAAGATGTAACACATTGTGTTAGTTGATAATAAAATATTAACACCTCAATACCAGTTGATTTGTTGATGCGAATTGAAACTGTGATTAAATCTATAGGAGTGTTACTGTGTTAGCACTTGGTGAATCATTTACCTTGAGATGTTCCTGATGGCCAGTCAAACTGCCATTTACATTATAACCAGTGGCATTTCTACAAGGGGATGGGGGGGGGGGGACCAGAGGAACCTTTTTCCCCCCCAGAATTTAGGCTAGCCCGGTCTTGGTGCCCCCACTTTGAAATTTTGTATAATGTTACATACGGATCTCTGGTACTGACAATTATTTGGCCCCCTCGCCCCCTAGCCCCCTGCCCCTCCAAAGATACCTAGAAACGCCACTGATTATAACAGTACATCATCCTTAAGTTTGTAGTTCCTTGGATATGGCGACAATTGGTAGTTCTATGAAATGAACTTGCATCTAAGAAAATTGTTTGTATATGTTTTGAATGTAATTGTAATTTGTGAAAAGTCATTGAATAATGTTGTGTTTAGCTCACATAGAAAGCAACAGTGGTGTATTTAGTTGTGGGGCAAAGTCGGTGCCATGCCCACATGGTAGTTTCATGCTATACACAGTTATATAAACATGACTATTATATATTATCTCTTACATGTGCTATCTTTTTGTTTATTACCGATTATCTTTATACGTATTTCCATCTTTCTTTTCAACATCCTTGTACATACATGTACATTCGTTATCTTTATTAGTAATATTTTATTTAATACTTTTATAAAATGTACAAATGTTATTGTATCTTTGTATACTGGAAAGGGGTTACATAGGCGAAAGCCTGTTCCCCAATCCATTTCATATTTATATGTGAATAAAATATTGTTTACAAAAAAAAATATAAACAGGCAACATCAATTGATTCTTCAGACCACAATTAATTGCCTGTACGAGCACCGTTAAGAATATTGTGTGCTGTCTGTTTGTAATGATGTGATAAAACCAGCAGTGAGTAAATAAAGATAAATAATAAATGATATTACTAGTAAATTGTCTGTTAGAATAGATTTGTTAGGCTTGTTACCTTAAATAATACATACATATACACCAATAATCAATAACTGTTCATCTGATTACGATACACATCAGATACAGGTTTTATAGTGTCATGGATTGGATACGGAAAGATATTTAAAAAAGGTTTTATATGTATCAGATACAGGTTTTATAGTGTCATAGATTGGATTGGAAAGATATTTAAAAGAGGTTTTTTATGTATTAGGGATTGGAGAGGGATGTATCAGGGATTGTAGAGAGGTTTTATAGTATCAGGGGATTGTAGAGAGGTTTTATAGTATCAGGGGATTGTAGAGAGGTTTTATAGTATCAGGGGATTGTAGAGAGGTTTTATAGTATCAGGGGATTGTAGAGAGGTTTTATAGTATCAGGGGATTGTAGAGAGGGATGTATCAGGGATTGTAGAGAGGGATGTATCAGGGGATTGTAGAGAGGTTTTATAGTATCAGGGGATTGTAGAGAGGGATGTATCAGGGATTGTAGAGAGGTTTTATAGTATCAGGGGATTGTAGAGAGGGATGTATCAGGGATTGTAGAGAGGTTTTATAGTATCAGGGGATTGTAGAGAGGGATGTATCAGGGATTGTAGAGAGGTTTTATAGTATCAGGGGATTGTAGAGAGGGATGTATCAGGGATTGTAGAGAAGTTTTATAGTATCAGGGGATTGTAGAGAGGGATGTATCAGGGATTGTAGAGAGGTTTTATAGTATCAGGGGATTGTAGAGAGGGATGTATCAGGGATTGTAGAGAAGTTTTATAGTATCAGGGGATTGTAGAGAGGGATGTATCAGGGATTGTAGAGAGGTTTTATAGTATCAGGGGATTGTAGAGAGGGATGTATCAGGGATTGTAGAGAAGTTTTATAGTATCAGGGGATTGTAGAGAGGGATGTATCAGGGATTGTAGAGAAGTTTTATAGTATCAGGGGATTGTAGAGAGGGATGTATCAGGGATTGTAGAGAGGTTTTATAGTATCAGGGGATTGTAGAGAGGGATGTATCAGGGATTGTAGAGAAGTTTTATAGTATCAGGGGATTGTAGAGAGGGATGTATCAGGGATTGTAGAGAGGTTTTATAGTATCAGGGGATTGTAGAGAGGGATGTATCAGGGATTGTAGAGAAGTTTTATAGTATCAGGGGATTGTAGAGAGGGATGTATCAGGGATTGTAGAGAAGTTTTATAGTATCAGGGGATTGTAGAGAGGGATGTATCAGGGATTGTAGAGAGGTTTTATAGTATCAGGGGATTGTAGAGAGGGATGTATCAGGGATTGTAGAGAGGTTTTATAGTATCAGGGGATTGTAGAGAGGGATGTATCAGGGATTGTAGAGAGGGATGTATCAGGGATTGTAGAGAGGTTTTATAGTATCAGGGGATTGTAGAGAGGGATGTATCAGGGATTGTAGAGAGGTTTTATAGTATCAGGGGATTGTAGAGAGGGATGTATCAGGGATTGTAGAGAGGTTTTATAGTATCAGGGGATTGTAGAGAGGGATGTATCAGGGATTGTAGAGAAGTTTTATAGTATCAGGGGATTGTAGAGAGGTTTTATAGTATCAGGGGATTGTAGAGAGGTTTTATAGTATCAGGGGATTGTAGAGAGGGATGTATCAGGGATTGTAGAGAGGTTTTATAGTATCAGGGGATTGTAGAGAGGGATGTATCAGGGATTGTAGAGAAGTTTTATAGTATCAGGGGATTGTAGAGAGGGATGTATCAGGGATTGTAGAGAGGTTTTATAGTATCAGGGGATTGTAGAGAGGGATGTATCAGGGATTGTAGAGAAGTTTTATAGTATCAGGGGATTGTAGAGAGGGATGTATCAGGGATTGTAGAGAAGTTTTATAGTATCAGGGGATTGTAGAGAGGGATGTATCAGGGATTGTAGAGAGGGATGTATCAGGGATTGTAGAGAGGTTTTATAGTATCAGGGGATTGTAGAGAGGGATGTATCAGGGATTGTAGAGAGGTTTTATAGTATCAGGGGATTGTAGAGAGGGATGTATCAGGGATTGTAGAGAGGTTTTATAGTATCAGGGGATTGTAGAGAGGGATGTATCAGGGATTGTAGAGAAGTTTTATAGTATCAGGGGATTGTAGAGAGGTTTTATAGTATCAGGGGATTGTAGAGAGGTTTTATAGTATCAGGGGATTGTAGAGAGGGATGTATCAGGGATTGTAGAGAGGTTTTATAGTATCAGGGGATTGTAGAGAGGGATGTATCAGGGGATTGTAGAGAAGTTTTATAGTATCAGGGGATTGTAGAGAGGGATGTATCAGGGATTGTAGAGAGGTTTTATAGTATCAGGGGATTGTAGAGAGGGATGTATCAGGGATTGTAGAGAGGTTTTATAGTATCAGGGATTGTAGAGAGGGATGTATCAGGGATTGTAGAGAGGTTTTATAGTATCAGGGGATTGTAGAGAGGTTTTATAGTATCAGGGATTGTAGAGAAGTTTTATAGTATCAGGGATTGTAGAGAGGGATGTATCAGGGATTGTAGAGAGGTTTTATAGTATCAGGGATTGTAGAGAGGGATGTATCAGGGATTGTAGAGAAGTTTTATATATCAGGGGATAGGAGAGAGGTTTTATAGTGTCCTGGATTGGATTCGGAAAGATATTTAAAAGATGGGAATGGTTCATTTTGAAGAATTAACTAACAAAAATATTATTTATATTGTCTCTGTCATAGAAATTTTTGTCAGAACATACAAGTCCTGGCCTATTTCAGACATTTTGGTAATTTAAAGGAATATGTTCACTAACTTAAATAATGTTCCTAAGCCTTAAAATCCCTGTATATTCATAAGTATCAGCGTTCTAAAGTCAATAATACGACTCATCGTTTAGTAAGACTATGATTTATATAGAAAACACATATACAATAAATGAAAGATAATTATTAGGTACAGATATAATTGAAGGATTATGCGATTATTGGGCAGTTCTATCCTCGAAAATTCTGAATATTCCCCTTTAAAAAAGATTAGAAATATCTTGACAATATCTTAGTATATTAAAATCACTGGAGTAATCAGGTTAATATAAAATATGTTCAGGAAATATATACTTTCTTAGGAAATGGGGTGTTAAGTTTTATTGTCCCACCCTTCAGGACAAAACTGACATTTCAAATTTAGATAAAATACCAACTGAACATTAAGTTTGAAAGACATTTAGAAGCAGAGAGCACTTAAAACAAAACATTTTATAAAAAAATCCATAAAGATATGTATTTACATAACTGACTTCTTTAATTACAATAATATATTCCATTGTGTGTTCAGATATATATTAGCTACTTGTTTTGTAAATTATCAGAGTCAATGAAGCAGAAGTTTTTAAAGATGGAGATTTAGATTGAGATAATAAAAATCGGTACAAGCAAAACAATTCCGTAAGTCAATATCGCATCCAAAATCATGGCAAAATCAAGAGCAATAGTTGTATAGTAGTGGACTACCCAAAGAGAAGTACCATCAGGTGTTTCGAAAAGAGTAAGCATGGTCTGCTTTGCGCGCGACACCCTCCACTACTATATTGGTCAACATCATGAGATACAATCAGATCAATTTCTTTATAGACTAAACAAATCAGTCAAGATGCAAGAAACAGATTTGTTATATTTGTCCAGAAGTTCGTTATAACAAACTAAATTAATGAAGCATTGAAAAATGTACATGTCAAGCCTTTCTGCAATGTCCAGATTGATAAAGATTTAAATGTCTCAAAATGTTTGCCAATATCTCAGTGACACACTGGTGATGCTGTGGAGATGATGCTATAAGTTCAAGAGAAGCAATTATATAGTTTTTTATACTTCTCCTAAAGCCTGGGTTTTCAACTTGGGGGACATGTCCCGAACTGGGGACATTTGGACATTCTCCAAGGGACACAAACTGATCTTTAGGTCTGAAAAAATATGTTAAATCTTGTATTATGACCACAATTTAAGTTTGTATTGAAACGAAAAATCCTGTGACTATATCATGCTTCGAAATTGCATGTTTTCAATGACTTCTGTGAACATTTCAGGGGACATGATCATTTCCATACGCATTTTGGGGACATTTGAGAAAATCAGTTGAAAACCCAGGTCCTAAAGGTTACAAAAAATATCATATCATAAAGAAACCATGTACTGTACTAACGATCTTAACCGCAAACGAAACTCGAAATCCAAAAAGACATTTTGATGAAACATAGGTAACAGCTTATGAACTTTTCACATGAGGAATTATATCAATCATACATGAGTAAGTATATCATAATGAAAAGTGTTATCAGGTATCTAGAAGAGTTAAAGCATACCCTGCCAGGCGCCACACCCGTCATATCATATTTTCCTAGCTGTTCTTGGGCTTCAACACAGAATAAGCTTAACATTTCCTAAGAGAAATCGATACAGAGTCAAAAATTAATTGTTATGTGGGACCTATACATGATGATTTAATCTTTACAGATCAGAAAACACTTATATCACCATAATAGATTTTATCAGTTTATGTTACCGCTGTTGCAATAGGTAAAATAATAACTGTTAATATATATGTGGCATAATGAATGCATATTAGATCATATTGTATAAAGGTTTCAAGTATACAATAGCTGAAATAATAATATCAAAATAAATATCCGTCTACTTGTATTATTCAACATAGGGCTGACAACTTTTATCTCAAAGTTTCAACTTAAAACATTGAACTTTAAAGGGATTGTAAAGAGGTTTTCTAAACTTTGTATGTGTATTGGAGACACTAATAGCATCAATTTGCTCCATTCCAATTTCTATTCCGACGTCTGTGGTTCTTGCAATTCCACTAAAACTAACGCGTTCTATGACGTCACTACCACTGCATAGAAAACCTCTTTACAGTCTTATAAATAAGAAAAATTATTGAAAAAAGTTTGTCAATATGTTTTAGAGAAACTGACTTAAAGAATATCATAAAAAATCCTTTTGATACTTGTGTCAACATGCCACATGTTAAACGTATAAAATATGGGATTTAAAATGTACAACAGCTCTCCAATGATTTTAATGTGATTTTGATAGTTTATAGATGAACAGAGTTTGACTCAGGTGAAGGTAACAGTAAAAATGACATTCAGTATTTAAGAGATTAGGTTTGTTTGTACTCTGGTTGTTAAAAGATTAAATTCTAATCTGACCTTCGACCCCAGTGGTCATGTACTGTTATTTGGTCTGTGTATCACTTTTGTTAGGTCACATTTTGTCTGATCTGAAATTTTTACTGTAATGTTTGATTTTCTGTGATATTTGTGATCTGTGTACTTTCAGGTAGGCTTTCGACATCATAACTTGGAAAAATACTTTTGATATTACATTTGCTTTGTTTATCTTTAGTTATGTTACTGTTGTTAAATTTGAAATGAAATATTGATGGTCTGTGTACTTTCAGGTAGGCTTTCGACATCATAACTGGGAAAAATTTATTTGATATTTCATTTGCTCTGTGTATCTTTATGCAATTGTCTCTGCTGTTAAATTTGAAATTAAATATTTGTGGTCTGTGTACTTTCAGGTAGGCTTTCGACATCATAATTTTTAAAAATATTATTGATATTTCATTTGTTCCGTGTATCTTTAGTTATATCACTGCTGTTAAATTTGAAATGAAATATTGGTGGTCTGTGAACTTTCAGGTAAGCTTGCGACATCATAACTGGGAAAAATATTATTGATATTTCATTTGCTCTGTGTATCTTTAGTTATATCACTGCTGTTAAATTTGAAATGAAATATTGGTGGTCTGTGAACTTTCAGGTAGGCTTTCGACATCATAACTGGGAAAAATATTATTGATATTTCATTTGCTCGGTGTATCTTTAGTTATGCTGCTGTCTCTGCTGTTAAATTTGAAATTAAATATTTGTGGTCTGTGTACTTTCAGGTAGGCTTTCGACATCATAATTTTTAAAAATATTATTGATATTTCATTTGTTCCGTGTATCTTTAGTTATATCACTGCTGTTAAATTTGAAATGAAATATTGGTGGTCTGTGAACTTTCAGGTAAGCTTGCAACATCATAACTGGGAAAAATATTATTGATATTTCATTTGCTCTGTGTATCTTTAGTTATATCACTGCAGTTAAATTTGAAATGAAATATTGGTGGTCTGTGAACTTTCAGGTAGGCTTTCGACATCATAACTGGGAAAAATATTATTGATATTTCATTTGCTCGGTGTATCTTTAGTTATGCTGCTGTCTCTGCTGTTAAATATGAAATGAAATATTGGTGGTTTCTGTGTCCTTCCGCTCTCAGATAAAATTTCAACATCATAACAGGGAATATTTTATTGATATTTAGTGCTGAAATTAGTTATTTGATCTGTTTATCTCTTGAGTTATTGCAATGTCTTGGATTTCATATTGCTGATTTTTTAATGACAATTTCAAATTCAACTTTTCTTAAAATTATAATAGAATGTATGATCTGAAACACGTGTCAATGTTACAAATGAACTCTAGTTACTTTAAGATTAATTAACAGTAAAGTAATTGGGCAGTGACTAATTAGATATACAGTGAATATCTTGAATAACAATTACTATGAACTTGTAGGTACAAGCTGTATAGTAATTGCTGGAACAGTTATTACAAGTACAATGTGACAGAAATATATAAAGTTAATTAACAGTAAAGTAATTGGGCAGTGACTAATTAAATATACAGTGAATATCTTGAATAACAATTACTATGAACTTGTAAATACAAGTAATTGCTGGAACAGTTATTACATGTACAATGTGACAGAAATGTATAAAGTTGTTTTTATATTATGTTTATAAGACATATAGAAGTATGTACGAAAATTACATTAAAACACTAAGATATGTGGATATTCAAAAGTAGTACATCCATATTTGTTTTAATATCGTTTGATTTCTCTTAACGTCATCTGTAACTGTGTTTCTGCTTAAAGCTTACTTAAGCTAGCTTTAGCTAGCTTTTGGGTGTTTCCACTGGGCAAATTGTGGAATTGTTACAATTCGTGATCCAAAGAGTTCGGCATTTTATTGGATGCTAATAGAGTAAGCTTTTCTTTGCAATTCTCAGTGGAATAACAGTTATAACGACAGACTTTAAGAGGGATTCAAACCTAAGCACCAAGCATTATCAAATCAGATCTGTACCCTATACAGGCCCGTAGTAAGGAATTTCCAAGCGGGGGTTACATTGACTAGCGAAGCAATCAAAATCAACTTTAAAAGCTACAATTCAAACAGAACGTTGACTTTTAACAGTGCTTATTTGTTTTCATATGGGGGGGATGCTATAGATGCTATAGTTGTGTATGTTATAGGTATCACAAGTTGTTGGTAGTAAAACACAGAAAGGGTATGATATATAAAACATGTGTAGGTAATAACACATGGTCAATAGATTTTGTTATTATTACTAGATTGATAGCACCTGGACAGTGAGTACAAACAACATTTAGTAAACTTGCTGATGTGGCACTATTTTATACTTTGTACAAGTCAAGTAAGTTTTGGGTATAAATTTAAAGTTTTTTCTGCATAATTTAGATATTTATTAGATGTTTAAATTAAATAGCAATTTTAATGTTGTACAAATGAAGTAAGTTTTTAGTATAAATTTAGAAGCTATTTGGATTTTTTTCTGTAAAATTAAAATTAGATGTTTCAATTGAATAGCAATTTTAACTTTGTCAAAGTAAGTTTTGGGTATAAATTTGGAAGCTATTTGGATTTTTTTCTGTAAAATTAAAATTAGATGTTTCAATTGAATAGCAATTTTAACTTTGTCAAAGTAAGTTTTGGGTATAAATATGAGTAAAATGGATGTTAGAATTGAATTCCAATTTTAACTTTGTTCAAGGCAAGTTCGTTTTGTGTATATATTTGAAATCTGTATTGAGTTATAAGATATTTGGATGGATGATAACATTGTTTAGAAACTATTTTATCTTTATTCAAGTCTATAAAGAAGCTATTTATGTTATTTTTGTAAATATATATATTCAGATTGATGGTATTAATTGTTAAATTTAAACTTAATTGGAAATTTACGGTTAATTTGGAGCTATATTGGGTTAAACAAAGCCCCCGGACAAATCTGATTAACTTTAAATCAGGTACACCCATTTCCTGGTAGGGCTTTGTGATGTATTTGTAGTCGACATATTAGATTTGATATAGATTATTTGTTACACTTTATCTTAAATGTTTTTTTTATCTCAATTAAATAATATACTAGGTCGAACAATTATCACAAGAGTTTGAACTACCCCAAGGATTTTACACTCAAATCACCCTGGGCAAGATAGATTAGAGTATGTTTTATTGTTTTATTGTTTAAGGGTATTGATTGGGCTAGCGTTCGAGAAAAAAAACACGAGATGGAATTTTTGCGAATTACTTATTATTTTTGGGCTCAGATTGTAGATAATTATTATTACTTTATTTGTAAACTATATAGAATGAAAAAAAACGAAAAGAAATTAGGTATTTCGTTAGTTTTTGCTAAAAAATTAGGAAAAAGTAGCAAAATGTGTCCCGGTTGGTACAAGATTTCTCAGCCATTTTTTATTGGAAAATTACGATCTTGGTCTTGATTGAAAGCTTATTCAATAAGGATGAAACGTACAGAGAGTTTTTTCGAAAATTCTAATCAGTTTGGCCCCTGGAAAATGTTTGCCGTACCTACGTGTAAATTTTCGTATTTCCATGGTAACCACCAAAATAATAATTTTTTTTGGAAAATCGCTCTGTACGTTTCTCGGCAATGTAATTGTCTACATTTATGCCAAGTTTGATGTAGATTGATCCGTTCACATTTTTTTAAACTTGTATCAAAGGTTTGAAATGTCCAATTTTTATGACATGTTTGAAAGGGCTGTCAACTCATTAAAAAAAATCTGATTGACATGAAATCAACCTTAAACTATCGAGAAGGACCCCAAATCATCAACAAATGCACAACAAGTCTCAAGAAATCATTATTTCATATACTTATTCCATTTTTTCATAACGTGAAATAGCCCAATTAACACCCTTAAAGGAATATCACCTTTTACCTCTGGTCAAAAATATCTAAATTATCAATATTTTTTTGATAATATTTAACATAGTTTTTTGTATTTATGAGATTATGCAGGTAATCTGTAGTTATGACACCGAATAAGTTTACTAAGTATATACTCTGATTGACCAAATATGAAAATATTGATATGTAATCATTGTAAGAGGTAGTATTCCTTTAAAGGTTTCTTAGTTTATCTAGTTACCCTAAAGGAGGGTAGCAAAAAATTTTATTGTAACATATAAGTAGATACCTAAAACTCATAAAATAATTCTAAGACAGGCCTTCTCAATTAATTTTTGCAAAGGGCCAAATGCATGTTATGAAAAAATTAAAGGGCCAAATAGAGCTTAGCTAGCATAGCAAGCAGAGTGTTTTGATGAAAGGGGTCACTCTTGAGGGACCATTCTCAAGGGAGTCGCGGGCCTTATTGTCGAAAACTTAACTTAAGATGATTTTAGTGTTCCAATTATTTGATTGGTCAGTAACTAAAATCTATTTTAAGTTAAGTACTATTATCCAATCAGATTGCTGTATTTCTTAAAATCTGGATTTTATCTAAGTTAAGTTTTTCAGAATAAGACCCCAGTTCAAAGAGGTAGTATTCTTTTAACATAAAGATTTAGACAGATTCAGTATTCTGTTTACAGTTGTCAGTTTCACAACACACCTTATGCTAATTATGTGTAATGTACAACCAAACTGTGAGCATAGCATGTGAGTCTCATAGTCTATTTAACACTGTATAATTATACACCTGTTAATTGTCCTTTTTAAAGGGATATGTTCACTAACTGTTCGACCAAAAACAATTTAGTCTCAGAATCTGGAATTATTTAGCTTATCTAATCCGTAATAATGTTCACAACAGTCCTACGAAATTTAAGCCTTCAGACACATGTGTACCCATAAATATCGGCGTTTAGTAAGACTATGCGTTATTTAGAAAACACATATACAGAAAATTAAGGATGAATGTTAAGGTAGGGGTATAATTGAAGGAATTATATGATTTTTGTGCATTAGTAGTACTTCTGAAGGCTATTTGCATATATTCAAGGCCCAAATAGACCCTAAAAAATTCTGAACATTCCCCTTTAAAAGATTTCACTTTCATTTATCAACAATTTTTTAACAGTCATCATTGTGTAAAATTTACAGTCTGTCAGCTTTGAAACTCTCAGTTAATTTATTTTTTAACGGAAATATCTTTCTGAATATATTAAAACTGCATCATTGCGTTAGAAGGATTAACCACGTAGGTGTTATTTTACAGCAGACATTGTTAGAGAACCAGGTTGAAAATTCCTAGCACAATCGATACTAAATAAGGCACGGGAAAGTCGGACTTGTTGTAAAGTAAGTTATTGAAAACTCAGATAGTTTTAGAGCCTGGGTTTTCAACTGGTTTTCTCAAATGTCCACGAATATGCATAAGGAACTGACTATGTCCCCTGAAATGTCAGCAGAATTCATCGAAAACTTGCAATTTCGAAACATAATATAGTCACAGCATTTAGGGGGGGGGGGGGGGGGGATTTAACAGATTTACTATGACTATGAGACATAATTGTTCTGGTATTTGTGTTTGGGAGAGCATAGTGGAGGCATTTATGAAAAAAAATGATGTGTCTTAAAAACTGTGTCTTGAAACTCAGGAATTTTTAGTCCATCAGGACTAGGGAAAACAGTCAAATCAATTAGACTGACACTTTGTCATAAAAATTTGTGATTTTTGTCTGGGAAAGATAATTACGGTAAAACTTGCTATGGTGAGAAAATGTCAAGAATCTATAGGACGGTTTTTAGTTCAAGTCAAACGTGACTGGCAAATAAAGTCAAATTAATTTGATATAACAATTTGTCAGAACGTAACTTAAAAAAAAACTTGAAAATCCATCAGGTGTTACTACTATGTCAATGAACTTTAAATTTGGTATTTAAAGAGATACAACCTCTTAGAATAAACAAAAAAATTAAGTTCTCAAACTTGGTCAATCAGAGTATACATTCATCAACGATGTCCAAAGTATATAAACAGAATGCAAATAAAACATGAAACTATGTAAATTTCTATATAATAACAGGTTATAATTGATAAACGCCTTAAATTTGATTAAGAGTTTTTCAATTATTGTATATAAACATTGTTTTCTGGATTTATCAGATTATTTATGTAATCTGTTGTATATTTATGCAACCAGGCAAGTCCCTTGATGAATATAAACTCCTATTGACCAAATTTGAAAATTTAGATTTTTTTGTTCATTCTAAGAGGTTGTATTCCTTTAAGTTATTCAAATTTCACCCTAGGTCGGCGAATTAGAAGGTGGGAATACAGTTGTTTTTTTATATTAAGGTGGTTTTACAAGTTAGGGTAGCCTATTTCTGACTAGTTGACTTGTCATTCAGGTAATATAAAGACTGATTTAGATTATGGTCAATGTAATCTGGTCACCTCATCTTTTTTTAGCAGTGACATAAAACTACAGGTTATTAGTAGATAGAAAGAAACATTATAGTTAAAAGGATAACAACTTGTGTTCCTTGAAAGATCCTTTATTCCGGCTGTTCCTTTGCCAAACACACTGAGGTTCACAGAAAATAAAATGCTGTATTCTGATTGGCTGGGACGCAAAACATATTACTTTCATTAATATTCATTTGTATTTTACAAGGATAACAACTTGAATTCCTAGAAGGATCCTTTATCCCAGCTGTTCCTTGTCTAAACCTCTTGGTATTGATGAAACACACATCTATATTTGACAAGGATAGCAACTTTCTACCGAGGTTCGAATTCCCCTCACTGTAAGAAAAATCCTGATGCCATGGCCAGCACTTTCGAGAGTCAGCCTGGTGTCGGCTTTCACCCCCTATCCTCTGCAAATCTTTGTCAAACTGCTGGTATTGATCTAAGAAACATCTATAGTTTTCAAGGATAACAATTTAACTTGTGTTCCTTAAAGGATCCTTACTATCAGCTGGTCTTAGCCAAACCTCTTGGCATTTATCTTTCCTGGATTATCCATACCATTTACAGCTGGGTGGGTTGGAATAATGAGTGAAGCTGACTAATTCAAGGTCCTCAGAATTCTTAACCACCATTTCTTCAAAACAAAGCAAGGGAATTAAAAATAGCAAGAGTCAATGCTTCGTGCTATAAATGTCACGATGTTGGTAGAAAAGATTATATTTGTTAATTTTACTTATAATGATATGTATTGACAAGGGATATTATTATAGGCCTTTTCAATAAGTGAGTTATCTCCCTTAGACATCTTGGCGTTTTCGCGCTTTTTCCACTTCCGGGTAGTAAAATCAAAACAAATATGGCGGACGACAGCAGAGACAAGCTTACCGATGTTGAAATAGAAGGTCTAAATGTGGTAGAATTAAAAAAATACCTGAAGCGGAACAATCAGTATGTCACCGGAAATAAAGAGAAGTTAATAGAACGTGCTAAAGGAGTGGGGAAACTTAATTTGAAGGACAGGTATGAGCAGAAGAAAGAAGATGAGAGAAAATTTTTCGTAAGGAAAAGCGACAAACTGGTGGTGATGTCGTCCGGCGAACGTTTCCCTGACCCAGTTAATTTAGTTGAATGGACTACAGATGTGACAGAAGTACCGAATTTTTCTTTATCGGACATATATAACTACTTGGTTGTACGTATGGGCGCTAGTGTTCAGATGAGATCGAAGGTGTATTACGAGGACAGACATGTACACAGTGTTCAGTACCATGGTATTGGAGAAGAGGCCACACACTGTTTTGTGAAGTGTAAGGTGATTCCATCGTCAGCATCTTCAAATATTAAAGATTTCCCCGACCACAATGTATGGCTATGTCTGGCAAAGGTCACAGGACAAGTATTGTCTGCTGATTGCAGCTGCACTGCAGGGTATGTAGCCTAGTATTTTTGTATGATAAGGCCTTTACTTTAGCCATAATAGGCCTACTATTATTGTCAGTTTGCAAGTTGAAAAGTGTTTTGAATTCTTGCCATAATATTTTTGAGAACTGGAATAGAAGCTTCAAATAAGTATTGTTAGTCTTGAAATGTATAATTTTGCTATGATGGAAATAAAAATAGGAACACAATTTTTATGTCTTCAAAATTTGTTTTTACAGAGGACAATTTTCAGTCAAAATTAGTGACTTTTTTGGGTTGAAATTTCTTTGAGAGAAATGTATTTCCATTTAATGTAAACTTGTAAAAACTATATTTTTTTTATCAAAGCAATGACATTTTAAGACAAATGGTAGCATTGTCAGGCTGATATCCATTCTCAAAAAATAATCACAATAGGCTAATTCAAAACTTTTCAACTTGCCCAGATAGTAAATCTGTTATTGTATAATCTGTTGGCCTACTTAATAAAAAAAAAAAGAGTTCTGAGTTGCATTTTGTCCAATATTTTTGTATGAATTAAAAATTTATATTTTCATTTGGTTGATGTAAAATTTTGGCCTAGTTTAAAAAGAAAAATAGATTTTTATTTCTAATAAAAATGTTTCAAATCTAATTTCCATGCTTCTTAGATAAATGGTTTGCAATACCCCTCAACAATTTCTTTGTTACATCATTGATGTTTGTATAAATTTGATGTACTGTAAGGAATTATTTTATCAGCTGATCTAACTACTTATACGTTTTTGTATATTTCAGGGGTGGCGAAGCATGTAACCATATTGCAGGTTTGATGTATGTTTTGGCAGGAATAACACTGAAGAAGAATGATGGTACCCTTGCTTCAACTTCAAAGCAGTGTCTCTGGAATAACCCAAGAAAAAGGAAGATGAGCCCGAAAAAATCTTATGAACTTCAATTCAAGAAGTATAAGTTCACAACTGAAACAACCGATGAGAAACCCAAAAAACTAGAACGTTCACAAATCCAGTCAGTAATTGATGAAGACCGTTTTAAAAGCAGGTTAGAGAAAGTAAATCCTTTTGCTGGTTGGTTAACTTTCTTTGAGACTGACAAAGAAGTTGAAACTATTGAAGTCAAGAAATTGTTGGATGTGACTTACTACTATTGTGATCATGTTAACCTGAACAGTGACAATGTGAAAAGTAACTTACAGAGCATATATGATAACTTAAATTTCACAAAATCAGACTGTGAGGTATTAGAACAACACACAAGAGGCCAGAGCGCATGTGCACAATGGAAAGATGAACGTTCATTGCGGATCACTAGTTCTCATTTTGGTTCCATTGTCAATCGCAGAACTGAAACACAACCAGATAAACTTTTACATAAAATGTTGTATGATAATTTTGATAATAAGTATTTACAGTGGGGAAGAAAACATGAACCAGCTGCTCGAATGAAATACCGAATTGAAATGAGAAAGGACTTTACAATGGTAAAAGTAACTGAATGTGGGTTGTTTGTGTCCCCTGATTGGCCATTTCTTGGGGCCAGTCCAGATGGTGTTGTCTCATACTACGATGGAACTCAGCAATTGCAAGGCTTACTGGAAATAAAGTGCCCAGCATCAGATACATGGAGAATGTTGTCACCGAAGGACTGTTGCCTGGATCCAACATTTTATTGTACAGTAGATTCTAGTTCAAAGCACTTAAAATTAAAAAGAAATCACAAGTACTTTTATCAAGTGCAGGGTCAACTTGGTGTAACTGGCAAAGATTGGTGTGATTTTGTTATTTGGACATTGAAAGGATTTTCAGTTGAACGTATATTTTTTGATGCAGCACTATGGAGTGATACAGTATTGAAACTGAAAGATTTTTATATTGGTGCTTTTTTGCCAGAACTTTTCTCGAGAAGGGTTAAACGTGGCCTGTCATTGTTCTGAGATATGTATATATATATAAGAAACCAGGGTTGTCTTCTATTTTTGGTAAAATGAAACACATTTAATCCATTTTCGAGAGAACAAGTTGTTATTTAATCTATATTTATATACATAATCTTAGCATGCTTTCAGGTCAATAGCTTCTTCAGAGATAATAAATAATTTTACATTTCAACAATATATACAATTCATAGGTAAAAAACAAACATATAATACCATAGTTACTCACTTGTTAACAAATCATTGTGTTGAAAGTAATTACATAATTAGATATAAACAACAATATAATAATAATTGAACGATATTATAATATACAGTAATCAAGAAGGGGATTATACATTTAGTTCAGGTTTAAACTTATTAATGAACCATGCTTTGAAAACATTTGCATGTTTAAAAATTGTATTTATTTTAAAAATAGTAAGCTTATGGAAATGTTCTGCATTTTGTGATTATATGTAAATAGCCCCCAAAAGTACTATAAGATAAATACAAAAACATCGCACAATCGCTTCAATTTTCCTAGTACCTTAACAATTAAGCTTCATTTTCTGTATTTGTCATGTTTATATAAGTCATAGTCTTGCCAAACGACAAGACATATTTTTGACTTTCAAACGCTAATAATTATGGATACACAGAGATTTGAAGGCTTAAATTTTGGGCCAGCATTAGGAAGATTAGTAAGCTTATATGAATAAGAATTAAGATAAACATTTCCAGGTTCTGGGGCTAAAATTTTATTGGTCAAACAGTTAAGGAACATATCCTTTAAAAATGGATTATTAATAGGCTTTTTAAAATTTGCATATATTGAAGAAACTTTTAGCACCATTAACCATTTATATTTTAAATTGAAAAGTCTATGGTTCCTGTAATTGCAGTTTAAATATGATTGATGACATCTTTGAAATGTGCATGAATTTCATATTGTAAATTGGAAGGGTGCAAATTGATCCTAATATGTCAGCAAAATTTAAATTCCCTCTTCACAGTCTCTGTTAACTAGCAAAGTAAAATAACGTGCCATATTTTTATAAGTTTGCATAATATAACAATCATAATAAAGATACAAGAATGTACAAAATAAATATTGATATATGTATTTCAATTATTTTTAAGCAGTAGCAGGAATTGTAAAAGTAAAATATGTGAGAAATTGTATATTTAACTGTGATTGTTGTATTAAATTTATATTGTTACTGTTTAAACCTGTACTATAAGTTAATAAACTGTAGTTTGTCATATGAAACAAGACGTCTTTTTAGTACAACAATAATGTAATGAAATTACAATGGCATAACAATAAATATTCTTAGATAATTTTTTGGCTCGGGAGGGTTTTTTTTTTTTTAAACAGTAC
The DNA here is from genome assembly GCA_029955415.1 of Lottia scabra. Classification (NCBI taxonomy): domain Eukaryota; kingdom Metazoa; phylum Mollusca; class Gastropoda; family Lottiidae; genus Lottia; species Lottia scabra. Next base: position 2,519,421 of record JARJEI010000018.1, on the reverse strand, counting down.
TTCTTTATTTACAAATAGATTTTACAATGTGTGAGACCCATCGTGTGCAGTTAAGAACTAGAAGTGATTAAACCATGTTTTTAGCTAGATTATGTATAATGTTTTACATTGTAAATTTAGTTATTTATTTATACACTTTCTCTCATGGATCTACTTTCACACTGGGATCATTCACACTAACTAACGCTCGAGTACTACTTTCACACTGTGCACAACATTCAACTTACACACTGCTGTAACATCCACACACTGACACACATTACAATACATGTTCACAACACAGCACCACTTTTATTCTCACACACTTGCATTCTCGTACACACATAAGTTGTAATGTCAGGTAATTTAGTCTCTTAACACAAGGGGAGCCTGTAGGTTGGTTAATCTGACACATGTTTTCCAAATTTTAGACGACTGAGAAGCCATAGTGATTGGCATAGTACCCTGAACTATTCTGAAATTTTTTATCCTTTCCATTTGTCGCTCAACATGAATTCGCAAATTGGCAATCTGTCTAGTAGCACTGACTTCACTTGGTAAAAACTGTTTTTTCTTTCTTTTAAATGGTGGGATTATGAGATCTATTGCTTTGGGTGTAGTTAAATCAGAAATAAGAAAGCCCTTATCAGCCATAATTGCATCATTTTCTTCACACAAGTCTATAATTCCAGACAGTTTGGTGATCTGTTTGTCACTGGTACTTCCTGAATATAAATCTGACACAAAAGTAACCACACCTGTTGGACTGATTCCTATCAAGGATTTGTATGTCATGTGTGATTTATAATCACTGTACAATAAAGATCGCAGCTGAAGAGAGCTTGGGGTTTCTGTTCGAATCTCTGTGCAGTCAATTACAACCCTACACCTAGGGTACTTTTGCCTAAATTTATCTGGCATAGTGCAGTCTATAGTCTTTCTTGATGGCCATTTAACAAGAAACCTTAACTGTACATCAAGAAAATCAATCCATCTGTTAAAAATTGAGCTACATGTGCCCACACTTACAGCAAACCTATATGAAAGGTCTTCTAGAAGAAGGCCTAATCGAAGTCGCATCAGAACCATAAAGAACTCATCAATTAAACGTAAACTTCTTGGTCTACCACTTTCTTGAACCATTCCACTTTCTAACTCATCGAACAGAGCCATAAATGAACCAGCATTAGGAATACCAGTGTAAAACATCATTTTGTTATCATTACTAGATATATCTTCAAAAACAAGATTTGGTCTATTCACTTGAATACCTTTGTTAACTTTTTCAACATTTCCAATAATTGTTTGAGTAGAACAGTTGACCTGTACAGATGGTGTAATATCTTCTGTTTGTGTTGAAACTGACTTTGTATCTGGTTGTATTTGTTCACACTGGTGTCTAATACCACTACTCCCAGGTACAGTACCACCATAGTCATGGAACTGAAATTCACAAACAAGATACATGTAGTGCTAAATTTAAATTACAAATTCTCAGCTACTTAGCATTCTTATGTAATTGTAGTCTGATTTTCATATAAATAGCTCTGTTCATACATAGCGTGTAAAAAGAGTTGTCTCCCTGTATTACTTGCAGTAGGCTACGGTGTGATGATGCCGATACGAAAAAATAAATTTTTGTTGTATTTTATAGAACTTCATTGTTGATTTATCTAAAGTGACAAAACGACACCCAACCCCACCTAAAGACACAGTGTTGTCTGACATTTGAAAAAATATTACCGTTAAAGAAACATCGAGAGATGAAGTAGTGTTGTGAAAAGTAAAGCCCTCACAGCTCGAACTACATTCTGCAGACTGAAACTCAGGGGGTGTTTCTTCTTCTTCCGAATCACTATCATCATTTGCGACATCCATATTCTCTTCAAGACTCTGAAAATATTAAAGACTTTATTAAGAATTACATTCGGCTTTGGCACTAAAATATTGCAACCTATAATTTTTTAAATAAAACCTTTTGTTATCCTATAATAATAATAGTTCGACCCTTTGAATTGAAGTAAGAAAAATAAGAAAAAAAACTCAGACTGGGCGTGGCTAAATGGCGCCATTGTCAATCATTGTACAGATCAAAGGATTCAAAATGGGTCATTTTACAGTTATGGAATCGGTGTATCGGTGGTATGTTATTGTTTCAATTAATTGTCATGAATATTTATAAGTTTTTAGTTGATTGACAGACAAGATAAAACAAACAGCCAATCAGAGAAGAGTAAAAATATAAATTGTACCGTATGGGCGTATCGTATGGTGTTTTGTTGTGATGAAAGTTTTATCGACATGATGATATTCAATCAACGGTCGATGCATTCACAGTTATTTTTTAAGTACTGACTCTACGTTAGTAAAAGGAAAAAGGGCTGATCGGAAATATGTTGACGACAAGGAGTAAAAACTGTAAGAAGAATGTCAGGAAGTTGTAAATGTAGCCGTAGCCCCGCCCGTAGGGTAGGCGGCAGACTAGGCCTAATAATACTTATATCTAATTTGTTATATGTAAAATTATGACGAACAATTTTTAACTTACTGATATTGTGTACACTTTTTCACCTCCATTTTGTTGTGGAAAAATTGCTGGCAGTTTATGAAGCGGGGTAGGTCCTTTTCTTCCAACAAAATGCTCCGAGCATAATCTCGTCTGGTCGTTGTTAACGTAAACAAAGTTCGGTCGGGCATTTTTGCACCGCTGTATCCACACCTTCCTTGCTCTTTTATTGACCGGGAAACGATGCATGGATATTTTCCTGTCATCTACAACCTTTTTTCCATGATTTGTACAGATGCAACAATATCGCTGATGCGACGGCATTGTATAATTAAAAAACCGTCTCAAATCCCCGGTAAAATGGCGATCACTACCCGGAAGTAGTATTCAGGCAAATCGCCTCTATGAAAATCGAGGAAGAGTAGCAATTCAGGGGGAGATAACTCACTTATTGAAAAGGCCTATAGGGATATATTTATAGGATATTTATTTATTGTAGGGTTTGCCTCAAGGCTGTTTATTTAGGGATTTACTGGGAAAGATTTATATTTGATCCTATTTATCCCACTGTTTGTTGATTTAAGGGATAGAACAGAAGCCTTGTTTGTATAAAACTTCTATTGGTTGTAACATTATTGTTAAGAACTGGCTTGTAGGCATAGTGTCTGGTGAAATGAAATTTTACGACCTGCTTTTCTGCAGCTAATTGGTGAATGAAAACGGCCAAACGCCATGCAGTATGCAATAAGGAAATTTTGCTAGGCAGCAGCATTAGCATACTGTTGAGGAATCTTTAACGTGCCCAGCCTGTAGCACAAGGGACCTTTGACTATTTCCCATTCGAACGATGAGACACTTTTGCAGTGAAATGGGGTTTTGTATCTTGCATAGTTGCAATAATAAAACCCAAGCACGAACGATCCTAACTGCTCAACAAATCTCGAAATCCATGTAAACATATTGGCAATACATTGGTAGCAGCTAATAAACTTTTCATTTGAGGAAGTATATCAATAAATGAGTAAGTATATCATAATGAATAGTGGTATAAGGTGTCTAGAAGAGTTAGCATACCCAGTTTGGCGCCACAACCGCCACTGCTACAAGTTACATGAAATAAGGAAATACAGGTGATTTATCCCTTTAAACATTATACTGATATACTTGAATATATTTTAAAAATGTCAACATGTGTTCTGGTGTAAATTTCAGTAAAATGTAATCAAGTACATGTGGCATGTGGAACTTGTTAAACCCCCAGTACTCACAAAATAGTAATAATATTTTACCTAGGCCTGCACTTTTCACATTTAATTCAACAAACCTGTTCAAAAATTACAAAATGTGGGACATTTTAACAGACAATTGTTAAGATGAAAAAATTGTGTTTTTCTAGGCAAGTGTCTACTGGAGTTTTTGTGAAATTTATAGTATTGTTTCCAGGGAAATGAAATATATATTTAAAAATTCAACTTATTTGGATTGTAAATACTGATTCTGAAGACTCGAAAACTTGACTTATTTTAGTGGTACAGTTAATCAATATAGATAAATTTTTGTGAAATGTATAATGCAAAAATTACAGAATTATTTTTTTAAAAAATAATAAAAAAATCCGGAATATAAATCATGCAATATCATGCGAACAGACGATTAGAGTAAATGTAGCTACATTTCGGAATTAATTACTTTTTCAAGCAAAACAGAAAAGTAGGCAAGAGAGATGAAAAAAGCAACACTCATTGAATAATTTTAGTCATTTGTAGTCATATAATAATATAGTATTTGTATATCAGTGAGTAATTGAAATATGTTATGTATATGTGTTATCAATACCAGTATACTGAAGACTATTGACAAGTTTATAGAAATTTTATAATATCAATATTTTAACAAAAGGAGTATGTGCATACTTCACAAACAACACAATTTACATAAATATTTCAAAATATACAGGAAATCAGCACAAACACCCAATTAAATATAAATCATTTTCAGGGCTTATTTGGTTTTGAATTCCAGAGATTTTGTTATTACACAAATTTCAATGTGTTTGTTTTCTGATTATATCAGTTAGCCCACTATTATTTATAGTAATATATATCCCAGTAAATAGGCCTTATTATATTGGGTAACTTATAATAATGGAGACTAAAGAAACACGTCTGTTTGGATTGATCTATCGTTTTAATCTCGAACTCAAAACTCAACTGATAATAATAACGTCATAGTTGATATGACGTTATCAAACATTTGTACACATAACAATCAGAATCACGTTACAATCACGTTATATTTCGCGACATTCTCCGGGGCACGAAATAATCGATTGTGAAACAATAATTTACCATTATATCAAAAAATAAATCATTAATTTGTCACTATTAGTTACATGCATTAAAGTTTGTTAAATATGAATTGGTATATATTAATCGGATATTTCTAATGGATATAATTTAATAATTGGTCTTGACGTATAGTTTCCATTTGACGTTTTCAAAACAGCCGATCGGATAAGTCCATCTCTTCCTGTGACAACTTCATGTATTCGTCCAATTTTCCAATTAACTCGGGGGCCGTCTTCATGAATCTGGACAATATCACCAATTTTCAGTCGTTGATTATTACATCCTGACGTGCGATGATGTTCACGTAGACCAGTCAGATATTCCCTTTTCCATCTATTTACAAAATTTTGAAGTGTGTCTTCATTAACTTGTGTCCGTCCAAGTACTTTTCTCATTGTTGATTTCGTTATTCCAATCATTCTCTCCCACCATCCACCGAACCAAGGAGCTCCCTTAGGTATGAACTTCCATTTGACTTGAATTTTCAATTGAATTGGAATTATCTTGGCGGCCGATACAAATGTAGTTCCGTTGTCTGAATACATTGTACGAGGAGTAGATTTACTACTGATGAATCTTCGAAAGGCCAAAACAAAGGAATCTGTAGATAAATCTGGAACCAATTCCAGGTGTATGGCTCTAGAATAAGAACAAGTGAAAAGACAGATATACATTTTCCGTTGATTTCCAATGTCTTTTACGTAGAGGGGTCCAGCGAAATCCACACTAGTGGTGTTGAATGGTATGCTATCCATAACTCTTTCTCGAGGTAGATGAGGAGGATCTGGTTTTGAAAAAGGTCTGCCCATTACTTTCTGGCAAGAAACGCATTTTCTCAGTAGATAATTTACACATTGTCGTATCTGTGGAATCCAATATTTCTGGCGAATTTGAGTAATTGTTTGTAACGAACCTGAATGTAATCCTTTGATGTGAGTGTCCATGACAATTAGATCCGTGAATTTGTGTTTTTTCGGAAGTAGAATCGGAAATTTTGTCTCTTCATTCAATGACGAATTCGCTATGCGTCCTTCGCAACGTACAATGTTTGTATCGTCCTGAAATAGACGCAATTGATTGACAAGAGATGATCTCTGATTTTGCCTATTTCTACCAGTTAAAATGTCTATTTCCAACTTGAATTCTTCATTCTGGATTCCTAAAATCCAATGTTTCAAAACCGTACCAATTTCATACGACGATAACTCATTTGATATTGACTCGTCAATCTTCTTTGTAGGTAAAATGTTTCTCCGTCTATCTTTGCATCTAGCAACAAAGCGCAACACATAAGCTGTGACACGAAGTAGTTTATGCAGTGTGCTAAATCTCGAAATATCGATAATATTCTGAATTCCAATCTTGTTGTTACTTTGAAGTGGAATAATTTGGTCAGTGTCCGTGTCTGTTTCGAGCAAAACTGTGTGTGTTTGCGGTTCCCATACTGGCCATTCTTCCTTGGTATTTAACCATTTGGGTCCATGCCACCATAAATCAGACTTTTTAAAATGTTCTGCAGTCAAACCACGAGTTTGTAGATCAGCAGGGTTCATATCTGTCGGAACATATTTCCACATATGGGACGAAGTAAGCTCCAAAATGTTCCTCTTCCTATTCTCTACAAATTTATTGAGGGGTTTTAACGATCTCAACCAATGCAAAACAATTTGACTATCGCTCCAATAAATAACGGAATGAACTTCTAAACTATGTTGAACGGTTTTAGCTAATCTGGCTCCTATAACCGCTGCCATCAGTTCCAGTCTGGGAAGAGTTATAGTTTTCAAAGGTGCGACTCTATTTTTGGATACTACCAATGACGAACTTTCTCCGTTGCTGATATACACACAAGCTCCATATGCCTTTTCGCTGGCATCTACGAAAACATGTAAGATGGATGTGTGACTTGACCATGATAGTCCTTTGAACAAGTGTCGAGGAATTTTAGTTTCTTCTAAGGCTGATTGTATGTCTCGTGAAATTCCAATCCATTCCATATGCACATTTTCTGGTAATATCTCGTCCCATGCGAAGCCAAGTTTCCAAAGCTGTTGCATCAAAAGTTTTGCTCTAATGGTTATCGGTCCAAGAAAACCTAAAGGATCGAATATAGATGATGAATGTCGTAAGATTTCACGCTTACTTATTGTCTTTGTCTCCGTGTCAATAATTTTCTTGGCGAATGTCAATACGTCCTGATTTGGATCCCATCGCATTCCAAGAATTTTCGTATTTGTATCTTGATCAAGAACTCCCTCTGCTTTTGCTGTTTCCTGAAGCTCCCTATCGTTGGAGGCCCAAGATCGTAAGTTAAAACCAGCATCTGACAATAATTTCCGTGAATTATGGAAGAATATTTGAGCATCCTCAGTCGTGTTTATACTTGTTAGTACATTATCAACGTAAATATCCCGTTGTATGATATCAGCTGTCTCCGATGGGTTCTCCGAAATGTGTTTCAGTAATGTTGCATTTAAGATGAAAGGCGAACATGTTGCTCCGAATAATACAGATTTGAATCTATAAGTAACTAATTGACTGTTTGGATCACGTGGAGACTCCAACCAAAAAAATCTAGTTACATCTTTGTCTTTTTCATCAAGGTAAATTTGAAGAAAAGCCTTTTCAATATCGGTTGAAATTCCGTAACTCTTTGAGCGAAAACGTATCAAAATCCCCAGTAAATCGTTCAAAAATGGTGGTTCGGACGATAAACAGTCATTTAAGCTCGGTGATAATCTGTCTTGTTTACAGCTGCAGTCATAGACTATCCGTATTGGTGTTGTAATAGAATCTTTTGTCACTGGATGATGTGGAATGTAATGTATTCGTTTATCGGCGTTGACTTCTTCTCTAGGAACCTTTTCTATAAAACCGCGCCTTTCTTGATCAGCAATAATATCTCCATACAGTTCCAGAAGTTTTGGCTCTCTTGCAAGGCGTTTCACAACATTCTCAGTTCTTTTTCTTGCAATATTCTCGTTTGTCGGTAGTTCCGGATGTTCATCTTTCCATGGCAATTTAGCATAATATCTGTTGTCTTGAAAGTATATGTGCGTATCTTGATAATTCTTCATTTTCGTAACCATACTTTCGTCCCTTTCGTCTGATAAGCTTATGCCTAAACTTTCTAATTTCCAGAACTTTTCTAAATCACATTCCACGTTTTCTCGTTGCAACAAGACATTCAACATGGCCGTCGATGTTCCTGGCTTTACATTCTTATTGTAAACGGGTCCGGATAAAAGATACCCTAACTTTGATTTAACAGCAGTTGGACCGATACCGCGTATAACTTTGTCTTGTACAAAATTCCAGTAATTATCTGCGCCGATTAATAATTGTACCTCAAATTTCTTGTTGGCAGGCATATAATGAGCTAATTTCAATCCTCTAAGATAAGGTAACTTACAAACTTCTTGCATGTTCAATTCGATTGGAGCTGCTATATCCGGAACAATAACAGCCTCAACGTTAACTTTCTGGTTATCATTAGTATGTACATAGAAATTAATCTTCTCTAAATGTCGTACCAACTTTGCTCCGCCAAATCCAGTAATATGCAGTTCCTCGATTCCCAACGACTTGTACTGTAAATTATTAGCAAACTCCTGACGAATAAATGTTCTCTGAGCGCCTTCATCGAATAAAATATTACACCGTATGCGGTTTCCATTATCGCCAGAAACAGGTGCAATAGCAGTTTTCAGCAAAACTTGAGACGACTTAATTTCCGAAGTAGAATGCATGACCGCAGTATCCCTGTCGTTATTTCTTTTGTCAGTGTTATTTCTCGAGGACAAGCCTGCAACACATATACTTGTGTGGTGTTTCCGGTTACATTTTCTACACGTGTTCTGAGATTTGCAATCGGAAATACGATGTTTTCTTAGACAGTTAAAACATAAACCTTTCTCTTTTACTATATGCTTTCTCTCGTTTACTTCAGTTACATTATTACATAAGAAAGGGGCGTGTACTCCATCGCAAAATACGCAGGGTCTTGAAGAGATAATATTTCTCCATTCGTTACTTGTAGATCGGCGTTGTGTTTTTGTGACAAATGCTGCCGTAGGTGTAAAATTATCAGGTAAGCTTACATCTGAACTATTGGAGGTAATATAAGCATCTTGAATACTGAATTCTCTTTGTATAGCTTTACGTAATGATTTAAAATCCCAATCATCTCCTCCGTTATCACGGGTTATGTTGCGTCTCATTTCTTGAGGAAGCTTACCAAGTATAATGGGCACTAAAATAGACCCATAGCTTTCTGGATATCTTCCTAGTGATTCCAACCCACGGACATAACTTTCTAGTTTATCATAAAATAGTTTGAGACTTTCAATGCCTGTTGAAAGTGCTTGTATCTCTACGAGATTTTTCATGAATGTATTGACCAGTTTGTGATCCTGTCCGAATCTTTCCTTCAATAATTGAATTGCCGTTGGATAATTAGCGTTTGTTATTTGTAATCCAGCAATACACTGACTTGCTTCTCCAGTTAAATGGGATTTGAGGTAATTGAATTTCTGTGAATTTGTTAGGAAATCATTCTTGTCTATAGCCCCTTCAAAGGAATCCCAAAATGACTGCCAATCTAGTAGATTTCCGTCAAATTTAGTGATAGTTAATTTTGGCAGTTTATGAAAACTTGAAGAATTGTGTATTCCGGAAAATGATACACTTGTCTGACCGTTATTATCATTTGTATTTACGGGTGTCAAGTTATGACCAGATGGATTTAAAAATGATTTCGATAGCTTCTTTAGTTTTGCAATGCAATTTTGAATTATTAAATGGTACTTATCTGCTTCTTCTATTTCTTCGTTAATTCCTTCCTCCGATGTGATTTGTGCGATTTCTTCATTCAGTTTCTCTAACTGTTTCGTTTTCAGCTGTAAAACTTCGATAGTTGAATTAATTTCTTCTGCGTCAATATCGGTTAACTCTTCTATGTTTTCGTATCTGTTGATGAGTTTCGTGGTAGAACTTCTGTGTCCTCCGCGGATGACCCTTAGGTTCGAAGTCATCACGGCACCAATAACTTATAATAATGGAGACTAAAGAAACACGTCTGTTTGGATTGATCTATCGTTTTAATCTCGAACTCAAAACTCAACTGATAATAATAACGTCATAGTTGATATGACGTTATCAAACATTTGTACACATAACAATCAGAATCACGTTACAATCACGTTATATTTCGCGACATTGGGTTATAATGACCAGAGCTACCAAATATTTCAGTTAAAATATATCTTCTCATACCACAGTTGTCTTGTGTTGTACTGATAACATTACAGTAAGAAATGCTTTACTAATAATAAAAACATAATGTTACATGCTGAAAACTGAGATAAAAACATAACAACATTAAAATGAGAAAATTTATGCACAGTAGTTATTTGAATGAGGAGAAATGCAAGTACCATAGATGACGGAATGGAAATTGGAATGGCACAAATTGATGCTATCAGTGTCCCCGATATACATACAAAGTTTAGAAAACCTCTTTACAATCCTTTAAGATATCATAATCATTATTCTAACCAAAGGATGTAAAATATATAACAATACCAGTAAAAAACAAAGAAACTTTATTACATGTATATATGTCACAGTAGAAATTAAAATCCAGGAGAATTTAAAATCCTCCTTGGACAAAGTCCAATTAGACTTTAAAACTTTAGAATTTAAAATTGTCTTAGGAGAAACTAAAATTGAACTTTCTCCTAGGAGAATTTGTAATCCTCCTGAAGATGTTTCAGGACGAACTTAAATTGACTGATTCCTTCATGTATAATAACTTTATTTTCGGCACAAATTATTTGTTGCATATTATCTTCAATATTATCATGATCCTAAATAATGATTGGTGTTAAATCTTGTTACAAATTGGAAGTTCGATCATAGATACATGCCACCTCTTCCATCCTGTCCAAATTATTTTTTATTTACCATAAATAATCAATATGTCTAAATGATTGAAGGTTATATAATTTATGATTTGTGAAGGAAAAGACAAAGATAATACAAAAACACAACAAAAAGACAGTGTTTTATGATTGTAATGATTAGATCATGCCCCAGGGTCAGATATTTAAATCTTACACATAATATCATAACTCTTTACCCCCTCGGGCCCTTAACTTTCTTGAAATCTTACCCCTAGGCTGTGTAGAACATAAATTATCTAAAAACAGTCAGGTAATGTTATTTAGCCTGGCTGACTGGACTAGTTAGTTCTGATAAGAAATTTGTAAGTGAGATAAGAAGTATACAGGTGTTTTATAAAATAGTTTGGTGATATATCTTTATTTCTTACAGATCCTATACAGACAGCATGGTTTAGTTCACCAGAGAAACTTATAGGAGAAAGACTATATCAGGAGTGAGGCTTGAAACCAGGGACCTTTCATCTGACTTTATCATTCCAGACACTGACTGAAACACAAGCTGTAGAAGGGAACATTTCAGTCCAGATTTTAAATAACCAATATTCCAGTCCTTCAACGTATGTCTACCTAAGTTAAGATAAAGTGTGTTTTACTACAGATTTACTCGAAGTGCTGCAGTCAAATCGAAACCAAGTTTTGGAAGCATTACATCAGTGATATTGTGATACGTTAAAGTGGGAAACACTGGCCAAGCCATTCAGTTTATAAGATATTGATTATATGTGAAAGATCTTTTACTGAAGAGTTTGTTCAATGTGTTCTTCATAATGTTCATCCTCATAAAAAACTGAAATTAATCACTTAAAAAAATCCATCAAGTGAAAAAAATCCATTTGAATTGTATCTGTGATATTTATTAAAAATCCAAAATGGCCAGCTTTTTTCGTCGGAGACGTGGCCTGTTATTTAAAGCTGTGATTGCCATTCCGTTGCTATGGATAGTTGTAGTTGTTGTGTTTAGTACGAGCAGCAAATTAAACTCAGATCAACCAAATTGGCAGCATGTGGAAATTGAGAAACGTGCAGAGGCGCCGTTACATGCACCTCCAAAGACACAACAGCAGCAGGAAAATATAGACAATGAACCTCAACATCATCATCAGAATATTCACAAAAATGACGCTGAAAGCAACGTGAATAAAATTGAGGATAAAAAAGAAGAAGACCATCGGTTAAAATTCAAGTCACATGAGAAACAGGAGGAAGAGGAGGAGCCAACCTACGATCCTAATAGTCCAGGTAAGTTTTGGAAAATTTTGATTTTCGTCTTTAAAAAAAAGGTAATAAAAAACCAGCTACTGTGTAACATACATGAAAATTTCTTGACCTTTTCTGAACTTTTTTCGTCAAAGCCAAACAATAGTTTTTACACGGCACTATCCCTCATTGATACCCTACATAATGATATTAGATTATGCTGATACTACTGAAAGAAAATCTATTGATTTATCCCTCCCTCCCTACCCTAGCTAGCTCTCCCCTACCCTAGCTAGCTCCCTCCCTACCCTAGCTAGCTCTCCCCTTACCTTAGTTAGCTGCCCCTACCCTACCCTAACTAGCTCTACCCTACTCTAGCTAACCCTCCCCTACCCTAGCTAGCTCCCTCCCTACCCTAGCTAGCTCTCCCCTTACCTTAGTTAGCTGCCCCCTACCCTAGCTAGCTCTACCCTACTCTAGCTAACTCTCCCCTACCAGAGCTAGCTCCCTCCCTGCCCTAGCTCCCTCACTCCCTACCCTAGCTAGCTCCCTCACTCCCTACCCTAAGTAGCTCCCTCCCTACCCTAGCTTTCTCCCTCCCTACCCTAGCTAGCTCCCTCCCTACCCTAGCTAGCTCTCTCCATACCCTAAGTAGCTCCCCCTACTCTAGCTCCCTCCCTCCCTACCCTAGCTGCTCCCTACTATCAAACAATCTGGTGACTGGGAGCTGACAGAAGTTATTAAACTGTTTAGTATTATTATTGATGGTTTATTTGTTTAGTAGCAATGTAAACTCTACTACAATAATCAGCTTATTGAGAAATACTCCATCTTATTTTATTTATACAAATACTGCCATGATTGATTATTATTTTATATTTATTTACCCTCAGATTTATACTTAAATTCCAATCTTATGTTCACAAAGTTCAGAATATAGATTCCATACACATTTTATATGCCTACAACTCAAATTCTGTTCTTATTTTATACGCCATCAACTAGGATTTCAAACTCATTTTAGTATATCTATGTATATATATTATTGTATATCCTCCTCATCCGTCTAAGTCTTGAAGAATTTAACATTCAATTTTTATATTGAAAACCTTGATTGCATCCAGTTGAAAATCTTAGGAATTGTATCATGATTTCGACTGTGTTTTACTGTCCATTTGAAATATATTGATGTTTGTTTTTTGTGTAATAATTGTGTTGATATGTTTAGATATGTATTAATTGTATATTGTAATATATTTACAGGAGAACAAGGTAAACCAGTAACTATTAACAAAGAATCCCTGGATAAAGAAGAACGAAGGAAATACGATGATGGTTGGCAGAAGAACGCGTATAATCAGTATGTCAGTGATATGATGTCATTACATCGTAGTTTACCAGACGTCAGAGACGAAGAGTAAGTATCAATTTAGAGATTTCATCTATTTTGTGTTTTTGCACCTTGTTCTAAACTTTGTATGTGTATCGGGGACACTGATGGCATCAATTTGCGCCATTCCAATTTCCATTCCGAAGTCTTTGGTTCTTGCAATTCCACTAAAACTAACTCGTTTTATGACGTCACTGTCAGTGATCTGTGTACATATCAATAGAAGTTTCTGGTAGATGACTGACAGTGACGTCATAAAACACGTTAGTTTTAGTAGAATTGCAAGAACCACAGACGTCGGAATGGAAATTGGAATGGCGCAAATTGATGCCATCAGTGTCCCCAATACACATACAAAGTTTAGAAATATGCTTTACAATCCCTTTAAAGTTAACAAATAACCACCAAGTCAGATGATAAGATATAATTCCATCTTAAACTCATTATTATAGTAACATTTTTAAATATCCCTGGAGCATGCAAAATACAAAACATTATGGCTAATTGTATGTAAACTTTCTCGTTGTTAGATATTAACGGGACAATATTCAATTTAGAAAATGTATAGTCAACACTTTGATATGATTTACAATTTGAGCTAATTTGTCTTGTTTGAATTAGAAAATTCATGATACTAATAATGGTAGCTAGCTAGATCTGTGGCGAATGAAATTAGACTAATTTAATTAGGTCATCGTTAATTAAATAACAAACAATTACAGACCAGATCTGACTTGAAATATAATTACCATAGCAACGATAAGATATAATACTGATATAGATTTTGTTTTCTTCAAATGGCCTCGAATCTAAAAAATTTGATCTTTAAAATGGTTTCAGAGAGACTTTATGATGATTGAAAAAATTGGGACTGTATTGATATACGTTATATATATTATCACCATGGAAACCAAGTTAATATTGAATCATACAGGATATATATTATGTTAAGAGTCAATAATTCAGGGGGGTATAGGATATCAGTTGAATATTTGGGAATATTTATGTTGTTAAGCAGATTACACAGTTAATAAACATGTATAGGGTGTATAAACAGTCAATGTTACAGTAAATGTCTTTGATTTTATTAAGACTGCACCTGAAAACTTGGATTTAAGATTTCAAAGCATTCTATTTCAGTCATGTGGGTTCATAAACTTTTTTGTCACCAAACTCTTATGAATAGTTCTTCACTGACCCCTAAATTTATTTTTCAAAGTATTATAAGACAACGAGTGATAACAAGGAAAAATTATTCTTTGATAGAAGAACTAATAGCCTTGGGAATCTCTCATGAACCCCATTGGGAATCTCTCATGAACCCCCTTGGGAATCTCTCATGAACCCCCTTGGGAATCTCTAATGAACCCCCTTGGGAATCTCTCATGAACCCTCTAATGAACCCCCTTGGGAATCTCTCATGAACCCCCTTGGGAATCTCTCATGAACCCTCTTGGGAATCTCTCATGAACCCCCTCGGGAATCTCTCATGAACCCTCTTGGGAATCTCTAATGAACCCCCTTGGGAATCTCTAATGAACCCCCTTGGGAATCTCTAATGAACCCCCTTGGGAATCTCTCATGAACCCCCTTGGGAATCTCTCATGAACCCTCTTGGAAATCTCTAATGAACCCCCTTGGGAATCTCTCATGAACCACCTTGGGAATCTCTCATGAATCCCCTTGGGAATCTCTAATGAACCCCCTTGGGAATCTCTAATGAACCCCCTTGGAAATCTCTCATAAATCCCCTTGGGAATCTCTCATGAACCCTCTTGGGAATCTCTAATGAACCCCCTTGGGAATCTCTCATGAACCCTCTTGGGAATATCTAATGAACCCCCTTGGGAATCTCTCATGAACCCCCTTGGGAATCTCTAATGAACCCCCTTGCGAATCGCTCATGAACCCCCTTGGGGTTAATTCACCCCACTTTATGAACCCAGTATACAGACAATTGGCACTTTAGAATTATGTAGGCTTACTGTATTTTTTCAAGCTGGGTTTTATCCAAGTTAAATTTTCTATTATAAAATGACTGTTACTTTTTCTGTGATTTAATTCAGATTTTAAAATCAAATTCATACTTGAATAGAATCAAGTGACAATTTTCCCATTAAAGTCAATATGTCTATTATACCTATAGTCAGACATGCCAAACCGAGCTGTTACATAAAATATGTTGAAAATAAATTGAATAGAAAATTTCAGGCATAAAATATGTTGAAAATAATACAATTTATATCTTTGTTGTCAGTTGCGAATATAAATAATTGTTTGATTTTTTTTTTAAAAGCAATATTTCTAGTCAGACGTGACATCCAAATAAAGGAAGAAAAACATGTCTATAACAACTTAGGTTTCTAAGTGGATCCTTTCTCCCAGCTGGTCCTTGGCCAAACTTCTTGGAATTAATTGATCTTTCCCAGATTATCTGTACTCATTTACAGCTGAATAAAGGAGGTCTCTTTCAAGGTCAATGGATTTTCACAACTGATCAAGGTCTAAACTTACAACAACGGCAACAACCACCATTTGTTTTTAACATAGTATTATATTGTCATAATTGTAAAGAACAGCAATCTAACTCATTGTGCTATAAAACCTCACATAAAATAAACAACTTAAGTTCCGTGTGGATCCTTTCTCCCAGCTGGTCCTTGGCCCAGCTCTCTTGGTATGATTGTAAAGAACAACACTCTAAATCACTGTGATATAGAACCTCACATATAATAAAGAAACCAGGTACTAACGATCCAAACCGCAAAACGAAACCCAAAATCCAAAAAGATATTTTGACAAAACATAGGTAACAGCTTATGAACTTTTCACATAAGGTATTATATCAATCATAAAAAGAAAGAAAGAAACATCTATATTTTACAAGGATAACAACTTAAGTTCTGTGTGGATCCTTTCTCCCAGCTGGTCCTTGGCCAAACATCTTGGTTTTGATCTTACAAGGATAACAACTTTGGTTCCGTGTGGATCCTTTCTCCCAGCTGGTCCTTGGCCAAATCTCTTGGTATTGATCTTAAATGTTAAATGTCATGTAAAAAAAAATCATGTCTGGCAGTTTGAAGCAAATCAACAACCCTGTTGTGTTGAATTGACAATTCTGTTTCAAGTATTTTCTTTACAGCCATTCAGTGTATATCAATTTATAAGACAAAGACTCCATTGTTGATATATATCACCATGATACTTGACTTGTCATTCTATCTTGTTAAAACTCGTTAAAATTTGATACTCTCGGAATGTCTAATTATAATTTTAGCTAATTAAAGAAAAATGAAATCTGAAATCGATCAGTCAAGATTTCTACAGTTTTTATCACTCAATGTCATAAATGTCTAGAAATAAGATACTTACAAAAGATTTAAAACAAGAAAATTTTTAAAAATAAAAGATTAGAATTCTGAGTGATTAAAACGAAACATGAAACTATGAGAATAAAAGAGATTAATAAAAGGATATCGAAGAATGGATTGAAAACAATGCTCTAAAAGAAGGAGAAATATTTAATCGTGAAATTGCTTCATACAACATTGACATAGAAGCTATACCAGTTGTTCAGATCATAATTGTATTGTACTGGCAGCGAATCCATTATTTACAGTTTTGTTTTTCTGTTTTCTATACGCCCACATGAAAGATAGGCGTATATTGTAATCACCCTGAAAGTCCATCCGTTCACATTTGGTTCGTGCTCACTCTACAGGCTACAATTCTTTACTGATTTTTTTGATTTTGTGTGTTAATAACCGCGTTTCCACTGAGAATTGTTAAGGAAAGCTAGCTCTAAGCTAGCCTAAATCTAGCTTTATTGCCGAATAAGTTTTTCTGGTTCCGCAAAGGACTTTAGTCTCGATCATAAATGTCACACATTATAGACAGCACACGATCTACAAAACTCACCTTTCACTCTACAAGTTAATTAAGAGCGCGCGCCCCCTATTGCCGAACAAGAGAAAGCTGGCTTTTTTGTGTTTCCACTGAGTAAATGAAAGCCGGCTTTCATTTGGCCCCCGATAAATTGCCGAACGCGAAAAGCTTCAATTGCCGAACCGTTACGGCTTAAAGCCGGCTTTTTGTGTCAGTGGAAACACAGTTATTATCATTATGAAGATGATCCCTATTGATTTCCGTGATGATTGGATAATTTTTTATTTCCGTTTCGCAACATTCATATATTGCAATAGAATGTCACAGTTGCATGGTTGTAGCTCTCTCCTTGCATTGTTCAGGCTATTGTTGACCTTCCTCATGATCAGTGAAGTGGGTACGAAGGGTTGCCTATTGGAATGAATCACTAATATGTATGTACAATGAAAAATCAGCTTTAAATTAGTAATGATAGTCTGAGAATGACATTTGGTTGATGAAAATATCAACTCGGGCACCAGTCTAATTAAAATCAGACCCTAATTTCGTTCATTCGTTCGTTTTTTTTAAAATCCGGTATTTTAACCACTACATTGGGGTCTGAGAACCAGACGCGATAGGAAACGTTCATGTTAACTTTGACCTTACCTTGATAAACATGACCTGATATGCTAGTCTACAGCACTTATGAATCCTAGAATGCACCTATTATTCGCGAACAAAATCCCAGCGCGGGAGAGGGCAAAGATCTGATTGGTTAAAACAAATGTCATTAAGGTTAGGTCAAAGTTAACGTGAACGTTTCCTATCGCGTCTGGTTCTCAGACCCTAATGCAGTGGTTAAAAACCGGATTTAAAAAAACGAACGAACGAAATTAGGGTCTGATTTTAATTAGACTGCTCGGGCACATACCATTTTGAAATTAAAAACTAGTGTTAAGGGTATTGATTGGGCTAGCGTTCGAGAAAAAAAACACAAGATGGAATTTTTGCGAATTACTTATTATTTTTGGGCTCAGATTGTAGATAATTATTATTACTTTATTTTTAAACTATATAGAATGAAAGAAACCGACAAGAAATTAGGTATTTCGTTAGTTTTTACTAAAAAATAAGGAAAAAGTAGAAAAATGTGTCTTGGTTGGTACAAGATTTCTCAGCCATTTTTTATTGGAAAATTACAATCTTGATCTTGATTGAAAGCTTATTCAATAAGGAAGAAACGTACAGAGAGTTTTTTCGAAAATTCTAATTAATTTGGCCCCTGGAAAATGTTTGTAAAATTTTCGTAAATTTTCGTATTTCCATGGTAACCACCAAAATAATATTTTTTTTTGGAAAATTGCTCTGTACGTTTCTCGGCAATGTAATTGTCTACATTTATGCCAAGTTTGATGTAGATTGATCCATTCACATTTTTTTAAACTTGTATCAAAGGTTTGAAATGTCAAATTTTTATGACATTTTTGAAAGGGCTGTCAACTCATTAAAAAAAATCTGATTGACATGAAATCAACCTTAAACTATCGAGAAGGACCCCAAATCATCAACAAATGCACAACAAGTCTCAAGAAATCATTATTTCATATACTTATTCCATTTTTTCATAACGTGAAATAGCCCAAGTAACACCCTTAAGGTGATATGAGAATAAAATTCCCATAAAAAAGCACTGGCCTAGGTCATGAATCTAGAACTATATATTTTAAAGTGTATGTTAAATTTGTACTTTAAGAGATTATGTAACAAAGGGAATTAAAAAAAGTTAACTTGGTGAAAATAAGACGTAAATAAATAACGTTTGTACACTATACATTATAAACATTCACAGTGACGTTCTTCGTAATCAGAGTTCTAATCCTTCAGTAAATATTTCTCTCCGTTTTCAACCAAAACTTAAAACATATTGTGTAATGAGGGATATATCGTTTGGAAATAACTGAAATTCAGTTTTTAGAATTCTTAAAATAATTTGGTTGTTTTTGTCATGTGAAAGCGTAATTTTGAGGTTATGACAACAAATAATTGAAATGAAATCTTTCTGAATATTTTTATTTTCATTGTCAAAATGATTAAGAAAGCATATTTATTGTTCAAAGCCAAATACACAGATATCTTTTTATGTACTTGTTATTTCTATGTGCACCGTTAAGACATCAACTTTAATCATAAGATTATATGCAACAAATGATTTGTGCAAAAAATAAAGTTATTATACATGAAGGAATCAGTCAATTTAAGTTTGTCCTGAAACTTCTTCAGAAGGATTCTAAATTGTCCTAGGACAAAGTTCAATTTCAGTTTCTCCAATTAGACTAGGATTTTAAATCCTATATACAAGAACTGATAAAAAAAACTGAGTTTCTACTGAGAGAAAAAGCCTGCTTTAATCTATCTTTTGTGTGATTCAACTGGGCCAACTGCTTAACTGCTGCAGTTATCAAAGTTTTTTGGTTGGGCAATTTATTGGGGGCCAATTGAATGCTAGCTTTTTTCACCTTTACGCAGTGGGGAATGCACATATGTTCCTTCTATTTAACGAATACGTTAGAACAGGCCTTCTCAAATGGCGGCCCACGGGCCAAATCCGGCCCGCGACACCCTAAAAAATGGCCTCTCAAAAGTGCCTAAACGCTCTGCTTGCTATGAAAAGTCTGCGTTTTGTACATTGTGAGTCAATAATGTGCAACTTGGTCAGTTGAAACATGGTGTATATTGCATTCTCGAAAATACTGATCATTCCCCTTTAATTTAAGAATAAATAGTAATTGAAAGAATACTTTCTTTGTTCAGAATAATATGAATTATATTTTTCTATTTCCAGATGTAAATCGGAACAGTATCGAAGTGAACTGCCCGATACGAGCGTGGTAGTTTGTTTTCACAACGAGGCTTGGACAGTATTATTACGTACCATACACAGTATTCTAGACAGATCTCCTAAACATTTAATTAAAGAAATCATTTTAGTCGACGACTTTTCTGACATGGGTACGTATCTTTAAAAGGTTGAATTCTGACTTATGGAGTTGAACCCGCCATGGCCAATGCTTTCGAGAGTCGGCACGGTGTCGGCTTTCACCCCCTATCACCTAACAACAGGGGCCTGTTATAACTTTATTTTATGGAATATGGCCATTTGATTGGTTAAACAGGCTGTAATGGATGACCAATCAGGAGACTGAATTGCTTAAATTAGCCTAAGCTACGTTTTTATGAACGAATCTGAATCTGTATCCTGTAAGAACTGCTTGTGATATGGTAGGAAATTCAAACCCATGGCGCCTAATTACCTAGAAGATGAAAATCTTATTCTGTTTCATAATTCCCATGATTTCTTTTGTCTTAGTGGAAAATTGCGTGGGGCCTTTTGTCTGTTGGGACTTTTGTCTGTTGGGGCTCTTGTCCTAGTGGAAAATTGTTTAGGGGCTTTTATCCGTTGGGGCTTTTGTCCGTTGAGGCTTTTGTCCGTTGAGGCTTTTGTCCGTTGTAGCTTTAGTCTGTCTACCATTTCAAATATAAAGTTCTAACCAGTCTTTACTATCCAAATTAGATCTTATTACATTTTATGTTATATCGCTGAATTATTTGCTGATGAAGTCTATGAAATTCTGTCATTTTGTCATAAATATCAGATGAGTTCTGAACCTTGGAAACTTCTCGTTCAATATCTTCACTTTATAACTTAATTAAATTGTTAGCTCTTTTACTTTAGCCATAGATTAGGTTGACTAGACGATATTTTGACATGGATTGTCGATATAGCGTACAATTTAATATTTTTCACTTAACGATAAGTTATAAACGACTTACTGTCTGACCAAATGTCACAACTGTCATATTACTTATACAGCGCCCTCTATCGTGGACGTGTCAAGTTGATTATCTAGTCAAACTGTACGTCTAAAACTAATTGAATTAAGAAAGAAATTAAACTATGTATAGACAGGCGAATCAATATCATATTGCTGCGTTATTAGGTTATAAGTAGTCCAAGCGTATGAATCTATTGGTGATGTGGTAATTAACGATATTGAAAACCTGTTTGATGAAATTGATGAAGAAAAGTCACTCGGTGCAGACAAAATGTCTTTGATATTATAAATTGTAGTGAAAATGAAATTTAGACTGGAAACTAATTGATTTCATCACATCATAAAGTTCATTATGATACACCTACCTGATGCTTTCAATCTTAACTCATTCTCTTTAGTTAAAACAGGTGCAATAAAAGTAGGATGTAAAACTCCATTTCATTTTTGAGTCTACTAGCCTCATTTTTATTTTAACGCTTATAACATGACGTTAAGTAACATTTATATACATTGTCGAACTTTTCATTATGAAATACTTACTTTTCAAATACTTATTACTCAAATTTTATTATTTCAGATCATATCATAAACCCAATAGTTTTCAATCATTTTCCAATTCATTCTATCATATTCAAATTTTAATAATTTCGCTTCATTTGATTTTCGTTCATATTTCAGATCATTTAAAGACGCCATTAGAAGATTATGTGAATAAATTAAAGAAAGTAAAAGTAGTAAGAGCTAAGAAACGTGAAGGATTAATAAGAGCCAGGTTACTGGGTTTCGCTGCTGCTACTGGTGATACCGTTACTTTCCTTGATTCACATTGTGAATGTGCTAAAGGTAAGAATTCTTAATGTGTTTTATTCTGTTAAAGTGATTGTAAAGAGGTTTTCTAAACTCTGTATGTATATCGGGGACACTGATACCATCAATTTGTGCCATTCCAATTTCCATTCTGACGTCTGTGGTTCTTGCAATTCCACTAAAACCAACGTGTTATATGACGTCACTACCAGTGATCTACTGGAAGCTACTATTGATATCTATGCAGATCACTGGTAGTGACGTCACAAAACGTGTTAGTTTTTGTGGAATTACAAGAACCACATACGTCGGAATGAAAATCGAAATGGCGCAGATTGATGCTATCAGTATCCCCGATACATATACAAAGTTTAGAAAACCTCTGCACAATCCCCTTAATCCTTCATCTCTTATTTGGGAATCTACATAGAAATAAAAATCTGCACAAGCAAGACAATTCTGTTAATCAAAGTTTGAGTAATAGTTGTGCAGTAGTGGATTCTCAAAAGAGAAGTACCATCAAATGTTTCGACACCCGCCACTACTATCAATCACTCATTAACAGTTTTAAAGTTTCAAAAGCATTCTTCAGCCAAATTCAACTTTCCCCATCAAAGAAATCTGAAGTTTATAAAAAGAAATTGAAATTGAAGTTTACACTTAATTCATTATAAGTATAATGTGATGTAAAGACTGGATAATAAAAGAAGTGAGTTATTGAACTGGATGATAAAGTAAATGTATTTTGAAGTGATCTTCAGACTGTATCAACGTTCCGAGTGGTAATTTGTCAATCACTATGAAAGGATATCATGTCGTTTGAATCGAGGTTTATTTCAAACTAAACGAGATTTCACTAAACCATAAAATAACAAAGAATAATTTCGTCTCCGCGTAATGAACTTTAAAGTAGGTCTTCAACGTATTTGATACATCGTTAGTTTAAAATTAGATCTTTAGAAGGTCGCAGACGAAATTAAAAGATTCCGTACGGAAAATACATCATGGTCAGAAGATAATTAGGGAGTATCACGAGAGCTGGTTGGCACGGTTTCATCTTAGACACCTTCGTAGGGTCGTTTGGTCGTTAAAGTAATTATAATTGACTAGTCTAATCTAATTATATAATTAAGTTTAAATTACTTGACACGTTCATTTGCCAGGAAACAGACATATTATACCTTCTAGGGGAGAAATAAACTTTCAATAGGCACATTGTACATTAATTTCTTTTTTTTTTGGTCTATATGTTGTATATTGTATGTATGTTTGTCCCCATGGGCTGGGTGTGAGACAGGACCGTATCACTCGTGGTATTGAGCCTAATTTCTGACCCATGTAAAATAAAGAATTTATTATTATTATTATTATTATTAATACGCCAGCCGGAGCCTGTTTCTTAAAAAATCTTACGATTAAAAATTGTCATAAATGTGGAATTGTTCATTGTAAAATGCTGAACTTACGACAAAATTTATCGTAAGATTTTTTGAAAAACAGGCCCCTGATCTTTAGTTACAGAGGGAATTTCTTGAAGATATTTCTTTAAATATTTGTTATTTATAGAATTATAAATTCAAGAATAAAAACAAAAGAGTGTATCTTTCTCCTTATCTGATTGGTCAATCACTAATATTCCTTTTAAATTTAGTTTCGTTAACCAATTATATTGCGGTATTTCCTAAAATAGGAATTTATCTGACAACACTTAAATATGTGGATATACTACTTCTGAATTTATTACATACGAAAATAGTAATGTTATACAGTTCTATTTTTGACTTTCAAACACTGATATTTATAGAAACAGCAATTTGAATGTTTAAAATTGGACGGGGAGTTGTGAACACTATTATGGATAAGATTAGCTAACATTTTATTGATCGAATTGATAGCATATCCCTTTATGATATAGGTTGAATCTTACAATTTATGTGAATAGTTTATATATATATACATCTATATAGTAAATGTAAAGACACCAAATTTTAATTTTATCTGAATAAGATTACTCGCTAACCTGAAGGTCCAGGGTTCCATCCTGGCATGGGTCGAGATGATACGTTCGTATTTTTCAATCTGGTTTCCCCCTGTCAGTGATGCAGGTCGGAGGGGCTGACATGGAAAAGCGTCTAGTCGTTCTGATGGCACAATAAACCGAGGCTCCGTGTGCTATTGGCTGTGCACGTTAAAGATCCCTCGACAGTTGGAAATCGAAAATAAGAGCAGACTAAAGCCGCTGTCCTGTTCCCTCATTGCATACTGCATGGCGTTTGCCCGTCCTCAATTAGCCCATATAGGTGCAGAGAAGTAGGGCGTAAAACTCCATTCATTTCATTTTTTATCTGAATTAGATTATATTTCTGGTAGAATGTTACTTTTAAATGAAAACTTGAAATATTCAGTTCTATCTTTAGGTTAATAATTGATTTTTCTATCATAGAAATTTCATGTGAAAATGACCCAGAAGTCTAAGATAATCAGTTCTATTTCCGAGTTGATATTTCAATTCATACTTGATAGAAAATGATGAGAAAAGGAGAAAGGTATACCTCAGCGGTAAATGAAATGAATGGAGTTTTACGTCCTACTTTTTTGCACCTATAAGGGCTTATTGAGGACGGGCAAATGCCATGCAGTGTGAAATTTTACCAGAACAGCACATTAGCCTGCTCTTATTTTTGATTTCCAACTGTCGAGGGATCTTTAACATGCACAGCACACAGGACCTCGGTTTATTGTCCCATCCAAACGACTATCCGCTTTTTCCATGTCAGCCCCTCCGACCTGCATCACTGACAGGGGGTAATTGGGTTGAAATATTCGAAGGTATCATCTCGACCCATGTCGGGATTGAACCCTGGACCTTCAGATTAGTCAACAAGCGTCTAACTCACTGAACCACCGCAGCTCCCATACCTCAGTGGTGGAACAATACAGTGTATATTTTCTACCAGTAGCTAGTGTATGAATACACCAGTTGTAATAACACGATGTAGGTCAGGAGAATGATAAAAGCATAAATCTGTCAAAACATAAATATGTCATTTATTCAGAAAATGATATCAAAAATTGTGCATTAATGTTTGAAAAGTAAGCTTTTAATATTTCACTAGGCTTGATGTGCTCTTACTAAGAATTTAACTGATGGGTTTAAACCTCTAATGCCTGTGATTGTGAAAGATTGGTCATATTGAAGATTGAAACTGTCATTTACAGTTAACAAGCTCAATCTTATAGGATAACATTCAGCAATTTTAAGATTTTTGCATTGAATATATGTAGATGGTCTGCAGAAGTACTAGAACTGCATGAATATCACATAATCCTTCTAATTATACCACCACCTCAACATCTTCCATTTCTGTATAAGGCATAATCTCACTAAAATACAATTATGACTATTCGCTGATATTTATGGATACACAGGGATTTGAGGGCTGCAATTTTTAGGGAGAGTTGTGAACACTATTACTGATTAGCTAACCTAAAAGATTGCAGGTTCTTTAAGACTAAAGTTTTACTGGTAGATCAGATTAGTGAACATATCCCTTTAATAGGTTAGGATAATTTGGGAAAGGTTATTGCTACAAGGTATAGTCTAGAACTATAATAGTCAAACTGGATCCTTTAACACATCAATCATTATCCATGTTAAAATAGAAAATATATTTTTTCCTAATAATACAACAATGATAGCATCACTTTAACTGATAATGTCATTACCAAATATGGAAGCAAAAAATGTCTGTGATAATTGGAATATGTCTTGCAGACATTCCGGTACCGGTATAATGAGGCCTATGTTGGTTTTATTCCATCTTAGCTTGACATTAAGACATGGCGCTAGAGTTCCAACTGATTGTTAAAGTTAAAACGAGTTCCACACTGACAGTTTTATTGCTGTTTTCTCTGATTTATTCCGACGTACAGAAAAACAGAAAAGAAATATCATCAAAGTGAAAAAAATGACATGATTTCGAGAATCTGTGTCAGCTTCTACGACTCTAAACAATTCCTTTTTTTTATCAACCTTGAATTTAAATTGGTTTACAGGATTATGTTTGATTCTTGCTCTCTGTTATAATGTTAGTTCTTAAAGGAGCACGTTCAAAATCCATTCTACAATATTACCTTAATCTCTATAAGAGGAATATTTTTTAGGTTTTCTAAACTTTGTATGTGTTTCGGGGACACTGATAGCATCAATTTGCGCCATTCCAAGTTCCATTCTGACGTCTGTGGTTCTTGCAGTTCCACTAAAACTAACGCGTTTTATGACGTCATTTAGAGTGATCTGCATAGATATCAATGGTAGCTTCCGGTAGATCACTATTAGTGACGTCATAAAACGCGTTAGTTTTAGTGGAATTGCAAGAACCACAGATGTCGGAATGGAAATTGGAATGGTGCAAATTGATGCTATCAGTGTCCCAGATACACATACAAAGTTTACAAAAACCTCTTTACAATCCCTTTAAGCTAATTAATAATAGATCACTAGCTTACCAATGGAACTTCTTCAAAGTTGTGTGTTTTAAGCAGAGAGTAAAAGGGAAGTCTATTGAAACTTTTAAAGAGTATGTACATGTATAGTTAGTCATTGCAAGAAAGTCTGCAACAAGGGCAGATTCAATGGGGGACTCCTCCCCTATTTTTGTCCGACAGTGCATATCCTGATAGCAAATTTGAGCCAACCCTCTCTAAAAATTTGCTGCTCGAAATGCCATTGAATTTGAAGCATGTTATATTTCAGAGCCCCCCCTTCTCTAAATCCTGGATCCACCCCTGTGCAATATCATGAAAAAGGTTCTGCAATAAGACTCTTGGATTATTTAAATATTTCAGGCTGGTTGGAACCATTATTAGACAGAATTGCCGCCAACAGATCCAATGTTGTCTGCCCAGTTATAGACGTTATCGAAGACGACTCCTTTAAATACCAGTATGGTAGCGCCAAGGCAACCAGTATCGGAGGCTTTGATTGGAACATGCAGTTTACGTGGCACGCCATTCCTGATTATGAACGAAAAAGACGAAGCAACGACATTGCTCCTTTAAGGTAAGAAATTTTTGTTAT
This sequence comes from Lottia scabra, assembly GCA_029955415.1. Lineage (NCBI taxonomy): Eukaryota > Metazoa > Mollusca > Gastropoda > Lottiidae > Lottia > Lottia scabra. The sequence continues at coordinate 2,492,451 of JARJEI010000018.1, read as the reverse complement.
GAATACCAAATTAAAGGGATTGTAAAGTGATTTTCTTAACTTTGTATGTGTATCGTGGACACTGGTAGCATCAATTTGCACCATTCCAATTTTCATTCCGACGTCTGTAGTTCTTGCAATTTCACTAAAACTAACACGTTTTATCACATCACTGACAGTGATCTACTGTAAGCTAATATTGATATTTATGCAGATCACTGTCAGTGATGTAAATCCCTTTAAGTTAAAGTAAATTTTTTTTTGTGTAATGCAGTATAAGCCTAACTCTATTTCTGCGTATTTCATAGGGATATGAATGTGTAATAAAACTCCCCATGATAAACATTGGTTGACTAAGTAACAATTTTTTTCCGTGATTCACTTGAACTTGAGTTTTTGCCTCGTATGCTTTTTACTCTTACCCTTTTCTTACTGTTAAACTTGTTTTTACAGGTCACCAACTATGGCTGGAGGGTTATTTACAATTCATCGAGAATATTTTGAACATTTAGGAACATATGATCCTGGTATGGATATTTGGGGCGGGGAAAATTTAGAATTATCTTTTAGGGTAAGTAACAGTCCAAATTTTTAATGAACTTTTTGCCAAATTTTACATAACGGTTATGAACTATTTTGAAATATATCGTGGAAATTGGCTTGAACGTTCGCTTTAAAATTGAAGGCAATAAAGATTTATGATATCAACAATATAACTCCCTGGAGACTGTATGATATTTTAAAATTGCATTTTATCTTGATTTTCTTTAATAATGCCCTATCAATACTGTTTTATTTCATACTTTACCACACCATTTCAGACTTCAAGTCAGGAGAGCATATAAAATATAATGGCTTTATCCTGCTATGAATTTTAAAAATAATTGTCTGAATGGGGATTATTTTTCCTTTATAAAATATAGGATGTTAATAGTTTGAAATTTTGTCTTGCGTTTCCCTCGATAAATAAGATCGAGAAATTTAAACATAAAGAAGGAATCTTTGTTGAACAGTTTAAAAGTCTCAGTTTTAAGTCTGTAGTCTCTAACTATTCATGTCATTTACTTTCATGCTGGGGCCTTATTCTTGAAAACTTAACTTAAATTTTGGCAGATTTGTTTAGTCAGGCATGAATTGATCTCGTTGCACCTCATGATTTTGACCTTTATAGTAGTGGCGGGTGTCGCGCGCGAAGCAGACCATGCTTACTCTTTTTGAAACACCTGATGGTACTTCTTGTATGGGAAGATCACTACTATATAATTATTGCACCCGATTTTGTCATGCTCTGGACGAGATTTTTGATTAATGGAATTGTTTTGCTTGTACGGATTTTTATTAATACATCAATCTGATTGGACCATAGGACTACATTTAAAATCAATTTTAGTGATTGACCAATCATATGACTAGAATACTAAAATCATCTTAAGTTAAGTTTTCAAGAATAAGGCCCCTGAACAAGATTATTTGCCAGTGAAGAAAATGTGAGTGATCGAAAAAAAACGAGTAGTGAATTTAAAACGATAGTATTCTAAAATTAAAATAATATTTTCCAGTTTTAATAGGCTCTTTAGACTGCGTGTGATTTTTCCTCTATTTTAAACCATGTGATTTATGATAAAAACTTGCCAGTCAGACTCAAGTGTTCGTGCAGGAAATAATTAAAATATAAAAAATATTTTAAAATGTGGAAAGGAAATCAGATGAAATGGAGACTTGATATTTATAAGGTCAAAAACTTGAATTTTAATTTGGAACGAAAAAAGATGATCAAAAGAACTTATGAAATATGTATATTAAAAAAATATCTCTAGAACATAAATGGTAAAATATAGTAAAAATGAAACAATTTTGATGCCTGAAAAAAATATAATGATATTTGAATTTTCATTGTTGAAAAATCATCAGGTGAAACAACATCAGGTGAAACAACATCAGGTGAAACATCATCAAGTGAACTCAGAAATCAGTGATGAAAGATCCAGTTCAGATGTAAATTAACAGAAATTTTTAATTTGTTGTCCTATAAAAGTCTTTTGTGTTTGCATCTGAACAGAGGCTGGTCTAATTACAGTTCAGTTTCATTGGTGCCAAGCACCCCTTGACAATTTTCATGTCCCTTCTCCATCTCATTTGAGTTTCTTCAGTTATTAGTCAAATTCAGGGCTGCTGATTTTGCTTTGTTGTCTATTTTTGTAACACCAAGTATAGGTTAGCCTTCTTGTGTTTTTATGCCAGTCAAAATGCAAGATTCTTTGATTCCTAAATAATAATAATAATAATAAACTCTTTATTTTACATGGGTCAGAATTAGGCCCAATACCACGAGTGATAACGGTCCTGTCCCACACCCAGCCCATGGGGACAAACATAGATACAATATACAACTTTTAGACACGCAAAAAAAAAAAGAATTAATGTACAGAGTTTGATGATTTAGAGATCAAGTACATGACCACAAATATTACCTCTCACATATAATAAAAATCCATACTAGCAAAACAATTCCGTCAATCAAAAATCTCGTCCAAAATCATGACAAAATCGAGAGAAATAGTTGTATAATATTTGTATATCTTGTGTTTGATAAATAAGTGATGAAGAGTTATCTACCATGATATCTAGACACTATAATGACTGTGATATATTAATTATTGATTTCTTCTTTCTTCATGTTAGTTATATTGTTTGATCTTATATAAAAACAATGATTAATACTGAAATGAATTGTTGTTTGATAGCTGTGTCAATTCAGGGGGGTAGACTGAGGGGTAAAGGTTGAGTTAAACTTGCGTTCTGTTCTGTGGCATTTCAGGGGTAAAGGCTAGAGTTAAACTTGCGTTCTGTTCTGTGGCATTTCAGGGGTAGAGGCTAGAGTTAAACTTGCGTTCTGTTCTGTGGCATTTCAGGGGTAGAGGCTAGAGTTAAACTTGCGTTCTGTTCTGTGGCATTTCAGGGGTAGAGGCTAGAGTTAAACTTGCGTTCTGTTCTGTGGCATTTCAGGGGTAAAGGCTAGAGTTAAACTTGCGTTCTGTTCTGTGGCATTTCAGGGGTAAAGGCTAGAGTTAAACTTGCGTTCTGTTCTGTGGCATTTCAGGGGTAAAGGCTAGAGTTAAACTTGCGTTCTGTTCTGTGGCATTTCAGGGGTAAAGGCTAGAGTTAAACTTGCGTTCTGTTCTGTGGCATTTCAGGGGTAAAGGCTAGAGTTAAACTTGCGTTCTGTTCTGTGGCATTTCAGGGGTAAAGGCTAGAGTTAAACTTGCGTTCTGTTCTGTGGCATTTCAGGGGTAGAGGCTAGAGTTAAACTTGCGTTCTGTTCTGTGGCATTTCAGGGGTAAAGGCTAGAGTTAAACTTGCGTTCTGTTCTGTGGCATTTCAGGGGTAGAGGCTAGGGGTAAAGGCTAGGGGTAAAGGCTAGGGATAGAGGCTAGGGGTAGAGACTAGGGGTAGAGGCTAGGGGTAAAGGATAGGGGTAAAGGATAGGGATAGAGGCTAGGGGTAAAGGCTAGGGGTAAAGGCTAGGGGTAGAGGCTAGGGGTAAAGGCTAGGGGTAGTGGCTAGGGGTAAAGGCTAGGGTTAAAGGCTAGGGGTAGAGGCTAGGGGTAAAGGCTAGGGATAGAGGCTAGGGGTAGAGGTTAGGGGTAAAGGCTAGGGTTAAAGGCTAGGGGTAAAGGCTAGGGGTAGAGGCTAGGGTTAAAGGCTAGGGTTAAAGGCTAGGGGTAGAGGCTAGGGGTAAAGGCTAGGGATAGAGGCTAGGGGTAGAGGTTAGGGGTGTAGGTCAAGTATAATGAGCCAAGTCAGTGTTACAAAAATTGTTTGCTATTGTAAATTCCTGAATACCAATAGCCATCACTCCTTCAAAATATAAAATTCTCTAGTACCAATAGATAACAGTGATTCCTGTCCATGCTATCATATTTATTAAACAATCACAATCATTATATTTCCCCCAATAGTCTTTCATTATAAATAACCATGGATAAGTGATCACCTTTATTATTGTATATTTCCGAACATAATGCTCACCCATGTATAATGCAGACTCCTTCCTTACCCCATCAAAATCAGGAAAAATTCATTTACCCATGTATAGTGCGGACCCCTTGTTGACGAAAAAATTGAAGTTGGCATAACAATTACAAAATGGCGGCCAGACAATATTAACTTGGGAATCACTAGTGAAAAATTCAAATTATTTAAGTCACCATGTATAAAGCGCACCCCTTGTTTGACGGGTACTTTTCAGGGTAAAAAAGTGTGCACTATACACAGAAATATATAATACCTACCAGTGATTAAGTTATTACATGTACTATATTATGTTATATTCTCTTTCATTATGATAATATATAATTGTAGGTATGGATGTGTGGTGGAACATTAGAAATTATACCCTGTTCTCATGTGGGTCATATCTTCCGTAAACGCAGTCCGTATAAATGGAGGACAGGAGTTAATGTAGTAAAAAAGAATTCAGTGAGACTGGCTGAAGTTTGGATGGATGAATATAGAGATTATTATTATGAAAGATTTAATCATGATTTGGTGAGTATCCCTTCAGAAACTAACTTATACCCCCTCATTATTGATATCCGTTGGTTGAAAAAGTGCCATTGGTAAAGTTGAGCTGACCAGCCGCAGCCATAAACATAAAGAAAATACAAAAATACAGCTTCAATTATCCTTCCTGCAGTGTGTCAAATAGCTAAAACCCCAGAGCTTCCAAAGGCTTCCTGGTGGACCCCCCCAACAGACTATCGAGATCCCTGCTCGACCCCATCCGTTAATTCGCCCCGCTCGCAAGGTCAATATATTATGTTGGCTCATCTTTACCATTGCACCCCCAGTTTCGAAAACCTGGATATGCCACTGCTTGTACCCTCAATTGAAACCCCAAATTTTTATGGGGAGAAACCCCCCTGCACCTTTAATTCTTCTGTATTCAGAACTTCAACCCTGGCATTTGTCTCCTATGTCCCTATACATGTATACCTATAGCTGTTCTAAAAACTGGCATGAGCTAAACATAAACTTATAAATTTTTAGGGTGAATTTGGTGATGTGTCTGCAAGAAAAGAATTACGTAAAAATTTAAAATGTAAAAGTTTTGATTGGTTTGTGAAAAATGTTTACCCAGATTTATTTGTTCCTGGTGAATCAATTTCTTCAGGGGAGGTAAGTGCTATTTATTTTTGATTATTTAACAGTTGTCTTATAAAGATAAGATAAAGTCGAGGTGGTAGATCAAGTGGTAACTTCACTCCAATATTTATTACATGTAGAATGTAGAATGTAGAATGCTCAATTCTGGTTTTGTTTGACATTTAGAGGAATAAGTTAAATTAATTTTTGAATGTATATTAAATTAATTTTTGAATGTATATTGAATTAACTTTTAAATCTAGATTAAATTAACTTTTAAATTTATATTAAATAAACTTTTAAATTTGTATTAAATTAACTTTTAAATTTATATTAAATTAACTTTCAAATTTATATTAAATTAGCTTGACTTTTAAATCTATAATAAATTAACCTTTAAACGTATTTGAAATCAAATTTTAAATCTATATTAAATTAGCTTTTAAATCTATATTAAATTAATTTTAAAATATTTTAAATGTATTTTAAATATATTAAATAAACTTTTAAATGTTTTTTTAAAATAACTTTAAAATGTATTTCATTTAACTTTTAAATCTATACTAAATTTACTTTTAAATCTATACTTAATTTACTTTTAAATCTATATTAAGTTAACTTTTAAATTTATATTAAATTAACTTTTAAATTTATATTAAATTAACTTTTAAATCTATACTTAATTTACTTTTAAATCTATATTAAGTTAACTTTTAAATTTATATTAAATTAACTTTTATATCTATATTAAATAAACTTTTAAATCTATATTAAATAAACTTTTAAGTCTATATTAAATGTATTTTAAATATATATTAAATTAACTTTCGAATACATATTCATTAGCTTTTAAATTTATATTAAATTAACTATTAACTTTTAAATCTATATTAAATAAACTTTTAAATTAACTATTAACTTTTAAATCTATATTAAATAAACTTTTAAATTAACTATTAACTTTTAAATCTATATTAAATTAACTTTTAGATCTATATTAAATAAACTTTTAAATCTATATTCGTTAGCTTTTATATTAATTTAACTTTTTAATTTTAGATCCGTAACAAAGCTAAACCAATGTGTATAGATAGTCCCGCAGATCACCATAGTTACCATAAACCAGTTAATATGTGGCCATGCCACGCTCAGGGTGGAAATCAGGTACGTCGTATTTTAAATATTAACCAATCAAATCACCGGTAGCTATTACCAGAATGGCACTGCCTTTTTTTGATTGGATGATAAACTTTTGAAATTTTTTTATCAGTTTAATTTTTTTCTCTATTACTGACCTTTAACTTTTAATTGTTCAATCAAAACGTTAGAAACCAAAAGTAGTTTAGTTGCAAATTAATACTATTGGATAATGCTTATTCTGGTTCAAGTTTTTAATTGTTAAAAGCTTTATTTACTAAACATGATGTAAGCTTTAAACGGGTAAACAAAAAAGCAAATGATGACCATGGTTTTACAACTTGGTTTATAATGAGTTTAGAGGGGATTGAGTGGGGGAGGGTGTATGGGGAAGAGAGTGGGCGTCTAACTGGATATAACGCTTTAAATTTGCTTAAAACTTCTAATATGTCTATAAGATAAGAGGTATTCATGGAATTGAAATTTGAATACTATATTAATTTCAATATATATTCTAATCTTTTATGATTTTTTATTAGAATATTCACACCTTTCAGGTAAAATTAAACACAAGTTTTGTGAAATGAAATATTTTTGAGGGTTTTAATGAGAATTTTAACATTTTTAACATTTTTGAAATGTATTAACCCTTTAGATGGCTGCTGTTTTAAAGCATGAAGTTTTCTCTTGAAGGGATTTAGTTGTTTGATTACCGGTATTTATTATACCTACTGGTGGAGTTAAATTCAAATACCTGTATCACTTATCAGAATTACAATTTGAGATCTGATTGGTCAATACAGGGAATATTTAAATTGTGAACTCACAGTTGGTGTAACAAATGGTTGAGTAACTTTATTCTAAAGCTTAAACATACGCTTGGCAATTTTGCAATTTCATTCCTGTAGACAGATTTTAAGGTTTTTTGCTACTTTGAAATCTAGATATCTACCGCTTTTACTCCAATTTGGAGAATTTGACAATAAGTAGTTGTTTTGGAATTCGGTATTTTTGAAGCTTATTCCCATTTTTGAACATTAAGTAGATTTTGGTGATGTTTTTAAAAGAATTTTTATCACCCCTAGATTTTGTAGTATTGGAGAATGATTTCTCTCTCTTGGAACCATTTCTGTCAATTTGTAAAAATCAAATAATGTGTAAGATGCCCATAAAATTGACCTTTTAAAAATACTGAACATGCATCATCTACAGCAGATAAGGAGGTTAAATTTGAGTGTTTCGGAAAGTTAACTAAAAGCTAATAATAATAATTAACAAGAGGGATCTTGGTGTTTGATGGAATTTTAATTGTGGAAAATCGTCACTATCTTGGAGAATAGTGACTACAGGAAAAATTAATTCATAAGCTATGTATTTGAGGAGGTGACTTCTAAAACACATTTCTTGAAGTGTTGGAATTGGATAACGTGCGGGCCAAAGCTGGGAAAGATATCCCAATTGGCACGGGAAATAAGACTCTAAAAGACATTCATTGGAATTGTTTTGCAAGTGGAGATAGTGACTCTAATAAGCTTTAATCGGAAATTGCTTGTTTTGAAGGGCAGATTCAGATAGAAAATAGTAAACATTCAAATCAGAATTAACGGTATATAACGGGTGAGGTTATATAGCACAGTGGTTAGCGCATCGATCGTTCTTTACAAACATGACGTCATTTGCTTGGATACAAGGAAATGTTCGAAGTTATGTTTGAGAGTTTGGTTCTCGATCAGGGTGTGAAAGTCCGATGACCTTGAATAAGTCATCTTCACTCATAATTCCAGTCCACCCAGCTGTAAATGGGTACGGATAATCCGTCAAAGATCAATGCCAAGAGGTTTGGCCAAGGACCAGCTGGGAGAAAGGATCCGCATGGAACCTAAGTTGTTATCCTTGTAAAATATAGATGTTTCTTTCTTTTTTTTTTCTGTGACTGAAAATTGACGAAGTTAAAGAATCAACATGACACCAGTATATTTCTTTTCTAAGGCTTTGTTCTATTGTCTAAATATTTCTTTTTTCAGCTTCTTAGATTTAATCAGGTACAATTGTCTCTTTGGTGATAAAAAATAACTCATTCTAATTAAAAGACATTCCATCTGAATTGTCTGTTTTATGTCCATTTTCCAAGAAAAAAATATGGCATTTTAAGATATTCAAAAATGTTTTGTAGTCTTCTAAAGTGTATTGAGGATGCCACAATTTGTAGTTTCACCATTTGGCTTCAATGATATTTGCAAGATAAAATCAATTGAGAAGTGGTGCCAATAAAAGTTTCCTCGAAACCCATACAAATTACAAAATTTGGTTACCTGGATTATGGAGGTTAAACTGATCATTTGCCTAGGATTTGCCTGGACTTAAAATTGTAATTTAACAATGAACAGTAACTTTTTTTTTTACTGCTTTAGATGAATGAGTTATTTTATTCAAACTAGGTTTTCTCTTTCTCAAATTTCTCAAATATGGGTAACAATATGTAGGAATTACTTAATGAATTATATCATGGATAATCTGCCATTAGATAAAACTTTGGTTAAAGGAAAACTGATGTCCTAAATAGTTAATTCTCTGTGTATACTTGGTCCATAGATATTGATGTACATCCTTGGGCCTTATTCTCAAAAATCATATTGACAAGAAGAACAAGGTTATCATAAGAAGGGCATTGAGAATCATCCAGAATTTAAAGTGATACCACCTCTTAAAATGAACAAAAAATTAAAGTTTTCAAACTTGGCCAATAGAGTTTAATATTTATCAAAGGTGTCTGCAGTATTCAGTTTGATGATTCTAAGAGGTAGTATTCCTTTAAGAAATAGAGTATAAAATAGACTTCAGACTTCTGTTGTTTAAGCTTCCAAGGATGTACAACAATCTCATGGACAGATTAGACTTAGATTTTTACAGTGGTTGCTACAGAACACTTCAGTTGTTCATTATTTTCCAATTATTTTTTGGATTTTGTTATCACCTTTCAAATTCAACCTAGAATCATTAGAACCCTAGAACAGTATATTTTATTTTGACATTTTACCTGGAAAAAGTTTTGATTTTAAGTTATCCTAAACAGGAGTTTTAGGGGTGGCTTAGCCTTCTCCGTTTTTAAAAAACTTCCCCACGTAGAAGTACAATATTCTTAAAGAGATTGTCAAGAGCAAATTGTTCAGAACATTTTCAGTCATTAAATTAATATAAGGGCATTTACAAATGAAAGAAATGTGTAGTTGATTCATGAAGATTTAAAACCATATATTCTTTAAAATGAAAATTATAATATGTTATGAATTGCTTAGCAGTATATGAGAGCTTTTTTAGCATGACTGCAATAGAACAGAGTGTGTGTGAATGTGTGTCTTTGTTTTTGCAAATTTTGGACAATTGAAATCATATTGTGTACAAGTTTACAAATTGGTTATTTCAAACTATTTATTCAAATAATTGAAATATGTATTTTAGTTATATTGAAATACCATTGTCTGTAAGTCATATAATAAGAATACATAAAGAAAATGAGTATTTTTTGTTTTGACATATCTTCAATATATTCAATTCATTAGGGTTCATATATATATATATACAATTAAAACTACCTTTCATCAAATCGGACAGTTCAAGAGTCTGTTTATAAACATATTGAATTTTTCACTCCGATTACCTCAGAATTTGTGTTTATGATATAATATCACTATAATATAAAATATCTGAATTCAACTTAAGTATGTATTGTATATTATATTAATAAATGAGAAAGTTAATATAAGACTAAGATAATTAATAATAATAAAATCTGTGTTTCAGTATTGGATGTTGAGTAAACATGGTGAAATACGTCGTGATGACGGGTGTTTAGATTATTCTGGCGGTGAGGATGTGATTATCTACCCTTGTCATGGACAGAAGGGAAACCAAGAGTGGCAATATCGGGAGGTATGTTAATCAATATCGATTTATCTTTGATTGGATGGGGTTTGTTAACTCAACTGTAAATATTGTTTATAAGACATAAAAAAGTAGGAAGATTACATTAAAAACACTTAGATATATGGATATACTACTTCTGCATTATTATATACTACGTTTTGAAACACACACAGGTAACTGTAAATGTCTTTAATTGATATGCAAAGGATTAATGAAACAGGTTTTATTAAAGACCAGCTTGTAGAATGGATTCTTGTGATCTTAAAGGGATATGTTCACTTAGTCTCAGAACATAATTTTTTAGCTAAGCTAATCAGTAATAATGTTCACAGCTCTCCGCGGAAGCCTTCCAATCTTTGTGTAGCCTTAATTATCTGCAGTGTTTAAAAGTCAAAAATATGACTCGTAATTTATTGAGACTATGCATTATCTGCAAACATATATACAGAAAATGAAAGATAAATGTTTAGGTTTGGATATGATTAAAGGGATTGTACAATTTTCGTGCATACAGGCCTACATACATAGATAATGGATAATATATGCAAGGCCCAAATCTACTCTTGAAAATGCAGAACGTTCCCCTTTAAGTTGATATTCTTGTAAAATAAGAGATTTTTATTTTGTGGAAGTGAGTCTAATAATATATGATTGTGAGCAATTATTGTAACACTATTGAACTTTTTATTGTAGGATAACACATTATTCCATGTAAATACACAGAAATGTGCTGAAGTTTCTGTGGACGGAAAAAAATTAATGATGCGCCAGTGTACGGGCGTAGACAGACAGATTTGGAAATGGAAACGAAAAGCCCAGAAAAGTTAAATATCATTCCATTAGGTACTGTGTGAGTGTGCGTGTAAAATTTGGACGTGGGTGTATAAATGGATATTTATGAAGGTGACTTGAGGATCATTAAAATTCCAAGTCGTATTTTGAGATGTTACCATGGCATTATATATGGATTGTTTCTAGTGCCTACACATCACAACTCGTCAAGTGGCTGTGATCCATCTTCATTTTGCCTTTTAATTAATTTTCTCAGATTCTTGTTACATTAAGCGATTTCTGATTTTATTCCAATGCAATTTGTGTCCAGTCTGATCAATTCGAATGAAAAAAGGAGCATGGAAATTTGACTGGAGATTATGAAGAAAATTCTATTGTTGAGATAACTTGTGATGTATGCTATTTCTGACAAACAAACAATTTAAAGATGGTTTCCTTCATTTTTGTTTTAAATTTTTGTTGTGTGTCAAACTCTTATATAAATCGATTGGCCAGTTATCCTAACGACTTCCAAGTACAAAAGTTAATCTGTGCGGTCCCTAATTAACTTGTAATTAGCTATTTACCAAGGGAATCCGATTTCCGATCAGCCCGATTTCCAATATTCAATTTGATTGGCTATTATTTTTAAAAGAATGTGCCGATGTCTTCTCGTGTATTTTGGTATTCTTATACAGCTTCAATCACACGACGTCATATATGACGTCATTTGGTCACGTAATCAAACATGGAGTTTAAATTTAGCCGTTTGAAGCTGATGTAGTCAAATAAATTCCCCATGTTTTTCTTTGTCCACATACGGCTAAATAACCTACAAATACATGGATTGTTCATAAGAAGCACCAATTAATCAATTAGTAAGCTTGATTTGACCCATAAAAATACGAAAACCCATCTTTAACCTTAGTAATGAATATTTAGACGTATAAAGTTCTTACATGGACTTTATGTTGATCGATGATTAATTCTCAGAAATTGTGCAAATTAGAAATAGTGCATGACATTACAATTGTGAAGAGAACTGAATATCATTACACAAATTAATCGAAATGTCATTTTGATATAGACCTATATTTAGATTTGAGAGATTTATTGGGACGGTATTGTGTCGTGTGTCCTTTGTTTGTCTTTTGATTTATTGTCAGAATCTGTTACTTTCTGGGATGCATTCCAACATTTCATTTTTTATCGTTCTTCAAATGAAAAATGGCCATTATTATTGAACTTTTGTCTCATTGATTAAATTATACAAGTATGGAATAGATGCTTTAAGAATTATGGTGCGACCAGCACATTATTTCCAGTTTCCAAACTTATCTGCAACGTTAATCATCAGGGAAAATCGATCATTTATGGAAAATTTCCATCCGACAAGAAAATCCAAACTTACGCAAATTTTTAAGTGTTTTTGTTGATTTTTTGGTGTTCTTAAACTTACGTCTCAAATGATTCCTCATGTTCATGTTAACTTGAATGTTCATATGAAATATTCTGGCTCTGTTCATTTATTAGTAGGCTATATAATTTATAAAAGTTTATAAAATGTTTTGAATCGTCTGGGTTAAAATTGTTTTGTTAAAATAATCCTACGTAATTTATTTGTTAATTTTGTTAGAATTGTATATAGACATATCATAGATTTATTTCACACTCGAAGGTCAAGGTCATAAGGCAATTTTTGTTGATTGAATCAACTAATAATCACATGATTTAATATATTGTCCAATTAGATACTGTTATGTTGAACTTTCACCCTTAACCCTTTGAACCCTGACGTTACTTTGGCTAAGACGTCATATACCCTGAACTCCCAGCAATATTTCCTAAAACGTATTACGTTAACGTTGTATGACGTCACTTGACAACGGCCGGGTTACCGGGTATATATAACGTAAGGATGGGCCGGTATACCGGCTTGTCGGGTATATATAACGTAAGGATGGGCCAGTATACCGGCTTGTCGGGTATATATAACGTAAGGATGGGCCGATATACCGGCTAGTTGGGTTGAAAGGGTTAAGAAATGTTTTGCAATAATATTCATACATGGAGATATACATTAATACATTTTCTGAACTACTTAGCTGAATTAAAACACTAAGATATATGGATATACTACTTCTGCATTTATTACAATACGTTTTGAAACACATACAGGTAAAGTTATCAAGTAAAATGCTGAATTAGCTGAATTAGAAAGTTAGATTATAAATTGTATGCCAAAAAACTCATTATCATTTACTGAATATTAAGTCATTTAATCATTATTAAATTAAAGTTTACATCTTAAAAATAATAATAATAATATATTGATGAATAAATATGATAAAAATTGAATCATTTTAATCGTGTTCAATTTATCTGTCTCAATGATTTAATGATTTTTGTCAAAATGCTATTCATGATCTTAAGAAATTCTTTTAGAATAATATTACCCATAAAAAATCTTGTTTTGATAATGATTTTTGTCAGAATGCTATTCATGATCTTAAGAAATTCTTTTAGAATTATCGTTCAGTTTAATATTACACATAAAAAATCTTGTTTTGATAATGATTTATCTTTGTGGCTCAAAACGTTATTAAAAGTAGATGATCTTTAACAATGAGTACTACTAAATTCCATACAAATATTTCTTTATCAAGACATTTGATTGGATTTTTCACAACTCGAAACAACATATCAGTGAATATTTTACTTATTTTGTTTATGAAAGAAGATTTTTACAAATTTTACATTTTTTGTCGTATTAAGATTTTTTGGGGAGACATAGTTGTCATGTGCTCCAATCGAAATTATCCACAACTTGTGAAAAAATTCATAGCCGACACTACAGAATGATATTAAGAGTGTGATTGGTTGATAAATTTTATGTTAACCAATCAAATTTAAGGGTTTATAAATACTATAACAGTTAAGGTTGATTAATAAATTTTATGGTAACAAATTGGATTCAAGGAGATCAATGTTAATTATTATTTTGCTGTCTAGCCCAGAGATTTATTTTGGAGTTATTGTTATTTACTTAATATTTTATAGGAAATTTATGAGACAAGTTTTGAAATTGTTTTTTTGAAGTTTACTTTTATTTAGATTTATTTAAATTTAGATTAAAACCTGGAAGGTTTTTAAGGGTCTTTATTAAAATGATTGTATTCAGGGGCCTTATTCTCGAAAACTTAATTTAGATAAAATCCAAATTTTAAGAAATAAAGTAATCGGATTGGATAATAAAGCTGAATTTAAAATCGATTTAAGTGATTGACCAATCAGACTTCTAGAACACTAAAATCATTGTAAGTTAAGTTTTCGAGAATAAGGCCCCTGGTTTTCTAAAATTGGTTATATGTACCAGAGACTTTTATAGCACTGTTTTGCCCATTATAATTTTCTGTCAAGTGTCTGTCTGTGGTTCTTGAAATTTCACTAAATCGAAACATTTATGACGCACTATTCCAATTACTTCTTCATGGACTATGAGTAGCTTTTGCTAGAGCGCATAGTAAAGTATTTTATAATAATTACAAGAACCACAGATAACTGACAGAAAATTGTAATGATACAAAAACAAAAAAGCCATAAATACACATGAAAACAAGATTGTTATAAATTGAGTAAAGTAGAATTTTATCCATTTAATTTGTGTATAAATATTAGTTAGTATTAAAGTTTATTACTGCAGTGCAGAGTTGCAACAAATTACTGCAAAATTTCACAGGTTATCTTTGTTTCTGGTAACAAACACGTGTTATTTTGGTGGAATTTGCTGTAGATATATCTTAAGTTATTGTAAATAAAATAAAGTCTATATTTGTAAAATGTAAATAATATTTATATGTAATATTTAAGATTTCAAATCATTTTTTGAGTGCAACTAATCCTGCAAAAATATCATGGCTAGTTAGTTAAATTGTACATGACATATTTGATTTTGACAGAATTGGCTGTAGAGCAAATGAAATTTATGTAGGCTAATGTAAGATTTTTAAATCATTTTGGGCTTGCAACCAATCATGCAAAAATATCACTGTTTGTTAGTTAATGTCTCATTTGCAACGTTATATTTTGGCTAATATTTGTTAAAATTAATGTAAATTAGGGAAAGATTCACAAGTCTTTTGTCATGGCCTGATTTTTTTAAGTGCCTTCTTCAATAAATGTGATTTTATAAAATTTGTTTTGTTTGAATAATTTGTAATGAGAAAGTGGATGAAACATCCATTATGGGAGAGGGATCTATATTTAGAGAGAAAATAAAGCAAGGACGAAAGGGTTTGGGAAGCCATGGGGAAAGTGAAGTAAATTAAAGGGAAAGCAATATAAGTGAGGAGAAAAAACAACAGTGGATCACTCTCTAAAATAAAACACAAAGTAAGGTGTTGTCTGTTGTTTCTATAAATAGACAATAGTACAACAGTGGGCCACTATCTAGAATATAATCCAGAATTAGGTGATGTCTGGTGTTTCTATAAACATATAATAATACAGTGGACCAATCTCTAGGATATAACCCAGAGTTAGGTGATGTCTGTTTTTTCTATAAACAGACAATAGTACAACAGTGGATCACTCTCTAGAATACAACCCAGAGTTAGGTGATGTCTTGTGTTTCTATAAACAGATATAGTACATCAGTGGATCACTCTCTAAAATAAAACACAAAGTAAGGTGATGTCTGTTGTTTATATAAATAGACAATAGTACAACAGTGAACCACCCTCTAGAATATAATCCAGAGTAAGGTGATGTCTGTTGTTTCTATAAACAGACAATAATACAACAGTGGGCCGCTATCTAGAATATAATCCAGAGTACGGTGATGTCTGGTGTTTCTATAAACAGACAATAGTACATCAGTGGATCACTCTCTAGAATATAACCCAGAGTTAGATGATATCTGTTGTTTCTATAAACAGACAATAGTACAACAGTGAACCACTCTTTAGAATATAACCCAGTGTAAGATGATGTCTGGTGTTTCTATAAACAGACAATAGTACAACAGTAGATCACCCTCTAAAATATAACCCAGATTTAGGTGATGTCTGGTGTTTCTATAAACAGACAATAGTACAACAGTAGATCACCCTCTAGAATATAACCCAGAGTTAGGTGATGTCTGGTGTTTCTATAAACAGACAATAGTACAACAGTGGATCACTATCTAGAATATAACCCAGAGTCAGATGATATCTCATTTTATGACCTTTTAACTATATCAACAGTTTATTGTCTCAAATGATGCTGTTTGGCTTGTAGTCATAATACTAAGGAACCAAGATAAAGATGCTTAATGACTTCTTATAGGACGTTCCTCTTGACAGATAAATAACAAATCCAAGCAATTCATTACAAAAGAGAGGGATTTTAATACATTTATATTAATCATATAAACACAAATTTACAATTTGGGGATAAAAGAAAAAAAATTAAAATTTTGTAACATTTAAAAGTAATGATCATTGTTTTAAGAATAACAACTTTCAAGTTTCTTAATCAAATGGATTAAAACAAATCAACATTTTAAAACATTATCATTTGAAGAGTAACAATAAATCCTGTACGAACTCAATAAAAGTTTGTCTGACGATCTATGTATCATGTCGTTATTTGAATACAATGTTTTTCAATTTACTATTTTGACACCGAAATGTCTCTAAAAATAGGTGATGTCTGGTGTTTCTATAAACAGACAATAGTACAACAGTGGATCACTCTCTAGAATATAATCTGGAGTTAGGTGATGTCTGTTGTTTCTATAAACAGATAATAGTACAACAGTGGATCACTCTCTAGAATATAACCCAGAGTAAGGTGATGTCTGTTGTTTCTATAAACAGATAATAGTACAACAGTGGATCACTCTCTAGAATATAATCTGGAGTTAGGTGATGTCTGTTGTTTCTATAAACAGACAATAGTACAACAGTGGACCACTCTCTAGAATATAATCTGGAGTTAGGTGATGTCTGTTGTTTCTATAAACAGATAATAGTACAACAGTGGACCACTCTCTAGAATATAATCTGGAGTTAGGTGATGTCTGTTGTTTCTATAAACAGATAATAGTACAACTGTGGACCACTCTCTAGAATATAACCCAGAGTTAGGTGATGTCTGGTATTTCTATAAACTGATAATAGTACAACAGTGGACCACTCTCTAGAATATAATCTAGAGTTAGGTGATGTCTGATGTTTCTATAAACAGACGATAGTACAACAGTGGACCACTCTCTAGAATATAACCCAGAGTAGGGTGATGTCTGGTGTTTCTCTAAACAGATAATAGTACAACAGTGGATCACTCTATAATAATCCAGAGTAAGGGGATGTCTGTTGTTTCTATAAACAGACAATAGGACAATAGTGTATCACCATAACATAAGAAAAGTGAACCAGTGAACCACATTCGGAAATTTAACCAAGAAATTTTATGGAGTGTGTAAACTCTGTCACATGACAATTTTAAGATCTTGATACTTGTGAACCTTATAAAACAGATATCTTGAAATAGAGAATCATTTGTCCTTAATTAACAATCAGCTCTAGTCAGACATGAGTGGCAATTACAGATTCTTCAACAATCCAGAGCTCAATTAAAATGGCTGAAAGAACAGGTAAATTAATACACGCCTCAAGATTAACGGTAATAATAATGAAGCTTTTCTGGAAAATGTCCATATATCTGACCAATCGATCCTGCTCTGCCTAAAAATCTGATATTTGGGATGGAAGAATAGAAGAAATAATTCATTTAGATTATAAATTAAGCTACAATATATACATAACATTACAAAATATTACACTATACTATCGCTGAAAAGCAAAAGAAACGTCACTGGCAGGCCTGTAGCTAGACTTGATTGTTCAGGGGCAAGTGATATATGTGGAGGGGCAATGCATTCTAATTGGTGGCCATCAGGGATTTTTCCAGGGGGGAAGCCTTTTTTGGTCTCCCTTTGAATCCCTTTGCTGCCCTTTAGCTACTGGCCTGTTTCTCAAAAAGTCTCTGTAAGTGTGGAATTATTCATTACAAAATGCTTAACTTACGACAACAAAATGTATCGCAAGATTTTTTGAGGAACAGGGGCCTGGTCAGATACATATTTTGTGGTCAATAATTTCGTTACCATTTTACTGCATCTTTTTGTTGCCTGAAAGTTCATTAAGAACTATAAATTTGCATGTAAAAAATTTGACCTAGAAAAAAATCGGACTGTCCCTTTAAGACGTTTCTTTTGCCTTTCAGTTTTTTTCTGTACTACAATATAATTATAAACCTTTCAAAGATTTATTTCTCTGATTGAGCCATGTTGTGCTTACACCAAATTTCAATTATGATTTGTAAATTTAAAGAAATATTGAGACATTTAGCTCATTTTGTCCAAAAATTTTGTAGACAACTTACGATTACGTTTTAAATTGAGCATGAATACTTTTTTCAAGACTATAAATTAATTTTCAAATTTATCAATCATTACATAATATCATGTAATATTTGTTATTTTCATGGCTTTTTAATTTGGCGACCTTTTTCCAATCAGTTTTGTGCAAACTTTCAAATGATTGGTTGCGAATCTGAATCTTCCATCAATCAAATTTAGAATTTGAGTTTGATCAAGGGTACATTTTGAACCTCTTTTGAACATTAAAACATGTTTTGGAATCGTTAAAGTGTTCACTATATAAAATAATCAGTAGCACATTTTACAATAAAATACAGGAAAATATAAGAACACTTTTTAAATTATGCAGGATAAATCCATTATGCTGATTGGTTGGTTTGTGGTTCTGATCTCTGATTGGTGGAATTTGAATTTCCTGGCCTGTGATTGGACTGTTCTAAAACTTCACTATAAGATGGAGGTTGTGGCATTTGTTGTGAATGTAATCCCTGTACGTTCAACGTTACAGATGAATTGCCTGCATCTGGAAATGAAATTGAGTACATGTATTAGGTTCTATTTATCTCCACCTGTTTGGACAATGAGTTCTGGGAACACTATGCAATGCTATCATAGTGTCACAGTGTCAGCTTACATGTTCTCTTTTTGTAATTATCAATCGTCAAGACGTCTTTAATGTATTCAGCTTTTAGCAACAAAGCTAAGGTTTATTGTCCCATCTGATAGACTAGATCCTTTTCCAATGTTAGCCACGTTAACTTCTTAACTGATTGAATGAAAGAAAGACTGGATGATCCAATCTATAGCTAGCCTCTACTTACCAGAACTATCAGCTGTTATAACTGGAGCACCAGGATATGGTGGTAAATCGGTTTTATTAGGAGGGTACATATTAGGTTGCGATACCACCTGAAAAACAAGTTTTTAAAAATTGTTTGAGACAGATCTAGAAAAAAACACAGTGGTTCCCAATCTGGGGGCCATGGCCGCCTAGGTGGCCATAGGGTATTTGTCAGGGGGCCATGTGTATAAGTTTTTCTCTAGCTCAAATTTTATTCAACTAAATTTTGTTGTGTAAGGTCTGTAGTTGCTTGTGGTCAAAGGTATCTGACCTCCTGATGATGAGGGACAAATCAACAACTCTTGCGCAATATTTCGCCCTAATTAAAAGGAACAGGGACATGACTTTAATAGTTTCGTGAATTTGGGCCTCAGTTGGAAAAAGGTTGGAAATACTGTTCTAACAAACCCAAGGACTTCCAGATTGTTTTGAGGATACCATGTCAGAAAACTGTTCTTCGGAATTTAGGTGAACGTACCTCTGAATAAGGAGGAGGTAAAAAAGAACTATCTCTGTCCAGTCCTGGACCAGTATAAACCATAAAATTAGGATGAACATTAACAGAGCTGTGATGATGGCTCCGTGGTCTATTCATATAATCTGTAGCAGGGGGAATAACTCCCATTCTGTCACGTTGTTGTATTCTAGAAATGGCTGCCATTCGTTTTCGACGGTAATAACCACATCCTCCAAAACATGACATCATTATGAATATTATTATAAACCTGCAATCAAAATCATCTAACAATGAATAGCTTAATAAAATCACTTCAGTTTTTAAAGAAATTCTTCATAAAATGTCAAACATACATTTGTTCAACCAATCACACCATAGCCGCAGAAAGACTAATTTTGGGGGGATTAGCTAATCAGAAATATTGTATCGACTTGTATTTTAGAGAAATGATAATTTGAGGTTTATTTAAAGGGATTATGCGATTTTCATGCAATTTGAAGACTTTTTAAATGAGCCTAAATCAACCCTAGAAAATGTTCACCATTAAGATCTATTTAATTCTGAGTTTCGTAAGAAGTTTGTTATTCTGTCACTCACCAGAAATACCACATATTCCAGACGTGAAGTTTATACGTAAACAGACGATCATCTCTCGAGTTGTCAGGGCAACACGTATTTAAATCACAACATTTCTCAGGAAAATAACAACTGAAATTAAAATTGGAGCGACATATATTATAGAAGTGCACATAATTATAACAAAACACAAAAAAAATAATTTTTGGAATTTAAGACACTTCTGTTATAAGGTTGTTTTCAGAAAATATGGGGCCAATGTGTTTTCTTTTTTTTCTAATATATATCTATTGGATAGGGATTATTGTATATACCAGTAGGCTGATCTATTTTGAGTTCCTTTGTATGACAGATATACAAAAAGTATTTTGTATTGCTAAATAGATCAATACAACATAATACAAGTGAAATATTGCCATGTGCTAATGACAGAAAATTATCACAACAAAATAATATAAATACGTTGGTTGATTGACTCGTTATAGTGAAACTCGTTAATGAGATTGTAAATTAACACGACTTACCTGATATCTCCTCCACAATATTCTGACACAACCTGAAATATAATACAGAATGGTAAAAAAATATTAAACAATTGATACAAAATAATAACAAATTGATACAAATAATGATATATTGATACAAAATAATAACAAATTGATTCAAAATAGTAACATATTGACATAAAATAATAACATATTGATACAAAATAATAACAAAGTTCACAAATAATAACAAATTGATACAAAATGATAATATAACAAATTGG
Source organism: Lottia scabra (assembly GCA_029955415.1). Lineage (NCBI taxonomy): Eukaryota > Metazoa > Mollusca > Gastropoda > Lottiidae > Lottia > Lottia scabra. The sequence continues at coordinate 2,471,423 of JARJEI010000018.1, read as the reverse complement.
TACAAAATAATGATATATTATTGATACAAAATAATGACATATTGACATAAAATAATAACAAATTGATACAAAATAATAAAAAATTAATACAAATAATGACATATTGACATAAAATAATAACAAATTAATACAAATAATGACATATTGATACAAAATAATAACAAATTGTTACAAAATAATGATATATTGGTGCAAAATAATAACAAATCGTTGCAAAATAATGACATATTGTTACAAAATAATAACAAAGTTCACAAATAACATAAAAAATATGAATAAAATGACATAACTCTAAATAAGCTTATACAAAATGATATTACACAGACTTTTCTTGTGATTGTTCCATCCTAGAATTTAAATTCAAGAGAATCGAACCCCAAGGTTCCATCCCCAAAATTAAATGTGTTCCAATAAAGGCAGAAAAAAAAGTTAAGATTGTAGTATTGAGTCAATTCTTTTGTGATCTTTTGTTTACTAACTCAATAAATTATAAGCTTATGTTAAATTGAATTTTGAACATAAAAAATTCTTACCGGTGAATACAAGGCCATCTTTTTACTTTATTTATACAATAATAAAAATATTAATAACAAATATGTCGTTAGTATCTAATTAATATCATTAATTTGACAACAACCAACCACACCCTACATGACCAGGAATAAATATTTTACGTAATTTCTCATTTATCCTTACATAAATAGATGACAATTCTCTCAGGTAACAGTGGTTAGATAGACAATTTATAGAGAAAGCACTGAATGAATTGAAATTATAAAATTTCATTGTAAACTAACTAAATTACCAAACCAAGGTCATGAAAATGTTCAAATCTTGCAATTTGCAATAGATACGCCAGTGCCGACCAGCGAAGTGCAGTGTTTAATAAAGCTTGACTATGGTCTTATATCAAAGGAATTTTTTAAACTTTTTAAGCGTATTAAGGTTTTAGTTTTAGTCGAATTCCTAAGGACCCTAACATAATTTGTGGTTTTATGTGCAAGTGGAGCGACAGGTCTCCCGACTCTCCCCCATACAATTTTGTAAGCTTAAAACCTGTAGAGCGCATTTAGGACAACTCATTAACAAAACATAGTTGATTTCAACCATTAGGAATAAGTATAAAGAAATTAAGATAATTAAAAGTAAAAAAAAAGTCATCAAAAACACTGAATTGTTTATGGATCAATGCATCAAAGGGTTAAGATTGGTTCAAATTGTAGACGTGGTTAGCTAGTGAATTGGTTCACTGACTGGACGCACTACCACAGACTTGATAACCGCCCATAAAATTTTTTAAAAGCATAGTAAATATAAGTACGGTACTATCCCATTTCAGAACAAAATAAAGCGACTCTTGGACAATATAATAACTTTTGCTCATGTCACCCCCTAGCTAGAGCCCTGGACGTTTGAAGTTGTTGGCTCTGTAGTGCTTAAGTAGCAATAGCATGATGTGACCTCTTATTTTTGCTAATTTGGTCACAACTATTTTGGGCACGGCACTGTTAATTTGGGCACGACGTTTATCGTTGTAACTAGCATATTATGTAGAAAATGAAAGAAAGTGCAATTTTTTTCCATTTTTCCTTATTCCAAATTGATTATGCCACTTTAGTGCTGGCACGAAATATTGTCACTTAGGATTGTTTCAGGATCATATTAATTTAATATTAGAAAATTAATGTCCTATTTAGGCCTAGGCTTATAACAATATTCAATATTGGAATCAGAAAAATGAAATAGACTACTCAAAACTCTAACCCATATCATATCTTATCTATGTCATTCTTTTCAAAATAATTGAATAAACATCTGTAGACATTTTGTATTGCGATATTGCATGCCATACCTATCGTTGGGTATTCGAGACTATATTGATGTTCTGCGGTAATGTTTGGCCTAATTTTCTACCCTTTTGTAATAAAGATATTATTAGTATTATTATTATTATTACCTGTACGGCTGTAGGCCTAATAAATATTAATGATATGATCACAAAGTTCTTGATTGACTTCTGTCAGTGTCAATAAATTTATTAATTGGAAGAAACAAAAGTGTCAAAATATATAAAAACTTTAAAACATATTCTTCCCATTGCCCCTATTTCATTACTATTATCAGTACGTCCAGAGTCTGTGTTATTATGGTGGAATCGATACGTCAAAAGTAGAATGAGAATGCCATGACTAAAAAAAGAAAATAAATGTCACAAAATTAGGCCAACCGATTGCACATAAATAAAGCTGAATAAGCAACTCACCTGACATACTGATGAGATCAAAATTATTCCTAAAAGATTAAAATTCTTAAAAATATCTTCAAACGCCATTATTTACACATTTGATCGTTGTATTTCCTAAAAAAATTAGCGTAGTTTTCCCGAATTATCTAATTGACCTTCACCTTTATAACGAGTTACGTCCCTTGAATGTTAAACGTTGTTATCTCCCTTTAACAGTCAAGACGCCCAAAGAGCGCAATATACATGACAATCAAGCCTTCTCACCTAAAAATTGTTAATTTTATCACCAATAAAGATTAAGTTTTATTTTTCTCACCGTTGACGCTTAAGGGTTTTAATTGGGCTATTTCACGTTATGAAAAAATGGAATAAGTATATGAAATAATGATTTCTTGAGACTTGTTGTGCATTTGTTGATGATTTGGGGTCCTTCTGGATAGTTTAAGGTTGATTTCATGTTAATCAGATTTTTTTAATGAGTTGACAGCCCTTTCAAACATGTCATAAAAATTGGACATTTCAAACCTTTGATACAAGTTTAAAAAAATGTGAATGGATCAATCTACATCAAACTTGGCATAAATGTAGACAATTACATTGCCGAGAAACGTACAGAGCGATTTTCCAAAATAAATTATTATTTTGGTGGTTACCATGGAAATACGAAAATTTACGAAAATTTACACGTAGGTACGGCAAACATTTTCCAGGGGCCAAACTGATTAGAATTTTCGAAAAAACTCTCTGTACGTTTCATCCTTATTGAATAAGCTTTCAATCAAGACCAAGATCGTAATTTTCCAATAAAAAATGGCTGAGAAATCTTGTACCAACCGGGACTCATTTTGCTACTTTTTCCTATTTTTTAGCAAAAACTAACGAAATACCTAATTTCTTTTCGGTTTTTTCATTCTATATAGTTTACAAATAAAGTAATAATAATTATCTACAATCTGAGCCCAAAAATAATAAGTAATTCGCAAAAATTCCATCTCGTGTTTTTTTTCTCGAACGCTAGCCCAATCAATACCCTTAAAGTATCGGTTTATTCTCATTTGACTGAAAAGCAGTGGTGGCTCTAGGTATATGGACGCCCGGGGACAATGTAAATTTCAGCGCCCCTATTATGCCTACACATGCCGACCCCTACGAGGGGGGGGGGGGGGAGGGAGGGGGTGTATAGTGCACATGTCCCCAATGCACACATAGCATAGTGCACATGACTCCAACGCGCACATATCTGTATGTGGTCATAGGTCAATACTTTAAGACTTTAATATTTTATTTACGGCCGCCAAATTACTGTCGCTATTATATTCGCCGTAAATTCGTTTCTCGAAGTAACGTCGTTGCAAGGGATTGTGTTGGACATCGGCTTTAGCCTCTTCGATTTTCAAACCGTCAAAACGCAGATTTCGTTTTGAGTTTTTCATCAGTTTTCCACAAGTAAAACACTAAGGGAAGATCCATGTGTTACTATAAGAAGGGTATCAGTTCAGATCAGAGATCTTTTGTATCCCATGTATTTGACTTTTTTCAATTCTTTCTTTTGGCACCTCTAACGTATTTTCAAGGCCCAACAAAATTTGAAGTTGAGCTCCTTGCATTTATATGAAGGAACAGACTTTGTTGTCCTAAACCTAGGCTGAACAAACGAATTTTGATTATGACGTTATCAACTATTAAACGTCATGAGAGCATTGTGCAGATTTTCAGAGAAAAGTCACGCTGCAATTTACAGAGAAAAAACTTAGATTTTGTTGTCTTTTTGAAGAAGTTGAGAAAGAAAAGATGACAATTTTGTAAGTATTGTTTATATTAAACCGAGGTCGTGGCTGGGGGAATTCTTTCAACGATTCTCTTTGATCAAAGGGCTTTAAGTTCGATTTCAAACTCCAAGTTTTGGACTGTTGAAAACAGGAACCTAAAACTAAACAACTCCCCAAAAAATAAAATCTAGTAGATTTGTGTTCGACGACTGGTAAGAGAGACTAATACCACAATTTATTTTGTAAAGATAAACGAATAAAGCAAAAATGACCTTAAAGCGATACTACGTCTTAGAATGAAAAAAAAAAAAAAAAAATTCCAAACTTGGTTAATAGGTGTATATATTCATCAGTGGACAAACCTAGTGGCATAACTATAACACAGATTACCTAAATAATCTGATAAATCCAGAAAACTATGTTTAAATACAATAATTGATAAATGCCTTAATCCAATTTAAGACATTAGTAACTGACATTTATCAATAACAATCTGTAATTGTATGGAAAATTACATAGTTTTATGGGTTTATTTGATTCTGTTTGTATGCTTTGGACACTGTTGATGAATATAATATACTCTTATGACCAAGTTTGAGAACTGAATTTTTTTGTTCATTCTAAGACGTAGTATCGCTTTAAAGAACATAACAAAGCAATTTTTTTCAAGAAAAGTTTGTTTCATAATTTCTGTCATTGCTGAAGCTCTACGATTTACAATTCCAATACATTTCACACTTCAACCTATTAACTTTGAATTCGTCGAAAAGGAAAACTTCACTTTTTTTTTATGAGCGCTACATGACGAGTAGGACCAATCGCTTGCAGGCATTTTGAGTTTGTCTCCTGGGCAATCCTTACAGAGAGTTCACATAGCTAATATTGTTAATTTAGTATATTATTGTTCAAAACATCAATTTTATGAAGAAAAAGTAGGGTTGGGATGGGGCGCTGTTTATGATGGAACTTCATTGTTTTCTGTCCCCCATTTTGCATTATGACGTCATAATGAACATAACGTCAAAAAGTCACTAGCTTTTGGATTTTTCAAGACGAAAGACGCTTTTTACTTCGCTCTTGGATATTTTTGTGGAAATCTTTCTACAGGGAATTTAAACAATGACTATCTTGTAAGTAAAGTTGGTTCAAATCTTTTCCATGTTTTTTTTTTTAAATTTTTGCGAAGAAAAGTTCAAATAAAGCTCTATTTCATGTCGAAACACAAGCCAGAGTTAGAATTCTATGTCTTATTTTCGTCTGTTTGTATATTTCAGATTACCAGTTATCAGATGTAAGGTGGATGAGGTTATTGTGAATTATTTATCACAGATCCAACATGGACAACTGACTTCCACGAACGGTGAGTTTAAACTTTTTTAATCAAAATGAAAAACAGGCTTTGGAACTGATCGAGGAAAAGTTTGTGGCAATTCCAGTTTCTATGATTCTATCCAAACTTTTATTTTAGAAAATGAAGAATGCAACATTACCTGATATATTAATTTATTTATTGATATACTTCCTCAAATGAAAAGTTCATTATCTGCTACCAATATATTGCAAGTGTGTTTACATGGATTTTGAGATTTCTTTTACGAGTGGGATTGTTTGTGCTTGGGTTTGATCATTATAGCATAAATTCCAATTTTCATTTAAATATCGTTCGTAATTTCAGGTGACTGGAACGAAAACAACAACAAAAACGACACCAACTCCACGGACGTGAACAACAACAACCAAGTCGATATCATTGATGAACTTGTCGGAGATTGGGCTGAGGAACCCTGGACTCCATGTGACCAGGTCGATATTCCAGACTGGGCCAAGATACGAGGTAATATCATATACTTTTATTATATCAATGGGCTAGGGTTAGTTAAAAGATTGGTGAGTTGGGGTGGGGAAATAACTCACGTTCCCTTTGGTAGATGAAGAATTCAAATTCAAACCCCTGTTTGTAATGTGTTCGAGGAAATGCAGTAACATAGGTTGCCGAAAGAATGCCAATTCTCATCTTAACAGTCCTCACAACTTTTTTCACCCCATGTTAAACCACTAACAAACACCATATTGGTATATCAGCGCGTTATTAGTTACCACCAATACAACAAGTATGGATACCCACTTGTACCAATGAGAAAACGATTTCCCTCTAATTCCTTCGTCAAACGAGGGGAATTTCATATCCTGTTTTTGCGCCCCTGTAGCTGCAGGGTCGAACAGGACTGTCTCGTCTATAATACATGTACTATTTTGTTCCCACCTAGATAATACGATTTAATGTTGTAAAGTTTTTAATTTGATATATTTCAGGATCGGAAGTTGAGGATATCGACGAGAACCTAGTTTGGGCTGATGACCCCTGGACCCAGACTCCACTACTTGACATCCCTGACTGGATGAGGCTACCTGGGATAGACTTCAACATTCCGGAAGAGGCCACGCCTGACAACAATGTCGCAGATAACGACGGGAAGTTGACCGATGTCCAGCACGACGAAGAATTGCTCGCCCCTTATCCGGAAGTCGAAGATTGGGCGGCGGAGAAATATGAACAGTTACCACTCGACGTGCCCAGATGGGCTTTGCTCCCAGGAATTGATTACCCAACTAGAAACATGAACAGCATCTACTGGAAGGACCACATCGAACAACTGGTGAGAAGACGGAGTAGATTTGCTTATAAGATGTTCACCAGCAACTTGTTTACGCTACCAGAAGAAGAATTGGACTTTGACTATTTTATTGGACCGATCCTTTGCGTCCCTACAGCGTATGGTAGAAGGTGGTGTCGATTGTAAACAGTAACCAACACATTGAACAGATTGTTTGGAAGTTTGACCTCAGTAGTAACTTTGACTACACGTCTTTCATTTTTGTGGCTTTTAGAAATATATTTTGGAACATTTTTCAAATCAGTATTATATATTTTGTGCTATATTTGTACTTTTGGCTTTTTTGGCCTTTATTAAATATCGTTATTTTTGAAACATTTTTTTTTTATTTGTTGACTCAACTTAGGCACAAAACAAGCAGAATTTTTCAATTTGACCTTTTGTCTTTGCCCTTGCAAACCTGACATGAAATGAATGTTCGCGCTTCCTGCTCTTAATTGAACATGTCATTGGGACCCCCGGGAGGTAGCAGTATAATTACACCAGGTTAGGAGCCAGGCTCCTGTTTCTAAATACAAATAAATTCTAACGCAAATGTTCAAATCCGTACAAACAATTCCATCAATCAAAAATCCCTTCAAAAGAAGTGAAAAATCGACAGCAATAGTTATATAGTAGAAGATTTGAAGAACCAACCAATAGAAATACCATCGGGTGTTTCAAAAATAGTAAGGATAAAATCGTCATTTTCTCTTCTAATAAAGATTATGCTAATGAAATCACGCCCAGAGATTGGCAAACTCAAGAGTAATAGTAGTACAGTGGTGGACTCTTTCGATGAAAAGTACCATCAGGTGTTTCATTTAATTTCGCCCTTAAATCGGCGATTACCGGAGCACTACCGGGGCACACTGTAGTACTACCGGAGCAGACTGGATAATCCGGGGGCACTCCTGGAGCACTCCCGGATTCTTCCTAGTATGTGCACATAGCAGTGTGCACATGCCTTCAATGCGCACATAGCAGTGTGCTTATGCCTCTAAAACGCACATAGCAGTGTACTTATGCCTCTAATGCGCACATAGTAGTGTGCACATACCTCCAATGCGCACATAGCAGTGTGCACATGCCACCATTGCCCACATAGCAGTGTGCACATGCCTCCATTGCGCACTTAGCATTGCATCCATGAGCACTCCCGGATTCTTCGTATGTGCACATAGCAGTTTGCACATGCCTCCAAGCGCACATAGCAGTATGCTCATGCTTCCAATGCGCTCAAAGCAGTATGCTCATGCTTCCAATGCGCTCAAAGCAGTATGCTCATGCTTCCAATGCGCTCAAAGCAGTGTGCACAAACCTCAAATGCGCATATAGCATTGTGCACATGCCTCTAATGCACACCAGTGTGCACATGCTTTCAATGCGCACATAGCAGTGTTTACATATCTCTTAAGCACACATAGCAGTGTGCACATACTTCCAATACGCACCAATCGCTTGCAGGCATGTTGAGTTTGTCTCCTGGGCAATCCTTACAAAGAGTTCACACAGCTAATATTGTTAATTTAGTATATTTTTGTTCAAAACACCAATTTTATGTAGAAAAAGTACGGTTGGGATGGGGCGCTGTTTATGATGGAACTTCATTGTTTTCTGTCCCCCATTATGCATTATGACGTAATAATGAACATAACGTCAAAAAGTCACTAGCTTTTGGATTTTTCAAGACGAAAGACGCTTTTTACTTCGCTCTTGGATATTTTTGTGGAAATCTTTCTACGGGGAATTTAAACAATGACTATCTTGTAAGTAAAGTTGGTTCAAATCTTTTCCATGTTTTTTTTTTAAATTTTTGCGAAGAAAAGTTCAAATAAAACTCTATTTCATGTCGAAACACAAGCCAGAGTTAGAATTCTATGTCTTATTTTCGTCTGTTTGTATATTTCAGATTACCAGTTATCAGATGTAAGGTGGATGAGGTTATCGTGGATTATTTATCACAGATCCAACATGGACAACTGACTTCCACGAACGGTGAGTTTAAACTTTTTTAATCAAAATGAAAAACAGGCTTTGGAACTGATCGAGGAAAATATTGTTAGCGATTCCCGTTGTTTAAAAACACATTTTCGGTATTATAAGTGATCGCGGAAAAGTTTGTGGCAATTCCGGTTTCTATGATTCTATCCAAACTTTTATTTTAGAAAATGAAGAATGCAACATTACCTTTGATTTGAAATATTGACTCATTTATTGATATACTTCCTCAAATGAAAAGTTCATTATCTGCTACCAATATATTGTCAATGTGTTCACATGGATTTTGAGATTTTTTTTACGGTTGGGATTGTTTGTGCTTGGGTTTGATCATTATTGCATAAATTCCAATTTTCATTTAAATATCGTTCGTAATTTCAGGTGACTGGAACGAAAACAACAACAAGAACGACACCAACTCCACGGACGAGAACAACAACAACCAAGTCGAGGTTGATATCATTGATGAACTTGTCGGAGATTGGGCTGAGGAACCCTGGACTCCATGTGACCAGGTCGACATACCAGACTGGGCCAAGATACCAGGTAATGTCATATACTTTTATTATATCAATGGGCTAGGGTTAGTTAAAAGATTGGTGAGTTGGGGTGGGGAAATAACTCACGTTCCCTTTGGTAGATGAAGAATTCAAATTCAAACCCCTGTTTGTAATGAGTTGAGGAAATGCAGTAACATAGGTTGCCGAAAGAATGCCAATTCTCATCTTAACAGTCCTCCCAACTTGTTCACCCCATGTTAAACCACTAACAAACACCATATTGGTATATCAGCGCGTTATTAGTTACCACCAATACAACAAGTATGGATACCCACTTATAGCAATGAGAAAACGATTTCCCTCTAATTCCTTCGTCAAACGAGGGGAATTTCATATCCTGTTTTTGCGCCCCTGTAGCTGCAGGGTCGAACAGGACTCACTCGTCTATAATACATGTAATATTTTGTTCCCACCTAGATAATACGATTTAATGTTGTAAAGTTTTTAATTTGATATATTTCAGGATCGGAAGTTGAGGATAGCGACGAGAACCTAGTTTGGGCTGATGACCCCTGGACCCAGACTCCACTACTTGACATCCCTGACTGGATGAGGCTACCTGGGATAGACTTCAACATTCCGGAAGAGGCCACGCCTAACAACAATATCGCAGACAACGACGGGAAGTTGACCGATGTCCAGCACGACGAAGAATTACTCGCCCCTTATCCGGAAGTCGAAGATTGGGCGGCGGAGAAATATGAACAGTTACCACTCGACGTACCCAGATGGGCTTTGCTCCCAGGAATTGATTACCCAACTAGAAACATGAACAGCATCTACTGGAAGGACCACATCGAACAACTGGTGAGAAGACGGAGTAGATTTGCTTACAAGATGTTCACCAGCAACTTGTTTACGCTACCAGAAGAAGAATTGGACTTTGACTATTTTATTGGACCGATCCTTTGCGTCCCTACAGCGTATGGTAGAAGGTGGTGTCGATTGTAAACAGTAACCAACACATTGAACAGATTTTTGGGAAGTTTGACCTCAGTAATAACTTTGACTACACGTCTTTCATTTTTGTGGCTTTTAGAAATATATTTTGGAACATTTTACAAATCAGTATTATATATTTTGTGCTATATTTGTACTTTTGTCTTTTTTTGGCCTTTATTAAATATCGTTATTTTTGAAATATTTTTTTTTATTTGTTGACACAACTTAGGCACAAAACAAGCAGAATTTTGCAATTTGACCATTTGTCTTTGCCCTTGCAAACCTGACATGAAATGAATGTTCGCGCTTTCTGCTCTTAATTGAACATGTCATTGGGACCCCCAGGAGGTAGCAGTATAATTACACCAGGTTAGGAGCCAGACTCCTGTTTCTAAATACAAATAAATTCTAACGCAAATGTTCAAATCCGTACAAACAATTCCATCAATCAAAAATCCCTTCCAAAGAAGTGAAAAATCGAGAGCAATAGTTATAAAGTAGAAGATTTGAAGACCCAACCAATAGCAATACCATCGGGTGTTTCAAAATAGTAAGGATAAAATCGTCATTTTCTCTTCTTATAAAGATAATGCTAATGAAATCACGCCCAGAGATTGGCAAACTCAAGAGTAATAGTAGTACAGTGGTGGACTCTTTCGATGAGAAGTACCATCAGGTGTTTCATTTAATTTCGCCCTTAAATCGGCGATTACCGGAGCACTACCTTGGCACTACCGGGGCACACTGTAGTACTACCGGAGCACACTGGATAACTACCGAAGCACTATCGGAGCACCCCATGAGCACTCCGGGGGCACTCCTGGAGCACTCCCGGATTCTTCCTATGTGTACATAGCAGTGTGCACATGCCTTCAATGCGCACATAGCAGTGTGCTTATGCCTCTAAAACGCACATAGCAGTGTTCCAATGCGCTCAAAGCAGTGTGCACAAGCCTCAAATGCGCATATAGCATTGTGCACATGCCTCAAATGCGCATATAGCATTGTGCACATGCCTCTGATGCACACCAGTGTGCACATGCTTTCAATGCGCACATAGCAGTGTGTACATAATATCTCTTAAGCACACATAGCAGTGTGCACATACTTCCAATACGCACCAATCGCTTGCAGGCATTTTGAGTTTGTCTCCTGGGCAATCCTTACAAAGAGTTCACACAGCTAATATTGTTAATTTAGTATATTTTTGTTCAAAACATCAATTTTATGAAGAAAAAGTTGGGTTGGGATGGGGCGCTGTTTATGATGGAACTTCATTCTTTGCTGTCCCCCATTATGCATTATGACGTCATAATGAACATAACGTCAAAAAGTCACTAGCTTTTGGATTTTTCAAGACGAAAGACGCTTTTTACTTCGCTCTTGGATATTTTTGTGGAAATCTTTCTACGGGGAATTTAAACAATGACTATCTTGTAAGTAAAGTTGGTTCAAATCTTTTCCATGTTTTTTTTTTAAATTTTTGCGAAGAAAAGTTCAAATAAAGCTCTATTTCATGTCGAAACACAAGCCAGAGTTAGAATTCTATGTCTTATTTTCGTCTGTTTGTATATTTCAGATTACCAGTTATCAGATGTAAGGTGGATGAGGTTATCGTGAATTATTTATCACAGATCCAACATGGACAACTGACTTCCACGAACGGTGAGTTTAAACTAAATGAAAAACAGGCTTTGGAATTGATCGAGGAAAATATTGTTAGCGATTTCCGTTGTTTAAAAACACATTTTCGGTATTATAAGTGATCGCGGAAAAGTTTGTGGCAATTCCGGTTTCTATGATTCTATCCAAACTTTTATTTTAGAAAATGAAGAATGCAACATTACCTTTGATTTGAAATATTGACTCATTGACTCACTGATATACTTCCTCAAATGAAAAGTTCATTATCTGCTACCAATATATTGCAAGTGTGTTTACATGGATTTTGAGATTTCTTTTACGGGTGGGATTGTTTGTGCTTGGGTTTGATCATTATAGCATAAATTCCAATTTTCATTTAAATATCGTTCGTAATTTCAGGTGACTGGAACGAAAACAACAACAAGAACGACACCAACTCCACGGACGTGAACAACAACAACCAAGTCGAGGTTGATATCATTGATGAACTTGTCGGAGATTGGGCTGAGGAACCCTGGACTCCATGTGACCAGGTCGACATACCAGACTGGGCCAAGATACCAGGTAATGTCATATACTTTTATTATATCAATGGGCTAGGGTTAGTTAAAAGATTGGTGAGTTGGGGTGGGGAAATAACTCACGTTCCCTTTGGTCGATGAAGAATTCAAATTCAAACCCCTGTTTGTAATGAGTTCGAGGAAATGCAGTAACATAGGTTGCCGAAAGAATGCCAATTCTCATCTTAACAGTCCTCCCAACTTGTTCACCCCATGTTAAACCACTAACAAACACCATATTGGTATATCAGCGCGTTATTAGTTACCACCAATACAACAAGTATGGATACCCACTTGTACCAATGAGAAAACGATTTCCCTCTAATTCCTTCGACAAACGAGGGGAATTTCATATCCTGTTTTTGCGCCCCTGTAGCTGCAGGGTCGAACAGGACTCACTCGTCTATAATACATGTAATATTTTGTTCCCACCTAGATAATACGATTTAATGTTGTAAAGTTTTTAATTTGATATATTTCAGGATCGGAAGTTGAGGATATCGACGAGAACCTAGTTTGGGCTGATGACCCTTGGACCCAGACTCCACTACTTGACATCCCTGACTGGATGAGGCTACCTGGGATAGACTTCAACATTCCGGAAGAGGCCACGCCTGACAACAATGTCGCAGACAACGACGGGAAGTTGACCGATGTCCAGCACGACGAAGAATTGCTCGCCCCTTATCCGGAAGTCGAAGATTGGGCGGCGGAGAAATATGTACAGTTACCACTCGACGTGCCCAGATGGGCGTTGCTCCCAGGAATCGATTACCCCGCTAGATAATAATAATAATAATAATAAACTCTTTATTTTACATGGGTCAGAATTAGGCCCTATACCACGAGTGGTATAATATGAACAGCATCTACTGGCAGGACCACATCGAACAACTGGTGAGAAGACGGAGTAGATTTGCTTATAAGATGTTCACCAGCAACTTGTTTACGCTACCAGAAGAAGAATTGGACTTTGACTATTTTATTGGACCGATCCTTTGCGTCCCTACAGCGTATGGTAGAAGGTGGTGCCGATTGTAAACAGTAACCAACACATTGAACAGATTGTTTGGAAGTTTGACCTCAGTAGTAACTTTGACTACACGTCTTTCATTTTTTTGTGGCTTTTAGAAATATATTTTGGAACATTTTACAAATCAGTATTATATATTTTGTGCTATATTTGTACTTTTGGCTTTTTTGGCCATTATTAAATATCGTTATTTTTGAAACATTTTTTTTTTATTTGTTGACACAAAACAAGCATAATTTTGCAATTTGACCATTTGTCTTTGCCCTTGGAAACCTGACATGAAATGAATGTTCGCGCTTCCTGCTCTTAATTGAACATGTCATTGGGACCCCCAGGAGGTAGCAGTATAATTACACCGGGTTAGGAGCCAGGCTCCTGTTTCTAAATACAAATAAATTCTAACACAAATGTTCAAATCCGTACAAACAATTCCATCAATCAAAAATCCCTTCCAAAGAAGTGAAAAATCGAGAGCAATAGTTATATAGTAGAAGATTTGAAGACCCAACCAATAGAAATACCATCGGGTGTTTCAAAAATAGTAAGGATAAAATTGTCATTTTCTCTTCTAATAAAGATTATGCTAATGAAATCACGCCCAGAGATTGGCAAACTCAAGAGTAATAGTAGTACATTGGTGGACTCTTTCGATGAGAAGTACCATCAGGTGTTTCATTTAATTTCGCCCTTAAATCGGCGATTACCGGAGCACTACCGGGGCACACTGTAGTACTACCGGAGCACACTGGATAACTACCGAAGCACTACCGGAGCACTATCGGAGCACCCCATGAGCACTCCTGTGGCACTCCTGGAGCACTCCCGGATTCTTCCTATGTGCACATAGCAGTGTGCACATGCCTCCAATGCGCACATAGCAGTGTGCTTATGCTTCTAAACCGCACATAGCAGTGTACTTATGCCTATAGTCTAATGCGCACATAGTAGTGTGCACATACCTCCAATGCGCACATAGCAGTGTGCACATGCCTCCATTGTTCACATAGCAGTGTGCACATGCCTCCATTGCGCACTTAGCATTGCATCCATGAGCACTCCCGGATTCTTCCTATGTGCACATAGCAGTTTGCACATGCCTCCAAGCGCACATAGCAGGATGCTCATGCTTCCAATGCGCTCAAAGCAGTGTGCACAAGCCTCAAATGCGCATATAGCATTGTGCACATGCCTCAAATGCGCATATAGCATTGTGCACATGCCTCTAATGCACACCAGTGTGCACATGCTTTCAATGCGCACATAGCAGTGTGTACATATCTCTTAAGCACACATAGCAGTGTGCACATACCTCCAATACGCACCAATCGCTTGCAGGCATTTTGAGTTTGTCTCCTGGGCAATCCTCACATAGCTAATATTGTTAATTTAGTATATTTTTGTTCAAAACATCAATTTTATGTAGAAAAGTAGGGTTGGGATGGGGCGCTGTTTATGATAGAACTTCATTGTTTTCTGTCCCCCATTATGCATTATGACGTCATAATGAACATAAGGTCAAAAAGTCACTAGCTTTTGGATTTTTCAAGACGAAAGACGCTTTTTACTTCGCTCTTGGATATTTTTGTGGAAAACTTTTTACGGGGAATTTAAACAATGACTATCTTGTAAGTAAAGTTGGTTCAAATCTTTTCCATGTTTTTTTTTTAATTTTTGCGAAGAAAAGTTCAAATAAAGCTCTATTTCATGTCGAAACACAAGCCAGAGTTAGAATTCTATGTCTTATTTTCGTCTGTTTGTATATTTCAGATTACCAGTTATCAGATGTAAGGTGGATGAGGTTATCGTGGATTATTTATCACAGATCCAACATGGACAACTGACTTCCACGAACGGTGAGTTTAAACTTTTTTAATCAAAATGAAAAACAGGCTTTGGAACTGATCGAGGAAAATATTGTTAGCGATTCCCGTTGTTTAAAAACACATTTTCGGTATTATAAGTGATCGCGGAAAAGTTTGTGGCAATTCCGGTTTCTATGATTCTATCCAAACTTTTATTTTTAGAAAATGAAGAATGCAACATTACCTTTGATTTGAAATATTGACTCATTGACTCACTGATATTAATTATACTTCCTCAAATGAAAAGTTCATTATCTGCTACCAATATATTGCAAGTGTGTTTACATGGATTTTGAGATTTCTTTTACGGGTGGGATTGTTTGTGCTTGGGTTTGATCATTATAGCATAAATTCCAATTTTCATTTAAATATCGTTCGTAATTTCAGGTGACTGGAACGAAAACAACAACAAGAACGACACCAACTCCATGGACGTGAACAACAACAACCAAGTCGAGGTTGATATCATTGATGAACTTGTCGGAGATTGGGCTGAGGAACCCTGGACTCCATGTGACCAGGTCGATATTCCAGACTGGGCCAAGATACCAGGTAATGTCATATACTTTTATTATATCAATGGGCTAGGGTTAGTTAAAAGATTGGTGAGTTGGGGTGGGGAAATAACTCACGTTCCCTTTGGTAGATGAAGAATTCAAATTCAAACCCCTGTTTGTAATGAGTTCGAGGAAATGCAGTAACATAGGTTGCCTAAAGAATGCCAATTCTCATCTTAACAGTCCTCCCAACTTGTTCACCCCATGTTAAACCACTAACAAACACCATATTGGTATATCAGCGCGTTATTAGTTACCACCAATACAAGTATGGATACCCACTTATAGCAATGAGAAAACGATTTCCCTCTAATTCCGTCGTCAAACGAGGGGAATTTCATATCCTGTTTTTGCGCCCCTGTAGCTGCAGGGTCGATCAGGACTCACTCGTCTATAATACATGTAATATTTTGTTCCCACCTAGATAATACGATTTAATGTTCTAAAGTTTTTAATTTGATATATTTCAGGATCGGAAGTTGAGGAAGTTGAGGATATCGACGAGAACCTAGTTTGGGCTGATGACCCCTGGACCTAGACTCCACTACTTGACATCCCTGACTGGATGAGGCTACCTGGGATAGACTTCAACATTCCGGAAGAGGCCACGCCTGACAACAATGTCGCAGACAACGACGGGAAGTTGACCGATGTCCAGCACGACGAAGAATTACTCGCCCCTTATCCGGAAGTCGAAGATTGGGCGGCGGAGAAATATGAACAGTTACCACTCGACGTGCCCAGATGGGCGTTGCTCCCAGGAATCGATTACCCAGCTAGATATATGAACAGCATCTACTGGCAGTACCACATCGAACAACTGGTGAGAAGACGGAGCAGATTTGCTTACAAGATGTTCACCAGCAACTTGTTTACGCTACCAGAAGAAGAATTGGACTTTGACTATTTTATTGGACCGATCCTTTGCGTCCCTACAGCGTATGGTAGAAGGTGGTGCCGATTGTAAACAGTAACCAACACATTGAATAGATTTTTTGACCTCAGTAATAACTTTGACTACACGTCTTTTATTTTTGTGGCTTTTAGAAATATATTTTGGAACATTTTACAAATCAGTATTATATATTGTGTGCTATATTTGTACTTTTGGCTTTTTTGGCCTTTATTAAATATCGTTATTTTTGAAACATTTTTTTTTTATTTGTTGACTCAACTTAGGCACAAAACAAGCAGAATTTTGCAATTTGACCATTTGTCTTTGCCCTTGCAAACCTGACATGAAATGAATGTTCGCGCTTCCTGCTCTTAATTGAACATGTCATTGGGACCCGTAGGAGGTAGCAGTATAAGTACACCAGGTTAGGAGCCAGGCTCCTGTTTCTAAATACAAATAAATTCTAACGCAAATGTTCAAATCCGTACAAACAATTCCATCAATCAAAAATCCCTTCCAAAGAAGTGAAAAATCGAGAGCAATAGTTATATAGAAGAAGATTTGAAGACCCAACCAATAAAAATACCATCGGGTGTTTCAAAAATAGTAAGGATAAAATCGTCATTTTCTCTTCTAATAAAGATAATGCTAATGAAATCACGCCCAGAGATTGGCAAACTCAAGAGTAATAGTAGTACAGTGGTGGACTCTTTCATTGCAATTTCATTGTTATCACACAATTCCTCGTATCAAGCTAAGACATTTTTCATTTTATCACAGCATTTGATTGGTTGCATTCTGTATAATCCAGAACACGATGTGCATAAAAATTCAGTCAGATTATGGATGGCGGAGACATAAATAGAAAAAACAAAAGTTATACGTTATATTTTACTAGATTTTATTCAAACAGAATTACTGTACAATTTAATCAACAATATTTAATAGATGTAACAAACTAAAAGTAACCAATGAAATGTGTTTTATTTATAGCAGGTTTTCTAGACACGAATTGTCATTGCCAGATCTTCACCGAGCTTGTTTCAAAGTGACATAGAAGATTCGAATGCCACTGTGCCATTTATTTTATCACATATTCATTAACAAAACTAGTGGGTCTGTCTATTCTACTCTAAATTGCCATTTGACATGAAGAGATATAGTCGATTTTACCAATTTTACCCAAATTTAGCTACCCATTTAACACCTGACAATTTCGACAACAAGTTCGTATTTAATTCAACAAAAATAGGTTCAAATAAGCGAGGACAGTTAATAATAATATTATGAACTGTTTTCTATCCTTCGCTTTTGATGATATATAAGTTCCACTATAATTTTATGTTATAGAACATTACCTTTGTTATGAAATAAAGTGTTTCATTTGGAATTTTTACTATATAACACTAGCCCTTACCCTCAACTGGAGAAAATACTATAATAATATGATAAGACTTCATTTGAGATCAATTATTTTAATAATTTTTGTTCCACAAGGAATATTTATTATAAGGAACAAATATACAGTCACACTTTTACTAATAATGTTTTAATTGTAAACGAACGATAATGGTAGAATGGGTAATTAAAACTGGAAATGGTAACAACTAGACGACTATGTCTCTATAAGGTGGTATTGATTTAATTCATAAAAGCTCTCATCATCATCATATTACCTAGCCCACCCATACCTCCCATACCTCCCATACCACCCATACCTCCCATGCCTCCCATACCACCCATACCACGGCCCATTCCTCCAAACGCAGCCATTAAGGGCATCATTTCAAAAAAGCTATCACCCATTAGACTCATACCAAGCAATCCTGCCCCACCCATCATGTTGTTGCCATAACCGGATCGACCACGACCAACCAAGCCTCTTAATCGAGCAATTGCTATTTGATCTTGCAGCCCGAGTCCTGAAGTACGTGGGGCTACAGGTGCAGTATAGACCATGGGCCGGCCAGGCTGACTTGTCCCGAGTGGTTGTGATGGGACACTCGATCCAGTATTTCCAGTCATGGGTTGAAACCCTGGATTTTGCATACCAGTGTTCATAGTTTGAAATACAGTGTTCATATTTAACGGTTTCTGACGTGGACCATGTATGTTTTATAGTAAACGTTAATGGGTTAGACATTTTTTATGTCGTAAGAGAAAAAAAGACAAAGTAAAGGGGGATCCGCCACTGTTCAACTTATTAACTTTGAATTCGTCGAAAAGGAAAACTTCACTGAATTTAAGACTGGCTTTTTTATGAGCGCTACATGACGAGTAGGACCAATCGCTTGCAGGCATTTTGAGTTTGTCTCCTGGGCAATCCTTACAGAGAGTTCACATAGCTAATATTGTTAATTTAGTATATTATTGTTCAAAACATCAATTTTATGTAGAAAAAGTTGAGTTGGGATGGGGCGCTGTTTATGATGGAACTTCATTGTTTTCTGTCCCCCATTATGCATTATGACGTCATAATGAACATAACGTCAAAAAGTCACTAGCTTTTGGATTTTTCAAGACGAAAGACGCTTTTTACTTCGCTCTTGAATATTTTTGTGGAAATCTTTCTACGGGGAATTTAAACAATGACTATCTTGTAAGTAAAGTTGGTTCAAATCTTTTCCATGTTTTTTTTTTTAATTTTTGCGAAGAAAAGTTCAAATAAAGCTCTATTTCATGTCGAAACACAAGTCAGGGTTAGAATTCTATGTCTTATTTTCGTCTGTTTGTATATTTCAGATTACCAGTTATCAGATGTAAGGTGGAAGAGGTTATCGTGGATTATTTATCACAGATCCAACATGGACAACTGACTTCCACGAACGGTGAGTTTAAACTTTTTTAAACTAAATGAAAAACAGGCTTTGGAACTGATCGAGGAAAATATTTTTAGCGATTTCCGTTGTTTAAAAACACATTTTCGGTATTATAAGTGATCGCGGAAAAGTTTGTGGCAATTCTTGTTTCTATGATTCTATCCAAACTTTTATTTTAGAAAATGAAGAATGCAACATTACCTTTGATTTGAAATATTGACTCATTGACTCACTGATATACTTCCTCAAATGAAAAGTTCATTATCTGCTACCAATATATTGCAAGTGTGTTTACATGGATTTTGAGATTTCTTTTACGAGTGGGATTGTTTGTGCTTGGGTTTGATCATTATAGCATAAATTCCAATTTTCATTTAAATATCGTTCGTAATTTCAGGTGACTGGAACGAAAACAACAACAAGAACGACACCAACTCCACGGACGTGAACAACAACAACCAAGTCGAGGTTGATATCATTGATGAACTTGTCGGAGATTGGGCTGAGGAACCCTGGACTCCATGTGACCAGGTCGATATTCCAGACTGGGCCAAGATACCAGGTAATGTCATATACTTTTATTATATCAATGGGCTAGGGTTAGTTAAAAGATTGGTGGGTTGGGGTGGGGAAATAACTCACGTTCCCTTTGGTCGATGAAGAATTCAAATTCAAACCCCTGTTTGTAATGAGTTCGAGGAAATGCAGTAACATACTAGTAGGTTGCCGAAAGAATGCCAATTCTCATCTTAACAGTCCTCACAACTTGTTCACCCCATGTTAAACCACTAACAAACACCATATTGGTATATCAGCGCGTTATTAGTTACCACCAATACAACAAGTATGGATAACCACTTGTACCAATGAGAAAACGATTTCCCTCTAATTCCTTCGTCAAACGAGGGGAATTTCATATCCTGTTTTTGCGCCCCTGTAGCTGCAGGGTCGAACAGGACTCTCTCGTCTATAATACATGTAATATTTTGTTCCCACCTAGATAATACGATTTAATGTTGTAAAGTTTTTAATTTGATATATTTCAGGATCGGAAGTTGAGGAAGTTGAGGAAGTTGAGGATATCGACGAGAACCTAGTTTGGGCTGATGACCCCTGGACCCAGACTCCACTACTTGACATCCCTGACTGGATGAGGCTACCTGGGATAGACTTCAACATTCCGGAAGAGGCCACGCCTGACAACAACGACGGGAAGTTGACCGATGTCCAGCACGACGAAGAGTTCCTCGCCCCTTATCCGGAAGTCGAAGATTGGGCGGCGGAGAAATATGAACAGTTACCACTCGACGTGCCCAGATGGGCTTTGCTCCCAGGAATTGATTACCCAACTAGAAACATGAACAGCATCTACTGGAAGGACCACATCGAACAACTGGTGAGAAGACGGAGTAGATTTGCTTATAAGATGTTCACCAGCAACTTGTTTACGCTACCAGAAGAAGAATTGGACTTTGACTATTTTATTGGACCGATCCTTTGCGTCCCTACAGCGTATGGTAGAAGGTGGTGCCGATTGTAAACAGTAACCAACACATTGAACAGATTTTTTGGAAGTTTGACCTCAGTAATAACTTTGACTACACGTCTTTCATTTTTGTGGCTTTTAGAAATATATTTTGGAACATTTTACAAATCAGTATTATATATTTTGTGCTATATTTGTACTTTTGGCTTTTTTGGCCTTTATTAAATATCGTTATTTTTGAAACATTTTTTTTTATTTGTTGACACAACTTAGGCACAAAACAAGCAGAATTTTGCAATTTGACCATTTGTCTTTGCCCTTGCAAACCTGACATGAAATGAATGTTCGCGCTTCCTGCTCTTAATTGAACATGTCATTGGGACCCCCAGGAGGTAGCAGTATAATTACACCAGGTTAGGAGCCAGACTCCTGTTTCTAAATACAAATAAATTCTAACGCAAATGTTCAAATCCGTACAAACAATTCCATCAATCAAAAATCCCTTCAAGAGAAGTGAAAAATCGACAGCAATAGTTATATAGTAGAAGATTTGAAGACCCAACCAATAGCAATACCATCGGGTGTTTCAAAAATAGTAAGGATAAAATCGTCATTTTCTCTTCTAATAAAGATTATGCTAATGAAATCACGCCCAGAGATTGGCACACTCAAGAGTAATAGTAGTACAGTGGTGGACTCTTTCGATGAGAAGTACCATCAGGTGTTTCATTTAATTTCGCCCTTAAATCGGCGATTACCGGAGCACTACCGGGGCACACTGTAGTACTACCGGAGCACACTGGATAACTACCGAAGCACTACCGGAGCACTATCGGAGCACTCCGGGGCACTCCTAAAGCACTCCCGGATTCTTCCTATGTGCACATAGCAGTGTGCACATGCCTCCAATGCGCACATAGCAGTGTGTTTATGCCTCTAAAACGCACATACATGTAGCAGTGTACTTATGCCTCTAATGCGCACATAGTAGTGTGCACATACCTCCAATGCGCACATAGCAGTGTGTTTATGCCTCTAAAACGCACATAGCAGTGTACTTATGCCTCTAATGCGCACATAGCAGTGTGCACATGCCTCCATTGCCCACATAGCGGTGTGCACATGCCTCCATTGCGCACTTAGCATTGCATCCATGAGCACTCCCGGATTCTTCCTATGTGCACATAGCAGTTTGCACACGCCTCCAAGCGCACATAGCAGTATGCTCATGCTTCCAATGCGCTCAAAGCAGTGTGCACAAGCCTCAAATGCGCATATAGCATTGTGCACATGCCTCAAATGCGCATATAGCATTGTGCACATGCCTCTAATGCACACCAGTGTGCACATGCTTTCAATGCGCACATAGCAGTGTGTACATATCTCTTAAGCACACATAGCAGTGTGCACATACCTCCAATACGCACCAATCGCTTGCAGGCATTTTGAGTTTGTCTCCTGGGCAATCCTCACATAGCTAATATTGTTAATTTAGTATATTTTTGTTCAAAACATCAATTTTATGAAGAAAAAGTTGGGTTGGGATGGGGCGCTGTTTATGATGGAACTTCATTGTTTTCTGTCCCCCATTATGCATTATCACGTCATAGTGAACATAACGTCAAAAAGTCACTAGCTTTTGGATTTTTCAAGACGAAAGACGCTTTTTACTTCGCTCTTGGATATTTTTGTGGAAATCTTTCTACGGGGAATTTAAACAATGACTATCTTGTAAGTAAAGTTGGTACAAATCTTTTCCATGTTTTTTTTTTAATTTTTGCGAAGAAAAGTTCAAATAAAGCTCTATTTCATGTCGAAACACAAGCCAGAGTTAGAATTCTATGTTTTATTTTCGTCTGTTTGTATATTTCAGATTACCAGTTATCAGATGTAAGGTGGATGAGGTTATCGTGAATTATTTATCACAGATCCAACATGGACAACTGACTTCCACGAACGGTGAGTTTAAACTTTTTTAATCAAAATGAAAAACAGGCTTTGGAACTGATCGAGGAAAATATTATTAGCGATTCCCGTTGTTTAAAAACACATTTTCGGTATTATAAGTGATCGCGGAAAAGTTTGTGGCAATTCTTGTTTCTATGATTCTATCCAAACTTTTATTTTAGAAAATGAAGAATGCAACATTACCTTTGATTTGAAATATTGACTCATTGACTCACTGATATACTTCCTCAAATGAAAAGTTCATTATCTGCTACCAATATATTGCAAGTGTGTTTACATGGATTTTGAGATTTCTTTTACGGGTGGGATTGTTTGTGCTTGGGTTTGATCATTATAGCATAAATTCCAATTTTCATTTAAATATCGTTCGTAATTTCAGGTGACTGGAACGAAAACAACAACAAGAACGACACCAACTCCACGGACGTGAACAACAACAACCAAGTCGAGGTTGATATCATTGATGAACTTGTCGGAGATTGGGCTGAGGAACCCTGGACTCCATGTGACCAAGTCGACATTCCAGACTGGGCCAAGATACCAGGTAATGTCATATACTTTTATTATATCAATGGGCTAGGGTTAGTTAAAAGATTGGTGAGTTGGGGTGGGGAAATAACTCACGTTCCCTTTGGTCGATGAAGAATTCAAATTCAAACCCCTGTTTGTAATGAGTTCGAGGAAATGCAGTAACATAGGTTGCCGAAAGAATGCCAAATCCTGTTTTTGCGCCCCTGTAGCTGCAGGGTCGAACAGGACTCTCTCGTCTATAATACATGTAATATTTTGTTCCCACCTAGATAATACGATTTAATGTTGTAAAGTTTTTAATTTGATAAATTTCAGGCTCAGAGGTTGAGGAAGTTGAGGATATCGACGATAACCTAGTTTGGGCTGATGACCCCTGGACCCAGACTCCACTACTTGACATCCCTGACTGGATGAGGCTACCTGGGATAGACTTCAACATTCCGGAAGAGGCCACGCCTGACAACAATGTCGTAGACAACGACGGGAAGTTGACCGATGTCCAGCACGACGAAGAATTCCTCGCCCCTTATCCGGAAGTCGAAGATTGGGCGGCGGAGAAATATGAACAGTTACCACTCGACGTGCCCAGATGGGCTTTGCTCCCAGGAATTGATTACCCAACTGGAAACATGAACAGCATCTACTGGAAGGACCACATCGAACAACTGGTGAGAAGACGGAGCAGATTTGCTTACAAGATGTTCACCAGCAACCTGTTCACGCTACCAGAAGAAGAATTGGACTTTGACTATTTTATTGGACCGATCCTTTGCGTCCCTACAGCGTATGGTAGAAGGTGGTGCCGATTGTAAACAGTAACAAAACACATTGAACAGATTGTTTGGAAGTTTGACCTCAGTAGTAACTTTGACTACACGTCTTTCATTTTTGTGGCTTTTAGAAATATATTTTGGAACATTTTTCAAATCAGTATTATAGATTTTGTGCTATATTTGTACTTTTGGCTTTTTTGGCCTTTATTAAATATCGTTATTTTTGAAACATTTTTTTTTTATTTGTTGACACAAAACAAGCAGAATTTTGCAATTTGACCATTTGTCTTTGCCCTTGGAAACCTGACATGAAATGAATGTTCGCGCTTCCTGCTCTTAATTGAACATGTCATTGGGACCCCCAGGAGGTAGCAGTATAATTACACCAGGTTAGGAGCCAGGCTCCTGTTTCTAAATACAAATAAATTCTAACGCAAATGTTCAAATTCGTACAAACAATTCCATCAATCAAAAATCCCTTCCAAAGAAGTGAAAAATCGAGAGCAATAGTTATATAGTAGAAGATTTGAAGACCCAACCAATAGAAATACCATCGGGTGTTTCAAAAATAGTAAGGATAAATTCGTCATTTTCTCTTCTAATAAAGATTATGCTAATGAAATCACGCCCAGAGATTGGCAAACTCAAGAGTAATAGTAGTACAGTGGTGGACTCTTTCGATGAGAAGTACCATCAGGTGTTTCATTTAATTTCGCCCTTAAATCGGCGATTACCGGAGCACTACCGGGGCACACTGTAGTACTACCGGAGCACACTGGATAACTACCGAAGCACTACCGGAGCACTATCGGAGCACCCCATGAGCACTCCGGGGGCACTCCTGGAGCACTCCCGGATTCTTCCTATGTGCACATAGCAGTGTGCACATGCCTCCAATGCGCACACAGCAGTGTGCTTATGCCTCTAAAACGCACATAGCAGTGTACTTATGCCTCTAATGAGCACATAGTAGTGTGCACATACCTCCAATGCGCACATAGCAGTGTGCACATGCCTCCATTGCCCACATAGCGGTGTGCACATGCCTCCATTGCGCACTTAGCATTGCATCCATGAGCACTCCCGGATTCTTCCTATGTGCACATAGCAGTTTGCACATGCCTCCAAGCGCACATAGCAGTATGCTCATGCTTCCAATGCGCTCAAAGCAGTGTGCACAAGCCTCAAATGCGCATATAGCATTGTGCACGTGCCTCTAATGCACACCAGTGTGCACATGCTTTCAATGCGCACATAGCAGTGTGTACATATCTCTTAAGCACACATAGCAGTGTGCACATACCTCCAATACGCACCAATCGCTTGCAGGCATTTTGACTTTGTCTCCTGGGCAATCCTCACATAGCTAATATTGTTAGTATATTTTTGTTCAAAACATCAATTTTATGAAGAAAAAATTGGGTTGGGATGGGGCGCTGTTTATGATGGAACTTCATTGTTTTCTGTCCCCCATTATGCATTATGACGTCATAATGAACATAACGTCAAAAAGTCACTAGCTTTTGGATTTTTCAAGACGAAAGACGCTTTTTACTTCGCTCTTGGATATTTTTGTGGAAATCTTTCTACGGGGAATTTAAACAATGACTATCTTGTAAGTAAAGTTGGTACAAATCTTTTCCATGTTTTTTTTTATAAATTTTTGCGAAGAAAAGTTGAAATAAAGCTCTATTTCATGTCGAAACACAAGCCAGGGTTAGAATTCTATGTCTTATTTTCGTCTGTTTGTATATTTCAGATTACCAGTTATCAGATGTAAGGTGGATGAGGTTATCGTGGATTATTTATCACAGATCCAACATGGACAACTGACTTCCACGAACGGTGAGTTTAAACTTTTTTAATCAAAATGAAAAATAGGCTTTGGAACTGATCGAGGAAAATATTGTTAGCGATTCCCGTTGTTTAAAAACACATTTTCGGTATTATAAGTGATCGCGAAAAGTTTGTGGCAATTCTTGTTTCTATGATTCTATCCAAACTTTTATTTTAGAAAATGAAGAATGCAACATTACCTTTGATTTGAAATATTGACTCATTGACTCACTGATATACTTCCTCAAATGAAAAGTTCAATATCTGCTACCAATGTGTGTTTACATAGATTTTGAGATTTCTTTTACGGGTGGGATTGTTTGTGCTAGGGTTTGATCATTATAGCATAAATTCCAATTTTCATTTAAATATCGTTCGTAATTTCAGGTGACTGGAACGAAAACAACAACAAGAACGACACCAACTCCACGGACGTGAACAACAACAATCAAGTCGAGGTTGATATCATTGATGAACTTGTCGGAGATTGGGCTGAGGAACCCTGGACTCCATGTGACCGGGTCGATATTCCAGACTGGGCCAAGATACCAGGTAATGTCATATACTTTTATTATATCAATGGGCTAGGGTTAGTTAAAAGATTTGTGAGTTGGAGTGGGGAAATAACTCAGTTCCCTTTGGTCGATGAAGAATTCAAATTCAAACCCCTGTTTGTAATGAGTTCGAGGAAATTCAGTAACATAGGTTGTCGAAAGAATGCCAAATCCTGTTTTTGCGCCCCTGTAGCTGCAGGGTCGAACAGGACTCTCTCGTCTATAATACATGTAATATTTTGTTCCCACCTAGATAATACGATTTAATGTTGTAAAGTTTTTAATTTGATAAATTTCAGGCTCAGAGGTTGAGGAAGTTGAGGATATCGACGATAACCTAGTTTGGGCTGATGACCCCTGGACCCAGACTCCACTACTTGACATCCCTGACTGGATGAGGCTACCTGGGATAGACTTCAACATTCCGGAAGAGGCCACGCCTGACAACAATGTCGCAGACAACGACGGGAAGTTGACCGATGTCCAGCACGACGAAGAATTGCTCGCCCCTTATCCGGAAGTCGAAGATTGGGCGGCGGAGAAATATGAACAGTTACCACTCGACGTGCCCAGATGGGCTTTGCTCCCAGGAATTGATTACCCAACTAGAAACATGAACAGCATCTACTGGAAGGACCACATCGAACAACTGGTGAGAAGACGGAGCAGATTTGCTTACAAGATGTTCACCAGCAACCTGTTCACGCTACCAGAAGAAGAATTGGACTTTGACTATTTTATTGGACCGATCCTTTGCGTCCCTACGGCGTATGGTAGAAGGTGGTGCCGATTGTAAACAGTAACCAACACATTGAACAGATTGTTTGGAAGTTTGACTACACGTCTTTCATTTTTGTAGCTTTTAGAAATATATTTTGGAACATTTTTCAAATCAGTATTATATATTTTGTGCTATATTTGTACTTTTGGCTTTTTTGGCCTTTATTAAATATCGTTATTTTTGAAACATTTTTTTTTATTTGTTGACACAAAACAAGCAGAATTAATTTCTATTTCACTCAATAAAGAAATCGGTTTGGGAGTAAAAGACTTTATTAAAAATGTATAAAATGGATACCCCTTAATGCTAAAATCAAGCATACATAAAATCTCCATGATTAAGGGGTAATCCAACAATTACGTGACCAGCACAGTCTTAAAAGGACAAAGTACAAAGACAATACACAATAACATATAAAAATACATAAAATTAAAAAAGAGGGTGAAGGTGGGAGGGGAAATTTAAATCGGACTGCGCAATCCGATGCCAGCTAAACAGCATAAACGCCAGCCACCAACTGATAATTACAGGTAGTCAACATACTAAAGGCGTGGTTCAGTTTGGGCGAGCAGTCGAACCTGTCACTAATGTATCATACAAGTTGATACAAAAACACTAGTATATACTTGGCGTACAACTCGCCCAAACTCAAACTCGCACGTGCGGATGGACTTTATTGATAAGTCCATGTTCGCCAAGGTTCGTTCAATTAATTAAATACAAATTATACATTATATAATTTACAACTTAATTTCTATTTCACTCAATAAAGAAATCGGTTTGGGAGTAAAAGACTTTATTAAAAATCTATAAAATGGATACCCCTTAATGCTAAAATCAAGCATACATAAAATCTCCATGATTAAGGGGTAATCCAACAATTACGTGTCCAAAAACTCCCAAACATTTATATTCATTCATTTTAAACCTACTTATTTTGATTATCTATATTTTACTAGCATATTGACCTAGGGTAATTGCAACCTTCTGTCTTAATTCGAAGGAAGGATCTAAATACCTCTAAGAATCGCTTAACCAATCACCCTGAACTTTTATCAAATCAGCTGGTATGTCACAATTAAGAGCAAATGTTGCACCACCCCGACGAAAACTATGACCAGAGTATTGAGATTCAGACAAACCGACTGAAGTCAAAGCCTCTTTTAACCTTCTGATGAAGGGCGAATAAGCCAGAGGGATAATTTTTCCCCTGCACGAGTAAGAGAAAGCGGGTGCATTGGGTAAGGTTGGACTTGCACCAAATGCTACCCTGCAAGCCGAAACAGGGCATAGTGGAGAGTTTGGAATATAGGGGATTGGAATTTTTAGAATTCGTTGTTGATACTGGATAGTTTTAGACCAGCGAACCGTTATAATGCCTAAATTCTCAGTAAAGGAAAAATCTGATCGTTGTAAATAAATACTGTTATTTGATGACGTGTTATCAGGTACAAGTAAGTTTGATTTGCGGAAAAAAGAGAAGAAGGCTACGAGACATGCAGCCCAGAAAGTTAAATCAAAAGGCAAAGCAAGATTTATGGTTTTAAAAATTTTGAGCAAAATATCAAGCGTGATGGGCAATTTTTGATGTACGGTATCGCCTAGGGTGCGCCTTACTCCCTTAAGAAGAGACGTTACATGCCAATTTGTTAGAGGATTAGGATAGTTGGAGTCCAAATGCAAGATCCTGATAACATTCAAATACAGTTTGATTGAAGAGAAAGATAATCTTTGAGATAAAAAGGCAATATAACGAAGCAGATCTTTTGAGCTTATCGGTACTGGTTTGATATTAACCAAGGCACAGAAGCTGAGGTATGACTTCAGTTGGTTTGCGTAGGTCTTCTGGCTGGACTTAGAATAAGTCTGTGATTGTAAGTGAGATACTCTAAGGTCAAGTTTATCTACTAGCCTGGTGTGAACTTCTGCAATAAAAAATTAAAAGTAATATTAGATACATGAGGTATAATGTTACTAATTGAAGCGACATCTTTCCAGTTTCTGGGTTCGTGCAACCGAGATATTTTGTCAGCCACCGTGTTAAGATGCCCTTTGACATGTCGAGCAGATAAGTGGAAGTTGAATACAACTGAGAGGAGGAACATATGTCTCAAGGCATGCATGATTAAACTGTTATGCTTACAGGTGCCTTTGTTTAAACAAGTTACCGTGAAGGTATTATCTGTGAAAATAATAACTCTTTTGTTTCTTAAAAAGGGGGCCCAGCGACATATTGCAGTTATTACAGCCATCGACTCTTTGTAATTTATATGCATTGGCTCCACATCGGGAAAATCAGTATCCCACCTGATGTAAAACCAATCATTATGGAAGTATCCCCCACCTCCTTCGTTACAGGCATCTGTAACGATTGAGGTTTCAGGAAGAGAATCGAGTAATAGGGATCTACCATTAAATGCCTTGAGGCAGGTTTGCCACCAATTTAGGTCTAAAATTATATCGCCAGCCAGCAACATTTTGTGTCTTGAAGAAGACATTCGGTTAATGCAATTAAGGATTCGTCGGATAAATACTCGTCCGCCACGAACTACACCGGATGCCCAATTCAATTTGCCTGCCAGCGACTGCAGTTGTCGTTTTGATAAACGCTTCTTTGAAAGACAATTAGCCAATTCGTCCCTCAAAGAATCCATTTTTTCGCATGGAAGACGTAGGGACATAGAGATACTGTCTATTTCTATGCCAAGGAATGTAAGACATTGGCAAGGGTCAGTTACCTTTGACCAATTAATGGCAAATCCCAACTCTCTTAGAACTTTTATCAAGCATAATAGAGCACTGGAACACTGTTGCATTGAAGGATAGCATATGAAAAAGTCATCCAAATAAACTACAATATTTTCAAAGCCAAGGCGACCCATAATTCTGCGTACCGCTTGTGTTAACCTATGAAATATTCCGGGGGCACATTTTGAGCCAAAAGGAAGTTTGGAATCTATGAAATACCTCCATTCGTTATCAAATCGCCATTTTAACCCGGTAACAAGCTGGCTATGTTTACTAAGGGGTACAGAACGATACGCAGATTTAAGGTCAACTTTTGCCATATAGTAGCCTTTCTTCACAAGTTTCGCAGCATCATCCACAGATTGGTAACGATGAGTTTCTACTTTGCCTACATAGTCATTCACGGATTTCCCAGCCGGGAAACTACAGTCGTGAATAAGACGGATTCCACCGTTTGATTTGGGGATGATGCTGAGAGGACTAATGATCAAAGGTTTGCAAGAAACGAGTAAATAATTGCCATGGACTATTTCATTAACAATCTCTTTGGTAGCTTTTAAATAATGTTCACTATTTGTAGATGCCGACTTATGATTGTCACTCTCTACTGCACTAGGGTTAGATTTGGGGTCAATAATATCAAAACCATTTAAAATGCCATCAAGAATAAATTCTCTATCCCTGTCATTGCCAAGACGAGATTGCCATGCGATGTAATTAAGCCCCCTACTGGTGTAAATAGTAGGGGTATCAACTAGTTTTTTGGTACAACTAAGTGATGATTGACTGCTGAATGATTCTCCTTGCAACCGGAGACTGAACAAACATGCTTAAATTTACATGAAAAGAAATGGCATCCCCGTGCACTGTTAAAAAGTTTACAAACAATTTCTCCTGTATGAGTAAACGGAGTTGACCTAGGGCTAATCTGTGGATGTCTCTTATTTAAGCTAATCTGCTTCAAATGTTGCTGGTTTGTTGTAGCTTTATGAACAAGATGGACAGTCTGTAGGTGCATAATGGACATTCCCCATCGAAATTGATGCTGGTTCTGCAAGACCCGATATTCTCGATCATAATAGAGAACTGACAAGTGCTCATATCTAGTAAACAGTTCCATAATTCTAGTAGTGTAAGAAAGGTAGTCTTTTATGGTTTTAACTGATATGTCTAAAGTTTCAATAAGATGATTTAATATAGCCGTGTTTGCCATTGACCATTGGATTAGCGACACAGACTCTAATTTTGGTTTCTGAATTCCAGATCTCAAAACAATATCATGCCCTTGATCGGACGTCATCACTACCTGTTCATTCAAATCATACAGGTTAGATCTCGGCACAAAGTCTATGATGTCTAAATGTGTTGGTTTCTTACCCTGGTTTGTTGTCCTAAGGTGAATTTGCGGATCTTGCCACGAAACCTCACAATGTGGACCATTTGTACGACATGAAGCTATGTTGGACTGCTGGTGTGCACTCATGTTGCCCAGTAAATTAGAGATGGAAGGTTGTATATATTCTACACTTTCTGAAACATCTGATATATCGTCACTTGGTTGATTTAGTTGCTCAGGGTTGGTGTTGCTCGATGCTTTCTTAGCAGCATTCAAACATAATTTAACTTGCCCCCTCTTCATATTGGTTTGAGCGAGGTCATCCTCGTCTAGCAGACAAAAGGCGTTTATGGATGTGAATCCCTCTTCTATCAATATAGATATGGTTTCAGAGGAAATCTTGTGCGAATGTGCAAATACCTTCAATTCGCTGATATCAGGATCTTGGTGACTGGAACTGGGATTTCTGGATGTCGGCGTTTCAATCAAACTTTCGCCAACTTCATCAGTAACAGATCGTTGTGACTTTTTTCCCATTCTTTTCTTTGGTGGCATAATACTACACTAGAAATGTTACAGGATCCAAATTTAAATCGGACTGCGCAATCCGATGCCAGCTAAACAGCATAAACGCCAGCCACCAACTGATAATTACAGGTAGTCAACATACTAAAGGCGTGGTTCAGTTTGGGCGAGCAGTCGAACCTGTCACTAATGTATCATACAAGTTGATACAAAAACACTAGTATATACTTGGCGTACAACTCGCCCAAACTCAAACTCGCACGTGCGGATGGACTTTATTGATAAGTCCATGTTCGCCAAGGTTCGTTCAATTAATTAAATACAAATTATACATTATATAATTTACAACTTTTGCAATTTGACCATTTGTCTTTGCCCTTGCAAACCTGACATGAAATGAATGTTCGCGCTTCCTGCTCTTAATTGAACATGTCATTGGGACCCCCAGGAGGTAACAGTATAATTACACCAGGTTAGGAGCCAGGCTCCTGTTTCTAAATACAAATAAATTCTAACGCAAATGTTCAAATCCGTACAAACAATTCCATCAATCAAAAATCCCTTCCAAAGAAGTGAAAAATCGAGAGCAATAGTTATATAGTAGAAGATTTGAAGACCCAACCAATAGCAATACCATCGGGTGTTTCAAAAATAGTAAAGATTTTCTCTTCTAATAAAGATAATGCTAATGAAATCACGCCCAGAGATTGGCACACTCAAGAGTAATAGTAGTACAGTGGTGGACTCTTTCATTGCAATTTCATTCTTATCACACAATTCCTCGTATCAAGCTAAAACATTTTTCATTTATTACAGCATTTGATTGGTTGCATTCTGTATAATCCAGAACACGATGTGCATAAAAATTAAGTCAGATTATGGATCAGTGGCGGATCCAGGAGGGGGGGGGGGGTCGTAGAGGGCGTACGCCCCCCCTTTACTATGTCTTTTTTTTTTTTTTTTTTTTTTTTAAGAATGGGGAGAATACGACATAAAAAATGTCTAACCCATTAACGTTTACTATAAAACATACATGGTCCTGACAGAAACCGTTGAATTAGTACAATTTATACTTATTCTATGTTTTTAAGCCAAAAAAAAGGTCATAAAATATTCGCCTCGCTCCGCTCGGTTAAAGTTGGCATCTACGCCCCCATTTTCCAAAAACCTGGATCCGCCACTGTGGATGGCGGAGACATCAATAGAAAAAAAAAAAGTTATATACGTTATATTTCACTAGATTTTATTCAAACAGAATTACAATTACTGTACAATTTAATCAACAATATTTAATAGATGTAACAAACTAAAAGTAACCAATGAAATGTGTTTTATTTATAGCAGGTTTTCTAGACACGAATTGTCATTGCCAGATCTTCACCAAGCTTTTTTCAAAGTAACATAGAAGATTCGAATGCCACTGTGCCATTTATTGTATCACATAGTCATTAACAAAACTAGTGGGTCTGTCTATTCTACTCTAAATTGCCATTTGACATGAAGAGATATAGTCGTCCAAACTTAGATTTTACCAAATTTTACCCAAATTTAGCTACCCATTAAACACCTGACAATTTCGACAACAAGTTCGTATTTAATTCAAATAAGGGAGGACAGTTAATAATATTATTATGAACTATTTTCTATCCTTCGCTTTTGATGATATATAAGTTCCACTACAATTTTATGTTATAGAACATTACCTTTGTTATGAAATAAAGTGTTTCATTTGAAACTTTTACTATATAACATTAGCACTTACCCCAACCCTTACCCTCAACTGGAGAAAATACTATATAAGACTTCATTTGAGATCAATTATTTTAATAATTTTTGTTCCACAAGGAATATTTATTATGAGGAACAAATATACAGTCACACTTTTACTAATAATTGCAATTTCATTCTTATCACACAATTCCTCGTATAAAGCTAAGACATTTTTCATTTATCACAGCATTTGATTGGATGCATTCTGTATAATCCAGAACACGATGTGCATACAAATTCAGTAAGATTATGGATGGCGGAGACATCAATAGAAAAAACAAAAGTTATACGTTATATTTCACCAGATTTTATTCAAACAGAATTACAATTACAATTTTATCAACAATATTTATTAGATGTAACAAACTAAAAGTAACCAATGAAATGTGTTTTATTTATAGCAGGTTTTCTAGACACGAATTGTCATTGCCAGATCTTCACCGAGCTTTTTTCAAAGTAACATAGAAGATTCGAATGCCACTGAGCCATTTATTTTATCACATAGTCATTAACAAAACTAGTGGGTCTGTCTATTCTACTCTAAATTGCCATTTGACATGAAGAGATATAGTCGTCCAAACTTAGATTTTACCAAATTTTACCCAAATTTAGCTACCCATTAAACACCTGACAATTTCGACAACAAGTTCGTATTTAATTCAACAAAAATAAGTTCAAATAAGCGAGGACAGTTAATAATAATATTATGAACTGTTTTCTATCCTTCGCTTTTGATGATATATAAGTTCCACTATAATTTTATGTTATAGAACATTACCTTTGTTATGAAATAAAGTGTTTCATTTGAAACTTTTACTATATAACATTAGCACTTACCCCAACCCTTACCCTCAACTGGAGAAAATACTATATGATAAGACTTCATTTGCGATCAATTATTTTAATAATTTTTGTTCCACAAGGAATATTTATTATGAGGAACAAATATACAGTCACACTTTTACTAATAATGTTTTAATTGTAAACGAACGATAATGGTAGAATGGGTAATTAAAACTGGAAATGGTAACAACTAGACGACTAAGTCTCTATAAGTTGGTATTGATTTAATTCATAAAAGCTCTCATCATCATCATATTACCTAGCCCACCCATACCTCCCATACCACCCATACCTCCCATGCCTCCCATGCCACCCATACCACGGCCCATTCCTCCAAACGCAGCCATTAAGGGCATCATTTCAAAAAAGCTATCACCCATTAGACTCATACCAAGCAATCCTGCCCCACCCATCATGTTGTTGCCATAACCGGATCGACCACGACCAACCAAGCCTCTTAATCGAGCAATTGCTATTTGATCTTGCAGCCCGAGTCCTGAAGTACGTGGGGCTACAGGTGCAGTATAGACCATGGGCCGGCCAGGCTGACTTGTCCCCAGTGGTTGTGATGGGACAGTCGATCCAGTATTTCCAGTCATGGGTTGGAACCCTGGATTTTGCATACCAGTGTTCATAGTTTGAAATACAGTGTTCATATTTGGCACACCAGTGTTCATAGTTGGCAGTCCCGTGTTCATATTTGGCACACCGGTGTTCATTGTTGGCACTCCGGTATTCATTGTTGGTATTCCAGCGTTCATAGTTGGAAACCCGGTGTTCACTGTTGGTAAACCGGTGTTCGTGGTTGGTAACCCGGTGTTCACAGTTGGGAACCCGGTGTTCATAGTAGGCAGGCCGGTGTTCGTGGTTGGTAATCCAGTGTTCATGGTTGGGAACCCGGTGTTCATAGTAGGCAGGCCAGTGTTCATATTTGGTAGTCCGTTGTTCACAGTTGGGAACCCGGTGTTCATAGTAGGCAGGCCTGTGTTCGTGGTTGGTAGTCCAGTGTTCATAGTTGGGAACCCGGTGTTCATAGTAGGCAGTCCAGTGTTCGTGGTTGGTTGTCCAGTGTTCATGGTTGGGAACCCGGTGTTCATAGTAGGCAGGCCAGTGTTCGTGGTTGGTAGTCCAGTGTTCATGGTTGGGAACCCGGTGTTCATAGTAGGCAAACCGGTGTTCGTGGTGGGTAGTCCTGTATTTCCAGTAATACCCATTGGTTGAGCAATATTTCCCGATGGATCAGGCATGCCTGTATTTGTCAAAGGCCCTCCAGTGTTCCCTGTTAATGGATTCGAATACTGTGGATCCATGATTACAGATGGATCACCTCTGGTGACTCCAGGATCAGTGTTAATCACGCCACCAGTAGTCCCGGATGTTTGTGGACCTAGATTTGCTAATATAACATTACCAGAAGAGTCGGTGAATGGTTGATCCAGGGTTCCAGGATTTGTGTTGGTCCCAGTGAGATCCAATGGCGTTAAATTGAAATTTGGTAGACCTCCATTATCAATCGGTACAGGCACTGAAATCAATTAAGTATCAATCTTTACTAAAGTTTACAATAACAAACTATTTTTACTGTTAAAATATATGTAGTGATCAATACATTTTAATTGTAGAGCAATATAGAAATGTCACAAAAATTGAAATTGGACACAAAATCTACATTTCGAGACATGTTCGGAACGTTTGTGTGTTTAATTGCATTTAAAATGGAAAGACTTTCATGTAGATACAGGACACAGGACATCGTTTGTTTTATTTTAATGAAAAAAAAATGGGCAATTTTATACTACAATATAACTATTGCTCTCGAATTTGCCATACTTTGAATGAGATTTGGATAAACAAAATTGTTTTGCTTGTACGGATTTTTTTTTTGATTTAATCTGACATTTTTAGTTTACCTTGGGATGTTACGAATCCAAAAACAACCGAAAACAGGAAAATTTCTTTAAACGCCATCTGAAAACAATCAAATAGATAAACACAAATTATTTCACATGCCTTTCATGCTATGTACAGTCAAATTACAGAGCCGATTATTCCTTTTCCTTTTCCCGAAGAGCCTCCATTAACACGGGGCGTTTACCTGATCCCCTCAGCTATTAATTTCATTAATATCATGGGTGATTTGCAAGCTAAAACTTCAACACAATTTATCGTACAACAACGATCTAAATTCTAAAACAATTCTTTTCGGTTCCATTTCCAGTTGCTAAATCTAGATAAGTAGTAACCCTTAGACCAATGGTTCCCAACCTGGGGGCCATGGCCCCCTAGGGAGCCATGGAGTGTTTGTCAGGGGGCCATGGCGCATGAGGATGTATATCATTTTTTCTCTAGCCCAACTTTTATTTAACTACATTTTGCTGTGTAAGGTCTGTAGTTGCTTGTGGTCAAATGCATCTGACTTACTGATGATGAGGAGGTACAAGACAACAACCCTTGCGCTATATTCCCTATTTTGTCCTAGCTTGGAATATAACAGGGGGCCATGGCTCTGGGAGCTTCGTGAATTTGGGCCACAGCTTGAAAGAGGTTGGGAACCACTGCCTTAGACCAATGAAGACAATGCTACATAATTATGAAACTATGGACGTTTTTACAGCAAGTGTCAATAGTTTTCTCAGTTTTAATATTGGCTACATATATTTAAACCTGCATAATACATTTTGATTTGGTTATAAAAATAAAGAATTAACACATGAAATTAAAATAATAATAAAAGTAATTTGTCTTACCTGTTATTAAGATGTGAAGTAGCCCAGATGGAAATAATGTAAATTGAATGATTAGAAATACCATAGTTTATATACCTATCATTTGACTTATTAAACCATCTAACATCCTTGTCTTAATCTGACGTTGATGAACAACTGTCCTATTATCTACCCTTTCAACTCCCAGATCGACCCAGTTTTTTAAGGTTATGACCCTAATGAGAATGTTTGTGAAGAATGATCTGAGACGTATAGTAAAAGGAATTTTATATTTTTTCACCTGTTTTTTGTCGGTATATATGTCATTGATCGTCAACGTCACAAAGTTAAAAACATCTAAAAACTACATTGATGTTTCATCTTCACGTTCTCACAAATGATTTTTACGTTTACATGATATTACTGAGCCTGCAAGACATAATATACATTGTGTGTAAGAACGACATACGATAGTATCACATCTCTACAATGCTGTCATAACAGATACCAATCGAAGTGAAATTTGAAAGAGAGATACTAAATACATGAATGTCCTAAATATTCATCTCAATGTAAGATAATTCTAATGTTCTCTTTCATGTAAAATCAAGTTTCAAAGTTTGCAGGTGTGATATTTTTTTTTTCTGATAATGGCGAAATGGAAGAAAGGCAATGTCCTCTATGATATCAAATTATCTATGACAAGAATATCGGGTAATGGAAAGATGTGATAAAAGTCGCATCCATAAAACGTATGGAACGCAAAGCTCTTGATTGCATGGATTCTGATTGAAAAAATAGGAAACTGAATACGAAAATCATAACTCTTCAAACTAAATTGAGAACGCGTCAATGCCAATAAATTGAATATAAGCATATTACTCCAATCCTCAAAGTTTACACAAAATAGAGAAACAATGGGAGTATCGACTACATTCCATATTATATATACGTCTGTGTGGTCGTATAAAAGTAGATTTTTCAGCCCAAACCTTTATAACTCTCCAAGTCGACTGTCCTCGACCGCATCATGTTCATATTCTTCTATGGTAAGGGTATATAAATTCGTATAAATCCAGGATTCGTGATTTGCTCTTTAATTGTCCTTGCCATCTTTTTCATATTGGAGAAAACAACCTTACTAAAGAGGTTGTAGATTGTGACCTATTGTGGTTGTAATTTGTACCCTATTATGGTTGTAGATTGAGACCTATTGTGGTTGTAGATTGTGATCTATTGTGGTTGTAGATTGTGACTTATTGTGGTTGTAGATTGTGACCTATTGTGGCTGTAGATTGTGACCTATTGTGGTTGTAGATTGTGATCTATTGTGGTTGTAGATTGTGACTTATTGTGGTTGTAGATTGTGACATATTGTGGTTGTAGATTGTGACCTATTGTGGTTGTAGATTGAGACCTATTGTGGTTGTAGATTGTGATCTATTGTGGTTGTAGATTGTGATCTATTGTGGTTGTAGATTGTGTCTTATTGTGGTTGTAGATTGTGACATATTGTGGTTGTAGATTGTGATCTATTGTGGTTGTAGATTGAGACCTATTGTGGTTGTAGATTGTGACCTATTGTGGTTGTAGATTGAGACCTATTGTGATTGTAGATTGTGTCTTATTGTGGTTGTAGATTGCACCCTATTGTCCTTGTAAATTGTGACTTATTGTGCTTGTAAATTGTGACCTATTGTGGTTGTGGATTGTGACCTATTGTGGTTGTAGATTGTGACCTATTGTGGTTGTAGATTGCGACCTATTAAGGTTGTAAATTGGGACCTATTGTGGTTGTAGATTTGGACCTAGTGTGGTTGTAGATTGCGACATATAATTGTGACCTATTGTGGTTGTAGATTGTGACCTATTGTGGTTGTAGATTGTGACCTATTGTGGTTGTAGATTGCGACCTATTGTGGTTGTAGATTTTGACCTATTGTGGCTGTAGATTGTGACCTATTGTGGTTGTAGATTGCGACCTATTGTAGCTGTAGATTGTGACCTATTGTGGTTGTAGATTGTGACCTATTGTGGTTGTAGATTGTGACCTATTGTGGTTGTAGATTGTGACCTATTGTGGCTGTAGATTGTGACCTATTGTGGTTGTAATTTGTGACCTATTGTGATTGTAGATTGTGACCTATTGTGGTTGTAGATTGTGACCTATTGTGGTTGTAGATTGTGACCTATTGTGGTTGTAGATTGCGACCTATTGTGGTTGTAGATTGTGACCTATTGTGGTTGTAGATTGTGACTTATTGTGGTTGTAGATTGCGACCTATTGTGGTTGTGGATTGTGACCTATTGTGGTTGTAGATTGTGACCTATTGTGGTTGTAGATTGCGACCTATTGTGGTTGTATATTGCGACCTATTGTGGTTGTAGATTGTGACCTATTGTAGCTGTAGATTGTGACCTATTGTGGTTGTAGATTGCGACCTATTAAGGTTGTAAATTGTGACCTATTGTGGTTGTAGATTGGGACCTATTGTAGCTGTAGATTGTGACCTATAGTGGTTGTAGATTGTGATCTATTGTAGCTGTAGATTGTGACCTATTGTGGTTGTAGATTGTGACCTATTGTGGTCGTAGATTGTACCCTATTGTGGTTGTAGATTGTGACCTATAGTGGTTGTAGATTGTGATCTATTGTGGTTGTAGATTGCGACCTATTAAGGTTGTAAATTGGGACCTATTGTGGCTGTAGATTGTGACTTATTGTGGTTGTAAATTGTTACCTATTGTGGTTGTAGATTGTAACCTATTGTGGCTGTAGATTGTGACCTATTGTGGTTGTAGATTGCGACCTATTAAGGTTGTAAATTGGGACCTATTGTGGTTGTAGATTTTGACCTAGTGTGGTTGTAGATTGCGACATATAATTGTGACCTATTGTGGTTGTAGATTGTGACCTATTGTGGTTGTAGATTGTGACCTATTGTGGTTGTAGATTGCGACCTATTGTGGTTGTAGATTGTGACCTATTGTGGCTGTAGATTGTGACCTATTGTGGTTGTAGATTGCGACCTATTGTGGTTGTAATTTGTGACCTATTGTGGTTGTAGATTGTGACCTATTGTGGTTGTAGATTGTGACCTATTGTGGCTGTAGATTGTGACCTATTGTAGCTGTAGATTGTGACCTATTGTGGTTGTAATTTGTGACCTATTGTGGTTGTAGATTGCGACCTATTAAGGTTGTAAATTGGGACCTATTGTGGTTGTAGATTGGGACCTATTGTAGCTGTAGATTGTGACCTATTGTGGTTGTAGATTGTGACCTATTGTGGTTGTTGATTGTGTCTTATTGTGGTTGTAGATTGTGACATATTGTGGTTGTAGATTGTACCCTATTGTGGTTGTAGATTGAGACCTATTGTGGTTGTAGATTGTGATCTATTGTGGTTGTAGATTGTAACCTATTGTGGCTGTAGATTGTGACCTATTGTGGTTGTAGATTGCGACCTATTGATGTTGTAGATTGAGACCTATTGTGGCTGTAGATTGTGACCTATTGTGGTTGTAGATTGCGACCTATTGATGTTGTAGATTGTGATCTATTGTGGTGGTAGATTGTTACCTATTGTGGTTGTAGATTGTGTCTTATTGTGGTTGTAGATTGTGACCTATTGTGATTGTAGATTGTGATATTTATGTGGTTGTATATGTGTAAATTGTGTCCTGCTATTGTTTAAACTTAGGATTTATGTGGCTGTAGATGTAAATTGTTTGTAACGACGAATCCGGGGTTTTAAAATAGAGAAATATGGTCATCAAGATTTGAGCAATATCGATCGACTAATTGAGTGACTGACCGACCATTTATTCCACTGGGTGACATGTTCCTTTAGCAACGGTTATCATTTCATAATGTCTAACGTTGCTGAAGGAACATGACTGGGTGACGGCATTGTACGTTCATTTGAAAAAAAAAAACAAATAAATACAGGAGTTTAAAACATTTAATGCCATTGATATTGCGAATGAAATATAAAATACTGGCTAAAATTATAAAAAAATAACAAAATTGTGTTAAAAATAAATAATAAAAATATTGTTAATATAAGTCATGGAACATTCAAATAAATTGACAAGAATAAGCAAAGTTCATAAAAGAAATTATACAAGAGTTATTTCCCTTTTATAAATTAAAAACATCAGAATGAGTAAATCAAGCGCTGTTTTTGCAACAGTAAGTAAAAATATAAAATATTTAGCTTTTTTTGACTGAGCTAGAGCCATACAAAAAGTGATATAGATGTAGGACAGCTTATAATCCTGGAAATATGGCCCAACCAACCTGCCAGTGTCATTGTCAGTAGAATTCTGCGCTATACGGCACTATAGAGTCGTTTAATGATTTTCCATCCTACTTTGGTGAACATTCCGAAGATCTTTTCATCTTATAACGAAACATTAGTTAATCATTTAAAATTGTCAATCTCAATCAAATTGTCAAAATCTCAATATTCGATATTTCTTTATTCGATATTCCTATAAAGATATATTTCTCACAGCCAGACTGAAATGGAATGGAGTTTTACGTCCTGTTTACAACCAGATTGATAGAGAAGACGTGTTTAAATTATCAGAACCTGTTTGACTCGTATATTTAGTTGATTTACATCCTTGGCAATGTAAGAAAGAATAGCCAAACAACCCTCTGACTGCATTCTCACCACCGACTGCAACCACTGCACCCCCGCTAGAACCACCACATGTCCCTGCGGAGTGGTGCAACACAACCCCCATGTCTTCCTTTTCTTCAACTTCGATCTTTCTTCCAATTGTCACCATTTTTGGACCTCCATGTGGATGAGCTATGACTATAGGATATGTCTTTCCTTCTACACTCTCCCAAAAATATTCCTCCTTTGTCATTTCGTCGCGGATCATATCAGGTACTTCGTCAAATTCTAGAAAAATCTTATCCTGGTTCGAATCAAAAATTCCAGAAAAAGTTGCGAATATTTCAGGTTTGTCGAACTCTCTAAAATATACTGTAGCTTGTTTGGCAAGATCGTCAGTCCATGAGATTTCTTCAGGCTCGTTTTTCACAACA
Source organism: Lottia scabra (assembly GCA_029955415.1). NCBI lineage: Eukaryota > Metazoa > Mollusca > Gastropoda > Lottiidae > Lottia > Lottia scabra. The sequence continues at coordinate 2,428,962 of JARJEI010000018.1, read as the reverse complement.
ATGCACGTTTTGTCTTTGTGAATGCATGCTAAAACTCGAGATTCTTTTTCTACTCCGTCAACGTTAACCTTGATAATCCCACGCGTACGTCCGGTGTCGGGCATGTAAAAATGATCAAATCCTTTAGGCACCGGATCAAAAGTGATCATGGACTTATCCATTTTATCGAAAGTGAAAACTAAAGATGTCCCTTTGGAGTGTTGTATTTCTGGACAATTTTTATAATCATAATGAAAATCAATGATGGTATTTTTGGCCTGGAAGTCCGTCTCTACGACATGATTGTTGGTGTAGATGTAAAGAACACCACGATATTTCCACACGACACCGGATCCAAAACGTTTGCCTCCGTCTTCGCATGTTACGGTCAGTCGCACCACACTATCTCCGACATTCTTCAGATACCTATACAGCTTCTCGGATCTGTACCTTGGCGGAAGGTGATCCATCTTGAATTTATTGTAGGGCAAGAACTTCTTGTGTCCAGGGTTTTTAGCACAGTCTACTGTGTCGTCCAGCACAGGGAAAGCTTCTGTAGCTATCTCCACCTCTAGTTGGGGTTCGTCTGATGATGCTTGGTCCGCCATTTTTACCTCTGAAATCAAAAAGAACATGTATGAATTATGTGTAACACAAGAATAAAACACAAATATAATGTCATTACAAAACTAAATCGTGCTGTATAACAATCGCACCATTATTGTGCTTTGTTGAAATTATCTGGATTAAACTTATTTCAAGTTGTGGATATAGTGGAATTTTGAGATTTTTTTAAAGATGGGATCGTTCCTGCTAGGGTTTTATTATCCCAAACAAGCAAACACTTTAAAAACTTTAAAAGTGGCCATAAACAATGATTGACGTTTGAGAATTAACGTTTAAACTTCACTCTATACAATTTAACCACAGGCTCTTGTCTGAAGGGGAAATATTCAATGAAGTGATTCATATAGGTAGGAATAATGTTTCATAAGGATAATTTGGTAGAAAAAGCATCTGAAGTAAAGATGGTCATGAAAGTCGTTAGCCACCTTTTTATATGTATACTACTATAGAGAGTCAACTATGGAAGACACAAGAGCCTGTGAATTTTATAAAACCTTTAATAAAGCAAATAGAGTCGTTATCAAAGAAGGGCCAATGGGATGTACCTGATGTAACACATCACAACATTAACAGATATACCTATTTACTAGCGTCTTTAGTCTTTAGATGACTTTTAGAAGGGGCTAGAACATTGATTAATGTTATGTAACGTAAAGTAATTCAGTAAACATGGCTTGAATTAAAGGGGTATATATAGTATGCTCTTACTTAGCATTATAATAGTCATTTATAGAGTTATGCGTTAGTTAGTAATTAAAGGAATACCACCTCTTAGAACGAACAAAAAAATTACGTTCTCAATCTTGGTCAATAAGAATTCATCAATGGTGTCCAAAGTATACAAATAGAATCAAATAAACCATACAATTTTCCATATAATTACAGGTTATTATTAAACAAACGCTTAAAATTACAGTAAATGTTTTAAAATTATTGTATATTTCTGGATTTATCAGATTATTTAGGTAATCTGTTTTATAGTTATGCCACCAGGTAATTCCCCTGATAAATATAAACTCCTATTGACCAAGTTTGAAAATTTAGATTTCTTAGTCATTCCAAGAGGTTGTATTCCTTTAAGTACAATTAATCAGGGTTATTGGAAATAAAATGTAGATGATTATGAACTATGATAAGATCTGGATAGGTGGCCTTAAAATTCAGACATCTATAATTCAACATACGATACCTAATTATATACATGTACCATAACAATGCAAGCCTTTACCATAATCCAATGTATATGTTTAATATTACCTTTACACTGACAGAGTACTAATTAATAAAATCACATGACGTTATAATAGCATATATCGGGTGTCCCCAAAAAAAACGTCCCCAACTTTGACGGAAAGTATCTCATTTGCTGATCAGCCGATTTCTTTCAAAATGCCTACAGGTTTACTTCAACATGTCCTTGTCAGACCCTGAAAATACGAAAGTCATCGAACAAAAATTGTACAAGTACTGCCTCAAACAAAATAGCATGTCAAAAAATTCAATATCAGGGCAAATATTAGAATTTGTGTTCATTGTGCCTGTACCACATCAACCAACAATATCAAACATTTTCCATCCTGATAAACTCTCACGGATCTCATCTAAAGGTACCACTCGAGAAGCGACCATCCTGCATTTCAGTTCCTGTTTATCAGTGTGTCCCTCTAACCCTAGTGCAGTACACCTGGTTTCTTAAGAGAATCCCATACTGCCCGTAGTCATTACCATCACCAGTGGAACAAACTGGATGAACAGGAACTGAAAGGCAGGAAAGTTGCTTTTTCGTAGAAAATATCTTCAGATGAGATCGGTGAGAACATTTCAGGATGGAAAATGAATGATATTGGCGGTCGATGTGGTGAAAGCGCAATAGACACAGGTTCAAATATGTAATTTGCTCTGATATTGAACTTTTTGACATGCTGTTTTGTTCGAGGCAGTACTTCTACAATTTTTATTTGATGACTTTCATATTTTTAGGGTCTGACGAGGACATGTTGAAGTAAATCTGTGAGAATTTCGAAAGAGATCGGTTCGCTGAGATACTTGCCGTCAAACTTGGAGACGTTTTTATTGAGACACCCGATACATGTCTTTAGATTAACTCAAAATATGATAAAATATACCTGTATATTCGACCCAAACGAATTTTTAAATGATAATAAAATAATAATGTTATGTACTATTTCTACTATTTAACTTTATGTAAAATATTAAATTTACGTCATATATCTAGGATTGTGTTACAGAATCAAAATTCAAACAAATTAGTCATAACTTAAAACAGGTCAAACGCCACTCAAACAACTGAGTAATTTATAATATATCATAAGTATATTGGGCTACATTATATCATATATTACAATTCTAATCATAAAACGAACAAAGTGACGTACGTAATCATAAATCTAACTTTATAAATTAAGAATTCTGTTGAATCAATGTTATAAATGAAGCCTATTTACTAGGTTTAAAAGTTTAAAAAAAAAATCATAGTTCTTGATTTCCTAGAATCAAGTCAGTATTATTTATTAACAGGATTTATAGTACATGTATTCACAATACGAAGAAACTAACGTGTATACATGTATATCTATCTATTGAGTCTGCTTACCAGGTTTACGCAGGGGCGCCGGAAGGAAATGTTAGCGGCGGGGGCGGAGCTTTGATAGAAAAGGTACTTTGTGACCGAGCGAAACGAGGGAACCTTATGGTCTGGGGGTTCGGGGGGCACCGTAAGCCCCCGAGAAAATTTTGTATTTTAGAGCTTCTTAGATCACTTCTTAGGTATACCAGAACGTACGTCATGCCTATATTTTGGGGCATAGGGACACAACAAATTTTGCTGGAACAAATTTTTCGTGTCACCGTGACAAAAAGGGCACATGTTCGCCCCCTCGCACCCCGCCCCCCCCCCCCCCCCCTGCATGCCCCCGTGGTTCCGGCGCCCCTGGGTTTACGACTAAATAATCAATTAATAATTGTACATTTCTAGTCATTTCTTGTTTCACGTTTACACAAGATTTGTTTGAAACTGTATCAAAATTACTGTTAATTATAGACCTAGTCATAATACGAACAAAATGACGTATAGCCTTTGTTTATTTACTTTTATATATCTCAATAAAATTATAAACTTTAAATACCTTGATATAAAACTTCTAAACTATATAATAAATATATCTTGTAGCTTCCAATTTCTTCAGTGTTTTAACAATCTGTGACGAAGTATTGTTATTTCTTTAGATTTAATATTCAAATTTCCGTTTTCTTGACTTTTAAGTCTCTCTGTGACACGCTGTATTGGTATTTACGATACAATCCCAGATATAGTAGAGTTCAACTATAATATTGTGGCTATTTTTAGAAGAAATATGTGGGTGGGAACATAAAAAGATATAGCATGGAAGTCTTAGTCTTCTTATCGTCTATTGAACTTCTGTTTAAATTCATGGTTGACCTAGTTTCTCCTGTGGGACCCGTTGACTCTAAGTGATATTGTGGTAGAGAGACTGGATGTTCCGGTCTAATTACATCGCGTTTATCATGGCTTTTAAATTAATATGACTTCTTGCAGTAACCGGAAGTTAAGTGGGTATCCAGAATTCAACGCATGCGTGCCAAGCATAAATCTTGTGCTATTATTCCCTATCTACATTTATATGGTGGGAATTTCCTACAGTCATGAATGATGTCAACCATGACAAATTGTATATATATACCCCAAGGTTATGTTTACGTGTATATAACTGAGGCCTTATTCTCAAAAACTAAACTAAGATAAAATCCAGATTTTAAGAAATACCGTCATCTGATTGGATAGACAAAGGTTAATCTATTTGGCAGTATTTAACTGTTAGTTTAATTAATGGGATTAACAAGGATTAACGAAAAATGACCGCTGATTGCAGGGTGACACATGTTCACTGTCAAGAAAAGGGTGACCGCTTACCGCGTCAAGAGGGTGGTGATGAATAGAGGTAAATTTGGTTGAAAATTTCATGGGATGTAATTTTGGTGGTCGTTTATCAAAGGGTGGTGCTTAATACAGGTGACTGTTGGATCAAGTTTGACTGTATATTGAAATTCAATTTTAGTGATTGTCCAATCAGATGACTGAAACATTAAAATCATTGTAAATTAAGTTTTCGAGAATAAGGCCTCAGAAAGGCAAAAGAAACTTCATAATGTCACGTGGACGAGAGGTATTAGGACGTGTATAATTTTTGTCAGCCCAAAATTCATTTAATTTGCTGTGAACAGTCTGTAGTTATGTGCCATCAAATGCATCTGCCACGTTCTTGATCTATAAAAGCGAACCTGCCCCCACCCCCACCCTTACTTTGGATGGCAACTTCAATTACTGTCTCTGAAATCCCCCTCTGTATTAATATATTATTTCAATAAACCGTTCGATTTTTATCAGGAACGGAAATGTGAGGATTAACGAGGTTCCACGGTAGCGGTTTTATTATCTTTTCTACCAGGGGTATATTTGCTATTTACATTTTTGACAAATAAAGTGGTGAATTTGGTTTTATTTTTATATAAATTAGCTTCCCTAATAAAGTAAATAATACGATCTTACAGATGCTTGTCAAAATAGTGTAACTTTATTATTCTATGCATTGGTTAATGTACAATTAGACGATTCTCATAATGGTCCCAGGGCTTGAATCATAGACAAGGGAAACTCCAGTTAAAAATTACGAAGAGACTTTTTTGACCTTATACTCGGTTGAACTTACCTCGGCCAGATGATGGAAACTTATTCACTTGTGCCAGTTCAGCCAATCAAAATCATGTTTGCTTCTGTGTTTAAATCATTCAATCAAAATCAATCTTCGAACAAGAGTTGTCTTCTCTTACCCAATTTCATGACAAGATGTCCGCCTATCATGATCGAGATATTCTTCAAATCTCGAAAATTGTTCTTGCTAAATGAGACTAAATGTTTTTTTTTTACGGCCATGGTGCGCAGCATAATCATATTGCTGCGGCCATTTGTTAAGTAAAATAAAGTCAAAGGGGAATGTTCAGCATTTTCGAGAATCGATTTTGGCCTTGGATTTATGTGAACAGCCTTCAGATTTACTGAAATTGCCCAAAAATCACTCAATCCCTTGAAACGCTGATATTTATGGATACACGGGGATTTGAAGGCTAAAATATTGAGGGAAAGTTTGGACAATTGTTACGGATTACATTAGCTAAAAAATTCCAGGTTCTGGGACTAAAAGTGTTTTGGTCGAACAGTTAGTGAACATATCCGTTTAAGTAAATACATGCCTAATATAGATTGTGATTATCATGTCCTATAAAATTCAAGATAAATACAAAAAACATCAAATGAGACATTTTATATTTTGATAAAAACTCGAACACGGATCCATTGGAAAAAATATGCAAGAACAACATGGAAATGTTTGAAACCGTGTGAAAACTTTTTAACTAGAAGCATGAATATTTTGATAAACCTATTCACACTTACCCATTAAAGTACAATTTCGAAAAACCAATATACAAAACATTTTCATCATATAAGATTACATCTTCACAATATCAAGCTGTTAAGAACATCGAGGCACTAAGGCACTTTTTCTGTTTGAAAATGGTGCAGCACCAATCGGAAAGTTTAAAATACTATTTGTCTATATTTCAAACCAGATCTAGAATGGATAACTGCCTTGTCGAGGTAGATGGGAAACTGTGAATATAGCCTATTCCATTGCAATCTAATTAAAATTAGATTACATTTCGTTTCGGTTATTTTTTGATTGTCGACTCCATGTAGACAATCAAAAAATAACCGAAACGAAATGTAATCTAATTTTAATTAGATTGATTCCATTGATACAAGATTAAAAATCCGTACAAGCAAAACAATTCCATTAATCAAAATCGCATCCAAAAAACATAGCAAAATCGAGAGAAATAGTTGTATAGTGGTGGACTACTCCTAAGAGAAGTACCATCAGGTGTTTCGAAAAGAGTAAGCATGATCTGTTTCGCGCGCGACACCTGTCACTACTATATAGGTCAACATCATGGGATACAATCAGATCAATTTATGCCTGATACTAGTATGAGGAATTTAGTCAGAATTATAACTTGACATTGTGAAGATGATAAAATCATTACATTATCATATTATACATTAGCCTTCAATACATTTTACAATCAATATAAACAATAAAGGTAGCATTAAATCTTTAAACATGGTAATTATATGGTAGCCCATACATGCCATATTAAATTATATGTAATTATAAGAGACTGGTACTTAAGGCGAAAGGCTGTTCCCCAATCACTTTCATTTCTATGAATAAAATATTGTTTACAACAACAAACATTATATACATGTACCCCCATTTATACTATATTGTTCGTTATGTTGAATGCATTTCATAAAGATACCAACCCTGCAATGAAATAATATCAATGGCCCAACTTTGCAGAACGGAATGCTAACTATGAAAGCTGTTTTTTTTTCTCCTACATCATAGTTATAATCATGGGTGAAATGGGGTCTCTTTTCGAATTCCTATAATAGCCCAATTCTGATGAGAAAATTGAGTACCAAGCTAGAGCCTCTAATGTTCCAAAGATTTTTTTAACACAAAATCCCGCCCAACTCGAAGAGCCGTTGCCCAACGTGCATTTCCAAACTAGGAATTTAATGTAATATCACACATTTTTCATAGATAATTCTACAAAGATACAGATACGATATCTAAAATCAGTTCACAGGGCCAGTATGTGGGGAACAAAATATGGCTAAAACTAGAGATATATCGCAAAGGTTGACGTTTTGCCCCATGGCCCCCCAGGTGGGGAATCACTGAATTATCCGACATAGCAGAACCTTGCACTGATCAATCTTCCTACGTGAGAAATGAAACTTTGAATAGTTTTGATTATAAACAAAAGGATAGAACCCATTTCTTAGATTGATAAAAACAACAAAATTTGGTATGTTTTTTTAATCGATACATTAATGATGTAAAATAAGTCAATTCCTTCAGTCGATTTACAGCATTAGATCTGTAAACATGTTCTTCGTGAATCTTCTTTTCTTGGTCCCATCTGTGTTACTTATTTTATGGACACCTACTGGATATGGTACTACATATTCCACTGTTTTTACAGTGTGTATCAATCACTTCGCTTCCTGTCGAGTAAAAGAATTGTGGAATACACTGAACGTATTTTACTGTTATTTTTACTGTGGACGAAACGCCTGGTGTCGAGCCCTGACCATAGAACCAGTAACAGATGGCGTTCAGTGTAGTTTTCATGAAGGAATTTTCAATGTTACTTGTAACAGCTTTCCTGTCATAGAAAATCGTGATTACGGATTGCTGATAAAGGTAAGAGGGTTTGCAGTTCTAACAACTTAACTCTTCACGATTAATCATCCATCGAGAACGTATCAGTTTCTGCTTTAAGACGTTGACGTGCAGGGGCGGATCCAGGATTTAGAGAAAGGGGGGGGGGGAGGCTCTGAAATATAACATGCTTCTAATTCAAAGGTACCGCGAGCTCCAAGGGCGCACGCGGCAAATTTTTAGAGGGATTGGTCAAATTGGGTACCAGGATATGCACTGTCGGCTCAAAATAGGGGGGGGGGCTCGAGCATGGCTCGATCCGCCCCTAACGTGGCATCTAATAGGCCTACCCATTTTACTGATCTGAAACTTTTATCTGACTTCTGATAGATAGGTTATAATACTGGTATGAAACTTTATAAATCTTAAATATCCTCTGATCAAGTTTGACTAGTCTAGCATCCTTGACATCATCAAACACTTTAAATAGAACCACAGACGTATGATTGCAAATATAGAAGCCTTTGTTGAAGGTTATTGCTATCCCAAAAAAATAAGATTGCATATGAAATATTGAATTCATTTTTAAAAGTAGTTTAACAATCGCCAAACCAATTGCATTACGATACTTTATTTTATCAGAAAGGAAAACAAATGTGTATTTTGCTTAATACGTATATGACCGATTCTTTACCATTGTAGACTGAACCGTACGTTGTAGCAGATGAAGACTGTAAACATGGGTTATGTAAAGACGAATATTGTGAATGTACTGAAGGATTTACTGGTACAACATGTGAGAGATATGTTCAGGGTTAGCAGAATTTAGTTATATCAAAATTTATCTTTTTATCATTAAAAAGTCGGAAAAATCCAAAGAGTTGACGAAACTTCTGAATTCTCTCTTTCTATTGTCTGCTACGTGTGTATCGTTGGTGAAGCAATCTATGCTTATTACTGGAACATATTACACCACATTATTTTATTGCAAAAGGTTTTGAGCAACTGTAGTACTCTCGATCGATTTAAACAAGGTTCGACAGCCTAAGCGCACGTATCAGGGACATTTGTAGCGTTTGTTCGCTCCATTTCTAAATCCTTGTCGGACTTCTGTTGTTCTTGACATGAAAAAATATCTCGAACCGTCTCGACTGATATATAATTTAGTAATATTTACAACAGGGACGTTTGAATATATTCACTAACCACAGTGATCTCAGAATTCTTTGTTGAACCCTTCTTAGATCCATAGCCGTAGGAGACAGTGGGCAGGGGCCCCCAAATATTATGTTTTCGGGCAAAAAATCCCCCAAATCGGGCAAAATATCATTACAATTCGGTCAATAAGCCGGTCTGCAAGTTGAGTCGTGGGCCCCTACGGCTATGCTTAGATCCAAATCCAAGATATAATGGTATAACATCCATTTTTACATACAAAAACATGAAAATTCTATGTTAATGTTTTCAGATTGTAAAGAGGCAAATGATACGGGAGTACATCTGAATACAAACGAAAATACACATGTCATGGTACAACCCAAAAGTACAGATCTGGCTTTCGAGGCCCAGTGTAATCACTGGGGTCAGATAGTCATCCTAGCCCGAGATAACAAAGGAAATGACGTATTGTTTAACAAATCATGGGAGGAATATAAGCATCCTTTCGGAATTTATGGAAACTTCTGGCTAGGACTGGAACATATCTACGCCATGGTTAATCAAGGCAATGCCTATAAACTTCAGATATACTGTACAGATTTTGAAACAGAGTTCAGCGTCTTCTACGCGACCTTCAGTATTCAGTCTGAATCTGATCTGTATCAAATGACTACCGGGTCTGAAAACATAAAAGAAAGCGATGGATTTGGAGGAAATAAAACCAATGTCCCATTCTGTACCTATGATAATCAATGTCACGACTACCCGAGTACTAGTAATCCGAATGGCGGATGGTGGTATGTAAGTGGTTTGCAGCACTATGCCTTGACCAATCCGAAGTCGTTAATGTTTAAACATAATTTCAAAGATTTCTCTGTACATCAAGTGTCCATGCAATTGGAGAAAATAATCGTCTAAATATTTGTTAACTGACATTAAAGGCATATTCTGCATTTCCGAAAAGAGTTTTCATTATCAAGAACGTAATATATTATGTTACTTGAAATAGTTCTAAAGTATGCTGTATATATCTATATACCTCCTTGATCTGTGACGGTATATAAGTTCCACTAATTCGTGTTCCACAGAACATTTGTAATGTAATAATTAATTGTTCCATTTGGAACTTTTATTATATAATACTAGCCCTAACCCTAACATCGATACTCTCTCACTTGAGGTTATACCCACATGCCTGTGCCCGTGCTTTCGTAACATTGCTTAACCGGAATGTTACAACCTATAATTCCTAACCCTAACCCTGATATTATATGATAAAAGTTCCTGAGATTATTTATTATAATAAAGGAATATTTATTATTAGGAACAAATATACAGTCACAGATCAAGCTTAATTAAAAACGAAAACCTAATTTTGGTGTTTGACTTTATAATGGCTTGATATTTCTTGCTGAAACCTTTGGAATACATAAGAAAACAAATAAGGCGTTTATTTTACTGAAATCAGAATTGAAACCAACCAATTTGAATGATATTTCCACTACATAAGTCAAATTTCTAAAAAAAGACTATCATATTTCAAATAGGCTTTTTGATCACATAACCGTAACCTTAAAACATTAGGAATTTAAGAAATGTTTAACCTTTTTTGAGCTACGCAAAGTATACGTAAAACGTAAGCAAAATACAAATACAAGACATGTATGTACATTAAATAACGAAACACAATTTTATGGTATACTACTCCTTAGTTTTATTACACACAACGTTTCAACAATCTACATTGTCATCTTAAGGTGAAGTGAGGACATATAATACAAGAAGGTATATATTATGTATATTGTTGAAACGTTGTGTGTAATAAAACTAAGGAGTAGTATACCATAAAATTGTGTTCCGTTATTTAATGTGATCTCTACCCCTAAATGTCGCTTAAGGATTATGTATGTACATGTATCATTGTAAACATATGCATGGCATAAGACCGTGCTCGTTGGCCCAAACATAATATAAAGAAAAGAAAATACTGAAAAAGACCGGATGTCGCAAGGAAAAATAACTGTAAATAATTATTGGCATGTTAACATGCAGCCTACATTTTTAATTTTTAATTTTATTATTAATGGTAACGGGAAATGTCATATTTTAACTCAGTAAAATAAAATCCATGCAATAAAATAATTAAACATCGGGTTTATAAAGTTGTTATCCCTTATTAACCAGTGACCCTCACTAGCACATTTAAACAAAGGCATAGGGCATCCCCCGGAAAATGGCGACCCGTGGGCCAAATCCGGCCCTCAAAGGTGCATGAGTGGCCCGCCCAACTTTTTATAACATAGTATTTATGGTAACGGGAAACGTCATGTTTTAACTCAGTAAAATAAAATCTATCGGGTTTATAAAGTTGTTATCCCTTATTAACAATTTAACCCCACTAGCTTCAAACATTTAAACAAAGGCATAGGTAACCCCCGGAAAATGGCGACCCGTGGGCCAAATCCGGCCCTCAAAGCCGCAAGAGTGGCCAGCCCAACTTTTTATAACGTTAATCATAATAATAATAATAAACTCTTTATTTTACATTGGTCAGAATTAGGCCCAATACCAAAACACTCAGGTTCTGAGACTAGGGTTTGGTCGAACAGATCGGAATCGTATCCCTTTAGAACAGTGGTTCTCAACCTGGGAGCCATGGCCCCCTAGGGAGCCATTAGGTGTTTGTCAGGGGGCATGACGCATGAGGAAGTATATCATTTTTTCTCTAGCCAAACTTTTATTTAACTATATTTTGCTGTGCAAGGTCTGTAGTTGCTTGTGGTCAAACGCATCTGACCTCCTGATGATGAGGCGGCACAACTCTTACACTATATTCCCTATTTTGCCCTAGTTTGGAATAGAACAAGGCTCCATGGCTCTGGGAACTTCGTGAATTTGGTCAATAGCTTGAAAAAGGTTGGGAACCACTGCTTTAGAATAATTAAAAAATTTTTTTATCAAAAATGCAAACAAGTTTATAAGATTGAAAGTTTGAATACAATTTAATAGCCAAATTTGAAAGCCAAAATGGCCAGTTAATGTGCTGCGAGCGGGCTACCCAACCACAACTCCATTTTATAATCATTGGAGGGGGAGGTAGGATTTGTCCAGGCTCAAGACCAGCTTAAGGGTGCTAACTCATCCTCTGACAGTATGATTTTTTAATTGCCCAATGGAACCAGTCAAAAACATGCTCAAGACATAAAAAAGGAAAGTCAACCGAGCTTTGCATGGGAACTAAAATAAAGACAATATGTGTGTGTTGAAAGACAACAGTGGTCTAGTGACTTAATAACTTCTTTAACCACCAGATGGCAGGAAGTGAACTAGGATAAAAACGACAAATTACAATGTTTTCATGTTTACTGTTTCCGCTCATTGATCCACGCTTTCTCTGATCATAGAAATGTAGCTAGGGAATAATAACACAAGATTTATGCTTGGCACGCATGCGTTGAATTGGAGGTATGCCCATAACTTCCGGTTTCTGCAAGAAGTTATATTAATTTAAAAGTCATGATAAACGCGATTTAATTCGAACGGAACATCCAGTCTCTCTGCCACGGTATCACTTAGAGTCAACTAGTCCTAGAGGAGAAACTAGGTTAACCATAAATTGAAACAGAAGTTCAATAGACTTCCAGTCTTATACATTTCTATGCTCTGATGTATAATATAAATCCACACAATCAAATCATCTAACAATTAACTCGATCACCGAGATCAACATGGCGGTCAACGATAATCTGATGTTGTTCATGGTCTTGCTGTGGATTGGGACATTACCATTGGTCAATCCTAAATATCACTCGTATATGCCGGAAAGGTTTATGGATAGAAAAGGTAAGTAATAGAGGTTACTATTACAACAGAAAACTAGCATTATCTTTAACTTTGACCAAATAAGAGAATCTGTGCAACGTGTAATGTGTTTGCACCAAGCGTTTAACCTATTAACCAATGCCAAGAGGTTTGACTAAGGATCAGCTGCGAGAAAGGAACCTAATTTGTTATCCTTGTAAAATATAGATCTAATATATATAAATAAAACAGTCCGTAGTCAGATGGGAGGCAAGTACTATATCTATCTAGGAGGACAATGATGAGTTGCAGTTATGATATCCTTGTATTTAGAAGCTGTCAGAATCTTTAAGGTTGAGCAATCATTCATTTAAATCTCTTCTCTCCTCTCCTACGAGTCTGTATTTTGAATTAATAAGTCTGTTATTTTTCGCTGTAGATTGTGAAAAGTATATTCTGCCGATGCATGCAATGTGGGCTCCAAGAGCTAGATGTCAGGATGATAAACGCTACCAATGTCTAACTGGTTACAGATCACAAGTCCAGACTAATTGTAAAAACGGTGACTGGGTGTTGGAACCAACTTGTCAAGGTACAAACACAGTTTCCATGCGCACTGGGTGCATTATAATATAAAAAATACATGTACCTTTTATTTAGTTAACAGTTTGTATAGGTTGTCTTAATTAGTAAGCCCTATCCCCCAATCGGCATCCTCAGAGCGCCTGCGTAACTAGCACGGAGACATTTCACTACCCCCCAGCCACCATCTTCTAGTTTCAATAGTATATTCATGTTATAAACAGGAACGAAGGATTTAACTTGAAATTTGGGGTGAACATGGACTAAGGCATTTATTTCGAAAAGTAGAAAGTAATATGGTAATATTGTAAATAGCGGAGCCTTTCACCCGACTACAACACATTGTTCTAATAGATTTAATAAACTAATTTAGTTTTAGGGTGTCCACAGGGAGAGAATATCTCAAAGTCTAATGATGTAACAGAATCCAGAATGTTTGGAGGCTATTTTACGTTTAATTGTTCAGTTGGCTACACTAGGAAAGGTGAAACGGGTACTCTGAAGTGTGGAGAACGTGGTTTTTGGACAGAACATCAAGCTTGTGAAGGTAATATTTTCTAGTCTCGAGAAGAACCCAGCGTTTGGTTGTCTGCCATTATGAAACTGTGTTCATGCAACTTTTGGTTTGACACAACCAAAGTGAAATTAATATGTTTTTTGATAACTCAATTTTTATAGTAAATGTTGAAATATGGAATCGGCTGTAATTCCCCTAAAATTAAATGGAGAACGAAAAATATTAACAAAAAGAAAAGAAAGAAAATTGCAATTGCATTTAGCGGACAATACAACTCGCTACGTAAAAAAAACCTGTACCAAACGAGCTTACAACACCAAATCCCATCCCTTCAACCCCATCCATCACGGCTCCTACAAAAACTATCCAAGAAAATGTCTATTAAATTTATATACTACTTTCATAGCCTTAGAGTGTCCACCAGGTGTTAATATCACTGACTCTGATGATGTAACAGAAGCCAGAATAGTTGGTAGTCTTTTCCGTTTTAACTGTCCTGCAACCAATCTGACGGGCACTTTGACGTGTGATGCAAATGGTCAATGGCACGAACAGATACCTTGTCCACGTAATTATTGTCATGTTCATCAATTTCGAGTGTCGATTTTAGCAGTGGCGTTTCTACGGAGGGGGGGGGGGGGGGCAATTATTATTTGGCCCCAACGCGGCCCCTCCACCTAAATTCCTAGAAACGCCACTGGATTTTAGCCTTTAATATAATATATTAAATGTAATATGTTAATGTAAGGGTATATTTGAAGGGATTATGCGATTTTTGTGCAGTTCTAGTACTTTTGGAGGCTATCGCATAATCCCTTCAAATATACCCTTACATTAACAGTTATCTTTCATTTTCTGTATAACGCAGTCTTGCTAAACGGCGAGTCGTATTTTTGACTTTCAAACACTCAAAATTATGGCTTCACATGGATTTGAACGCTTATATTTCGAGGGAGAGTTGTGAACATTATTATGGATTAGAAAAGCTAAACAATTACAGGTTCTGAGACAAAAAAATTATTGGTCGATAAGTTAGTGAACATATTCCTTTAAAACCCTACGTTTTTATTTTCCAGGTGTATTACGTAGTACTTATGTCTATTACCCAACTTATCGTTACTATCGTGACGAGACTGATTGTACTGAAGAGTGTGTCAGCGATACTTCGTGTGGTTTTGCTTTAAATACCCAAACTCCTCCATGCACTATTTATCGAAAGCCACTCATATTGATCGATAACACCATTGAAACTCTTTCCAGATGCATCCAAATATGTAAAGATGACAAACGATGTAGAACATTATCTTATTACCAAACTAGGAAACTTTGCGATTTATTCGAGGCCAACTACCAGGCAATTGACGAAACATTCTATATATACCCAGATCTTCAAAGAATCATGATAACTGGTTTTTAATAGCCTATATTTGTCAAAATAATATCAACTGGACCAAACTATTTTGATTAAAATAACAGCATGATATTTTTAGTCTTATTTATTATTTTCTGGTACGTAAGGGGAGGGTTAATAACAAGCAGAAAATACGTCATATCTTGCCATGGAAGACTTTTTGTTAGTGGTATAGAAGACTATAGTATAGTTGGAGTTTGTATCATCCAGCCCCACCCCATCCCTCAATCTCACAATTAAAGTGATTAGGGGCAGTGATCAGAAAAGACCAACTGAAGGCATCCTCCGTAGAAGCGACACTGGTCTGACAGTAATACATTCCATCTTCTCAGGGGCGCCAGAACCACGGGGGCAGGGGGGGGGGGAACATGTGCCCTTTTTGTCACGGAGAAACGGACAATTTTTATGTCATAATAATTACAGCCGACGGAGGCAAGAGACGGAAAATGGGGATTTTATTTGGACTAGGCTCACATCCCCCCAAAATAAGAGCCGGCCGATACTGTAAACCATCCGGCAGCCCAGAGCTGTAGTCAGCTGGTGTTCACGGACCCTCTCCCCTCCCCCATCCCTCTATTAACCATAAATCCAAGGAGCCCGACCAGCGCGTTGGATCCAGACTATAGGTGTACATGTACCCGTATTATATTTTTATATTGGTATTAGTCTTGATGAGTGAAAATAAGTGCCATTTTCGCCCTTTTTTAAAAAAAAAAAATACAATGTATTGATTCAAGCAAATTTGTTCCAGCAAAATTTGTTGTGTCCCTGTGCCCCAAAATATAGGCATGACGTACGTTCTGGTACTAAGAAGTGATCTAAGAAGCTCTAAAATACAAAATTTTCTCGGGGGGCTTACGGCGCCCCCCGAAATCCCAGACCGGAAGGTTCCCTCGCTTCGCTCGGTCACATAATGCCCTTTATATCACAGCTCCGCCTCCGCCGCTAATATTTTCTTCCGGCGCCCCTGCATCTTCCCATGTTCAAGACGATAAGTTATACATTAATATGATTAGTCGATGCAAATAAATCTAAAGGGGAATGTTCAGAATTTTCGAGTATCGATTTGGGCCTTAAATTTATGTATATAGGCTTCAAATTTACTGGAACTGTCCAAAAATCCCACAATCCCTTCAATTATACCCGTACCTTAACAGTTATCTTTAATTTTCTGCATATTATGTGTTTTCGACGAGTCGTAATTTTGACTTTTAAACGCTGATATTTATGGATACATGGGTATTAATTTGAAGGCTAAAATTTTGTGGAATAGTTTGAAACATTATTACGGATAAGATTAGCTAAAATATCCAGGTTCTGAGACTAAAAGTATTTTGGTCTCACGGTTAGTGAACATATTCCTTTAAAATTGAGTTTTGTTGCTGACCAATCAGGGGCCTTATTCCTAAAAAAAAAAAACGAAACTAATGGACTACATTTAGTGTTCCAGTCATCTAATTAGTCGATTATCAAAATCGATCATATCGATACATGTACATATCTTAACTGTTAAAGTGCTCGATAGATTTAGAGCGATATAGAAATACCAATGTTAAAATAGTGCTCAATACATTAATTGTGGAGTGATATAGAATTATCAATGTTAAAATAGTGCTCAATACATTAAATGTAGAGCGATATAGAATTATCAATGTTAAAATAGTGCTCAATACATTAATTGTGGAGTGATATAGAATTATCAATGTTAAAATAGTGCTGAATACATTAAATGTAGAGCGATATAGAATTATCAAAATATTATAACTGTACATCCTTGAATCAAAATGCACCAGACTGAAAAGCCTGAAAAATTGATATATCCACAGCCCTTGAAAAATGGGAGAATTCTACCAGAATTATTGTGAACTGATGCATCAAAAAACAATCGATGTTTCTAATGAGATGACAGAAGTAGGATAATGAATTAAAAGAAAACAAACAACTGTTTTAAAGAGAGAATATTTGTGGTCAGGAACAACAAATGGGATTCAGCAGAAGAACACCAGAGGGGCTGCAGCAGAAGACCAACTAGAGGGGCTGTAGCAGAAGAACAACGGAGGGGCTGCAGCAGAAGAACAACAGAGGGGCTGCAGCAGAACAACAACAGAGGGGCTGCAGCAGAACAACAACAGAGGGGCTGCAGCAGAAGAACTACAGAGGGGCTGCAGCAGAAGAACTACAGAGGGGCTGCAGCAGAAGAACAACTAGAGGGGCTGCAGCAGAAGAACAACAGAGGGGCTGCAGCAAAACAACAACAGAGGGGCTGTAGCAGAAGAACAACAGAGGGGCTGTAGCAGAAGAACATCAGAGGGGCTGTAGCAGAAGAACAACAGAGGGGCTGCAGCAGAAGAACAACAGAGGGGCTGCAGCAGAAGAACAACAGAGGGGCTGCAGCAGAAGACCAACTAGAGGGGCTGCAGCAGAAGAACAACAGAGGGGCTGCAGCAAAACAACAACAGAGGGGCTGCAGCAGAACAACAACAGAGGGGCTGCAGAAGAAGAACAACAGAGGGGCTTCAGCAGAAGAACAACAGAGGGGCTGCAGCAGAAGAACAACAGAGGGGCTGCAGCAGAAGAACACCAGAGGGGCTGCAGCAGAAGAACAACAGAGGGGCTGCAGCAGAAGAACAACAGAGGGGCTGCAGCAGAACAACAACAGAGGGGCTGCAGCAGAAGAACTACAGAGGGGCTGCAGCAGAAGAACAACTAGAGGGGCTGCAGCAGAAGAACAACAGAGGGGCTGCAGCAAAACAACAACAGAGGGGCTGTAGCAGAAGAACTACAGAGGGGCTGCAGCAGAAGAACAACTAGAGGGGCTGCAGCAGAAGAACAACAGAGGGGCTGCAGCAAAACAACAACAGAGGGGCTGTAGCAGAAGAACAACAGAGGGGCTGTAGCAGAAGAACACCAGAGGGGCTGTAGCAGAAGAACAACAGAGGGGCTGCAGCAGAAGAACAACAGAGGGGCTGCAGCAGAAGACCAACTAGAGGGGCTGCAGCAGAAGAACAACAGAGGGCTGCAGCAAAACAATAACAGAGGGGCTGCAGCAGAACAACAACAGAGGGGCTGCAGAAGAAGAACAACAGAGGGGCTGCAGCAGAAGAACAACAGAGGGGCTGCAGCAGAAGAACAACAGAGGGGCTGCAGCAGAAGAACTACACAGGGGCTGCAGCAGAACAACAGAGGGGCTGCAGAAGAACAACAGAGGGGCTGCAGCAGAAGAACAACAGAGGGGCTGCAGCAGAAGAACAACTAGAGGGGCTGCAGCAGAAGAACAACAGAGGGGCTGCAGCAGAAGACCAACTAGAGGGGCTGCAGCAGAAGAACAACAGAGGGGCTGCAGCAAAACAACAACAGAGGGGCTGCAGCAGAACAACAACAGAGGAGCTGCAGAAGAAGAACAACAGAGGGGCTGCAGCAGAAGAACAACAGAGGGGCTGCAGCAGAAGAACAACAGAGGGGCTGCAGCAGAAGAACTACACAGGGGCTGCAGCAGAACAACAGAGGGGCTGCAGAAGAACAACAGAGGGGCTGCAGCAGAAGAACAACAGAGGGGCTGCAGCAGAAGAATAACATAGAGGCTGCAGCAGAAGAACAACAGAGGGGCTGCAGCAGAAGAACAACTAGAGGGGCTGCAGCAGAAGAATAACATAGAGGCTGCAGCAGAAGAACAACAGAGGGGCTGCAGCAGAAGAATAACATAGAGGCTGTAGCAGAAGAACAACTAGAGGGGCTGCTGCAAAAGAACAACAGTTAAGAGGACTTAAGTGGGTTCAACTTTTTTAGTTACTTTTTTGGTACGTGTTTTCAAATTTTGTATTTTTATTCTGGGGATTTGGCACCCATGGATTAGTTATCGACTCAACCGAATTATCAAGGGGAGAGGGGGTCTAATAGATCCAGGTAATCTATTCAAAAACATGTTGAAAATGAATTTCAAACCTGAGGAGGGGGTGGGGGTGGTTCAGTCCAACTATCTGGTTGACCCCTGCTATAGCCTCAACTGTAGAAACCACTGTTGGTCGTCGCATCCCCGAACACCTTATGTTTAATATCACTGAATTAAAGTGTTAAACATGAGTGCTAACGTCCTGAACAACTATTCACAAGTTCTTTAAAGTAAAAGATCCGGACAACACAATGAACAGGAAGTCAGATATTCAACTTCAATGGGAATACCGGGTTCTTTCAGTTCTTTTCTATTAAGATTAGAAGGGACTATATACCAGTTTCATAAAAACTGGAATTCTGACAAAATAATATCTCTGCTTTCAAGTATGTAATCCAATGGGTTTTTATTCATATTGTCAGGGATGGGAGTAGTCAGTATTTTCTGAACTTCATGTGGATGTGCCCTTTTCTGAGAAGATCGGTTCGATTTTAAAGAGGCACAGGCTTCATTTTCGCGGGTCAATTTGGATAAGTCTCAGAAACGGGGATTTTTTAGCTCAGCAATTTAGTACTGGTTATCAAATCCATGTGCATCCATAATTATTAGCATTTGAAAATTATAATGCCCTACTACACATTAGCGTTACTATGCAATATAATAGAAAAGTCATCTATAGAAATAGAAGGAGAAATGTCTAATTTAAGGTATATTTGAAGGAAATACGCAATTTTCGTGCATATTTAGTGCTTTTGAAGGATACTTAAATATATTCAAGACCCAAATCAACCAATAAAAATGAAGACTGGTCCCCTTTAAATCTTTTTTCACCATAAGCCTTATTTCTAAGCTTTTATCATACAAAATTGATAATACTTCTATATTCTGTAAATTATCACACTGTTGTAGTCTTTTCGGTTAGAGCGTTGGTAACCATGTAAAAAATAGTTGTTAGCTCTTCTGTTAAAATTAATAAATAACATATTATTGGTGTTATAGATACTTCAAATATTACTTGATTCTAGTTTTGTCCTAACCCGATTACCCGGTTAGGACTAATTAAAAATATTATGTGGTGTAGGTCTCTACTTGTGCTTCAACCTACACCATCAGTGTTATAAACTATTTTGTAATTGTGACCAAAACTCTGCCATACGTAGGGACATCGACTACACAGATAAACAATAAACAATATCATTTCAAATGGTACCACAACATTTATCTGTGTAGTTAATGTTTAATAAAAATGTATGTTTAATTTTTGTTTTATCATCGTATACTCTGATCTGAAATAATATTGATGTTATAGATACTTCAAATATTACTTGATTCTATTGGATTAGATACAACCAATGAAATGATTTGATTGGTCAGATTATTTGATAGATATTACAGATATTGATATTTAGCTTGTTATTTTGTATACTTACTTAAACAATTGGAAGGCGAATTGTAAATCATCCAATAAATTCCTATTATAGAGAATCAAAAATTGTATTAAAGTATGTGTCAAAAATGGACAAGTCAGTGATGTCTTAAATCTTTAAAGTACTGATGACGAATATAACTAAGGTCTGGATATCTTAGTGTCAAAAGCGGCTTAGTCTACTTACGGAGGAACCAGACTACTTGCGGAGGAACCAGTCTACTTACCGAGGAACCAGTCTACTTACGGAGGAACCAGTCTACTTACCGAAGAACCAGTCTACTTACGGAGGAACCAGACTTTGGTTGTCTAGAAGTCTGCTTGTAATAGATTCATCCAACAAACAGTTTTGTGAGCTCTCCTAAAGAGTTTCGAGTTGACAAACACAGATGCGGAGTGGCCTCAAGTGTTCCAGAGAGTGAAAATGATCTTGAAAATCTTGCCTTTATTTCTATCATAGAGGTTACCAAGTTCTATAATCTGTTAATGTTGGCATTCAGACGACTTCATACCTTTATAATTCTCAGAAGACAATACATTGGTTTTATTACCGGATGTAGCAGTTAACGAACAATAAGCTGATTTGTAAACAGCTAATATAGATTTTCTGTATGTTAAATATCTTAACATGGAAATATCAAGGTATAATTTTAAACTGCAGTATTACAAGATGTCTATGGTGTATCTTTGTTTACTGGTGACTATAAAAAACACCCAATTTGTAACTGGAATTGATTTACAAGATTTCACCGTGTGTAAAGATCATTACGCTGGTATGATGATACAGGAGACATGGACGATTCAGAACGTATTTTACTGTTATTTTTACTGTGGAAGAAACTCTTGGTGTCGAGCTCTGACCATCAAACCAGAAGCAGATGACGTCCAGTGTACCTTTCACTATGGTATTTTTAGCGATTTAACTTGTAACAGTTTCCCAGTTTTGAATAATTTTGGTTATAGATTGTTACTGAAGGTAAGGTATTGATATATTTACAATATTAAACAGTGTATGTAAAGGTCTTTAAAGGAATACTACTTCTCCTGAGACACCTGATACCACTTTTCATTATAAAATATTTACTCATTTATTGATATACTTCCTCAAATGAAAAGTTCATTAGCTGCTACCAATATATTGCCAATGTGTTCACATGGATTTCGAGATTTTTTTTACGGTTGGGATCGTTCGTGCTTGGTTTTATGGTGAATGAGGGTTTCAGCAACTTGTCTGATGTATACTACTACCTGTATATAGTCTGATAAATCCTGAAAACTACCTTATATAATATTATATTTATTGAAACTATTAAGCGTTTTTCAATAATAACCTGAGAACTTAAATTTTTGGTTCATTCTAAGAGGGGTGGTATCGCTTTAATGACATCAGGTGTTACGGATGGACATCGCATCGCTAGCCACACCAGTCACATTGCATATCATGGACCTCGGCTTCGGCCTAAAGTTGATCGGTTAAAGAAGTGGTTTCCAACCATTTTCAAATTTTGGCCCAAATTCATGAAAATTCCAGAGCCCTGACCCCCCCCCCGTTCATTTCCAAACTAAGAATTCAATGGCCAAACCAGACAATTTTAATAAAAAAAAAAACAATATACAAAGATTGTTACTGAAGGCATGGCATTTGTTTACCAAATAAACAATATTAGTTTTGGAAAGGGATTCTATGACACCCGGTGCTACGAATGGGCGTTGCATCACTAGCTTCACCAGTCACAATGCATAAGACTAATCTATTAAAGGATGACCTTGGATCAATCTTGTAATCCAATCGATAAAGTAAGCCACTAAAGGGGTATCAGATAGAAAAACTTGATTTAACGTCTTTGTAAATGTAACATATTATCTGTAAGTGTCAGTCTTTGTATACCTAATATTTAAATAATATAACGTATTTGCCTTTGAAATGATAGATCATTGTGAAAATAATATAAATACTCATAACGTGTTATTGGTTTTAGAGAGAAGAGTATGTATCTTCTAATGATAATGGATGTTTAAATGGAGGAACGTTTAACAATGGTTGTATTTGTCCAGGAGGATTTGCCGGAAATTACTGTGAGAGATACCTTTATGGTAGGGTTTTTATTGTTCATATTTAATATATCACATACAAGAGTTGAAACATTAAATTTAAAGATTTTGTAGTAAATGTAATGTTGTTCTATGTCTATGCTTGAATCACATATTCCGGCCTTCAAGCCTTGTACCTTTACCTAACACTGGAAGCTACTATTGATATCAATGCAGATCACTGTCAGTGATGTCAGAAAACGCGTTAGCTTTAGTGGAATTGCAAGAACCACAGACGTCGGAATGGAAATCTGAATGGCGCAAATTGATGCTTTCAGTTTCCCCGATACACATACAAAGTTTAGAAAACCACTTTATAATCCCTTTAAGTCAGCTATGGTCCAGCCTTAGCTTCTCCGTTACTACTACTAACGTGCTCGCAAGTACCCTCGGTGCCATGGCTCTGGGTATAGATGGCAAGTTAACGTTGCTTATAGTACCAACATATTCGACAACGTTATATTTGAAAGATGCAGAAAAAAGTGACGAACCTAACTTTGCTGTAATTTTTTTTAGACTTTGTGCTTAACAGTCAAACAATGGATTTTTCATATTAAAAATGGACAGCGCTTTTCATTTTGTAACCACATTATCATTAAATGAATATGGTTTACATTATTACATTATTTGATTTCTAGATTGTAAAGAAGCCATGAACCATAATGTTCTGATCCCAGGTATTTTTGCCTGCGTTCTTACCAAACCACCAACATCGCAACACGCATTCGTTTCCTTTTGTAGTGCTTTTGGCTCTACTGTCATTTTGGCAAGGAACCCCAGAAATTACGATCTGTCTTTCAACAGAACATGGGATGAATATAAATACGCCTTTGGGAAGGATCTGAACGTATGGATGGGATTGGAGTG
Organism: Lottia scabra; assembly: GCA_029955415.1. Taxonomy (NCBI): domain Eukaryota; kingdom Metazoa; phylum Mollusca; class Gastropoda; family Lottiidae; genus Lottia; species Lottia scabra. The sequence goes on along the minus strand of JARJEI010000018.1, from coordinate 2,405,286 downwards.
GATTCATGAAATGTCGTCATACTATGGTGGAAGTAGACAGATACTATTATATTGTGCTAATTTAGATACTAGAAATGGATACAGCGTGTATTATAATTCGTTTGTAATAGATGATGAGTCTGCAATGTATGAAGCTAGAGTAGGACCTACTGTTAATGTAACCAGTGATCTGTTGGGCAGTCCAACCGAGAAAAGGTTTTGTACGTATGATAAACCATGCAATGGTCTGCCTAACAGTACTATGGGTGGTTGGTGGTATGTAAGTGGTTTAGAGAAACACGCTCTG